>CM066736.1:113843351-115170851 GCA_033961575.1 Aselliscus stoliczkanus | reverse complement strand
CGATGCCAGTGAGAAAGCAAGCTGGTGCCAACCTTTAGCAGAACAAGCGGGCAGTCTATATCAAGAGCCAGAAAAGGCCTCTGTCCTTCGACCCTGTAATTTCATTTCTGAGAATCTAAATTAAGAAAACTTCTCAAAACAGGGGGACAGGCACGTCCACCCTCATGGTCACAACAGTGAACACCATTTCAAATAGTGAAAAACTGGAAACAACGTGAATGCCAAATAAGGGATAAGTAAACTATATTATACCAAGTCAATGGACCATTTATCTATGCATTAAAAATAGTAAAGAGAAATATTTTTTTTAAATACAAAAGTGTTACAATGTTGAAATGTTGTTACCTGGGGGCGTGGAATCAAAATATAAAAATGCAAACCCATGGTGATTACAACTGGGAAAAGCCTGAATGAAAACTTCTAAGATGCTAGTAGTTCCGCTGGGGTACTGACTGTGTGATTATGTTATTCTGATCCACTCTGCTCCCCCCAACTTTTTACACTGTTATTTTATTACCTCTATGATTAAAAAAAAGTTTCTCCCTGTCTTATGAAAATCTTTGTTCTGCTGTAGACACAGCAGAGCTGCCTACTGCCTCATATCCCACCATGAAACCCCTGCCCGGGCTTTTCTCTCACCCTTTGTAAAGGGTAAGAATTCTCCTTGCTTATGTGTGTTATCTTCTAAATGCCAAAGCTGCTTCCTAGGGCACTTGACGCAATCACCTCTCTGTGGTGAGACTATCAGCTGCTTTCATTCTCCTCCCAGTAAGCACCAAGTTGTTCCAAAGAATCAGAGAAAGGGCTTTGTAACTTCTAAGCAGGATACTGAAGGAGGCGGCATGAATTCTAAATCGGCCATTCTAGGGATGCCCTTGAAAAGTTGGTACCTCAGCTCGGCCCTTCCTGGCTCTGGCTGAAACTGTCTTCTGTCCTCCCAGTATGGATAAATTCCTTAATTGACTCTAAACATGTTGATTGGCAGAAGTAGAAAAACAAAAGAGTAAACAATTAAACACCCAGCAATAGGAGCATGGTTAGGTTACAGTGTATCTACCTGATGGAACAGGCAGACCTCACCAAACAATTACGACTGCTAAATGTGATAATGTGGTAGAGGGTCTGTAATGTGAAGTAGGAAAAAGCAAGTGACTCAATCACACGTCCCCATGACAACGACCAGATAAAAGAGTTTGTGCAGACAAAACAGGTTGCGTTTACAAGTCACTATACCCAGGCACTGTGCTGCGGGCTTAACATGCATTCAAACTTCGCAACAATGCTCATGAGAAGCCCTCTTATTCTCCTATTGGAGAGGTTAGGAAACATTTAAGCAACCCAGTGGTTAAGGCTTAGAACATGCTGGTAACTTTCCTGAGACCACATGGGGCGGGGAGGGTAGGAGGGCGGGCTGGGATTTGGACACAGGCACTCTTTCTCCCATGCTCACGCCCTCGGCTTCTAGACTGGAAGGCACTGTGTAAGAAACTGAGAATGCAAGTAGAATTTGTTTTAGAAAAAGACTTCCTTTCCTCTAGAGTCTAAACTTTCTAGTGTTATGTTTTTATAATTTAAAGACAAAAAAAGGGGGAGGGGGGCAACAGAAGAGAGGATTTTTTTTTTTAATCCATGTTTGTGTATGGCTTTTTAAAATTATGTTTTGATCAAAAGACAAAATAAATGTCAATCAAGTCTTGGCTGCACTTGGGAGTTAAGGGCAGGAAATGAGGGGAAAAAAAATGACAGAGAGCAGCCAAGATGGGCTGCTCCAAACGCAGCCAAACAGCGCCAGCAAGCTACATGCACCCTCTTTTTTTATTTCTATGTTCTCTTTCCACCACCTCTTCCAGTTTGAAGTCATGGCACTGGATTGTCACAGAGGATGGTAATATCGCACAGCTGCTACTGGCAAAGCAGGGAATAAAACTGAGGTCTCACCTCCCTGTCCTGCATTCTCCCACAAACTTATCCTGTGCTGAATATTTCCCCCTCAGCTAAGGGCAATTTGCATTTTCTGGAGTTCGAACACACACCACATCCTAAAAACGGGTCATTCTGCATATTTGTGTAGTGTTAATGATGCTCCAAACTGGACAGATTATAGCGTTTACACATGCTATCTCATTTGAAGCTCAAATGCCAAATGTTAAATTTCTAGCAATTTTGAAGCCACGCCAGAAACAGAGAAGGCTGAAACAGACACAAATAGTTGTTTAAAAGCTCCACAAAAATAAAACAGCCTTATGTAAAAGTGGTCGATTCAGGAAAAAAATCATATGCAACCAACAAAACGAAATAGTCTCTACAAAAAAAAAACATACTCCTAATCCACACCCCCAAAAAACTTCTCTGAAGAGCAGGGGCAGGCAGCAGGAATATTAGGTCCCTGGGACAGGCGAGGGGTCCGTTTCAGAGCGGGAGGACGTCACCGGGTGGGGATGTGGAAGTGGGGCTGGCTCCAGAGGTGGGCTCCAAACCCTGTGTTCCTTCCCATGGGTCAACAGACTGGGCCTAAGACCTCAGGACCAGCTATGTTAAAGTTCACAGGATCAGCCTTTCCTCAGCCATTTCCTCAGTGGGCTTCCACAGAGACAGCAGCTAGAGAGCCCGCACACAAGTTCTCCTGTCAGTCAGGTGCCCGTCTGCTGCCCGAGGCCCGGGAAAGAGCCAAGGACCACTGTCCAGCTGTGTGGTTCCCAGGCAGCCACCCACAAGGCAACCTCGGGGCCCAGCACTCCTGCCAGGGGGCCATGACCGAACTCACCCTGAGAGAGAGGGGAATACACCCCCACGGGGCACTCTGGACCCTCCACTCCCTCCCAGGTGCCTCCTTTCTCACAGATTACCCCAATCTCACACATATTTCGGGGGCACAAAATGGGTAAGAGGCTGAAGAAGGAGGTGGGGTGGTGAGGGTCAGAAAGACCCCCCAAGGCCCTGGTGGTGCCCATTTGAAGATGATGCCCAAGCCTTTTCGGCAGAGGAAAGGGAATGAGGAAGCAAATTACTATCTGGTCAGTACCAGCTCCGTGCTGGGTACTTGGCACAATGCTACACCTTATTTAACTGTCAAGACTACTGCATGATGTGTAAGATGTGCAAGATGGGATCAGCCCAGGCCTTGGGTCAGGCAGCCCCAGATTCAAGTCCAGGCCTGCTGCTTGCTGGTTGGTATACACTGAAGCTACATGACCTCTGGGTCTCAGGCTTCTCGTGCATAAGGTGAAGGCAATGAAAAGTGCCCCAGAGTGGGGGTTAGGAGGCCTGGTGGCAGGGTCCCCTGCTCTCCCAGAGCTGTGGCTCCATCCCTACCAAGACCCCCGTTTCTGCACAGACCGGGCTGCTCTGAGACAGAGCTCCAGGGTGAGGAGGGCGGGGCTGCTGGCCAGTGGCCCCCACCATGGGCAGCAGGCAGGGCATGTGGGGTCTAACCAGATCAGGGCCCCTTCCCTCTGCCCCGGTCCCTCACCCCCACCCCAGCACTCACGGCACTCCTTCTCGTCACTCTTATCGAAGCAGTCGGGCAGCCCGTCGCACTGCCAGGCGCCTGGGATGCACCGCCCATTGCTGCACATGAAGTTACCCGGAATGTTGCACTCGTTGGTGAAGTTGTTCCCCGGGAGCAGCTGGCTCTCTGTTGGAGAGAAGGGACAGGGCGATCAGAAGGCATGGCAAAGGCAGCAAGGACCCGAGCCCCCCACGTCAAACGGCTCTTATTTGGCATGAGTTGTACAGGTGAGGATTCTGATGACTTGACCTCTCTGGGCCTCAGTTTCCTCATCTGTGAAATGGACTGGTAATCGTCCCTGCCCTTCTCAAGGGTTCTGAGAAGACTACATGGAGAAATATGGGGAAAGTCCTTAGTAGGTGCCTGGCACACATTAAGTGCTCACTGGCTTTTCGTCTTTCTCCTTCAAAAGATTGGCTGTGAAATCCCACTTTTCCCCCCTGACCATCAGCAGTGACTAAAAATGAAGGTTTCCAGACAGGAGTGAGCACTGGCCTCCCAATGCCTCCAACAGTAGTAACTGCTGGTTCCTGCCAGGTCTCAGGCTCTGTGGCCCCACAATCACACAATCCTTGAACTTGGGCTGAGTCCACAGGGACACTGGCAGATCATTTTGCTTTAGGAAATGGCGGCCTAAGGTCACACGGGAGGAAAGGCCAAACTGAAACTTACACTTGAGCCTCTAACCCCCAAGGGAGCAGCAAGGTCACTGACTTGCTCGCCAAGGGTTCCTGGAGGGGGCCGGCTGAGTGGTGCGGTGGTTAAGCGCTGGTCTTGGGAAGCCAGCGGTCCCGGTTCAGGTCCCAAATATGAGGGCCAGTGACACTGCCCTCAAAAAAAAAAGAAAAAAAACCCCAAAACCTGGGGCCGGCTGAGTGGCGCGGTGGTTCAGCGCTGGCTTGGGAAGCCAGCGGTCCCGGTTCAGTCCCACATAGGAGGGCCACAAAAAAAAAAAATTACTTGGAGTGCATTTTGGGCCAGCCAAGTGGTGCGGTGGTTAAGCACTGGCTTGGGAAGACAGCGGCCCCGGTTTGGGTCCCACTTATGAGGGCCAGTGACACTGCCCTCAAAAAAAAAAGAAGAAAGAGTTCCTGGAGGTACAGGGCCAGCCCCGAGGATTACATGAAACTCCAATGAACGGTCATAAAATGACAGGGCCCTTCCCCAACGTGCTAACTCTTCATCTGGAAAGCAAACGGCAGGCCAGGAGCGCGGGCGTGAGGGTGCAGAAGGCATCCACCTATGTACCCCGGGGACAGATTTTTCAAGGGAGCCAGAATGGGGTCAAGCTGATCAGTCCGAGCCAGTGTGATCAATGATTGGGAGATAAGGAGCCATCTGGAAGTAAAATGGTCTTAGGGGAAAAGGAAAAAAAAAAATAACACCAGTCTCTCCAGGGCTCCCTCCTGAGTCGTCAATGAGCATTTATTGAACATTTATGAGCAGACATTTGGGCTGGATCATAAAGATGCCGAGATGAAACGGAGTGCTGGAAAGGCACACGGGATACTAACAATTTTATTGCCATGGGCTAAGAGGGGTGCCCACACCTGCCAGGGGGTAGCAGGCACAGAGAGGGGCCCATTATCCTCTCTCATGAGCTTTGCCAAAGAGAAGCATCTCATTCCAGGTCCCTGTCATCACATTTGCCCACCTGTCATGCTGTTATCCTTTACACGGGCTATGCTTTTTACCTGGGATGCCCTTCAGGCCGTGGGGTCTCCTAGGACACCCCTACACACCCGTTAGAGTACAACTTCTGTACTGCCCTCCCCCTGAAGTGTTCCCTGACTTCTCCAAGCGGAACTGAGCACTTACTCTGTTGTGAGGCCATGGCATTACTGGGGTGACACTAAACATATGTGACGACTGGAACAAGTAAGTGGACAACAACCAACTGGAATGAACACAGCCACAGGCCAGCAGGACCATGTCAGTCTGGGTGCCGTGGATATTGCTACAGACCAGCTGCCCCGCTGTGCTGAATTAATAATAGGTGTGCATGTCTAAATGCCCTGCTGAAAATGAGCTTTCATATAGGTCACTGAAGCATTCTAGAAGGGCAGCTACGGAGAGGGAAGGGACCTCACCCTGCCCCAACAACCTGCACCAGAACCCTCAAAGCCTCCCTTGCCCCCAACTCACTCCATCACAGCGAGTCTCCACTGCCTCAACCAGGACTCCAGCCCAGGTCACCACCATCTCTTTCTAGGGCTACTGTCACAATTTCCCAACTTGGCTTCTCTGCCACCCCTCACGTCCTTCTCTGTGGCCAGAGGGATTTTGCTAAAGAGCAAATCTATCATGACCTTACTTTAAAAAAGCCATTGAATGGCTCCCCACTGTTCTTAAGATAAAGTCAAAATTCAAGGCATTAAAGGAAGGTTCCAAGAAAGACATGGCATTTGCAGTGGACGCTGATAAATACAGAGACGGAACGAAAGGGCCCCTCAGGCCTAGAGAAAGACAGCGAAGACAGCGCAAGAAGGCTCAATCCACAGCGCTAAAGGGTATGGAACCAAAAACACGCAGCTGTGGTTTTTAGGAATTGCAACCGTATTGCGCCACTCTGTCCTCCATTCTATCACCAAGTCAGACATCACTCATCACAGCACTTTATCCATTGAGCCCATGCTCAATATCAGAATCCCTCTTAAGACTGGACTCTCCGAACATCACGGTTCGCCCCGGAGAACATGAGACTCAGGCACCATCTCCGGGGGAGGCTCAAGATGGCGGAGGGGGACTCATAGGAGAGAGGCCTAAAGGACAGCTGGGTGCTGGATCCCAGCCAGACACAGAATGCACAACCCAGAAAATCCTACACATTCCAGCTGTTTCCAAACAACTGCTCTGGGCTCCACCAGCAAGCCGGGAACGCTTCAGGGCTCCAGAACATAACTGGCATTCTGTTTTGTTTGGAAATCACCTACACTTGCTTTTATAAAGCTAGCTCCGCGAAGCCAAGCTCCCTGGAAAGTCACTGCCACTGTGAAACCATGTTCTGATAAACAGATTTCCAGAGGCAGAAAATTGGCCAGATTAGATTCCAAAGTACTTGCTCTGAGAGTCAGAAGGCTGGCGGCACATGACTTGACAAATGAAAGGGTGTGATGCAGAGACAAACACCACATCTGTTACACACAGGTGGTCCTGCCAGCCACGGGCTCACGGCTCCACGGGCAGGACCAGGTGCCCAGGGCCTGGGGAATGATAACAGAGGACCGTTCGTTTATGCATGCATGAGGCACCGAGCTTTGTACTCCAGGGAAGTGACAATATCATCAAACTCAAAAGCTTGATGAGAAAACAAGGTAGACAGAGGTTAAATCTCATTGATTCCGTCCTCAAAAGTCTTCCTCACACCCATCCAGTGTACCTCGGTCCATTGGTACCCAGCAATCCAAGCTGCCCCTTTAAACCAGCAATTCTCAACACAGGGCAATCTTGCACCCAGGAGACATGTGGCAGGATCTGGAGGCATTTTTGGTTGAGGCGACTAGTGACTAGAGGCCAGGAACGCTGCAGCACATCTGTAGTGCACAGGGCAGCCCCTCACAACGAAGACTCATCCAGCCCGAAATGTCAATGGGCCAAGGTTGAGAAATTATGGTTTAAACCGACCCTCCAGCTTTCATTTCTCACTGCCCCCACTCCTTCTCCTCACAGCAGAGGGAGATTTTTAAATGCAACTGATGGCTTCTCGGTGCCCTTATAATAAATCTAAAACTCCTGCCACGGTTGACAAGGTCCAGCATGATCCGGCCCCAGTCTATCTCTGCAACCTCATTTCCAACCATTTCCTCGAAAACAACTGTCCTTCTGGCAGGGAGGCCGCTGCATGTGCTGGTCGCTGACCCTGATTCCTCCACCCGCCTTCCACATGGGCTGAACTGTATCCCCAAATTCATATGCTGAAGGCCTAACCCTCCATACCTCAGCATGTGACTGAATTCAGAGATGGGGCCATTCAAGGGGGGTGGCTAAGCTAAAGTGCGGCCATGAGGCTGGGCCCTCATCCAATAGGACTGTGTGCTTATCCTAAGAGGAGATCAGGACACAGACCTGCATAGATGGCAGACCTGGTGAAGAGGCAGGTTGAAGATGGCCACCTGCAAGCTAAAGCGACGGGCTGCCAAAGAAACCAACCCTGCCTACACATCCATCTCAGATTTCTCGCCTCCAGTCCTGTGAGAAAATACATTACTATTGTTTAAACCATCCAAACCCTGGTGCTTCATGATGGCTGCCCCCACAAACTAACCCATCTGGTTCATTTCACTTGTCCTTCGAGCCACAGCTTTGTATCACTTACTCTGAGACCCCCGTGTTGACACCCGATCTAAAGCTGATCCCCTTACTTTTCACTCTGGTAGTACCCCCCATTTTCTGTTACCCCAACTTGGGCTGACTGATGTGTATTATCTCCTTACTAGATTGCATGCCCCTGGAAGGCAGAAGGGCACTGCTGTGTTCAGCTCTGCATCCATCCCACCTGGGCCCCAATACGTATCTGTGGCTGCTCCAAAAAGAATACCAGGTATGCAGTGACAGACTTATCCCTGTCCCTATCCCCAGTACTGTCCCTTAGAAAGTTCTCTCTATTCCCTGCCTCATCCCCTTCGAAGGTGAGTAGGATATGTACCTATACAGTTAAAAATAAGGTACCTAGGGGTGTGTGGGTTTGTGCAACTAAATTACTACCCCTGTCTGCTTTAAAAGAGGTGAGAAATCTTTTCAGCCCAACAACAGGACTTTCTAGTGGCTGAAATATTTTTCCCATCTCAGTGTCTTGGGACACATTTAGAATCTAAAAAGCAAGCATTAGCACAAAGTTGGCTAGCTGGGGCTTCTGCTCCTCCCTTTTATTTTTTTCATTAAGCTGAAAAATGAAAAATAGTTGCCCATGTTCACTGCAGCACACCACTTACTTAAAATAACTAGGGCCGGCTGAGTGGCGCATTGATTAAGAGCTGGTTTGGTATGCCAGCGGCCCTGGTTCGGATCCCACGTATGAGGGCCAATGACACTGCCCTCCACAGCTAACAACAGCTCCACCTGGAGCTGGGCTGTGAGCCCCGGCCACGGTGTAGGCTGCAGCCCCTGCTGCAGCGGGCTGCCATGGGCTACAGTGAGTGGCCGGCAGCCAGCGTGAGCTGCCAAGAGCTACGGTGAGCGACCATCCAGAGGCCGACGACTGATCTGCCTCATCCGGGAAGAGCGCAAAGACGATACCAACATGGGCCAGTGAAGCAACGTCCTCTGCAACTAGACTGAAAAACAAGAAGACTGCAACTTGTCTGTTCCCCTCCCCCAATTCCCCAATAAAATCTTTAAAAAAAAAATAACTACACCATCTGCATCAAGAAGAAAAAAAATTAAAAAAAAAAATAAGTGCCAGGTCCTCCCACGCTGGGCACAGGGGCAAACAGCCAGCTTCAGGAGCTTCTCCCCAAATTTCTGGCACCCACAAATTTATAGTTGATGAGGAGGCCAACACTGGGGCAACTGCAAAAGCTCAGACAGATGCCCCGCTCTGCCCGAACTCTCCTGGAACGCACAGTTGGTGATGCTGACTTTCCCAGCGGAGAAATGGGAACTCTACTCCAGCAGCAGGAGTCCTCCACATTCTCGTCTCTCCCTCCCTCAGCTGATCTTCTACCCCTCGGGACACCCCTTGTCCGGATGCAACAAAAAATTGACATCTGCAAACTATCGACAGGCCTTGCTGATTTCGTTTCTGCCCAATCGCCTTGCCTTTATCCTCTGCTTCCTGACAATCCAGTCTGCAGGCTCCAAGAACAACAAGGGGAGATACACAAACATATGCGCAGACACACATACAGCTTAGCGTTCCATTCTGCAGATCTCAAATAGATCTTCCCTAAAACCTCCCCGGAGAATTAACACACCTCTTCCCACTGCCTGGTGCCAACGAACATAATGGTATTAGGCCACTGAAAACAACCATCTGTTTTCCCTTGGACTCACTTCTTCAAATGCACACACGCATTCCATGCACGAGCACACGTACAGCACCAAGGGAGCTGGTCTGCGACGCATTGTTTGTAAACATCCCAGGAAAATCCCCGAAGGTCCCTTCGACTCCAGACTGCTCTGCACAGTGGCATCCGTGTCGGATGGAATGGGAGACATCTGTCCCCAGCACTCTTCCCAGAGCCATTTGGTTCTCATCAAACAAATTGCTTCCTTGCTATGGGGAGCACTCTGACTGTCACCAAAGAAGGAGCAGTCATGTGTGGATGTCGGAGCCTTCTGGCTCCGAGCACCTGAGCACAGCCAGGTCTCCAGCTCTGTCTAGACTGCACACCGCCCTGCCCTGGGAGCTCATTCCAGTAGGCTTAGACTCCGGTGCCCCATCTATTCGAGGAAGTAATCGGTGAGTGAGAAGGTGTAATAAAATGACAACACAGGACTGCTGACCCGTGAAATTTACAGATTTCCTATTTCCACATGCAATATATCCTGTTCACACTGACCATGCCTGAAAATCCTGTGTAATTTTACTGCAGGAACCATTTACGGATGGAGCAAGTCACCTGGACAGGGAGTGAGCCTAGCTGTCCGCCCAGCGTCTGCCCTTCACGCAGCTTTCTTGTTTGCTTCTCCCGTGAAGCACGAAGCACCCGCCGTTACAAAATGATAAATGCTTTGTTTCTGTCTTAAAATGAGTTAGCAAAGAAAGCCAATGGCTAGTGTTAATGAGAAAAGCAAAGAGAAAGAGAAAAGGTCTAGGAAAAGGACAGGTTTTTTGTTTTTTTCTTCTTTTTTTTTAGGAAATAGCTTAATAAATTATTTTTGTACTCTATTGATAGCCTCATTAGGGTCCAAAGCTGTTACGTACATTTTTTAGTTTGGCTTCATTGAGTTTCATCAGGAAAATTATGCCAGAGCAACAGTAATGTCGTGGGGGCGTTGCACAACCCTCAGGATGTAGCCGGTGCGAGGTCCGAGGTCCCCAGCTCAGGGGCTGGACCGGACGCTGGAGGGCTTTGTTCCTCCTGATGCTGAGCCTCAAAGGTGGGCACTGAGCCCGGCCCCACCCTGGTCCCCATTCTCCCTTCTGCTCCCATCAACTGCCTTTAAGAAACAGATCATTGCTGACTTATCATAGGAAAAAAATCTAACATCTATTGAAGCTCTTAACATGTGGCAGGAGGTTTGTTTTTTTTATCACTTCTTTTTATTCTTCACGCTATGAAATAGGCACCACGCCCATTTTGCAGATGAGGAATCAAAGAAGTAACTTGCCCAGGGTTCCGTGCTAGAGCAGGAGTCTATACCCATTCTATAAAAGGCGGGATAGTAAATAGCTTAGGTTCTGCAAGTCAGGTGGCCGAATTACAGATATTATATAGGCACTTATATAAGAGGAAAGAGAGCAACACTCCACCAATTTTTTATTGATGAAATTTAAAATATCCTAACAATTGAGAACAATTTCCTGTAATACAGGTCTACTAATGAGAAGAACGAAATCCTTTGGGGGGGGGGTGGCAGATGACATTTCACTCAATTGAGGTTCAAACTTAGTGTGCCCTCTCATCAAAATGTATAATTTTTTTTCAAACATTTAAAAATGTTAAAACCATTCTTAAGCACTGGGACGTGGGCCACAGTTTACCAACTCCTGAGCTAGATAGATGGTAGGTCTCCCTAAAATAACAAAATGACACAGGCGCCGATCCAAAGCAATGTCTCTCTATCCCATTACACCCACCACACTCTGAAATGGTCCCAGTGGTTTAGTGGCTGCTACCCCCGCCAGGAAGGCTGGGATCTTGACTGTCCTGTTCCCTGCTATGTCTTCATTGACAAGCAAGCGTCAGGAACCCAGCAAACGCTTAGTAGATGCTTGTGGACTGAATGAGTTGGGGAACACAACGTGATGACTCCTCAGGAACCTTCTGGCTCTGATGGTCTCAAGTTCTTGGAGTTTATCTAAATTGTACTTGAATCCATTTACACTCCCAGGCAGAATACAATGGGCAAGGAGGAAAGGAACAGAAGAGCATGGATGAACTTTTGGAAGTGCTCTTTTCACACATAGCCATGTGCCTGGGGGAGAAGCTGTCCCCATCTGTTCTGTCTTTTCAGCTTCAATCAGCAGCAGCAGGAAGTGCAAATCAGGCGGTGAAGCTAAACTGAAGAGGACAACTTTATGACCAAATTTATCAGGCTCGCAGATAAGCCAGGCTTAAGAGAGGACCAATCAACCCGGCACTTCAGCACCTCTCAGAAACAGCCACCAGGTCAAGAAGAAGAGTTTTGTTCCAACCCCAAGTTCAGCTCAGCCCCATCTGCCCAGAGACAGCGGCGACAATTCCTACAGTCACTACGAACCGTTCTGCAGCCCCTACTCTGCTCCACACAGACTCCCAGGCAGGGCAAGTATGGAAAATACCAACGTAAATCAAGGAATATGGGCACAAAAGCTAAATGAGCTTCATTTGGGCCCTAAAGCATATCTTCTTTGGGAAGGAAGGATTTCTGAAATATGACTCAAAAAAGCACAGGCCCTGGGCCGGCCGAGTGGCGCAGTAGTTAAGCACTGGCTTGGGAAGCCAGCGGCCCCGGTTCGGGTCCCACATCTGAGGGCCAGTGACACTGCCCTAAAAAAAAAAAAAAAAAAAAAAAAAAGGCAAGCACAGGCCATAAAGGCTGATAAATACCACATTAACATGTAAAACTCATAGTCATCAAAAGGTACTATAAACAAAGTTCAAAAAGATAAGCCACTAACCAGAAGACGGCATGTGCCATATATATAATAACCCACAAAGATCTTTATCCAGGATTGTCCTATAAGACAATATTAAGAAAATCAGGACACAGGAAAGATGGCGTCCACCTGCCAGCTGCATGAGTAGAGGGCCACACACAGGGCACATGGAGCCTGACCCTCCAGTCCTTGCCCCAAAGTTACGGGACTCAGTCTCTCCCCACTATGTCTCCACACAACCCCTCCCCCACTACCCCCGGCCAGAGTCACCATCCCTCCAGCAAAGCCCAAGTAAGAGAACACACCAAGGATCCTGTCAAGTCATGTCTGAGGAACTCAAATGCAAATTTTACTGGGGAATCAGGGAAGGGGAACAGACCCTGGGTGAGGCAGTCGCCGGCCATAGGACAGCCACTTACGGCAGCTCAGGAAAGTGCACGCCAGCTGCAGGCCAGCTCCACGGCTGCCTATACCATCGCGGGGTGACTCATGGCAGCCCAGCTCCAGGGCGAGCTGTTGTTCACTATCTTAGCTGTAGAGGGCGTAGCATCACTAGCCCACATGTGGGATACTAACCAGGGCCCTGCTGCTCAGAGCTGGCATCCCAAGTGAACTCCTAATCAAAGTGCCACTCAGCTGGCCCCTCTTGATTAGTCTTTACTTTGCCAGGTGAAGGAGAGGGCAGAGTAAAAACACAAAAGTGAACCTGTGACATGGACTTAAAAAAAATAGGTAACAGACCTACAAGGCTAGAATACAAAGCATATGGAATCAGAATGATATTCATGAAGGTTAATTTGAGCTGGGTTTCCACGAATGCATGAATTTAGTAAATGATGCTAACTTTTGCACAGTATTAAGTACATTATTTATTTATTTTTTTAGAATTCATTGTCCTTTATTTCCAAACCACAGAAAAATTTTACCCATTCCCCAGGTCCAAATCAAGGCCCTAAGAAATTCCTACACTGGTGTTAGTCACCCTGTTTGAGCTTCAGTTACCTCTGATGCTTAAAAAAATACAGAATCCTTGGCCTCACTCGAGAGGTTTTGATTCTGGAGATTTCTATTCAAGATGTCTGATGGTGAAACTTTAGGATTACTAATTGGTAGGTTTTCATAGTTCATTCTGATCTGAACCACTGACCTACCAAATGCCAAAACCTAGAATGAGTTAAATACATAATTGCTGAATTGAATGTTTCTCTGCAACCTAAATGCTTAAGCAAGGCCTCTTCACAATTTTATTTTCTTTATACCAGAGAGATGTTTTAATATACACATTTACTCTAAGATCCTAATAGGTCAAATCAGCAAAGACTGTCCTATATAATCATTTTGGAGATAAGGAAACTCAATCTGTCTATATCCTCTCATGTTAATGCACATGCTCCAATCAAGAAACGTCATCCCACCATCTTGTTTAGACTATAACAAAACAAGGATTCTAAATGTATGTGGTTTTAAAGTCAATATTATTCATATATAGCTCTAAGATGAATTTTAACTCATCAACCAAATTTAACTAAATTATTCAAATTGCATACATGTTATAGATAACCTTTAGGAAACAAAAATGTCTAATGACCCTTATTGGATCTTGAAGAATTAGCCATTATTGTGCACGGCCAGACTTCTAAATTCTGTGCACATTAGTCACAGAGCTTTGTCTGTGTGGGTAATGTGATTAGCGCAGTTGTTGATGATGACTTGTTTATCTTTGACCATTTAGTAAGCATTTTTAAGGAATAAGGCTTGAATTATTTTTATGTCCTCACAAGCCATAATAAATGCATCTTTTCAAAATATAAATAAAACACTTTTATTTCTGAGGAAAAAAAAGAAAAGCAGGCAACCCAGTGGAAAACTGGACAGGGCACATGAACAGGTAGGTACTTTCCCTGATGAGTAAACTCCAACAGCCACTTAATATATGCTCAAGCTCACTTGTAATCAAAGAATGATTAACGAAACAAGGAAATTCTCTTTCACACTCATCAGACTTGCAAAAGTGTGACAACCTCAAGTGGCAGACGATGTGGAGTTACAGGAATTCACAGGCTGCCTGTGGTGGAATATCTCAAGAGGAGCAATTTGACAATTCCTAGCAAAGCTGAAGACTCCTCTACCTTCTGACCTGGCCCAATCCTCTCCCGGTACCTGGCCTGGGCCTGGGGGAAAAACATGCACAAGATGGGAGCCTGAGAATCTCTGCGGCAGCACCGCTACTAATAAAAAACTGCAACACACACTAAATGTTCATCAGAATGAAAAAGGATGAAAAATCGGGGTACGTGCCCACAATGGAATACTATGCAGTTTCGATTTACTGAAGTGGAGTAGCATGAATCAAGGAAAAATCTCAGAGACCTAATGCTTAGTGCGAAAAAAACAAGTTGCAGAGTATCACTTAAAACAAGCTTGAAAAATTACCACTATCATGGGTACATACAGATGTAAACCTAGTTTTGAAAATATACAGGCAAGAAAAATGTCAAATTCTAGAGCGTGGTTACCCTCTGGCGAGTGGGGTCCCAAGATACACCACTAACTTCAACTAGAAGATTTCTTTCTTTAAAACAATCTGAAGCAAGCAAGACAAAATATCCAGAATTCAACAGAGTGGGGTGTAAGGCACGCGGGGCTTTCTTTGTACTTTTCCCCATCCTTTACAAAATATTTCATTAATACAATGTAATATAAAGAACAAAAAATATGCTAATATTTGAGAAAAACCTATGAAAGGCATATGGAACCATTTATGACTAATACTCTAAGAGCTTCAGAAACCCCATCAACTACAAAAGAATGAGAGATAAAAAGAGGACAAGTGTTCACACTGGGGAAAAAAAAAAAGCAAAGACAAGGACATCCATCTGGGAGATGCAATCCATTCCGAACTCTTTCCATTTTCTGAAATGCAGCAACAGTTGCAGGGTAGTAGCGGCTTGTGGAGCAGAAAAAGGATAAACACATCTCACAAGACAGATTTACCCACCCAACTTATTAAGCCGTGACATTCCGAAAAAAAACAAAAATAGCCAGGCCTAGCCAGAAGGTCAGATATGTTTTAAATAGTAATTCCCTGAGACATCAGGGTGGGAAGAACCACAGTGAAGCTGTCTTTCTCAGAATAGTCCGGGCCATCTGTCTCCTCGCCCCTCAGCATGGGGCTGCTGGAGGCTGAGCAAACATTGTCTGGGCTGAGGCAGCCAACACCCAGTCACAACTGCCAAACGCCCATTCTCTTATCACTGTAGCTAGCTGTGTGACTTCAGACAAGTGAGTTACCCTCTCTGAGCTAAAATTCTCCATTTGTAAAACTGGGGTAACCCACCCCACCTCCCAGGCAGCATTGCTGAGGTATAGAAGAATATAATTTATTTATCTATCTATCTAGCTATCTATCTAGAGTAAATAGAGTAGGCGGCATATGCTTGAGGTGCAATAAATAGTACTTATACTAGTATTTGTTAGTCCTTCCTTCCCTCCATACATTCTCCCTGACTTTCTTCATAGAGCTGCTCCTGTCAGGGGTACTCAGACAAGACTGGGTCCCTTTTCATCCCCTGCCTCCCCAGAAAGGGTGCAGCCAGGGCAGGTGAGGAGCCTGCTGGAACTGGATCTGGCTGCTGAGATCCATGGTTACTTAAGTCCAAGAAAGTATACTTTGGGGATAGACACTGGGTATTAGGAACACAGTTAAGGAGCTCCAAGTGCGACCCTGGCTGTGTGTCTTCTAACACACAATAGTCTGAGTTTGGTTATGCCCAACAAGTATTACAATTAGCCTCCTTGGATCATTCCTAAGGCTCTTTAACAGCAGCCGTACTAGAAACATGAACCCACCCTTCCAAACAAAGTGGTTATGAAGCTGGTCAAAAGAGGAAGGCACATGGGACGCTTCACTGGAATCTGAGGGAGTTGCTCCACCTCCCCGGGCCTCAGTTTCCCCATGTGTAAAATAAGACAGTACTGGATAACATCCAAGTTCCTTTTCAATGCTCATCTCGCTAGTCTTGTTTGTGTGGACACACAACCAGTCCTCATGGCAGGCAAACACTTACCCTCTGCCTGTCCTACATACATTCTTCAGCATTTAAATGTAATACCTCGGATTTACCAAGAGCTAGTCTAGCTCCTCCTCTAAAGAACCGGAAACATCCCTACAAGGCAGGGACTAAAGGTAGTTCCTCCTTTCGAAATACAGAGTGACTGAGACCCCGAGATGAACCAGCCTGGCAAACGGCAGGCCTGGAGCTGGCCAGAGGAGAAGGTTTCCAGCCCTGGACGACATTCAGCCCTGGCCTCTGCACTTCAGAACTCTGCCTCCCCTGCCATCCACTGGGAGACGACTGGCCCCATACTGCCCTGCCACAGGAGAAAACTACCTCCAAAGGGCCGGAAATCTGACCTGTCTCCCATTCCCTATGGATTCAAGTTGACGTCCATTATCCACAACCTTCCATCATGTCTCGGCAGATGAACGGTTGTTTGGCTTATCACTTCCGATTAGGGGAGGAACTGCCAGGGAAATCAAAAACGCCCGACTAAGTGACGGTGGAATGCATATTAACTGGTGTGTCTTTTCAAATTTCCTTAAGTGGCTTTAATCCATTAAACGGGTCCATCCTGCATCTACAGTCTGCTCACGCAAACACCCTCCCTCTGTGCTGAGCCGGACGACGGCCCTCCATCATGAGAAATTTGCTGACTTCTTGAGCAAATGACGTTTGTACATCTAGCAAGTGCCAGCATCAAGCAGCATTTACTGCCAGAGTCCCCGCTTCTGTGTGCATGTCTGAATGAACACAGCTTTTGGAGGGAACAATTTACGCTTGCGAGAGACTTGTCAAGTTTGGTAAATCAAAGGGCTGGAACCGTGCCGACGCTCCTGTTCAGGTTTCCCAGGTTGCGGAGGTAGCTTCTGACAGTACAGAAAACAAAGCACATAAAAATTAAAGCGGGATTATAGAGCTCATCTCACTCAGACCAGCCCTGTGGCCCACAGGCTCTGAATTCGAATTCTGCTCCTTCCAAGCTCAGGGAATGGCTTAACTCCTCTGTGCCTCAGTTTCCTCATCTGTAAAATGGGAATAGATAAGCTCCCTGGGCAACAGAGGGCCCATTTTGTCCATCTTGGTGTGGAAGCCATGCAGTCACAGATCTGAAAACTTGCATGGTGTATCACTCAAACTACAAAACCCTTTTAAGGAACAATATCTATATTTCCTAATAGAGGCCATAAGATTAGCCAGAGTTCATCTGTTAAGGGTATTATTATTCACTATTAAAGTCTTACTATGATATAAGACTAGATGCAATGCAGACACATAACATGTCATTACACAAGACATACCATTATAATATCCTTCCATGATTAATAATTAGAGGAAAGGTTACCTCAGGTGTAAAAGGATCCACTTCGACTGGACACAATAGAACCCTACCAGGTGAGATGAGAGCTCAGGAGAAGAGGGGCTGCTCATTAAGAAATGATTTTTCAGTAAATCGAATTGCTCCCCCGTGGCTTCAGTTCAGGTTGCTACGGTGCTCTGTAGGCAGGGGCAGCTCAGCACCAAGCCACGGGAAAGAAAACCATGGGCATGATTAACCTGTTAATACGATCAAACTCTACAATCTGTGCCATCTTCAATCCAATGACTTCCAGCTGCTTCTCGCCTCCTTTTCTTTTCCTGAATCTGTCCTCTCAAAGGACCAGTGGCCTCTCAAACCTCCCAACTGCTCGATCCAAAAGTTACTTTTCAATCTTTACCTTACGCACAATTCTGCTGCACTGGACCAAATGGCTCACCCCCTCCTTCTGAAACTCCATTCCCCTGACCTCCCCCACACAGCTGGCTCCCTAGCCATTCCTGCTCAGTCACCTTGGAGCCTCCTCCCCTTCCACTCACCCCTTCACAGCCTTCAGAGTCCTGCTTCCTGTCTGCTTGACACACGGACACACCATCCCTGGATAAGCCATAAAGTTCAACCACCAACTCAGCTCTCTTCCCTTCAACTCTATGGATGGAGGGAGGGAGCGATGGATGGAGAAGTGGATGGAAGGATGGATGGAGAAATGGAGGGAGGGAGGGAAGGAGGGATGGATGGATGGAGAAATGGATGGAGGGATGGATAGAGAAATGGAGGGAGGGATGGAAGGATTAAGGGATGGAAAGATGAGGGAAGGAAGGATGGAGGGATGGAAAGGTGGAAGAAGGGATGGAGGGATGGAGGGATAGAGGGGGAATGGATGGAGGGATGGAGGGGTGGAGGAAAGGATGGGTGGAGGAAGGAATGGAGGGAGAGATGGAGAAATGAATGGAGGAATGGAGGGAGGGATGGAGGGATGCATTGATGGAAGAGGGGATGGAGGGACTGGATGGAGGGACAGAGGAATGGAGGGATGGATGGAAGGAAGGATGGCTGGAGGGAATAGAACCTTCACCTCAGGATTAGCTTGAGCTTAAACCAGTAATTCTTCACTGCTCAAAATAAAAAATTCAAATGTAGCCCAGTATTTTAGACCAGGGGTTGGCAAACTTTTGAGACACAAGAGCCACTGGGGGTCAGCAAATTGCGGCTCACGAGCGTGTGGCTCTGAAGTAAAATTGAAAATGAAAATAAAACTATCATAGTTTCATTTATAAAATCTTTAAAGGATATTATTCACATAATGGTGATTATGTAAAAACATATTTATGGCTCTCGATTTTTAAGTTGTTGTGAGGGACAGGATTGGCTCTTCCAGGGTCGGCAAACTTTTGAGAAGGAACGTACCCAAAGGGCTGCAAGTGGCTCGCAAGCCGCAGTTTGCCAACCCCTGCTTTAGACCATGGCCTTAGCAGATAAGGGCTTGCCTCTAGAACTCTTGGGCAGGAGGACTCTGTGTATGACATGGGCTGTCATCAACATCTGACCGGGAGACAAATCCAACATTCTCTAATGACCCATTTTCTCAGAGCCAGCTCATATAATAAGATATCAAATTGGACACAAGTTATAAGGGAGCGGAACCTGGCCCAGGTGCATCTGGTCGCTGTAAACACCCACGAGAGTCAGCCCTCTATTTCTGCCCTGCCTGGGGTTGGAGGCAGTCCCAGTCAAGCCGTCAGGCCTCCATGCACAGGGAGGTTCATTTCGTCTCTCCCGGCTGCGAATCCCAAACCATCAGCACCCTCCTCTGGGCCTTTGTTTGTTTCTTTCTGTATCCAGGGAGTAGTGACAGCTGCACCAAAGATAGTGGCATTTTGGGATGGGACTGTCATCCAGAGAAGCCAGCCCTGTGCTCCTGGAGGCAGTGAGGGTGGTCTGGCAGAATGAAGGGACCTCGAAGGGCTTTGGTCAAGGGTCTGCCTGTCACCAAGGCCATGGGAGCCCTGGGAGGCTACCCCCATTCCTGGCAGCCCTGGCATCCTCTGAACCAACAGCCCAAACGGCTTGTTTACCAATATGGAAGGTGGCAACCCCCCAGAGATTCTGGGCATGAAGAGAACACTGGCTCCATGTGAGTCTGCCAAGAGAGTGTAGAGAGCAACACCGGCCTAGGAAATGCCAACGGGATAAAGAAACACAACAAAGCAGAACTGCCAACACAGCTCAAGAGACTCTCCCTGTCTCTTCTGCTGCTCAGGTGCCTTTATGCTCAAGACACGCGAGACCACAGCATCTAAGCGGAACAAGGCAAAGGATTCAGCTTCTCACTGAACGTCAGCGATAAGCAGCTCTGACCGGAGCCAACCCCTGCCTGGCACCGCTCACTTTCCACTTCACATCAAGACGTACCCTGTGCTGCACAAATGAGAATGCATTTACAGACAGCCGGGACTCTCCAGCCCGGAGAAAATTCCACCTAATTAAATAAAAACAAAACAAAAAACCAAAGCCTTGAACCATGCCAAAAATAAAAATAAAAATTTTTAAAAGACGGCCCACTTGATCTTTTACGGAGCTTTCTAGCCAGGAATGCCAATCAAGGTGATGTTTTTGGGTTATTTTTCTAAATGTATCTTTTCAAACAATCCCTGTATCCCTAATCGCAAAGGTCGCCTTAAAAATCCAGAAGAAAATGGCAAACAAACCAAGAGAAAAATGGATACGTGAAATAAACAAGTATGTCACAAAAACTAAAGATGGCTAATAAACAAATGAAAAGATGCACAACCTCACTGGTAGTTAAACAAATGCAACTGGAAATGCCATTTTTTAAAAGTAATCTGTTCAGTAGAAGTTAAAAAGATGGATAATATTGTGAGCTGGCACAGATGTGTGGAAACTAGCACTCTCCTAGTACCGGTATGAGTGCGCATATGAATTAGTACACCGTCTGGGGCCCTTTGACACTGCAGGCACTATTTATCACAAGCTTACCTTTGGATTCCCTGATTCCATTTCTAGGAATCTATCCTTAGGAATATATAAATGCACAGAGAAACATGTAGAAGGCTTTTCCTCCCCTTTGTATCATTATTTGTGAAAGCTCAAAAGAACTTAAGTATCTATCAAGAGGGAAATGGGTAAATGTGATCTTACATATCCATATTGCAACACTGCAGGGTTTAAAAAGAGCCCAGGGGCCAGAACACACTGACATGGATGAACACCTACAATGGAGCAGAGGCAGGAGGAGGCTGCAGAGCAGTATGTATAGCATAATCCATTTCTGTTTATCTCTAGAGATGTAGGTGGTAATATAGAAGCACCTGTGTTGACGTTTACATCTGCAGTGTCCTAGAACATACACTCTGAACGAAGGAATTGAGTCCTTTAAAAATATGGCTATATTTTCTATCGGTGTCTGCTTCAAAGAGAATTTTTTTAAATAGCACCACAGTACATATGCCTGGAGAACTTGCAAGAGTAACCAAGGTGATTTGGAAGAGGAGCTGCCCAGCACTGCTCATTACACACACACACACACACACACACGCTCACAGACACACACGCACGCACACAAGCATGCACACACACACACACACTCCCTCCATTAAGGGGAAAAAAGCCAATAGGGAAAGGTCATCCCATTCACTAATTTACCAAAAAGACAAAGTATTCCTTAAAACATAAGAGAAACAAGTTTGGGTAAGAGTACTTTTACATAGTTATGAAACTACTAGTGCTAAATGTTGGCCCAAACTAAAAGTTAAAAAAAAAAAATGTTTTGAAGAAAATTATGAATAGGGAATCGTTTATGAAAACTTGTGGCTTCTTAATGAGTTATTCTGGGAAGTTGCCCATGGGCTACACTCCCTTTTATTCCCCTTTAGAATACAAATATATTCTACAAAAGAGGCTAGGAGCCACCTTTCCCTGACCATATGTGTCCCCTCCCTCCTGCCCTACAACAAGCCCCCACCCCCGTGGCCTGGGTGGGAGTGCTGGGGCTCTGACTCTGATTAAGGGATATAAATTTAATTTGTCCTTGGCAAGGAATGAGGCATGTTTCTCCAAGGCTTGCTTGTGCTCGCTGTAAGCCCACAATTATAGCTTGCTGGACTCCCGCTTCCAAGCTACTGGATCCTCCAGGTGGCATCAGGCCACACTTTCTGCTGGAAGACAAAAGAGCTCATTCAAGGGCGCCCAGAGAGAGTGCTGGAGCCTGGAGCCCAAGGCTGGTGGGGTGTCTGGTTGCCAAGGTTTCGGAGCTGTCCTCGCAACCTAAGTGGGTGGAGGGTCATCCCACAACCCACCTCCTGGAAAAAAGGGTGGAAATTAGATGTTTTTCATGTTCAGCAAGCCCAACACTCTTATTCTTGCCAGTTACAAACCAGGCAAAAGTCATCTATGATGGTGGGAGTCAGGATGGGGGGTGGGGGATCAGGTCTGGGCACAGTGAGGGCTCTGGGGCGTTGGTTCTTTCTTTCCTTTTTTTGGAGAACAGTATTTTCTCCAAACAGTGTTTTTCAAGGACCCATTAGCTCCAAGTCAAGTAGTTGTTTCAATCTAGTTGTGGAGGACGCAGCTTAGCGGCCCATATGGGGATGGAACCAGCAACCTTGGTGTTGTGAGCACTGCGCTCTAACCAGCTGAGCCAACCAGCAGCCCCCCCACCCCCACCCCCGCTCTGTTTCTTGATCTGAGCACTGGTTCCCCAGATGTGTTTACTTCATGAAAATTCATGGAGTTCTCCATTTAACATCTGCACACTTTCCAGTGTGCATATTAAATTTCTATAAAAAGTTTACTCAAATAATTAAAGAAAATCTTTTGTACGTGTAGCTGGCTCTCAGGCATCTTCTCTGTCCATTCCAGGTTGACTCTATCCTTTCTTCCTTCTACAGCCTGAGCCACCAGCAAATTCACTGGGCTGTCATGCCAAGTCCAACAGTCCACACTACCACAACCTGGTGACAGGTGGGGGGCTGCAGTGTGAGGAGGAAGGAATGCCCAGCATGTATTTTTAATGGATTTGCTCATTTTCCCCTAATATCAAAGTAGTCCCACCCCTTTTCCCCAGTGCCTAAAATGGCATCAGCCACACCCCGATAAGCCACAAGCATGCAAACTTCTCAGGCCTGGCACAAAGCTCTGCACTCCCATCTACTGAACCCAGCTCAGAACAAGCCTCCAGGAGGCATTTGGAAAATTCTGCATGGCTGCTCCAGCTCATTCCAAAATGGGTATGAACCAGGGGTGGAACTCTCCTCCTGGAAGTCAATGCCATCTCGTTCCCTTCCACCTAACTCCCCAAACCCCTCTGCATTATTCTTGGCCAGCAGGGATATCAGGGGTCTTCAGTGAACTTTTCCATGTGGTTAGCATGGGGTTCCTCCTCTTCGTTTATTAAAAAAAGGTGGTTTGTTTTATTAGGTTGTTTTTGTCCTTGACAAAAAGACAAATGCAAAGTTTATAGAAAATTATACAGAGAGGAAAGCGATCCAGAATGATTTACACTGGACGAACCCAAAAATTAGGCGACTGAATAGAGATCTCTGAGGCCAAGTGACAAGTCTGACTCGCTCTCTGGTGCTAAAATCACTCTTTCAGAAAGACACTGCCAAATCACCACCACCACTGCCCAGATGTTCAGGGACGCGGCTTCAGCTCCGGGAAGGGAAGGTTGCTCTTAGCTCACCAGCAAGGTGACTGCCACCTCCACAGAGCAAGGAGCAGGAAAACCACCCAGCCAGGTTGGGGGCGGGGGGGGTATCTCTGATTTTAAGAGCACTCCTGCTCTCTATCAGGGTACCTGCCCACTTCTGTAGATTGCACCCTTCCAGCAACTTTGACTTGTCTGGCACAACAGGGACCATCATTCCACATGATGCTATTCCAGCACTTTCATTAAGGCCAGGTTGGTAATACCAGCCATTTGTGTTCCCTACACAGATGCATTACATTCCTGTCGAGTACCCCTCTGTCTGTCTGTCCATGCCACTCCTTCTCTCTCTCTCTCTCTCTCTCTCTCTCTCTCTCTCTCTCTCTCTTTCTGCACCCCCCATCAGCTTCTTGTGTTCCCACAAAACAAACAGCTTCTGTTCAAACTTCAGCCCAAAGCAACTCAATCTCCTGACACCTCCCCCACCCCAGAAAAATTCCCAAATTTGGTGTAAACACGGACAGGCCTGCACAAAGCTCTGACTCCAGAGAGCAAGGTGAGGTGTGAAAGGAATACCTCAGGCCACACTCACCAGGCCCAAGAATCACAGACCTATAGTTCAGCAGCAAGTCACAGATCCAAAGATCATACCAGGAAAGCCTGAAAAAGTAAAACACAACTGAAGACTTAAAACAAAAAAAACAGTGTCTTCATTAAGGGAAAAGAAAAAAAAATGGCGTGCCAGCAAACTCACCCTTGGGTCAGCTCTTTCCCAGTGTCTTCCAGATCCTAGCAGACACACACAAATATGAGGAAGGGAGCCATGGAGACTCCCGACTGGGAGGTCGCAACAAAACTGATCAGTGGGAGGTAGGACGAGTTCAAGTAACCACCATGTCTCCTCAACAGAAGGAAAAGCCTCAAACACACTCCCCTGAGGGTTACCAACTCATGAGGAGAACATAGATTTTTGTAAAAACACTGTCCAAAGAAACAGACGTCAGTCCTTCGAAGGCCCTACTTATAAGCAAGCGGCTAAGAGGCTCTGCTAACAAGCACATCATTTCAGGAAAAAATGTTTATTTTTACCAAACTCCCTAATGAATCATGCACTATTCCTCAGTACTTCTTAACGAACAAGAAAGAAGAGCTCTCAGAAACATTTAGAAAACAAAACATTTCTCAGGATGTCTATATAAATAAATAAGAACAGCATTTCTATTTCTAAATATGCCAAATGAAATCATCTATGGGCCAGCCAACGTATACATAGCAGACCTTTTTATATCTCAAAATTAACAAGTGACTTCAGAACTATAATGGAGAAACAAGAATTTAAACATGGCACGAATTTCCATTTTCTGTCCCCAAACACTAGGGTTTTTTTCATCCCGCCTTTTTTCCACCCATAGTTTTTCTCCTGTTCCAAAATTCCCAGAGCTTTAGCCTTTAAACAGTGCTCAGAATTCCTAATATGGAAGGAAGGATTCCTAAACTTAGACTTTAGAGGAAAGACAATCATTAAATTTACTGATTGAAAGCAATAATATTAATAAAAAACACCATCCAGGAAAACAGCATCAAAAAAGCGACTTTAGACAGCTATGCAAACTATGCATTACAATGGCAGTGACAGGATACCCTTCAAACTGAGGAGTGATGCCTACATTCGTGGAGGGCCCACCATGCCTGAGGGCCTGCCCTGGTACTCTGTTATTTCATCCACACTGTGTCCCTACTGAGTAGCTTTATGCCCATTTTACAGATGAAGAAATTGAGGTCAAGGTGACAAAGCAGTCAATGAGAACTAGGTTGCAAATCAAGGCCTCGCTGGCTCCCCAAAGCATTCTTTCTTCTTTCCCACCTCGTTCCCAAAACAGCTAAAACGGTGCCCCTTATTATGAAGAACCCATAAGCTACAATCACTAAGGTTCTTGCTCCACCCTTCCTTTTTGTTTTCCAATTTTTTAAGTTTTTCAATTACCGTTGACATACAATATTCTATTAGTTTCAAGGGTCAAATACAGTGATTCAACATTTATATAACGTATGAAGACATCATCCCGATAAATTCGGCGCCCATCTGTCACCACACACAGTTATTATAATCCTACTGACTATCTTCCCTAGGCTGTACTTGACATCCCCGTGACTATTCTGTAACTACCAATGTGTACTTCTCAATCCCTTCATCTTTCTCACCCACCCCTAGACCCCCTCCCATCTGGCAACTTCTCCATCCTTTCAAAGTCATAATTTGAGTACTAGTGGAATAGTGGAACTTCTGATACACAAATCCTAACTTAATTATACACCTGAAGTGTTGGGGGACCATCCATAGGTGAAACTGGCACACGTGGGCCACCACTGTGTTCTCGCTACTCAGACACTGGAGCCAATGTTCTCCTTGACAATGACATTTTGCCCCTGCGGTGGGTCCATGGAATGAGGTACTTACGATACTGATATTTAATATCTACCCATTGCCTACTGTGTGCTGTTTTGTGGGAAGCATTCATTCCACTCACTGATTCATTCATCTACCCAAAAAAGACTTACTGAGCACCTGGGATATGCAGGTTATGGGGACAATAAGGTTCGGGCACACTCAGGGCCAACAGTTGACCAAAAGAGACGAGTGTGCACCCGAGTAGCTATAATTACAAAAGCTGAAGTTATAAAGGCCGTAAGAAAGGCGTAGAAAATGGGATGCAGGAATCACTGATAACGGAGACACTTACTCCAGGAAAGCGGCGTGGAATGGTTTTCCACCAGGCTGGGTCCTGCAGGGTGGGTGAAATGTAGGCCTGCATTCCAAAGGAAACATTAAGCTACGAGGAGACGTGAAAGCGAAGGGTCATGAAGAAGAACCAGGGCCATAGTCTGAGAAATGCTTTTAAAAGCCAGACTGTGAAGTTTGGACTTTACTTTGTACACACTGCAAAACCAACAACATAGGTTTTGAGCAGGGGGGGGGGGTGACAGGAGGTGAGTAATGCTTCAGGGAGGGTAACCTGGCAGTCCTAGGTAGAAAGACACTGCAGGGCAGAAACAGGAAGCGAATGCGGTTAGGAAACCGTTGGAAAACTTTAGGCACCTATTCACGTAGTTGGGGAATCAAGGAGTTGGGCCCTGCTTTACCCCCTCCAGCATATACTCCCCCTTTCTCACAAGAAATATTACGAAAGGCTGGTCAAACTTTAAGTAAATATATTGAGTCTCTTTGTGAGTATTTGCTGAAGGAGGAGCCATCCAAGCCATCAATCTCTGGCTTTGGAAAACAGCAGATGGTCTTTTTGGCAGGAGACCTGCTGTCCTAGTTATATGTTTTTCTCTGGCTCATGCTGCACTTTGTATTTTTTCAGCCTGCACCATTTGAGCAAGGGGCAGGCAATCTCAAAACGTAACAATCCAGGAAGCTACCCTGGGCTCTGAATTTGAACATGAGGCTCTCTCAGACACAAAAGCATCAGAGTGGATTACAATCTTCAATGTCCTATGCTGGCGATATTGTGGGGGACCTGAGTACTCCATAAACAACGCTGGCCAGTTTCCTTCCAATCTTCAAAACCCAGAAGACAACTGGGGGGTGGGGGGAAGCAAGGCATAGAATCAGATAGTAGGTAGTATGTGGCTATATAGGCACAGAGCTGGAAAATTCCCGATAACTGGTTACAGATTTCTGGAAAATCACTCCTTCGTAAGACAAATAAAACCACCTTTTTGAAAACGATGTTGTTGTTTTTCTAGACCTGCCTTTCGACGTGCTCCTTTCTGCAATAATCATAAAGCTCTTGCAAGGAGCTGAGGTGACTCATTGCATTTTCTGCTTGGATTCAATGTCTGCTACTTTCTGTAAGCAAATCAACAGCAGAGTGAATGGCACTGGCATGCATTTCAGCAACACCAAACCCATTTGTGAGGGGGCACAGGAGGGAAGACTGGTGGGCGAGCCATTCTTTCCTAGAGTTTTACTTCATCTTCCCAATTTCACTTTACACCTTTTAACAGAAAACCTTTGGCAAGGGGGAAATCCATCTCTATTCTAACGGAAACTAGTTTTTTAGGTATGTAAGTGAAAAATCAGGCAGGACATTCTTCTGCGCTGTTTTTCTTAGCCTTGGTTTCAGCCAGGTGACCAGGATGGCCAACCAAATCCTGCAAATGTCATTCATCAAAAGCCTTGCCAAGGATGACTGCTCCCAAATCCGTGGACCTAAACTGTAGTTGGAGAAGCATTTGATTTCATGAAATAAAAAGGTCAGTCTCAGAGCCAAAAAGGGAGTTTCCTAGGAAGTGATGCCAAGAGAAGGAAATGAACTCTTCAGGGAAATCCGGGGAAGAAAGAGGTAGAAGGAGCCACAGAGAGGAGTTGGGGAAAGGATGGACATGAGAACAGCACAAAATCCAATTTCACAAGATAGCAGGTAGCAGGACGAAAGTAAAGGTGTGGACTTCAGCCTTGATCTCAAGTGTTGGAGAAGGCAGGAAAAAAATACAGTGGAGGAAGATAGCTTGCCTAGTGAGTCCCACGTGGAGAAATAGGAAGGGGAGAGAATGGTCAATTAAAAGAAATGAAAACTCTACATAAACTATCTTCATAACCAAAGTTGTAAGAGATTGCTATAATCTCCAGTTGTAATTCTACTGTAAAAGCATGTTTATAAAAATGAGGCCGCCGTGGAAATAGAAGTCCAAGCTGGAACGCCACGAGGAAAACGAACCACTACTTACTCACACAGCAGTTTCCTGCAGACACACAGGGAATCAGAATGGACCCACTTCTTATGAGGACAGAATAAAGGCCTCCATTCTCCTGAACACGCTTATTAATATTTAGCCTTTCCTAGTTGCAGTGTACCGGCCTCTAAAAATGTAGGAAGAGGAGACACATGCGCGCACGTGCGTGCGTGCACATTACACACATATACAGAATATTCATTTGCTCTCACCTCGGACAACTGGGAAAGCCACAAATCATCCATGTATTTACAAACCCAATCTTGCAATAGGAGCATTTAAAGTTCTGGTCCGTGACCACAACCAACTCCCAGGGGAAAGAATTTCCTCTTTCTCTCTCTCTCTCTCTCTCTCTCTGCAGATTAAAAATTCCTCCTTCTATTTTTCAAGCCTTGAGGAGGACCGAAGGCCAAATAAGAAACCCTCCCGCCTCCCTGAGCCCCGGCGCTGGGATGAGTGAGCTTTTCCTTCAGCTACAAGCCCACTCCCATGGACAGTCCCAACTGCATCCCACCCAGTCAGTGGGCACTTTCAGGCCTCACAGCACACACACCAACGGCGTTTTGAAAGGATAGAGGATTCTACCCAGTTTGTTTACCAGCTCTGCCTGGTTTGTGTAGCCAAACTTCTTTACAACTGATACATAATATTCCCTCCTCCAAATGTAAATGGCACTGATGATAATTACCATTTATTGATTGTTCTCCATGTACCAGATGCCTTTACAAACCTCTAATATTTATAACACCTTTAATCAAAGGACTCATTAGCTCCATTTCACAAACAAGGAGAGGCGGTTCGGGGAGGTTAAAAAAAAAAAATGAGTCTGGGCCGGCCGAGTGGCTCAGTTGGTTAAGAGCTCGCTCAAGAGCGCGAGCTGCGCTCTGAGCAATGGCGGTTCGAGGCCAGCCCGAGCTGAGCTGCCGCTGAGCTGCCAACAGATGGCAGGATGGCTCAGCTAAAAAATAAAAAACAATCAGTCTGCCCAAGGTAGCATGGAGGGCTCAAAGGTCAGGGATTTACACCAGGGCTGGGGCTACCACACTTTATTTAATCTGCTGCTGGGTCCTTCCATCAGGCCACAGGAACACAACCATGGGAAAACCGGCCCTCCTCCCACCACCCCCACAGAATGAGAAACCGGCGTGTCAGCCCACAAGGTTCTTCAGCAGGTTTCCCCAAAACAGGAAATTTACAAGGATTTGACAAAAATCACTGGTCTGCAGAGGCTGCGAAGTGACTTCCAGTTTTAAAAACGAACAAGAATCTCCCCAGAGCCGATTATTAGGGCTGATACAGCTCATAAAGCAGACCATAAAACCATTTCTGTTTTATTCTGTGTTTTCCTTCTGCAGAGGCCTGTCAGAGGGCAGGCTGCTGCGGAGAGGCCTTCCTTCCTCAGGCCTGGGGTCCACCCACACCCAGGAAAGCCTAGACTTGTGTCTTGGCCTCTTCTCCTCCCCGCCCTTATCAGAGCCTTCAAGTTTGTACAAAGGAAACATCATTAACCCGCCTCCTCTTCAGGATCTCAGATGGGTCCCAGGAGCCAGCTCTAATTTACTTAACTGATTGAGATCTCTGTCTCCCAGTTACTCAATCCTGCAATACCAGCCAGCAGATATAATTGCAAAGTAGGTAGGGTAGACTCACCAATCTGCCGATTCAGGGCCAGCAAACGTTGCAAATTACAGGGTATAAATTTAGCAGGGTGGGTCCTGACACACATTCCTGCAAATTTACATGTTCCCTGACTCGGAGAAAGTGCATTAATTACTCCAGGAGCATGCATACTACTTTCACTTACTCGGGGCTTTGAGGAGAGTTGCGAGCCGCTCAGAGTCACAACAAAGATTAAAGCATAAATAAATAATGCCTGGTGGAGCAGTGGACCTTTTCCAAGGGTCTGGGACTGGGAATTGTTACCTTTCTCCCCGCAGACTGAGAGAGAGTTGCTGAGGCCCACTGCGTGGCGTCTGAGGTTGGACTGACCGGAATGGAGACCGAGTATGAGACAGGCAGGGCTGCAAACTGAGCAGGCGTGCGGCGCACCAACACCTTCCTCCCTCCAGTGCTACAGGTGTAGCTCCCCCTGCGAGGAGGAGAATGGCGCCAGGTACAGCAGGTCGGATGCAGCCAGAAGTGAGGTCCACAGGCTCAAGCGCATCAGGAGATCTCACCCCGGAGTAACACAGCCTGTCTAAGTGCAGGGCACCGAGCGAAGTACCCCAAACCTGCATCTTTCTATGACCCTTCACGACAGCCACACAAGGGAGGGCGGAACCAGTGCTAACTTTACTGAGGCTCGGACAGTTACAGAGGTCTGTGTGACTCTCAAACTCATGCCGTTCACCCCCAGTAGCTGCAGCAGCAGCCGAGGGGCGGCCAGCCCCAGCTCCTAGTCGGGGCCCAGGGGAAGGAGACAGCAAACCCACACTGAGTCAGCCTCCTGTGTCCCGGGCACACAGGTCAGTGCTTTCACCAAGTCTGTTCCATGTTATTCTGCAAACAACTCTGGGACGTGTCCCATCCTCTTGACTGCACCATGAGGAAACCAAGGCTGGAGAGGTCAAGATCACCCAGATAGCAGTAGCAGAGCAGAAGTTCTAACCCATCTATTTACCTCCTAAATGCAAGGCTTCTCCCGCTAAAAAGATCCTAATCTGTGAGTTCGCCTTAACTCTGATAACTGCAGTCTTAGTGAGTTAGGGAGAAAAAAAGATGAAAAAGACCCACTGGGGACAGAGGAGTCTCATACGGCACTACCTACCCACACAGTCCCAGGGCCCACACTTCCAGTGGGAAGGGGACCGAGCAAGCCGTTCACACACCACAGCTGTAGTGGACACTGGTAGTTTTTTTGTTTGTTACTCAGCATCCATTTCTCCTGCGTTAATTGGAATTACCTCTCTCTCAATGGTTACGATATCACAGGACCACAAGTAGGGGTCCTACACTCTCCAGCCAAAGGCAGAGGTCATGTGATCGAAGCTGAACTACAATGACGCTCCCTTGCTGGAGAGGGGCTCTTGAGAAGAGGGTCCACGACACTGACAACATCCCATTCCTTCCAAGAAGCAGGATGTGACAGGACTCTTGGTACTCGAAGACCAAATCTCCGCTCAGTTTGGAAAGCTCACAGCCTCCTGACTGAAGGGATTTCCACTTTAGCAGGGTAGCAAGGCTGAGAAAACACAGGTAATCAGGGAAGAAAAGCAACACACCACTTCCATAAGACTGAGTGCAGTCTACACGTACACAGAACAAGGGTATTAATAGACAACGTGGCCGCCTTCCAGAGGGGACATGCTGTCTGACAGGAGTAACTGCCCAGACCAGCCAGGTAAGTTAAGATCAGGCTTGGCCATCACCAGAGTGACTTGTCACCGACAGATCGCTGTCTCATCACATCTAATATTGATAGGGCATTTCCTCTTAGTAATAATAATTTGGCAGATTAATTAAACTTGGAATTCTTGAGTACTCAGGGTTACGACCTCAATCCCAACTTCAGGAAATTGCACATTCTTTGTCTTAATTGGAAATGTGTATGGTTTTACCTAATAAAAATGTGTATGGTAACCTAATACCACATGCAAGGGTACTCTCCACAGAAAGCTACTAAACAAAGTTGACACAGTTGTATAGGAAACGGCTGTCCTTACCTTAATAGATTTGTAGGGTGACTGCGAGCTTCTGTTACATAAACGCCACCTCATTCCTTAGGTGGTCCTCCTCTAATTCTTTTCTACTGAGAAGCTGGGAAGCAGTGGGGGAGGTGTACCACTGGGGCCCGTGACCCACCTCAGCAAGCCAAGGTAAAAATCGCTCGAAAGCCATTCATTTGGAGCAACATTTGTGACCTCCTGGGACTCTTAACTGTGAGGGGAGACTCACAGTCCTGGAGCCAGGGGAGATTCTGGTGGGAGGGGCCTGATACCTGGATTGGGAAAACCCAATGCGACCCTGAGTGGGTGCTAAGACAGACAGCCAGAGCTTAAGGAAAACAAAACAAAACCAGGCTCCAGGAGGAGATGACACTCACTGAGGGTATCAGAGGGGCCCTCGGGAATGATCCCATGTTCCTCCCCAGTCAAGGCAGTAACAGAATAATGCAGTGCAAGCTACTCCAGTTGCTAATGGCATGGTAAGGATAACACAGGAAGAAGTGACAACAGGCACAAAGCAGTGAGCTACCCGGCTCTCGTGCCAGGTAACTGCGTCTGCTCCTGGCCATTCAACATGGGGGTGGGGGGAGGCACGAATGGGTGTGGAACTTCTGAGAAGTTTTCTAACCTACAGAAATGACAACAGAGGTGCACAAATAATAGCTAGAAACCTGTTATCCACGGTGATGCTCATAATAAACAAAAACTGGAAACAACACAAATGCCCCAAATTAGGGAGTCGTTAAAAGAAGTTCTGGCACATCTACTGGACAGAATTCAATACAGCCATTAAAACCGGTGTGGAAGGACTGGTGACCGGGGGGAGGGGGGGAAGCATTCTTCCCAGAGGGGGAGCAGCCCAGGTATGGGGGGCACTGTGTTGTTTCCAAAAATCAATTAGGATTAGAACAGACAGCCTAAAGTGGGAGACAAATAACATACAAGCCTGTTGTTCTTACAATATAGATTACAATAATAAAGCTAATGAGTTATATTGATCAACAGAGCTGGGGTAAAGAAGATCAAGGATGAGCTAAAATAATGTTTCAATGAATAGAAAAGCGTTCAGCATGTGTAAAAAAGAGTTAAATTTAAAACTTAGACACATATATAACACATCTGAAAGGATAATACACCAATTTTTTTCTGAATGGTAGGATGACTGATTTTTGTTGTCTGTCTTCTGATTAGCTGTATCTTCAACAACAAATAACAATAAGAATAGCAGCAATAAATGTTATTTTTTTCAGAATTTTAATGAAAATGGAGATCATCCCAGAACCACACTGTCAAGGAGTCAATCAAAATAGGATGAGCTTTGTCTCTGGAGAGTGAGTTTTTCCTAATAAGTCAAAGATAGTTTTTGATAAAGAAACTACATAGTAATGCATAAACAGAGCTCATTATTTAAAGAATTCCCCCACAGGATCTTTCTGTAGTTAAGTGACATCTTATTGTGTGTGACTTGACAATGTAATAGATACTGTGCATTTCAAACATGTCTACCTGACACTCAAATCACAGAACGATATGGACTTCTATCTGACCAGTCAGGCTGGGAGATGACCACCTTCTCCTCAGAGTTATTTTCCTCCACAAGCTCTCTTTCCTACCGTCATCTGCTTTTCCCGGCAGTTTCCTGATTCAGAAGGTACCACTGCACAGCTAGAACACACAGCCCTCAGGTCTGGGTGAAACAGTTCAACAGCCAACACCCACCAGGTAAGGGCTCCTCTAGAAGGTGAGTGTCCATATCCCGTCCTCACCAGGTGCTACTGTGTCACCTCAGGTTCCGATTCGTCCCACTGCCCTCCCAGCTCCGGCCCTCAGCCACTCGGCCTGGACCACTACAGCAGCTTCCCAGCCAATCTCAGGGCGCCCAAGCTTTCCCTTCAGTCACTTTTCACGCTTTGCGGCCCGCAGAACCCAGGGTCCTATACCTTTCCACTTATACCATCCAGGACATTCCACCCCACAAACTAAGTCCAGACACCCCACATCATCTCCTACTCTCTAAACATACTTTTAACAACGTAAACTATTTCAAGCATATAGATTTTAACATAATAGACTTTCATGTACCCACACGCCCAAATTCACAAATGTTAACATTTCATCCTACGAGCATTTCATATTCTATCTTTTTTAAGGAATAAAATACTGCGGAGATGGATGATTGAGAGCACCCTCCCACCCATCACCATCTCAAACTCTTTCCACTTTCCCCAGAGATAACTACAGTCCTGGTGTGTGTCTTCTTTCTGTTTTGTACTTTTACCACATACGCGTATGTATAATTCAATAGTATATAATAGTACATATATATACAGACTCATGTGTACATTGTATGTGTGATGTATATACACACTTTAGATAGATACAAATAGTCCTATTTTGTGTGGTTTTAAAATAAACTCAAGTGACATACACCATATAGATCCTTTTCCCCACTCTAAAATTCTTGAGAGGTTGATCCATGTCAGTGTTTGACGGTCTAGTCCAGTCACTTCAGTGGCCACGTTGTTCTCTTCATGATAGTGCCGTCCCCTCAGATGGGCAACGAGGCCGTTTCCAACGTTTCCTTACCAGCAACAGCTGCAGTGAACACCCACATAGCCGTCCCCGGGCACATGCAGACTTTCTCTGGAGCGGCAACGCGGGGTCCAGGGGACACAGGGTTCAGCCCTCCCGGGTATTCTGCGCCCCCAGAGCCCCTGAGAAGCAGGTTACCACTGTCACTCGTGCTGGGCCCTGATCACTGCCATCGATCCGAGATGGGCTGACAAGCATGATGTGGACAGAAACATGAACAGGGAGCCACATGCCTCCCTCTGGGTCTTAATTAGGGCAGAGGCTGGCCAGGGAGCCACAGGAGCTGAGCCAGGGAGCCACAGGAAGACTGAAGGACTGAGATGGCGTGGACGCAAAGCCTTGAAGACGCGGTGGGAAGGGTGGGGATACAGTGGGCACGTAAAGAGAAGCCAGGGAGGAGAAGCCACGCAGGGTGGAGAGAGCGGGAGCGGGGCGGCTCCGGAGAAGCCCCTGGCTCCAGGCCAGGCCCCTGAGGAGGAGCCCTGCTTCATGGCCCTTTCAAGGTCATCTGGCTGATTCCTCAGAGAGGACATCCTTCAAGGATCCGTTACTGCCACCTCTGCCACAAAGCCTTCCTCATTCCAACCACCAGAAAGCTCCACTCCTTTCCCAAGCTCACAGCATCTCTCTGCCCATCTCTGGCGGTTCCAGTACATCCAGTCCCAGGCTGTACCCATTTCCCTGACTCCAAGTCTGTCCTCTGCACGAGTGTGTAAGGGCCCCACCGACGGGCACACACATTCTGCCATTAGTCTGTCTCCAGTGCGATGCCAAGCAAAGGGCGTTGCACACAGCAGGTGCTCATCAATGTTTCACGACTGAATAAAAGTTGTGAGATGCTTAAAAGCAGGGCCCATGTCGTCTCCATGTTCATCATCTACCCAGGGCTTTCCAATGTCAGGTCCAGGGTAGGTCCTTATTACCTGTGTGCTGAACGAATGACTGAGATGTGGGCTCCCGTGAGCAAACACATCTGCCTGATCTACTCTCCCAGCGCTCATACCACTGATCAAGTTTCGAAGTGGAGGTGACCAGGCCCAAGGATAATTTATCTCCCTAAAGACGCTAAGCGTCAGTTCAATTGCTGTATTTAATAGGGCCTGACTTCGATGGGCCATTCTGAACAAAAGCAATAACTACTCCCGTAATGAGACTACTTTAAATTGCTATTACTATTACTACCGTAAGTCCAAAGGATTCCTTGAGCCATCACACTAAGGCTCCAATTAAGAGACTTGCCACCTTTACAAACCACAGGCCCCAGACTCACATCTTTGACCTCCCTGGAACCGGCAAGAGTATTTTCCAAAAGTATGCAGGATAAGCCTCTCCAGAAGTTCCTTCTAGGATTGTTTTTTGGGCTTTGGTTTTGGTTTTTGAGCCCACAGACTCTAAGTGCTTTCACGTAACTGAGCACACAGGCCTGATAAAGAGTGAGTACACTCTGGCTGAAAGCAGGCTGGCAGGAAGGCCTCAGAGAATCAATCTAGTATTAAATGTGTTTATTCTGTTTCTTGGACGCATCCAATACTTATTAGCCCCTGGGAATGTTTGCAAGCATTAAAGAAGAGGGAGGGAGGGAAAAGGCCTTTATCTGCCACCACAGATTGTAATCTCGAACAAGCAAAATGAACAAAAGGCACACGCTTACTAAAACTTGATGACAAAGGCTGTACAACTAAAAACCAGTTCCGAGGGAGGAGAGAATACCTCGCCAGCCTCAGTCACTCTGGGAAGAGATACAGAGACTCAGGCAGGTCCACTCTTACGTGCTGTGTGACCACCCTCCTACGGCACACACACTGGAGGTCCCCTGGGTGGGTCAGCTCTCTTCTGAGAAGACCTGCAAATCTGAAAAGGCAGCACAGGTCCAGTGCCCATTGCCATGGCACCTTCTTAAACTTAACATTGTCAGCCATTCATCAGATGGTCAGTGAAGGGAACACAGTGGTAAAGGCACGAGGTCCAGTCAGATCTGAATCAGGGCCTGCCCAGCGCCACTGCTTTGTCGCTGTGAACGTTGAGCAAGTTACACGACCTGCTGGAGCCTCGGCTTCCTGATCTGTTAAACGGGGTTAAGAAAAGTCGCCATCTCATCACAAGAATAGCTATCATTTTTCGAGCACGTATAATGGGCCGTTCTGTTTGCCAAGTGCTATGCGTGTATCGCCTTATTTCAGCTGTCACCTCATGAGGTGAGGAGACTATGATCCTTCTTTGATAGACGAGGAATCTGAGGCTTAGAAAGGGAGACGCACTACGGTGAGCAAATGGATCAGCCGGGTCTAGGGGCAGGTCGGACACATCTCAGCAGCGTCTTCGCCTGTATGCCGAGGTGGTGGGCGAGTCTGCGTGAGGCTTCAGACCAAAAATGATTAACTGTGACCGTTTTACTAAGTTTTATTCATATGCAATGCTTCGATTGCCCTCAGTGTGCTCCTTGTCCCTGGCCCTCTAGGTCAGGCCAGGAAGGACAGCAATGAAACAGGCCTCCGCTCCGCACTGAAACCACGCACACTGGAGTCTCACCACTCTCACGAAAACCAGCCAATGGCAGACTTCCCTCCTAAGGACCTAAGGGGCCCTGGGAGCCCCACCCCCACCCTACAGGCCAGCCCTGTGGAAGGATAGACTGTCCCTCCTCCCACCACTGGTCCCGCCACCGCCAGCTCAGACCCCTAACTCAACAGGCAGTTTTCTGTCCCTGAGGTGGGCTCCTTTTACCAGCATGAAGAAACCTGTGATGGGAGGGAGAAAAAGAAAACCCTGACATCCACACGAGGGTCCTTTTTAACATGGGAAATGGTCCTGCTGGGAAGAAGCAAATATTTATGCAAATAATTAACTAAGGAGGTAGAGTGTCCTGTCTAATATTGAGCAAAACTTGGTGAATAAGTAGCCCTGGCTGTGAAATGGCCTCTCGCGGGCTTGGGAGGAGCAGGAGGCCTGAATCAGCTGCTAAGTCCTCAGCGAGGACCCCAGCAGAGGACACGCCTCGCACCAGGCCGACCCAGAATCCTCTGGGCCCCACCACGCCCCATCCTGCACCCGGGCAACTTCTCTTTCCTCGGCATCTCGGGCCACGCTGTGTACTCAGGGCACAGTTCATTAGTACCAATCAGCTACTTCCAGAGCTGCAGGGGAACCCAACTCCTCTTTCCTCCCTCATTTCCTGTGTTTTCCTCATTTTCTATTTATCCCCTACATCAATGTGTACTTTCTGTAGAAGGGCTGGAAGCCTGGCAGCTAGGAATTTCTAGTTTTCACTCTGCAATGTTCAGAAAATAGCATCGCTGCCTGAAAATAAACAAATGGGGCCTCCTGTGTAAGCTGTGGCCATGCAGTGTGTCGTGCGCTGAACACTGGAATCAATGCAAACCACCCAGCCAGTCCTTCTGTGTCCGGAGCTGTCCTCGCCACTCCAGGCCCCCCGAGACAGGTGTTCAGGGGGGCTGTCCAGTGCCAGTACCTTTTTAACCCCAAAATTCCACTCAATCTTTTAAAAGAACACCCAACCGCTTGGCTAGCACAGTGGAATGGCCATCAAGACTGCCCAGTTGGTAGTCTCAACTCAGTCACTAATAAACTGTGAAATTTGAACCCACTTCTTAAGCTCTGATTTTTTCCTCTGTAAAATGGAATCTCTAAGAGTGGGTATAGAATCAAATGTGTGGGTCATGTCCAGCATCTTAAAGACATGGAATGGAACAGATTGGAATAAATCAGAATGTATGGACACAGAGTAGGTTTTGATTCAACTTTATATACATGCTCTAGTTTGTAATATAAATTTGATTTTTCTCGCCTTTATTGTGATATACTTCACATGCCTTACAAATCATCCATTTCAAGCGTGTAATTCAATGGCTTTTACTGCATTCAGAGTTACGTAACCATCACTGTAATCAATTTTAGAACATATCATCACCTCAAAAGGAAACCCCAGGACCGGCTGAGTGGCGCATTGGTTAAGAGCTGGTTTTGGGATGCCAGCGGCCCCGGTTCAGATCCCACATATGAGGCCAGTGACACTGCCCTCTACAGCTAACAACAGCTCCACCTGGAGCTGGGCTGTGTGAGCCCCGGCGATGGTGTAGGCTGCAGCCCCTGCTGCAGTGGGCTGCCATAGGCTACAGTGAGTGGCCAGCAGCCAGCGTGAGCGGCCGGCAGCCAGCGTGAGTTGCCAATAGCCACGGTGAGCGACATCCAGAGGCCGGCAACTGATCTGCCTCATCCGGGAAGAGCACAATGACGATACCAACATGGGCCAGTGAAGCAACATCCTCCACAACTAGACTGAAGAACAAAAAGACAGCAACTTGTCTGTTCCCTTCCCTGATTCCCCAACGTTGTTCCCCTTCCCCAATTCCCCAATAAAATCTTTAAAAAAAAAAAAAAAAAGGAAACCCCATACCTATTAGCAGTCATTCTCTATTCTTCCCAAACTCCCACCTTAAGCAACCACCAACCTACTTTCTGTCTTCATGGATTTACCTATTCTGAATATTTCCTATAAAGAGAATCATACAACAATGGGTTCTTTTATGACTGGCTTCTTTCGCTTAGTAGTATCATGTTTTCAAGATGCAGTCATGTTGTAGCATGTAGGATTTCATTCCTCTTCGTGGCTGAATAATGCTCCATCACCAGTGTGTAACACGTTTACTTATCCATTCATCCACTAATGGACATCTGGGTTGCTTCCCCTTTGGGGCTATTGTGAACAACCCTGCTATGAACCATGCGTGTGCAAATGTTTGTGTGGACACATAAATGTGTTTCTATGGGTCACTGTCCACAAAGTCCAAGGGGCCACAGGGCTACTAAGGGGGGAAGTTACGCCCTTCTGTGATTTTCTTTTCTTTTTTAAATCAACTCATGGACTTTCACTTTGGAAAAGGAAATAAAGACCATCAAATCAAAGTCGCATTCCTAGTGACACAGCCAGCAGGGAATCTGTGGCCAAGAGTGCTTTACTATCATCTTGAAGAACCTGTCATCTCAGGGCACTTCAGCCCTTGGAATATGCATCGTCACTGTCCAAACAGATCTGGTGGGGTTGGTGGGCTCCATGCTGATAGGAGCTGCTGAACAGTCAGCAGAAGTCGGTCATGGGTATATTTCCTTGTTGAAGCTAACTCCAACATGGATCCAACTCTAAGGTGTAAATTCCTGCAGCGCAGGGTTTCCACACACAAGGACACTCACTAAATATATTCAGGAGCCACTCTGAGCTCCTTTTACAGCGCACGCGCGCACGCACACATACACACTATTCAATTTATGAGCTACTCCATATGAAATCTGACTCCTACGACTGAGGCTACTAAAGAGATGATGTCAGAGGAGAGACAATGGGCAGACGCTGCTCCTTCCGCCAGCAGAGCTGCATTAATAATTCAGCTGTGAACAGCCATGTAACCAAAGACGCTTGAGAGGGGTGGCTGTACAGCCTGGGACCCTGGGAACGTCTCCATGGCCGCCCCTTTTGCTTTCAAGATCAGAGTCCCTGTTGTCTTGAAGAACTTGCCATCCTCAGAGAGAGGGAAGGTGACAAATTTGTGAAGCCTAAGGAATAAATACAATTCCGATATGCTGTAAAGTTATGGCCCTCATCTAGTCTGCAAAATATGATAAACCATTATAGGTTTTTCCTGTCTCCCCTGCCATGGCCACAATTAATTTCGCCGTGTTCGAGTGTAACATAGAATGTAATCTATGGAGGTGGGCGATTTAGAGCCCTCCGTGCCTTGCAGTGAATAAGCTTCTGCGGTTTGCAACCGGGAGGTAAAAGGGGCAATAAAGACAGGCCTCATTTTAGAGAACCATTTGTGTACATTTTCTGTTTTGCATCGCTAAGCTAGACAAAAGTGCCCGAAGGAAACCATGACAGCACTGAGTAAAGTCACTCAAAATCCAAATGCCAAACGTATGCTGTAATTGAGATGCATGGCAGCTCTTCCATATACCCAAGAAGCACATCGTCTTGCAAATAAAAGTTGTGCATCACCAAAAACACAACAGAAAATGCACTGGTTTTATTGATACTATAACCTCAAAGGTCTGAAAATACAACAAACTTCAGTTAGAGAGTTCCATGGAGGTTTTCCCAAAGACTCAGAAGAGTAATAAAACTACTGTTTACTGAAGGCTGAGTATGTGTGCATGGTGTTAGCATTTTACCTATGCTATTGTAGTGAGTAGAATGGTGTCCCCTAAAAAGAGATGTTCAAGCTCTAACTTCCAGTGCCTGTGAATGTGATCTTCTTTGGAAAAAAAGGTCTTTGTGGATGTAATCAAGTTAAGAAGAGGCTGTACTGGATCAGAATGTACCCCAATCTACTGACTCGTGTCCTTATAAGAGAGAAATCTGGACACAGATACGGGAGTAGGCCAAATGGAGGCCGACAGTGCAGTGATGCATCTACAAGCCAAGGAATGCCAAGGACTGCCAGCAGCCTCCGGAAGCCAGGAGAGAGCATGCAACAGACTCAGCCTCCGAGCCTCCAGAAGGACCCAACCCTTCTCACATGTTGATTTTTGGACTTTTAGCCTCCAGAACTGTGAGAGAACCAATTCCTGTTGTTTTAAGCCACCCTGTTCTGGTAACTTGTTATAGCAGCCCTGAGAAATTCTTACAGCTGTCAATAAAATCCTTACAACTACCCTGAGATCTAGGGATTTTTCACTCCGCCCCCCAATGTGATGAATGACAACATAGGCTTAGAAACCTAAATTACTATTTCAAGATCATATAGAAAGCAAGCAGAGGAACCAGGATTCAGGCTCAGGCTGTCTAACTCTTAACTAAATCCCATGCCCTAACTACCTAACAGTTTGCCATTGTGTCCACAGAGTGGTTTTCCCATGAGGAGGTTTCGAGAAGAGGATCCCTTCAAAATGCGACGACTTTGGTATATTCCTGCCAACAAAACACAGCCATGTGTCATAGCTGGCTCTTGACCCAACATGAGGCATGAACACTGTCCAAGCAGACAACACTACCAGCAAGACAATTCTAAGAGGAGTGGCACTGCCAATCAGACCAACACTCGGAACAGATTTTAAATTCCCTATTCTTTCAACTTCACCAACATCTGCCAAGTGCTGCCAACGTGTAAGGAAAGGGCCTGGGAGGAGACAGAAAGAGGCACAGCCCCTGACTTGGAGGAGCTCAGGTCTTCATTTTCTCGGGGTCTACCATCTGAAAGGTAAGCTGGCCATTCAGAGCATCAGCCAAATAACCCAGGCAGGTGCCTAAAGTTTATTATATGGATAGAGAGAGCTGTAACCAACACTGTCTAGTAAAAATAGAATGCAACCCACATATGTAACTTTAATGTTTCTAGTAGCCACACTACGAAAAAGGTTAAAAGGTACAGGGAACATTCATTTTAATAATATATTTCATTTAACCCAACATACCCAATGTACAGTACAGACGGTCTTTGTCTTCAAAGAGTGGTCAGAGGAGGTCCTGAAGGGGCTAACTGCTGCAACCCAAAGCAGCTGAGGCAATAACACTGGTGACAGAAGGACCACAGAGCTCCAACTCTCAGGCCATGAGGCCAAAGAAGAAGCGACCTTTCTTAAGCTTTCTATGGAAGAACCAAGAGTAGAAAATGCAGCTTTTCTGACAGGCACCCCAAGTGTGCCTCAAACACCCTCACACAGCAGGTTCACAGCCAGGGCTGAGCAGGCCTGTGCCTGGCTCCTGCCCACAGCTAGAGCCAAGGCAACGCCAACCTGGGAGATGCCAAGCACCCTTGGATTTCCATGGCTATCATGCCAAGGGGCTGGCTGTTTGTGCCATTGGCAGTTTGGCAAAGTGCAGGCTAAGAGAGGGTCCCCCGGAAACTGACTTCCCTCTCTAAAGGAGGGGAAGGTCACAGCATCAGGGCTATCTACACATTAGAGAAGTATACTGTTAACAAATAGGAGGGTGAGGAGACAAGCCTTTCAACAGGATGTGCACGTGCCAACAGAATATTAGGTCTCCATGAGTTACTTTCTGTTCTTAACCATACGAAGAGCCTACCATGGCAGCCTAGGTCACCCCTTTTTTATAGATGTTACCCCCTTTAGTCCTCACACCAATCCACTGAGACACCTAGCTACTTTCTCCATGCAGATGAAGAAACTTGAGATCAGAGAGGTTAAGAGACATGGCCAAAGTCACACAGCTGACGAACAGAGAGCTTGGGTCCGGTCCCAAGCCGCTCCTGACTTGACCTTCCCACGCCTTCCGTATTTCCCCAAGGTGTGACCTAATGACCCTGAGAATGGAGAGCAGGGAACCAACTGAAAAGCATACGGCCCCGCTCCAAGTAGACAATGGAGCCCAGAGAGAAAAATTTGCTAGGTTGTCTTCTTTTTTAATATATGAAATTTTCCAACTAATATAAAAATCAAAACCCAAATGATAACGCCTTGACTCCCCTGAGGTCAGCAGCGACCAGAGGGATCTCTACCAAGAGCTTCCAAAATGAGGTCCCCAGATGGCTGGGGTAGGGAAGAGTCCAGGCCTCATTCAAAAGGATCAACCGCATTTGTCCATGTGCCTAAAAGCTGGGCACACAGCACATTAAAGGTCTTTCTTCTTGACTGAAATCAAAACACAGTAGTGTGGTAACCATAACTACGTCCTTCGGATAAAATCTCTCATTGTTATAAATGACTTTCATTAATGTTTTAACAATACAAATTATTTAATTATTGTGGTTTGGTAGCCAGCTATTTCAAAACATCTGGTTTATGGGGGAATATTCTAAGAGTCCTTGGCTGGGTTAGACAGAAAGTAAGTCGACTAAGATTTATCAGCGCCTGTGTCATCCACATTTGGAAAACTGGAACGCGCCCTCGTGAAGCCCAGTAGCAAAACCCAAGTTTATCATTAATAAAACAACACCATTTCTCATTCTGTCACTCTCCCACACTGTGTACCAAAGTTCACATTCATTCATTAACCTTCACGGTGGGAGAGCTAAGTGAATTAGAATTTCCATTTTATATATAAAGAGAAAAGTAATCCTATTTCCAAAAGGAGTAATTCAAGCCAACTAACTAAACACCAGTACGTTAGTTCCCTAACAAAATCATGCCCATCGTGATAGTGGGAAAAAGGAAAGGGAGATGCGAGGCAATCTTGGTAATTTCTCTCTGACTTGACTTCCTTGTGGGTCATTTATTTCTTGTAAGAAGCCTCAATTTCCCCAGCAATAAAATGGGGATAATATCTGCCACCTGGTAAGGAAGAGCTAGCTATAAATTACTTTGAATTGCCTGGATAAGTGGCATTATGCAAATTGAAGGTATCATTAGAGAGCTACTAAACACAGTTATAAATCTTACAAAAATACTTCAGTGGAAATTAAGGCTCAATTAAGAGGCTCCATTTTTTTTATATATCTATATTTCCATCACCTTGTTATTTTAAAGACAAGAACATTTAAAGCCAGCTTAGACATTTCCAGAGAAGGAAATGTCTTGATAAAGCTTCATGTTGATAAACAGCTGGCTAATAAGAAGGTAAGAGGATAGTTCTGGCAAAATCCTTGAGAGCCACACTGAAATCAAGAGACCAGGGGATCCTTCCCAGGAGACAGCACTGGCTCAACCACTGTGTCCCAGATCAGACCTCAGCGATCGCATTGCTCTGCAAAGTACTGCAAGGTCCAGCGTGTCTTATAAATTATCTTTCAAGCACAATACATTGGAAAGAACTTGAACTAACTTGGCTCAATTTAATTTTGCTTGTCCCGATGCCTACGGAAGAGGGAAAGGAACAGCAAACAACCTAAACAAATGGACCAGAGGCTCAGCGACTCACTAACCTAAAAGGTATCTATACCCCCACGTTCACTGCAGCATTAGTCACTATAACCGAGACATGGGATCAACCTAAGTGCCCATCAATGGATGACTGGATAAATAAAATGTTCTGTACACATATATGGACACAATGGAATAATATTTAGCCTTAAAAAAGGAAATCTTGTCATTGGCGACAAGATGAATGAACTTGAGGGCATTATGCTAAGTGAAACAGGTCAGACAGAGAAACACAAATATTGTACAATCTCAGTTACATGTGGAATCTAAGCAAGAAAGAAACAACCAAACTCATAAGATAGAGGGAACAGAGCGGTGGTTTTCAGGCAGGGGGTTAAGTGTGGGTGAAACAGGTGAAGGTGGTCAAAAGGTATGAACTTCCCATTATAAAATAAGTAAGCCCTAGGGGTGTAAGATGCGTACTGCATGGTGACCATACTTATAAGGAATAATACTGGGCTGTATATTTGAAAGTTGCTAAGAGAGATCTTAAAAGTTCTCACCACAAGGGAAAAAGAGTTGTAACTATGTGGTGACGGATGTTAACTAGACTTATTGTGATGATCATTTTTTAATATACACAAATATCAAATCGTTCCACTGTACACCTGAAACTGATATAATAAGTCCATTATATCTCAATTTAAAAATTTACGTGGCTATAATAAAATGACAGTTTAAAATAAATAAATCAGGCTCCCCTAACCCAAGAGGTCCAACTCTAACTTCCTGGGGCCTAACCCACGCCTGCCCTCAGACTACAGAACACCCTTGCAGAGACCCTGGGACCGGTCAACCCATCATCTGACAGCTAAATAATGTCACTTCAGTTCCCAAGATCAAACATGTCATCAGTTGGGTGAGCCCCAAATTAGCCAAGATGATCAAGCAGCAAATTAGGGAACTGCAGCTGGGCATTTTCTTGCAAATCCCCCAGGAAAGCCCTCTGCCTGGTCTGGCCTGTAGCCAAACTCGCATATCTTGCTGTCCCATCAGAGGTCCCTGCCCTGCTCACATGAACTGTGTGCAAAGCACAGCCCACATCACCCTGCTTCCTGGTGTGTGTCCCCACCCCTCCCACCCCCAGGATTTAGCAACCAGGACAATTTCTACAATCAGATTGGCCTTTCATCATCGTGGTTATGAAACTAACACCACAGGAAGACACCCCATACCCAGAGTGGGACATTCTTCAATGAGTGGAAAGAAAAATTGAATACGTATGAGAGAATGCAAGGAAATAGATGGGAGCAGACAGCCTTATTAAAGAGTCCTTTCCAAATCTGAGATGCTAGTATTCACTAATAACAGAGAAATGTGTTAAAATGTCAACAAAATCCAAAATGAACTCCAGTTCAGGGAAGCAGCCAATAGCTATACGCCTTGAGGCTAACTAAGCCTCATTTAGGCTAAAAGAACTCCTGTCCTTCACCCAAGGCACTGAGACTGTTAGACAAACAACTCCAAAAGGGGGCGTTTAAAATGTACATGTTTCACTGAGCTGACTCACTAGGGCTCAGCTGGTGATCAATTTACCTTTTAACTGGCTTTTCCAGCTCAGTAATCTGCTCTAGATAAAGCAGTGCCTCCTGCTTAGGTGAGGCCATGAGGCTAAAAAACAGGGAAAGTTTTTCAGGAGTGATATCTACAGGGCCCCTCAGGGCTAGGGCACTGGGTCCAACCACAGATACCCAGCAGAGCAGCACTGGGGACCCACAGATGTGTGAGAAACAGCCCCAATTATACTAAGGAGTTTAGCACATCATACAAGAGCTGATGGACGCAGGACAACAGTTAACACACATCGGTACTGGGCACATGTCACAGGAATGTTGCAAACAGAAAGAATGGGACCACCCTGGGCTGCCCTGGACAAGGACTGGCGCACAAACCTCGCGGGCGATGAGACTGGAGAAAGGCAGGAGTCAGTTCACACAGGCTACAGTTTGGATTTTCACCTTTGATGCAATGGGGGAGATGCTTCAGTGTTATTTCCCAGCCTCTCCAAAAGTGTGAGTGACAGCCCCTGCTTATTTCAAACTAGCCAGCCCGCCTGCCCTGAATCACTCCGGGGGATCACAAGTGAGGTCTTGAGGTCTGGGGTTAATAAAGAGACCTCATCTCAGAGCACATTTCACATAAGCAGAGCTGCGAATCAGCAGCCACACCCCCGAGCGCCCACCGTGGACAAGGGGTTCAGGCTTGAAGCCACCATCAGTGTTCCCTAACCCCACCTCGGTGTTCCCTTTAGGCACCTTATTGGGGCTCCCTCTACATGGACACTCCCCAAATGCTGCTTATTCCTCTTTCGAAGCTGCCTGCGAGGATGCGACAAGCGTTCTGTAATATACTATTGCGTTGTTGGAAAAGTCATGACGTATTTTTTCTGGTTTTCGTTGCAAAAATGCATCATAGCTTTTGTGACAACCCAATGATTCAGTGAAGAAATCTACCCCATACCCTTTCCTGTCCTAAGATAAATTTTCAGAAGTAAAACTCTAGTATTTGGTCCTTTTCTTTCCATAATTAACCCCTGCATGCATCCCCCTATTAGGTGTCTTCTCTTCTAATTACTAAGCGGATTCAGGATTTAACCTGAGCACATTCCTGAGTCTTCTCCTTTGCAGCAGACTGTGGCCCCGTGACTAAATTTTGGCAAATGGGCCATAAAAAAGAAGTTCTGTTCTGTGTGTGACTTACAGGGGAGGATCCTTAAAAAGAAGGAGCTCATTCTGCTTAATGTCTTCCTCCTTCCTCCAGGCTGGGATTCAGATGACAAGGCTGGTACTCAAGCAGTCATCTTGGGCCATGAAGTAGTTAGCAGAGGACACGTAAGTTCCTCCATTCCGTACCAGTCCAGCTCCTCCTACCTGATATCAAAATGGGCCCTTCTCTCTATCAACTGACTCCAACCCTGCCAAAGAAAGGCATCTTCTAAATGGTCATCCTACTGAGCCTGGGCACTCAATTCCTTACCCACTTGCTCTGACCTCCAAACAGCCCTAAAATTCTCTTTTTTGGTCACCTATTTTTCAAAATTCCTCTACTGTTCCTCCTCTTCCAGGCCAGCTCTCTGCACCAGCCCACCTACAGGTTACTTACACACACACACACACACACACACACACACACAGTGCCCTCTATCATGAATCCTCTACCTCTCCACCCTACAAAGTTCAGTGCCAAAGATTACACCATCTGCACACGAGTTCATACACTGTTTGCTATTGCTGGGGGGTTTTGTTCATTTCCTTTAACTCATCATCTTTTAATTACTATTCAAATCCTCTATTCCCAGCAGGCCAATCAATCTATAATGACTTTTGGGAAAGGGAATGGGGCTTTTCTGGAGGGATTTTTTTGTTGTTGTTTTGGGGTTGGTTGTTTTTTTTTGGCCACACCTATAGGTAACAAAATTGACAGGAAGTGTGAGGAAAACAAAAGTGGAGAGAACACAGCTGCCAGAATGTCCATCCTTCTTTTAGGGGCCTGTCCTGCAAGATCTTGTTCTTCAGGGAAAAGCACTGGGTCAGATCCATCGCATCTCAAACACCCCCCAGCTTATCCTATTACTGCATTCTATTAGAATAACCTTTTCAAGTTGCCACAACACACTTGATTTCATCTAGAGGCAGTGGTGCAACCAAAATGTAGTTTTCATCAGTATGAGTATAATCTCTAATAAAACACAGCATTCCAGGGCCAAAAGCATGGAAGTGAGGCTGCAAACTTCCATTACGCCCAAGCAAGTGCTAGGTTATCTCCGCCTGGCGACACGAAGTGTGGACATGAAGACAGCAGGCAGCAGCCTTTGTATCAAGTTCCGCCGTGGAATTCAGCCAGCTGCCAAAGAGTCTCGGAAACAAGGTCCACGACTGGGCCCGGGTTAAGCTCCCAGGCCAGGGGGTCAGGAAAGGTGAGAAGGCTTCTCTTCCTCTACTGACCCCTTAAAACTGGTGGGGCTACAGAAATGGATTCAAACATGCATGCAAATGTAAAGTATAATAAAGGAAAGGTGACAGACAGAGTCTTCAAAGGCCCCTCATGCTCTTCTTTTCCTCTCCCGGTGTGATGCCCTTTCAGATCATCCCCTTGAATGTGGACAAGACCTGTGAGCTGCTTCTTATCAACAGAAGAAGGCAAAGGTGACGGGATGTACGCAATTGTGTTACAGCAGATTGTAGGGCCCCCTCTTTCTCTTGCTGACTTGATTAAAAAAAACACAAAAGGCCATGTTGGGGACCCATGTGACAAGGAACCGAAACTGGCCTCCAGCCAACAGCCAGCGACAAGATGAGGCCCCATCAAGCCTGTGGGGACATGAATGCTGCTAACCACCACGTGGGTTTGGAAATGGGTCCTTCCCCAACCCAGCCTCAGAGGAGATGGCGGCTCCAGCCTTGATGGCAGCCTTGCAGAGAAGTGAACCCAGCTGAGCTGCGCCCAGACTCCTGACTGGCAGAAACGGTGAAATGATAAACGTGTGCTGTTTTAAGACACTAAGTTCGCCATACTGTTGTTCCACAACAGTAAAATCCTAAAGCAGGTCAAGTCAGTGGGCGGGAAGGGATTATTCAATAAATGAATGGAATAGGTAGCCACCTAGAAAAAAATTTAGTTGGGTCCCTGACTCACATGACACCAAATTAAATTCAAGACAGATTAACAGTTGAAATACGAACTAAATCCAAAGGCAAAACCACAAGGGTTTTTTTAATATGTCATTTTGGATCGAGGAAGACCTGAAGTGTGACATGAAAATCTAGACGAACTTTTTTCATCTAGAAAGGATTAGTAAATGTAACTAAAGTGAGAAAATATATCTGCAACTTATAGCACAAAGGGCTGTCCTTAATATGTAAGTAGCTCCCACAAATCAGTAAGGTCATTCTGAAAATGCGCTCACTCATTATAAGAGCAGTACAATGAGACGATATGACGAAATGCTTGATGCCGCCGAGGGCTGGAAAGCAATGGGGAAGCCAGCAGCCTCACTGATGGCTGGTGCGGGAGGGAGTAACCTGGGAATTCGCTCTCTGGAGGACACTTAGGCCTAAGTATCAAAATACTGAAGGCACTTAACTCTTCAACTCAACAATTTCACGTCTATGGATATTTAAAATAACTTATGTATAAGGCTATGTATTACAACACTTTGTCACAGCAAAGAGCTAAATCATTCTATCTATCAATAAATTGGTTAAATAATTTATGGTGCATCCACATAACAGACTACCATGAAGCATAAAAATATATAAGGCAGCTCTTTCTGTTTTAATAGAGAGAGCTTCAAAATATATTTAGTAAAGAAACAATAATCAAAAGCAAAAAAATCAGAGGTGCCTCCGGGGAGGAGAAGAGGGTGGGTGGGGACTAGGTGGGAGGCAGGAGGCTTCTCACTCGCTGCTCTTTTGTATCTCATGAATATCACACCACGCGGCTGTTGTTGTTTTCAGAACGATAAAATTCAAATAAATAAATACATATAAGTTGTAGAACAGCATGCATGATATAGAGAGATTACATTTAGACTATACACACAATATTGTATGTGGTTATAGGTTGTATATTATGTTACATATACAACCGAAGCAGAGGAGCACACAGGGCTGGTCTCTGGGCTGGGGGAGTGCTTACAGGGGTAACCGGCACCCTGAGGAACCAGGCAGCAGGGCTGAGCGAAGGAGCTACTTTTTCACTGTACTTTCTTCAATTTGTGTGCCATTATATGTATGTATTATCAATTTAAAACCAAACCATTTAGAAAAATGTAAGCTGGTGTGTTTCCTCTGGGCCTCTGTTCTTCCCCCGTGAGCAACCCCAATGATCTCCCCACACCTTCATGCTAAGATTCCCCATCGCTGTCTCCACTGAACTGTAGCCTTGAAATCCTCTTCCCCTTGCTTCCAGCACGGCATCCTGGCTTGATCAACTTCGGTGGCGATTAACTTTGGTCCCTGAAGAGCTGGCGATGCTCAGGGTTTTGTGCTCAACCAAGTTCCTCTCTCCTCCCATAAGGCTCTATCTCATTGGAGCCCATGGCTTAATTGCCCTTCAATGCTGGCACTTTCCAAGTCTCCACCCTTGCTCACATCTCTCTTCTGGGCTCCAGATGCAAAATCCAGCTGCCAGAAGGCATGTTCTTACTATCAACCAGGCCTCCCCATCCCCACATCTGAAGTTCCCTTGGTGTTCCCCATGTCCCTAAGAATGGAGCCACCATCGATCAGGCAGAAACCCAGGGTCCTCCTAGAGCTTGCTTCTGCCACTCCTGCCCTTTCCCGATAATTGATTATGAGTCCCTGTGGACTTGACTGACCTCTCCACTGTTCTGACACCTGTCCACTTCTTTCATGTCTGTGGCCACGCCCTAGTCCAGGCCACCTCATCTCTTCTCTGAACGCCCACAATGTCACCCCCATCCATGCTTCTCTTTCCCACTGCTTAACATTCATCTTTGAAATGTCTATCTTAGTTGCTCAGGCCCCAAAACAAAATGCCACAGACTGGGGTCTTAAATAATAGAAATTTTTCTCTCATGGTTCTGCAGGTCAAGATCAAGGTGTCAGCAGGTTTGGCTTCTCCTTGGCTCACACATGGCCACCTCCTCGCTGTGTCCTCACATGGTCTTCCCTCTGTGTGCACGCATGCCCCGTGTTCCTCTGTGTGTCCTAATCTCCACCTCTTAGAAGGACGCCCGTCAGGCTGGGTGAGGGCCCGCCCTAACGGCCTCATTTTAACTAGTCACCTCTTTAAAGGCCCTACCTCCAAATACAATCACATTCTGAGGTTCTGGGGTTAGGGTTTCAACATGTGAATCTGGGGGGACACCAGTCAGCCATAACAGTTTCCAACAGGTCATGGTGCTCCCCTCAATAAAAATCTTCACTGGTGTCCCCCTGGAATAATGTCTTTCCAACACATAACCCCTGGATGCTTTTCTCCCTTCCAGCTGTGAATGGGGGTGGGGGGTGCCAGTTCAAATGGACATAACAGTACAGCTGGAAATAGACAGGATGAGAGAGATTAGGAAGAAATGGCGCCCTTTTGTTATTTCTCTTCCTTTTTCTAGTGACAGACTTCGGGTAAGCTGTCTAACCTCTCTGTGGAATGAGGCTTGATCCTTGATCACCTGTGAGTCTCCCTGAACACAGATATCATGTCACAGAAATGACATAACATCTTGACCCCATTCTTAGATTTCCTGTGTCGCCTCAGCAAAAGCCAGCATTCCCCCACAGCCACACACAGGGAAACTTCTGGCTGAATCCAGGATTTAAAGCAGATCTAAACTGCAATTGGGTAATGTCCCTCTGAGACATAACTGCTCAGTAAGGTGTCCTATTTAAGCGGCAGCACAAAGTCACCACCCTGAAAGCACGGACTTGGCTGCACCAGTGTAATCCCCTCATTCACCTTTCTTCACATAGGAGCTGAGTGATGTGCGGCAGGATGCTTAACCATTCTGAGCCTTGGTTTACTCATCCACAAAATTAGGTTAATACGGTTCTAGGTTATTCCCACTATATTGTTTCCTAGGGTCGCTTAACAAACTGTCCACAAACTGGGTGGCTTAAAACAACAGAAATCTATCCTCCCACAGTTCTGGTGGCTAGAAGTACAAAATCAAGGTGTTGGCAAGACCAAGCTCCCTGAAGGCCCAGGGAAGGTCACCTCCTCGCCTCTCTGCTAGCTTCCGGCGCTGGCTCGCCACCCTGGCAGTTCCTTGGCTTGGATCTACACCACTCCAGCTCCTGCCTGTGTCTTCACGTGACCATCTCCCTCTGGGTGTATCTGTGCGTCCTCTCCTCTTAAGGACTTCAGTCCTTGGAATTAGGGTTCACCTAATCCAGAATGACTCCAACTGCAAAGACCCCATTCCCAATTGAGATTACACTTACCAGTAGGGGTACCAAGACTGGAATGTATCTTTCTGGGGGACACAACTCAAACCACCTGGAAGACTGTGAGAGAATTAAAGCGATAAGGACGACACAAAGCACTACGAACCCCGCTGGGGGGCACACAGTGAACACTCGGCAAGCGGGGGATCTCATCAAGGTTAGCCACACAGGAGGGCAGTTCCCTCCCATCCGGCAGGCTCGGTCCCCTATCAGGCTTGGTTTCCTCACGCCTCATCGTAACAAAAACTGCAAGGCAAGAAACCAAAAGCTAACAAGCAGGCATCCTGATGGCTGATGTCTTGGTAAGACTTTTGAAGCAAACAAACCAAGGCTTTGTTACCAAGTCACTGGTAAATATTTTATCAGTGAGTATCTCAGAAAACCCCACACACGCACGTAGGCCCCACAGGCCTCCTCCTAGTGGGAGCTGGTGTGCCAAGAAGGGGCCCCACGGGCTGCTCTAAAAGAGGAAAAGGGTTTCCTCAAGGTGTGCACCTCTGGTTCCAACATCCAGCTGAACAATAACGCCCAGAAGAAAAGCCCTGGACGCCCCACAGGCTGTATGGAGAGACAAAGGCCGGGGCTGAGGCCGGATCCTGAGCAGCCCGCACACTGGGCCTTCCCAGGAGAGCCAGGCGAGATGGGGCGGCCGGGGAAGCGATGAATAAATCATGAGCCAAGGCTTTTCCCCACTGCCTCCCTCTGTGGAAACCAAAACGCCCATCATGACGATCAAAGCTGCAGCCCACAACATGAGATTGACTTTGACTGAGCTCATTAAGTCATAAGCTCCCGCAGGGTGGATTTTCTCCATGGATAATGTCTGAAAATTAGAAAGTAAGTGGCCTGGGAGAACCTGGGACCCATTAACCAACTAGCCAGACAGAGCTTCCATTACGAGAGAAAAATAGCTGAAAATCTGAAAACCGTCCTTGGGCAGCTGTTCAAAGATTCCATTATGAGTTCTCCAGGAAGTCCTCTGGGGGGCTTCACACCAATGCGAGGGAGCAGCCTGCACAGACGTGAGGTGAGAAGAGCTTGGACTGAGAAGGCAGGGGCCAGGGTTCGAATCCTGGCTGCTCTGGAATATGGGGGATCCCCCTCCCTCTCCCTGCGCTATTAGTTTCTTAAGGGGGAGAAACAAGGGCCCCTGTACACCATCGGGTACGGTACACGGATTCCACAACTCAGACTTGTGTATGAAATCGTGAAGCTGAGCCAGGCGCCGGCGCACACACCGGATGCACTGAGGAAAGGATTGTTTGTAAGACGGAAATCTGCGTATCCATACAGTCAGTCCCATCTGCCAGCTGCCAAAGGATGAGGCTGTCCTTTAGGACTATAACCAACTGAAATGGTCACCAAGTCACAAGACAACCAACGACACAAGTCCCAAAGAGAAACACAGAAGTCTCTCAACATGTCACTACTGTTATTCCAAATACATTAAGTCAGCCATCGAAAAGGTTCCAAAACAGCACGCCCATGCCATCCTAAAGTTAGAGACCCATGCAGGGACATAAAAGAGTGGGTCAGACTCCATCTGAACCCCAACTCGGTTGTGAGGCGACTTTTAGCGCATCAAACACCTAAAATGAGAAGGACAGTGCCTCTGCCCCCAGAGTTTTTAAGAGGATTAAGTGAGAGAGCTCTCCTGATGCACTCCGGGCAGGTGCTTAAGAAAAGAAATGTTGTAACGTTGAACCTGTGCGTCAGTTTCTCTTCCCTCCGTCCTCTCTCTGGCGCTTCCCACTGGCTCCTATGTTCACAAGGGCTTTTCCAGTTCCTGTCCACAGTCAGAGCTCCCTGCCCTCTAAATCCTAAGCACCCACATACCTGAACACCGGGACCTACCCCTCCGCACTGCCGCAGCCTCTGCCTGAAGCTCCCGTCCCGTCACTCACATCCTGGGCCAGGACGGCCTGTGCCCAGGGGTTCCTGGATGTGCGCGGCCGGAACACCTCTGTCCACTGCAAAGCACTGACTGGTCAGCTATTAAATCAGAAACTGAAAACACGACTGCCGCGAGCTCTTCTTAGAACAAAACTCACTCCATTTGAAGGACGATCCTTTGTTCTGAGGATGAGTCACTCTTACGTTTTTTTGTATTAAAACGTGCTTTCTTTTAGAAAACGGTGGTGATTACACCACAATTTTTTTCTTGCGTTGTCCTCATTTGATCAAATCAAAGTAGGTGAGCCAATATCAAGAGCCCAACCTTTCTTGGTTTTATTTATTTTTCATGATTTTACTGGTCCATAAACTCCAAGTCTGGGAATCGCCCAGCTGTGTGAATGAGTGACGCATGGCTGCCTCCACTTCCTCCCCAGCTCAGCTTCTTAACTCTAATTTACAAACCCAGCTTCTGCGCTCACCACTCAAGGGAAACTGTTCCCTCAGAGGTCCCCAAATCCAGGCCCGTTCCTCTAGCCCGCATCTTCAGAGCCCAGGACAGGCCCTCCTTACGCTCAGACATACCGGGGCCTCCATACAAAGGGCCACCCCAGCCTCTCTAAGCAGCTTCCCAATGCTAAGCCCAGGAGCCCAGGCTCTCACTGGCTACTGGTCCCCATCACCACCCCACTCACCGTGGGCCATGGAGCTGGAACAGTCTAGAGTCCACGACCTTGTTCTCATGAAAAGTCTGGAGTCCACGACCATGTCCCAGAAGCTGTTTGGATTCTCTGAGCATCAGTCTCCTACTAGATCGAGTAGTAATGGTGACAGTGCCCATCTCATAAGAATCTTGAGAGGATTTGACAAAGTTGTGAAAAGCGCTTCCCACAGTGCCTGGGACGCAGTAAGTGCCCACACCTGGAAACGCTGTAAGGCAGAGCATTCTAGCAGGCTACGAGCTCTTCCAGCTTGACCCCCACCACTCCTGGAGACTCCAGCAGAGCTGTAATCTTTGTGGTCTCACAATTACGTGCATACTTCCCCACTTCTGGGACTCTGCCCATGCCTGCCTGGAATTCCAGCCTAATTTCTACCCAGTTCTCCAAGCTCACGTCAGGGCCTCCTTCACGCTCCTTGTTTATCCATCGCAGCCCAAAGGCGTGTGGTCCTGCTCCTCTGAACTCCGGGAGCGTTTGGTCTGGGCCACTCCGGTGACTGTGGCTCCCCACGTTACTGACAATGCCTTACTCAGACCTATCTGCACATCCTCCCTCTCCTGGTAAATGATTAATGACTTAAGGTCAAAGGGAAACGCTGTGTATCCGACAGTACCTGCCATTGTGCCTTACAAGTAGGTGAACAACAAACACGCTATTGTTCTAAAGAGCCAGTGACATAATTCCCCACAGGTCATTTAAAACTAGACGATAAACATTTATGGCATGAAGACGTCCTACGTCCAACGCTGACTTTCTTCCTAGGACCCAAGCTAGCAAGGTTGGTTTGTGCACACATACACATATATACACAGGGCTGTGTGTCTATACACATATATAGGCACGCACACACATGCACACGCAAACACAAATATGTTCATCCCCAAATCTCAGGCAATGCAAGGGAGTGGTAATTAAAATGCAAATCCTATGGGGTTTAAATCCATAGCCCTTGGGGCCCAGCACTTCCTCCCCCCTCCCCCACCCCCCGTCAGTTCTGACTGACTGTTGGTCCATGACTCCACTTTGCTCTTCCATGAACAGCTACAACTTTGTACTTCTGACTTCTCTTTGGTTTATGATGATGCTTCCTGTTGGTTGACTCTTTACCACATCATTTCCCTACCTTCACTCAAGTTACCCTTTCCAGGTGGCACAGTTATTTCTTCTACAAAGGCAGCCTTTTGCCCTCTGCTTTGTTCTCCATCCACCTTCATTTCTAAACCCACTACATGGCCCCGGGTGTGCAAAAAACTCAGGTCCAGAGACATCCCAGGTTCTTTCCATTCTGCTCTCATTCTCCATCATTCACATAAGTGAAAATTATTTACACAGAAAAGGGGACAATCGGTGTGTCTTCCTCTCAAGGGCATTTCTATTTCAATATCGTTGAGGCTCTTTCATTCACCCTAGCATCTCATTTAAAAGGAGCTGCTCCAGAAAACCGGGGAAACTTTGAACCTCCCAGAAGCAAGCTGCTCGTTTCCTGGAAGTCAGAGCTTAGAAGCAACTAGGGGAAATCATCACCAGTCGTTTAGTCCACATGATGTCCCCACAAGGTATGTACACCCTCATCAATTCAAGGGTTAAGATGGAAAAAAAAGTATTCTGTGGAGGTAAACTAGACTGACACGAGCCACCTGACCTTCCAGCAGGACCAGAACAGATCCAGAATTCTCAGGACCCTGCTTCCAAATTCTAATTTAGCACTGACCCTTCACGCGTCCTAGGTCATGAAGGAGCCTGGCCTCTAGAACTTACATGTGAGCTCAAGGGCAAACTCCCAGTACTTGGGTATTTCAGAGCCATCAAAGTGGGTAAAAAGCTATTGGAATGTATTTCAGCACGGTCAAGAACGGAAACGGAAAACAACTCAGGGAAAAGGGAAATGGGAAGAATACATTTTTAAAAGTGAGTGTGAAAATGAGTCAGAAGAACCTGATGTCAAGTTCATGGTTGGTGACCAGAAATTTCGGGACTCAAAATGTCAGGCGGACCAATAGCTCCTCATCTCTGTTTTTAAGATTACAAATAGGATCACAGTCGTCCCTGGTCACAAATACTCTCGTTGCTCCTAGAATAAAACTCCAAAGCCTTAATGCAGCCTGCAGCCCTGTACAAACTGAGGCACATACATAAGCAGAAACTCCTATGTTCTTTCAGCAAACGCTCACTGAGCACCCACATCAGTGCCAGCACCGGGCTAGCACGGGGGATTCTGACGTAAACGACACCCCCAGCCCTTCAAGCCCAGTCTCAGAGCACAGATTACTAAGCAGGCAGTTGACCAGCTGCCAGGCCCTGGGCTAGGCACAATCCCATCCACTCCCCGCAAGAATATGATACAACTGGAACTACCCTCATCCCCCTTTTATACGTACAGAGCTCACTGAGGCACAGAGGGGCTCTCTAACTGGTCTAAGGTCACACCATCAGGATCTGAACCCAGGCCATTTGATTCTAGAGCCCTCTTCCTGAGCCATCGCTCCCCCACACCTCCATCAGAAGTGGGGTCCAGGAAGTGGCGTCCCACTGTTTTGCTCATTTTCTCACAGTGGACACCCTTAGTCAGTGGTCTGAGCAGCCCTCACAGAGTGACACACCCTGGGGACAGAGGACAGGACTGCTTTCTACAACAGATGCCGAGCCCAAGGGCACCGAGTGTCCACATGAAAAGCAAACATTCTACTCTCCAGCAGAATTGGACCTCATCACCCAGCCCAAAGGCCTGACGATCCAGGCCTGGAAATGTTCTTGCCCGCACCTGCACCACAAGTCCTCAGGGTCCTCTGTCTCTATTCTACAGCGGAGTCGGGACTGGGGGGCATGGGGGTGGGGGAGGCCTAGCCACACAGCCTACCACGCTCCCTTCACTAACGATCAGGGTGAAAGGGCCTTAGAACCACAGCAAGGTACCGCTTTGTGCCCTTTGGGAAACTAATGAAGAGCACATAATTCCAAATATCAGAAGAACTGTGGGGAAACAAGCACTCTCATAAACCACTAATGGGACCATAAATGGGGTGGGGCCATTTCATTTCAGAGGGTAAACTGGCAAAATCTAGTCAGACTGAAAAATGTGCAAATCCTTTGGTCCAGCAATCCTACTTCAAGAATATTATAAAGTCCTCCTCTTGTGCACAAGGATTTTCACTGCAGTGTGCCCAGTCATGGTAACAACCTATATGTCTTATTAAGAGATGAATGAATGGGCCGGCCGAGTGGCGTGGTGGTTAAGCGCTGGCTTGGGAAGCCAGCGGCCCCGGTTCAGATCCCAGTGACACTACCCTCAAAAAAAAAAAAAAAAAAAGAGAAAGATGAGTGAACAAATTACAGTGTATTTATACACTAAATACCCGACAGCAGTTTAAAAATACATCTATATCTGGCAATGTCGATGGACCTCAAAATTACAACAAATGAAAAAAGTAATTTTCAAAACTATATACAGTATGATAGCATTTATGTACACTTTAAAATACTGTGCCCTTGATATAGATGCACATAAATGTGGTAAAAGATTAAAACATGGACAGAAAGGATAGATGCCAACTGGAGGATTGCAGTGACGTCTGGGAAGAAGAGAAAGAAATGAGAGAGAGAGGTTTTGATAGTATCTGTAATATATTTTTCTTTTAAAAAAAATCTTTTTTTTTTACAATGTTAAATGTTAAAAATATGATAGATCTGTGTGATAGATACACTCGTATTTGTTACATTATTCTTTGTTCTTTTATGATGTTTGAAAGGTTCCAGAATTTCAAGTAGTTAAAAGTATCTATTTTTAAACACTCAGGTTAACTCTTGCAGTCATTTAGGTTTCGTATCTACTTAAGTATAGGGAACATGCATAAATACATTAGAATACTAGGTGTTAAGTCTAACATGAACAAATTCAAGGTAGAAGCAGCCATTAGGAAGTGAGATTTTGGAATATGGTTCAGCCATAAAAAAAAAAAGAAGGAAATCCTGCCATTTGTGACAACATGGATGATCCTTGAAGGCATTATGCTAAGCAAAATAAGTCAAACAGAGAAAGACAAAAATACTGTATGAACGCACATTTTAATATGTGGAATCTAAAAACCCTGAACTCACAGAAACAGAACAGGGTGGTGGTTGACTGGGTTGGGGCTGGGGGGTGGGGTATGTGGAGAAATGGGTGATGGTGGTCAAAATATACAAACTTCCAGTTATAAGATAAATGGGTCCTTGGATGTAAGTGCAGCCTGCTGACTAGTTAACAACACTGTGTTGTAGTACATCAGTGGCTAAGAAAGCAGACCTTAAAAGGTCTCCTCACAAGGAAAAAAAAATGTGCAACTATGTCAGGTGATAGATGTTAACTAAACTTACTGTGGCAATCATTTTGCAATATATACCAGGGGTGCCAAAAAAATGTATACAAGTGGTCACTTTGGCCAGCGTTGCTCAAGCAGTAGTTCGCTGTCATCAGGAGTGTCTGGATGCTGACGGTAACCACTTTGAGGAGCTCTTGTAATTGCAGAAGGCAAACGTGACTTGTATTTATCTTTTGTTATTGGTATATACTGAGTATTACCATTTTAATACAGTTTTCCTTTCTTAAAATGTATATGCATTTGTTGGCACCCTTTGTATATATATCAAATCAAAAAAAATAAAAATAAAAAAGAAGTGAGATGAATTTTGTGGTTGGGAGTTACAGAGGGGAGGCCAGCTTTCTGGGCAAGGAGATTCGGCAGCAGGGTGCTCACGAAAGGTGAAGCAAAAGCTTTCTTTGAGAAAGTGCACAAACAGGCATAGCCTACACCAACAGCAAGATCAGACAGGAAACAAGAGCACACACTACAACACAAAGGCTGCATTTAGCTGTAGGGCAAGAAATGAGCTGGGAGACACCACCCCTTCTCGGTCAAGCTGGCCAGAATCATGTGCTAAAACTCCAAGAAGAAACAGGGGTTGCTTGGGTACCAACACCACCTTCCAAGGAAGTCGGGGCACTGGTGTTTTTGTGTCAGTTGACCCCGCTGGCAAGGCGAAGGGCGGGTGTTCCCATGGAGGCCTGGGTGCCTCCCCGCCTGATGTGCTGGGTGGGGTGGGGGATGGAGGGTCCCACCACTGCAGAGACCTCTAACACAGTATCCACTAGAGTCTGCAAACCATACTAAAGCATTGCACGCATGTCCAAATAAATTGGAGTTTCATTGTTGTTCTTGTTTTCTAATGGGGTATGGTTTGGGCCTTTTTCCCCACATAGGTAACACTATCCCCCCAACCATCGTAAATCAGTGCTGTAAATGGGGGGTGGGAGGGATTTATGGGAAGGGGTGGATTAAAGTGGTTAGCCAACAAGAAGGTCCAACGCCAGGCGTTGGCATACAGGGGCCCTAAGAGCGCCTACAGGACACTCAACAACTGACACCAGATCTCTAGCTTTTGGTGAGTGGCGGCCACCAGGGCTACATTTGACCAAATTTAGAAACATGAAGAAATGCTATGTTGTGCCCCAAGCACAAGGGGCAATTTCTCTCTCTCTCTCTCTCTCTCTCTCTCTCTCTCTCTCTCTCTCTCTCTCTCTCACACACACACACACACACACACACACACACTCTATAAATCTGAATCATTCTATTTCATAAGAATTTTCGTTCATGTAAGAATTACTCAAGAGCAGTTCTATCCGAAAGAACTTTCTCAGATGATGGAAATGTTATACATCTGAGGTGTGCAATAAAGTAACTACAACCCACATGGGGCTACTGAGCACTTGAAATATGCCTGGTATAAATGAAGAACTGAATTTTTTATTTCAGTTGATCTTAACCAATTTAAGTAGCCACAAGTGGCTAGTAGATACTTACTGGAAAGCACAGGTCTATCGCATCCTTCTTACTGTCTGCCTAGTATTTTAGCATGCTGATAAGTCACCCTTGCGAGGGAGCATTTTGGTAGCTGTCACACACGTCCTCATGGCTGAATGTTTGTATACATCCCAAGCTAGGTAATTAGAATAAAGTCCTAAAAGAGGAATTGTGGAGTCAACGGTAATTACATTTCTAGGCTTTTCCTCCATATCAAGACCATCCACTTACAATACCATAGATGAGAACAGCGTTTTGCCTGCTCACATACACGGTTCTCATTGGTCCTGACACCTCCCAAGCAGAATCGGCTGGGGAAGGGACTAGCACCCCCGATGCACAGAGAGAACACAAGCTGGGAGACAGCAACGCCACTGACTTGGATATTGGCTGCCAGCGCCAACATCAAACACACACCCAGCCACTCTGTGATGTTACCCAGTTTGGTTGAACAGAGAAACATGCTTACGCTCTATTCACAAGGGAAAAGAGCAATTTGTGAAACTATATTCCCAGTAGGATCAAAACTATATAAAAACCAAAGAAAAACCACCAGTGTATTAACAGGTTGGAGGACTGTAACTTAGGCTTTTCTAAATATCTGCCCCAATTTTTATAATGAACATGAATGATTATTAAAATAAATAAATAACAGGTTAGTGGGCAATTATAAAGGCTAAGTGGCTTACTGGCTTACACACACTCTCTCCTTTAAAAAATTTCCACATGGTTAAGGACCATCATTTACAGATGAAGACACAGGGGGTTGAAAAAAGTTTAAGAACCCCAGCCCAGGTTAAGGCAGTGGGTGAGATCTGAACCCAGGCTGACTCACTGGAAAGCCTGGATGAATGCTCAGCCAGGAAATCCAGGCTTCTCAAACTGTAATATGTGCACAAATCACCTGAGGATCTGGTTAAAATGCAGATTCTGAATCAGGTGCTGCTGATGCTGCTGCCCCAGAGACCACACTTTGAGAAGCAAGGCTCTGCACAATAATCTCCATACGATAATAATCCTAAAAGAGAAAATACACTGGACCCAACCAGCAAAAAGTTTTCTAAGAATTTAAATAGTATCAATGTTTACATAAAAGCACAAACATACCATTCTTCTCAATAACTCTGGCAACGTCTCCTTGCCTATCCATCAGGCAGGCCCTAAACTCCTCCTGCAAATTCCCAACAGCCCGCGGACACTCACCCTGAGCAGACCCTGGTGTCAGACTCCCTAAACCAGACTGGAAGCTTCATCAACCTTCTCATCTCATTAGCAGGTAGGGTTTTATCCTCAAAGCTTCCATTAGCAAACATTTCCACAAACCCAGGGAGCCTGTGTGTAGAGGAAGGGCCGGCCCCTGGGGGTGTCCCTAGGAACCAATCATTCTCACCCAACACTCTCAACTGCAGACACCTGTCACCAAGCCACCAGCGCACATTAGATCTGGCGTTTCCCTATTCCCATAGACCTTTCTTTGAAACACAAAAATTATGTATTCTCCAAATATTTTTAACCTCCCAAAATTTGGCAAGCACTAGCAATTTTATACTCAAAGAACCGTCAACACTCTTTAATGATGTCCCTAATTCACCATGTCTTTTTATGTGGTATTATAAAAAATTCATTGTTTGATGAACCTTTCACCATTTGCAGGAATTCTGTGTATCCATCTTAATGCTTAATGCTATAAGATTATCCGGTACCTTAAAAGTAGCCCTTGCATAATGGATTTTATTTCCCTTTCATTTTACTTGCGTCTCTTGGTTTTTACTGTGTCTCCTATGATGAATAGATGGGTGATTTTTTTTTTTTTTGCAATAAGACTTAGTGACATTTTGTTTCACCTTTAGTCTTATAATTGATGTACTTACATCACCTTCCCTCTAAGATTATAGTTATTAATGCACTTCCTTCCTTGAGTCATTTGTAGCCAATTTTTACTTCCTTTCAAATGAGGCCAGACGATAACCTTAAGTTTCCTATTATTTAATGTTTTTCACACTGATACTTCATAAAACAAGTCTGTTTTCCCTCTTAGTAACTTCTACTCGTTAACTCACTAGGTAAACCCCCTTCAAATGGAATTAAAAAGATGGATAGCAGTTTCCATTAACCTGTGAGAAACCTTTTTTATAAACCACATGCTTGTCTCACCATATACTATTTAACATATTACCTAATTTTAAAATTGCTACAATCCATTTCCCTCTCAAAGGCCTCTTTCTCTTTGCCTTTCTGAAGCCAAAGATATCTCTGGTAAAGATCTTTGCAGGTCTTTGGAGGTGAATGAGACTCTTCTAAAATCTAGAGGAGGAACGATGTGTCACCCAAGGACGATGGCTTGGCCAGGTAAATTTCATTCTTCCCTCAATTCCTTCTCTTCTTCAAAGTCACAACCACATATCTTTAGTGATCAGCTCCATTACTTCTCAGGAACTTACAGGAAATCCTATTGTGTGATTGACACTATGCCAAGCACTGACTCAGGTATTGGAATATAACAGCAAATAAGGAAGACATCCAAGGACAGACTCCATCCTACCTCATGGAGCTTTAATCACCCAAGAAAGGAAGAGTTCTTTTTTTCTGTTCAGGATTGCTGCGGAGTCACTTTTTGTGGGTACTTTCGAATGATCCTGATACTGTCCCCCTCAATGCTGGACAGTGCTCTTTTCCCTGGATATATATTCCAATTTCTGAGCATCTCCAATTCCTCTGGTATGTTTATTATTCAAAAAACTGAACATCCTTATTATGTTTTCAACATCTGTTAGCTTTTCTTTTATGGTCACTGCCATTTACCTACCTGGACAACATAAATGAGCTTTGGGCATGCTAAACCTTCACCCTTCTGCATCACTGCTGGCCTTCATAGGTTCTGCCACTGTTTATAGTTTCTCTGTAATATTTATAAGGTGAGTTCTCTTTCATCGCTACAGAATATTCCTGATGCAAGTAATTCTTCCCAACATTATCTCTTTTACAGTAGTTAGCCACACCTCTTTCAGTCAGCTTCTCCAGGCCTCTGCCCGCTGGGCTCCGCTGCTACTGTCATACTTTGTAATTAAACATAGCTCTATGTTTTTATAAAATCTATTTGGGAAACCCCTTGTTCAGTTCTGTTCTGGCTTCTCTTAGCATTATCAATTTTTTTTTTTTATGGCTTCAAATATTTTCCAATTAAATTTTTTTTTTCTTGATGAAACACCCCATGCTGCTAATCACTATTCCATCATCCCCAAAGCCCCCCATTTTCTTTTTATAATAAAAAACAAGTTAAATTTAGAACATTCCAAACCAATTGAGAGCCTTTTTTTAAAACTGACTGTGAAGCTACAAGTGTGACTAGGGCTCGTTTTTCAGCCATGTCCAATTAGTTTCATGTCTCCTGAGAACACTGCGCTGATTCAAGGTGAAAGCTGAAGGAAAATGTTCCAGCAATGCCATCAGAGACAACGCACTTCTGATAGCCCCACAGCTAACCACACTGGCCCTTATAATAACAAAAAGGGATTTTTTTAATGCAGTAAAATTAAACACTCTTTATGCTTTCATTGCTCTAAGCCAAAAGACACACAAATGTCCCAGGTGGAACACTGGCACCTTGGGTTTGCAAGTCTTCTAAATCAAGTTATTCATAAATCCCACATCCCTCCAGTTGCTGGAGGCCCGTTCCAGGGTAAGCGAAATGGCTGCCCTCCCTCGCTGTAGCCTCCACTCCAGGCCAGAGACAACCCCTGGCTTCACACTGCGCTATTTGTCTGTCAAAAATTACAGCTGGATATGGACACCAGTGTATTCACCCAATTTACAGTCTTTTGATATCACAATGACTCATGAAAAGGAGAGACCAGTTTTGGGGGGCAGCACTTGAGAGTGAGCATTTGGAATTCTGAGGCTCACTCTGGTCTATGTTTTTAACACGTCACAGAACCATAGCATTACTTTCCCACAAGGCATGACTTACTGCCCACAAGAGCCGCTTGGTTCAAGGGAACAAGGGGGGGGCAAATTATTTCTAGCTTCTTTCAAGGGCAGGAGGTTAACATTTCACCTTCCACAACAAGCTCAGGAAAAGTTCTCTCATATGCGAACCATACAAGCTTAAAGATCAGGCTCGGAAAATAAGAAAAACCTTCCATTTTTCTTTTTAGATGAAGCATTATAATCAGCAGTATTATTTTCATCTTAAAAACTTATTTCCAGGGCCGGCCGAGTGGCTCAGTTGGTTAAGAGCTCGCTCAAGAGTGTGAGCTGAGCTCTGAGCATCAGCAGTTCGAAGCTCAGCCTGAGCTGAGCTGCCACTGAGGTGCCAACAGGTGGAAGGATGGCTCAGCTGGAAAAAAAAAAAAAAGTATAAAAACGTATTTCTAGACTGTTTAAACAGTGTATCCTTCTAGTTGGCACACAGCACTATCTGAGGCAAGTACTAACCAAAAAAAAAAAAAATTGCTTTTGGTTGGGGTATCAACAAAATATTCCCATCAAAGGGGAAAACAAATTCTCCATCACTAGTAGTATACTCAAAGGCAAGTCTCAAGGTGCTGAAATAATTTGTTTACTGTTGTTATTGTTTCTTTTAATAAATCAAGCCTCTGCGAAGGTCAATTTAAATGCCCATAATGACAAGTTCTCCACAGGGGGACATGGCAGATCATCTGTTTTAGTCTGTCAAAGACAGGCCACTTGAATAAGATCAATGTAGAATGCCCACCACTCCAATGGCTCCCTGATAGACCATTCTACCCAACAGGATACATGTAAAGTTAATACTGACATCACTACCAATTGAAGGAATTCTCTCGCACAAGCTAGGAAGTGTACTTCCTCCTTCCAACAGACATGGACTTGACGGTCTATTCTATGCCAACGGGGGAGAGCCAGCAGTTAGGAGCACAGGTTTCAGTTGTGCAGTCCTACATACCGACCCTGAAACCACCTTATTGGCTGAGGGCTTAAAAGGAATCACTTAACCTTTTAGTTTCCTCATCTATAACATGGCAGAACATACTACTTACATGAATAAACTGCTATGAAAATGAAATAAGATTTATCAGCAGAGGAAGCATAAAATAAATTAGAGCATGTACATATACCAGAAGATGTTTTTAAAGTTGTTTTTAAAAGAATGGGTAGATACATAAAAACTCAAAGAAAGGTGGCCAAGAAGAAACATACCGTTGCTATTGTAACATCTCTGAAATCATGATGTGCCCAACAGCCAACAGCGTTTTGTGACAGCACAGGGCAGGCAGAAGCTATGATATCTGGGTGATGGACAGTGAGTGGGTGAACTTGGCCATGGCTCTTCACGTGTCCTCACTTCCGTCCATTGTCTGTGCACTGTTGGCATTGCCGAGGTTGGATTGGCCTGCTATCTAGAATGTCTGCTAAAAGATGACACTAAAATGTGGCACTGAAATGAAAAATTACTGTGTACACAAGAAGGCAAGGAAACAGCATACATTAGGTAACAGTGAAGCAAATATGTCACTGGAAGAATGCCTGCAATTCCCTATTTTCTCGCAAAGCAATAGCCACGCACTTGAAAGGATGTGAGGGAGGGAGATACAGAGAGCTGAAACTACACTGCATTTTGCTTCTGAAACTGAGGCAGGAGGGGCGCCATTCAGGAACTGAGCAACGCCAAGTGAAGGCGAGTGAGATGTGCCAAAAGCTTCGGAGTAACCAACTGTCTACACAAAAAGGGAGGTAGACGTCGCCAATTCATGAGGCTCAGAGAACTGATGAAATACTGTATTTAACTACAAAAATCAAGTCAAAAAACTACACATCTAACCAGGTATGAGCTCATTAAACTGTGTGTGCGTGCATGTGTGAGCATGTGTATAAATCTGTATTAGGGCTAAACTGATATATATTAATCAGCTAACAGTAATATAGAAAAGGGAAGGTAAATAGAAGTAATGACAGATAAACATTAAAATCTTCCTTTTAATGGAGGATGAAGATTTTAATGTTTATCTGACATTACTTCTATTTTGTTTGAAATTTTTATAGTGAGCATGTATTCAATGTATTATTTTGGTAATGTTTTTACTACACGGAGATTATAACAAAATAATACATGTACAGTTTTGGCACCCTGCCAGACAGAGTAAACCATCAACGAGGGGTAGACATTATTGCACTCCCAGACACTACAATAGAAATAAGAAATATGACATGTACGTTTAACATATGACCCCAGCACTCAAGGAGTTTACCATCTAGTAGGATTCAGGACTAACAAGGAGAGAGGAGGGGAGGGGAGGGGAGGGGAGGAAGGAAGATAGATAAATGATAGATAGATGATAGATAGATAGCTGGATAAAGATAGTTGATAGACAGATTGATATAAACAGACAGACCATAAGATAAAGAAGGTCATTGCACATTAGCCACAGAAGAAATGTCTTCTTCAAATCTCAGAAACCTACAAAGAGTAGCTACAAGAGTCTTAGAGCACCAAAATATATACCCCAACATTATATCTATCTGGAAAGCTAAAGAAGTTAAGCTAGGATGTGTGTCATCACCTCTGAAACCTGTTCGGGAATAACCCATCTATCAGATATCCCCAAAGACAGCGTATCCATGTTTGCCCAAGCCTCTGATTCCATCAAGGTCATGGAGTATCTCACAGTTAGGAATGCCTCCGAGACACCACTGGTGAGGGAGTGGGGGGAAGTGCCTCCACCCTCCCCACATAATGAAAGAAGGTTAAACAACCCCATTTCCACCACAGGATCATGTGGTTCTTCAAGAGCAAAGGGCCAGTTTTACACAGCTTTGCACCCTTAGAGCACAGCACAGTGCCTGGATGTGGCAGAGTTGGAACTGCGCTCATGAAGAGCTGAATAAAGCTCTGAGAAGAATGTGTTCGTTACCCAAAGACAAAACAGAAAATCATATTCGCATCCTTGGGGAACTAGAGACCCTCACCGAAGATGGCTTTCTGAAAAAGGCACAATTTCAGGCCCATATACCTGATGACGTCCCCCATGCAAGCCCACCACCCCTCTCCTCCATGCCTCCTTCCTTTCTGTGAATTCGCGCACAAAAGAAGACAGCAGCAGACAATGTCCACTGCTGGTCTAGAGAGAGAAGTAAAAAAAAAACTCAAGGAAGGCTGGACACCAAACAAAGGAAGACAACAGCTGAAAGGCAAAATGACTTAAAGAAGCCAAGTGTTATAAAGTGACACCAAGCATAACTTTTCAAAGACCAGAGGAAAAAAGTCTAATGAAAATTTCTCAAACACCAACTTATCACTGGGAAAGAGATGATGTTCCCTACCACCTGCAGAACTGACTCAAGTTGTAAAGCCCTTTGATGGGAAGGGAAACGGAATTCTGGGGCGGGAAAGGGGAGCTGACAGGAACAATAACTGCTCTGTGGGGTGGAGGAAGGACGGACGTCCAGGGTTAAGATTTCAACATCGGACTCCGGAGGCGAACGCTCAGGCAGCTTCTCCCTTACCTTCCGGGGCCAGTGAACTTCCTAAGTTTAATACTCAGGGAACCAGGTGGCTTTTGGTGTCAGCTACCACCTGCCTCTTACCTGCTTTCTCAGCATCTCTCTCCCAGGAAAACCAAATAAATCAACAATCTAAAACTCCAGAAGTTCTCACTATGACACAAAGGGGAGCAAAAGGGGAAGAGTCAGTGCTGAGGGCATTTCTAGCTAAGAATGTGTCTTTACATTGAACTTGCGGGGCTGCAGAAACCTGATGACCCAAAAGGCCCCTTGGGAGGACGATGCCATCCTGACCCACTGCATCTGGAAGACATTTTTAGGATGAACTGTAATAACGCTCACGGTGCATGGTCAGGGCGATTGCTCACACTGGAGAAAGGGTTCTAAATCGGGGCTCTTAACAGGGGGTAATTTTTCTCTCAAAGGGCATTTGGTATAATAACATCTTGAGACATTTATGGTAGTCACAACTGCTGGGGGTGGGGGATGGGGAATGGAGAGGCTGGTACTGGCATCTAGAAGAAGTGAAGCAGCTAAATATTCTTCAATGACAGAAAAGCAGCTCCTCCCCACCCCAACAAAGTACTATCAAGACCAAAATGTCAGTATCACTGAGCTTGAGAAAAGCCCTGCACTAGACTAACCCCATCCCTGCAACCATCTTGGGAAACCATAACAACCTGCCTGAAATAAACATTTGCCATCCCTCTGCCTGAGCTTACCCTGCCACTAAAGTCCACTTATTCTGGTAAGCAATATTAAACATTAGGCAAGGGATGTGACAAGCAAATGCTGCCTCTTAAGGACCTGGCTGCTCTCCTGGCAAACATTTTTAAGGGCACTCCTCAGCATCCAAGATAGTAAAACATTTTACAACGATTACACTGAAAAAAAGGCACTTGCAAGCGTACACACACACACACACACACACACACACACACAGGAACACCCATCTCAAAAATCCCCGGGATTGTCAGGTAGAGGCACTGGTAAAAAAAAAAAAAAAAAGAAAAGAAAAACTGTACAATTAGGATGGCCCAAGCATTTCTAAAATATTCCAAAGAGAGAAAGAAAGAGGGAAAGAGAAAACAAGAAAACCCCATAACCAAAACCAGATTTGTCCCTGGGGCTATCTCATAGCTAGACACAGTTCCATCACTCTAAGTCACGTCCATGGCATATAGTATCTTTCATTTTTTAATGGTAAAATACAATAAACATATAAGAAAAGGGAGATATAGGAACATAGAGCTTAGTGAAAGAAAACAAACCCCCACGTAACCACAACTCAGGTCAAGAAATCCAATGGTGGTGGCCTTTGGCATATTCCCTCCAAGGGTGCCTCCCCTCCATGCACACAGCAAGAAGCCCAGTGCTATTTTGACAAGTTCTGTCTTTCCTGGAGGACTGAGATTTATTTTATGTATTTACCGAAAACACCAACTGCTGAGTAAGTTCAGAGCTGTGACCACAAAGTGAACAGAATTGAGGGGGTGGGGGGGCTGGGGGTTATGGAAACAATCCCATTGCCCGTTAATTCACAAAAGCATGTGGGGGGGAAAGGCATGGGGCCCCTGTGCAGGATGCCTGGAAGCAGTGGGAAAAGCCCAGGTTGGGAGCCAAGAGAAACTGGAGTTAGAATCCGGCCTTCAGTCCTCACTCGGGCACCCTGAGTATGCATGCTCTCTCACCAACCATAAAATCACTTCCTGCCACAGGGTACCACTGGCCAAATTCAGCAAGATCATGTGTTTAAAATGGCGGGCAAAGCATCCCAAACAAAGGGGTTCCACAAATACTGGGTTCCCTTTCCTGCACTCACTCATGCAAACAGGCAAAGTTGTGAAGGCCATGTCTTTACTATGAGATTATTTGATTATGAACTTTTCTAATCTCCAAATTCGCAAAACTCTTTTACAAAGGTGATGATACACGCCCACTTTCAAGTTACCTGGGTGGCAAAAAGGTATCAAAATCAGTGTTGGAGGCCCAGAAGGCACCCTCCTGCTCTCTCCTACTCCCATCCCTGACCCTCCCCCACTCATCCCAAGGAAAACGGCCTAACTGGGCTGTTAGGAAAAAAACACCTCACATCCCAGTAGGAAACCATCTTCGAAGCTCTTTGAAGATGAAAAGCAACAAGGTGTGTTTATTTGTACTTCAGTGCACTGCAGTCTCATCTACCTGGGCTGGGCTGCATGAAGCTACTCAGCTAGTAAAAAATAATAAAATCCACCCGCTGACACCATTAAGCAGATCTTTCCAGGAGAAAAGGTCAATACCCACACTCCTGGGAGTACACACGGGGGAGTCTGGAGCCTTTTCACGGACAGGGAGACTGTCAGGGAGGCTAAGAAAAGATTGGCTGGGAGGAAGTGAGGAGGCAGCACCCGCAGGGCTTGGCCACCATTGGACCTGCCTCACCATCAGCACACTGAAACCCACCAAGTCCACCACGTGAAGGAAAACTGGACATCGGATGGGCTGAGTCTTTCTCACAGGATACATTAAAAAATAATAACAGCCAAAAATCAATGCTTCACTTTCCTAACACAAACAATAAAAACAAAGGAAGAAAAAAAAAACATGAAGGTGTCTGAGAAGGTTCCTGAATAACAAAGGCCTCCAAATTGCTCTAGGTCAGTGGTCTTTAAGGTTCCGGAACTCAGGCTAAGGCTCAACTTTGATGCCAGGCTTCTTCACAGACTATCAAAGGGAGACAGAAATCTGAAGTGCTGGTGATTACAACTCTTTTGTTTCAGCTTCCCAGAAGAGGATCAAGGTGTAGGATATGGGATAGAGGGTAGGATCTCCAGTCCTTCTGTGAGCCCCCAATCAAACAACTCAGGCTTCTGTATGGCTGGGGAGCTCAGGGCACAAGGCCGGCATCAGGAAAAATGACCAGCCCTGTTTCTGGTAACACTTCAGGTCAAAGGCGAATCCAAGCTAAAAGGAGATGCTTAATGCAACACGAAACACGCACATAATACAACCGGCCTAGAGGTTTCTAAACCAGCAACTGTAAAGGTGATTCAAAGCCACACAGGCCCAATGACCACAGATACTGAAAAACCACCACCTGGGACAGTTAGGCAGTTCTGTGACCCCTAATCCCTCCCTCCCCATTATAACAATGTTATTTATTTGAGCCCTATTTTATATGTACACACATGTGAAATAACCAGCACTGACCAGAGAAGGACAAAATTAACTTTACAGCTATTTTTACAGTGAGGGGGACTCAACCAAAGCAAACAGGGCCAACTGGAAGATGCAAAAAATAGTTTCCACTGAGCCACAAGCAGCTCTCTGAGGACACACGCAAGGGCCGGCTTCCAGACTGTCCTACTTGGGTGTTATCATGGGACACACTGTGGCTATGCAAATCGAGAGAATGAATCCAGGCAGGTCTTCCTGTCTGAGATGCCCTGGAAGTCGGCCTGTTCGAAGTACTTCCAAACAATCATTCACACTAACAGACGGCTGCCAATGCCCCCTTGGAACACTATCTTTGGGGTGGCCCAATAGGTCAGGAAAAACAGAGCACTCTGATCCAGACCTGATTACAAATCCACACCAGTCACCAGCATTCCACCCGTCACTGGACGCCACAGCAAATTCACACACATCAAAACGGAGTCTCTGATGACCGGTGATGATGTCATAGGTGTGTGTGGGGGAATGGGGGGGCATCCCAGTGGATTCTGAGGATGGCTAGGACCAGGGACTTCAAGGAAGGAGGGAGATTTGTCTTTCCAAGAGCACACCTGGTGGGAGGTGCAGGAGGGGGGGCTGAGCTCAGAATGAAGCGAGCCTCAACTTCTCCAATAAACATATACCACCCAACACACCTCCACAGCAAATAACTGGAAGCATTTTGGAAAATCAGGCAGCAATTAAGATACGTAGATGGCACAAACGTTAGGCAAGAAAGCCTCTGTTGATGGAAGTTCACAGGGCCCTGTCACCCACTTTCTAGGCATCAGCCGCCCAGAAATAAACATCAGGGGGTCAAGGGCGGAGGAGCCAAGGAGGGGCAGCTGACAGCTGTGGCGGGCAAGCAGGGACAGAGGAGGAAGGGTTCTCAGGCTGTACTTCTGAGCGTGCCCACATCAGCAGAAAAGTTCCTGGGAACAGCACACGCTGTCTGGGAGGGAAAGAGGCTCGCTCTTTCTCGGGACTTCAGGATGCACTCGCTGCGGTGATGCCAGGTTCCCAGGGCTGCCAGAGGAAGCCCGGGTCCTCTGCCAGGGCACCTGGCCAGTCAGGGCGCCCAGCGAGGGGCGAGTGGGGGGGATCAGATGACCCATACATGCACTGCTCTGAGGACCAGTGGGGCAGATTCATAATTCCCAGGTGCCACCCTGCTGCATCTCTCTCTTCCCCAAACCACAGGACCCGTCCCAGGTGAGAAAAGCGAGGCCCGAGGGTGCAGCCTGGAGACCTGGGAAGAGGCCCCGGGGCGGCCAGCGCAGCACGGAGCGCCCCGGCGTCCGGGATGCTGGGGTCGGGGAAGAGCCCTCGCCTCTGCCCACCCCTCCGCCTGTCCCCGGCACACAACACACAGACTCCCTGGAGCTACGCCCAATCGGGGCAGCGGCCGGGCTGCACACAAAGCCCCGCCCGCGCGCGCACCCGCACAATGGGACGGCGCGCACCCCGCCGCGGCCCCTCGCGGGGTCCCGGCCCGCGCAGCGCCGGGGTCCGCCCTCCGCGCACCCCCGCCCCGGGAGGCGCAGCCCGCGCGCGGGGAGGGAGGGAGGCGCCGGCGCGGCCCGACCGCTGCGCCCCGCGTCCCGCAGGAAGTGCGCCGGGCGCCCCCCAACTCACCCGCACCGCTGCTCAGCAGCAGGCACAGCGGCCCCAGCAGCCACATGGCGCGGCCGCCGCTCCCGCTGCCCGGCGCCGTCGCGGCCCCCGCGGCCTGCGCGCTGACCCCGCCCCTCGCCGCGCCGGCCACGCCCACTCGCTGTCCCTCCGCCCTCCGCCCCGGCCCGGCCCGGCCCAGCTCCCGGTGAAGTTTTGCAAAGCGTCCGGCTGGCCCAGCGCCGCCCGCGTCCTTCCTCGGGGTTCCCAGCTTGGAGAAGCCGTCGTGGGGTCTGCGGAGGGGCCGGCTCCTTCGGCCTCTCGCCCCTCTGGCTGCGAGGTTCTCCTTCGGGTCTCAGCCTCCTCTTTCTCCCCTCCCCTCCTCCCTTTGCTCCTCCATCCTCTGCTCCATCCTCCACGAATGCGGTACTCACTCCCTCTTCAAACCCAAACTTGAGTTCTTTACGCAAAAACAAATGTACTCTAGGGGATGGGGGAAGAAAACGTTAGAAAAAAGGGCCAAATATTATGAAAAAAAATGTGTATTTTATTTTTAGTAGCAAGAGTGGAATATGACCAGTGCATGGGAAACACTTGAGGATCTTGTTACAATGCTCAGACTTAGGAGGTGTGGGGTGGGGCCTGTGATTCTGTTTTTGTAACAAATCTCTAGGTGATATGGAGACTGATGGTCAGTGAACAACACAAGGAGTAGGGAGGCTGACACCTTCAAGGTACACAGCATTGGCCTTGGGAGGTATTTCACCTGGATCTTGTCTACCTTGACCAGTGGAACCTTTGACCCCCAATTTGCAGAAAAGGAAAGTCAATGTAAAGCCAGGCGTTCAAATCCAAAAAGAATAGCTGCTCCAATGCAGTTGGCTGTAAAACTGCACTGGTGAAAATTCCCCGACGATTTAGATGGTGGAAGAATGCAATGACAATTTTCCACCTCACTCGCCACTCCTTCCCTACCCCCCAAAAAAAAGTTAATGCCAAAAAGGGGAAAAAAAAATTCCCCAAACTGAAAAGAACTCCAATGTCCATTAGCTGGTGAATGGATAAACAAATTGTGCTATATCATTTAACACAATTTGAATGAATCTCAGAAGCATGCTAAGAGAAAGAATCAGGCCCCAAAGGGTACGTTCTATATGATTCCCTTTATCAGACATGGCAGGGGGGAGGGAAGCAAAACTATAGGGACCAAAATCTGATCAGTAGTGGGCCTGGGGGAGAGGGGTGGGTGCAAAGGGGCACAAAGGAAATTGTTGGGGGTGGGGGTAATGGAACTGTTCTGCCTCTTGATTATGACAATGGTTACACAACTTTCTACATTTGTCAGAAACCTATAGAACTGCATCCCTAAAATGGGTGAATTTTACTGTATATAAATTGTATCCCTAAAATGGGTGAATCTTACTGTATATATAAATTGTACCTGTTTGCAGGTGTCAGGAAGGTGAGGGAGGTTGCAGAGCAGATGCACTGCTGAGAGTCAGTGTCTTTACTTTTTAATTGTCTGCTCTAGGCTGGAAAATGAAAGCTAAAGTGGATCAGGTCAAAAGTTAAAAATACCAAGGTAATGAGAAAATGTGATGTGATGTAGGAAAGTTTAGCAAGTTCCGTATTACAAAGAAGCTTGTCAAGTATCAAAACTGCAAAAAATTCTCCCAAAGATTTTAGCATTCAGGGGTTTTGTGCTGGGATCCATGAACACTCGGGAGACCATCCATGGGCTTTGGAGAGATTTTTTTTTTTAAAGTCCTTAACATTTTATACAAAATTTCAGGTGTATGTGGGTATGAACATTTTTCCAGGAAATATGTTGGGGAAGGCCCCTGGCCTTTGATAATGACACCCAAGAAGGCAAGTAATTTCTTTCCAGCTGTTCATTTGCCTCCAAACATTAGGAATATGGAATGACAATGGACCTTACCCAGTGCTATTATTGTAGTTTCCTTAGGTTCCTTTGGGCACGTGAACCTCAACTCAGGGAATTATTTAGTATGCCTGGCTTATTCTCCATCTCCCTCTTTCTCTCTCTCTCTCTCTCTCTCTCTCTCTCTCTCTCTCTCTCTCTCTCTCTGTCTCTCTCTCTCCAGTCTTCATGTTGTAAATTGCCCCATGGAAAGGCTCAAGTGGCAAAAATTGTAAAGGCCTTCAGCCAACAGCCAGTGAGGAATTAAGGTACTCAACCTAACATCTCACAAAAGATAAATCCTGCCAACAACCACACAGGTGCACTTGGGGGCAGAACCCGCACACCCCCCCCGCCCCAGTCATGCCTTCAGATGATACCACAGCCCTGACCCCACAGCTTGACTGCAGTCTCATGCGGGACCTGAAGGCAGGGCCCAGACTCCTGATCCAGAAAAACGGTAAGAGTACATGTTTGTTGTTTGAAGCCACTCCATTTGAAATAATTTATTACGCATAAGTAACTACTACAAAAGTCTTACAGTAAACACTGAATCTGTGAACATTTAACATCGTTGAATCTCACCCGTTCGCCTGAGGCAGTGTGAGAGAATTATCACTAATCAAGTATCTGCTTCAGATATTGTACATTTATGGTCCCATTTATCTTCACAACAATCTCCGAATTAGATTTTATTATCCCCTTTACACAGATGGGGAATCTGCGACCCAGAGAATTTAAGTGACTGGCCCCCAAATAATCAAGGAAATAACTGAGATTTGAAGACAGATCCTTTTTGATTCCAAAGGACTCCCATGTCACCATATGGAACTTGACTGCCTTGTCCAGCAAAACCACTCACAACTCATAAAACACAGAATGTATGTGCAGCTTGAAAGATAATGGGTTCACTGGGTTTGGGGCTAGGAAGCTAAAGATGCTCAGCTTATCAAATAAAACTTGACTTATTATGTAATACAATCAATACCCAGAAAACTTTTCTGGGTTCATCTACTTGTGGCAGTTCCCATCCCCAAAAATGCTAAGCGTGAGCGTTCTCCCAGCTAGAAATTAAAGTCATCCAAGAGCTGCAAAATGTGTGTGTGTGCGCGCGCACACGTGCACTCGTGTGCGTATTTTAATTGTCAAGACTAATGTACAGGAAAATACTGCTGGGAACCAAAAGAGCTCTTTTAATTCATGTTTAATATAGTCACTAGCTTGCAGAAGAGAGATCTGCTGACATTTATTAATGAAAATTTTGCACCATCTGAAAGGATGAAATTTTTACCCCTCGTTTAAAGAAAAAGAAAAGAAAAAAACATGAAGCTTGTTATTTATTTTAATGCCTCAATTTTACTGCCCCTTGAATGAAGTTGTCTACACTCTTAAGAGGGTGATTTTTCATTTGTGACCAGTCTTGGAACCAAGAAACAATTATATGAAAAAGAATTTAGCCTGCAATTTATCAACAGAGCCATTTTGCCAATTTTCATCACAGGCACATTTTTTTTTCTTTCTCAATTAGAAAAGGGGGAAAAAGTGGATTCATTAAATGTATAAACCTATTCTTGGTCTATCCGTTTGAGGGGAAAAGCTGACCTTGAACTGCACAGATACGCAGTGTGCAATACTGTAGCCACCAGCTGCACATGGCTACACTTAACTACACTGAGCACTTGAAATGCAGTTATTCTGGATTATGATAAACTCTCAGTATAAAACACAAACGGGATTTCAAAGACGGTACAAAAAGCATGTAAAAGACCTCAGTAATATTTACATTGATCATGTGTTGAAATACAATATTTAGATATATAGGATTAAGTAAAATCATGTTAAAATTAACTCCACGGGTTTCTTTCTGCTTTTTTAATGTGGTTACGGGAGAATTTGTAACATTATATGTGGTTTGTATTTGGGGCTCACAACATATTTCTTTTGAACAGCACTGATATAGATACTGTTTTATTTGGTGAAGGAACACATGACCCACCCGTGTTCCTTGCATCCTTGTTGAATATAAGTCCACTTGAAGATCACTGACTTCAGGACATTTTTTCTCCCAGTTTCTCCATCTGACTAATTCTGCCTCCAAACCCACTTCACTTTATATCCTAAGGATCCAAGTCGATTGATCTAAAAGCGATTTTAATGTCACAATTTCAGCATTACAAATGTACCACAGGGTCAAGAAGAAGGGAGGGAGGAAAATGAATGAGAAACAAGAAACTATCTTTTTAAACATCATGAACATTTGGCATTTAAATTTTGAAACCCAACAATGAATAAGAGCTCCTTTTTCAATAGGGAAATTTATACAGTAATTAACTAACAAGCCAAAAGTCACAGGAGATATTCATTCAGTAACAATGTGAGAAAATGATTCCCGCATACCCTGGTCTGATTACCTTCCCTAAGTAACCAGCTCTTGTTCATAGACCAACAAACAGGTAAGCAGCAGGCTTTAACGAGAGCACTCAAAAAAAAAAAAAAAAACTGTCTGGAAGGTAAATACATTTACATTTTTAATCTGACATTATTGGAACATTTTCCCTGCACTGTGAATACTCTACTTTAATAATTTAAGTTGTTTTTCTCAGTGTACCTCAGCTTACTTCTTTGAAACACCTCTTCCTTTCAAGCTAGATTCTTTGGGCTTGATTGATTCTAATGTTTGAAAGCTTAATTTCGGGTGCTGTTTAATTGCCTACTCTGGGGCTGTTGCTGTGTGGGTTTGTAGTTCAACCTGGGGGGGTGGAAGGCAGAAAAGGCGGTTGCGGGGTGAGGAGGTTGTTTGTTTTTGCCAAGTTTTCAGTGAATTCCCACACCCAGTGTGGAAGGGAGGGAACAAAAGGGACAGAGAAGGGAAATTATTTTACCGTTTCCAGGACCGTTCAACAAACAGGTAATGAAAACACAGCAGAATTATAATAAGTATTGTTTGTTTCTGTTAGGCATTGATCGCAGCTCCTTAAATACAGCTAGTTCCCTCTGTCTTGTTCAAGCCAAATCTGAGGATGAGCCTGGACTCACTTTCCTTCATTCCCGAAAATGATCAGGCACCAGGATTTGTAGATTCTACCTAATGAATGTCTCTTGAATCCAGTTCATCCTTCCCCTTCCCTTCCCACCCCCCTCCCCCCTTGGTTTGGACCTGGGTTATTTCAGTCCTCTCCTAACTGACTGTCTCAGGTCTTGTCTTGCTTCGGCTCAATCTGCTACAAACCTCCATAGCTTGTCCTATTTGCCCATAGGACAAGTTCAAACTTAGCTGAGTCTATCCCTTATGAGCTGCTGCTGAGACTGGCTATCATGGTGGAGAGAGAGCTGAAGGATGAGACCAGAGGAGCGGGCAGGAGGTTTGGAGCATGTTAAGGAGTTCATTCATTATTCTATGAGCAATAAGAAGTCTCTGTGGTCAGTTTTAAGCAAAAACTTGCATGAACAGATAATGGCTTTTGTTTGTTTGTTTGCATAGTGGTTAAAGGCAAAGGTTCTGGAATCAAACTTAAATTCACAGTCTGACCATGCCATTTAGCTGTGTGTCCTGGGGCAAGTTACTTAACCTTTCTGAATTGTTTTCTTTGACTATAAAATGGAGGTTAAGACCCTTACAAGATAAGCACAATTGTGATATCTAAATGAGGCAATACTTAGCATACTACCTAGTATATAGTAAGGACCCTACTAATTATAACTAATATTATTATTAATAACACCTAATCATGCTTGGCTTCTTCTAAGAAGCCTTCCATCAACCCTCCAGACTGAATTAAGCCTCATTCCCTTATGTTCTGGTAACACCTTGTATTTATCCCTGTTTGTGGGATTTATGAGTCTGTATCTTAATTGCCTATTAATGCGTTATCTCCCCCACTGAACCATAGCTCCGTAAGGGTGGGAACTATGGCTGACAGGTGAGTTCCTTTGATACTTACAAACGAATGAATACTTAACACATTGCTTGGTACTTCGATTCATATGATCTCTATCTGTCATTATCCCCACTTTCCAATTGAGGAAACAAAAGCTCAGAGAAATCAAGTTTAAAACCCAAAGTCCTACAGCCAATGAGCGCCATGGCCTGGAAGGAGGAGAAGCTGAGAGCAGTAACACCCTCTAAAATAACCTTCCCAGAGCCGAACGGGTGTTTTCACAAAGCATCCTGAAATGGCAAAGTGAAGGAATGAAACATTTCAACTGGAAAAGTAATTGATAGGCAGAAATCAACCTCAATCCTACTAGAAATAATAATTCCAGGAAACAGAACTACGTACACATAAGGGAATATAGTATGCTCTGGGATACACATAATAAAGTCACCTTGGCAAAGCTTGTGCCCTCGCGGCCAAGCCAGGCAGGGATTGAATTTAAAAGAGAATTGGAAGGAGGACCTTTGCCCATTGAAGAGTGTGCCAACTCACCCCGCAATGTTTAGCTCCCAGCCACAAAACCACGAGCCCGATCACAGCAAAACTACAGTCATTACAATGAAACTTTCCAAGGTGGAAAAGATCAGGCCATGGTAATGCTAGAAGCTGTGCCTGCAGGCCAGCCAGTTGGCTCAGAGCTCACAGTGCTGAGCCGGTGAAGCCAGTGTTGAGGTTGATACCGGTAGGGGCCAGTTGGCTTTGCACCGAGGGGTAAAAAGGTCTATGGTCACTGGCTAGAATCTACATCCTGCTCAGCTGTCCTGCCAATGCCGGCATTTGGGATCAAACAGGGATTGGGGAAAGGAGTTTGGAGGATTTAGGGCCAATCTCGACCAGCAGGGCTGACAGTGAGGCAGCACACACCAATACATATACGCAATTGTTGAAATAATAAACTCTTCGGGCCAGTTGGAAAGTGGCGCTAAGCCCCGAGTGCCTCGGACATCAATCCAGCTGCCCAGCCCCTCCCCTGGCGCCTGTGGGCCTCCCAGTGATCCAAGGCCACTTAGGAGTACAAAACCCAAATAAATAAATAAGCTTGACACAGCAGGGGGCCAAGTTCCAATTGGTTGGTGCTGACTTCTGCATATCATTTCGTATTATAACTGTTAGAAAACAGGAAATAGTTATCATTCATTCATTCATTTATTCACTTATTAACAATTCTTTATTGAGCACCTGCCATGGTGATAGCAGGTCAATAGAGTGGTTCTCAGTGTGCAAAGGAAGTACTTTTTGATCTATAGGCTGGAATGTACAAGCCTAGTTCAGACAGAGAACGGTGGACAAATCAGTTAAATTCCAGAAGTGGGAGGATTTGGGCAGTAGGTTTTGGGGGTCTCAGCGCCCTTTTCCTCCACCCGTCTATTCTTTCATTCATCAAGTATGTATTAAGTGCCTATTGTATGCAGGGCCCTAGCTGGGTGGAAGATGAATCTCAGACCCTCTCCCCTTTTAGTGTGGAGCTGAGGCCAAGGCCAAGTCTACACTACAGAGCCAGAGTGAGAAGTTGCAGGACAGAAAGAGAAGTACAGAAACCATGAGTTTCCAGGATTGGGGGACAGTCTGACTCATGGGATTTGCTAAATGTGTAACTAAATGAGACAGTGTTAATTAGGTGGTATATTTTTCAATTTAAAGAAAGTATGAAATGAGAAAAAAAAATCTCAACACACACCTTGATTTTTTTGGTTCCAAAATTGGTCTTCCCAGGAATAAGTAAAGAAGTTCTGCCATAAAAATAACAACAGCAAATCGTGATTGAGAGTTTCCTCAGCTGGGAACAGAGCTTGAGACAAGGACTTGGGTGTAGGCAGTGGATCAGGACATGAACCCAGGAAGCTGAAAGCAGGGCGTGGGGATAGTGGGACAACAGCCGGAGAAGAGCCAATAAAAGGTGCATTTGCTGAGCTGATTAATGTGTGGGCAGCTGAGGCTCAATCATGATGTGGACCCTCAGGGATCCACGTAGACCACACTGCAAATTATCCCTTTGAATTAGGGAAGGAGACATTTATGCACAGACTCCCATCCCCCACTGGTTGAGCGGTGAATCTCTGCACATCCTGGTTGCCCCACATTGGAAAAGATGCTGAGGCAGAAAAGCTGAGAGACTCGGTGGACAATGGCAGTGGGGCCCCGCCAGGGTGTGGGGAAGCTGCCTTCCGCAGTCACAGCCCAAATCCCACGGGGCCTAGTCCATGAGGCTTCCAATACGTCAGGAATCTTACATTCCATAGGTAGGTCCTATCATTTTCCTCCTTTTCAGAGAAAGAAACAGACATGGAAAGGTAGACTGCCTTACGAAAGGTCAGGGAGCTAGGAGACGGCTGAAGATTCGAGTCTGTGTTACCCGACTCCTGAGTCTAAGCTTCCAAACAGGTGAAAATATTGCCTATACTGGGACTTCAGAAAAGAAAAAAAACACAACAGCAACCATTTGGGGATGAGGTGGGAGTGAGGCAAAAACAGTGTTAGGGGAGATTTTATATATTACACACACCCCTCTTTTTAATGGAAATAGGAGACAAAGCCAATGTGGCCAAAGATTTTGAAAAACTGAAAAATGTCTTCTAATGACATGAGGAGTCAGAATTACTGACAATTCCCTACCCACAAACACTCAAACCTTTAAAAGCACACATGTTGTCCATTATTCCAATGGAAACCCAATGGGTATTGAGGTCACTGGTGCCCCACGGCACAGCTGTAAGAGGCTGAGGACCAAATAGTTAGTGCAATTCTTTATATGGTCTATGATTCTTCTTGGCTTGGATTTTTTTTTTTTTTAACTGGGGAACAGTGTGTTTTTTCCAGGACCCCTCAGTTCCAAGTCAAGTCGTTGTCCTTCAATCTAGTTGTGGAGGGTGGAGCTCAACCTCAAGTCCAGTCGCCACTTTCAATCTAGTTGCAGGGGGAAGGCAGGGGGGTCGCAGCCCACTATCCCGTGTGGGAATCAAACCAGCAACCTTGTTGTTAAGAGCACACGCTCTAACCAACTGAGCCACCTGGCTGCCCCTTGGCTTGGATTTTTTTAAGAGATTGAGAACATTGTGTTCTCTGAAGCAAGACAAAAAAAAAATGTTATGGATAAAGTTAAAGACACATGTAGAGACATAAGCAGAGTTGATATATCCATGCTCACTGGTCTACTTGTAGCCAGAGTGAATGAGAATTAAAATTTGGCATGAACTTAGTAACAAGCCCTCGTGTGACTGGGAATGTGGGGAAATGTCATGGAGGTGATGTGCCAGCTGTCTGCAGAACTAAGCAAACCTGGTGAACAGAGACACCAGGCTCCTGTCAGATTCCAGGAATTGGGCTCCAGGGAAGCGAGGGGAAGCTTTTTACACAGACAACAAAGACTACTAAAAACATGGCCTTTCTCGGTCCGGCCGAGTGGCGCTGTTGTTAAGCACTGGCTTGGGTAGCCAGCGGCCCCGGTTCAGTCCCACATATGAGGGCCAGTGACACTGCCCTCAAAAAACAATAAAAATAAAAACAAATAAAAACATGGCCTTTCTCATTACAACTCTTTCGGCCCTATCTGTGTCAGACCCTGTGCTCACCATCAACCTGATGTCACAGGAAGGGTCCATAAGTGAGTTTGGAGCTCCTGAGTCATGCTGGAGGCCCACTTGGTTGCCCTCATTCTCGGCGCTCCTGCCCAAGTTTTCTCAAGCTTGATGTCTGCCCCGTTTTGAATGAGATGACAATGGGACATCTGACCCATTTCCTGCGGAGACTGTATTTCTGCTTGGTAAATCCCAATTAGGAAGCCACTGTCCATACTTTTCTACCAGTGGAAGAAAAAGAAATAGAACCATCAGGAAATGCATGAAAGGTCAAAAATACCCAAAGAGGAAGAACTGTGTAGGATTGTGACAATAGAAAAGATAGTAATTACTTCCATTATGTAACACTTCCGAAGCCATTACACCATAAGGTCAGTCCCACAGGGAATTACCATTTAACAAAACCCAGTCCACACAGCCAAAAAGTAATTTGCACGTTCTCAATGGGAGGCTTCCAGAAATTAAAAGAATTCTGATCTGTAAAATCTCACACATTCCCAATGTATTTATTAATAACTTTCTCCCAGTTTTCTTACACCACACACTGTCCAGCAACGTCTTCCTGAAATTTCCCGGAAACACTCATTATGATCATTTATTCGGCACATATTCACTCCCTTCTTATCCCCCTGAGGTTGGGCTGGACCACCTGACTTGCTTGGCCAGAGGAATATTAACCAGGTTCAACAGGAGCAGAGGCCTTAAGTTTGCTTGTGGGCTTTGGCTCGATCTCGTTTGCGCCAATCTACCGTGAGAACACCCCCTGGGTGTTTTCTGCTCGTTCAGTATGAGCAGGCCTCAACCCATTCACAACTTAGAGCCAAGCCCAGTCAGCCCAAAGCCTGAATCAGAACCACCCAGCTGGGCCCAGCCAGCATCAGCCTACTTGCATCTAACAGCAGAGCCATGTGCAACAGAATAAATGTTTATTGTGAGCCCCTGGATTTTGGGTGGTCTCTTTGTCCTTCTCCTCTCTCATTCCTCCTAATTCAAATTCACAAAGGCCAGAAAGAATGTCAGCCCCTTTTCAGAAGAGAAAGAAGGGAGGAAAATAAAATGGAGCAAAATCAGAATCTTCTTTAAGACACAGAGGGAGGAGAAAAGGTTGTAATTTTTCAGGTGTTGATAATTTTTGAATTATCACCTCCATAAAATTAGCTCCCATTTATTTGTTCTGTGACAAGCACAGTGTTACACACTTTATAAACTTGAACATATTTAATCCACTCCATATCTCAAGGAGCCAGAATAAATATCACCATTTGACAGAAAGAAAACTGAGGCTTAGAGATATTACATTTCTTGTTAGAAGGTACCAGAGCCAGGACAACTCAAGTTTAGGCAAATCCCAATAATTACTGAGCAACCTAAGCAGTGAACCAGTCTTAAAATGAAATACCATTCTTTAATGTAACAAATTGGCAAAGATTAGAAACTTTCTAATACCAAATGTTGGCACAAGCATGAAAGCAGCATCTCATAAAATACAGGTGAGAATGTAAATTGGTGCTAACGTTCTGGATAGCAACCTGGCAATACTTATCAAAAACCTGAACATTTGCATACCCTTTGAACCAGTAATCCCACTTCTCTGATTATACTGTAAGTAACTAATCAGAGATGCTGCCAGAGATTTAGGTACGAGATTGTTCTTTAAGATGTTGCTTACCACAGTGAGAAACTAGAATCAACTGAAATGTAAAATAGTGGCAGAATGGTTAAATAATAGCTACAGGCTAGAATAATATGTAACCGTTAAAACTCATATTTCAGTGATATGGGGCAAGATTCGTGAATTTTTATGGCCCTCCCAAATTCATATCTTGAAATTCTACACCCTAAAATCATGGTATTAGGGAGTGGGTTCTTGGGGGGTGCTTAGGTCATGAGGGTGGAGCCCTCATGGATGGGATTAGTGCCCTTATCAAAGAAGCCTGAGAGATTTTCCTGGCCCTGTCCATCTATCACATGAGGACACAAAAAAGATGCCATCTATGAATCAAGAACTGGTTCCAGACACCAAATCTTCAAGCAAACTGATCTTGTACTTTTCAGCTTCCAGAAGGTGGGAAATAAATTTCTGTTGTTTATAAGCTACTCAGTCTCAGCATTTTGTTATAGCCCCTGCATAGACTAAGACAGTTTGCAGTTTGCCATACACTTTAAGTGGGGGAGAAATGTAGGAAATGAAACTGAATGTATAATACGATTCCAGTTTTGAGGGGGGAGGGGGAGAGAGAAAAAACACACAGGATAATACAATAGAAAGTAATAACGCATTATTTCTGCATGATGACTATTTTCTGTGGGATTTTTTGTATCTTCCAAACATATTTTTTATTTCTCACATTTTATAGAATAAGTATTACTTTTGTACCTAGGAAAACATACTTAAAATGATTTTTTAAAAAACACTACTATTCTCCCTATAGAATATAAGCTCTATAAAGACAGAAGTCTTTATGTGTTTTGTTCACTGATGGATGCCCAGAATAGTGGCTCCTCATATGTGCTCAGTAAAGATTTGTTGAGTGGCTGAAATTCCCACCCTGGCAGCATATGCAAATCCAGTGTGTATGTGGAAGTCATGTATTGCTTCATAAACAGCCACCCTCAAAACAACAACCATTTTCAGAGGCTCATGCATTCTGTGGAGCAGGACCTCCGACAGGACACAGTGGGATGGTTGATCTCTCGCCATAATGTCTGGGGCCTTAGCTAGGAAGCCGTGATTAGCTGGAGGTGGCCTGAAATGTTAAGAGCGGGAGTCATCTGGAGAGGTTCTTCCCTCACATGTCTGCTGCCTGAGATGGAATGGCTCAGTGGCTGGACTCCGCTGGAACAGTCCACCCAAGCATCGCCACACACTCGGTGTCTCCATTCAGCTTGGGCCTCCACATTGGATTCTGCACGAGCAAGTAGTGAACCTTTCCTGTGAGAAGCCACTAATACTTTGGGATTTCTCACTGGAGCAGAGCCTACCTTATCCTGGACTAATGCAATAAGTTTCAAATATATAGCTATGTCATGTAATAAGATATACCTCAAGGCACCTCGTCTTCTTGTCTCTGTTATCCCGGTGGCCAGCCTGAGGAATGTCTGTCTGTTCCAATGTGGGTGACCTGGAACGCTGCACCCCTACTCAGGGGGGCACAGAGGGTACCCATGGCACAGACCAGGCTGCCGGCCCTGCCATCCCATGTACAAGCTGTGTGGCTTTGGTTAAGTGTCAGAATCTTTCAAAGCCTCAGTTTTCCCATCTGCAAATGAGGATGGCAATACTTGTCTTGGGATAGTTGTGAGAATTAAATGAGATGAGGTATCTAGTATATGACACATGGCACAGCGTAAGCACTTATTGTTGTCTTCATATTTTTTCTATTATTATACAGTGCCTATAATCTCTTGATCTGAAGGTTAGGATGGTGTCAGCTATGTACAATTTTTTTAAAAAAGTTCATCACAGGGCCGGCCAAGTGGCTCAGTTGGTTAAGAGTTCGCTCAAGAGTGCGAGCTGAGCTCTGAGCAATGGCGGTTCGATGCCAGCCCGAGCTGAGTTGCCGTTGAGCTGCCAACAGGTAGCAGGAGGGCTCAGCTAAAAAAAAAAAAAAAAAAAAAAAAAGTTCATCACAGAAAAGACTTAGCATACTACGGGTGTGGTGAGGGTTGGGGACAAACAGCAAAAGGAGGGTCCTGAACTCCTAAAGCCATAGATCAGCAGCGAGGAGAAAGGGCTCCCCACATAATGTATTCACTATCGACTTACTTAGGTACCGCCTGGTTCCATATGAGAACAGAGAAGAAGGCAGATGGCATGCCATCTCATAATTTGGAAATAAAAATAGACATAAAACAAGGACGGGATATAAAATAGAAGCAGAAAGTAGCTCCAAAAATCTTACCATGGAACCGCGCTGCAGACTTTGGCCCAGTGCTAAGCTCTCCAGCTGTGCAAAAGGGCCTCGTGACAATTGCACAACCCACCCACCCCATCATGCCATTCCCGAGGTGCACTCCCAAGGGAAGGGCTGTGAGGCAAACTGCTGGCACAGGTGACTTGAGTAATGTGCTAGGTTTTGTTCCCAGAACTGTGCCGCGCAGGCCGGGTCACCCCAGAGGTCCAAGGCTTAGCTGCCAGGCCGGGGGAGGGGTGGGGAGCAATAGGGGTGGGAAGGCAGTTGGGGGTGGGGGAGAATGGGACAAAGAGAAGCATCCAATTCCCATCTTCATCACCATCACTCAAATGTAGAGGAGAGAATGTCTAAAAAATTCTTTCTGGCTTGCACTTTTTAGGCCGTTTAATTTTTTTATGGTAGAGCATGAACAATGAAACACAGCAGTTTCCTGTTTCTGGGCCCCAACCCCCCACTGCTAAGGAGTTTGGGTTAAAACTGCCTGAGAGGAACATTTACATTCTATAAATTAGCTTCAGTAAAGATGCTTAAGCATTTATGAAAACGTTCCCATTTTATACGCAGCTTTATAAAATCTTAAAAGAAAAAAAAAAAATCCGCCACCGCCATGTGAAGTTAAGCTGGCAGACAGAGCGATCTGCTCCATGCAAATACGCTGACAGCTTTACAAATGAAGACTACGGAATCGGGATTAAGAGCCTGCAGATCATTTATCAGTGACAAAGCGAAGATTCTTAGCCTCTGGACTCCAGTCCTTGGAGACCCACAGGCTAAAGCCTGAGCTTCAGAACCGATATGCAGCCTTAACTCATTTAGACCCACATTACTGCTGGTGGCAGGGAATCCCACTGTGACCCATCTGCAGGGCCCAAGACAGGTATTTTGATGCAAAGCAAAGAGTTTGTTTGGTTTCAGAAGGGACCTGGGTTTAAATCCTGATTTAGTTACTAACCAGCTAATGACTTTGCACAGTGAACTTAACTGCTCAGAGACTCAGTTTCCACCTCTGAGAACTGAGAACAATAATAACAGGCACTCAGTAAGGGATAATTCTCTTGATATCTTCACTTCTGGACAAACAGAACAAACATAACAAAAGCACAGAAGAGTTCCATCATATACATATGATAAAGTAGACATGTTTGGACACCTCCCACCATCACAAAAAAGAGGGCACACAGAAGAAAGAAAATGAGAAACTCGAGTTCATTTACCCCTTTATCTCCTTGCCCCATATTTTTCCATATACTTGGGCCTTCTATGGCTCTAGGGAAGAGAGGTCACAGTCAAAAGCAAAGAGAAAATGAAGAAATTTAAGTTCAGCTTGTGATCCTGGGGGTGTTGGTTTATGAATAATTTTGACTCTTAACTTTATAAAAGTTTCCTCTTACGTGCTTTCTATAAAATCTGTGAGCTCCCCATCCCACAAACCCCCAACCCCTAAACAAACATGCAGGTCTCGTTCCTCTTCGCCTCGGGCAGCTCTCCCCGGGGAACAAACACGGGTGTTCTCTGGCTGCTGTACCACAGGCCCTGTTTCGTTGTTTAACTTCTTTGGACCTCAGACACCAAACCCAGATAAAAAGAGGGGCTTAGAGCTGACATGGAAGCTATTGTTCACTAAAGCTTATTAAAACACCCTACGTACAATGTTTCCAGTTTTTTTTCACCTGATGCGCATTTTTTCTGTCCATCAAAACTATTGGGTTGTTGGAAAAGTCATGACGCATTTTTTTCTGTTTTTCATTGCAAAAGTGTGTCATGACTTTTCCAACAACCTAATAGTGGCCGCCTCAATGGATAAACACCTGAGCAGCATTCACAGATTAGAATTTCCAAGGATGAATACCTTATTTAATAACGATCAGGGCCAACCGCATGCTATCGCTATTTGCACAGCTTTACCTTTAATATGACACATTTATTTTCATGGCGTTTCCTTAGAGCCTCATGGACACAGCTCAGCAGACAGACACGCTCGGTTCCTATGTTCGCGCAGCGATGTGCTAGATAGATAGACCACCACTTTCTAACAGAACTGTCTGAGAGGGCGTAAGCCTTCCCTGTCTCTGTTGTCCAGCATGGCAGCTACCGGCCACATATGGCAATCGCACTTGACACGTGACTGGTACCAACTGAGGAACTGAATTTCAAATTGTATTCAATGTTAAGTGCTTTATGGTTCAATGTTATGGTCACAGGCGGCCAGTTGCTACCATGTTGGGCGGCTCAGTAGTAGGCATCACCCACTCAGTGTTTCCCTTCCTTTCTGCTCTGAGTTAAATTAACTAATCTCAACAACATGTCGATATTTACCATTAATTATACAAGAAGAGTTGTACAATTTGAAGAATTGTGATATGACTGTGTATCATAGAATTCTTAAGCTCTGTGCCTAGTAATTTCCATATCAATAATTTCCATTACTGTAATGGGATGCAATAGAAGCTGCTCCTGGAATAAAAATGTGTAATGACAAAAGCAATTACAGAGAATCATTTGGCAGCAAAGTAGGTAACCAATAAGCCAATGAGCTGATCAATGGGTGTTAGATACATTAAATGCAGAGGGAGATCCTGAAGGGTCCATTAGCAGAAATTCTAACGAATAAATTACGTAAAAATAATCAATCGAGCTGGCGGACAATGGAACCTGTAACGGTGCATTCGGAAGCAATTCCAAAGAGCTTCATTGCCTACACTTGAGTGCCTTTTCGAGTTTTACATTGCAAGCTGTACCTGCCCCCCACCCCGTTGTAAGCCCGCTCTGGAATGCTTTTTCTACAGGAGCTTGGCGGTTCATCCTTACCACATAGTAATGAAAAGTGGATAAAGGCAGTCATGTGGGCTTCCTGGACACACCTTGGGTTTTCTGGTCTCTTCGGGACACACCTTGCCGAAACATGCTCAATATTTGCTCATGGCTTCAGAGGCAAAAGCTATGATGGTACAGCCTTGGCTTTGGAAGGCAGAGGCAAAGACACGGGAAACCTGAGAGGCAGGTAGGGTGGGGTGTGAAGGACGGGATGGCTGCCTTTCATACTTGGACAGGAAAGTTGTTTCCTAATGATTGTTCAGAATGTCAGCCTGGCTCCTGGCTGGAGAAAAGGCAGCAGACTATAATTGCTGTGGCCTTGTCCTCTGCCAGACTAATCAGAACCATTCCTTGCACTTTCCAACAGCTTGTGTAGTCTGATTCGGGATGCCCCATAAGCATTTGCACATTACCAAGTTAGCTGACTAGGAGAAGACAGGCTAATGATCTCATTATTCTGTGTTATTTAGCTGGCATTAAGCTTGCATTTGCTTCTCTGGCAGAAGCAAGATTTTGCTTTGCTGAGGAAAGCCAGAGGAGTGGGCTACGAGCCATACTCACTCATGAAAGGCTTGCCTTTGCCTTCAAGGAGCTTGATCCCAGGATGAGGCGGGGAACCCAGGAGACCCTCCGTGTCTTTTCTGTCTTCACTCTTTACAATATGGCTGGAAAGGAAGCAGAGGGTTATCATTTCCTGAATGCCCACTATCTATCAGGCACCATGCTAAGCACATGTAGGTAGTATCTAATTTCAAGGACATTTTTTTTTTTTTTTTTTTTTTTTTTTTACCACAAAGGCTTAGCCAGTTTGGGGGAAAATGCATTGTTTTCAACATCGAAAGGAGAAACCCTCCCTGCTTTTCCCAGTAGCAAAATCCTGGAATCCCGATTCTAAGAGAAAATATCAGCAGGGCCTTTGATTGAATTGATATATATATATATATATATATTTTTTTTTTTATAACATGGAAGTTAATCTAGGGGTGGTAAGGTAGGGCTGCTATTTGCCCCTGTTAATTATCAGGCAGTAGTAGTTGTTACTGGGTGCCAGGATTAAGCCACTTAAAGTGAGATCAGTAAAAGTTGGAACATTGTCCTTTCAAAGCAGCAAATTGTATGAGGTCTCAAGAGGTACAGTTTGAATACTTCTTTGTAGAATTTCTGGAAATGGGAAAGAGCCCTTTAGTTATGCAAGCAAAAGTAAGCAACACATATATTGCTTTTAAGAGAAACTACAAAATATTAACATAAAAGTGATGGCAATATTTTCAAAGTTAAAATCATGACTCATACAAATATAAGATGAATGCATGTCAAAGATTTTTTTTAATTCATTCATTAATTAGGGAACCAGTCAGATGATACAACAGGTTTAAGGGGGAATTCAAAAAGCAGACACCCATATAGAGGCTGATATAAATTTGCTTAACTGCAAAACTGGATGGAGGGAGGATAGTGGGGAAATTCTGGAAACTCGTTTGCATGGTGTGGTAAGCAGAATTCTGAGATGTCTACCCCCTGGTGTGTATATACATCCTGGAAAGTACACTCCTCTTGGGTATGGGTGGGACTGTGACTATGATAGATTTCTTCTCTTGATTAGGTTAAATCAGATGATAAAGGTGAAAGGATTTTGCAGGTGGAATTAAATCTTTGACACTTTGAATTAATCAAAAAGGAGGTGATCCCAGAGTGGGTCTCATCTAATCAAGCGAACCCTTAAAGGGTACTGGACCCTCCTTGAAGGAAGAGATTTGAAGTATAAGAGACTCTGCTGGCTTTCGAGAAGCAAACTGCTGAGTTGTGGAGAGGGCCACAAGTGAGGGAATGGCAAGCCTCCTCTAGAAGCTGAGAACTGACAGCCAGCAAGGAAGCCAGGTCCTCAGACCTACAACTGCAAGATGAATTCTGCCAACCACCAGTGAGCTTGGAAGAGGAGTATGAGCTACCCATGAGGCCAGGCCAGCATTCTGATGTCAGCCTGCTGAGACCCTGGCAGAAGACCCAGCTAACCTGTGCCTGGACTCCTGAACCACAGAAAATACAAGATAATAAATGTTTGTTATAGGAAGTTGTTAAATTTGTGGTAGTTGGTTTAGCAATAGAAAGCTCGTGTGTCTACAAAAAAGAATTACTGCTATCAGTCATCTACAACTTACAAAGTTGTAAAACAGCTTAAGGCAATGAAAGAGGTAGAGACCCCAGAGAATCAAATACCCTCTAGATTCTCACGGAATGTACCCAGTAATGCATTTGTTCCCTACCGTCAGCCATGTTTCATTTGGTCAAGTGCCTGTTTTGCAGACGATATTGTTTGATTTCATTTTTTTATTTGAGGAAAATCTTCCCCCACTGCCCTAAATGGATTTGGACTCCACTTTAATTTGTTTTTCTGGGCATATGAGCGGGTTAAGGGGTGGCTAGCTCCCAGGAATTAGAGTGGAGACCTAAGAGGGCTGCAGGAAGCACCAGGAGGCCTGAGGTCACCACACACCAGTCACTGCTGAGAAAATGGAGCTGGGCAAAACCCAACCTGGACTGTGAGCAACCTGGTCTGCTTCATCCAGCCATTCACTTACTCAGGAAACAAATCCAGTGCCTACCTGTTTCTAGACAGATGCCATGGCGAAAAGACACCATCCAGTCCCCAACCTCACAGCCTTTACATTCTAGAGGAGGGAGAATAACCCAGGTTTGGAGGTCTATACTGTCAAGTTCCAGATGTTGTGAACTATACTGATATTTGACCATTGTATTTAGCCATGAAGAACTTCCTGAGGTTAATGGATGACACCATGTCCCTATGGGAAGAGCTTCAGAGAAATTTCTGTTGTTCGTTATCCTGGTAAGAGGCAGATCCAAGTACAGAGACTGGGGTGACGATGCTGGGCTCTAGACTGAGGGGAGGTGAATGCACAGATGCCCTGACCCCCCTAAGAAACACAGACTGGGTAAGGAACTGCCCTGGGGCTGGGGTGGGCCCTGGTCTGCCACACAGAGGGTGCCCTGTGCTGTGGATAAATACAGAAAACACAAGATAACACATTTATGTCTGTAGTTAGTAACAATGACAGCTAACACATACAAGCACTTAATATATGCTGGTCATTGTTCTAAGCAGATTAGGTACAGTAATTTATTTAATGTTTGCAATAACCCAGTGCAGAAGGTACTATTACTATTCCCATGTCACATATGAGGAAACCCATGCAGACAAAGGTTAAGTGAGGTCACCAAGGTCCCACAGCTGGTGAGTGTTCGAGCTGGGCTTCACCCCCAGACAGCCTGGCACCAGAGGCCTAGTTCTCCACCTGCACAGGGAACTAACTGCCTTTGCGATGAGGGCTCCCTTGGGCCTGGGCAGGGGTCACACATGGGAGTAGTTCTAGAGTATGCTGGCCTTGCCGTTGGCTTCTCCCACCCAGAGCTGCAGGATGCAAAGCAGCACTAGTCCATCTCCAGCTGTGCTATAGGAAGTGAGGGGACTTCGATATTTTCCCTCTGGCCATACTGTGGGGACATGCTCACCAAGTACCACTAAGCGATTTTACCATCCCTGCAAAGCTGGCACCTATTTTAAAAAGGCCTGTTTCCACATCTCTGAGCCTTATTTCTCCTTTCCTTTTGAAGAAATGTCATTTCTCCTCTGGGGGCTCCATCTCAGAAATTTATAAGGCTCATCTCCCAGCGAGGATGTAACCCGCGGGCACAAACTCTATGGTGGCAAATCCCATGCAGCTGCCCACAAACAATAAGTAACACAAAGGATGACTGAGGGTTTCAAGTTTCCTGTTTACAGCCTCGGTCCAATGGGGATCTCTCCGGGAGAAATACAAGGCTGGCAACAAATTAACAAGGGTTTGGTTATTTTATGAGGGAGAACAATGGTTCCTCTGACCACTTTTGATTCATTCCATCTCTGTTTCCATGGAGCATCATAAAAGGATCTATGTTTGTGTCAAGAGAGTGGAGGGAGAGCCAAGGCCCAGGGCAAACGGGAGGAAGCATCCCGTGGCAGTCTCCATCTAAAAAGAATGGTGTACACTGGTATACAGTTCCCATATTGGTGGGCTGCTCTGCCTGGGGAAACGCGGACAACCAGATCGGACAACATAGCCCCGTCGTGGCAGTCGCATCCTTCCCTCCTCAGGAGATATCTGCCCCCCAGTTCCGGTCCCTTTCCAGGCTTATTCTTGCCTCCATCTTTCCCCCTTTTATCATGACTCCCTGGAAAAGCTGTGCAGGAAACCAGATGTGTCTGATAAACTGCATCTCGGGGGGTAACCATTGAAGAAGAATTTTCTGGGGCTGACCCTGGAAGTCAGGAGTACTGAGGCAAACACCTGTAGCTTTTTAGCCTTTCTGTTGACAACTCCACCATCCCTTTCCCCTTCTCAGTCATGTGATTTTAGCAAGATTAGGCCCCTGCCTTGGGAGCATACATAGCATGTGATTTTGGCCTAAGCCAATGAGTTTGGTGGTCAAACAATGATGGGTTCATTGATAATCAAGTGACTTAATTAGAGCCAATTAGAGAAGCCATGAGAGTTTTGCTGGGAATTCTGAGAAGACTCTTAACTCTCTCCTTGCTGGACTTAAATGAGAGACGGGGGTTGCGGATACTGTAGCCATCCCCCTGCCAACAGGGAATGTTGCTCTAAGGATACAGTCCAGCCAGGAAAAGGATAAGAGAGAAAGTGAATCTTGAGGAAGTGCTTGAGCCCTTGAATCAACCCATATCTGAGGCAAGTCCTGCTTCCAGACACTCTGTGATTCAATACATGTTCTTTGGGCTCGGAACTGTCTTGCGTTGGATTCTGTTTCTTGCAAGCAAAAGAGTTGTGTTTCCCACAAGGAACAGCGGAGAGGAATCTCTAAGAAAAAAGGGCTGCCGGAGGAAGAGCCGCTCACAGCCCTTCAGCAAGAAAGGTGTTGCTCACCCGAGGGTATGTGTCCCTTGACACTACATGGGAAGGCAGAACCTGCAAAATACGCTTTTAGAGCCATTAGCCTTTCCATTCCTGTCCATCCCAAACTGACATTCTTATGGAGGAAAAAAATCTGCCTGGTTTATTATTCAAGGGATTGCTGGGCCTGCCTTAAAGTGGACACAGACGTGGGTTGAATTCCTCAATAAAAGTCATCCATATCTTTTTTGGTTCACCATGCCTTTTAAGTGCTTATGTTATCATCTCAATTATGGTTTGGTTTGTTTTGTTTTGTTTCTAAAGCTATGAGGACATTTGATCAGGGGACCCAGAATCAACTAAGTCCTGCCCTCACTCACCAACCCCATCCTGCCAGAGTGCCCCATGTTGGCAACAAGCAGCAGCTTTTTTTGAGAGAGAGCTTTGGTGCAAAACCTTAATGTAAATTCACGTAAGTGTGGATCTCATGCTCTTTCTCCTCATTGTTCAATTCCAATCCTCAGATATAACGAGTTTGTCTTTCTAGTTCCATGTCCTCAGGCACTGGCTGAGGTTTTTTGTTCTTGTGCTTTGGTTCTGATTTTTTTGTTTCCAACATACATGAGAGCATTGTGCCACCTTTGCCGAGCGTATCTACCCAGTGGCTGCCCAAGTCTTGTGTTAAAGAACAAAATTCAGCTGAGTAAACTTTAAAGGTCCTAATGGCTTTATTCAGCCATTCGTAAATTGGGCAGCATCCAATCCAGCAGACAGAAAGGAGCTCTGAAGAGTTGTACGAGGCAAGAAATCGTTATAGGCCAAAGTAAGCAGGAATAAGGAAGTTCTCTCGGGCATCCGCTGGTTGGTTAGAGCAGGGTTACTTTCCTCATAAGGAGCAGGGGGAAGTCTTTTAGCTGGGTCAGGTAGGTAACTTGAGCTGAACGACAAGCACTGTTTGGTTGACCTAGGACTTCATTTTCTGACAGAGATGAGCCTAGAAACTTAGTTGAGTTTTGGTTTGTTGACATGACACTTAGCATGAGCAACTCCATCTTGGACCCAATATGGTTAATTTAATGCCTGTCAGGCCGAGTCAAGATCATTGAACCTGCTTCCAGGTGGGACTATGAATATGTGTCCAAGTAGAGACCAAGTGATGAGGTGGGGAAAAGGGGAGAGATTGTACTAGGGCTGCCCTGCCATTCCAGTCACAAGGAAGAGAAAGAAAAAAAGACTATACCTGTGTCACGTGCTATAACCTCATCTGTGTTGCAATGTCTTCCTTTAGACCAGGGGTCGGCAAACTGTGGCTCACAAGCCACATGTAGTTCTTTGGGTACGTATATGTAGCTCTGAAATGAAATTGAAAATGAAACTAAAACTATCATCGTTGTATTTATAAAATTTCTAAAGGAGTTTTAAATTTTCTTTATTTGTAAAAATATATTTATGGCTATCGAATAATTTTTTAAATTGTTGTGAGGAACAGGATTGGCTCTTCCATCTCAAAAGTTTGCAGACCCCTGCTTTAGAAAATGTGAGCCAGTAAGGATCTTGGAACCAATCAGATATTCTCTTTCTCAGAACAGAATAAGGCAGGAGATTAAAAAGAGAAATTCTGAAAGCTAGTTCTTAATAGTTAACGTTATTGTATTAGGATAATGCTGGCTACGATAACATATCATCTTCAGAATTTCAGCAGGCTAACACAATAAAAGTTTATTTCTTGTTCATGCAACAATCTCAAGTGGATACTCTCACTGACAGGCTGCTTTCCTCCATTTAGTGATGGAAGAGCCCATGTTCCCTCCATCTTAAGCCTTCACTTCAGGCAGTGGTTTGCACCTTGAACTGCACTTCGCGATTACCTGATGAGCTTTCAAAATACTAAAAGTGGGCCCCACCCCAGGAGATTCTGATTTCATCGGTTTAAGTAGCAGCTAGGGCATCAATATGTTTAAAATATTCCCAGAGGAGTCCAGAGCGTAACCAGCATTTCACTAGGGGGTTGCCGTAGGGTAATGGCTCCCAATGCATGTTCCTCACACTGGCAGCAGCAACAACATTTGGCAACTTGTAAGACTTGCAAATTCTCGGATCCCAAATGGATTTGCAGAATAAGAACTCTGAGGATGCAGCCCAGAAATCTGTGTTTTAACAGCCTCCCAGTTGATTCTGATGTATACTGAAGTTTGAGAATCACTGGCCTCTGCATCCAAATAGAAGGGCAGAGAGGGGGCCTAAAGGAGCACACCTGTTTCTTAAGTACATTGGATTGGATTCGACCTCCCAGTCTCTTGGCTTCATCTACTCACATGGGCCCAGCTAGAGGCAGAGAGGACTGGGAAATGGGCCCCTGACTGGGTAGCCTGTTTCCGCTGCAATCACACATTCTTCAGTTGTCTACACTGACCCTGAATTCCACACCAATTCAAAATTGAAGGGCAATTCTAAGTTCTAGGTGTAGCGTATATGGTCAGGGCTTTGAGGTCCTAGGAGAGTGAGAGTAAAACAAAAACCTGTAAGAAGATATGCAAATTACTTATGTTGATGAAGACTAGCATGGGTTCATTCAGACAGAAAACACATAAAAGTTATATAAATGTATAAGCAATGTACCACGACTTGAAACAGTGCTTCTCCATCAGTGATAGAATCTCTTGAGCTCTCATTCTGACTGGATCTCTCTGACTCACCTCCTTCTCATTCACTTCCCCCCAACAGCTCAAAGGCAACTCTGAGGCAGAAATGGAAGATGTGCATCTGTGGGCACAGGTCATCACAGAAGCCAGTCCAGGAGGAATCTCCCTTGCCAAGACTCCGCTATGCTATTCTATGATGAAGAGAACAGAGGCCTTTACGTTGGGCAGTTTGAGGTTCTCCTCTGTGTAACCTTGTATGAGATATTTAACCTCTCTGGGCTTTCATTTCCTTTTCTCTGGAAGAGATCAAAAGTCCAGGCTTACAGAATTATTGGGACACCTACATGAAATAACAGAGGTAAAAAATGCTTTAAAAATCTTAGCTCTTTTAATCCCCGCTTTCCCCCTCCCAAAACTCAGAGTGGGAATAAAGCCAAAGAACACATGTAGGTGACATGCGCCAGATTCTGGTCGCCATTCCAGGAGAACGCCATCTGGCTGAGTTTTGACTGCTTTGTGATGACAAAGAATTCCAGCCATTCTTATCCCTAACAGGCCACATGCAGGAGAAGTACTTAAGATGCTCTGGGGTTGTCTGAGGGTGCCTAAGTACAACCCATTCTTATTAAAGCTAGGTATAGTGAGAAGGCATTCAGGCCAGGCCTGCTGTACCGTCTGCCTCCTGGCCAAGGGAGTGGGCCCCAGGCTTTGTCTGTTACGTGTTCCTTGTGGTTTCTATCTGCTCTGGCTTTGATGGTTTATGTCATTCAGACTAGATGCCAAGATGATGACATGGTCCAGTGAGCTAAGGAACACCCTGGTTACCCGGAGACTGTATTGTCTGTGACACTTAAGAAAGTTGCCCAGGGCCAGCTGAGTGGCGTGGTGATTAAGAGCTGGCTTGGGACGCCAGCAGCCCCAGTTCGAGTCCCACCTATAAGGGCCAGTGACACTGCCTTCTAAAAAAAAAGAAAGAAAGAAAGTCGCCCAAATTGCCAGTAGTACAGAGAAAAGAAAACCTGTGAACCCTTTATCCATTTGAGGGCAGAAGCAACTCTGAACATTTGAAATATATGCCGGCCCCTTAAAAGCTAAAGGCTGATTTGGGCTCCATGATTCTTTATAGAGGTCAAGTGGCCAGGAAGAGGCTAGGGAGGGGATGACAACAGGCAATTACTGGCACTTACAATTTTGTGCATCCAAATAAAACGGATAGTTCCTAGATGTTTTAACATCCAGATCTCAGAGTCAGTTCGGGGCTCCTAACAATACAATGACAACTACAATGAACTCATATATGTATAATGCTTTCCAATTTATAGAACATTTCTATACACTGTAAGAAAGCCGATCCTTTCCGTGTCCTGGGAGCACACAAGTGATCGTGCTTATTTGTCTTGGTCAGCGGTCCTTTGGTGCCATGGAATACAAACCCACTACAAGCTACCAGTTACCTACGTGGTGGTGAGACGGTGCCATTGTACCTTTCTAAGTAACAAGAGCCCTGCATCAACGTGGTGTTTTTCTCCCCAGCCTGAAGCTACAATCAATTCTTGCTGCCAAGTTGACAACATGGTTGGGATGGTGTGAGTTCCACAGAATTCATGGGAAAGGTACCACATTCCCCCTTTTGCAGCTGCCCTTAAATCTACAAAAACACATCCCTACGTGGAGTCTCTGGATATTGTACTACGATTGTCACATGTCATTAACACAGTTCAATCCTGCAATTTAACAGATTGGGAAACGTGATTTGATTGCAAACTTGTTTTTGCCAACTGCATCAGCATCTTCCCAAAATATATTAGAGTTGCTATTGACAGATGGTCTGAGATGGGCCCAGGGAGGCTGTTGACAGATATCTTGAGCGGATCTTATTACACTGGCATATCTGAAGAATGTCCCATTGGAGGCTGATGGAACAAAATGGAAGCACTTCAAGAGAATTGCCAATAAAAAGACTGAAAATGGGCATAGCCTTCCAGAGGAAATTTGGCAATATGTGTTGAGTTTTAAAACATTCACACCCTTTGACCCTGTGTTTGTCTTCTCAAGTTGTAGCTGAAAACGCTGTTCAGACATGTATGCAAAGATTTATGTAACAGAGATTTTCACTGTAGCATCAAACACGTGATGAAGGACTGGAAATCACCCAAAGTCTCACAATGGGGAGCACTTTTGAATACACTCGTTATATTTATATCCAAGCTCACTATGATAAAAACAAAATCAGGATAAAGAACTATTTGTGGAGGGAGATCTACATTTAAAAAAGGAAAAAAAGACTGGAAGGAAACATTTTCTAAATGTTAATAGTGAGGATCTCTGGGTGGTGACACAATGAGTCAGTTTTCATCAGTTCACTTTTTTGTATTTTCAGTGAACTTCCTGGGAATCTGTTACTTTTCAGGCCAGTAAAATATGTGCTATTTTAAATTAATATAAACAAAAGTCTATAGAAAATTTTGGATAGGGAAAAGGATCAGCTTTAACAACCATTAAAATTTTTATACTGTAGGCTTTGTCTTGGTATATGGAAATTTTATATATAGTCAGAGAATAATTATGGTTTTGTATTCTATTTTTTACAATTTAAGTAAGAATAACACTAAAAAATCTGGTGCACCTGGAAAATTGTGTGTTGATGAGTGTACACATACCTATATTATAAAATATTAACTTGTTTGAAAATTGATAATCAACATACCTGAGTTGACTCTCCTAACCAAAACATCTGCTTTTCCAAAACAGGTTAACTTCTACCTCTTTTTATAGCAGAAATACAACTGTAGGCTTAAAATCAGCGATATAAAACTAACCCCTTGAATTTTACCAATTTAGCAGATTTTTCAAATCTAAAAAATATTATTCAAAAACATCAAATTTAAACATAACTCAATACAGTGGAGAGAGGAAATAATGGATTTTAAAAGACCAGTGGGTGAAAAATCCATTAAGCACTAGGAAGCAGCAACAGTAGTAAAAATATTTCTGAGACAGGTACAAACATGATATTGAGGATGACAGCACAATGCCACAGGACACAGCTAAAGCACTGACTTGATGTCCATAATGACAATGACCCCAAGGGAAATTTAGGAAAGTCTGAAAATTCAGTATTTAAATTCTCAGGATTGAAGCAGAAAACAAATCTACTGTCTTCCAAAAACAATGCAGAGCCTGCAGTTTTATTTTAACAAGGCCTGCCTCACACGACTCAAGTCAAAATATTACTTTCATCAGAAAATTATTTTTGTTCTTCCACGAAACAGCACAGGAAATACGTTATGAAACTACTTGCCAAGGTCAAAAAAAGCTCATAATCTTGACAAGTGGGGGTGGAGAATAATTGTGCCTCTGTCTAGACCAGTAGTTCTCTTAACTGGGGGCAACTTTACCCCTTAAGGAACATTTGGCAATGTCTGGAGACATTTTTGGTTGTCACAACTGGGGGTGGGGGGAATGCTACTGGCATCTAGTGGGTAGAAACACTGCTAATACCAGAAACATTGCTCATATCAGAAATACTGCTAAACATCCTACAAAGCACCGCTCAGCCTCCTACTACAAAGCGTTGTCTGGCCCCAAATGTCAATAGCGCTAAGGTTGAGAAACCCTGCTCTAGTCAGTGACAAATGATCTGGAAACAAACCACCAAATGCGAGACCCTTGCCATTCTTTTCTGTTTGGGGCGGGGGGGGGGGGCGCGGGGGGGAGGGGGGAGGCGATGGCTAGGGGTGGGACCTACCTCTCCTCAGTCCTCCTGTGCTGAGCTTAAGGCCAGGTGGAGAAGGGTGATTCCCAACTCCTGTTGGCTGAGGTCTCAGTTGCATCTTTCATTAGCACTAAATGAAAAAATTTTTAATATGGGATCATCTTGATTTAACTGGAATTTATACAGGCAAAACTCCCAGTTTATCAATCTATGTTTTCCCTCCTGTACAAGGAACGAGGAGTAAAATACATGGAACCTGTTCAAGGAATTTCCAAACCATGTCCTCAGGTCATGACAAATTCTACCCCATCTGCTGTTTTGTTTTTCTGGACAATGGGAATTAGGGTCCAGAAAGTATAGCCTAAGGTTCAACCTGACCCTCAGCTATCAGAGATGAATGAATTTACAGTCAGAGAAGACTGTGCTTCTTAAGGCAGGAAACTCGACTCATACCTTTCAGTAAGGTTTCTAACATCAAGGGTTGATGTGAAAGGGATTTTCTGGTCAACTCTGAAATAACCTGGAATCTCCCCTTTCCTGGGGATTTTGACTAATTGGAGTTTTTCTGTAGCTCACATTCCCTAAGATGTTCTTGACAATGGCAAGGTTTACAGGAAGAGGTGTACTAAATACCAAAAGTATTAAAAAGTCCAATTTAAATTTTCCCTTTCTACATTTTATGTTTGTTATGTCGGAAGGCATGAAAATAAACATGTATCATTTCTTTGTAATCAAGAAAAACACGTCAGCTGCTTTGGGTTTTGTTTTGTTTTAGTCTGACTAAAACAAAGAAACATTCAATAGGTAGAGAAGAGTCAACTGGCCTACAGAACCACAGCAGGAGAGGATAAAAACGTCACGGTTCCAATTTGCAACAGATTCCAGATGAGCAGCTGTATGTGTCTTGTGTCAGCTGTGAGGAGTTTGGAAAGTTTGATTTATATTTTGATTTGCATGATTGTCTTGCTAGGAACAAACCACACTGGAGTAAATGTTTTTGCCTCAATCTACCTCATCTCATTCTGATGTGTTTCTGTACAGGCTAAGAATAGCCGGGACTGCTGCTAATTGGCAGCAGCAGATAGTATGTGAGTTCGAGTATGTGGAATACGGGGCAGAACAACAAAAAAGCTAAACTCTGAAACTCTAATCAGCTTTAATCAGTCAAGAAAAATCAACAGCTGAAGAATGTACACCTACTGAGCTAGTGGGAACCAGATAGCTACAAAGTGTTTTGAGGTCCACCTAAGGACCCTGTGCCCATCTCTTACTGTCCGTGGTGTTTGGCTGTCCTGCCTTTATAAAGAAGGCATTAAAAATAGCTCTCCTTTATCCCTACCGGAAGTAGCCATGCATCATTTAGAAAATGCAGGAATATCCTTAATAGATCTGGTGTTAGGAGGTCATCCTCCCTGTCCCCTTCTCTCTCCCTGAATATGCAGAACATCCTATATTGTGCAAATACTAACAGCCAGAGCTGAACGTCAACAATCTGATAGAATCTATGTAACAGGACATCCTACGAAAGCACACTGCGTCCTGTATAGCAACGTGGAACAGTGAAAACATCATCCGCTTGGGTTCTCCTCAGACCTAGGTTTAACATGTTCCTTCCTGGCTTTCCATGACCATAACAAAATCAATGTGCTTCTCGGAGACTCAGCCTCCTCCTTGGTAAAATGGTTTTCTAGTGACTGCTGCACAGTACGTGGTGAGGATGAAAGTCAACAATACATGCAGAGCAAAAACTGGTCTCATTTCCTGCCCCTCCAACACCCAACGCAACAAGAACCACTCAGTCAGTTGTTGTTTCTGTTGTGTTTTGTTTAAATACTTTCGTTAGGGGAAAAAGTTAAAGCATTAGAAACTGAACCAACAGGAAAAATTATATCGAACAAAGGCAATTTTTGTAGCACGTTCTGGAGTGAACTTATGACAGTATGATTCACTGTCTTCTGTTTACTACACATAGAGTTCTGACTAATGAGGATGGGAAGTTCTTAATGATGACTTAAAGGTCTGCAGAATCCTCAATCATCCCTGAAAAGGGACACTGTGTTCTCCTGTTAGCACTCTTTGGTTGCAAATATGTAAGGTACCTCAAAGCTAGCTTGGATATGGATTTGCACGTGTGTGGGTCTCCACCGGGGATGCCAAAAAAATGTATGCACATGACTTGTAGTCATCTTTGGTTATCAATATATATCTAGTATTACAATTTTGATACAGTTTTTCTTTCTTAAAATGTGTATACATTTTTTGGGCACCCTCTGTATTTCATTTTTTTTTTTTTTTTACCTCCCCAATCATCAGCTTTTTCTTCATGTCCCACGTGGCAGGAAAACAGCTGCCCAACAATTCTAGAGGACTTGTGTTATATGGCAAATCCACATGAAGATACTGATGCAACCAAATGGTGCCCCCTATCCAGATTTCCAGGGAATGAAGCTGATTGGCCCAGCTAAGTCCACTTTAAGTCTCATCTATGACAAGGGAGGAGGAGCCCATGGTACAGACATGGCTGCCAAGGCTTACTCCTGTGATCCTGATGGCAAGAAAGGAGTTCTCAAAGGATGGGGGAAAGGGAGTGTCATTTCACTTTACATAGTAGGGAGAAAAGTGAATTACTACATTTCAGAACAATTTTCAATAGCCAGGGTCACAATCTAACAGGTATTCTGTATATTCCACAGTTAAGACCAGAATTCAGTGAACTCAAATTTACGTGAAGGGGAGCAGAGTTTGCCACCCCAAAATATGCCTCTGTGGAATATTGATTATTTTAAGCTGGTTATGTTTAAGAAACAAAAGACTCAGGAAATAGCTTTGACCTTCCCCTTTACCTTTACTGCCTAAAAGGAATCTAGATCGAGGGTCTGCTCCAGGAAGGGTGCTGTCCTCATTGATAACTGTAGTGTAATATGAACCAGTGTGTGACAGACAGGGAGGCACCTAGCCAGGCCCCTTTGATCAGGGTCCTCCCAGTGTCCCATAGTTAAAGAAGGCCCAGCAAACACTTGTTTACCAAACACATGCTTTTCTATCTGCATCTGAATTTTATTCCTCCCCTTTGAAGTCCCAAACCACTATCTGCTTTTCTCCTTAGCTTAAGATGGCATATAGGCCTTATCTGCCCGATTTGTCCTGGGTGGGGGCACATATTCTTATGGAATCCGTGTATGTACATATGTAACTAAATTTGATTATTTCCTCCATTCATCTGTCTTATGTCATTTTTAATTAGTCAACCAGCAAAAAGAACGAAGAAGGGAAAGGGGAAATGTTCCCCTCCCCCACACCTGCATCCTAACTGTACCAAATACAGATAGGTGTCTCCCTAACAACCTGCTCTCCTTTCTTCCCAGCTGGCAGGACCCCACATTTATTTGGGGGATTCATTTCTCCCTCATATCAGTCATAGAAAGATGACCCAATCCCTTGGTTTAGAAAGTCTAAGGGTTGTGTTGTGATCCCATTTATCTTTCTAGTGAGTGGTTTACACACAGGCACATGAAACAATTCTGACCAATACAAAATGAAGAAGAATCCGCCGAGGGGCCTTCTGCAAAGGTTTTTTCACTGATAGAAATAAACTCACAGGAACACTCCCTGTTCTTATAACATTTCAGTATCTAGGAGTGATGCCTGGGACTACGGCAGCCATCTTCTGACTACAAGGTGACCTAGCTTGAAGATGAAAGAACAGAAGGATGAAAAGAGCTTGGCTCCTTGATAGCACTATTTGACCTACTGGGTTAACCCAACTGGAACTGCTTTGCCTTTGAGATTCTTGCTATTTGGTCAAAGAAACATTCTTATTGTTTAAGCCAGCTGAGTTGATTTTAAGTTTTTATTACTTGTATCCCCAAACATCCTAATTGATAGACCTCCTAATTCATCCAAATCACAAAGCCACAAATACGACATGCTTTAATAAAAGCTGACATAATAGCATGGAGAATCATGTGCCAATGCATGGGAGACAATGTCCCTTAGGCAGCATTGACATGGAGAGCCAAGAGATGGTAAATCACTTCTAATACTCCCAGAGCCTATTACAACATAGCGTTTTGCAAGCAGATCGACATTGCAATTTTGTATTTTTAAAAAGCAACTCAAAGGAGTTTAGAGCAGCTTCTTACGCTTCGAAGGCCTTGCTCTTTCAGACAGGGAGCTGGTCAAGTTTAAAGTGGTTTCGCCGTGTGTCCTGCTTGCCTGTGTTTGATAGGCTGTGTTCTCGTGACAAGTTTGTCCCTGCAGTGGGTGTCTGGGATGCTTTGATGTGGGTTGCATTCAGACAGCCTAATACTTGGGGGGAAAATGTACTGAAATTGAACAAGATTGCTTTCTGCCCAGCTGTTCTCCAAAGGTTCAGACATTTTTAGCACCGAGCAAAGCAGCTTGTATTTGTTTTGACAGCCTTGGCAGGGAGAACAATGGTTGATTATCCTAGCACTTCACTAACAAATAAGACTGCCTCCAGCAGAGATAAAATATGGGTCTTGACTTGATTGCATTTCATGTCCAAGGGAATTATCTTCTATTCATTTGGATGCCCTTTCATTATGCAGTGTATCTTTTTCTTTCTTTATGCCTGCCCTTTAAAATAACCCACGGATTTCTCTCTGAGGAGGCAGATTCCTGAAATCACCATGGGCATGGTGGTTTGATTATCTTCTAAAATATGTATTTTCTCTTCTCCAATTTGACTTCTTGGAAGCTAATTCTTTTTGTTTGTTTTTGGTTCTCCAGATGTGTATGGTTAGTTTCTTCTTTAATTTTCAATCTGCTTGCTTTTGGTATTTATGTTGCTGCTACTGGTTCGGCAAATAGAATCCTCGGGTTTTACATCATACCTGCATTTAAAAGGGCTATCCCAGATGCTTTTCCCATAAAAAAAGAAATGTTTAAACAGAGCAATTAGGTTTCCTTCAAAACAAAGGGATTTTCATGAAAACTTTTCCGTTTTTTTTCTCTATTATTTGCCTTCCAAAAGATTTTAAGAATAAACATTTTAAAAGTACAACGTGAGTATATGCATATAAGCATATAGCTCAGTGCATTTTCACAAAGTAGACACACCTATGTAAGCGCTGTCCCCTCATGCGCCCTCCCAGACCCTCTCTTTGTTGCTACCTGCCTCTCCCCAAAGGTAACCACAATTCTGACTTCTGTCATCACCGATGAATTTTGCCCCTTTTGGCTCAATATTACATTTGTGTGCTTCAAATGTGTTGTCATGTAGAGAGGTGATTTCTTCATTTTTACTGCTGTTATTCCATTGTATAAATACATGACAATTTACACTGATGGACATTGGGTTTGTACCCATTTGGGGCTGTTACAAATAGTACTGCTACCACATTCTGTGCATGTCTTTTGGTGAATATATGTACATATTTTTCTTAGTTATATATACATAAGAGCATAACTGCTGGGGGACAGAGTAGGCATATATTCACCTTTGATAGACTGCCCCAATGTATACTCCCTCCAAAAGGGTATGAAGTCAGTATTAATTCAAATCCTTGCCGTGAAATGTGTAGTGGCATCTCACTGTGGTTTTATTTTGCATATTTATGATGACTAATGAAACTGCACATCTTTTTATGTGTATGGGCCGTTCAAATATTCTCTTCTGTGAAGTGCCTTCGACAATTTTTGTTCTTTTTCTTCTGAGTGTTAAAAAATATATATTTCTCATTCATTTGCAATATTTCTTTATGTATTATGGGGATGATTTTTTTTTAAATGTAAATAACTCCTCCCATTCTGTGGATTGCGTTTTTACAGTCTCATGAAATCTTCTGAGAAATAGAAATTGTTAATGGTTTAAAAAATTTTTAGTTTGAAATAATTTTAGAATTCGCAAAACTTTAGACTTGCAAAAATAATACAGAGCTCCTGTGTACCCCTCACCCACCGTTCCCTAATAGTAACATATTACATAACCATAACACAATATTGAAGCCAGGAAATGAACATTGTCACAATACTATGAACTAATTAATCTATGCGCTTTAATCTCATTTTGCCAATAGTCCACGAATGTCGTTTTTTACTGTTCAGGATCCAATTATTTCAAACTAAGAAGTTTAAAAAGCATTAACAATTTCTATTTCTCAGAAGATTCCAGGAGACTGTAAAAAGGCAACCCACATTGCCATGTCTCCTTAGTCTATTCCAATCTATGGCAGATCCTCAGTCTTTGTCTTTTAGAACCTTGACGCTTTCAAAAAGTTATTTTGTAGAATCTCCCTCAGTTTGGTTTTATCTGATGTTTTCTCATGATTCTCAACACTATTCCAAGCATTAGTAAATATAAACATAGCATATCTAAGAAGTTTTGATTTATTGAAGTTTTTTTTTTTTTTTTTAAAGTCAGGATTTTGAGGTATAATTTATCATTCCCATACAGTACAACTTACCCTTTTTAGTGTTCAGTTCTGAGCTTTGACAAATATTTATAGTCATGTAACCACTACTACAATCAACATATAGAACAGTTCCATTAACCCCCTCAAACTCCCTCAGGCTCCTTTGTAGTCGACCTCTTATCCCACTCCAAACCCTGAAACTACCTGTTTTTAATCCCTATAGTTTTGTTTTTTTCCAGAATGCCATATAAACAGAATCATAGAGTATAGAATCTTTTGAGTCTGGCTTCTTGCACTTAGCACACTGTATTTGAAACACATTCATGTCATTGTATCAGTAGTTTGTTCTTTTTATGATTGCTGAGTTTTCCATTGTATTTTGTTTATCCATTAAATTGATAGACATTTAGGCTGTTTCCAGTTTGGGGCTATTACAATCAAAGTCGTTATAAAATTTTGTGTACAGGTCTTTGTGTGGGCACAAGCTTTCATTTCCCTTGGATGAATACTTAGGCATGAAATTGCTGGATCACATGGTAAGTGTATTTTTAATTTACATTTGAATTTTTAACAATCGATATAACATTGGATACGTGTATGTTTAACTGTATGTATAAGTAATCACCAGTTTTTCCAAGCAGCTGTGTCAGTTTGCACATCCACTATAATACATGAGAATTCTGGCTGCTCCATATCCTCACCAGCACTCCGTTTCCTAAGATTTTATGCATGATTGCATGGAGGTTATGCATCTGAGCAGGGAGCAGGAATACCACTGATGTGACGCTGTGTTCTTCTCAGGGCATCACATCAGGGGCCACATTGTATCCATGTATCTTATTGCTGGTCAGGTTGACTTTGATCGCTTGATTAAGGCGGTATGTGCCATTATTCTCCAAAGTTACTACTTTCCCTGTTATAAGTATTCTATAGGGAGACACTAAGTCTTCTGCCCATTCTTCTATTGGCTGAAGGTATTGCATGTTAGTTTATTTTCTTATTGATTGACAGTTCATTATATATTCTGAATATGAGTCCGCTTTCTGAATTATGTCTTGTAGATATCTTATCTCACTCTGTAGACTTCCTTGACACTTTCAATTATGTCTTTAGACAAATAAAAGTTCTTCATTTTAATATACCCCAACCTATCAAAATTTCCCTTATGTGTAGCAATTTTTATGTATGTCCTGTTTGAGGACTATTAACTACCTCAAGGTCACAAAGATTTTCTCCATTTTTTAACTTCTGGAACCTTTTTGTCGTACCTTTCAATTTAGATTGCAATCCTCTGGAATTTTTTAATGTAATGTCAGGTAGGGGTCAAAATTCATTTTTTTTTCTAAAAGATTTCCAATTGTTCCAAGACAATTTATTTTAAACAAATCTGTTTTTTCTGCTTTATCATAAATTATGTTACCTTCTATGTGTGCATAATTTTCTGGTCTCTAAATTACATTATTTTGGTCTATTTGTATATTTTTGAAACAATTCTACACTGTATAAATAAAGTATTATAATAAGTGTTGATATCTGATCTTGTAGGTCCTACAGCCAGCCCTATTCTTCTTCAAGATTTTTTTGGCTATACTTAGCACTTTGCATTTCCATATGCATTTTAGAATCAGCTTGTCAACACCCACCAAACACACATACTCATACACAAAACTGCTGGAATTTGGCATTTGCTTGCATTAAATATATAGATCAATTTGGGGACATTGTCATCTTTACAATATTGCACTTTCCAATCCATGAAGTTGGTATATCCCTCCATTCATTTAGGCTTTCCATACTTTTTTCCCAACAGTGGAGATTTTCTAGTTATTTTTTTGTTATTGATTTCTAGTTTAATTGCACTGCAGGCCAAGAAAATGCTCTGCATGACTGAAATCCTTTTAAATTCTTGAAGATTTGCTTTGGTCACGTATATCATCAGTTTGGTAAATGTTCCATGTTCACTTGAATAAAATTTATATCCTACAGTTGTTGAGTGTGGTCTAAATAGGTCAAACTTATTAATTATGTTATTCAATTTATTGACTTTTTTTTGGTCTAGGTTATCATTTCCTGAGGAGTAGATTTACCTATTTCTCCTTTTAGTTCTGCTATCTTTATTTCATATATTTTGAGGCTATTTGTTACATGCATAAAAATGTAGCAGTGTTATATCTCCCTGGTGAATTGACTCTTGTATCATTATGAAATGCCTTTCTTTAGTAATATCGAATATGTTTAGTAATATTTACTTCGTCTAATATATAGCTACACTACTTTTGTTTTTCTTAGTGTTTGTGTGCTGTGCAAAAAGCACTTAGCAACTTAAAACAATACCCACTTACTGCCCACAGTTCTGTAGGTTGAGAATCCAGGCAGGCTCTCCTGAGCTCTGCTCAGTATATTACAAGATTGAAACTAGGTGTCAGCCAGCTGGGCCCGTGTCTGAAAGCTCTGGGCAAGATTTCACTTTCAAACTCAGTCATGGTGTTGGCAGAGTCCAGCCCTTGAGGTTGTCGGACTGAGGTTCCTATTGTGGGCTGGCTGTCAGCTGAGGATCTCTCTGTCAACTCCTTAAGGCCACTCACATTCATTCTCACATAGTCCCTCCATCTTCAAGCTAGCAACAGCATGTTAAATAATATTTGCTCTCCGAATCTCTCTGACTTTTCCTTTTTCCCTTCTCTTCTACTCTGAAAGTTTTATTTAATTTCCTTGGGCCCACCCAGTTAATCCAGGATAACCTTCCTAGTTTAGGGCCCAATGATTAGAAAACTTAGTGACAGCTGCAAAGTCCCTTTTCCCATGTAACATAATATATTCATGGATGTAATGCCAGGAGTAAGGGCCCCAGGGGCCAAAATTCTATCCCAGATATAAACAAGAAATGGACAAAATCATCTCCTGGAGAGGACTGAAGAACCCTAAGTAAAGGCCCAGCCTCCCTACGGACTAAAAGGCAAGTGCCTTTTTGATTTTGCAGACAAGTCCTGCCTTCATGGCTCTTTTTAGACCGTTGTCACCTTCTCACTGGAATACACGATTTTGTGTTTGGTTAGAGGTAACCGCAGTCTTATTAATTTTTCAAAGTGGTGACTCTGACTTGAGCCCCCTCACTGGGATGCTTTTCTCCCCTTTGCCTGGAGCTCTTGTTCATCCACAGCTGATGGATCCACTCTACGTGATCATCTTCTTTCAGCTCCTCTTCTGCGTCAGCAGGTGGCTTACAAATGCAGATTCACAGGGGCCCCTGGTGAATGAGAGCTGCTGGTATAAAACCTGGATCTGGATTTCCACCTCCCTCCCGGGTGATCTGTAAGCCCTCAGGGTTTGAACCACACAGCATCTTCTTCCCCCTGAATTCTGTCAAAACTGATCCCAAGGATGGGGAGGAGGTGCAAACCATTTCCTTAGAGAAATGCAAGGACAGCCAACAGTTTCTAGCTCACGAGGAAGCCACCCCGACTTCTATGTCTAGAGGAAGGGTTATCTCAAACACAGGGTTGAAGCCTGGAGTAAGGGGGGCAGGGAAAAGGAGGGGAGCGACATGGATGAGTGAGCACATGCTTGTACAGGGAAACAGGCTCTCTGCCTGCACAGACAGACAGGCGGCACAAATCTCCCCCACATCATGATTTGTCCGGAGGCTGGCCTGTCTGATTTCATAGATGGGGTTCCTTCCCTTTCCTGACAATCAGGAAAGAGCTTTCTGTCCATCTTCTCTGATTTCCTGCCGCATCCCATGACACAGAGCCAAGCCCAGTGGCAGATTCAACTTTAGGAATGTCACAAGCACAGGTGCCTCTGGATTTATGGAACGCCTGCCTCCAAGACAAACCAGCTGGGTTTTATTGCATCCCGTTTATCTTGTTTCCACCCTGCCTGCTTTGCTCACTCATCTCTTACACAAGGCTTGCAGGAAAGTACATTGGCATAGACTTGGGTGCAGGTAACAGCTGCCGGGAGGTGCCTGGGGATGTGTGAATTCAGGGCTGTCACCTCGTTCCCCATGTAGGCAGCTGGCCAGCACCTGGGTGATTTTGCTGGATTTGCCAAACACACATCTGAAGCTGAGAGCAGGCCAAGGGTGATGGGAACAGGAAGGCAGCTGGGTGCTGTTGAAAGAAGACTTTGGAGGCAGCCCAGCCTAGACTTTGAACCCACGCCTGCCACTTCCTGTGTGACCATGGGCAAATCATTCAACTGCCCTGGACCTCACTTTTGTTATAATTTAAAGACTGGGCTTTGATCTATTCCTTGCAGATGTGTTTGTAGATTAAATTAAATAATATTAAGGTGTCTGTTAAAATGCTTGTCATATTGCAGACTTTCATTTATGTTAGGGCCTTTCTTCCAATGTTAAAAACCTGCTTGGCAAGTCAGTAAACTGTTCAGTGCCTCAGTTTCCCCATTTGTAAAGCAGGGACAATAAGAGTATCTCGCAGCATTGTTCTGAGGCTTAAAGGAATCAATACATGCAAAGTTCCTTAGAAGAGTGTTAAGCACTGTTCATGGAAACATAGAAAGTTTTCAGGAAGCGTGACTGATAAATTACATGCCTACATTGTGTTCATAAGTCATTTAGGGTCATAAGGAGATACTATGGAGAAGAGTAGAAACTCAGGATCCCAAGATAGGTCCAGTCTCCCTAAGGATAAAAAAGGAATTACCCTTCTGATTTTGCAGACAAACCTTCATTTCCTCTCTGGAATGGAAGAGGCTTTCCTTGCAGAGGTGGCCTAGCTAACTCCCTTGTCCTTCAACATAAATTTAAGTGTGTAGACCAATTATATGAATTACCTACTGCTGTGAAATAAGTTATGCCTAAATTTAGTGGTTTGAAACAAACCAGGTTTCTGGGGGTCAAAATCTGGGAGCAGCTAAGTGGTTGTGATTTAGAGTCTCTCATAAGGTTGCAGCCAAAGTTTTGGCCAGGGCTGCAGTCATCTGAAGGCTTGACTGGGACAAAGGGAACTGTTCCCAAGATAGTCACTCATTTGGCTGTTGGCAGGAGGCCTCAGTTCCTCACCGTTGGGGTCTCTCCATATGCTTCTGGGGAGTCCTTAAAACATGGCACTACTGGGCCGGCCGAGTGGCTCAGTTGGTTAAGAGCTCACCCAGAGTGCAAGCTGAGCTCTGAGCAACAGCAGTTCGATGCCCAGCCCGAGCTGAGCTGCCACTGAGCTGCCAACAGGTGGCAGGATGGCTCAGCTAAAAACAAAACAAAACATGGCACTGCTTTCCACAGAGTAAGGTAGGAGGGAGAGAGAGAGATGGAAGCTGCACTCTTTGTCTTTCACGACCTAGCCTCAAAATAAACACATCACCATTTCTGCACCACCCTATTCATTAGGAGCTAGTCACTAAGACCAGCTCACACTCAAGGGGAAAAGAATTAGGCTGTATCTTCTGAGGGAGTGTTGTCAAAAGACTTGAGGACATATTTTAAAACCAGTGTACCACCGTACCAATAATGATAGGTGCATGGCAGATTAGGGTAGGAGGCTGACTTCCAAATAAGCCAGTGTCTTTATTCCGTCCTTTTAATTATCCAGTTTACTCCTCTTGGAAAAAGATTTGGAATTTCCAATTTCTAGAGGAGTAGAAAATAGGCCCAGAAGATAGTTACGATTCATACCACAAACTATTATCAAATGCCTTCTTTATATTGTGGCCTATGTTCAGGCTATGGGCATGAGAAATGGAGAGGTGGTTAATAGAAATCTCGGCTCTCGAGGAATTTGCTGTCAAATGGAGAGTCAGAGTGGTAAAGAGGAATTGAGAATGAAGGAAGATATGACAGTCATGACTTCACCCCCTTTTTTCATATCCTCTTCTTTCCCAGTTTTTTCCACAAATGGTATTTGCTCATGTGTTTGCTTGTTTTACTTGTTAATAACTGTTTTCTTTTCACTGTCTCTTCAGGGCCTAGCATATGGCTGCTGCACAGACATGCTCAGTAAATACTGTCAATGAATAACTGAGATGCGGTAAGCACAGTGAACTATGGCAACACGTAGGAGTGACACCTTCCCCAGACTTGAAGGAAGGCTCCCTGGAGGGAGCTATCCTGTGCTGAGATTTGAAGGATGAACAGGAGTGTGAAAGACAGAGCATGTGTGTATTATTCCCATCTCCAGGAGCACAACAAGCTAACAGAGGGTCCAGTGCAGTCAAGGGACTGCAAACCTTTCTGTATGCTGGAGGCGAGGATGTAGAGGGGGTCAGGGAGGAGAGCAGAGAGAGGATTACAGCGGGAATAGAGAGAGATATAACAGTAAAGGCAGAGCAGAACTGAACTTGTGAGAAAAAAGGAGAAGTATGGACCTGCTCCTAAAAGCAACAGATATTGAAATAGGGAAATGACAAGGTCGGGTACCAAGGTCTTTGACATTTTAGCAAGGAAGTCAAGGGCCACCCCAGGCTCCCCTCCAAGATTTCAGAGTGGGGGGCTGTTGGCACCCCAGGAGCCAGAGTCCAGAAAGTTACATTGCAGAAGTTACTTCTGGACCATCTTTTAGTAAAGTGCACAGCCCCCTGCCCCCCATCTCCTTTGGGGGCAGGGGCCAAGGCACTAGCTGCCTCAGGCCCATGAGGCCAGGCCCTGCTGGGCCTCCATTCAGTGACTCTTAGAGCCTACAGAAACCCAGCCCTGCTCCTCCTCTTTCTCCGACTCCCTTTCAGACAAGAGTTGGGGTGGGCGCCTTAAACATGATGACTAGGGCATAGAGGCTATGAGTGGGAAAACACACTTTCCCTGCAACCTGCTTTCTGGATTCCCCCTACTGGAATCATCCATGGAACGTGCCGAGTTAGCAGAAAAGCAGTTTTCTCTTAGAGACATATGGAAAACAGTTTGTTTGCTTAGAGGGAAACCATAAGGAGTTTTTTTACCCCAGAGGAAAATTAAAACTCTCACACATTTAGTCCTTTAAACGTTTATTTTTCTTGTGCTTCTGAACCAAAATGCAGGCATAGGGAGAGTGGTGCTCGTTGGTGAACAGGAAATCTTAGATGGAAGGTTAGTTCTCGTGGCCAAACTAGAGCAACTCCAAACTCCAATCACCCATTCATTGTCTCAAAGGCAAGAATAGAATCATTAGGCCACAAAGCCAAGCGATACATCTTTCACCAAAGGGAGGATGGCATTGAGTGTACAGTGTGTGTGTGCTGTGGGGTTCAGAACAAAAGATGATGACACAGTGTGAAAAATCCAAACAGAATTTCCAAAGCAAGCTTGAAATAATCCTCTCTTTGGAGACCTGATCTTCCCAGTCAAGGTGGAAACAAAAGAAAATGGCCTGTTTTTCATTTGGTTCATTGGTCTAGAAAATGAGCCCTGGGAAGACGAGGCGGAGCAGGGTGTTTATAGTGAATAAGGGGAACGGGAGGCATTCGAAGGGGATTTCTTTTGCCCACAAGCCTTCCACTCCCAGGAAACCACTGGAGCTGACCACTTCCTCCCTTCGGCATCTCTCTTTGAACAGCCTCAGAAGCTCTTTTCTTGGTAACACGAAAAATTATATTCAGGACTTCAAGGATACATTCTGAATGATGATTTATGTTCACAATCTCCCTTCCCCATCAATAATTCTTCCAAAGAGTATTTAGCTGATCTGCAGAAAGTATATCAAATCCTCGAGTGTAGTGTGTATAACTGTGGATGAACGTAATTCTGATCATTCTCTGAATATTCAGAGCTTTACAAACTGAGTAACCCAAACATTCAAAAACCTGCTTCCCAGCCTCTGCTGGGCAAGTTAATCAGCCCTGAAGGGGAACTGGGAATGGGTGGAGGAGACAGATTAATTCTCTGGAGGGATCATTGGAATAGCCTTTTGGGTATTTCCATAAATAGGACTTAAGTGAGCCAAATTAATCATGGCCTCCTCCTTTATAAAATCTTACTAAGCACCTAATATGTGCAAAGAGCTTTACTCAATGCTTGTAAAGTTTTACAAAAAACATGGCCAGTGAACCTCGAGGAAAGGAAATGCAGGTAAATTTCGCATTCAGTTTACTTTCTGCCAGGAAACACTCTCTAAATGGCAGCACAAGAAAGTAGATCCCAAAAGACAGCAATGGCCTCACTGGGTGGCGTCAAAAAGGTTCAGAGTTCAAGCTGCTGAGATGGCTGGAATTTATAGGATAGGGTATCAAAGAAGACAGAAATGAACAGAGATGGTGCCTTGAAAATCTGCATTCAGATCCCATTCAGACTTTGGCCAAATACAAAGCTGTATGTGTATAAGGCAAGACCTTGCATGGCTGGGCAGAGAACAGATGCCAATGGACTTTGAACTGACTAGAGAAATTCCTAGGATAACACAGTAATGGAAGACACATGATTTCTGGCCAATTGCAGTATAGATATATTACTGAACATTCTGGGCATTCAGTTGAGACCTGACAAAAGCCAATCCAGGAATACGACTACATCAGCCCTACCTAGCCCATGAGCTATTCTTGATCCAATTTAACAAAGCTCAAACACAAGCCTCAAGAGGATCTAACTGAGCCACAAATAAATTACTCGATACTCAACGTTCTTTGAAAGAAAACAATATAATCCAAACTCAACATTGTAGCATTCAGAATGTCCAGCACTCAATACAAAACATTACTAGACACGCAAAGTAGCAAGAAAATGTGACCTATAACCAGAGAATAAAATAAATAGAAACAGACCCAGAGATGACACGGATATAGGTCATAGCTAAGACTATAAAATAGCCATTACAAATATGTTCAAGAATTTGAAGGAAAAGATGGAATCTCAATATAGAAATATCAATGAAGAAAGACACATTTTAAAAGGAGACAAATGAAAATGATAGAACTGGAAAACCCAATTTATGAAACCAAAATTTATTAGATTGGATAATGCAGAAGAAAAGATCAGTGAACATGAAAACAGGTAAACAGAAATTATCTAAACTGAAGCAGAAAGGAGAAAAAGGATTTAAAAAATGAACAAAGACTTGGTGACTTGTGCAAAAACATCAAGCAGTATAATATCTATGTAAGTGAGTCCCAATAGAGGAAGAAAGGAAGAAATGAGGCAAGAAAAAAAAAAAACTGAAGAAATATTGACCAATATTTCCCCAAATTAGATGAAAAAATGTCAACACAGAGATTCAATAAATCCAATGAAAATTATTCAAGATAAGCACAAAGAAAACCACACCTAGGCATATCATAATCGAATGGCTGGAAAGCAAAGATAGAGAACATTTTGAAAGCACCCGGAGGAAAAAAGTTACATATAAAGGAATTATGATAAGAAATATTGCTGCCAACTGTAATTGAATATATAGATAGTCACAGGATGTGGATTATACGATGGAAGGGAGTCAAAGGAATTGTAATAGATAGCATGATATGGGGGGGGAGAATTGGGGGAGGGGGGTTGTCACTTTGAGGGGTAAAAAGTATAACTATTGCACTTTGTTGTACACCTGAAGCTAATTTAAAAAGTATATAAATAAATTAAAAAGAAGAAATACTGCTGATTTCTCATGAGACATAAAACCTGTCAGAATAAAATGGGACAACACCTTTTAAGTGCTGAAATAAACAAACAAACAAAAGCAACAAAATATCCTTTGTTAACCTAGAATTCTGTATCCAACAAAAATAACCTTAAAAAACAAAAGGCAAAATAATTACATTTTCAGATAAGCAAAAACTGGATTCGTTATCAGCATACATGCAATATAAGAAATGTTGAAGAAAATTCTACAGACAGAAAAAAAAATAATTCCATATGCTATGGATCTATATGAAGAAGAGGATTAGGGATGGAAAATATGTAGGGCATAAATATAAAAGACATTTCCTTGCATTTTTTATTTTCTTTAAAGGACATTTGACCACTTAAACCAGAAATACTAGCAAATTATTATGAAGTGTATAATCTACATAGAAGCAAAATGTATGGCAACAAAGTACAAAAGATAGGAGGGGTAAATGAAAGTATATTGTGTAAGGCTATTTATTACCTTATATGTGAAATCACATAAGGTTAATTCAAAGTGGACTGTGATAACTAAAGTATGCTTATTTTAATCCCCAGAGCAACCACTAAAAATTAAAACAGAGGCATAGTTAAAAGGCCAATAGATAAGATAGAATGTAATGCTAGGAAATATTTACTGAATCCAAAGGAAGTAAGGGCAAGAGGGAAATAAGAAACAGAATAAATGAGACAAAGAAGACAAATAGCAAGATGGTGAATTAAACCCAACCAAATCACTAATTACATTATATCTAAATAGACTAGACAGTCTAATACTGCCAGACTGGATTTAAAAAATCATATCCAATTATATTATGTTTATAAGAGACACACTTTAAATATGAAGACACATACAAATTAAAAGCAAAAGAATAGAACAAGGTAATCGTATGATGATTAATCATAAACACTGGAGTGTCTACATTCATATCAGACAAAGTCAAGGATAATTATTAGGAGTAAAGAGACATTATATAATGACAAAAGAATCAATTAATTAAGAACACACATACAATTCCTGAATGTATATATACTACTAACAAGCTTCAAAATACATGAATGCAAAAACTGGCAGAACTGAAAGGAGAAACAGACAAATCCACAATAAGAGTTGGAGAGGTTCACCCTCCTCTCTCAAAAATTGATAGAACATATAAACAAAAAAAATCAGAAAAGATATAGAGGATTATTAACAAACTTAACCTAACTAGAATTTTATCAAACACAAGTCAACAGTTGTAGAATATGTGTTATTTTCAAATGTACATGGAACATTCACCAAAATAGACCATAAGCTGACCCATAAAACACATGTCAATAAATTTCAAAGGATTAGAATCATAAGGAGTATATGCTTTGATAACAATTAAAATTAAAGTTGAGGACAAAAAGATCTCTAGCAAATCCAAATATTTTGAAATTAAACCACATACTTCTAAATATCTTATGAAATCAAACAAGATACCACAAGAAAACATTTTGGCCTGATGATAAAATAACAACATCCAAACAAATTTGTGAGATTCAGCTACTAAAGTATTGAGAATAAAATTTATGGTCTTAAATGCTTATATCAAGACAGAAGAGGGGTTAAAATCAATCATCTAAATCTCTACAAGCAACTAGTGGGTCATTGGGAAAGTCATGATGTATTTTTCTATGTTTTTCAATGCAAAAATGGGTCATGACTTTCCCAACAACCCAATAGGAAGAGCAAATTATACTCATAGTAAATATAGGGAAATAAGAGGGTAAATCAGTGAAATAAAATGTAGTTAAACAACAGGGAAAACTCAACAAAAGTTTTCCTTGAAAAGAGTAATAAAATGAATAGACTTCTAGCTAGACTAATCAAGAAAAAGAAACAACACAAGCTACCAATGTCAGAAATGAAACATGGGACTGTAGATTCTACAGTCATTAAAAGACAAATAAAAGGCTATCTAACAACCTGATGTCACACAATAAGAAGTGTAACACATTCATAACTCTGTATCTGTTAAAGATATTACATTTATAACTAAAAGCCTTCCACAGGAAACTCCAGGCTCACATGACTTCACTGGTGAATGCTATCAAACATTTACAAGAAGAAATAATACTAATATTACACAAACTTTTTAAGAAAGTTGTGGAGGAGAAAACACTTTCCAATTTATTTTATGGGTCCTACATAACTCTAATAAGGAGTTATGGACATAAGGACATTACAAGGAAAGAATCCCAGACCAATATCCCTCCTGTGCCTATATGCAAACTTTTAAACAAAATATTAAAAAAACTGAATATTTCAAAAGGATATAATAAATTTTTACCAAGTAGAGTTTTTCCCAGTTATGTAAGATTTATTTAACATTAGATGGATTGCAAGATAATCGGTCAATATACAAAAATCAATTGCATTTATATAAAAGAGCAACACAGTTGGAAGGTAAAATGAAAAACTCAATATCACTTACCATAGTACCCAAGAAATGAAATACTTAGAAACATAGTTAATGAAAAATATTTAAGATCTCAATGTTGAAAGCTATAAAACACTGATGAGAAATACTAAAGATCTAAATAAATAGATATTTCATGTTCAAGGATGGGAAGATTCAACATTATTAAGATGTCAAATTAATCTATAAACATCACAATTACCATCCCAACAGTTTTTTGTTTTTGGTAGAAATTGACAAGCTGATTCTCAAATTTATATGGAAATGCAAAGGTCATAGAATAGTCAATCTCAAAAAAAGCACAAAGTTGGATGACTTTTACTGCCTGATTTCAAATCTTACGATAAAGCTACATTAATCATGGCAATTTGGTATTGGTGTAAGAACAGATAAATAGATCAGTGGAACAGATTAGAGAATCCAGAAATAGATCCACACATATATGGTCAATTAAGTTTTTATATCAGAGCTAAGGTAATTCAATGGGGAAAAGAAAAAAAATATTAAGATGCTAGAATAACTGCGTATCCACATGGGGGAAAAAATTGATTGTGACTCCATGTTACATCATACTGTAAATCACAGACCTAATTTTAAAAGCTAAAATTATAAAGCTTCTAGAAGACACATAGAAGAATAACATCCCTAATTTGAGAAAGACAACGGTTTCTTAGCAAAGACACAGAAAGCACTAGCTATGAAAGAAAAATTTAATAAATTGGATCTTATAAAATGAAAACTTTTGCTCATTAAAGACACCATCAAAAAAAGTCAATAGGCAATCCATATACTGGAAGAAAATATTTGCTGGTACAAACTAACAAAGAATACAGAATATGTAAAGAACTCCTATAACTCAACAAAAGGAGGCTATCAGCTATAAATAATGGTCAAAAGGCCATTCTCCAACAAATAAAGAAATACCCTTAATCACATGAAAAAAGGTCTCAATCTCATTAGTCATCAAGAAAAATTAAAACCATGATGAGATAATGGTACACAGCTACTAGAATCACTGAAATTAAAAGGCTTGATAATACCAAGTGTTGGTGAAACCGTAGGACAAATGGGACTTGCACACATTCCTGAAAAGCATGTGAAATGGTACCCTTTGGAACTCTAGCAAATCTCTCTTGGCCTCTCCCATTCCCCCTAACTCTGCCCATCTTACAGACCCCCAGAGTGAGCTCTTTGAAAAAAAGATCGGACTGTAGGTTCCTTACTTAAAACATTTCAATGGATTCCATTACCCTTAAGATAAAGTTCAACTTAATAGGCTTTTAGGGCCCTCCACGATTAGGCCTCTGTTTACCTCTTCGGTCCCTTCCCAGACTTTTTCACTGCAAGCCCCTGTATCCCTCGGACCTTGTATTGGTCATACTACATAACAGACTGCCCCCAAACTCAGTGGCTTCAACCAGCAATCATTTAGTCTCATGGATCTGAAAGTCAGCTAGAGCACATCTGCTTCTGGCTGAGGGGAGGCTGGTCTAGACTGGGCTTGGCCAAGAGGCTCTCCCTCTAGATGGAGTTCTGTGGATTGGCCTGGAGGCTCTGCTCCGTGTCTTCCATCCTCCTTGGGTCAGCAAACATGCTGGCTTATGTTCTTCTCGTTCGCAGTAGCAGAAACTCACAAAGGCAAATGGAACACCCAATGCCTAAGACCGAGGCTCTTAAGATGCCACCTAAGATTGGCAGGTAGACGGGTGCTACCAAGATTTAAGGTCAAGTCAACACAGAGAGTACTCTTCGCTCTGCCCATGGGAAGGTTGAGCCAGAAGTAAGGGGTGAAGAATCGGAGCCAATAGTTTGATCTACTCCAAACCCCTGTGCCCCTGGTCACTGCGCCACTTTCAGCACCCCCAAGGAATCACGTGCTCCTCTTCCTGCCTTCAGACACCCCACTCTTTCTTTACAGATGCCAACTTCTCACGGACCCTCAACTCCTCCTCCTTGACCCTCCCTGAGTCAAGGTTAGAACAGGTGCCCCTACTATGTGCTCCCACAGCACCCTACACTTCCCCGACATGGATCTTACTACACTGTGCTTGGCTGTTCACTTGTTCATACCCCCTACCCCTTATTTCCTTTGAATATTTAGGTGATCTTGTCCTTGATGTCTGAGGTACGGATGGGGAACGTTTGCTCCTGTGGACAATGTTTAGTTTCTGGAAATAGAGTCCTGGGTGTTTCATGTGTTGGACCTGAAACCTTTGGAAGGGCACAATTCCAAGTGAGAACACATACACCTTTCTTTGGGTTACAGACAGAAACTAAAGCACAATGAGTACCTGTTGCTTTTGCTTGCCCACATCTCTTTGGCCTTTTTCAATAATAGCAGCTGGCCTTTGGGAGTAACTGCTGTGCCACTGTAGGTAGGCTGGTGTCCCCTGTGTCCTGTGTCACTTGCCTGGGCCAACGTTGAGCTCATAGGGTGTTCTCACTCAGCAATTTGAATCAGATGGAGCAGCCTGATGCGAAAATAATTGGGGCAGACTTTTCTCAAAGGAAGTTGTTTGCCATCACTGCCCATTATTAGTTTCTGCTGCCCAAGTTCCCAGAGCTACTAGGGTTCCTACTCTTGATGAAGTATTTAACTTTACCTTTTCCTAGGATTATCTATGCTATCATAAATCTTTTCAGTAAATGCCTGCTTTTGTTTTGTTTTATTTTTAATTTTTTTTTTTAGCTGAGCCATCCTGCTACCTGTTGGCAGCTCAATGGCAACTCAGCTCAGGCTGGGCATAGAACTGCTGTTGCTCAGAGCTCAGCTCACACTCTTGAGTGAGCTCTTAACCAACTGAGCCACTCGGCCAGCCCTTTGCTTTTGTTTTTATTAACCTAACCAGAGTGAATTTCTCCCATCCAAGTACTAACCAGGTCTGACCCTGCTTAGCTTCTGAGATCACACGAGATTGGGCATGTGCAGGGTAGTATGGCCGTAGACCAGAGTGAATTTCTATTACTTATTATTTAAAAAAAAAAATAGAGCTGATACCACAATTAGATGTTCAGCACGTCAGACCCAACTCTGTGTATCTTCTCTTGTTCTGGTCCATCAAGAAGGGGGCAGGGAGTTTGCCAGCTCTTGTTAGGGTTAATTAGTCTTCGCGCTCTCATAAAACTCATTTCGAGAGGCAAATCTCTGGATAATTTAAGGCTGTCAGCAGCTGGGAATCTTTATATGCATGAATCTTTTCTTTGCCAAGGAAGGAAAAGAAACCTCCTGTGGTAGCTGGAATAACAAATGACTACTGTGTACCAAGTCCTGCACATTAAAAATTTACCCTCAGAATTATACTTGCAGATACTCTTTTGAGTATTCTTAGAGTTTTCAGGAAGGCAAGAGTCAGTAGAAATTACAGGATTGGTGAGCTAGAAGGTGGCCTGGTGAGCTAAAAGGTGGCCCCTTGCTAAAGAGCCTTTCATTCATCCGTCTGTCTGTTTATCTATCTATCTATCTATCTATCTATCTATCTATCTATCTATCTATCTTTCTATCACTTATCTATCATTTATCTATCATCTGTGTATATATATAATGAATTCATCTATCATTTATCTGTACATATGACCTATTCATCTATCTATCTATCTATCATTTATCTATATAATCTATTTTATCTATCATCTATCATTTATCTACATATATAATCTATTCATCTATCTGTCTATCTGTCTGTCTGTCTGTCTGTCATTAGACCTGAACGCACTTTCATGGCACGGCATTTTCACGTTTTCCAGAAGCCGGACAGCATGTAGCTGGATGCACTAACATGGTGGTTAGCCCAGCTTGCTGAAGAGAAGCCCCAAAGCACAGCTCACCGTGGGCTGATCCCCACTTTGTGATTAAGCGCCCACTTGCTGGGTGACACCAGAGAGCAAAAGCACCCACCCATTAGTCCATGCTTGCCAGAAACTTACTCTATCCATGTAAAAACAAATCATGGAATAATCCTGCCCTAATTTGGGACAATGGACACCTCTAGTTTATTCTTGTCCTTCTATGCAAATTTTCTTTTCCTTTCTCATTTGTCATGGGAGAAAAGTTAAATTAGCCCAAACATGTTGGAACAGACTGATTTTGAGCTCTTTGCTTCCTTTCCTTAGGCATTAATTCAGTTCTATTTTTTGGACTACATTTGTTTGGCAAGTCAAAGACAACAAGACTGGGAGGTGGGGGAGGCAGGTTTTTAAAGAAAGAAGTACAAAAAGGAGCTGCCATCTGAGGTCTGAAATTAGGATGGAAAACGCATTCTCTACAGCTATATCTTACCATAATTGAAAGTTTAAAACAGAGTGGATTCAATTTGAATCAAGAGGCCGCAATTAAATTTATTTTTCTAAGAAACACACTTTTAGTACATAATATAGACTTAAACGCCTGCTTTTCACAACTAACTTGGAGAAGAGTGTATTTCATTGTGAATCAATTTCATTTTAGAGAGTATATTTCATTTTAATGTAAAGGTCTTTGAGAGGCAATGAGGTACAGTGGGAAAATGCATGAGGTTTTCAGAAGACCTGAGTTCTTGCTTCTCTCCCTGATGCTTATCCACTGGAGTGACTCTGCATAAGTCCCTTATCTCTCTGAACCACCATTTTTTCTTCCATAAAAAGATACCCCACACACCCCCAACCTGTGTAACCTACAGAGCCACTCTACGCAATGAAGGGAAGGTGCTTCTAGGATTCTCAGAACATGCCAGTTGAGAACAAGGCCCACAATTCCCAGTAGCCACCACCCAGCTTGACTTGAATAGGTTTGGGGAACTGGTTTAGTCTGGGGTGTGGTAAGAGCCCCAGCCTTAGGTTTGCCTGGAATGGGCTTCCTGACTCCATGGTTCCGCTATATGTCATTCTGTGGACCATGGGTGGGTAAGCTGGCCTAGCTTTCTGGGGGCTGTTTCGCATTCTTTATTAAAATTAATACATTTCTAGGAATTTACCCTACTGAAATACCTGAACGAGTGCATAAAAAATAAACATAATTGCTACTGGCTATGATTGATGGCCAGGTTCTAGGTTCTTTATATGTATTAATTCATTTAATCCTTCAAAGTTGTTATCTCCATTTCACAGATGAGAAACTGAGGCAGAGAAGTAACCTGCCCAGGGTCACAGAGCTGATAGGTGGCGTAGTCCATTTGAGCTGCTATAACAGAATAACACAGACCAAGCAGCTTATAAACAACAGAAATCTATTTCTCACAGTGCTAGAGACTGCAAGTCCAATCTCAAGATGCCAACATGGTCGAGGTGGGTGAGGGCTGTCTTCCTGCCATTTTCTCACTGTGTCCTCACACCGTGACAGTAGTAAGGGAGCTCTCTGGGGTCTCTTTTATAAGGGCAGGAATCTCATTCACAAAAGCTCATGCCTTAATCACCTCCAAAAGGCCCCACCTCCAAATTCATCACTTTGTTTGTTTGTTTGTTTGTTTGTTTGTTTGTTTGTTTGTTTTTTGAGGGCAGTGTCACTGGCCCTCATATGTGGGACCCGAACCGGGGCCGCTGACCTCCCAAGCCAGCACTTAACCGCCACGCCACTCGGCCGGCCCCAAATCCATTACATTGGAGATTAGGTTTCAACATATGAATCTGTGTGTGTGTTGGGGCGTCAGTGGCCCAGCTGAGATGCGAAACTGTGCTCTGTATGATCAGCCACTACACAGGGGTTGATCTGAGTTTTGCAGAGACTGAAGCTCATATCATTTTAGAGGATCTTTTAAAACAATACAAAATCATGAACACAGGTCAGGCATAAAAGTGAGTATTTCTTTACGGTAAGAAAAGAAATTACAAAATTTAAAAAGCTGACAATTCTTTGAGGGGTAAAATGTATAACTATTGCACTGTGTTGTACACCTGAAACTAATTAAAAATAAATAAATAAATAAATAAATAAATAAATAAATAAATAAAATGCTGACAATTACCAGAAGCATCACCATTTCAGAAAAGGAACAGTATGTTTCATTAATTTACTGCCTGATGTTTCCTATAATGCTTTTTCTCCTCCTTTTTATTTTTTGACAGTGTGCTCTTTGATCACATCTTATTTATACGACGACAATTTCAAAATATTTTTATAAAGAGAATAGGGAGATAATTTAGTCTTTCTTATAGCATGGTGAAGCAAAATCTGTTTTTTATTACCGATGGCTTTGATGCATAAACCATGCCACTTTGCACAGACACATTCACTGTTCTTAGTAATGCTATATATATATGCCTTCCAAAGGCCGAAATTTTGACAAATTCTATTCTCAACGGTTCCCATCAAAAAGGAAAAAAAAAAAATAAGTATGGTACATTTATAGTTGGATATGCTGCATCATCAAGTATGTTTCTGACAGATTTAGGTGAGACACAAAACCCTTTTCACACCTCTGCTGATGGGAACTTCCTGCTGACTAGCTTCTGGCTCCGTACATTTCAGCCCATTTCTCTTCCACTCCCTCCATAATTTTGTCCTGTTTCCCACAGACACGTGTTTACTGAGACACGACCTGTGCTCTGCACCTTCATATCTTGACACTGTGAGGTGGCACAGTGAGTAGTAGGAGTGTTTCTGGAAACTCTTCTTGCACCGTGTAGCTAGCAATGCACCGTGGTAGCCAGCAACCACTTACCAACATTCCACTAAACCAAACTGAATGCATCCCCCCGGAACGGGCCTGGGTCATGAGGCCAGAAGCACTAACTTCCTCAGCTGTGTGGATTTGCCTCACATGCCTATATAAGAACAATGCTCATCACAGCTTGTTTTTAATGGTGAAAACTGGTGAGCCTAACTAAATAGCCGTAAGTATAGGGTTGGTTAGAATACGGATGTTCATCCAACAGATTCCTTTGCATGTCTTAGGAAAAATGAACTAAATTTCTAGCTACTGTAAGGAAACGTATCCTTCACAAAGTGCTGGATAATACAGCTAATGTGATCCTGTTAGTATATTTTTAAAAATTGGTATATTTGTAAGTGCAGACACATTTTGGAAGCACATATAAGAAACTGTGAGGAGCGACTGGGGAGTTTGGGCTAAGAGCTGAGTGGGGGAAATTTTAATTTTCACTTCTGTACTGTTTGAATTATTTGACTTTGAGTATATGTTATTAACATATATACTCACGTGCAGGTGGCAGAATCCCAACTCAAAAGAGATTAAGAAAAAAAGGGTAGTTCATTGATTCATACAACTGTTTTGGCCAGGAACACCTGGCAGGTGAGGAGGAACTAGACTAAGATCACCATCTGGGCCAGATGTTGGGGTCAGTGTCACCCAAACCACATGGCTGAGCATTGTGGGAGTGGGGAGGGAAGAGGAGGGATTCCACCAAGGAGAATCGAGGCGCTGTTACCTGAAGATGAGTAAACGGACACTGGCAGGCAAGAGCAACCATCTACCACACATGCATCCCACTGACAATTTTAATGAGAGGGAATTTTAAAAAGAAATGGTGTGGATGGTCAGAGGGAGATCTCAGAGCAAGTAAACTGCCTCACTCTTTTACTAGTAAAGCAAAACAGAAACTATTCATGACGACAATTGAACCTATGGTAGAGAAATTATTTTCTGCTATCTTTTCAAAAGAATCTAAAGATGAAATTTTTGCTGGAGGAATTAGGCTGACTGAAGAATTAATGGTTAACGCTAAGCTGAATTAAATAATAGTATAGCTACACCATGAGGAATATGTAGCCATTAAAATTATGTAATAGATGAACATTGATGTAGAAAAATTTCCCACAGTTACTTTTAGGGAAAAAATGTGTATCTGTTCCCGGTCTTCTCTTTTTCATCCTCCTGAAAATGTGCTGTCTCCTCTGTCCTGTGCTGGAAGACCTGTTGACTCCATTTTTCTTTCTCAGTTTACTCCCTCGTTTTAATGGAGCACATCCTTCAGTCACATCTGTAAGAAGGTGTAGAGGAGGTATGTTTTTTAAGATCCTGCATTTCTGAAAGTGTCTCTATTCTATACTCACTCCTGGTTGAGAGTTTGGTGGGCTATTGAATTCAACTCGGAAATCATTTTCCTTCTGAATTTTAAAAGCATTGTTCTTTCTGAATTTTAAAAGCATTGTTCTGTCGTCTCCTAGCTGAGTGGCAACTATTTCTCCTTGATGGCTTTTACAGTGTTCCTTTCTGGTGATCTCAGATTTGTGGGTAACAGGCTTGGATGTGAGACTTCCTCCATAATGCTAGGCTCTTCAAACACCCCTTCACTCTGGAAACTTCCTTCAGTTCTAGAACCTGTTCTTCTATTACTCTTTTCTGTCTTGATCATGTGGATTTTGGATCTCCAGACAGATCATATAATTTCTCTCGTTTTTCCATCTCTGTTCTCATGTTTTAGTTTCTGTATCTTCTGCATCAAGCGTATCTTCTCATCTGTCCGTTGTATTTTTATTTCTGATCTCACATTTTTAATTTCCAGGTATTCTTTCTTGTTCTCCTTTTATAAGCTCTCATTCTTGTTTTAAAGTTGCAATATCTTCTCCTGTTATAGCTACTAATTATAAGTTTGGGAGAACTCTTATTTTGCCTTCTGCTTTGAATTAACTGTCTCAGAGTTAACCAACCTTCTTTCTGTCCTTCCTTCCTCCCTCCCTCTCTCCATTTCTCCCTTTCTTCCCTCTTTCCCTTCCTCCCTCTGTCTCTCATCCTCCTTTCTTTGTTTCTTTTGGGTTGTTGTTTTAGTCTCTGTATCCCAGAAATCTGTCCCTTAATGTGACTGACATCTAGGAAAGAATTTCTGAACTGCCGACTAGAAGCTCTCCACTGGTCAGGTGATTGCTGGACTTCACTGTAGGCACATTGGGTAGGACCTGGCTGTCACACTGGGGCTCCCAGTTGTTCATATTTTGAAGCCACTTTTCCAGGCTGATTAGAACCCACAATGCTCCTGCCTGGAGTGGGTGGGGTGGGTAATGTCTGGAAGTCAGCTTTACAGGAGGCAGGTAGGGGCAGTGTAAACTCTTCAGAATGTAAATCCTCTATTTTACTCGCAGCTGTACCCATGTCTACAAGTTGACCTCACCATAAAATAAATCTCCTGTCGCTGTCAGGGTGGAGAAGGGGCAGTTGCTGCACTTTGACAATGGAGGTTGGAGATCTGGGCATCCAGAGGCTCCTTTTTAAAGATCAACCGATTTAGCTGGACATGGTGCATTATGTTTTAATTTAAGGAAAAAACACATTAATTTAATGGGGAAGGGCAATTACACTCCACTTAAATCAAGCCTCACCTCATTAAGACCAAATGATCCCAAGAGCACACAAATCCTGGCACTGTAAGATATTTGACTGCTCACCAAAAAAATGTCCAGTAAGCAGAGAGCCATGACCAGCTTCTTGAACTACGGGTTCTAAAGAAAAATGAAAGAAGATTCCCTGAGGACCTCATATCCCCAACACCACTGAAGTTGCCTCATATATTAGCATGGCTACAACTTCCTACTCTGATACTATTATGTCAGCTGAAGACTAGATGGGTGCCCTTCTGTGAATTAAAGGTGTAATTAATAAACCCACTTCTTGGCCACCATTTATTCAGTACTTACTAGGTACCAGGCCTTGTGCCAGGTGCACTAATACATCATTTCATACCTGTATTATGACATTTGTGCCCTGCACAATCCAAGCATTGTCACTGACATCGCAGCCTGTATCAACGGTGGCCTCCTGGAATTGTGCAGTGCATGACCTGAGCAGCAATACATCGTGGCTCTGACTTAAATCCTCCCAACAATTCCACAACAGAGTTATTATTTGGATCACTTGACAAATGACAAAACTGTGGTTCAGAGAGGCTAAGTAATTTGCTGAAGTTCTCACAGCTGGTAAGTGTTGGAAGGACAGAGAGCCATATTTGGAGGGGGACAGTATCTAGCAAGGAACTCGAGTACAACTGTGGCTGGAGGGACAATGATCTGGGAGACCCACATGGAGGTGACATTTATGTAAAGAACCCAAAGGACATGAAGGATCAAGCCATGCAGTTATCTAAGTGGAAAGTATTCTAGGCAGAGAAAACAGCCAGTGCAAAGGTCCTGGCGTAAGTGTGTGTCAGTTGTGTTTGAAGAATATTGAAGAAATCAGCATAGCTAGAGCAGAGACCACCTGGAATACAGTCGTGAATATCATGCTTTTAGAGAGGAAATGGGAATCTGTGTATTATCATAGGTATACCTCTGACAAAGCATTTTCACCATGCTCCACATGGAACTATACTCCATATTCCTGGCATCTTTCACTGAAGTCTACAGAGATTGGAGGCTGGGGTTAGTCCCTAGGTAAGGAGGGAAGGACCCTTTAGATTTCCACTGAGGGCCACCTGAGCTGCAGGAATCTGCAGGGTTCGTGGGTGGAGGGAGGGTCCGGTGGGGGATGGGAAAAGCTCGGTCCTCCAGTAAGCTGGCCGCCAGCCTGGGAGCAGTCCTGCAGGTCCCTGCACAATTACGCCCGTCACCCTGCCTTTCGCTTCTTTGTTGGAGCCAAAAGAGAAGCTCTGTATAATTCTTAAGACCACATATTTAGCTAACCTGCTCTGGCTTAAGTGATATTTTATGAGGAATTAATCTAATGGCTGATCATCTTTCACACTGACAGTGGCTAATGTGTCCCCAGGAGACCTCACTGCTGAGCCAGCTCCCCTGTTCTTGGCAGGGTCTGGGCCTCTGCTGGAGAAATGGGCCACATTTTGCCTTGGCTCCAGGCATACACCAAGTCTGGGGGTTTTAGAAGTCTTAAGGAAATCAGGGCCAACCCAGAGGAAATCAGACACAGGGAACAAAGCAAATTGAATTTTTGAGGAAATTGCTTTTTGCTTCTCATGTGTAGCTCCCTTTAATTTCTGGGACTCTCTCTGAGTTAGTTATAGGCAAGCAACACAGTATTTTCCACTCATCAATCAATAAATATTAAAGAATCCAATTTTGAGATGACTGGTGGCCCTATCCCCCCTTCCAGAATGCCTGGTGCTCGTATACCTGAGCCTCCTTTCTAGAAGTTCCTTTCCCTAGGCTGTCCCAGTGGGACCTTGTGACGGGCAACCCCCTGGTTGGGGGGGATTGGTCCCTCTGCCTAACAACAGCCAGTCCATACTCTGATCATCAGCCTATGAGGTGGTCTCGGGTCCAGGGAGAACAAGGGTGACTAGTCAGATTCCTTCACTGGGAGAATCTGACCTCAAAACCTAGAGTGCTTGGTGGCAGGAGCTAAAGGCACAAAGAGAAAGGCAGAGACAGAGTAGCTGAGGCGTGATCAGAGGAGGCAGTGGGAACTGTTATGAGACGGTGCTGGATCCTGGAGAGCTCCCTCTCCCTCCCACTGCTCTCTCCAATCCTTTTTGCCATCTTTTTCTCCCATTTCCAAGCTCTGCTGCCCTTAATACATTCATACATTCCAGTGACAAAAGAGAATAAGAGCAGGAGGGCCATTTGGTCGCAAACTACGTAAGCTCTAGACTCCAGCAGAAGGCAAGAACTTCTCTCTCCTAGAGCCCATGTATAAAATTCCAGAGGAGACCCCTGATTGGCCTGTATAGATCACATGTCCCCTTCACATGGCATATTACTATGGCCAGCGAGACGGGTTATTTGATTAGTCTGGCTTAGGTCTCATGCCTAGACCAGTGGCCAGACAGGCAGCACTCATGAACCACATGAAATGGGACACGGGCACAATATAAAATAACGCGTCATCGTAATTACAAGAAGAGGCTATGCCATCATGGCCATACACACCGACTGTTGGCATTTGGCAATCCACCCCATGCTAGGCAGCTGTGGGAATGACAGTACAGGCACAGACCCTCCCTTGTATTGGAAAAGATGGCAACCTGAACAGAGACAATTACCAGCGCTTATAAAGCAACAGATCTCTACTGGAGAATTAGGATTTCTGAGTCAAGGACATTGTCTAGTCACTAGCTTGACCCTTGCTCCTTCTGATTCAAAAAGGCGTTACTCAGTGCTGTGTGGAAAGAAAGTCAAGACCACTTCCTTACAGCAGCTGGGCACACTTTGAGGCTCCTGTGACAATTTGAGAAAAGGAGGTAGGTTGGGTGGAAGGAAAAGGGTGCAGAGCTATCAGTGTCTTCACCCAAAGACAGCCAGGAAAGGACAGGTGACCCAGAGGACTCTGGGCCAATGGAAGATTTTCTGCCAGGGTAGCCTTACCTGGGTTGGAGGTAGGGTATGAGGAAATGCTTCCAAGAACATGGGCTCAGGGGTCAAACAAACCAGGATCTTATACAAGAAGCAGTGAAGTGGGGGTTCTCTAGCCTGGACATCCTCATTAGTGCAGACCACTAACTGTGGGCCCAACTCCTAGACAGAAAGGTTGACCTGAGAATGGGAGGAGCATGGCTTCAGCTTAGGAGGTGGCATAAGAAAAAAGGCAAAATGGGGGTGGGGCACGGGGAATAGCTTGGCAAGCTCCACCCTTAAAATCAGAATTAAAAAGAGCTTAAAAATACCATCTCAGAGGCTATCAGGAACTAAAGCCTAAAACCAAAAGACAGAAGAGCAGGACTCTGAGGAGAAAGATGGAGCTCTGTGCTGAATACATTAATAGGAGAATCATGGAGGTTAATATATGTCCCTTTGACTCAAGTGAGGGCCTCTGGACTAGGTGGCATCCAACTGATGGAAGATAACTGTCTTTGGGTATAATTAGGAGAAAGGACCATGTTATCCAGATCCAGGATGAAACAGAGGAACCACTCAGAAGTGGGAGAATTGGAAGCCAAGAATCCTGGAGGGGTCCACACAAGGGGCTGTTTATCAGGAGGGTCCTTGACCTGAAAGCAGAACAGGAACTTTTATGGAACATCTTTCATATGCCAAGTTCTTTTATATCTTCAATGAGTGAGTTAGTCGATGCAAATGTGGGCCATGTGTCACAACCTGGGTGCTACCCCAGGAGGAAGGCGGAATCAGTCATGGGACAACAGCGGTCAGGAGGAGGCCAGGCAGAAAACTAGGGGTCATGGAGCAGGCAGGAAGGTGACAGGAAGGGGGACCCTGTGTGAGCTTGGGCACCAAACCTCACTGAAGTGCATGGAGACCCATTGGTCTTCACTTCTAAAACACAAATTCAAATATAAAATTATCAAGAATTTCAAGATAGTGACTGGATAGCATTAAAGCCCAAGGATGGCCCTTCTGAGTAAGGTTTTCCATGTGACTGGGTTGCCAGCCTGGGAAGCTGGCCCTACCCAAGTATAACAGAGGTGAGGATGTTAGCAACTCAGAAACTGAGCCCAGAATTCCTCTTGGACAATGAATTTGAGTTGAAGGTAGTATCTGAGGAGCACAGGTGTTGGCAAGAACCAAGGTGACAGAGCACAAAGCTAAACTTCTCTGAGTGAGGGCAGGAGAGCAATATAGTCCCTTTGTTTCAGAGAGGAGCAGGGAGAGACATGCCAGTGAGAGAGTATGAGGCTGGAGATCATGTGAATGTGGAGGAGAGAATGGTGGAGACAGGTCCCTGGTGGTATGGAGGCTGGGGACCTTTAAAACTCTGGGAAGCATAACATTGAATTTGAAGTTCATTGCAAATCTGTGGCTGAAACTCTCTTCCACTTCTCTCCAACTCACCCTGATTGGGGAAACTCTTCTATGAGATCTGACAATTAAGTTCACAAACTTATTGCAACAATGTTGCTAACCTTTTTTCATATCAGAGGGATTATTCATTATGAATTTGCACCAACTGGATGAGCAGCTAACCCAGTTTACCATTTGGAAGTGCTGAAAAGGCTGTGTGAAAAAGTTGGACAACCCGAACTTTTCACCAACAATTCATGGCTCTTGCATCACGACAATGCACCAGCTCACACGACACTGTCTGTGAGGGAGCTTTTAGCCAGAAAACACATACGTATATTGGAACACCCGCCCTACTCACCTGATCTGGCCCCCAATGACTTCTTGCTTTACCTGAAGATGAAGGAAATATTGAAAGGAAGACATTTTGATGACATTCAGGACATCAAGGGTAATACGATGACAGCTCTGATGGCCATTCCAGAAAAAGAGTTTCAAAATTGCTTTGAAGCATGGACCAGGCATTGGCATCAGTGCATAGCTTCCCAAGGGGAGTACTTCAAAGGTGACCGTAGTGATATTCAGCAATGAGATATGTAGCACTTTTAGTAGGATGAGTTCGCGAACTTAATTATCTGACCTTGTATGCCCACAAATGTTTAGGAGTGAGTGTGTGTGTGTGCATGTGTGTGTGTGTGTGTGTGTGTGTGTGTGTGTGTGCGCGCGTGCGCATGTGGGTAGGCTGAGGAAGGAGTTGAGCTTCACATCAGATGCAAAGTGATACAGACCAGAGTAGGAACAAATAGAAGCAAGAGTCTTGAGAATATACGAGTAACTCCCCCACCCTGGGAATCTGAGAAATCCCAGAGGGGGTTTTGAACTTCCATGGGATGTTGAAGCAAGAGAGGGGGTACCCAGGCTAATCCTATATAGATGTCCAGGGGCTCTATGATATGCGGGCCAACACATCTTTATAGTCCAGGACTGAAGTAATCCTGCACTTCTTTAGTGGTGGTGATGACGGTGATGATGGTGACGATGATAATGGTGGTGATGATGGTGATAGTGATTAAGTCAAACACTTCAATATAATCTTCATACCAGCCTATTAAGAAAGGACTCTTTATCCCTCTTTTACAGATAAAGGTATAAAGGCACAAAGAGGTTAGGTGACTTGCCCCAAATCACATATCTAGTAAATGAGACCAAGTCCATCCTGATTGACCTTGAGGGAGCTAACTGTTTCTGTGCTTTGCCTGCCAGGATGGGCTGTGAGCAGGGATAGAGGAAGTAGCACAAAGGGAAGGACTGGTGGGCTGTGCCCTGCCCGAAGGGAAAACCAGTATAGATACTTTAGTTTGCAGCATGGTGTAGAGTAGGTTATATGCACGGTTGAATAGGTATGTGGGAATCTGGATCCTGAAATGCTTTCCATGTTGTACCAAGAAGTAAGAGCTCCATGGACGCAAGGACGTCCACCTCCATCCTCTAGGATTTGGATTAAGACAGCAGAAGTGATGAGAAAGGACATGGAGAGCCTCTTATCAGGGGCCTGAGGGTAGGGTCACTGAATAATATGCTTACTGTGTGCCTACTTACTAAATGCCCTACATTTACCAGGCCCTCTGATGAATTAACAAATGCCTACCGGGCAGGTAGATAATGTGACAGATTGAAGATGGCAGATGTCAGAGCTGATGTGGAGGTGGGGGGGCTCTGGTGGCCTGAAGCATGCACACCCCATCTAAAGGGGGCAGCCAGATCTCAGCTCCAGTTAGTTACTGCCATGAAGGAATGCGGGCCCAGTTTTGCCAGAGCTTCCAATTTTTCAGAAGCCAGAAATTCACATTTTTTAGGTAAATTTTTCTGTGTTTTAAATGAGGACAGCTAATTCAAAATACAGAATAGGTAAAACAAAACTCAGACATAACCAGGATTTAAAGAGTCACCTAGCACACCCCTTCTTTCCATTTATCACCCACCCATCCATTCACCTACCCTTCCATCTATCCATTTCTGCCCATCCACTCATCCATCCACCTATACTTTCCTCCTATCCATGAAACCACCTATCTACCCATCTACACACACACACACACATACACGCACACACACATCCACTCACTTATTTATCCATGTATCCGTCCACCCATCCATTCATGCATCCCTCCCTCCATCCTTCTGTCTTTCACTGTTATAGTACACTCCCTCTTAAACCTTTACAAAACTGAAACGTCCATTTTGTTCCATCTTCTCCACCTGTTCTTGGCCCTTTAAAGTCCCATTTCCCTCCAAATTCAAGCAAATTATAAATTTGTACAGTGGTGGGGATGTGGCAAGCTTGTGCCTGCCTCCTTTCACAGGGAAAATTTTGCTCCCTCTTTATGTCCTTGCTGTGCTGCCTGAAGTAAGAGGGGTTTTTTTTTTTTTTCCTCCCCTTGGATTTGAGACTTCACAAGTGTTCCAGGACAAATTTAAACCAAATAGAGAATTAGGTTCCCCTCCTTTTTCTTGCCACTGGGCCATGCTCACTGGGAATTAAATAAGTCTTCAAAAGGAGATCAGAAATAGATTTCTCAGTGGGGTTTCTAGACATCAGTAAATGGACTTATCGAAAATGGGTTAGGTTTGGCAAATTCTAAACTGTGATCGGGTGAATATGCAGTGTCTCTGTGCAAATAACCCCTTTTTATTTTCTCCTTCTCCATATTCAGTTGGAACCCCCCCTCTTTAAAGTCCAGCTTCAACCGTCCTTTCTTACTTTACCTAAATATCTCTGCAGCTGGAGGCTAGTGGATTGGAAAGGGCGAGGGACAGACGACAGATTTTTATGGTCCTGAATGCTTGATAATGTGAGAACATTTATATTTCCGTTTTCAATAACATGTAATCTGGCATGAGCTTTTAAACAGGAGGGCACTGATACATGTATAAACTCTTTGAACCTCGGTTTCCTCATCTATCAACATGGTACAAAGCTGCCCTATCCTCCTGCTCAAGCACAATGAAGTATCTTCAAAGGGGCGGCCATACCATTGGAATCAGCATACCCTCAAAGGAATGCAAACTTTGCCAAAATGTAAATGTTCCCTGGGAGTTCTTTCCACCATCAAATATGATTGTAATACTCATTTATTCAATTGTATTAGCCAGATTAGGAGGCCCATGAGGATATGGGACACAGAGTGGGTGGGTTCTGATGGAGTGTGATAGAACCAGGGAAAGGTGTGTGTAGAAAGCACAGGAGGGAGAGTGAGCGGAGGAGAGATGTTACCTGGAGCTGTCGGGGAATCTCAGGGGCGGACTGTGCGCTGGCTGGGCAAGGCATGGCAAAGGAGAAGAGGTGCATCTCTAGACCATTCCGTCTGCTACTTTCTCAACTGTGAGCATTCTGATGTGTCAAACAGAACCATGTCATGGAGACAGGCTGAAGGCTTGTGGTCATCCATGACCCTCAGTCTCCCTTTCTATCAAATGCACAGGGTTGCTGTGATGAATTAAGCCAATGGCTTTGTGGGGGCTGCCTTCTCCTCCGAGGGGTTGCTTCAGATCAGGCTGTCAGTCTGGGCTTGAGCCTCCCCTGATACTACACAAAGACTGGAAGGCAGAGGGAAGTCTGTACAGCTGGGACCAAGTGTGAGGGCCAGACAGGTGGCCCGTTAGCCCGAATCACTTGCCAACTTGAAGGGAAGTGGTAAGTGTAACAAGAGCAGCCATGCTTTGTGTTGATTTTTGTGCCGAACACGCAACAGACGTCATTTCGTGTAATACTACTTTCATCAACCCCCGAAGTAGGGACTCACTGGAGTCCCATTTTTATACCATGGAAATGGAGGCACGTAGGAGTTAACTGATTTTCTCCAAAGCCCCAAGGAGCAGGGTAATCAGGACAGAGTGGCAACAGGGACCATATGGCCCATAAAGCCTAAAATATTTATTGTTCAGTCTTTTATAGAAAAAAAATGTGCCAATACCCTATAGCTGAACAGAGCGAGCTACTGACCTCCCTGGTGTCCGTTCTCCCCTGACCCCACCTTATTTTCCTTCAAAGCAGTTACCCTTAACTCATGTTATATATGCTGTGTACACATGTGTATTTTATATATGCACACGAAGAGCGTACACACATGTATGTGTGTGTATATACACATATGCATGCACCTGTGTATTCATTTACCTCACACCCACCCTGTCATCTTATTTGTCACTCTCCCTTGTGCCCAAGTCAGAGCCTCCATAAATAAAGTGAAGTAACGTCAGTTGCTTTTAACAATTTCTTTTGAATCCCATTATAGACTGAATGCTTGTGTCCCTCCCAAATTCCTATGTTGAAATGCAAACCCCCAATGTGATGGTATTAGGAGGTGAGGATTTGGGGGAAACCTCATGAATTCGATGAGGGTTCTCTTGCCCTCTCTTGTCCTCTTCCATCATGTGAGGACCCAACGAGAAACGGCTATCTGCCACCCGGAAGAAGTTCTCACCGGAACCCCACACTGCTGGCACCCTGAGCCTCTAGGACTCTGAGGAACAGTAAACTGCTGCTGTTCCTAAGCCACCCCGTCTATGCTACTCTTACAGCATCCTGAGCTAAACTCCCCAACTGCCCAGCCGGAGCCTCCAGACTGTTCTGCATGAATGAAGGTGTTTTTGATACACGTTTCTAAGCATACCCGGGATTGGAATCTCTAAATTGGGAAGGGGTCCACAATTGCAATGAAATCAGTGGCTTTCTCCCCAACCCTGTGCCCTTTGGCTCTGCCCCCACCCTGGGTTTGCTTCCTCTCCACATGAGCTCATCCTCCTCACTGCCTCTCCCAGTGGCCTCAGGTGGCAGGTGGATGGTAGCAAATGGCTGCATTGCCAGCTAGCACCAAAGGCCGGGGAAATATGTGCGATCTCCTCAATGACATATGAGGAGAGTGAGACTCATAAAGAAAAGGAAAGAGGAGGTATGAGGCCAGCCGGCAGCTTGCTGCCTTTGTTTCCTGGGGACTTCAGCAGCAACCGGCAGAGAATGAGTGAAATATGATAAAGGAAAGTACCTCCCAGGCCCTCGTACTGGAAGCATCCTGGGTGAACACTGATGACTGGCTCCCAGAGTGGCAGAAATATCTCTGTATCATTCAGGGAAGCTTCCCTTAGCTTCTGTGGTTCTCAGGGCTTTTGACCCAGGGCTTTTGCATCTGACACATGTAGGCCTGCTCCAGTCTTTAAAGCTCAGTCTTTTTCTAACTAGCATTAAGCGGACAGGCTTAATACAGGAGTGGCCAGTCCCCAAATTACCCACACTTCTCTTGGGGGTGCAGAGAAAATGTCCATATTTATCCATAACTACTCTGGTTTTCACAGGGCCCCAGCAACATGCTGGATAAAATATTTTCTAGTTCAATCCTATAAACTTGGTCTGATGCAGGGTTTTAGAAGTTAGGTTAGCCTCTTTAAATAAAGCAAACAAGCAAACAAACAAAAAAACCTCTCAGTCTCTCACACTGTCCTACTCCTCTCTGAGACAGTGCCTGGGTATATGGAGAAGGACAATGGCCCATTTTCATGGCAGCAGGGGGAGGTGGTTGCCTCTGCACCCTAATGGCCTAGGCTGCTCCTTGCACTGGACATGCTGAGCGGTGGCTCTCAGCGAAGCCTGTGGCTGATGTACTATGTCATCTGACCCGTCTTGGCTTGGTCAGGTCCTGGATGTGCTCCCCGCCTGGGCCAAACCCATTTGGATTCTCACCCTTGAGCACTTTCTAGGTTCTCCATCTATTCCCTGATCTAAGCCCTCTACAGTGTCAAGAACCAAGTTAAACCAATTTTACCTTCCAAATCTGTCCTTTCTCTCATTATGGTTCTTCTATGGGAAATGTCAAACATGCTGCTTTAGTCACTGTCCTGACTAGAAAGACGACACACTCAAAGGCATTTAGTTGAAGAGAACTGAATGATAAGACTAAGGAAAGTGCAAGGAGGGTTCACGGAACCAGAGAGGGAAAGTGTGACACCCAAAGATTAGCAGACCATTGAGAAGTGAATGCATGAAAGAGGGAATGACCAAGAGGAGTTATCATTAGATGCAGGAGTGGGTGAACTATGGGCCAAATCTGGTCTGCTTCCTGTTTTTGTAAATAAAGAGTTACTAGAGCACAGCTACCCTCATTCATTTACATATCGTCTACAGCTGCTTTATGCTATGACAGCAGGGTTGAGTAGTGGTGACAGAGACCGTACTGCCCACGAAGTGTAAATATTTACTCTTTGGCTCATTACAGAAAAGCTTGTTGACCACTGCTGTTATAGGCTGCATTGTGTTCCCCCAAAATTTTACATGTTGAAGTATACCCCACTTCTTTAGAATTGGATTATATTTGCAGATAGGTCTTTAAAGAGATAAGTTAAAATGAGGTCGTTAGGGTGGGCCCTCATCCACTATGACTGGTGTCCTTATGAGAATAGGGAAGAGATATACAGAGGGAAGACCATGTGAAGACAGAGGGAGAAGGCAGCCATCTGTAAGCCAAGGAGAAACCAACCCTGATCAACACCTTAATCTTGGACCTCTAGCCTCTAGAACTGTGAGGAAACAGATTTCTATTGTTTAAGCCACCCAATCTGTGTGTTTTTTGTTATAGCAGCCTTAGCAAACTAATACCACTGCTATAGCTGAAACAAGCTACTGTTAGAACATCAGAAATGCAGAGCAGGAGCAAGGGCAGTAAATATTCAGACCACTCCTTCCTACCGATGCTGATTTGCTGCTGGTGACCCCCACTGGCTGAACCTACCCAGAAACCAGCCAACACACAAGTCTAGGTGATTCAACCAATCAAGGTTCGCATCCAAGAGCACACAGCAAAGCAAAGACCAGAGTATGGTTCCAGGAGCAAAAGTAGAATAATCAGCATATATGTGAAAAAGTAGAGAGAATGAAATATTGAACCCACACGTAGCCATCATCCAACTTCAACAGTTACCAAAATTTTCCCATTGTTTTATCCATATCTCCCCTCTTTTTTCCCCTGGAATATTTAAAAGCAAATTCCAGAAATCACATCACTTCACCCAGGAACAGTTCAATATGCATCTACAATAGATAAGAACTTTGGAAAAAAAAATGTGGTAACAGTATATTATATAAGAAAATTAACAAACAAAATCCTCCATAATACCAATTCATCCTAGTCTATCAAATTTTCCCATTGTCTCAAAAAAGTCTTTTTTCATTTGATTTGTTCTAATCAGGAGCCAAACAAAGTTTGTACATTACATTTATTTGTTGGAAAAACTGGGTCGTTCGTCCTCATGTAGAATTTCTCACTTGCCAGGTTTGCCTGATTGCATCCTTGTGTTGTTGTTTAACTTGTTCCTGTGTCCCCTGAATTTCCTGTAAACTGATAGTTAGATCTAAAGGCTTGATTAAGTTCTGACTCAAAATTCATGGGTGGTGCCTTCAATTACATCACATTACAAGAAGAGAATATCTGCTGCTCCCACTTTCTGTGATGTTTTGGATAATCACTGGGCTCAGATATGTCAGCCTGGTCTCTCCATTATTGAGTAAGTTTCCTATCAACCTTCTATCTAATTAGGTTAGTGTTTATTGGTAATCATTGCCAAATCTATGATTTCATTCCATTTGCAAAACAGTGAAGCATTAGTCAGGATTCTCCAGAGAAACAAAACCATCAGGAAATACATACATATTTCCTGTATCCCCTGAATTTTCTGTAAACTGATAGTTAGATTTAAAGACCTGATTGGGTTCAGACTCAATATTCATGCATAGTGCCTTCTATTGCACTGTGAGACTCTTGAGTAGGTGGAGATTCTGGTGAGGAAAAATGGCTTCCCATTCCAAAATGGAAGGAGTCTGATAGAATCTACTTGCAACCAGGAAGCTAGCTCATCTACCCCTAAATGGGACCATACGGTGGGCTCAGAATCAGTCCCTACTGCTGGCATGTTAGACATTCAGCATCAAAGCTAGAACGGCTTTGATGAGAAGGACTCCATGTTTTAGGGCCCATGCCTAGTCTCCATTCCTGCCACCATGGTTACTTTGTTCTTGGCCCACTCTGCAAACATTGCTGAGGCCAAGGAGAGGTTAGTTGATGTCAACTAGATATTTTGTGCCCATTCCCATTAGTGCATTGACATACCCCTTACCCACACTTCCTTGTTCCTGATCTTATTCAATGTCTTTACCACCATCTACCACTCATTAAGGGTGGACAAAATACCTGATCAAGGAATCCTACACTACATCACCACAGAACCAAAGGACACGTTTCACTACTAAGCAGGTACAACACAGTGTGCTCAAACTAAAGATACACTCGTGTTCCATGTACCTCATCACCCATGGACAACCAGGCTGATAAAAAATGGTGAAATGCCCTAGTGAAATGCCAGCTAAAAGGCCAGTTCAGGGGCACCTTCCCGAGTTGGGACACTGGAGGTGGTATGTGGTCTGTAGTCTTTTCCTTCCAGGTCCCCAACAATAAGCTGAACCATTCTCTGCTGACAAGGAGTCAATATTTCCACACATTAAGCCAATGTGCTGCTGGCCACTCTGCATGCTGGGAGATTTTCTCCACCACTGTTTGTGGGGGCCACCTCTAAGTGGGGCTGTAAGGTGAAAGCAGTCCATTTCTGGCAAGAGTCAATGTTATATTAATGCTTCTAGTCAGGTCCGAGTCCTATTGGGTGACTCAGAGGGATTCCAGTTTCAAGTGGAGCTCAGAGCATGTCCAGGCAGTAGTACGAACTTCTCTGATATTTCGGCATATGATCCAGCACATCCAATAGTACTAGACCTACCTATGGCAGATGATGATACCGTGGGGTTTTTAACAAGCTTCAGTAAGAGAGATTCAGCATAGACTCCAAGAGTTCAGCAGCAAGGCCATGCCTTGATTCTGGGCTCTATCAAAAACTAGGTTCCTGACCATGGGATAGCAAGTAACTATGTAAGCACAATTGTTCATTATGACCTGAGTAGTACCAGATCCGTGTGGTCTTAAGGTTGGGTGGATACAGCAGTAATCCACTGCATGCTAAAAATGATACATTCAGGATCAAATCCAGATGGCATAAGTAAATGACATGAACAGGTGGTCCTGGCTCCCATGCCACCCACCTCTTTTGCGCCAACACATCTCTCCACACAGGAACAGTAGAGAAAGTCTATTGTTTTCCTTGCCATGGAAAGGGAAACTGCTTTTGACCTCTCTATTACTAGGAATAAAGAAAAAAAAATAATTCAGCATATCAACAGCCACATATCGAGTATCACAGATGCCACGGCTGCCGTTGTGCTGTGCTGCACAATGTGCTGCAGCCGGGGCTTCCACCTGACTTAGTTACAGTCACCCACCACAGTTCTCCAAGATGTGTCTGGTTTTTGCAAAGGCTAGAAAAGTGAATTGAATAGAGACGTGATGGGAGCTATCATACTATCTCTGCATCCTGTAAGTCTCCGGTAGCAGCACCACTCTCTCTAATTCTTCTTGAAATGACATCGCTTCTTATTTATTATCTTGGCCAGGACAAAGGATATTTTCCACATGGCCCTTCCTATCTAAATGACTTTGACTCTATCAGCCCGGAAACCAAAGTGAAGGAACCAGGAAGGATATTCGCCCCATTTATGCATTCTAACCAGAGTTATAACTGGGGACCAGAGAAATGAACAAGGGGTGAGTCCATAGACTGAATCCCCCAGAGTACAGTTACTTCGGCAAAAGGCAACAGGCCTCTTTGGGGAAAGGCTGGAGGGCTATTTACTGTAGACACTTGAAATGGCATTACTGGTCCTTCTTCAAGGGGATCCAATCTCTTCTTCTGTTGCCTAAGGGTTTGTGAACTTAGATCTGGAAACTGAATGAGCAACAGGTATTCTCCATTGTGGCCGCTGAATCAGCCTCTTGCTCTCCAGCTCCCAGGATTTTTCATTATACAAACTGAGCAGCACTCTTGCCTATCTTCCTTCCTACTGGAAACATAGTGGTCTACTAGCCAGTGCCACCCATCCACATGGTCACGGGGCCCTGAATGGCATTCTGGCCTTCCTGCCAGCTACAGCGATGCCTCTCGCCTCGGGTGTTAAGAGCTGCCGTGTGCTTTTTGCCCTTCCAGAATCCTACCGTTCCTACTGATATTAGAAAGCCTAGTTCCATGGGCATAGCTCTCGTTGTCAACCGGGCCTTCAAAGGTGCCAGTGCACCTCTCGCTAGTGAAATCTTGACTGCCTGAGTCACTGAGCCATCATCTGTGTCCTCCAGGAGCACACAGCAAGGCTATGGGTGCTCAGGTCTTACGTAGAAAGTCCATTTTACCATGAGTATTTTCCTGAATCTTTTGGTTTCTTCAATATTCTGCCAAAAGGCAGTTATGACATCATTATCTGGTTTACTGTGTGCCATTGAAGTGTCCAAGTTTCAAGGAACCATTCCAGGTAATTAACCTGGCACCAAATACCCTTGTCAAACGTGAGGTCCCAAGTCACAGGTGTGTGCCCTCCAACCATTATCAGCCTCATATTCTGCCCCTCCTCCCAGCCTTATAGCCTAAAGATCTACTCCCACGTATGTTTTCTCTTGGCATAACTCAGCCAGTTCCTAAAATTTATTTTGGGTGTAGGGAATTTTCTCCTGGAGTGGGGATTATACTTCCCCATTCAGGCTGAACTGAAATCTGACCTTGGTTTTCAGCCTGGGAAGAGTAAGACGAATAGAAGAGGATCTTAAGAAGACCAAGCTTCGTGCAGTGAGGCACTTACTTCAGGTAAGGTCACTGATTATTCTGGTATATAGAAAGGGGGAGAGGGAGTCTGTTCGCCTCTGATAAAGGGAATGGGGCTACCTTTTCCTGCCAGGAATGCTGCGATTCCAGATTCTTAGGCTCACCCAGCCGATGTCCTCATCCTGTCTCAGGACCCCTCTCTTTTTCTACCAGGGCTCTGGCTTTGACATAAGGCATTTACATGGCTGCACACTTAGCATCCTTTGTAGTTCTGACCCTTTCTATGCAGACCCTGGGTCTGATTTTCAGCATGGACTTCCCTGCAATGGTGGAGATGGAAACTTTAAAGCTACCAGATAGGCCCTCTGAATTTCACAGTGTGCCATAAGGTGGTGATGAGCTACCCTGAGCTTATTATTTTCTTTTTCAAAATTTCCAGTGCCCTCAAAAGGAGTTACTCATGCCCGTCTTTATAATGATTATCACCCCTTTATTAATCAAATGCAGCAGCCACCTGATAATTGAAAACTTTACCTCATAACAATTAACTGCAGGTGCCAACGTTAGTAGTTGTGATATCACTACATATCAGGGCTTCCACTAACTGAGAGCAATGCGAGGCTTATTGCATTCAGTCAGGCAGACAATCCAACACCAAAATCCCATGTGAGGGTCTCCTCAAAAGTCACTTCTAGTGACAACTATGGGTATCTCAGTCTGAGTTTGGTAGAAATTAGAATGAGGTGCAAACAATTCTGCTCTAAAAATGTATTGGGGTGAGCAATCCCAGGAAAGCGCGAGACATGGAAAAATGAAGAGAGGCAGGAAAGAAAGGAGAGTCATCCCAAGGGGTAATTATTGAGCTGGATTGGGCTTTGCAAAAATGAAAAAAACACTGATGCTTGCCTGTGGTCACTGGACATCATCAAAAACTACAATCCCCCAAGGAGAAAGGCAATTTATTTAGTGGCTCCTTCTGACCTCATGCCTTAGTTTGGGATTTGTGCTAAATGGTGTTATACCCTGACATATCTAGGTGTGTTCACTGGCCCCTCCAAATCACCAGTGGGGAAGCCATGACCTCCGTGGGTCTAATTCAGGCAGTGCATCATTGTCTCTTTATCAGTCAGTGCTGCTAAGGGCTGTCCCGAGTCTGGCGGATGTGACCATATCTTTGCAATCACAGGAACACTGGGGGCCGACACGGGGATGCTCTGGCAGGAAGCAAGACAAGTGACTGAGGCCTGGAGTAACGGAGTGAGATAGAGTAGGTCTGCTGGACACATAACCTAGGTCAGGTACACCCCGGCTTCTTTTAAAAGGAATGGTACTGGGCCGGCCGAGTGGCTCGGTGGTTAAGCGCTGGCTTGGGAAGCCAGCGGCCCCGGTTCGGTCCCACATATGAGGGGCAGTGACACTGCCCTCAAAAAATAAAATAAAAAATAAAAATAAATAAAGGGTATGGCATTTAGATCACTATTTAGGCACTAGACATATTCATTGCTGCAAGGTTGCTATTGCTTCTAAACCTTTTCATTGGACACTTAGGGTATTTTCTTCTTTAGAAAGACAAAATATGAGTTCATATTGGTATTTCCAATTAAAATGTCAGATTGAGAGTCTTAATTTATTTGGGTTTCTACTTGTATCTTTTATGCTGAAAGCCTTCATTTGTAATGGCATCAATAAAAGTACTTAACTGCCGATCCTACAATAAGCATGTGACAATTGTAAAATAAAAATACTAACCACACTGCTCTGTGTTAGGCTGTATTATTGTTCACCCATATTCAGTGCCAATCTCTGTAGTACTTCTTGCTGAGAGAGGATTATACATCCCTGATCATTTGAGCACAGATTATGTGACTTTCTTTGATCAATAAAATTAGAGTGGAATAAGAGTGATGGTTACTTCCAGGAAAAAGTTTTAAGAGCCTGAGTATCTTTTACTTTGGCCTCAATGACTGTCAAAAACTTCCAGGCATTATCTTCCCTAGCCTGGATCACAGAGGGAAGATGACAGATCAGAGCTGTATCCAACATGCAATACACATGCAGCATGAGAGAAAAGACACTTGATGTTGAAGGCACTGGGATTTGGATTTTTTATTACAACCGAACATAATCTGGTCTATCCTGATTTGAGATATCACTGAATGCAGTTTAAGATTTCTCCATGGTTCTTTTTAGTCCTGGGATGTATCCCATTAAGGATATAATGTCAAAATACTGTTTTATAGAATCATTCGCAATAACTCTTCTTTAGGTGACTAAACCACCAACCCAAAATACAATTACTATCTTGAGTTTCCATTTTTCCAATTTTTATAAATTCCCTTTTTATCTTTATTGAATTTTCTTTTTTATTTAAAACATTTATATGGCTCCAAAGTCAAAATTATGCAACTCATTTCTAGGTTCCATCCCTGCCTTTCTATCCTGTTGCTTCTCTCTCCATATAGGTTCTTATTTTTATTAGTTTTTGGTTTATCCTTCCATTACCTTTTGAGAAGTAAATATGTTTCTATATTCATACCTCCCTTTCTTAAATGAAAGATAGCATACTATGACATTATTCTGTAAGTTGTTTTTCTTAACAATATGTATCCTGAAAACTATTTCACATAAGTGTACAGAGATCCTTCTTCTTCACTTTTATAGCTGTACAATACTCCACTGTATGAATGCACCATAATTTATTCAACCAGTTCTCTATTGATGGACATTTGAATTGTTTCCATTCTTTTACTATTACAATTATTGGCAATGAACATCCTTGTAGTATATCATCTTATATTTTTACCAGTTTATTTTTTGAGATAGATTCCTAGTAGTAAGATAGCTGTGTCAAAGGTTAGGTGAATTTGTAATTTTGTTGATGGTCCAAATTCCCCTCTAAGGGGTTGAATCCTTTTGGATTTCCACCAGCAACTTCTGAGAGAACTTGTTTTCTGAAAGTTTTATTAACAGAGTATGTTGTCAGACTTCAGATTTTTGCCCATTTAACAGGTAAGAAATAATATCTCAGTCTAGTTTTAACTTGTATTTTTCATATTCTGAGGAAGTTGAGCCTCTTACCACATATTTGATGGTCATTTGCATTTTCCCCATTCATTTTTCTACAGGGTTGTTGGTGGTTTTCTTCTCAATTTTTAGAAGCTCTTTTTCTATTAGGTATATTTATATTTCATCTGTGATATTAAGGTGCATTTTAGAGAATACAAAATAGTATGACCTCTGTACCAGGGAATTTGGGAACATCTAGCAAGATTACTAACGCGCCTTCCCTTTGACCCAGCAGCCGCACAGGGACACTGGAGCCTGACATTGCCAGGCTGCTGACCCAGCAGTTGTTTGCCTCTGGGCTTCTTACTATGCAAGAAAAATGAACCCTTTAAGTTACTGTACTCAGTTTTCAAAATGTTGTTGTTACTTAAAGATGCTTTTCTACTTGAATGTACAGAGTGTGCCAAAAAAGAAATGTACGCACATTGTAAGAAAGGAAAAAACTGTATTAAAATGTTAATACTCAATATATACCAATAACGAAAGATGAATACAAGTCACGTTTGACTTCTGCAATTATAAGAGGTGCTCAAAGTGGCTTACCATCAGCGTAATTTTAATACAGTTTTTTCCTTTCTTAAAATGTGTATACGTGGGTTTTTTTGGCACCCTCTTTATAGATCTGTTTTTCTACATATCAAACTACTATAAATATTTATCTTTTTCTCTTCCATTAGTCAGTTCAAGAAAACATCTATTCTTTCTCTCCAATCACTATTTGTCGCCTCTCTCATTTATATCTTATATTTTCTTCCATTTTCCCACCATGATGTTATCCTTATCCAGTGATGCAACTATTAAAAAGTAGGATCTGATGCAGTCTAATAGGATCCCCCAGGGCACAACAATAGTTTCCAGGAAAGCAGAATGGGGAAACAACATAAATGCCTATCAATAGGACCAATAAATGATGGCACATTCATACAATGGGATATTATGTTGCTCCTAAAAAATGAGCTACAGCTGGATCTATCGACTCGGAGGGACGGCCACAATATTTTATACTTGAAAAGCTACTGCAGTGAAATGTATGCTATGTGTTCCAATTTTTCTATGTATATATTTTAAATGACCAAAAAACTTTCTTTGTTGTAGCTACTTATTTGTTTATATTTCTGAATAGTTTGTATGTATTGGGACTCAGGCTCTTCTTGTGTAAACTGAGGCTAGCACGAGTACTTCCATCAAGTTGTTGTGAGGATTGAATGAACTACAACAGGTAATGTGGTAAAAACAATGCCTACCTTGTGATAAGCATTCAGTAAATGCTTGCTGTTATTATTACCATTGTTATTTTAAGTGAACATAGAGAAAGATGTAGAGAAAGATATTCTCAGGCTGTTAATACTGGCTATAGGGTCGAGGAAGAGAAAGGCGGAAGAGAGAGATAAACCGGTGATTTTTACAAAATGGAAGAAATATTTATGGTAAAAGTTAAAGTGAAAATGTGGGAATTAATATTCTAAGTTATATCTATAATGTTACAATTAATATGAAAGAACTATGTGTGTGTGTGTGTGGAAAAATTAAAATATTGATTTAATTAGGTGACTGGAGTACAGGCCATTTTTATCTTAGACATTTTGGTTATTTGAATGTTATTTTTCCTATCGACTATTTTAAAAGAGGGCCTCATATAAATGCTGGCACATAGGTGCTCAGTAAATGGTAGCTATTGCTAAAATAATTTTAAGCACTGCTTCCCCAGCAGATTCCCATTCTTGGGCTCCCTCCAAAACACCCATGGCTCCTCATAGGAGGCCTTAGGGAACGCTCTCTACGCTGCTGCATATCTGCTGAGCATTCTTTTCATAGAGCTGTTTTGGTCCCGGGACACTGAGCACCAGGGAACCATGACTGAAATTGTTGCTAATGATTGAGTGCAAAAGGCAGTGGTGCCTGATAATGAGGCCTGGTACCCACTGCAACCTCATCCTACACAGGGGACATGAAAGGGATGTCTTAATTTGTTTTTGACACAACACAGAGCCCATTTTCCAGATTGGAGCTCCAACCCCAGGGAAGTCACTCTGGAGGGATGATAATAAAATTTGGGTGTCCAATCATCTTCACCCATTTAACCAAACATGGCTTACCAAGCTCTAGTGACCTAGACAAGCAGAAGTGCAGGCTGAGAGTGAGAGGAACCTAGAATGGGTGGTAGGGAAAGGAGATGATAAATATCACTTACGGCCTTGGGACAGCACCATGGGGAATGTAACTTGTTCTATTAATCTCCTTGCCTCCAGTCTTACTGGAAATTTTAGACTGGCCATAATCATGAAGGAAGTCTGTGACTGACTAGATTTTGACCTCCCCTCTCAGGGAGGAGTCAGGCCATCTTGTTCTCAGAAAATTACTGCATGCCTCATGTGATAATATGGAAGAGGATAGAGTGGAAGGGTATGATGAACCTGAAGGAGTCAAGGAGTGAAACACATTGAATACATCTTAGGTACTTCCTCAGATCCTCTTGGCTGTACCTGCTTTCTCAGATTCTGTTGGCTTTACCTGCAGCCTCAACCCATAGCTGATGGCTCTGTCTTGGTCATCATTCATCTATAGCCCTCCAGAGGCCAACCAAATGCATACCAGCGTCTGGTTCCTCCCAACAATTCCAGACACAGATACAACATCACACCAAATGGCACAGGATCTGGTTTTCCAAATGACTCTCAAAGGGGCCCAAATGATACAACCCAGAAATGTGCAGGAATTAACTCTACATGGGGCAAGTTTTGTTCAAGGGTAAATAAGTGATGGGAGGGAACCTGACAGATAAATTCCGTCTTAATCCTCCCTTCAACTGACTATTCCAAGACACAGTTCCTTCATTTAACCTGTGGGCTGAACAACTCACCTGCTGAGCACCCTGCCAGGTCTGTTCTCAGCTTATCCTGAGGCAGTGGTCAGCTCAATAATTATCGTCTTGCACTGCTTTGCATGCTTGCTGCTTTACTTCCCTCTTTCCTCATTCTTACTGCCTTAGATTTATACATCACAATAAAACTATCAGCACAGAAGCCTTACCTCAGGCTCTATTTTCTAGGGTACTGAGGTAAATAGAATATTGGCCCCTGAAAGATGTCTACATTCTAATCCCAGGAACCTGTGGATACTACCTTACACAGTAAAATGGATTTTGCAAATATGATTGAGTTAAGCATCTTAAAATAGAGAGCAAATCCAAGTGAGCCTAATGGAATCACAAGGGTTCCTATGAGAGGGAGGCAGCAAGGTAAAAGTTAGGAAAAGGTAATGTGATGGTGGGAGCAGAGATTGGAGTGATGCAGCCACGAGCCAAGGAATATGGGCAGTTGGAGAAGCTGGATGGGGAAAGGAGCTGCCTCCCCTGGAGTCTTCAGAAAGAACCGTAACAACACTTTGTGTCCCATAAGATTCATTTCAGTCTTCTGACCTCCAGAATTGTCAGAAAATAAATCTGTGTTGTTTTAAGCCAGTAACAGCAGCCATGGGAAACTAACACAGGAAACTTGGTGAAACTGTCTCTTAATACCCTGCTGTCCTGCTTAATCCTATTTTGTAGGACTAACACTGAAGGAAGGAACAAGTGGGTCCTAGAGCAACGTAAGCCCGGAACATCGCTGGAGGCGGAAATGACAAAATGGAAGCTGTCCTACTTCAACTTGTGAGAAGGCAGGGTTCTTTGGTAAAGGCAATCATGCTGGGAGAAAAAGAAGGCAGCAGGAAAAGAGGAAGACCAGATAGGAGATGGACTGACTCCATAAATGAAGCCTCAGATATGAGTCTACAGGAGCTGAGCAGGGCTGCTGAGGATGGGACACTGTGGACATCACTCATTCTCAAGGTCTCCAGGAGTCAAAGCCAACTCAACAGCACATTAACAACTCAATAACACACACAAAGCTGAATGTCACATTATACTTTCTCTTTGAATTGCTTCTGTGAACAAATCCCAATCTCTCCTCGGGCAGATGAATGCCCTGGGTGGACTAGGGCAAAGATTTATTCTCAGAAAGGCAGATGTTTATATACAGAGGGTGCCAAAAAAAAATATACACATTTTAAGAAAGGAAAAAACTGTACTAAAATTGTAATACTCAATATATATACATATATATACTACATATATACATATATATACATATATATGTGTGTGTGTGTATATATATATATATATATATATATATATATATATACCGATAACGTAAGATGCATACAAGTCATGTGTATACATTTCTTTTGGCACCCCCCGTACATGTCTATATGAACACAAACAACACAAACAGGAAGACCAGAAGGATATATTTTATACAATGGCAGCAGGTGACTTATTTCCTGGCCTGAACTTTTGTGGATTTTCCTAATTATTTCTAACAAACAGGCATTTCTTTCATAATAAAAACAAAACATCATTCTCAGTGCTTAGGTATGAGACAGTCTAAGAATTTACACAGTTCTCTGTACTCTAGAAGTTAGTACAAAGGATAGGCCACCATGAGCTGGAGGGGCCTGGGAAGGTGTCATGGAGGAGCGGGGAGCCTGAGCAAGGCCTGGAAGGATGGATGTTGGAGAGATAGAGCAGCGAGGGGGACTGGGCATAATGTGAGCCAAGAAGAGTATGCTTTCCTAGGTTGTTAAATAAACCCATTTGACTTAAGGGGAATATCTGCATAGACTATTAACAACAGTACAAAAAGAAAAATAATTTATACAGCATTTACTTTTTGCTTACACTGTACTAAGGACTTTGCTGGATTATCTGATTTAATCCTCCCAATAATCTCATAAGGAAGGTTCTATAAACATCCTAAGTATATAGATGAGGAAATAGAACAACCCAGATGCCATGTAACTCTCCAACAAGTGATACAATCCAGATTCAAACCCCACAATCACTCCAGAGCTTATGTTTGGGAGATGGATTGGAGAAGTAGGCTGGATAAGAACTCTTAAGGCCTTGAAATAGCAAGTGTATTAATTTTCTATTGCTGTATGCTATGGACTCACTGTTTACATCTCCCCCAAAATTAACACATTGAAGCCCTAACTCCCAATGTAATGACATTTGGTGACGGGGGTTTTGGGGGAGTGATTAGATTATGAGAGAGCTCAATGCCTTCATAAGAAGAGACACAGGAGAGATGATCTCTGTCTCTCTCCACTATGTGAGGACGCAACAAGAAGACAGCCATGCACAAATCAGTAAGAGGGTCTTCACCAGAGCCTGACCATGCTAGCACGCGAACTTTGGACTTCCCAGTTTTCAGAACTGAGAAATGAGTTTCTGTTATTTAAGCGCCCAGTCTATGGCACTTCATTAAAGCAGCTTGAACTAAGACATTTCATAACAAATTACTAAAAATTTAGCAGATTAAAATGACACCCATTTACTATATCACAATCTTGAAGGTCTGAGGTCCAAGTGAGCTCATCTGGGGGTCTCACGAGGCTGAATTCACCACGTTGACCAGACTGAGCTCTTACCTGAAAACTCTGGGGGAAAATCTGGGTCCCAGCTCCTTCAGGTTGCTGGCGGAACTGAGTTGCCTGTGGCGATGGGACGGAAGTTCTAGCTTCCTGGCTGGGTGTTGTTGAAGCCTCCTCATGCTTCTAATCTCTGGTTTCCTGCTATAGGCTGCATGCGGAAACCTCTCTGCTTTTAATGGGTTCATCACATTAAATTAGGGCCACCTGGATAATCTCCCGTTTGCTGTGTAACATAATTATGGGATGATAGCTCATTCTTTTAACAGGTTCCACCCACACTCAAAGGAGAGTGGATTATACAAGGATGAGTGTCACTGGGTCGTTCTTCGAATTCTGCCTACCACCACCAGGCTAAGAATTTTGGATTTTGTCTTGGTCAAGGAGAATCACTCGAGTTTTTGTAGAAGGATGTACCTTCCTGAATAGTGGGTTTTAGAAAGATCACTGGGCACTAGTGCATAGTTGGGACTGAGGTGAGGAGAGAGTGAAGATGGGGAGACCAAAAGAGCAGGGATAGAATGATGATGGCCTAGAACAGGGTAGACTCAGGGGAAGCAGAAAGATAGAAAGGAAAGAAATTAAGAAGAGAGACTTGGGCCGGCCGAGTGGCGCATTGGTTAAGAGCTGGTTTGGGGACGCCAGCGGCCCCGGTTCAGATCCCACATGTGAGGGCCAGTGACACTGCGCTCCACAGCTAACAACAGCTCCACCTGGAGCTGGACTGTGAGAGCCCCGGTGATGATGTTGGTTGCAGCCTCTGCTGCAGTGGGCTGCCATAGGCTACAGTGAGTGGCCGGTAGCCAGCGCGAGCGGCTGGTAGCCAGTGTGAGCTGCCAATAGCCGCGGTGAGTGACCATCCAGAGGCCGGCGACCGATCTGCCTCATCTGGGAAGAGCGCAATGACGATACCAACATGGGCCAGTGAAGCAACGTCCTCCACAACTAGACTGAAGAACAAAAAGACAGCAACTTGTCTGTTCCCCTTCTCTGGTTTCCCAATGCTGTTCCCCTCCCCCATTCCCCAATAAAATCTTAAAAAAAAAAAAAAAAAGAAGAGAGACTTACTGGGGCCTGGTGATTCATTCTGTAGGAATTCTGACCTTTAGGGACACTCTCATACCCATTATTCCATCTGACCCTCATTACACACCTGTGAGGGAGGAGGCCTTGTTCTCTACATTTGCCAGATGAAGAAATTGGCAAGTCCCAGTACACTTCTGTGCTCCAAAGGCCATGCTCTGGATCCGCGGTCCCGGCTACTTGACTCAGCTCCACTCTTGCTCGAGTTCAGAAAAATGAAATGGTGCAGGACAGACTTATGGCCATAGTCTCATGTGCCACGCTGTTCCTGCATCTACCCTTGCTTGTGTCCACAGGCAGTTCCTCCCCAAGGGAAACATCTGGGGGAATCTGATGACTGGCATACAGCTGAGGATAAGAGAAATTTCCTTCACACTCCAAGACACCCAGCATTCTTTTTTTTTTTTTTAAAGATTTTATTGGGGAATTGGGGGAAGGGAACAGCATTGGGGAAGTAGAACAGACAAGTTGCTGTCCTTTTGTTCTTCAGTCTAGTTGCCGAGGATGTTGCTTCACTGGCCCGTGTTGGTATCATCATTGTGCTTTTCCCGGATGAGGCAGATTGGTCGCCACAGCTGCCGGCCGCTCACGCTGGCTGCAGGCCACTCACTGTAGCCTATGGCAGCCCACTGCAGCAGGGGCTGCGGCCTACACCGTCGCCGGGGCTCGCAGCCCAGCTCCAGGTGGAGCTGTTGTTAGCTGTAGAGGGCAGTGTCACTGGCCCTCATATGTGGGATCCGAACCGGGGCCGCTGGCATCCCAAAACCAGCTCTTAACCAATGCGCCACTCAGCCAGCCCGACCCCCAGCATTCTTATTTATTTATTTATTTATTTTTGAGGGCAGTGTCACTGGCCCTCATATGTGGGACCGAACCGGGGCTGCTGGCTTCCCAAGCCAGTGCTTAACCACCGCTCCACTCGGCCGGCCCTCCCAGCATTCTTAATGAGTCTGTGCAGAGGGAGGAAGGGAGGGGAAAGAAGAGGGAGGATTTTCCTCATCCCTGTTAGATGAAGAAGAGATGGGGAAGAGAGAAGGCTTTTATTTACTTATTTTTTAAATCATTACTTTGAAAAGAAAATAAATGAAAGGGGAAAGGGAGGGTGGAGGGAATATGGAAAGAGAGTAAAATGACATCTATTCTACTACTGAGTTGTCAGAAAAGCCATGACATATTTTGTCTATGTTTTTAAAGGTCATTTATTTAAATAAAGAACAAAGATCAATCAATGATATATTGCCCGTTTTGTTCAATAACCTTTTGTCATCTTTCAGTGAACTTCATTATTCCTCGTTCATAGAAGGACCTGTCTTTATTTGCGAAAAACTGAACAAGGTAGTACCTCTTCTGAATTGAACGTTATACCACGCAAGGAGTTTTAAAGAGAGCGAAACAACTGGAAGTCTGATGGCACAAGGTCAGGCAAGTACGGTGGGTGTGGTAACACAGCCCACCTGAGCTCCAGTAATTTTTGACAGCTGATCAACTTGTGTGTGGTCTCACGTTGTCGAGATGGAACACAACTCCTTTACAATTAACGAGCTCTGGACGTTTCTGGATGACGGATTCATTCATACTGTCGAATTGCCAACAGTACACATTTGAATTGATTGTTTGGTTCCTTGGTAGGAGCTCGAAAAACACGACACCTTTAAAATCCCACCACGCTGAGAGCATAACGTTCTTCTGATGACTGTCTGCTTTCGATGTCGTTTGAGGCAAATCATCACATCGGGACCAAGACCATTTGCGCACCACATTGTTGTAAACAATCCACTTCTCATCACCAGTTATCAGTCACTTCAAAAAAAGGATTGTTTTCCTCACGTTTAATGAGCATATTGAAGATGCTTTTACGCACCATCAAAGGAACATCTGTGAGTTCATGCGGAACTCAAACATCGAGCTTGCTTACATGTCCCAGCTTCTTCAGGTGGTCATGAACACTTGAATGATGGATGGTCAATGGATGGTCAATGTAACGTGGGTTTGACTCAATCAATGCCTTTATTTTGTCATCATCAACCTCGGTGGGCCTCCCTGACCAAGGGGTGGCGTTGAGATCAAAATCACATGCACGGAATTCGTGAACCATCATTGGCACTGACATTCTTGTAGAGCATTGTCACCGTAAACTTTACACAACTTTTCACAAGCTTGACATGTGTTCTTCCCTTTATGGAAGTAGAACAGTAAAATATGGCAAAAATGCACTGTTTGGTCTTCCATTTTCAACTTGTTATAAAATCTCCAAAACTCAACCAAATTGCTCAATTTTTTTTTAGAATGAAGCTAGAACTGTCAGCTGTCACATGACATAGCAATAACATAGATGCGAATGACTCTAGTACTTCCAAAAATGAACTAGTGCCATCTGTTGCAAACATGCGTCATGACTTTTCTGACAACCTAATATATCTAGTAACCCACTGACACCTATCTATGGTGATACAAGTCTATAGAAGAAAAATGAGGCATTACAGAGGAGCAAAATGGAAAAAAAGAAAAGTCATTCATAATCCCACCAGGTAAAAATAATTCCTTTTAAGATTTTGGAGCCAGACTTTCCAAGTTTTATATGTGAATATGTGAGTCTTGTAACAGCTACCTACTGCTCTAGAAATCTGCTTTTGTGATTGATCAATACTTCTGAAGCTGTCAGGAAGGGGGCCCTGGGGCCACTTGGAGTGGATGCCTCTCCAAGCAGGTTCTTCAGGAACTATTCCTCCTTCCCCTCCCCCACCACCAGTGGACAGGCATCAGGCAAGCCCTGTCTCACCATCTCTCCAGGTGAGGGTCCACTTAGCCTGCCCTAGACTGCCTATTCTTCAGAAACAAATCACTCCAAAAAAAAAAAAATCACTCCATTAAGAATCTCAATCCAGTAATCTCAGCCCACAAATGAATGCTTTTTCTCCAGGCTGCCTGAATAGGAGAAAAGCAGAAAGGAGAATTTTAAATGGCACGTATTGATCGGGTTGGCTCACCAACAGAAGGCACTTTTACCAGCTTTTCAAATTACAATCTATTCAATAGTGAGAAAGCAGCTCAATTTGAGAAAGAGCTCTGACACCCCTTAGGAGTTGCTTTCTCATCACTTAAATTATATCATTATCACTGTTCATTCATCATTCTCTGGAAGCCACTGGGCAAAGCACAATTCTTGGCACCTAGGAGTCAATCAATAAAGGTTACTGAATTAATGAGGCTATAACTGGCAGGGAAGTTCAAATTCCACAGACTTGAGAAATTCAATGTGGGATGAAATGAGTTGAACTTGCAAGGTTTCTCCCCTCTGTGCAGCACGAGGAAATCACAGGGTTTAGAGTCAGCCTGACCCAGGTTCAGTCCTGTCCCTTCTCATCTCTGTGAATACTTCATATCCCTCGGGCTTAGTTTCCTCATTAATAACAGACAGAGACATCTATCCTGCATGTGTGTTGTAAGGATTCAAATAGATGCTCCCCATCAAATGCCTCTACAAGACCAGAACAAAGAAGATGCCAAAATACCCTTAGTAAGTGGCAGCTTTGCATGCTGTTTTGTTGAAGACCGGGGTCTGACTTCCCAAAGGAGACACAGCTATATCTTGAGTCCACTGAAATTGTTGAATAAAAAAATGTTGGTTTCTCTTTATTTCCCAGTTCCTCTTCCTTACCTGCAATTCCAGAAGCTGCCACTAGGTCTAGAACTATGGGTCAACTTAGAACTACAGTGAACTACGCTACGCCCTCTGTTGGAAGAGTGCAGGATTTTTGTAGACGTCCCCTCCCCCATTTTTCCGTCTTCAAATGATCTCGATTTATTTACCCACAACAAAAGGATCTGTTTGCATATTAGTTTCTCAATATCTTCATTGCCAAAGTTGTGGGGTGCATCCTTGCATGGGGTGTCAGTTGCAGATGAGAAAAGAAGATAAACAGGGAAAACCTTTGTAAGTTTCTGGGCTCTTGCATTTGGGATCAGTGGACGACAACGCGGGCGAGATTTCCTGCTAAATGTTCTGGGATGCCTAAGGAGCTTCCAGAAGATACGTGGTTAACACTTAGGTCAACTATTAGAATTAAGAACAAAGGTTATAGTGGCATGAAAAAGGATTTTTTTTTTCTTACTTGTATGGGACTTCCTTTCATTTAAAACTTTCATTCAATTCATTTCATTCCATTCTATTTCATTTATACATTCATTTCATTTTCTTTCTTTCAAACAAATATTTATTGGGTGCTATTTTGTGTGTAGCATTACTATATTTAGGCCCTGGGGATATATCTGGGAACAAAATAAATGAAGTCTTTGCCGGGCTGGCCGAGTGGTGCGGTGGTTAAGCGTTGGCTTGGGATGCCACCGGCCCCGGTTCAGGTCCCACATATGAGGGCCAGTGACACTGCCCTCAAAAAAAAAAAAAAATGAAGTCTTTGCCTCATGGAGCTGATATTCTAGTGGGGGAGACAGATAACTGAACAATAAACAAATACAAGACAATGGTGGGTATTAATAAATGTTCCAAAGAAAAATAAATCAAAGTAAGAAGGATTACGGAGGTAGTATTTAGGCAAAGTAACAGAGTACAAAGGCAGAGTAAGCCTTTGTAGCGATCTGGCATGAAGGAATGTTCTAGGCAACGGAAATGGAAAGTACAAAGGCCTGAAGGCAGGAGGGTGTTTTGTGGATGTGAGGAGATAGGAGGCCAGCATGACCAGAGCACACTGGGCACAAGGAAGAATGCAGGGAGATAAAACAGATATGGCAGGGCCGCGCGATCGCATGAAAACTTAGAGGGTGGGCTGGTGACTTGGGATTCTATCCTCAGTTTGCTGGGAAACCATTAAAAGGTGTTCTAAAAGGGCTGAGTTGTATCCCTCACAAATCAACATGTTGAAGCCCTAACTGCCAGTACCTCAGAATGTGATTATATTTGGAGTAGGGCCTTTATAGTGATGATTAAGTTAAAACAAGGCCATTAGGGTTGGCCCTCATCCAGTCTGACTGGTGTCCTTATAGGGAGAGGAAATTTGGACAGAGATACCAGAGAAGTCTGTGTATAGAGAAAAGACCATGTGAGGACACAAGGTCGCCATCCACAAGCCAAGGAGAGAGCTTCGAGAAGAAACCAAACTTGCTGACCCCTTGATCTTGTACTTCCAGGCTCCAAAACTATGAGACAATAAGTTTCCGTAGTTTAAGCCACCCAGTATGTGGTATTTTATTAAGGCAGCCCTTAGAAACTAATATAAAGGGTACTGAAAAGTAGATTGCCATAATATGACTTTAATTTTCGAATGATCTCTCCAGCTGATATGAGAAGGACACGAGTCAAGAGGCTGCTGCAAAGATCCAGATAAAAGGGAATGGTGGGTGGGACTGGACTGTTAGTAAGAAGTGATGAGAGGTGACCAGAGTCCAGACAGATTTGCAGGAAGGGCCAACAGAATTTGTGGGAAACAGGGGAATTGGAGAAGCTGGCAAGATCATGCTTGTTCAAATGTTTCTTCAGGCACTGGCCCAAATCATTCATACGCTGTCCCCCAGGAGGCTCTGGGTGCTGTGACAAGATCTTAAAAAAAAAAAAGCCCTAAGATTTTTGGAGCGAAAACCGTCTAAGGAGGAGCAAATGGCAGAGTCCACTGAAATAAGATCCTGATATGGTTCTGGAGTCAGAATATCTGGGTTCAAATCCTGGATCCATTTCTTACTGTGTGACTAAGGACAAGTTATTTAAATTGGCTAAATCTCTGTTTTCTCATCTACCAAATGAAGATGACCATATCTACTTCCTGGGCCTGTTGTAAGAATTAAAGGAAGTATTTATGTGAAGCTCTCAGCACAGATTTGGACAATGAGGTAAATGGTCAATGATTATGCATTAGTTAGCTCTTGTTATGTAACAAGCCCCTCCCCCAAAATTCAGTGACTTAAAGTAAGCAGCATGTCATTTTGCTCATGAAACTACATCAGCATTTTTTTTTTTTTTTTTTTTTTTTAGAGGGCAGTGTCACTAGCCCTCATATGTGGGATCCGAACCAGGGCTGCTGGTATCCCAAGTCAGCTTTTAACCACTGCGCCACTCAGCCGGCCCTAGATCAGCTTTTTTTTTAAAGAGCCAAGCAGGACTGAAATAGAGGAACTGTTTCCAAAGGGCCTATGAGCTAGGCGAACAGTGGACAACCACCCCCCACACACACACAGGTTATAAGTATTGACTACCCTGTTTCCCCCAAAACAAAACCTAGCCGGAAAATAAGCCATGGCATGATTTTAGGTGCCCAAATATGGCACCTTGGCATACTGAATATTTTAAGCTGAAGGAGTTTGTGGAAAAGGCACCCTTCTCCCAGAAATAGGCCATAAAACCCTCCTGTGAGGGGTGCGTGCTCTCCATATCCTGGAGGAATCATGCTACAGTTTCTTCTCCAGCTACATCTTATTTTTGGGGAAACACGGTAGGAGTGGCCAGGGGACATGAGTTCTGGTCAGGCTGTGTGATCTGGGGCAAGTTCTTTCCCTCACTGTGCCTCAGTTTCCTCATATGTAAGGCAAGGAGTTGGATCAGACAATCTTGAGGGTTTCCTCCAGGTATGAATTCTCTTGAATACATGGAACACAACCTCCCTACCTGTGGCTTACACAAATAGGGGGTTACTGGTCATACACAAATCCAGGGCTAAGTTGTCCAGGACTAATGGGGGAGCTCAATGGCATCAAAAACCACAAGCCTTTTTCTGTCTCTCTGCTCTGCCACCCTTTGTGGTTGTTGTCTCATGGTCTCAAGGTAGTCACTACCCCTCCAAGTATCACATCTTTGTTCTAGGCTAAGGAAAAGGGCAGAAAGAGAAGAAAGGTTTATACCAGCAGTCTGCGCCTAATTCTAAGGGCTTCCATGGGATCCCCATCCTGGCTCGTGTGCTTATGTCTTATTAGCCAGAACTGTTCCCAGGGACCGCTGAACTGGAAGGTGGCTAGGAGTTCCAAATGGGAGTGGGGTCAGCCAGCTCACAGTGCCGACTGCAGAAACGAACTACACATTCATCTAGTCCTGAGGGAGCATATTGGGGCTTTCTACCCACAGGGAGCTCCGGCCAGTCTGCTGGCTTCATGATGGCCTGCTGGAGGGACGTTGTCCCTCTGATAACTGTTCCCATGTAATGCCATGGGACTATAAATTCCAAAACGACAAGGACATTATTTGCTTGCTCTCACCTGGATCTTCAGGACCTAGCTTAGGGCCTGGTACATTATAGCTGCATGACAAACATTTATGAATGAACAAATTGCCCATCAATGGGAATGAATTTCAATGGACTGGATCGCTCAGGGAATGAGGGATCTGGATAATTGGATTTTCTGGCAGCCTGAGGGTGAAGCAGAAAAGCTTATGATTTCCAATTAATTCCGGCAACACCAAGTGCCTTCCACATCCAAGGCTCTAAGGTAAAGAAACCATGTGTTATATACATGTTTTACTGCACTTCACTTTATTGTGCTCCACAGGTGTTGTGGTTTTTACAAATTGAAGGCAAGACCCTCCACCAGCAAAGACTATGACTCGCCTTATTGTGGTGTCTGGAGCTGAACCTGCAGTATCTCCGAGGTGTGCCTGCATGTGTAAGGGTCAGGGTGTTGGCAGGAAAGATGGCACAATCAGGGTCACTCAGGAAACGTCAATGAGGGCCCACTTACAAGGATGGGCAAGGATGAAGGGAAACAATTAGAGTGCTGAAGTCCCCTGGGGCTAGCAATGCGGGGCGGCTGTTACTGTCCCTGGGCTGAGAGAGGAAGGGGAAGAAGTAGACCCCAGAAGTATAGGAGAGCTGAAGCTATATGAGTGGACTGCCCGGTAGGAGCTCTGACCTTGCATAGAGGGGCCTTGCCACTGCCCACTGCCACAGGCTGGGGCCCTGGCAGAGAGGACACTGGGAAATAAACACAGAGGACACTGGGAAACAAACACTCCACCCTCTTTCCTTCCATCCACTGTTCACCTGTTGGTGCATCTCATTTGCTGAACCCTACTGGGGACCAGAGGAGGGCCCCACTGATGCCATCTATTGAGATCACACTCCAGGGTGCACAGCAGCGGGGAGTGAGGATCTGGGGTGAGGTAGGTGGGGAATCTGCAGCACAGTGTATAATTTCACATTCCCATGGCCGCTCTATGAGGTGGCCATGATGGAGTCCACTCCTAAATAATAACACAGAGGCCCAGAGTAGTTCATCCATTTGTCTAAATTTACACAGCTCATGGCCAAGCCAGGACTAGAGCTCACATGGTCTGTGTGACTCCTATTCCTGGGCTTGTTCCTGGCTCCATGCCACCTGCCACACCAGCCTAGGAGGGAGATTGCCTGCTCATTCCTTTGGCTTCCTGATTCTTCTCGGGGATGAGAGACCAGGGTGGGAAAGAACTGCCTTCTGGGGCAGGCAAGTTAATTCTGCAAAGTATAGGATTCAAATTTAGATGCCAGGGATGGGGGTGTTCTGTCGAAGCCTTTTTAGAGTGGAAAGAGAACTGGGTCGGCGGCAGCCAGCAGGGCTGAGTTCTAGGTGGGCTCACACTAACAACGGCTATTATATATTGAGCCTCTCTTATATGCTCAGCACTGTGCTTCACATACATCTTTGCCAACCTTCAAAGGAATTGCATACTATTTCCATTTTACTGGTCCCCAAACAGAAGCACAGAGGTTAAATTACTTGTTAAAGGTAGAAATAGGATTCAAAATCATGACTGGCTGCAAAGGCCAAGCTCCTGCCTTTATTTCAGTAGTTGCCCTATGGAGGACTTCAAGCTGATTCTGACTCACTCAGACCACAAGAATTTTGTTTAAAAAAAAAAAATGAAATCAGTGGCCAACACCTTAAAATTGTGCAGTTTCACATAAAGCTGAATTTCTGACTTCTATTGAAATATTGGAAGGTTGGAAACTCTGGGCCCATACTCTTGCATGGCAATGATTAACTAAAACTGAGTAATAGTTGCCTCCTTTAATTAAATGTGGCTCTCATTTTTGCCACAGTCCCCACCACTCCCTATTGTGTCCCAACACTCAGCCTGAGCATCAGCTGCCATTCTTATTCGCCGATCCCACTGATTCTTTTACTTATTCTGCTCTTTTTCTTATTCTCCTGCTTGGCTCCAGGAGAAATTTAAGTTTGTGTTTCCAGAGTGCCCACATCACTGATGGTGCAGGATGATCTACTGGAGCGAGAGACATAAATACTGGACCCTCCTGTCATATGTAGGATCTCATTCATTTTTAATATCTATTTTCATGTCCTATAATAGGTTTAATATAGTAATACAATAGCCATGGCTATATTTTATAAATTATGCATATACATGGGGGTATTTGCTTAGAATCATTTTTCTAATAGGGCTCTGAGAGAGAAGTTTGAAGATCATTGTTCTTAATTACTACCCTTAGACTCGCTGTGAGACATTGTGAAAATGTCTTTGACTTTCTAGGCATAGACTTTTTTTCTTATTGGGAAAATGGAGATAATAATACTGTCTGTCTTGAAGAGTTGTTTTCAAATTCTAAATGCCCAGAAAGCTGTCAAGTGCTAAGCAATAAACGCAGAAAGCCATTTGGAAGAAGTCACTGCACAGCCAGCCATGTGGTGGCTGATGGTCTTACGTTAATGTCAACCTGGGAGGGGATTGGAAGGTTCCCTGTAGGGTGCTGAGTCTAAGGCCTGAGCTGCAGCTGACCTGGTCCAACCCCCTGCACAGCAACCAACATTGATTTTCAGGTTCATTAGTGCTGATGATGCACTCCAGGGCAAGACAACAGCACTGCTCTCATTACAGCAAAGCAGCTGCCCCATTTCTGTTCACCTGCCCCTTACCTGCAGCCTACATCTGGTATTCTAGGAAGCATGTTAGCACGTTCCTCCTTTCCTTCAATCCCACCTGCCTCCTTTGTCCTTGGGTTCATTCTGGCTTGGGGGGGGGAGTCAAGATTGAAAGGGGAACTCAGAGACACAGGTGAGGGTGTCAGCGGAGTGTGTGCCCTCATGTGGTCACGACAAAGTGCCCTCCCACCCCAAAGGAAGAAATGACCCTGAGACCAAGAACTTCATAGCTTCTCAAGGGCAGCTCAGCCTGAGGGTGGAGGCTTTGGCCTCCTGGGGTGGGCCCTTTGGGGGACTCAGGGGATTAGACAGACCCTGAATGCTGACTGAGTCTCTGAGACAGGATGCTCCAGGTGCTCACTTTTTTCCTTCCCATCACCAAGGATGATTGCAGAATTGCTCAAATCCCCCAGGTAAGGAGAGGTAAATGCTGGGCAGAATCACAGCCCACTGAAGAGTGGCATAAGGATGACCAAACGCTCTGCTTTGCCTAGGACTGAGAAGCTTCCTGGGACACAGGACTTTCAGTGCTAAAACTGAGACAGTTCCAGGCCAGGCTGAAAGGCTGGACATTCCAGATGCAGCCAGATTTTCAGCCTTTAGCACCTGTCTTCAAAGACCACGTATTACAGCACGCCTCTACAGGGCCCTGAGTGAGGACAGTGAGATACTGAGGGTCCATGCAGAGTGACAGGCAGTGGACACCTGGAGGAGGAAAGGGAAGGAACCTTGAATATCGGGCCAAGTGCTCTGTGCTCTCTCTGGGTTGGAGTGGGGCAGGAGACAGTAGACAGGGTGGCTCCATATTCACTCTGCTTGTAAGATGGGATTCCTGTAGGAAGAGGGCCAGAGCCTGTGCAGATCCTAAGAGGTGCTGTTTATGAAGCATCTTTACCTTTTTTTTTTTTTTTTAAGATTTTTATTGGGGAATTGGGGGAGGGGAACAGCATTGGGGAAGCAGGGAAGAGGAACAGACAAGTTGCTGTCTTTTTGTTCTTCAGACTAGTTGCGGAGGACGTTGCTTCACTGGCCCATGTTGGTATCGTCACTGCGCTCTTCCCAGATGAGACAGATCAGTCGCCGTCCTCTGGATGGTCGCTCACCGTGGCTATTGGCAGCTCACGCTGGCTGCCAGCCGCTCACTGTAGCCTATGGCAGCCCACTGCAGCAGGGGCTGCAGCCTATACTATCCCCGGGGCTGGCACAGCCCAGCTCCAGGTGGAGCTGTTGTTAGCTGTGGAGGGCAGTGTCACTGGCCCTCATCTGTGGGATCTGAACCGGGGCTGCTGGCGTCCCACCAGCTCTTAACCAATGCGCCACTCGGCCGGCCCCGCATCTTTACCTTTTTAACATCAGTCCAAACCCTTGCGGGATAGGTTTTCATAGATGAGGAAACCAGATCTTTGAGAGGCTCAAGAATCTGCTCAATGCCTGCCTTAGTCCCTCTGGTTGGCCCTAACAGACTGGGAATCTTACACACAGCAGAAATGTACTACTCACAGTTCTGGGGCTGGAAGTTCAAGGTCAGGGTGCCAGTATGGTTGGATGAGGGCCCTCTTCTAGGCTGCAGACTTCTCATTTTGACCTCATATGGCAAAAGGAGCTGGGGAAATATGTGGGATCCCTTTTAAAAGAATACTAAGTCCATTCACAAATGCTCCTACCTCGTGATCAAACCACTTCCCAAAGGCTCCGATTGTGGACCATGAATTTTAAATCATTATAACTAGCCTCAAACACATCTTTATTGATCAAAATAGGAACCATTACAATGAACACATTTTTGCCAATGAGAAATAAGTTTGTTTATTCCTGTAGCATAAAAATCTGTGCTTTGGGATTCAACGAATTCTTGGAAAGCATTTTCTGCATCCTGATGATTGTGGAAGTGTTTTCCCTGCAAAAAGTTGTCGAGATGCTTGAAGAAGTGGTAGTTGGTTGGCGAGAGGTCAGGTGACTATGGAGGATGAGACAAAGCTTCGTAGCCCAATTCATTCAACTTTGGAAGCATTGGTTGTGCGACGTGCGGTCAGGCGTTGTCATGGAGAATTGGGCCCTTTCTGTTGACCAATGCCGGCTTCAGGTGTTGCAGTTTTTGGTACATTTCATCGATTTGCTGAGCATACTTTTCAGAGGTAATGGTTTCGCTGGGATTCAGAAGGCTATAGTGGATCAGACCGGCAGCAGACCACCAAACAGTGACCATGACCTTTTTTTGGCACAAGTTTGGGAAGTGCTTTGGAGCTTCTTCTCGGTACAATCACTGAGCTGGTAGTCGCTGGTTGTTGTATAAAATCCACTTTTTATCGCACATCACAATCTGATCAAGAAATGGTTTGTTGTTGTTGCACAGAATAAGAGAAGACGACACTTCAAAATGGCAATTTTTTTGATTTGCGGTCAACTCAAGTCACCCACTTATTGCGCTTTTACACCTTTCCAATTTGCTTCAAATGCCGAATGACCGTAGAATGGTCAACATTGAGTTCTTTGGCAACTTCTCGTGTAGCTATAAGAGGATCAGCTTCGACGACTGCTCTTAATTGGTCGTTGTCAATTCCGATGGCCTGCCACTATGCTCCTCATCTTCAAGGCTCTCGTCTCCTTTGCAAAATGTCTTGAACCACCACTGCACTGCATATTCGTTAGCAGTTCCTGGGCCAAATGCATTGTGGATGTTGCGAGTTGTCTCCGCTGCTTTACAACCCATTTTGAACTCAAATAAGAAAAATCACTCGAATTGGCTTTTTCTATAAAATCATCTCCATGGTATAAAATATAAAGTAAATAGCAAGTAATAAGTCATTAGCAAAAAAATAAAGCGAGAAGTGCACATTTAAATGATGTATAACCACGTTTATTTAAGAATGTACTTCAATATCAAATGGCAAATTTCAACAATGCAAAAACCGCAAGTACTTTTGTGCAACCTATACTAATACCATTACCTTTGGGGGTTAGGATTTCAACCTATGAATTTGGGGTGGGGGGTGGACACAAACATTCAGACCATAACAGCACCCCCACTTGAAAATGGTAGAGTCTGCACTTTGACCTCAGGTCTGCTCGCTTCCAGTGCCTGGGTACTTTCAACCATTAGGCAACACTGTCTCTCCAGGAGGATTTTCTTAAAACATCATATCATTTCATATTATTTTAACTCAGGAGCTGGCAGGGGAAGGGAGTAGGTGGGTGGGAGCTTTGTTCAATCTTTCTGTGCCTTTTGGGTATTCTAGATTTTCCACTATTGGTTGGCTGAGGTTAAAGCAGGGAGAGTGAGCCAAATTTCAATCCCATATTTCCTACTTATTAACACCTGGTCAGGAGAGACGGTAACAGCTGTTAGCTGCAATGAGGTATTGAAGATGTCTGTGGATTTCAAATTAACCACCAGGAAGCCTTCATGCTTTGCCCCAACAAACCCAGGCAGTCTGGCTGAATTTAGCCCAGGAGATAGTGGAGATGGGAGAGTGCTGGAGCCTTTTGAGGTGTCTGTGTGTGGGGGAGAGGGTGTTACCACACATATGCACGCTCTAGATTTAATTTATCAGTGTTACTGATTGTAAAAAAAAAAAAAAAAAAGAGCTAGGCTTTGCAACACTGCCTATGGGCAAGCACCAAAATTAAAGTGTTATTTAAAATACATGAGAGAGACCAAGAGTCATTTAAATAGCTTTAAAACGTACGAGACCCCCACTGACTGTAAAATACTACCTCCTTGGAGGATCAATTCCAAAGAAGAGATTTTTTTCCTAGGTCCTGAAAATACATGTAGCTGTAATTTCTATAGCAGAGCAAAAATCATTCATTTATTCATTTCACAAACATTTGTTGAGTGTCTCCTATGGCCCAGGCCCCATGCTGGGTGCTGTGAGGATATAAAGGCGAGATTAGCTAGGATCTTTGTCTAGAATCCCTAGGTCATTAATGAAGATAAAGCACACAAATTAATGTTCTACAGGATACATATGAGGAAAGGGAGGGCACTGCAGGCAGGGAGAGTGGCCTGAGTGAAGATCTTCAGAGGATGAAAACCGAGCATACCTGGGACAGGGGAGGTGCCTGGGTTGGCTCAGAGCACAGGGAGAACCAAGGAAAGAGAATGAAGCTCCCAGCGGGGAAGTACTCCCTGGTGTCCGACCTCATTCCTGAAGATATAATAGAGATGTCCCTAGAGCCAGAAAGAGGTCTCAGGAAAACCTAATGGTCCACAAGAGTTTCATGTTGATAAATCAAACTTGGGGAATCTCCAAGCCTAGGGCGCAGATGACGAGATCAGCAGGTCAGTGGAGGGAGAGCTTGGTGTGGGCTGGAGGAAATGGAGTGCATTTTAGGGGCAAAACAGGAATTCAAACTAGAGGTGGGTTTGGAGGATGAAAAGAATTTCGTTGGTGGGAGTGGAGGGCCAAGGGCCTTCTGAGAAGAGGAAATTGCCTGAAGAGTGGTGGGGAGAAGGAGAGGAGATAGCCCTGGGGTGGGTGAGACCCCTGGATTGACCAGCACAGAAGGAAGGTACTGGTCTACCTTCCTCCCCTTCTGGGCAAGCGACAGACCCGTGTAATGAAGGGTGGCCCAGGTTTTGGAGGCAGATGGATCCGGGTGGGGTTGAACTCTAGCTCTGTCATTGATTTTTTTTTTTTTTTTTTTTTTTTTTTTTAGCTGAGCCATCCTGCCACCTGTTGGCAGCTCAGCTCAGGCTGGGGATCCAATCGGCAATCCCTGTTGCTCAGAGCTCGCACTCTTAGCGAGCTAAGCCACGGGCAGGCCCTCGTCATTGACTCATTTTAAGGCACCTCTCTATACCTCCCTCAGCCTCAGTTTCGCACTCTCCAACTGGCTTCCTCCTCCAGGGTCTGGGTCACATCCAAACACCGTTCTGAGAACAGAGGAGAGAGACAGAGACTCCTCACAGATTCCTTGCAGGACTGAGGAAATCTCCCAGAAGCCCCTGCAGGGCACATGTTTATTCTGAATCACTCACCGTCAGAAGGGGCTGGTCTTCCCATAGACAAATCAGGCTGGTCCTGGACTTGGGAGGCGGGACGGGTTTCTCAGGCTCAGGGCGCGCCTGCTGCAAATGATCTGGGAACCAGAGGGACTGGAAGTTGGTTAGATCACGAGTAGGGCCCGGGCAGAGACAGTTTGCAAAATGCCCCACACAGAGCGGGTTCTCAGGCCACGGAGGCCACAGATAACCGGCTCAAGATGCCTTTTCTTGTGTCTGTGGTCATTAAACCTCTAAAAGGGAAGGGAGAAAATGAAGCAAGATTTGGAGAGGACCCATAGAGTAGTTGATATCAAAATCATGATGTTGACTATTAAATTATTTTAAGTCCATGTTTTGTGACTTTTCAGTGAAGCACTACCTGCTATGACTTATTTATTTTTTATTTATTAAATTTTATTGGGGAATTGGGGAAGGGGAACAGACAAGTTGCTGTCCTTTTGTTCTCCAGTCTAGTTGTGGAGGACGTTGCTTCACTGGCCCATGTTGGTATCATCATTGCGCCTCTTCCCGGATGAGGCAGATCAGTCGCCGGCCTCTGGATGTCGCTCACCGCGGCTGTTGGCAGCTCACGCTGGCTGCTGGCCACTCACTGTAGCCTATGGCAGCCCACTGCAGCAGGGGCTGCAGCTATGCCATCCCGGGAACTCACAGCAGCCCAGCTCCAGGTAGAGCTGTTATTCACCATCTTAGCTGTAGAGGGCAGTGTCACTGGCCCTCATATGTGGATTCTGAACCGGGGCAGCTGTTGTCCCAAGCCAGTTCTTAACCAACCATAACAGGCTGGCCCCTGCTATGACTTTTTAAAAAAATCTTCACATTTGTCTCCTCTTCTCCAAGGTATAACAACATATCCCTTTTCATTTAGTCCTCACAACTACTCCGGCTTCCTGTGGGGACGTTATAGAGTCCTTCTGGTTACTAACCTCTTTGTGCCACCTGGAGGTTTTTTTTCAGTTGGTGCTCATAATAATTGTGAACCTGGTGAGGGCTAGGCTACCTGGGAAAAATCCCAGCCAAGTAGTTGATAGTTGTGCGAATGTGGGCAAGGCAGCCTCTCTCTCTTTCTTCATCTGGAAAAATAACAGTACCTAGCTCTTTGGGTTCTTACGATGGTTAAAAAATAGTTTGGTCTTCTCTCTCTGTCGGGAGAATTTGTGAATCATAGGAGATTGGATTCTTGCCACTTCCTGCCATCTCATCAAAGAGCAGAACATAGAATAGGGCTTTGTGAAGGGAAGGAATGTGCAACTTAATGAAAAACATGCATTCCATAATTTAGGGAAACTACAGTATTACTACTTTTCAGCATAACAACATGATATAAATAGTAAAATTAGGTTAATTGCTAAAAAAGGTACAATTCATTAATAGGGTTGCATTATATAAGTGTTTGCACATGTAAAATCCTTTAATATACACGGATTTTAATTGCTGCATTCGTATGGAAAATTGCTGGCTCTGCCGTTATGAGCTTTGTGATCTCAGACAACTATCTTCATCTGTCTGAGCCTCCATTTCATTGGCTATAAAATGAGACTAACAATTTCTTTCTTGTAATAAAAGACCAGATAAGGTGATGCATGAAAAGGCTTTGAAAACTGGAAATCAGGACACTTTCCTTAGGTATTGAATAATTATTGTAACTAATACTCATCTACAATAAAAATATATTCACAGAAAACATTAAGACTCATTGTTTGAAATACCAGCTTTAAAAATGATCCAGAAACACTGACCTTGTGTTTTTCTTTACAATACTGTCTATAAGTTGGAGACATTTCATTTGCTTTTTCAAACACTATCTTTTTGATTAACAGCACCTTTGGATTTCGTGACCCCTTCTTTAGAAACTGAACAACAACTGGAGAATGGTTTCAGACAGCAATCTGGATGGTCCAAGCTCCTGGGTTAAGGTAGCTCCCTTTATGAATGTATTTTCTCGGTAAACATGAAAACTGGATTAAACCAAGCACTTCGTTGTGGATAAGGAAAATCAATGCTCTGTGGGCTGAGCTGTTTCTAATCTTTTTACAGAAATAGATGCACAATTTAACCTAAGAGTTCTGCTATTTCAAACCATGGCCGTTAGCTCTCACTTCCAGTTCATTCACATAGCCATCATGATGGAGTCAATCCTTGTGGGGTAAAAGCAACTAATGTCAGACCCCTGCTGGCCTCGTCTCACATTGCATGGGGAAGCACACTCTCTGGTTCCTATTGATGGAGAATTTGGCTCCAGGAGCAAGAGAGCCGCGATGCCAAAGATTCAGTTTGGCCTGACTTTATATTTAGTTGTCAATATTCATCAAAAGATATGTCACAATGGGAGCAAGAAGAAAGGTCAGATGCCTTATAATGGAGAGCAATGCTCTTGAGGGGCAACAGGGGATCATAATCTCCCTTCAGGGCAGAGGGGCATCTGGAGATCATAATCTCCCTTCAGGGCAGTTTGGGGCTTGAATCCACCTGTCTTACTAGCTTGCTCTTCATTGCTAACAGCAGGTAGTACAGCACTTGTTTTTCAGTATGCTTTCAAACTCATTAATAGTTGCATACTCTAATCTCTAGACTTTCTCTCCAGCGTTTTCATTCTGTTTCTCAAAGGCAAGGAGAGGATTCTGAAGGGTCAAGGTCAAAATAGAGTGCTCAAAGATTTATGTAATGGGGCCCCATAATAGGAGGTGGAGTTTGCAGGTATAAAGCATATCCAGAATTACAGTTCTTTTCCAGCTTGTGGTCTGTGCTCTTGCCTCTTCCTTCATGAAACTGAAATAAAATGGGACCTGCCCTTGCAAGGAAGGGAAAAGGAAGCGTAGAGCAGCTAAGGGACAGAGAGAAGAAACCCGAAAACGACAACCTCAGGTGAAGGAGTACAGCTCCTGTTTTGAGGAAGAGGGTGTTGATGAGTGCTCCCAGCTGGAAGAAATCAGACACAGCAGAAAGGAATTCATTTTGGAGCAAACATTTGAGAGTGGCAAAGTGGCTGAGGTGCCTGGCTCAACTTCCAAACTGGTGTTTTTGGCTACACTGAACAGGTCAACCTCAGGCAGCAGACCAAGGGGTTGGGACTGGGGAGCCATGGGGGGAGATCAGTCACTTTCTCTGCTTTAACATGGCTTAACAGATAAACTTAAAACTCCAAGGAAAGTTTCCAAGGGCCAAAAGTCAGGGCCTTAACTCTCTGAGCCACCCTAGCAGCCCCAGGACTAGAAGGTTACAGGAAGATGTCGGGGTTGTCTTGGAAACCAGGATATCTTCCAGCCAAGCCCCTGGATCCCTTCTTCTTCAGGGCTTGTGCCTCTTTAGTTCGGCTTGAGTGATGCAAATCCACTCTTCCCAGTAAAACAAAATCAGCTCATTAGCACCCCAGAGAATGTTTCCTGATTGCAGGAAGGAAAGCTGTGATTGTCAATCTAAACAGGGAGGCTTTGGAGATTTTCAAAAGTATTGTTGGCTGCACTGAGCAGGGAGTGAGAAACCACCCTCGATTTTCTGTGTTCATGTACATGGATGGATTCTAAGATACTTCGCTAGTCTCCTGTCGATGGATACTTAAGTCATTGCATTTTTTGCTATTAAAAACAATGCTGGGCCGGCCGAGTGGCGCATTGGTTAAGCGCTGGTTTTGGGATGCCAGCGGCCCCGGTTCGGATCCCACATGAGGGCCAGTGACACTGCCCTCTACAGCTAACAACAGCTCCACCTGGAGCTGGGCTGTGCGAGCCCCGGTGATGGTGTAGGCTGCAGCCCCTGCTGCAGTGGGCTGCCATAGGCTACAGTGAGTGGCCCGCAGCCAGCGTGAGCGGCTGGCAGCCAAGCGTGAGCTGCCAATAGCCGCGGTGAGCGACATCCAGAGGCCAGCGACCGATCTGCCTCATCCGGGAAGAGCGCAATGACGATACCAACAGTGAAGCAACATCCTCCGCAACTAGACTGAAGAACAAAAAGACAGCAACTTGTCTGTTCCCCTTCCCCGATTCCCCAACGCTGTTCCCCTCCGCCAATTCCCCAATAAAATCTTTAAAAAAAAAACAAAAACAATGCTACAGGAACATTCTTATGCAAAAGCTTTGTACAGGTGTCATAGTTCTTTCAGTTAAAGAGAGTTCTAGAAATGGGGCTGAATACCACCAAATTTACTTTCAAAAACCTATTTTTTTATACTTCAATTTATAATAATAATGCTAATATTGATCATAACAATTTTATTTCTTGGGGCTTACTATGTGCCAGGCACTCTATTAGGCACTGTTCATGTATTATCTTATTTGATCATCTCATCAACCCGATATAGTAGGTTCTATTATTATCCCCATTTGAGAGATGAAGAAATGGAAACACCAGGCACTTAAGTTACTTCTTTAAAGTGACTTAAATGCCAGACCCAGGCATTCTGATACATTATTTCACTCAAAAGAGAGCCTACCTCTATTTCAGGAAGAGAGAACTTGGGGAAACGATGTGGTGAACGTAACTGCAACTGCCCAGGAAAGGAAGCCAAGTGGAAGCTTATTGTTAGATGTGTCGCCATCTTGAATCTTCATGAACAAATCTTTGAGTTTGGTATTGATACAAGAACCTTAAGCTCAAGGTCACAAAAGTATTTCAATCCATATGTACCTATGAAACCTCTTCTGTTTTTTTGTGTTTTATAAAAAGATTTTATTGGGGAATTGGGGGAGGGGAACAGCATTAGGGAATCGGGGAAGGGGAACAGACAAGTTGCTGTCCTTTTGTTCTTCAGTTTAGTTGCAGAGGACGTTGCTTCACTGGCCCATGTTGGTATCATCATTGTGTTCTTCCCGGATGAGGCAGACCTGTCGCCAGCCTCCAGATGGTCGCTCACCGTGGCTATTGGCAGCTCACGCTGGCTGCCGGCCACTCACTGTGGCCTATGGCAGCCCACTGCAGCAGGGGCTGCAGCCTACACCGTCACCGGGGCTCACAGCCCAGCTGCAGGTGGAGCTGTTGTTAGCTGTAGAGGGCTGTGTCACTGGCCCTCATATATGGGATCCGAACCCGGACTGCTGGCATCCCAAACTTGCACCACTCAGCCAGCCCTGAAACCTCTTTTTACGAATTTTTTTTTTTTTTTTTGAGGGCAGTGTCACTGGCCCTCATATGTGGGACCCGAACCCCGGCCGCTGGCTTCCCAAGCCAGCGCTTAACCACCGCGCACCACTTGGCCAGCCCCCTGAAACCTCTTTTTTAAATGCATAATTCATTCAACCTAGTGTTGTTCTATTTAACCTCTGCCAAACAACTGGTGAAAGTGATTTTTTTCCCCAAATTAAATTAACTGGCTGTGTTCGAGTTCCGTTGTATCAGGCTTAGAGTACCTGAAATGGGATGTTGGGTAAATGCAATTCAAGGCCATAGGTGTTGTGCATTCCTAGAAATGGAATCCCTCAATCTGTGTGGAACATCATGATGAGAACTGGGGACCACACAGCTGATAGCTTTTTCCAGGTATGTTTGTGCCCAGGTATGAGTTCCTCAGGATGACATGCCTTTGTCCCTGAGAGAGAAAGGGTCAGCGACAGCTAAGGAAAGGGGCAAGGAGGAGGCAGGGGAAAGACAGCTGTTCTAGCAAGTGGGGATATTTATGCCTCGCTCTTGCTAAACGATCTTGCTACATTCCAGTGGATCTAATAATCTCCTAAGAAAACATCACCCTGTGTCTTTTGTTCACTTGGAAGGGCATGAACCCGGTAAGAGACAGGCCGTGACCACATGGAGGGTATCACGCACACTTTCTATGTGAGAAACAGGGTCATTACTAAATTACCAGCCTGATGATATACAACACACGACACATGAAGAGTCTGTTGGGTGAATGGGGGTGGGAAGAGTGTACGATTTTCACTAAAATTGTAATGAGGTGGAAAATTGTAATTCCAATAACTCCTTTCAGGGAGATAATTGTGTGGAGTTGGAAGAAATATGTTGAAAGCCATTTGGAAGTGGGTGGGGTGATAACCCCAAAAGGGTAGGCTGGAATAACAACAGATGGTCGCTAAATGGTCCTTTCTAAAAAGGGGTCAAAGCTTTTGTTTCTATGAGTGTGATATGCAGGTTGGGGCACAGCCTCCAATGTCCCCTCCTACCCCGTCCCCTACCCACCTCCCACCCCCACCCCACATACCACATAGAAAGGAGCATACCATTCCTATCGTCTCAATAAATGTTGACCTAATATTTAAAGGACAGCAGTTTGGAGGGATGCCAAGTCATTATTCTTCTTGATGTGCCCACATGTCCCTCTGGTGTTGCACACACACACTCACTCTCACTGGCACCTCCCACCCCTGTGCTGCTGCCTGGCACACTGATGCCCCCACGAGTGCACCTAAAAGGTCAAGTCTAAAGTGCCAGGGAAGGCATTTGAGAATGGCTCACATTAAACTCTGTTAGAGGCCAAACACAAACTGCCGTTTGTAGCAACCTTACACCTAGTTCAGGGAATGATGTCACTGTGAAGCTGTAATAAAGACCTGCCCATGCACTGGGCTTCCTGAGCATGTGCGCCCTGTGCTTCCTGTATTGCTGTGTAGGAAACCATCGAGCAGGCCAGTGCTGCTTTTACTGGCCATGACAGTAATCCCAGAATGCAGCCTGGCAAAGATAACTGAGGACAGCGGGGAGGGCTAGGTGGGAGGGGGAGACTCAGAGACAGAGAGAAACCATAGTTTGTCAGAGCTACACCCCATGTTCCAGATGGTGCCTCTCTGAAAAGGAAGCTGACACTTGTGCTGAAAGCTTATGTCTGTCTGTTGCAGGCCCTGGGACTAGGAATTCCAGTCTATGGAATGGTGCCCTTCAGCATCAAAGAAGGAACCTTGGGGGACTCCCAGCAGTTCCCACGTGGGTTCTTGGGTCTCTAGACAGCCTTTCTCATCTGAGAGATAGTCCTTAACCAAATCTGGCTAAGAATTGAGTTTTCCTAACAGCCATGTGACCTTAGGCACATCATTTCAGCTCTTTGGTCCTCAGTTTTTTCACCAGTTAAATGAGGTCAGCTGGACTAATCTCTAAATCCATGTTTCCTAAGATTGTTACATGGAACACCAGAAAAACATACTCTATTCCCTTCCTGGAGTTCCACCATGCACACAAACATACTATAAGGTGTTGGGACTTCTTCCCTAGAAGTCCCACAGAAAAGAAACTTGCTTTTTGTTTTGCCCACTGTTTCACTTCTCAATTTACTTGACTTTAGTCCACTTTTTCATGGCTTATGCACATATGTCATCTTAGTCTGGTATAGCAAAATACCATAAAGGATGACTTACAGTTCTGGAAGCTGGATGTCCGAGATCATGGTCAAGTTCTGGTGAGAGTTCTTTTCTTATTTACAGACTGCTGATTTCTCATTGTATCCTCGCATGGTGGAAAGAGGGTGACAGAGCTCTCTGGGGGGGGTCTCTTTTGTAAGGGCATGAATCCAATCATGAGAGCTCCACCCCATGACTTAATTACTCCACGAAGGGCCCACCTCCTAATATTATCACATTGGGGGTTAGGATTTCAACATATGAATTTTGGGGAAACACAAATATTCAGTGTAAAACATTTGGGCAAATGCTCTCCATAAAGACTTCAGGTGAGTCCAGTTCTCATGGCATAGCCTAACACACAAACACATGTGTGCACACACATACACATGCATATTCACCCACGGAGACACAAACAGATGCTCGCACATGAGTGTGCATGCACGCACACACCTGGAGATAAAGAGGTGTTGGGGTGCTTAGAGGAAGCCTCTTCCTGTTCCCATTGTCCCTCCTTATTGTGCTAAGATCTTACAATGTTAGAGCTGGAAGAGGCAGAGGGATCCTCCCATCTAGGTGGCTCTACCCCTCATTTAGGAGTATTTAAAGAAGGGAGTTGATCTGTCAAATGCCACACAATTTGTTAGTGGCAGAGCAAGGACAGCAGTTAGGTTTCCCAACTCTCTTCCCTCTTCTCCTGGGAAGAGCAGGTGCCTTATGGTGGCACCACTTGCTTTGGACACTCATGCTGGGGTAGATGTAGCTAACTAAGGTGCCCCCTAGTTTTCTGCATCAAGATGTAATATCTGGAGAAACTCTGGATACAAGTACTATTAAGATGTCACTCAACAAGTCCACAAATATTTTTTGAACATCTATTTTGCGTCAGGCAATTTTGTCGGCATTGGTAACACTGTAGTGAGCAAACACTACAACCTTTGAAGAGTTACCGACAGTAATCGCATGAACCAACCAACACACGTAATTTGAGATACTTGTAATTGACATGAAAGTGCAGTTGAGTGGGTGTGGTCGAGAGAGGGCAAGGAAGTGGTCCTGGGGAGGACCTGGACGCTGAGCACAGAAACCCGGATGGAGCACTATGAGGGCAGCTCCACCTCCCACAGCCTCAGAGGGCTCCATTTTGATGAGTGATGATCGTCATCATAAACTACCACTGCTGAAGGGCTCCCTCTGTGGCAGGCGCTGCACGAAGCCCTGGAGATCCAGCTGCTCCATGAATTCCTCACTAAGGACAGAGCCCGTCCTAGAACCAAGTCTGTCTTCTTCTAACACCCAGTATCAGGAGTGCGATCATTCCATTTTCTAGACAGAAGACTGCATGTTGTTTTTTCCTGGATGTGCAACCCTGGGGTTAAGTGGTTCATAATGTTAACAGGGTCTCCCTAGCAACTCGGGCTAACTTTTACTTTTCACCTCATTCCAGCACTCTTAGGTCTATCCACCAGAGACCTGCCCTTTCCCCAATAACACACACAAAATCAATTACATTATATTATCTGATGGCAGTTGTACTTACACCTCAGGAGGGAGAGAAGTATGTTTTTTATGAGTGGAGATTTTGTTTTTCCATTCTGTTCCCTCCCAGCAGGGACCTCAATCTTTTTTTTTCTGAAGTTACACATTGTGTGCGGGTTTGGACCTGAGCTCGTGAGGGAATGGATACACACCACACCTTATTTATTTTCTCTTGTGGAAGGGTCTCAGCTGTTTTTCCTTCCAAATTGAATTCTCTGACTCTTGAGGAATGACCCAAGCAGAGAAATTTCCCAAACATCTGAAATCTGAGAATTTGTGCCTGGAATCCATGAGGCTCATGGTTTCCAGATGGAGGACCGGAAGAAGAGGAGGCGGAGGAGGAGAGGAAGGAGGGCGGGAGGATGAAAGGCAGGCAGAAGCCTGAACTCTGGATCACTCCTGCCTGCCTTGTGAACTAGGCCAGGTCTATTTGCTCTACAACTTTGCCATTTGACAATGTGCCAGGCCTGAAGAAATGCAGCAGTTGTGCACGTCCTCATGAGGTTGGTCCAGCGATTATTAGAGAGTAAGTCATCATGAGATGGTCTTTTCTGAGGGCAGTGACTCACCTCAGTAGGACAGTATATAAGAAAGCTCATGGCTTGTCTGTCAAGAGGGGCATACACACTCCAGATGGATTTTCTCACCATCTCAAAAATGGCAAAAGACAAACACTTCTAGAAATTTTGGCTTGTTTACACCACTTAACCATATGCAAAGTGGACCCCGAGGTGACCTAATTCTTGTCCTTATGTCCACATGTCTTGTCCTTATGCCAGAGGTGGGGAAGGGGGCTTGTCAGGCAACCTAGTTTTGAGTAAATTAACAGGCAAATACAGTTTGGCCACAAGTGGGCTCAGTATGAGCTCAGAAGGAATGTGGTAGTTTGATCAGACAGGTCAGTATCTTCCAGGAAAAATAGAAAGTTTGGGAAAAATAGGTGAGAACCCACCTGGCAGCAAATGGGAAATGGATTTAAGTGCTGAGAAAATACCCATTTTATTGTTACCAGTGGTTTCTTTCTCATCATCTCCACCACCACCCGCCACCATCGAGCCAAAAACCTTGCCCCTCTATCGGTTCTTCCCACTTGGAACAGGCTGAATTTGATACTAGGATACTGCCATCCGGCTGGGCCCAAAAGGTCCCAGAGGCCCCAGTGTGTAGACAGAAACCACCCGCCATCTCCAGAAGTCCTAATAAAAACAGTGAGGCAGCAAAAGGTCACCTTCAAGCCAGAGTCCAGTAACAAATGGCCACAGTGAAGCCACACTTGGACTCAGTGTTTTCAAGAACCAAGTGTTCTAGTCTTCTTAACCAGCTCAGCTGATCTCCTGACGTGGGACACGTGAATGTTTAACTACACTCTGGCTTGGGGGAGAAGCCAGCAGGGGTGAACATACCCTGTAATGGCCTGACTTCAGTAGGTACTCGTCTCAGCCTGAGGTAGGAAGGGACGTGGCTTGCCTCCCCAAGCTGAGCGGCGCTCAGGACTTGGGAACTTCTTCAGACTATGATGTGAGTGTGGAGTCTGAGCTAGGCGTTATCACCGGGAAATGGTGGACAATTCCCTTCTCCCCACGCCCTTCTTTTCCTATTGCTGATTCTACTGTTCAGAAGTGAATTATGATTTAATCCCTTCTGCTGCTATGGGCGTTACAAAATGTTGGATGAAATGTAGTTATAAAAAAATATTTAAAGAAACGGAAAAACAAACAAAAAAAAAAAGAAAAAATATTTAAGTAAAAGACAAAGAGAAAGAGAAAGATAGGAAGAAAGGAAGAGACCGAGGGAGGGAGGGAGGGAGGGAGGGAGGGAGGGAGGGAGGGAGAGAGAGAGAATGTTGTAGCCAATGACACAACTCATTATTACATCAGCAAAAGATGGAAAGCGTGGAAAAATCCCTGCCTGTATACCGAATGGAATGCAGTTGATTAACTTAGGGCATTTCTATATATAAAGAACATGGCATGTGCTTGCTTTTACAGTCATGCAGTATTGGAAGCTGAGCATAAGGGAGAAAGGATAGTTCCAGTCACGTGCTTCTGGGTTTCTTTATCTTAAGGTCATCAGCTCAGGGCCAGGTTGCCACAAAGTGCTCAATGACCCATGGGAAATGAATCATGTCTTCATTCCAGGGCTTAATATATGCATTACATCACTATTGGAAGCAAGCAACTGTGTGGTTGTTGGCTCCAGCATGGATTAAGGTCAAAAGTGGCCCCAGCGACCGAATTCCCTAGCAAGGGTTTGCCACACAGCTCCATGGACCCTTGGCTTCTGAATTCTTTCTTCTCCTAGCAACTCTACTAAACACCAAGCTTCCCAGGCTGGTTATTATGTCTACATCAAGTTTACTCTTCTTGCAAAGAACTGGAGAACTACAAATGAGACTCTCATTACGAGTTAAATTGTGTTACACCCAACTTGTGGTGAGGGTCCAGTTTCTTTCTATTATGCGCTGATTTTGTTGTAATGACAATTGCTTGAAATAAATGGGCAATTGACAGGGGCTTAGACATAACAGAGATGCTTAAGTGATTTTTAGAGTGGCAGTACTTGCTGTAACAAAATTTGACCTGTAGGCTGGTTATTAGTTTTATTCATCACATGGGAAACTTGGCACTTCCATTGTTCATGCCATTATGTGCAAAGCATTGTAGCATGAAAGTCACTTATAAAGCTATGAAAAAAACCTCTAAACACAAGAGGTTTATGGAACAATAAAACCTCAGGTAGGGAGAGGTTTTATTTAGCTAAATGTTCTGGGTTGTCAAAGGTTTATTCCTTCTAACCCTAAAAGGTGTTTGTTCTGGTTTTTTTTGTTTTTAAGAAATTCTTGCCTTCTGAATACAGTTTCTTTAGGTGCGACACTCAGGGTCATCATTTGGAATATAGTTATGCTATCCTATGACACAACGAGGCTTTTAAAGTTGAGATGTATATAGAGCTGTTCGGTCACTCAATGTCCCCCGAAAACACTGCTTTTGGAGCTCTTCAGACTACTTACCATTTTTTGTCTTCTTTCTGCCAGCTTCTTTTCCTTCTTGACTTGTTTCCCCTAGAAGCCTGCTTCTCACCCTCAAATTTAATCTGTTGTAGGCTTGAAAACCAGACAGCATTCAGAATTATGTGTGAAGTAGGAATAAGTAGGTTCTAAGTGGGTGCTTTATGGGTAGCTGTAGGACCTTTCTCTCAGGTTTTGTTTCGTAACATTTACTTCAGCTGGTCAGAAGGCTTATTTCTTGGTTTCTAGTTCTCCTTGTTGAATGGGTTCAGCAGAGGTTCCAGATTTTTCTAGTTCTGTCTCAATTACTCATTGTCAAACTACTTATTTTGGTTTCATGTTTGGGAAGCAGGGATACGTGAAGCCGATAGATAATCAAGGGGAAGGGAAAGGACTGAACCCCTAAAATGGTGTGAAGCCGTGGGCCCTTTTGTAAGGTAAGTGGTACGGTGGCCTAAACTCAGTAAATGAACTAGGAAACAGACAAGCTCCTTTTGCAGTCCTTTCCCAATAATACAAAAGCTGGCCCAGTGTTAAGCTATTGAAGATGCCGTCGAGATGTTTAATTACAGATTTATGTCAGAACTCCCTGGCTTTTGAGATTTCAAGTCGATGGCAAGAGAAACCATAACTTTGTCTCTCCTGGTGATTTCATTATGGCCTTGGAATAAAGAAGATAAAGCATGTCTAATCGTTCCCTCCTTCCAAAAGTGCAGTTTCAGGTAAGAAGAGGGTTTCATTGCTATCCTCAGCCCTCCTTCCCTCACTGTACATTGTACTTCATACTGTACAAAACAAAGCCTAAAAAAGAGCAAATTGCTTTGCCCCAAGGCCATACGACACGTGTATGGGAAGCTATCCACCAATAAAGGTAGAATTAGTGGAGTGAGGTGAGATTAACAGCAGGGCTTGAGAGGTCTGTGGGCTTAAATCCTGGTTTCCCATTTATTAGGTGTGACTTTGGGCATAATATTTAACTCTCTAAATCTGATTCCTGAGCAACAAAATAGGGGATGATGATATTAGTGCTGTGAGAATTAATATGAAAAGCAACTAAGACAGTGCCTAGCCCAGAGAAAGAGCTCACTAAATGATAGCTACTTTTATTAACAAAAATGAATGATTTTTAACCTGGAGACTTTAATATTTAACAAGGACAGATAGTCAGCAAGCCAGTTATTAACTTCAGGTAGCCTTTTGTTTTTCTTTTCTTTTCCGTGACATCTTGTCTTATGAAAACTGGCAGCCTGACTGTCTGCTAGGTACACCTACCTCTGGTGCCGTAAGAGCTGGAGATATTCCAGACAAGCTGCAATGTCACCGTTTTATGAGTGTAGAGGAAATGGTCCATCTGTAAGGTGGACCAAGCAAAGAGCAATGACACAAAATAGAGCTGTAGCTTTCCGAGGGGAAGACGATAAAAATGCCCAGGAGCCGGGGCAGTGGGATGCGGTGTTGAGATCCTGGCACCAGGAAGTAGGGAAGAAAACCTCCAAACACATTGTGGTTTATTAAAACACTGAGACTGCCAAGTGCCACAGTGCTTGGCAATCCTGTGCCGCCAGGCAGAAGTGTCCTCGGCGGCTGGGGAGAGGAAGCAGGGCCCACTGATGGCTCGAGGGGACAGAGTCTGCTGTCCTGGTTTATCGGCGTGGCCCAGTGCGTGACCTGGAGTGACAGACCCACCTCCCCATCGTAGACAATTTCTCCAAAGTTCACACAGTCTCCAGCTAATTATAAGTCTGTTGGAGACAAATTTGTTAAAGGGAAGCTTAGAGCAGGGTTCACAAACCACAGCTCCTCCAGATATGCCTGCTGGGGCTTTTAGGGTGGCTTTAAAAAAGAAAAGAAAAGAAAAGAAAAAATTTAGTGCCCTTAGGTAGAGCTTGACTTTCTAATTCACACCATTATCTACTGTCTCGGGTTTTCACAGTTTGCTTCTGAGTATATGACTTGGTTTCAATGCAATCTCTGGTACTTATATTACAAACTGGACTAGAATTGCTTCATTTATAACTTAATTCTCTCTATTCATCAATTACATCAAATGTGCATTTCTCAGGTTCTACAAAGAAGTTTTTGCTGGCCTAACTGTAATTTGCTCTATGAAGATTTTTTTTCTAGAAAATATGATAAAAATTAAAATTTGACTTTCCCTCTGGTTAATCCAAATTGTAAAGCTTTATTATTTGGAAACTTCATTCAGGACCAAGTATTCTTTAGGTTCTAGTCGACTTTGCTCAGAAAATTTCACCTAGGCAGGGGCTGTTTTCCTTTGAGAAGAAAACATATCAACATAACTCTAAGTGATAATGACTTTTCGTCTGTCCTTGTGCCACCTCCCAGAGATCTCTGGAGCCACCCCAGAGACGCCAGGGGTAAATGACACTCCCACATCCAATAACCCCAATACCCTCATCTCCAGCATGACCACATTTAAGCATGCAGATCATCATGAATATTTACACCTAGCAGGGTCCTCTGTGCCCGACTCGGAGAGACAAATGGTATTTCCAGTAATAGTTTATTGATTTCCAAATGCACAGGGGCGCTGAGTCCAAACATCCTGGGATAGCGGTAAATCTCCCTTACAAAATAATTTACAGTATGAAAATGATATACTGAAACATTAACTCAAAGGCGCAGTTCCCTTGAAAGATTGAGTGTTCCCTTGTTTAACGTAAAGGGAAAGGGGGATGATGACCAAGGAGGGATTGTGGCCGCACAGGGAAACACGCAGAGGACAGTGGGTTGGTTGGCTCGCCACACCCATGCAGTGTGGCCTGTCACTGCAGAAGGACTACTCAGGTGTAACTCCCATTACATATAAATCTACTGTCCCCTCAAGGTCATATCGAGCCCAGCGCGGGCTCTGTGGCATTTTTTTGCACCAGGATACTCATGACTGTCTTAATTTATTTTCATTTTCCTGCTCTGAGGCTTGTTTTGCTGTTTCTGGTGTGTTCTCAGTTCCAAATGCTACTGATTTACCTGGCAGGCCCCCGGATGTGTTCCTGCCTGGGCCTTATGGCACTCGGAATGGGTTGGGATGGGGCTTCAGGAACACTGCTGGATAAAGGCAAAATGAATGAGGTTTAGTCTCCTCGATGGGCCATTTTTTTCCCTTAGGGCTGGGCTGAGTCCATCCATAATGAGATTTGTTTTTTAAACAGACATGCTAGGCACACAGGCAATGTTGCAACTGATTTTCTTCTGGAAAAGAATGTATTGAACAGCCACTATGTGAGTGTGGTGAGTATTTTCTAGGCGGGGGAGAGGATTCCTAGGCCCTGCCACTACTAGAAGTTGTGAATTCTGCAGCTGTGCCTTCAGGCCTGACTGGGGTGCTCAGACTCTGTGGTCACCAAAATGGCCGGGTCTCCAAATTTCCCCTATCGTTAGACAACGTGGAGCAGGGCTGGAGTGCAGTTTCCTTCAGGGGGGTCACCTTGGCTCAATGCTTTAGTAGCTGACAACATTTGCCAAGGAGTTTCTCTTCTTGTTAGCTTCTTATAAGTAAGCACCTAAGCTCCAATTATCTGGTGACACTTGTAATCAGGGCTGGCAGAAACCTTTGCAGTGGTATACAAGATAACGAGGCGGCTGCTTTGAATGTCCGCAGTTCTCAAAGTGTGTGTCTGCGTGTGTGCATGTATATATACACACATATCATTTCTGTGTGTGTACGCATACACACACGTATCAGGTATCAGCAGGCAAATCTACATTCACTGGGCTCTGAGTCACCACATCCTCAGAGAGCACAGGCCTGGCTAGGCTAACTGAAGGTTTCCTGTGCTCCGGCAGTCCAGCAGAAGACAGTGTCAAATACAGTTAGCGAGCAGGTACCTTTCAACTGTACCATTTCTGAGAAGTTCTATACTCTTGATGGCCTAGAAACGCTTTATTTATGGGGGGAGGAGGGTGGAACCAAAAAGGAAAAGCTCCCCCAGGTCCTGGGGCCAGGCTTAAGTTAGCAATGTGTACTTAATGCAACTGCTAAAGTGGATGAAGAAGGCTGCTCGATGCCATTTCTGAGCCCAAACTACAGCCACAAAATGTTGGGAAAGAATTCATAAAGTGGGCTGATCAGAAACTGAAGCCGTTTTCTCCCTCTGTATTTTAGATGTACCACAGACATGGAGTTAAGGAGAGCTGGGTTCAAAATGTGGTTCCAGGATTTGCTAGCTATGTAACTCAAGGCAAGAGACTCTTCCAGGCCAGATCTGCGATGGGGGCCTACTACAGGGCCTGGCTCACAGTTAGTTCCAACACAGACAGACCACTTCCCTTTGGGACTGTCGTAGCTGAGACTCCAAGCACTTCTTGGAATTGCCCTGGGTTTAATGCCATCAGATCAGAAGGACAGAGCCCCTCTCAGCCTCCAGGCACCCAGTGTCTGGGAGGCAGCCAGAAATTGGTGTTAGGACCCAGTGTGTTCTGCAGACATTCCTTAGCCACCTCCCTTGATGCTGCCTCCCCCAGGATTTGGGATTTCGGGGAAGCCTGAGGCCTGCACCCAGTCATCCAATCAGGGCACGATTTGGAACACTACCTTTTACTGACCTGGCAGGGGGCTCCTCCTGCTGGGGCCTAAGGCTGAGCAGCACGCTCAGGCCCTGGGGGGAGCCGGGGCCACTGCAGGAAGCATCCCAGCTCTTCCGCTGATAAATGCTGCCGGCAGGAACTCAGGAGGCTGGGCAGATGTTGCTGCTCCGGGCTTAATGCTTCACTGGTTAAAGTTTTATCAGGTGCTGAAGACAGCAGGAGCCCATAAAGCAAAGCTGAAATCCTTTCTAAGTGAAAGCAAAAGTGCTTTCCTGGAGGATCACAGAGATATAACTTACTGAGACGGGCTGGCATGCATTTTTGTATTTCCGTTCATACCCACTGCATACATGCTCAGGTTTGCCAAATCCTGATTGAAAGGAAGAACATATGACCAGGTGTGGAGAGGCCAATGGTCTGTTCGCTGCTAAGATAAGGCTGCTATTTAGAGATTAAAAACTACTTATCTGGGAAAGGCAACACAAGCTTCCAAATTCTTACTCTTCTGGTTTTTAAACTCTCTGAAGAGTGGCCACCGGTCCTTCTTTGGGTAGTTTTGAGGGATATGGCTGGGGGTTGTAATGAGTGGTGTGCTAAGTTCTCTAGCCTCTGTGGGCAGATGGATAAAGCACTGAAATTGTCTTAGACATTTGTTGGCCACCAGTCTGAGAGAAAAATACCCCCCCCCCTTTTTTTTAAAGCCCAAACTACTCGCAAATCTGTAATTTCTGACATATTTAGTGAGCTCGGGTAATCCTACGTCAGAGGTATGTATGCCTGGTAGCTTCCTGGCATCAAAGGAATAGTCAATTCATAGCATGCACGGCACTGAACACTGATATAAACAGGGTTCCATAGGAAGGAAGCGGTGTTTCTGCCTGAAAACCATCCGCACACACTTACCATCTGGCCCTACAGCTCTGTGCTAGGCACACAGGTCACAGGCGGCCAGGCAGGCGGGAAGGGGGGTTCCCCCAGCGCAGGCTCCTTTGGTTCTGCCTCAGCCACTGGAAGTCGAGGCCCTGAGTCAGCAGCAAGGCCAAGGCTGCTTGGATATGGTTCCAACTGTACTTCTCAGAAAGGAACAGCAAGGCCATAAAGGCAGCTGACGGGGAGCACACACCCCACCTGCAAGTAACCATGACCTGTGTAGCCTCTCATTTTATCTTCACTAAGTTTATATGCCTGATCATTCTATTTCATAATGGAACTATATTTGTTTTTCTCTAAAAATGAGGTCATCCCCTGACACCAAACCATGTGTTAAGTGAAACCGATGTTTCAGAAGAAGCGGGCTATTTAGCTTGTCGTTTGGTATTCTCTAGGACATCGCTGCTCATTTGACCAGGAACCACTTGGTTGTCAGGGAACGTGACCTGGGGGGCGAGGAAAGGCCGGAAGTCCAACCACAAGGTGCCTCTGTTCATGTTACTGAAGAGCAGAGAGCAGGGCGGGGGTGACAGGAAGGTTTGGCAGCGGGGAGTGCCAAGGGAAGGGGGGTTCCAGCTGGAGTAGATGGAGCTTGGAACTTGGTTCAGCACACCAGAGTGACAAGAATTCCCCCCACATTGCATTTAAGCCAGATTAGGCTAGGCTGGGGGAGGGAGGGGAAGCAATAACCTACACTGAAAATTCCCGTTTGGTAACATACATTCCAGCCTTTCAGGTGACAAGATCCATAAACCCTGCAGAATTCACCCAAATAATTCAGGTTCCATCAAATCCTTTAGTGACTCTTTTGGGGACTCAGGCAATTTGAGTTCAGAAATACTGACTTCAACTTTTAATCAGATGTCTTTGGTCCTCTCTTTTAAGGGTCATTTCCTTTCTGCCTCTTCAATCATTTTTTTCATTTCCACAGCACTGAATTATGAATCTGACGTCCTGGCTAACCTCGGGTACTAAAAATATCTCTCTATATTTCTAAATTTGAACTCTTTCTCCAACCCTGATTTCAAGCCATCCACCTTACTTCATGACACACGTTTTCACAAATGCGTAACTGGACTTTAGAGACTACCTACTGGGTGAGGCCCCACTTTGCCATCGTTATTTCATGCTTCAATATGAATGAAGTGGGTTTTATTAGCAAGTAGGGGAAACAACTCTGACTGCCCTTCAAGATTATTCCAGATCCTTCCTAATGAGGAGCTACCGTTTGGGGGCACAAATGACAGGGGCTGACTTTCCTGAGTAAGTTCAAAGCAGCCACTGGGGATTCCGCAAGGACCCTTCTTAACTGTTCCTGGCTGATTGATCGAAAGGGCGCTCTTCCTTGACCTACCACGCCTGGAGAATGAGAAGCACAGTCCGTGAGCATAAAACGGGTCATCCCTGGGAGAGACACGTGCCTGCTGTGGAGCTGGGGACGGATCCGGTGGGTGGAAGGACGTTTGTTGCTGGGCAGCTTTCACAGACATCAGAAGCCGTTACATACACGCTGTCACATACACACAGGGAAAGGGAGGCTGCTCCACTGGGGGTGGCAGGCCTTCAGGTGTCCTCTTCTTCACCGGCGCCACTGCAAAGGAAGGGGAGCCAGGTGAGTTAGGATGTCACAGGAGGGGCGGCAGCCTGGTCCACCGGGGGGAGCACAGGCTCTGTGGCAGACACATCCCTGGTTCCCGTCCCGGCTGGGCGCTGTGGCCATGGCCAAGTTACGGAGCCTCTCTAAGTCTTGATTTATTTGATCACAGGGGATAACGAGGGTAATAAAACCTACTTTATTGGGTTACTGGAGGACAAAGTAATACATGTAAAATGCACAGTGCCTGGTATACAATAAGTGAATAGCTATATAAAGGACTGGGTGAGGGTCAGAATATCTTTTTTTAACTGGCTTGACAAAAAAAAAAAAGGGGTTTGACTTCTTTATGCCATCTATTGTTAGGAGAGAAAAACAGAAGCTATGGTCCTGCACCCCCAATGGCACTTCTCACCTGGAATAAAGCCAAGGTTTCAATTCACGCCACAGGGACAGTCACTGGGTTCAAATGTCGCCTCTTCAGAGAAGGCACTCTAAGTAGGAACGCTTGATTACTCTGTACCTCCATCTATTTCTTTCACAGCCCTCAGCATATCTTATAAACTGTTTGCTATTTATCCTCTCCACTACCCCTCACTAGGGCATGAGTTGTGGCAAATACTGTACATTTTATTAACGACTGTTTATCTAACACTGGTATTGTTCTAGGCACACAGAAGTGTTCGATAAACAGTTGTTTTTAAAAGGGGAGAAATAAAAGTGGGAGGGAGGGAGAAGAGGAAAGGAGGGAGGGAAGAGGGAGGGAGGGAGGGAGAGAGGGAGGGAGGGAAGGAGGGAAGGAGGGAGAGGGAGGGCGAGGGAGGGAGAGAGTGAGAGAGGGAGGGAGGGAGGGAGGGAGGGAGGAAGTGGAAAGGCACAGTCAGTCATTACTGCCCTGGCCAGGGGATCCTAGATGTCAGGGATATTCCAGGGGCCAACAAATGAGATGTGAGTCCCAGAGGATGGCTAGGAACTCAGCTGCCCAGGGTTCCAGCCTCCCTGGCTTGGTCCTGGGAGAGAACACTGTTGATACAGGGGCTGGGGCAAGAAGGCAGGGCCAGAAAAAGAAAGCCAGCAGGAGCAAGCACACTAAGAAAGGCAAAAGCAGCCAACGTGCTGTTTCTCCTCCTCCACTTCCGGAGGCCCCTAAAATCATAACCAGAGCTGAGCAGGTGGCGTGCTGACTGTGCTGCCTGGGGGGGGGGGGCACCCCGCTCATGTGCCTCACCACCCTGGCACTCCGCAGGACAATCTCACGGTGTAGGGACTTTTATTTTATGACCCCCATTTTCCATATGAAGAAAGTGAAGCTCCGTAAGGTCAGTATCCTTAAAACTTCAGGATTAGTTTTGGATGGATCAAGTGTGAAGCGGTCAAGCTAGGGCACTTGGAAAGGAGGGAACATCTCCTTCCTCCAGTAGAGACAGGAGCTAAGGAAGAGGGCAGGCCTGGGGTACAGCAGCTCCCAGCTATGACCCAGAAATATTTATCTCACAAGGGATTATCGATGTCTGTATAAAATCTGTGCTCTTTTACCTCCATTTGGGAAAGGCTTTAAAGGGAAAAATATCCTAGGCAACTAACTTGTTGTACTTCTGCTAAGGATGAAAATATTTCAAGACAATAGAGCTTGACATTAAGGTAAGTGTTACTGCAGGAGCAAAAAGCACCAACTCAGCAACCTGCACCACCCAAACCCTGCCCTATTTCCACTTGCTTTCCCTGCCCGCTGTCCAATCACAGATGAAGGGAAAGTGCTAGGAAGGGTGGGACAGTGGGTCATTCAGGAGCAGTGCTTGGTGGCATCTGTCCCGAAGGGAACAAAGGGTCTTTCATGAAGCCTTCTCACCACAATCAGGGCACAGTTGGAACTGGCGTCATGTTCTCGCCCTTGGTATCATATCCAAAGCAAACTCTTATTGTCCTCTTGTCAGGTTTTTCTTCAAATAGGAGAGGCTAGCATGGTGACTGTGCTCTGCCCTTAAGCCATAGTTCACTTTTCAGCATTCTTGAGATGCACAGTTGAAAGGGTTCATGAACCTACTGAAACTGTATACAAAATTTTGTCTGTATTCCTTTGTCTGAGAGGCCACGATTTTCCTCATAGTCACAGAGAGGCCAACAACCCCACCCCCACTGAGCTAATGAAATTATAAATAAATTAAGTTCTTTTTGAATTGCCAGGTTCTTTACTATAAGACTTGTAGAGTTGGCATGGGGAAAAGGTCAGAAGCTATGACTGATAAAATATTTCTCATTACCCTAAAAGAGATCTCTTCTTGGGCCTGAAAGATATAATTCATCTTAAAAGCATGAGCCCTTGGATTCTGGCATATCATTGATTGATTCTTTCATTTGCTAAATATTTATTGATGGTCTACTGTGTGTTAGGCATGATGCTAGGTACAACAATGAGTAAGACAGAGAGTGTGCCCCCTGCCTCTCCTGGGAGGGGGTGGGGGAGGGGAGGGGGCAGGAGAGAGGGGGAAGGGGAGGGAGAGGGAGGGGGAGAGGGAGGGAAGGACAGGGATGGGAAGGAAGGAGAGGGAAAGAGAGATAGAAGGAGGGAGGAGGGGAGGGAGGTAGAGGGAGGGAAGGAGGGGGAAGGGAGGGAGAGTGTTTTTTCCAGAACAGCATCTTCAAATAAAATGTATTTTCATAATTACTTAATAACCTGTTTATCACAATACTGAAGAAAAGGAATCTGAACTGAATTTGTAACAGTGCTTTGTTTATCTTGTGTGTGGTCTTTCCCTGAGGGGTAACAGTATAATGAATGTGAGCTATCAACTGAATGCTCCTTCTTCACTTTGTGTATGTTCTTAAGATTTTATCTTCAATTCTCTATAAGTCTTTCTCCAAGGGAAGTAACACAGGCTTCCACCTCAGCCACTTATTGCCCTCTGAAACATTTACCAGCCACACAGAGATTTATAATGGGAGTGGCACTCAGAGATTACTGAAATCCTCTTTAATGTCTGTTTTGTTGTTGCTATTGTTTTGAGAATGAACTAAGGGTGTTAGAGAGACAGCCCCTTCTACAGTAGGTATTTATTAATCACTTTGAAGTCACCAGACTCAATAAACTAGGTTTGAATCCCTACTCTGGCACGAGTGAGCTGTGGGACCTTCAGTGAGTTACTCAACCTCTCTGAGTCTGTTTCCTCATGGTAATACTACCTATATTAACAGGGTTACTGTAACAGTTTTGTGTATTTTATACAGTGTAAATGATTAAACATGTTGGTTCCCTTCTTTTGACTTCCCTTCCTCCTTGTCCTGAATCAATACTTGCCTCTTCCTAATTTTCTGTCAATGTTCCTAGCTTTGGCATCTAAAACATTACATTCCAGAGCGAAGTATGGACCAGTCCCCAAATGCCCTTCAAAGATCTAGAGATTGGGGGCCGGCCGAGTAGCTCAGTGGGTTAAGAGCTCGCTCAAGAGTGCGAGCTGAGCTCTGAGCAACAGCAGTTCGATGCCCGGCCCAAGCTGAGCAGCCGCTGAGCTGCCAACAGGTGGCAGGATGGCTCAGCTAAAAAAAAAAAATCTAGAGAGCAACACTGTCTTTCTTTCCTTGCTTGGAGAGCTTTTTTTATGACAACTTCAAACTTAGTGAATACAGGTATTGAGTAGAAAGAAGGCGGATTTCTACAGTTCTAACCCTTCTACTTGACAGGTCTGTAGGAAAGTCGGCCCCTACCAAACACTGGTGAGGACACATGTTGAGTGATGCCGAGCTTAGCAGGTCTGTCACAGACTGACCTAGTTTATGCTATTCTGTCTAAAAGCAGTGGTTCCAAAATTGGGGTAACACACACCCTTGTGGTACATAATGCCTGTTCCCAGGGGTATTTGAACATGGGGAATTTTAAGGAAATGAATGTCCAGATCCTTGTCTTCCATATCTATGTTTTCTTAAAACTGACCTTTCTAAGAGCGTGCCTGGGATCTACAGGCTCTCTCTTCCCACTCCCACAATCAGCTCGCTCCCACTTTAGATAAAGAAACGCAGGCCTCTCACCCCCGAATCTTACCGCGGGACAATTTGAGAAGGCCCTGCTTTTGAGAGGAGTCCAATGAGAGCAGGGCAAGAAACTGTAAAGAGGTGACCCCTAATTTCATGCAGGCAGTGAACTCCTGGCAAGATTGTGTGTCTTCACCTGTCTCCTCATAGACTAAGAATGCATATTCGGAAGTGACATGGTTGTCATGTGGTGTGTACTAATATGTTTATCTGAATGGAAAGAAACGCCATCAGACTGGATCTGACAGAAAGCCAGACTAATCTGGCTGGACCGTTTGACCATAAAAACCATCTTTGTCAATTACATTATACAGTGAATCCTGTCTATAAATTTAATAAGCTAAATCTTCAGTACCAAAGTTTGGACAAAAAAACATATATAAAGCTCATACTACATAGTATGTCAGAAATCACATCATTTTTAACTCTCTAAATGTGACATAATTTTAGGAGTGAACCTAAAAATGGGCAACGAGGCATGTAATATTTTCTAAATTATTTTAGGGATAGAAGAACAAAAAGTTTAGCTAAAGGAACTGAGTGGGAGTGGGGTGTGACACTTAACACTCCCCTGGCTGGGGGTGGGGTCCCAGTGACAGAGTGCGGCTCTGCCAGAAGCATGCCATGACTCCTCGGTCAGTCGGCCACACTGTCTGACGAGGAGTCCTTTTTGTCTTGTGGTGCCTGTAACACTGAGGGAGTCGTTGGAGGCCTGCCAGCGCCCTGGTCAGTCAGCCCCTCATCACCTGCTGATAAAGTGACTACAATCAGGGAGTGTCTCACTGCCTGACCATGTTTTAGACAGTCCGTATTGACGCGCAGCTCCACTTTGCAGCTTGTCCCCAGAGAAGGTGGGTTCGAAGAGGAAGGTAATAAATGAGGTAGTAGGCATGCTGACCTTACAAGTTTAATAGTTTCTGTTCCTGAGAATATAATACAGCTTAATTTGATTTGGCATCACTCATATCTGCTGAGTCCCTGGCTATTGATTAATTATTGCTGAAAAAGGATTATTCAACTCTGGAGGACAGAGAAATTAAGGGGTATCAACAAAGGAGGAGGGCTAGATTCAGCTGAGATACAAAAAGACAGGTCTAGTAAGAAGCCACACTTATAAGAATGAAGCCACCCGGTATTTTACAAGGAGCTAACTGGGGAGTCTCTGTTCACCATCTGAGGCTGTGGCTGCCCAGTTCCAGGAAGTATGTGGTCAGCCCAGGTCAGGGGACGGGTCAAACACCCAGCTCCAGAAACACTCCTCTACGAGACAGTGCAGAGCTGCCACCTGTGTCTCCTGCATCACCTGTGCCAACAGCCTGGGCTGAGAGTGCGGGGTTCCTGTGCTGCAAGGAATCAGAAGTTGTATATTTAGCTGCCACCTGTGGAACTAAGTGAGACAGAAATGTAAGATCAAGTATTGATAAAATGTCCGCAGGTTATCCTGGGTTAACTGACAAAAACATGAGAGTTCTAGTCCTGGCTTTGCTGTGTGGGACCAGTGTCCTCAAATGGGACGTTAGGGTACCTTGCATTGTAAGTGAAATTTAGGAAAATCCCGAATCAGACAGGAGCTGAGCCCCTTTCCAGCTCACACACACTTGCTGAATTAATTAATTAGCTCTCAACTCTGTTTTCTCTCTTGCTTCCTGTGCGTTTCTCTTGCCCGCTCCTCTCCAATCTGAAGGCTGGCCCACAGAGTCCAAGTTCTCTCACCTTCTTTTCTGGCTGGGCCCAAACACCAGGTTGATTAATAGTACTGCATGGTCAGTACCTAGTATGGACCCAAGTAAGCTCTGACCTGAGCACAGAGCTCCACGTTCCCCCAGTTCATCAGGGTTCTTCCAAATGTCTATGGCGGCTCTGGCCTTGCTCATCTTCCTCCTCGAATCATAGGAAAGGCGAAAGAAGGGCTCTGCTCTCTGTAGATCATATTCTACTTTATCCTGTGACCTCCTGTCCTTCAATAATAACCACTATTTACAGAGGGCTGACTTAACGTTCCACATGCTGGGCTAAGGAATTTATATATAACACAGTCTCGGCACATCCTGCCAGTAGCTTTTGGGTAGGTATCATTATCTCCATTTGACAGATGAGAAAATTAAGACCAAGAGAAGCTACATGGCTTGCTCAAGGTTTGCATCTCGTACATGGCAGATCTAGACTATATGGACTCGAGAACACTCAGAAATGAAACTGAACTTGAGTAAGAGGTGAGACATGAACCTGTATCTTCTGTCCTCCAGTTATCCAGCTATTAAGGGACAGCCACTTAAATTCTATGAGGCCCAATTTTTTCACCTAACAAAATGGGATAATAACATCCTACCTCCAATGGTTGTTGTTGTGAAATGGAAGGCACATGCAAGCTCTTTTTTAAGATGAAAAAATTGCCACGGAAGGTTAGGATTACTACAGGAGAGGGAAACAGACACTGGGTGTGTCTCTGGGCCTCACAGCTTCTCTGTCTCTGCAGACCTACGTCTGGTGTCTCTCAGAGGAGCCTAGGTCTCCGGCGTGGCCTCCAGCAAACACTCTGACCACACTACCAAGTTTGATCTCCATGTAGCCTGCACCTTGTGTACCTTTTTTTTTTTTTTTTAAAGATTTTATTGGGGAATTGGGGGAGGAGAACAGCATTGGGGAATCAGGGGGAGGGGAACAGACAAGTTGCTGTCTTTTTGAGTCTAGTTGTGGACCACGTTGCTTCACTGGCCCATGTTGGTATCGTCATTGCGCTCTTCCCGGATGAGGCAGATCAGTCGCCCGCCTCTGGACGTCGCTCACCGCGGCTATTGGCGGCTCACACTGGCTGCCAGCCGCTCACTGTAGCCTATGTATGGCAGCCCACTGCAGCAGGGGCTGCAGCCTACACCGTCGCCGGGGCTCGCACAGCCCAGCTCCAGGTGGAGCTGCTGTTAGCTGTAGAGGGCAGTGTCACTGGCCCTCATATGTGGGATCCGAACCAGGGCCGCTGGCTTCCTAAAACCAGCTCTTAACCAATGCGCCAATCGGCCGGCCCTTGTTTACCATTTTTATAGGTGGCTACCCTCCTGGCACCCCGCAGGGGCTGTGTGTGTCGTGGCCTGTTTCTATGGAACATGGAAGGCACCAGCGGGTCTGTTTAGGCAGTGCCCATCTATAGGGAGATACCGGAACAGACGTAACAGGAAGGGCTGTTAGCCTGCCAATGTCTCATCTGTTCTTAGGACACCTCTCTTTAGTATAGAGTCTTCTGTTGCTACTGCTGCCGGATTTATAATGGAATAGTTTCCAGCCTTTTTTTTTTTTTATTAAAAAAGTAACTTTTTCCTTTTTGCTGATCTGTACTTTCTATAACAAACAAGTATTGTTTCTATAAAAAGAAAAAAAAAAAACCTGTAGTGTTATCCGCCAGTGATAGTAGCCATTAATACAATGAAATATATTTATCCATCCTCCTTCTATGCATGTATAAAAATACATACTTCACAGGTTCTTTCATAATCTGTTTTTGCATTCAGCTAGCACCCATGAATATCTTGCTTATCAAGTATTCTGTAAGATTATGATTCATGATTGAATTGTATGGGTTTATAGTACCTAATGTGGGACACAAATGATTTCTCCCGTTTTACTATTACCCACACCTCTGTGACACACATCCAGGTGGAGGAACTTTTAGGTCCATCCTTAATTATTTCCAAGAAATAATTTGGGAAAGTCCTGGGTTAAAGGTTTTATTTTTAATTAACTTTATGTTTTAGAATAGCTTAAGGTTTACAGAAAAACTACAAGGAAAATGCAGAGGGTTCAAATACAGATTTTCCTCTATTAACATCTTACATTAGTTTAGGACAATGAACCAATATTGGTTCATTAACTGAAGTTCATATTTTATTCAGATTTCCTTAGTTTTTCCCTAATGCCCCTTTTCTGTTCCAGATTTCACCCAAGACATATGACTTTCAGTCATCATGTGTCTTCGGGCTCCTCTTGGCTGGGCCAGTTTTTCAGACTGCCTTGTTTTAGATTACCGTGGCAGTTTTGAGGACTGGTCAGGTATTTTGTAGCCTCTCACCACTGGGATTTGTCTGATACTTTTGTCATGATGAGGCGATGGTTATGGGCCTTCAGAAGGAAAACTACAAAGGTGTCATTCTCATCACATCGTATCGAGGGTACATATTGTCAATGTGACGGTTTGTGGATGTTGACCTTGACCAGCTAGCTGGGGTAGAGTTTAAGGTTTTTCCACTGTGAAGTTACTCTTTCCCTGCTTCCCACACTGTCCTCTGTGGAAGGAAGTCATTGTGAACAACCCACACCTAAGGAGTGGGGAGTTGTTGAGGGTAGGGGATCTACATAAATTGGAAATTCTTCTGAACATGAGATTTGTTCCTTTTATTTATTTATTCAATCAATCATTTATTTATATCAGTATGGACTCCAGATATTTATTTTATACTTTGGTTTACAATCCTACTTTATTTCTTTTATTGCTCAAATGGTTCAGCTTTGGCCTTTGGGGGCTCTTCCGGTCAGCTCTTGTGACCCCTTGATAACCCCCCCATCATTGTGAGGGCTTTTTTTTTTTTTTTTTTTTTTTAGCACTTCCTTAGTTTATGGCATTACAAAATGCTCCAGGCTCACCTTGTATGTTTCCTACCTCAGTCAGGAATGGAGAATTGGGTCATTCTCCAACCATCAAAGGACATGTATTTTTACAGGTGTTTGACATATTATTGTTAAACTGCCCTCCAGAAATCATCTTAACCTGATGTACAATCATTACTCACCCAGGTATGAGAATGCCCTTTTCCCCACACCCTTGCCAGCTCTGGGGCAGTTTCCAAGTGTCTGTGGGGATGAGATGTGGGGTGTGCGTGCGTGCGTGTTTCTCCTCTGAAATAATTTCCACATTATTACTCAGTTTCCTGTTGAACTTCAAAAGTAAAATGCCTTGGAGGCAGTACGCTTTCTCTGTTCTCTGCCTTTCTGTTGGCCTCCCTAACCGCCCCTCCCTCCTTCAATACTGCTGGGTTTCTCCTACCTGAGGACCTCCTATGGGGACTGCTGAAATGAGCCTTTCCCAAACTGTCGATCAGGGCCCAGGCAACTCCAGGGGCTGGGAGTGAGAGGCAGAAAACAGCCCAAGGGTTTGCCTTCCCTGCTGGCTCCGCACCTTCAGGAAACCCACGGACCCAGTTTCCTCATCTTTTCTTGGCAAGTGAATAATGGGAACAAAATCCCTCTCGAGCAGCTTCCTTCCACAGAAATCTTAAACATAAGATTTAATAAAATGCCTGACCCAATTGCCTGTGGCCTGCTGTACCTTACTGCTACCGAAAGGAGGGGGAGAAAGGATCAATCAATAAATACTCTAATCTCTCATCTCTGTATGAATGGTAAATTTTGTTTTTTTTAAAAAATGTATCCCAGATTAGTTCTCAGTAGCTTTGAGTTCCAAGATGACCTTGAATTGAGGTCCGGAAGCTGTAGGAAGTTGGGAATTGGGAGCATACCAACCCTCAAGGCCAGCACTGCTACATCTCACATCACAGAGGATTATGAATATGGATTTAAGAGTTAGAAACACTCAGGCTTAAGTCACAGCTTCGCTATTGACTAGCTGGGGGATGTTTGAGTTCTGTGTTCTTACCCGGAAATGGACAATTTAGTACCTACGTGGAAGCGTTGCTGGGAGGATTAAATGGCGACTGCTGTACACAGAGCACTTGGCATGGTACCTGACACACAGCAAGTGCTCAATACGTCTTATAGTTATTTAGTAACATCCGATGAAGAAATCAAAGCTCAGAGGCTAAAAGTCATGCAGTGAGTTGATGGCAGAGTGATTACGTGGAAGCCAGAATTTCTGGTTCTTGAATCCACTACCATCGGCCCCATTTTCCCTAAGAATGCCATTTGTTAACGGAAGAGCTGCCACTGCTCTCACATGTGCACTGTAGGCATCGTGCTGTTACCTGACCAGGTTCAAGACTCCTTCTCCAGCCTGTTCTCTTGGTGTTTGATAACAAACCATTTGTTAATAAGGACAGTAAACAGCTATAATTTACTCAGTGGTTTGTATGTGTCAACCATTGTGCTCAACACTCAGAAGCACCATCTCCTTATCCCATTGCATCTATTAGCAACTTCCACTGACGTACCCTGTACGACCTACCCCACAACCGTCCATTCCTCTTGTCCACTGCCACGGCCATCTCGTGCTCTAACTACTGCAGCTGCCTTTTGACTGGTCTTCCTACTTCTACTCTTACACTAGTGTTTAGTTTTCAATACATTCAGAGTAATACTTTTTTTTAATTTTTATTGGGAAATAAACATGGTCATTGGTTACACATTGCTTTCATGTTGCAATGGCACAGTTGACTCTTTGAGGGAGGGCACAGCACAGTGGCCCATGCGGGGATTGAACCAGCAACCTTGGTGTTATCAAGTACCACACTCTAACCAGCTGAGCTAACCGGTCACCTCCAGAGTAATGTTTTTTAAATGTGCAATAAATGACGTTACTGTCCACACTTTAAAATCCTTCAATGTTTCCCCCCATGGCCCACAAATCCCTACATGATTTGGCCCGCCTACTTTTCTAATCTATTTTGTGCCACCTGTCGTCCACACTGGTTTTATTTCTGCCCCCCAGATAAGCTTATTCTTGCCGCAAGGTTTTTGCATTTGCTGCTGTCTGGAAAGCTCCTCCTTCACCGTGTAGAATGGCCGGCTCTTTAACATTCAGGGCTCGGCTCCAATGTCACCTTCTCAGAGGCTTTCCCTGACCAGGCAGTCTAGAGTAGCCATCTCACCCCTGTACTGTCACATTAGGCTGTTCTGTTGTCTCACAGCCCCGATCACATAAAATTATTTCGAGACGGTTAAGGGTCCTTAGCTATTTGGATCCCTCCTACAGAATGTGCCTGGCACCAGTGAAACCTCAACAAATAGTTTTTGGATGAATGAACAAATAAATGATCAAAACAACCCCATAAAATATTATTGTTCTAGAAACCTTCCAAACCTTCCCAGGCAAACAGCTTGCTGGTCTTGGAGATACTGCCCAGGAATCTCATGGGCACTTTACTTCGACAGGTGAACTCAAGCTCTGTTTCTTTTCTGTCACTGCACTCACCAGGCACATATAACCCCTGAGGGTGGCCAGATGGGGATTAAAATGGTGTATCATAAACAATGATTACTCTTACAAATGCCTAAGCCTTACTGGTAAATGATGGGCACGTCTGATGGGCAAAGCAGTAGCAAGCTCCTGTTCAGCCCTCCCCAAGCAAGGAAACTGGAGGGGCCAATTCACCTCCAGGAGGAGGTGTCCTCATCTGCCTTCCATGTACAACAGCTACTTCCAGCCCGCCTCCATCCAGCTCTGAGCTGTGCCCCAGGAGGGCTTTAGCCATCCCCCTCTCATCCTAAGGATCCATGCAGGCAGAGAGGTGAGGATGGTATCAAGTCATCCAGGCCAAGAGAGAGTAGAGGGGTGCGTATTCATTGCTGCCCCCCTTCTCTCAGATGAAAAGTCAGCTGAGGCATGCAAGCGGAAGTGGGAGGCCTGGGCGAGCTATTGTGGTGGCAGTGACAGTGAGAAAAGCACACAACTGGGAGTCGGAGACATGGCTTCAAGGCTCCGTTCCAGCCTTCGTTAGTGTTAGACCTTGGATGAGCTGCCTCTTTAAACTGAAGTTCCCCGATCTGTAGAATGAGGATAATGACACGTGTAAGTATTCATTTGATGATTATTTGGTAGACGCCAACATTTTCAGGTTCAGTTTTCATAATAGCCATCCTGTGTACTAGCAGTAACAGAAATGAAGCGACATTCCCAAGTCCCACAGCTCGGCAGAGTCAGCATTTCAGCCAAGGCCTGGCCCCTGTTTAACCCGGGGCAGGGGGACTCAATGATGAGCAAAGGCGGCACATGAGGGGGCTTGTGACGTCCGCTTGGCTGCATCTATCCAGCTAGGACACTGCTAATGGCTCGTCACCAGCAGCACACGTGGGAACCTCAGCTGATGGCTAATGCGTTTTCCAAGGCCTGGGCAGACTCTGACTCTAGACTAGACACCAATTACCAGAAAACTTCCTTCCTGCCGTTGGTGAGCCTGATAATCTCTTGTTGAAAAAATGGTACAGCAAGATTTTCCCAGTTTGTATACCCACAGCCACTGTCCTCAGGTTCTCCCCTCGGTTCTTGTGGGCTCTGCCACTGGAGTCACGCCAGAGGGCCGGCCCCCGACTGCCCGCGGCCTAGGAAGGGTCTCCTCGGGACAGATGTGGGTTTCAGAGCTGACCCCGTCTGTCCTGGGGACAGGCCCTCGGGTCTCACTCTTAAGTAGGTTGCACAGAAAACATCCTCCAGGGCTCCCACTGACTTTCACCCCACTTCCCCAGGTGAGAGGGTGTGAATGAAGGTGAGATGAGCCCCCGCCTGCCTTCAGGGAGCCAGTGATGGAGGTGGTCTGAGGGACCTGCTTCGCCCCTGCAGCCTCCTGGGTGGGGGTCAGGGAAGCAGCACACCTCAGCGTGGCTGTGTTGTCTAATAAATGTCAGCCTTGGAGGCTGACTCTGTTTGTCACACACCATTCTGTCCCGTGTTTAGCAGCATGCTTGACACTTAGGACGCATTGGTGGCTGGCACACAGCTTCTCAGTCTCCTTATCTGCGAAACACGGTCATCCACTCATTTACTCTTTCAGTGAACAAATATTTATGGAGCACCCCCAAAATATATTAGGCACTGTAACAGCTGCTGGCCTGACAGCAGTGAGCAATACTGACATGGTCCCTATTCTCATGGAGCTACTTTCTAGTGAAGCAGACAAAAACAAACAAATAACTTCAGATCGTGCAAGTTCTGGGAAGAGAACAAAGCAGGGTGCTGGGACAGAGAAAGACAGGTGCATGTGTTGGGGGCCAGCTCAGGAAGAGGAAAGGATCAGGATCTATCTCTGAGTGGATCTGAGTATTAAATGAGATAGATAATGGGTATAAAGTGGTTAGTGTATTTTCTAACAAGTAATGAGCACTAGCCAAATTCAGCTGTTTGTATAGGACTCCCCTCCCCAAGGCAGTGGCTTCTCTTTCACCTCACAGTGGCTGAGCCCCAATTACATGTCAGTGCTGGGAACACAGGCAGGAACCAGACAGGGTCCCTACCCTTAGGAAGCTCGCAGCCTGACAAAAAATGTAGAAAAAGAAGTAGTGGTCAATTCTACCTACCAAGCCAGAAAAGACTACCAGCCAACGTTGGCAGACGGACTGGGATTTCCCAGGAAGACTACGGGGCAAGGAGGGCAACCCAGGTGGAGGGGACGAGAGCTTGAATGAGCTCTTGAAGACGTGCAACAGCCTGGCATGTTCAGGGGGCTGTGAAAAGTTTGGAACGGCTGGAGACGGTGGGAGAGGGGGCACTGACAGAAAAAGCGTCTCCTCGGCCGCTCCTAATGCTCATCTTCATGTGCCATGCCAGGGGTGTCTCCTAGGACCGGGGAGGGGCGAGGATGGACAGCACAGGCGACGAGCAGAGTGTCAGGGATGACACGGCGTCCAGCGCAGCCAGCACTGCAAAATGTGAACAATGGCTCTGTTTAAAATACTGAGGCGGGCTCTGTACGACACTCCCCAAAGAAGCACAAACAGATGTTTCAAGGAAAAAAGAAAAAACAAACACCCCGTGGTACTTGCTATGAAGCCTGCGTAGGGGTGTGTGGAGTGGGGGACAGGCAGGCATTAGGCTGCTCAAACGTGATTAAGTCACCAGCTCCAGGCTGAGACTCAGCTTGGAAGGATAATGCAGGTGCCAGTGTAAGATGCTGGGGTTTGGAGACAATGCACACTGGCTCCCAAGCACAGCCAAGGGCTCTGTCTGCCAAGTTTGGCCAAGAACCTAAGGCCCATGCTGGGGACAGTGAGGAGGTCTGAAATGGGAAACAGCAAACTACAAGGTTTCTTGTGCCTTGTGAATAACTGGGCATCTCTGCCAGCACATCTCCTCTGAGGTGAGTGTAACTATGGGGTGAACATCTGGGAAAGGGAGCCGTTCAGAGACAGGCGCCTGGTGCCCTGCCTGTTTATTACGCTGTCCCATCTCTGCCCTTGCAGGAAACACTCTTGTTATGACGCTCCTCAGGAAACAGAGAAGGTAGGAAAGCTATTCTGACCCCCAGTATTCCAAAAGCTCATGATACAGCCAACACTTCTGAACAGCCCCTACTGGGAAAAAGGCTGCTTGATGCCGACAGCCGAGGAGATGAACATCACATCCAATTTACATTCAGCGCATCTTCCCAGAGGCTCTCCCCTGGATTCCTGGTCAGTGCTGTCGGCTGAGAGAGAACGCCCGTCTTGTCAGAGGAGAGGAAGGTAATGGAGAACACATGACCGTACCAAACAGGAGAGCCACAGCACGGAGACAGAAGGAGAGCTGAACACTGCAGGTCTCCATCCGCAGGTCGCACGCCACCGCCCAGTCTCCGGGCTGAACAAAGCCCGCTGCTCGGAATCAAAGGGCTGCCAGAGGCACTGAAGAAGCCACAGGTGCCCAACGCGACATCACGTAAAAAGCAGCCATGGCCTTTGTCACGTTCCAAAGAGCTCCCCCCAAGCCATTACGCCTGAAGACCTTATCCAAGTTGTTCCTGTAGTCTAAGGTAGGACGCTTCGGGCTGTGGTCCCAGGGTTAAAAATCAGCAGCTATTACTAGACAAGGGTAGGCTAGAGGGCCACCGTAAACCACCTGCGTACAGAGGGGTTTCTGGGTAAGCCAGCAGTCATCCTGGAGGTGGTGAAGTTTGGCTGAGGCAAGAAAAATGATCATCTTTAAAGGGCCAGGACTACACTATAAATACAGGTGCTGAAGGGAGCAGAAACCATTCTTAAAGACACCCTGCCTTCCTCCTCCTTTTCCCTGAAGCCACCTCTGCTGTCACACACAAATGATATAATCCTACCACTTCAAGTGTTTCATCCATCTGCAGAAGAACCTGTTTATGGCTCCGTCTCAGCATAAATCAGATGTCATAAGACTTATACTTATGATACCTGGAAAGCAATTCTTCTCCATTGGCCCAGTTACAGGGCCCAGCCAGAGCAGACAATCTAAACACCCCAAAGGGCGCCGGGAAAATGCGCCTTGGTCCTGAGAAGTCCCAGCTGCCCTCTCGGGCTGCGCAGTTGAGGGGCACCTGTCAGTAACCTGGACAGCTCCCTGCTATCAGACTCCCCGCCCTGGCTTTCCCACTGAGAGGGGCAGGCAGGGCAGAGAAACCGAGGTTTGAAGCCAGCCATTTCACGTCCTGGCTGGGTTCCCCTGGGGCAAAACTTACCACGGGGCCTCAGTTTCTTCATTTGTAGAAGACAGTGAACTGAACGATTCACAGACTGTTTATGAATGTAAACACATATGGTAAACGCTCACCGAGTGATTGCTTCTCTCATGAAACAGTGTGTGAGGCGCGTCTACATACACCAGACTTACACCACACGCTTTTTTCCATTCCCGTCTTCCTTCCTGGACTAGCTGACCTCTCAGGCGCTCACATTCTGAGTCCCAATCAGAATGAAATTTTATACAGGACAATAAATACACTGGATGGCTCTTCTACACCAGCATGAGAAGTTAACAGAAAGTGTACAGATCTTTTGCTTTCCCCACCTACTCACCGACTCACTACTTAACACATTCCACTGCAGTCTTCACTCAGCCCAGCACAGAGGGGTACGAGGGGGACAATGACAGGAAAATAAGTATTTCTGCTAACTGCTTTGGGAAAAGATGAGATGATTATTTTAGGGGTTGTTTTTAAACTAAAAAAAAAAATGCTATGAGACAACAAAGCCACTTTTCTCTTAAAAAAATATTTTTAGAGCCCTTGGCTGAATTATACGCAAAGTTAAAAAGAAGATGATAATTCTACATATAGAAGCTTAAGAAAAGCCTACGGAACTGCTTGTTTTGTGCTCAGCCAGAAAGAGAAAGCTCCTTTCCTTCCTTAAAGGCTTCTCCCATCTCTCCCAAGTCTGATTTCTTTTTTCCCCTCTGCTTTGAGATAGAATTGACATACAGCACTGTGTAAGTTTAAGGTGCACCGTGCAAAGATTTGATACACTTATATGCTGTGACATGTTTACCAAGAGTCAGGTCCGTTACCACATCTTCGACGTAATTACCATTCTGTTGTCATTGTTATGGTCTAAGTTTGATTTCTGACAGTGCTCGGGGCCTGGTGGGATGACGGCCTGGCAGCTCATCATTTGCCCCCTCCTGCTCATGGAAGAGGATGGGAAGACCAGGCCTTGGAAAGGGGGTTGGAGGAGCTGTGCGGCCACAGCGGAACCGCGGGCCCGTGAAAGCCGAGATGGTCACCCACTTAGCTCTTCCGCACCGTAACCGGCCTGAATGGTGACAGTGGGGCAGTAAAGGACACTCCTGCTAGAGTCAAACAGACGCACAAATTCCAGGCCTAGCGCAGGAATGTAAAAACTGTCTAGGGGAGGGGAGTAGAATGACCCCACAATCTGATACAACTCCAGGCCAGAGGCTTTATTTTCTTTCATACCAACTCCCCACTCCCCTCCCCTCTGGTAAAGGACAATACTGGCATTGAAATTCACAGATAATCCTTAAATCTCTGCGGCAGCTCGCTTTCTAAACTTCCTCCTTCACACTGACAGCTTTAACAGCTGTTAACAAGTCATAACAAGGACCTTTGTTGCTCCCGCCTAGAATATTGATAACCCTTCTCTTTCTCTACCCAAATCAAAACCAGCCTTTAAGTCTAGTCTTCCATGAAGGCTGACCACTCATCATTCACCTCTCAGACTCACCCATCTGGGTACTGCTTGTAGGGCCGAGGGGAACTCAGAGGTGATACTGCTCCTGGGGAGTGGTGGGCATGTAGGACCAGGGGAGAGCTGGAGCAGCCTAGTTCAGAGGAAGTGTGTGAACAACTGCCATGGAGGCAAGGCTGGAGACGAGGGGCAGCCTTGAGCAGGAGACCCTGTCCACACACAAAAGAATTCATTACTAAGCTGGAACGGCAGAAGGGCCAGCGAGGCTGGGAAGTGGAGAGCATGGCGAGCAGGATGGAGCCTGTGAACGGTGGTGAGCACTGGAAGCCTCTTTATGAAGTCCTGGTGATGTTCGTCAGCGTCACACAAGACTGGGCATGAAGCATTTAATGTGAAATCCACTTTTCTGGCAGTGATGGCCGGCCACCAGAGGTGTGTCCTGTGGTGCTGTTAACCCAGCGTGTGCCGGCTTGCCCTCTGGTGAGCTGCTGCTGCTCCAGGGAATGTATTGTGACTTATCACTTACCACCCTGGTCAGCAGCTGTGTGTCTCAGATTTGTGACACGGAGGTATAAGGGGGTTTGCGTTTCGGCCCCACTTCCTGTGCCTCAGCCACCTTGCCCTTGGTAAAGACAGGCACTGAAGGCTGAAACGCGGGAGGCGGTCTAGGCCTGGGGCGCTGGCTCCCGAGGGCTCTGCACTTCCCTCATGGGGTAACAGAGGCACCACTGAGCCATAGCTGCCCTGGGTTTTGGGTTTTGGCTGGTGTTGTTTAGGAATGTGGGAATTGTCCTACACCATAATCCTCTACGTAGTGTCCTACTTCCAGACACACGGGACAGAGGTGGCAGAAGGGGTGAAAGCACTCTTTGGAGCCCATCTCCAGTGGCCTGCTGGCTGCTCTGGGACCCATCATCTTGCTTTGCGGAGCAGGGCCTCACTGCCTTCCCAGAGGTCAGCCACGGGTTCACATCAAGCAACAAGCAGTGATTACAAATTGAGTGCCTGCTGGGAATATCTTTCTAGTGTCAAGGAGCCATTAAAAGCACTTAAGGAAATCACAAAAGGGAGGTAAGAAAAAATTCTGGGGAGAGCCCTAAGATAGGGAAGGCAGAAGAGAAAGCAGCAGCCCGCCTCCTACCTTACAGGGAAAAACGGGCCAGAAAAAGCAAAGCTGGTTCTAAGGAAGGACCTGCCTTGGGGAAACTGCAGAAGACTGTATCTTTCAACCACTTTCCCACCGGGGCCAACACACTTCAGGGCGCCAGGAGAAACTTTTGCTAACACAGAGCAAAATGACATTTGAAACAACCACGCAGTATTAAAACAGTATTCAATAAGCATGCATTACAACAGGCGCTTACGTACACTCAATCCCTCCTCCAACTTGGACTGCCTGTCTGTGAAGAGGACATTATGACTCCCTTTTACAGACGTCAAAACGGAGGTTCCGAGAGATCAGAGCCCGACCACATCTGGAGCCCAGGTTTGTCCGGTTGCAAAGCCAATGTTCTTCCTCCCCAAAGAATCCTTGCCAGGTCTGCGTCGTTCTGACCTGCCTGTCAGTAGCTGGGACTCCTGGGCTGATCAGGTAAGAGAGCAGGTGAAAGACACATGGCCTTTCCTGGCCCTGGTTAAAGGAAGAGGGAACCTGTCTACTCGTAAGTGGGCTGACAGAGTCTCAGATGGAATCGTCCTTCAGTCTTCTAGCTTCAAGAACTATCTAAAAGGAAAGGACTGGGAACTGAGATAAGTAGATAATGTGACCCTGGGAAACTCACTTTCCCCTCTGAGTTTTAGTATCCTCATCTGTAAAATGGGTCCAATAAAACCTATGTAACGGAGTAGTTGTCACACTAAATAAGGTGTCTTATTAAGGCCCTCAATATTATATCTGGCACAGGTAACTACTTCATAAATGATAGCTATTATTTTAATTTCTATTTTATCTCAGAGAAACAGTTTTGGAAAACACACACACACACACACACACACATTTAGCATCAACTTGTTCTCATTCAGTAGGTGCTTTTATTATTGAAAACCTTTTAAATCTCGAGCTTGTTTCATGGCTAAGAACAACTACAGCACACGAATGGCAGAAGCACAGCCGTTGAGTTCAGGGAGGAGAGAGCCTTCCTGAAGAGAGCGATGAGGCTTGTTCCCTCCATTGTGATCCAGTCATCTTAGGGTACACTCTAAGCACAGCTATCTGGAGACTAGGAATTTAGACTATATATACATAGGGCGGGAACCCTGAGCACTTCAGGAGTGGAAAGATAAGTGCAGGATGAATTAATGCAAATGGCTTTGCTCCTTGTTATACAGTCCTCGGAAGGAAGGCACATTTGTCGGGGAACTCTCTTAAGATGGGCAGCTCCTTGGGAGGGCAGTTTGGGCTGGTTGCCAGGCTTGCCTGCCAGCTTCATGGAGCAGCTGGCGGCCAACAGCAGAATCAGGCTGATACTGGCTCCTCTCCCGGGCTCCTCACTCTGACCCCAAGAAGGGCTCCGAGGCTCAGGGGTCCTTCTCAGGTTCTTGTCTCCTGCTCTTCTGACACAAAGCGGTTCTGGCAGTAACGGAGTCATCTGCTCTCTGTCCACAGAAACCCGCAGCCAGTGCTGCAAGAGACAGCGCCTGTTTCTATCCTCATTTCTGCACTCCTTCCAGAGAGGATTTTTCTGTTGAAGCCAGACTAACCCCGCCCCAGGGCGAAAGCAAAATGTGCTTCCATCACTGCCCCCAAGGAAAGGGGTGCGCAGTGGGGGGCTGCCCAGGCCTGCAGAGGCTGAAAGCGGTCGCCTCTTGCTGTTCTCTTTTAGGGGAAACAGTGGGCATTACTGCCATTTGAATGTGCCAGAATGGACAATATGGGGCTCAGAGATTCAACTCAGAGCTAGATTCATTTGTGTTTTAACTGATCCCCCACGCAGTGTATTTGTCTCCACAGAATTTCCTGTAAAACAGTAAACTTTTCAGTATAAGAAGTGGTAGTAGCTTTTTGCCATGAAGGAAGCAAAGAATAACTTCTGTAAGGCTGCTGTACTGGTCTGATTTGGGCTTATAGTTCTCGGTAGAATTCTGTCAAGTCTGTTTTTTCAGGTATTGACAAAAGAGTCAGGTGATGCACTGTGTAAAATTAAGGCTCTAGAGACTAAGAGGAAAAACCACTCTTGATGAAACAGAAAAGGACAGATAATGAAATTCCACAGCCTAGGTTTGTGATTGCAGATTTTCAGCAATAAAAAGCTGGTAAGTTTTAATATCACTTAGAGCCACAGAGAGAAATTTTGCTTTCTCCCAAGCCAAATTTTAGAAAGTGTCTTGCCCTTTCTTATTAAACAAACAAACTATGTCCGGCCTCACTAATATATGTGCACACTGCATATGTGAGCATACACATGCATACACGCATGGGGACTCACCCATGCTAAATTCAGTTTGCAATCTCTAATCCTCCTTTAAATTGCCTTGTAATTACTGAGTCAGTCATCCTAAACCGAGTAGTCCATTTTTATTAAGGGGCAGCTCCTACATATTTAAAAACTTTAGCTGGAATAGATGTGGCATAAACATTTGGGATTTTATAGAAATTTAGGATCCTCTTATATTCTATAAACCCCGCATCGTCTCCTTTTTAATTTCCTTGAATGACGATTCATAATATTGGGTCTTATAGGTTACCCTCCAGGTATACCCTCTAACTGCTAAGATCCCAAGCCTTGACAAGGGTAAGTTTGGCATAGATACATTTAAGAAAACATCACCCCACGAATACCCTCTGGACAGACAGGCTCACATATTGTTTCAAACACTGGGCAGGCCATTTCTTGGAGAACTGAGCACCCCGGCCTCTCCGCAAAGGAGCTACATTCTACCACAATCTCGCATTTCGGACTCTGTGACTTCATCCTTCTACTTCACAGACAGACTCTTGCCGTAAACCTCAGTTCACATAGCTAATCCCAGATGGAGCACATTCTGCCCCCAGAGGGCCTCCGTCTAACTAGCCACCCTCAATCTCAGAAAGGCTGTGCGGTGTGTGGCTCACTTGACCGGGTGATTGCTGGCACAGAGCCCAGCAGCAACCTTGCTGGCTGTGCACATGAAGGCAAGATCGTCTTGGAGTACCCCCAAAACCTGGGTCTCTCCTCAATAAGCATAGCTTTCTCCCCTTGCTAATGAAATCTGACTGCCATTTGTGCCCATTTAGTCGGCCCAAACGCCCATTCACAAGGAAACCTGCTTGCACAACTCTGCCACTATGCACAGCCAGCTACTTTCACCATGCCCTTCTGGGAAAGGGCCCAGTTCACTCTGACCAGCACATCCTATCTGCTGCACACATGCAAAAGCACATGCACATACAGCGTGTCCCTCATCCCCTCAGGAGGAATGAAGCCTGGGCAATACTTTTAAGTGTTCATTTTCCGACATGAATTAGAGTGGAGCTCCACAAACACCAGTGACATCTGCACGGATACATAATGTATTCATTATGATCAGTGCTATTACAATGAAAGGAAATGCATTCGTAATGGCAGGACATTTGAAATCATGTATTGCTGGATTCTGTGTCCATAAAAGCAATGATGGAGACACAAGTGTGTCAAATAAATCAGGAGGAGTACGGGCACGGGGTGGCTTCAAGGGCTCCGGGCAGCGGCAGTGAGAAGGCACATTTACCAGGCCGCAGGGACCACGTTACGAGAGTCTAAAGGTAGAAGAGGTTTGGATCCTGGCTCTGCTATGTGCGGGCTCTGTGGTCTCGGGCAAGCTATGCCAGTCTCTCCTTCCGCCTCGCATTGCTCAGCTATAACGTCGGGACAGCCTACCTCCCAGGACTGCAAAAGGAGGGAGCAAGGGAACATATGTAAAGTGCTCAGCAGACAGTCTGCCGTGTAATAAGCATCCAGGCAACATTCGCTTTTGTTTTCCTTTGTTATCACTAAATAAAGGTACAGCTCTGTGATTTTAGGCATCACCTAGGTCTCTAAATGTTTCTTCTAGAGCTAATAATACCTGCTCTTCCTATTTCAGGAGCTTGTTATAAGGACCAAGTGAAATGAAATGAAATCTGCTTGGCACATATTAATGGTTAGCTGATTTAGTCATTCCCAACTCACTCTCCTTGCTGTCTTCTGCTCTGGAAGGTGGAAGTTTAGGATTTGCACACAAAGCCTGTACTACAGTGTGTGTGTGTGTGTGTGTGTGTGTGTGTGTGTGTGTGTGTGGTATGTAGCCCAGTTCAAGCCTATGACACAGAAGGATGAGCCTTCTGGTTTAAGTTGTGTGTGTGTGGGGGGGAGGGGGGAGAGGAGGTTGTTCCTTGGCTAAGTATTTACTTTTCTGACTAATGGAGATGTGGCCCTCTTCTGACCTCTTCCTCATGCTTGAACATGGACATGATACACAAAGCTGCAGCCCTTTCTCAATCACGAGGCAACAAGCACGGAGGAAAAGCTCTGGGGGGTCTCAGGGACACAGGCGGTCCTGATGTTCACCCCGGAACCTAAACCTGCCATCAGTCATCTTCCTCCAAACTTATGGGAGGTGAATAAACCTCTGCTGAAGCTACTGACACCAGAGTTTTCTCTTCACTCAAAACTGAACACAATTCTAATACAATGTATAAGTACTCTGAGGAATTAAAAGCCCTGTACATAAATAATATCGTCTTTTCTCTGCCAAGAATAGCATTCCCTTGGACCGATCTGGCCAATTTGTATGTGCCCTTTAAACTCAGATTTAGTAATGTCTCCTTGAGGAAGCTGTCCAAGCCCTAGCCCAGCTGAGTTAGCAATCCCCAGCCCTCTGCACTTCTCAAAGCACTCCATAATCAGTAGATGTTATACCTTTTTGTAATCATCCATTTCCTTGTCTCTTTACCTCACCAGTTGGTTAAAATGTCTCAATAACAAGGATCTCTATTTTAGCCATTTAAACATTTTCCTAGCACTTGGCATAATACTTGGCGCATTGTAGATAACTCATTAAGTATTTGCTGAAATACTGAATAAGCCAACAAAGGAATAATCTGAAAGGACATGAAGTAAACAATAGCCCATGTAGCCTTATTATCCATTCATAGTTTTGAAACACTGCAAATAGCTTTCGAATTCCTGTTACTGCTTTTGGAAACTTGAGGTTGCGAAGTGATTTTTACTGTCTTAAAAGTTATTCCACTTGATCCTTGTTTGAGTTCATGACATTCCCCTACTCCTACTCCTACTCCCTAAATTATTTTATGCTGTGTATTTAGTTCATACTTATCTACACAAAAATACCTTTATTTCCTTCTTTGTTATTTTAGAATTTACCTCTTGTGATAACTAAAGACATCCTGGGAATAATCCCATTTGGCTCCGAAACAAATGTTCACATCACCCAGCGGCTCCCTTCCCAGGTGTGTGAGCAACGTCTGTGTGACCGGACTTCTGGAGGCTTCCTGCTGACTCGGCCATGTCTGGGTCCTCACCATCCCTGAAGGCGGGGCAGCTGCTCAGGCTGAGCCTACGGTGTGTGGTCCTCTGTCAGGGGACAATGTCAACTCTGCTGTCCTCGCTCTCCCTACAAAGGCAGCTTGTCTCCAGGACTTGGATAGAGCACAGCCCCCTGGAAGTCAGATTACTAGCCCCGCTGCCAAAATACCCAGAAAAATAACAACATCAAATGATGTAATATTACCATTCAGATTACAAATCACTGTTATGAGCATGACATTTTTAAAAAGTCTAAAAGGTGAGGTGGTCTTCCTGTGAAGTCACCAGTGTCCAGCCCCAAGTCTGAACAGGGTCCCTGTTCCCTTTGCCTGTCATGCACCCCGTGCCCATTTCTGCTTGGCTGGCTCGAAAGTGACCTTCACAGCCCTTCTCTGAACACCTTTTCTATAGCAGCGTCTTCTCCCCAGTCTCTTTAAACTGTCAAAGTACCCTCTTTCATTTCCTAATAATCTGAAATTATTTTTTTCATTTTTTGGTCTATCTCTTCCCACAAGAATTAAATTCCACCAGAGAAGGGATCTCTGTCTTGTTCACCCTGTATCCTCAGCAACAAGAGCTGTGGCTGGCATAATGTAGGTGCTCAATGAACATTTGTTACAAGTGAATAAAAGGAAAACGGGCAGTGTGTGCTCACTCAGCAATCTGCTGGGCTTTGCTTGAGTTTCCTTTAGGGAGTGGAAGTAAGGATGGGGTGGACGGCCACCATAAATCTCAGAGGTGGTGAGGGTGGCTTTGGAAGGCTATGTGAAGTTATGAAAACAGCCAGTCCAGGTTCTGTCCTTTACCAGATGTACAGGAAGTGGAACATATCCCTTCATCTCCCCGCGCTTCTGTGTTGTCACCTGTACGGTACACTGTTTCAGAGGATCAGTGTAACAATTAAATGAGATAGTCATGGCACACAGTAAATAAATTAGTGCCCCTCTGCCTGTCCCTGAAGGCTGTAAAAAGCAGCAGCAGTCAAGAAGCCCTGGGAAAATGACCTAATGCTTTCTCCCAACCTAGCAGTCACCTTAGCAACTGCAATGATTCCTCACAGCAATCTCAACCTGCTGTATCAGGCCAGTTGTGAAGTCCTCTCATTCTCAAGACACAGCATGAGTCTACCCTGCAAGACTATGAGAGATTTATTCCTCGCTTCCCATTCTTATATCAACTTATACTAAACTGGGGCTGGTGTTTTTTCAAGAGGTAAGCTAATACATCTGTTTTAAAGCACTTTAGGTGTCGATTCTGCCACAACATAAGCTTCCTCTAGTCTCATCAAAGCTAGAGCATTCCAAGCCACCAAACACCTGTGGTCTCCAGGCCTGCTGGAGACCCTTTCTGTGCCACCATCCTTGCCTATGTGAACACAATTAATTCCCTTCACTCGACGCGTTCTACCTATTCATTTGTTCATTCAAGAAGCCATCAATTGAGTGCCAACTACATGCGTGTCCAGCCTATGCTGGCGGCTAGTAAATGGTAAACACTGTGCCTGACCCCTATGTGCCTCAGGCCATTCAATCCTCATTTCATCCCTCATAGTGGCGGCAGTATGATTACCCCATTTTACAGACAAGAAAGCTGAGGCTGAAGAGTACACAAACTGCCTGAGTGGGCAAGAAATAGTGGGCCAGCAGCCAGCCTAGGATTTCATGACACCGAACCCCATCCTGTTAATCACTATACTCTAGCAAACAGGTCTTGAACGTGCACTTGGTGCTTATTAGGGTGCTAGGTGCTTACATGAACTAACAAACAACAATGCTAGGCTATGACTTTTCTCAGGGCGGGAGCTCCATCTTATTCTTCTTTGCAGTCCCAGCCCCTAATCAATGCCAATAATGTTGGTTGAAATTGATGCGAATGTGGCTCCTGTTCTCAATAGAAGAGCCAAAAAGAAAAGTCTGCAAGAAAGATCGTACAATAACAACATACAAAGACCAAGACATAAACCTGTACAGAGTACAAAAGGTGTGAGTGATGAAAGGCAGGCAGACAATGAGTTTGACTCTATAACCAAGCAACACAGTAAGGAGTCTGAACTAGCGCAGGCATCACAGACTCAAATGTTTACAGGGGCCTGGTAATATGTGAATGAATGAAATGAATGAATTGGGTCAAGTGGAGGCTGGTGAATTGGAAAGTGAGTGCCCCATGCAAGGGGCCAGGTAGTCAAGGTCAGGGGGAAATATATGGACTCAGTATTGACAGAACTTTTGAATTTTCAAAACATGAAAAACAAAATCTGCTTTTTGATGTGAAATCTAATTTTTAAGTGCTAATCAGTATTCACAAACTGAAAAACCACGTAATGAGCCATACAGAACCCATCTGTAGGCCAGAGTCAGCTGAGGACCCATCAGTTGGTGATCTTTGGGTCAGACTATATTTCATGATCATTTTACCACCATTGATCCCCATATACTGTCCCTGGGCTTCAGAATTTGAAACTGTGAGTCTAACAAACAGCATTTTTAAATATTTAATTAGTTTTCTCATAGGAATTAAATAATCAATAACTGACAAATGAGGTCACCATGGGGAACAGTTAATATAACCCTGCTCCTGTCACAGCTAAATGTAAAATTTCCCATTACAATTTTTAAAACACTAAAAATAGCTCATAGATGTTTTTTTCCTATCCTCACAGACCCCCTTGAGATCTGAGGGCCCCAATGAGACATTACTGGACTAAACAAGTGGGCTCTATGATCTAGGGTAGTGAGGTGTAATGGGGAAAACGTGGGGGTTGGGAGTCAGACAGAACAGGGTTGAATCTCAGCTCTTCAACTTACTGAGTGACCTTCAACAAATTATCTAGCTTCTGTTACTCATTTGCAAAATGGGAGTAATTTGTGATCCATGTTTTTCTCTCACCATCACCATCTAATTAAAAGCAGCACTCCAGATAACAGCCCATTTAGTACCATTATTATGATTTAAATAGTTCCAGTTGAAACACGAGCAATAGTCTTTCATGAATAAGAGCCATGAGCCGCACACTGATGGGGGAGCAGGCATGCACTGCCTTCCGTTACACCGTTTATTCAAGGAACTGCAAGTGCGTGATGACAGTGTGAGATTTAGAGCTGGAGAGCCAGGAATCTGGTGTGTTCATGCGTCTTCCCTAAAGCCATATCCTGCCTTAGGTGAGGGGATGCCAGAGGGTCTGTGTCTTAGTACTGCAGGCTAAATGTCAAATAAAAGCCTATTATCTTTGTCCTCACCTCTAAATAATTTATTAACAACTGCATTCATCTGTATAGTGCTTTACTATGCACAAAACCTTTCAACACATATTCATCATGTATTCCTCACAAGTACCTAGTGGCTGGTGAGGGGCAAGTCAGCCCCATTTTGTGAGTCTGCAAACAGGCACTTAAGAAGTGGTCATCAAATTAGCAAAAGGTGGAGCTAATTCCAGTGACTCCAACTTCATGGTTTTTCTCATATGCCCTGCCTGTAAGAGGCCACACACAGCAAATGAGGAACAGGGGTGCTGCTAGGAGGCATCTGCTGGCTGAATGATCACTATTCCGTTTATCTGTGAAATGATAGGTGTGTAAGGAATGGAACTTGTTCTGGGGTGGACAATAGATTTGGGCACTATGGGGCAACTCTGTTGTCTAACTATTGAGATAACTGTGTTAGGAAACACTAAATTGTCATCTTAGATTATATACTAGAGTTTGCCTTTCTAAGGCAGCATAGTAGAATATTATTCAATTCTGCCCATCTTTCCCGATTTACCCTCCTGCCCTACCCCCACCTTGGGGAGAAGAAGCCCTATAAACCACAGGACTCTTCCCCGCCACACTGCAGCTGACTAGATGAGGTATGATAACCTAACACAAGGACAGCTAATTAACAGACATGAAATTGGCTGGGTTTTCTCTTGAGACTGTGGCGAGGCTGAATCCTGCATCAGAAAACTGCTCCAGATCTGGGACCAGAGTGGTGCCAGGGCCAGCTGACACGACAAGGGAAGAGGAGACACAGAGGGGGTTGCTCTGTGGGGTAGAGAGTGAAGCAGGAGGAGAAGGACCACAGGATAGAACGGAGACTAAGAGAGCACCCTCGTCTCCTGACCAATTCCCATTCCATCTCCACCAGCACAGAAATACGTCCTTTGACTGGGTCCCGTGTAAAGCACAAGTTCCTTTCCATACCCCTCTCTGTTATCTGAACTAGTTTGGGTGGATTTCTGTTCCTTACAATCAAACAGTCTCTCACTAATACAGTAAGAAACAGGAGCCATAGTTATAACAGAAAACAACCCAGAGAGTAGAAGATGGTTTAAGAAACAGAACAGAACTAAATCTCTTTTTATTTAGATTGCACAGAGAGGACATGAGGAAATGAATGAATGAATGAAACTTCAAAGTTGAAAAAGCCCTAAATTATGGCCACCTCAACATATGCCAGGCTTACATCTATTATGCCCACGCTCTTTTGAGAACCAGAAGGATAAATGTTGGCAAAGCTCCCTTCTTACAAAATAAAAGCAGGATGCCAATAAAGGACTTAAACAGTGACAGAGTACGCACTTGCCCCTTGACCAACAGACCTTACTATTATGAAGTCTGTGCTCCACCCTCCACCAATCAACTTACTGTTGTATGGCTCTGTTCAGGTCACTGGTTCGAATGGGTCAACACCTGTGAAACACCCGATTTCCTAGGGAGAATTAGTCACTTTTTACGCAGCCTCCCATAGATTTCTCCATGTGGGTTCTCATATTATAATTCTTTGCTCATGAGTTTCATTTCTCAATTGGACTACAAGTGCCTGAGAGCAGGACCCATGGCTCATTCTTTATCTCCGCTGTGTCTTGCGCATGGCTGGCACATACGCTGGTAGAATAAATCAATGCCCATTAGCTTTGTCCCATGGGAAAGGTCCTGGAAACCATAATTAAGATATAAAATTTTTCTGTAACCAATCAACTGGGGTTACAACTATGCACACAAATTGATTTAACCATTTCAACTGAATTAGCCTGTAATTTGAGTAAAAAAGAAAAAGGTACCCATATGATGTCAGAATTTATACATCTGCCAGTAAAAAGTTGTGTTTCAAGGGCCGGCCGAGTGGCTCAGTTGGTTAAGAGCTCGCTCAAGAGTGTGAGCTGAGCTCTGAGCAACAGCTGTTCGAGGCCAGCCTGAGCTGAGTTGCCGTTGAGCTGCCAACAGGTGGCAGGATGGCTCAGCTAAAAAAAAAGTTGTATTTCAAAACAGTGCATGGGATTTGGGATGGGGGTGGGGAAAGATTAAAAATATTCAAACCATTAAGTACAACTCTCATCTTTGTTGAGCTCATATTGTACAATAAATTTAATACTGAAAAGTCAAAGTAATCATTTAACTGAAATGACCATCTAAAGAAAGTACAAACCCAGCATTTTACCTGAAATGTTAGGATGCCAGGATATGGAGCTAGACTGAGTTTCCTAGACACAGAGTTTATGGGTCAAGCAGACGCTGGTTGATGACAACTCAATTTTGCAAACTACTTCTTATGATGCATGGCGAAGAACAGTGTCCTCTTTAATAGTCACTGCCCTTTTCTACCTGCAAAGCTGAATAAGGTGGGGCAAGGGTTCTGCTAAAGGTCATGGTATCACTTATTCACTGTATTCTCCAAATTTAAACAAGGAGCACAGAGGCTTAATGGTGAAGTAACTTTGATGAAGGTACTACCTTTGTTAATGGAGACCCAGTTAATAAAGTACAGGGCTGACTGAGATGAACTGGTATCTGAGGCTAAAGTGGGTGCCTCTGGCCACCTCTCCCACTGACTCAGCTATCTGAATCCCAGAGAAGGACTGACTTAATTTATTCATCTAGTCAGTGAAGGGGAAGTTGGAACAAAGACCTATCTGAGTCCATCAGAGTCAATCCTTCCTAATTTGCTTACTGCAATGGAGAGCAGCAGAGCAAGGAGGGCCCATCCTGCCCAAACCATGTGATCCAGGAAAGCGAAAAAGAAGAGAGAAAGATACGGCCATGTTGTCTTTTCAGTGCCATGAGTGTTAACGCATTTACCCTGAGCAACAGAGACGTGAGGCCAAATGACTGCCAGACTCAAACCACTCAGACAAGTTATCTTTTATCCTCATCCCAAGGGAAGGAGAAGTAAAGGCTAAGAGAGAGCCAGAAGCATGCCACTGAGAAGGAGGAAGAGTTGGCAGAAGTTTCTAATGCTATGGCTATGTGGGGGTGGGGGAAAATAAGGCTTCTCCCCAAACAGACTCCATTATGATGTTATTGTAACGTGGAACATGCTGGAAGAGTGTATAAACATTCCAGTGTACCAAAAGATGTTGGAGAAACATTGTACTCAAGGCTTCATGAGTCCCATGACCCCAAGGCTCTGTGTGTTCCCAAGGATCCCACTTAGGGATGAAAAATAAATTCTATCTCAGTTTGGATTCACAACAAAGCCAAGAAGAAAGTGAGGCTATGAACAAAGGGGAAGAGAAAAAGTGCACGACCCATATGCAAAATACTTACTGTAATGTCTTTCTCTCCAAACTAACCTTCCCTCCCAATAGCACCACTCCCAGTAGTCTGTGGGAGTTGTAGAGCCATAGAGGGACAGGGCTGGAAGGAACTCAGGGGCACAGCAAACACAGGCCTCTCATTTTATAAGCATGCAAACTCATGCCCAGGGTGGTTCAACGACTTGTCTGAGTTTCTGTAACTAAGGAGTGGCACAGCTAGACTAGGCAGCCAGTGCTCTTGACTTAGCTCCAGCTTTCTTCTTCCTTCCTCAAATACTAAGTCCTTTCCATTTCCCCTCTCCATGTCTCCTCCACCTATTCTCCCCCCCGCCCCCCCCCGACTGCTACTGCTCTTATCCAAGTCTAGAACTTCAAGATCTTTCATCTGAATCATTGCACTTATAACAGGACTGCACAAAGAAGACACTCAATAGATATACCAGGCCTGACAATTAAGTTCGCAAACTTGTTGCACAATAGTGCTAACCTTTTCTGCTATCAGAAGGATTATTCATTATGAATTTGTACCAACTGGGCAAACAGTTCACCAAGTTTACTATTTGGAAGTACTGAAAAGGCTGCATGAAAAAGTTGGACAACCTGAACTTTTCACCAACAATTCATGGGTCTTGCATCACAACAATGCACCAGCTCACACGGCACTGTCTGTGAAGGAGTTTTTAGCCAGTTAACAAATAACTGTATTGGAACACCCTCCCTACTCACCTGACCTGGCCCCCAATGACTTCTTTCTTTACCCAAAGATCAAGGAAATATTGAAAGGAAGACATTTTGATGGCATTCAGGACATCAAGGGTAATACAATGACAGCTCTGATGGCCATTCCAGTAAAAGAGTTCTCAAACTGAAGGGTGGACTAGGCGCTGGCGTCAATGCATAGCTTCCCAAGGGGAGTACTTCGAAGGTGACTGTAGTGATATTCAGCAATGAGGTATGTGGCACTTTTTCTAGGATGAGTTCATGAACCTAATTGTCAGACATATTTTTTTACTGAATGTATAATAATTATCTCATTAATCTTCACAGTAACCTTATTTTAGACACTATTATCATCTCCATTTTGCTGATCAGAAAACCAAGGCTTAGGGAGTTTAAACAGCAGAGCTAAGGTTATACTGCTAGAAGGTGATGAGACTGGAATTCAGACCCAGAATCCCTGACGCCAAAGCTCACATTTTTTGACCCTCCGTCGGGTGCAACTGATCTCACAGATTGTTTTGAATTTCTGTTGATTTTTATACTGAATTTATGTAATAAACATATATTGTTTTTACTTTGTGGTAAATTAAATTTTCATTCTGAATTAAATAATAAGCACGCTTTCACATTATTTTCATTCATTTTCAATTTAAATACATAAATGTCATACATGCATCTAGTAGATGTATTCTGCCTGATGGAGGGTTAACCAGTGCCTCACACCGATTCTGAGAACTCTTAAAGCTGTCAAGAGTTTGAAAAACACATATAACCATTATGTATTCTCTTATGTATTATCTTACTGTTGTCTGATTAGTTCATGTATTACATTAGAACCTTGACTAACCATTTCGCCTTGGTGATGAGCAACTTGCAGGCAAGCATTCCATCCCCTCAGAAGCCTAAGCACTCACTGGTCAAGGCTCAGTAAAGACTCGCTGTGACTGATGGCGAGTTTGGGGCAAGAGCTCACCCTTCTCACTCCGAGCCCTCAGGGGGCCAGAAGCCTGGCTTGAGCTCTCCTTACCCAGACTCAGAATCCAGAGGGCGGAATGCTAAACAACTTTCAGGTCATAACTTTGGAAGCAGGACACCACTTGATTCTTCCTAGCCCTCTCACTCAAAGGCAGGGAGGAAGGGCAACGCCTTCTAGACAGACTGTTTGAAAAGAAGAAAGGGAGTCAGCACAGCAGCAAGCGGCTGTTGTGGGAAACATTTAAGTTCGCACCCTGGCTTTCCAAGACTGCAGCTGACTCAGACAGGCCGCCGTTTTCCAATCTTATGCACAAGACACACAAACCTGAAGTTCAAAGACTGGCCACTGCCACGAAAGCACCTCTGCAGCCCATCACTTGCCAAGGACTGAAAAAGAGCAGCATCCAGTCTGTCCAGGGGTCCTTTTGCCACAGTCCTAAGAGTGCGGTGTGCTCCTTCCAGGGTGCTCCCGGCTGCATCTCTGCCCTTCTCAGAAGGCTCCAACAGCAGGCAGGGGGTGTGTATAGCTTTAAATGAGAACGGCAGAGAAACTAGCCCTGAACAGTTAGATTACAACCCCTCCGTAGAGCAGATGTGCATAGGGGAACTTTTACTCACTTAATATTTATTTACTATTTTCATTCATTCATTCATTCCAGTGCAAGCCTACAATGGTGATCTGAAGAAGGCAGTAGACAGAGGTGGCTAAGACCACAGACTCAGCCAGATGGCTTTGGTTCAAACCCTGGCTCTTTACCATTTACTGGCTGTGTGACCTTGGGCCAATTATTTCACCTTTACATCTTAAATGTTCCTCATCTGGAAAATGGGGGTTAAACAGCCTATTCCCCATGAGGGTGCCATAAGGACTAAATGGAATCGTGACACAATACTCAGAACAGCACCTGGCACATGGGTAGCCCTCACTCAGCATCAGCTACTAGGGCCATGATCACTATCATCGAAGGACGGCCAAGGGGTCATGAGTCCCTGTTAGTCATTTTCCAAGACTGGAACACGGCAAAGAATGGTTAGCAAACAGTGCAACAGACCTGCGAGGTGTTGGTGAGATGAAGAAAAATCAAGTGCAGAGGTTGCCATTCAGAAACTCACAGGCTGCTGGGTGACAGACATATACATAATTATAAAATAGAGGAGAAAGTGGTTAATTAAGTCCAAAGCTGAACTATAAAAATTAGAGGATCAAAGAAGGATTCATGGAAGGGGGAAACGAAGTTGGACCTTGAAAAAAAAGTCGGAGTTGTACAGATTACACAGCAGACATACAGCTGAGTCTCCACAGTAGCAGAGCCCCAGACGGACAGCAGCAGGAGCTGCCACTGAAGAGGCGGCCTGGACACTGGCCATCACTGTGACACTGGATCCGGAATGAGGTCTCGCTGAGGTCTCTAAGGAGGCTGGGGCTGTTCCCTGTCCTCTTCACTTACCTGGGCATTCTTACAGTAAGTTCCCCTAACCGGGGGACAGGAGCTCGCCTCTGTTATGCAAATGGAAGATTAGCACTGACACAAGACCTCCTAGCTCAGGCCAATATTCACTTGTAAAGTGCTTCGCACTTTCTAGGCACTTAGTAAGTATTCAGTAAGTGGATCCTGTTATAATTTTGCTGATTACTCCCACAGGAAATCAGTTCTTCTTTTTCCTCCATCCATCATCTTGACAGGGAACCAGCACTGGTAACCTGCCTGACAGTTCAGAAAGGACAGAGGACCTGGGAGGAGGCGGAAGGCAGGGTTCTCTCAGCCCCGTCTGTCACAGCCAGTCTCCTGGACTGAAGCTTCTCTTGGTACTGCCACCTCTCAGCCATCAGGCTGTCTCCAGAAGCAGGGAACAGCTCCTTCCCCTCTGTACCTCCTGCAACCTGGGTGTAGAAAGAGCAGCAGGTTAGGCTGGTGGAATAGTCCAGTCTTCCTCTTCATGAAGAAACCATCTCCCTGTCCGTCTTCTGTGTGAACGACTAGATTTTACTTATTTGGTAAGGAATTTCACTGCTGTAGGATGTGTTCTACAAGTGACAACACAACTTTCAGCAATTTGGAAGTTTTACTGCATTACCTGTCAGTTTCCATTGTGAAAAGAAAGATTTCAGGATGACAAGTGCCTACATGAGTCAGCCGTAAGAAAGAGGGCTCCTTAGAGGAGGTACGAGGAGAAGCAGGTCGGCACTAAGACCCCCACAGAGGCAGAGCGGCCAAGGGCAGAAGACAGCGGAGGACAAGGCTCTGAAAGGACTCCTGGCCACCTGGGGGACACAGTGTTTAAGACCCAGGCAGTTCCTTTCAGTCAATCTGGCAACTGCACAGGACAAGGCTTTCTCATTCCAAACAGCATCATAGTTGGATCTGGGTTTTGTAGTGACAGCGTTACTCGTTTATTTAAACACAATTTGGTATGTTCTGAGAAACAAAACAAGACAGAGAATAGTCAAGAGAAGACTTCCCCCTCATTAAGGTAGCCCTGCCTAACGGAACTGCCCCCAGGTGCTTTACTATTAGTTGGTTGTTAGCAAAAACGAAGACGCATAAGCATTATTTCACATGGTCATCTGGGAACCACATGGCTTGGGCCAGTTGTTCTCTAGGCCAGAGTTTGGGGGTGAGTGAAAGGGCCTCTGGGGCTTATGATTCTAACAGTGCCAGGGCAGAGTCTCTGCCGAGCCTTATGGGTGCAGAGCTGCAGGGAAACACTACAGAGAAGGGTCTGGGCCAATTCCCCACCAGCCGTCCTTGGGGGATCAGGCTGTGAAAGTGACCTACAGGCTTCTCCTCCATGCTTGCAATATCTTACTATCGCCAAAGGATTCAAATACATTTGCTCATTTAACTCTCACCCCCCGCCCCCAATTCTATCACCTTGTTGTCCCCATTTTGGGGATAACAAAAGCAGACTCCCAGATAATGGCTGAAGGTACATGACCTGTGCAAGGTGACCGACTGAGAATGTCAACAAGTGATCTAAGGTTTTCCCATTCCAAACCAGGGTTCACTCAACATCTTAGAAAACAGGGTTTCCATAGTTATTTATCTATTCAAAAAATTAATTGTGTGCCTGTAATGTTCCAGGCACTGAGAATACAGTGCTGAAAAAGACAAGGCTCTCAAGGTACTCATGACACTTATTTCTAGTGGGGAAGAAAGAAAATAGTAAGTGAAATACGTTATATGTTTTCATGTAGTGACATGTCCATGCAGATGACCACAGCAGGGCGAGGAATGACAGTCTAAAGAGGTAATATTTCAGCAGAGGCCTGGATCAAGTGAGAGTGAGCCATGTGCAGACCTGGGGATGAAGCACAGTGGGGAACACAGCACAGAGGCCCCGAAGCACGAAGGGGTGCCGTGCCTGTGTGCAGAACGTAAGAATGCAATGGGCTGAGGGGAGCAAAGGGGTGAGCGCAGCATGAGGATGGAGAGGCAGGTGGGAGCCTCATCTCAGATGACTTCAGAGGCCCCCGGCCACCCAGGTGATTCTGAAGCAAATTCCAGACATGACATAATGCATACCAGACCATTCTAAATGGAAGAATTACACGATCCCCTTTGTATCCTAAAAGATCACTCTAGGGCCGGCAGAGTGGCGCGGTGCTTAAGCGCTGGCTTGGGAAGCCAGCGGCCCCGGTTCAGGTCCCACATATGAGGGCCAGTGACACTGTCCTCAAAAAAAAAAATCACTCTAGTGTCCAACATGAACAAAAAAAGGGGGGATGGAGGTAGATGGCGGAAGGATGAGTAAGAGTGGCAACAGGGGGAAAGCAGTAGGATTCTTGGAGAGAAATTATGTGGCTTGGCCCAGGAGGGTGTGGTGCTGGTGGTGAGAAGTTCTTGGGTTTGGTGTATCCCTGAGCGTAGGTCTGACAGGATTTGGCTGATTAATTGGAAATGGAATGTGAGAAAAGAGAGACATTCAGTATGACTCCTAGGTTCCTTGCCTGAGACACAATGATGCCATTTACTAAGAAGGAGCAGTCACGGGTAGAAGCACGCTGGAGAGGGAGGAGAAAACGAGAGCGATGTTTTGAACAGAAGCAGCTATGAGAGCAAAGGCACTGGATGTAGAAGACGACGTACTTCAAGTTCTGACTATTGCCATGTCTACCTCTAGCTGGCTAACCCTGGACAAGTCACTTACTCTCATTCAATTTTCTCATCTACGTAATAGGGGGATAGTAAAACCACTTCTCAGGTTTGTTAGAATAAGGAAATGAGATGTCTGTGTGCACCCTGTAAACTGTAAAGGAGCTGAATCAAGGTTAGTTTTCTTCTTTCCTTTGTTATTTAAAAGATTTCCATATGAATCTCAGGCTGTAAATACAATTATGTCTTAAATACCATTATAAAAACACTTGTGACTTTTATATCATCCAATCCCACTTCACTTGTTTAGTGCTTTATACCTTTGAAGGGTACACAGCATCCTTTACATTTCTTATTTGCATTTCTTACATACTGTCATTCACATATATTCTCTCACTTATGCAGAGGGGGTGCCCCTGGATGACTGATGAGAAAACGCAGGGTCAGGGAGGTTCCAATGAAGGCCTGATATCACAGGCCTACTCAAAGCTTTACTACTCCATGGTACTTGTGGAGCTGTCAGAGGTAGGAGAATAAGCAGCATTTGCCCAACTTATTGGACCATGGAGCCCTGGTTTAGAGGAGTAACTCAAATAACTAGTGTTCAGTCTAACATACCTGGGGAGCCCTGACTCGCAGGATTTCCATTTGTATAATAACTGCACATGAAATACATCTTTTTGGTAGGCTGCTGAACCTTTATGTTTGCCGAGAGTTACGTGCCCCTGAAACGTGGAGGAGACACCAAGCGCTACCTATGAAGCACCATGAACGCAAGGACTATGTCTGGTTCTGATTTCTACCGCAGCTCCAGCATCCAGCACTTGCTGGCACAGGGCAGACACTTGATAACATCTGTTAAACAAATGAATAAAGGAATGACACTCGCAAACCTGACAGAAGGCAATGCTGACTTCAGAACGAGCAGCTACACTTTTGCTGTCTTCAATGATTTCAGTTTCCATATCTAAAGTTCTACAAAGTGCTTAATTCATTTTCTGTGAACAGAAGACTGAGAATTGTTTCAACAGCCTTTTGCATCATGACCATGCACTAATCTAATCTGAGAAAGCTGAGATTTGTTGCTGCTCTTTGTTGGTGAACAGCACACTAATGAGGCCTCCTTGAGATAATCCCACCTCCACTAGGCAGGCTAAATTACACTTTCTGGTATAATTATTGTCAGGGGAGCTCCCAAATTTTGATATGAGCTGCTTCGCTCGTAAAGGCAACATCACCTTATTTGTTTGTCAAACTTCTGGAAAATCGAGGGGAAGCTCATAGTTTTAAGCAGTGATTATCAACCTACACTTTTCTTTTCTTTTTTTCTACCTTCTGCACATCTTCTACCAGCTGGACGGACTGGGCAAGTTTTATTCCCTGTAACAGGTTTGAAGAGAGGAACTCATAGGTTTCATTAAAATGTGTTTTTAAATTATACACCACTTACAGTCCTCAATCCTTACTTGAGATTCTACAATGTAAGCTTTTTGAGGGCATGCACCATGAATATTTTGTTGAAAACTATCTTCCTGGCACCAAACACAATGCCTGGAACAAAGCAGGTGCTCTGCAAATACAATGAATAAATGCTATTTCTCCTCCCACTGAGACTCACTGTTTTAAAGTTAAATCTCTTTCTTTCCCTCTCCCCCAACTATCTCTCTCAGTCTCTCTGGAATAAAGGGAAATCTTGCTATATACACTATGGCATTTTTCCCATGAAAATACACAAACCATGGAAGTTTGGTTAAAATATGTCATTAGAGGAGTTTTGGACAGTGTCTTTGTATTGTGTAATGTCACTAAGTCACCTCCTCTTCCAAGCCCTAGAACTCACACAGTCACCTGATGTGGGCTTGGGACATAGAGCTAATATATGAGCTGTAAGTCTGAAGGATCTCAAAAGCATGGTACGATATTCTCCAATATTGGTCATTCAGTAATTTTTATTTTTTGGCTTATCTTATTTGACTAGAAAAATGTTATTTTCCTTTTTATTGTAAATTGTTTACATCTACTTAAGTCTGATTGTTTTCCCCTAGATTGGGACCATGAATTCCCTATATAGTAGTACAGGTTTTATTTCATAAATACAAATGAATAAGAATCATAGGGTTCAGTACATTGACTTACTAGCTTTGTAACCTTGGGCAAGGTACTGCACATATCTAATTCTGATATGAGAATAATAATAACAACTTCCTCCTAGGTCATTGTAAGGATTACATGAGATAATAATCCATGTGGCCTGCTTAGCTGGCTTCATTATTACAGTCTCTGAGGGGTTCATAAACTAATACCCATGGTGGTCAAGTACCTAAACAAACCCATCACCTCTAGTCTTTTTATTTTCTTTCTAAAAAGTTTAAGTCCCTCTAGCCGATTCCATCCATAGAAGGAGAAATTTACAACAGGTGTGCATGGTGGGTCCTGAGTATCCCGAACATGAACTCTTTCTTCCCACAGAGGTTAGATGGCAGTTCTGGGTTGCTTCTGGTTGGGTGATGTTATTTAGGGCTGTCATTCATCTCTCTGGCCCCCTGCATTTCTTTTCACAGCCTATGTAACATTCCTCTTTCCCCATCTGGTTCCTTCAAGAGTCTTGGTTGGTCGGGGACTCAACCCTTCATTTTACTTTGTCAAAAATTCCTAACCAGGGGGATGAGCGCTGAATTCTAGGGGAACGCGGGGCTGGGGCATCTGAGCCCGGCCTTTACATCTATGCAGCTCGATGGTAATTGCTATGTTTTCCTGAAAGTATCATCCTCGAATTTCTCTCATACCCCACCACATCCACCACCCCCCGCCCCGCCCCAGTTAATTATCAGTTCTGGATTTAAACTGCTTGCCTCTCCTGCTGTTGCCATGACAACAGCTGGCCTGCACCTGCCACTGGGTGAACAGTGTCTCTTTCAGAAGAGGCGATGGCATTTGCTGGCCCCACAAAAGCCAGGGAGTACACTCATGTTTACCTGTTTGGGAAGAGAAGTTCCTGCTCACTCCATCTTAGGCATTTTCCTGGCAAGCTTACCTCAACTTCCTTCTCAGAAAAATTGCTTGTTGGCATTCAATGAAGAAAGTGAAAAATCTTCTGATTAAAAATGCCAAATCCCTGCTGGCTTGTCAGAATTTCATCCATTAACTTTACTTATTCCCCGCCAAGATGTGTGAGAACGTGAACCTTCCATCTCCTGACGAAGGTGACATGGGAGAGTGGTTGAAAGCCCAGAATTGTAAGCCTGATAGATCTGGGTTTGAATCCTGGTGGAGCCACTTTGTAACTGCAATCATGGCTTAAGCACTTCACCTCTTATAATATCAATTTCCTCATCTATAAAAAGAGGATTAGAATGACTATATCACACAGAGTCGTTTTAGAGCTTTGAAATAATATATGTAGATCTAACTCCTATTTAATGTTCAACACATAAGTGGGCATCACTATTCCTGCTGCTTAGCTGTTGATGCTGGCTGACCCTGAAGGTCAGGGCAAAGTTGGCAGCTTGCTCAGTTTTGACTGCTCCTTGTCTGAGTGGCAGTACCTGTGCAGTAGGATAAAATGGCACACTGCCCCCATGGCATCTAGACCAAGATGCATCCAGCAGCTGCGGGCAGCTGACAAACGCTTCTCTTCCCACCTTCACTGCATTCTGGCAGCTCCTCCTTCTCAGAACTGTTTTTCTCATGCTCAATCTCACTTTCCTTTAAATAGAATGGAACCAGAGGGGAAGGGGACATGTACTCACCAAGGAAACAAAATGCTTTTCTGTTTTACAACCATATTGCAACGTACGGGGAGCAACTGGTAGTGGTGGCTAAGGAGTGGGAGGAATGAGGCATTTATGTAAGAAACTGCCTTTTCCCCTGAAATCCCTGCTGGTGGATAAGAAAATATTCTATGAACCCAGAACCAGTCAGAGTTCAGTCGTGAGGCATAACGAGCACAGGCACGTGAACACTGGTCTTTGGCACAGATCTTACCATTTAGGGTGCCCCAGTATTACCTCAGCCTTTGGCCACCTTCCTTAAAGGTGTGAGCTACCTACCTCCCTGCAGTTCTAATTTTAAAGAAACTTGCACTCATTGACTATAAACTTCATACCGACTTGAAAAACTAACAAACAAACAAGCAACACACCAGACTCTGCTCCTAGAATCTGTCACCGATGCCTGACGTGGGTTTCTCGGTAAGGAGGTGAATGTAGTTCACATACACAGAGCTTACAAAAACGAGGGCGATTCTTGGATGCTGTGGGGAAAATGAAATTATTGACCTCTTGCTGCCTCTCACTGGGAGGAAATGATAGGATGCTAGAGATCAGCAGGTTTCTCCTAAAATGAAAACGTTACCACTGACAACAATTTTGCTGTGGCTGTCATGGGTGAGGAGGCCATAGCCAATGACATCAAATATAGACTGGAGTTTTGTCACTTCCCTAAAATCTATTCTGCTTAATGCCAGTTCAAAATGGCTATGAACACAAAGAAGGAAGAGAGAACTGGCTCCAGGCAGGCTCTTCAGCACCGGTTCTAACTCAGGGACAAATATGACACCAATTTAATTGTTTGACTAGCTTAAAAACATCTATAGCCTTAAATCTATTTGGAAAATGGTGCTTTAGTATTCCTTTTCTCCATTTATTTAGAGAGAACTAGATAACTACTTTCCAAACTTGATTTTAAACTAGAGGAAGGCAGGAGCTGTCAAAATAGGGGTATGAGTAAGACAAATCAAACAAACAGTTTCCTTTTACAAACTACTTTATCTCATTGCTTGTTTTTCCATCCAGATGAAGAAACAACAAGGAGAATACTTTCAATGCTTCATAGCACACTTGTCCTTTATGTGGATGTGTTATTCTAATAGGGAAATTGAGGTATAAAGGAAAACAAACCATCTACTCATAATAAATCATGAGCTGTGATCACAGGAATAAACCCGTAAGATTCAGAAGCCTGTCCATTTCCTCTATAAATGGGACAATGCCATAGTCAAGAGGTCAAGTCTAACAGGAAATGACACAAACCTTTGGTGCATTATCACAGCACACAGGACCCTCTGCAGGGTGGGCTCACACACCTTTTTTGGCCTGATCTCCTGCCAGAGTCCCTGCAGTCACTCACCATTCCCCACACAGCCCGTCATTCATACTCCTCTGGGCTGTTAGACATGTCGGTCTCTCTTAAGTGTCCGTCTTACCCTTTCTATCTGACAAGCCTACCCCGACCCACCCTCCAAGGTCCAGCACAAATGTGATTCTCCATCTGAGTGAGCTGCATGCTGCTCTACATCGACGTGTTTGTTACCAGAGTCATTCCAACGCTGCGGTGAAGAGCCCGCATTCCCCAGTCGCATACTTGAGTCTGGGATGCCGGCGTGACCTCACATATGTAGCTGCGTACTCAGTTTTCTCATCTCAGATGAGACATGAAGAAATTGTATCAACCACTTATTAAGACTGTTGTAAAAAAATAAATGAGATAATATATGTAAATGTTTAAAATGCTGTCAGCACATAGTTGGCACTCAATAAATGCTTCTTTATAATAATTTATATTTATATGTAATTTATATATATAATATATAAATATATATAATATATAATATATAAATATATATTATATATTATATATCATGTAATTTATAATTACACTGTATATTAATTATTATATTGCAATAAAATGTGAAGTTAAAACTGTTTACTCAGTTTTCTAGAGGTCTTTAAATGTAGGGTCCAAGTCTTTATCACCTTCATATCCCAGAGGCCTCGTATGGGGCTACAACACAGTAGACCATTGAAAATGTTTGTGAACAAATGAATGAAAGAATTCCTCTGCACTCTTTCCTGCTTAAGAAATTAGGGAACAGAGTTCCTAGAGGCGACTGTTATCCTGATAAACTCCAATAAGGCCACAGGTATAAACAAGGGTAGCCTGCGACACGTATATCGTAACTACTATATGGGGTGGCTAACACAAGTTGGTCAGGGAAAGGCCACAGCACGTGAAGTGACATCCAGGCCTTTTTTCTTAGCATTAAGGAGCCAGAAAAGGCAGGCAGGTGTATAACACAGGCTGCTCCTGGCCAGCATTTCCAGTGTGAGGCAAATGGAATAAGCCAGAGGCACCTTGGCCAAGATTTCCAGCTGTGAATAGGATTCTCTGGTTATATACTACACACAAGATAAAATAGAGTTGTGGCTCTCACAGGCAAGTATCTGAAAATCAGTTACTTTCGCAAGGAGCTTTGCCTTCATTATACTAATAGGTGGGTGCCACGATGCATAGCACGGCCTCATCCTTCACTTGGGTGCAAAGATAAACAACCCATATCAGCAGTGGAAAACAAAACCAGCCCAGGCTCCGTAACCAGGAAATATGGCAGTTAAGAGACACTGTCTATGCTAAAGGCCAACTTAGATTTTGGAATCCCACTTCTGTATAACAAGTAGCCCTGACAGTTTCATTCATGTCACAAGTATCAAAGCCATTTTCTTTGGTTTCCAGGTATGTCTTCTGAAATGAAGATAATGCAAAAGTCAAACCATAAATTTACAATCAGAGGACAAAAGAAACCTAAGTGTATCACTGACTTAGTTCCCTCTTATCTCTACACACTAAATCGTCAGGAAGACAAATGCCATATCTAAGAACATATGGTTATTATTTTAGAATGGAAAAAAAGCACCTAGTATACAGCCCCAAGATAATTAACAAAAAGGAAAATGAAAGAAAATTTTTAAAAAATCTACCAAGTTACAGAATCTATAAGCAGGTTCTTTCCACTCCATCTTGATTATAAAACTATATTCCTCCACACAACTATATCCTCTACCCCGCCAAAAAAAAAAAAACCAAAAAAAAAAAAAAAAAAAAAAAAAAAAACCTGGGTGGTGAGCAGGGTGAACAAAAAGACCAATGTTTACAGGGAAATAAAAACAGACTATGAAAAGGCGAGGAGGCTAAGTGATTTGCCCAAGGTCACAGTCAGTCACAGGCAGACCAAGAACAGAAGGTAGGCTCGCTGAGTCCGTGGGCTCCTCCACAGAACTTGCTACCTGCCTGATGACAGAAGCAGCATGGGTCAGAATCACACTGATCTCAGCAGGAGCTTTCTGCTTGAAATAAGAGCCAGCTCTGAAGATGAAAAAGTCTACAGAAGTCTCAAGTACAGCTGCTACTATTAAAAAGCCATTTTGCTTTTAGTTTAAAAAAAAAAAAATCACAGAAAATCTCAACAGCCAATCAAAATTTAATTGATGTCGCTCCTTTCTCCTCTGAGCATAAGAGTTGAAGGGTCCTTCCCTCTCCGACTTCCTCCCACTACTACACAGCAGTTTTCAAGCAGCAGATCCTACTGCCCCCCTCTCCTTGAATATACATCACTTCTCAGCAGGCTCTCAGAAGGATCCAATCTGTGAGGAAGCGAACGCAAGATCTCCCATAGTAGCATAGAGAAGGCAGAAAATTATTATTTTTTTTTTTTTGCTTGAAGAAAAAAAAGAATCACTCTGGGCTTCAGAGACGGCCTCTTAAAAGATGACGTCAGTGGTTACGATCCGAGCTCCACACGGTAGGGCTTGGCTCCTCCGCGCTCTCCAAGGACCCTTCCATCTATATGACTGTACCATGGATCTCAAGAGTCAACTACCAGATTGAGGGGCTTCAGACCGTACTCTGTGGGGCCAGAGGAAGGCCTGGCTGGCTGCTCCTCGGGAGGCCTAGAAGCACCTCTTCTGCTGTTGACCCTCTGAGGACACAGTGTGAGAATGAGGTGAAGCCACTTGCAGAAAGCAGAGGCAGTTCAATGTCAAAGCAAGTAGGAACTCCCAGGTTAGAGGAACAAGGCCAAAGTACATGCACCCTCCTGGCTTCCATTCAGGGCCACAGGGAGCAGCGTGCTGGCCTCGTGCGGCAGTCCGGATGGTGGCTGATGGCAGGATTCCTGAAGCCACATGACATTAAAGCCCTAGCGCTGCCACTCACTAGCTGTGCTCCAGGGCAAGTGAATCTTTCTGAGCATTAATTACCTCATTTTACAAGTAGGGTAATAACTACATTATAAGCTTTACGTGCGGATTAAATGAGAATATATATAAAGCACTGTACGTGGTAAACCTTCAGTAAATTACTATGATTGTTAATTAGCAAAACAAGTACACAATAAAATCCAAGGTAAGGGATAGATATGACCAAAAGTACAAATATTTGACCACCTCACATCAAAGCAGCTTAGGAAGTCAAAACTGAAAAGAGGAAAGAAGGCAGGCAGCCTCCAGTTGGCAGGAAGAGAGGAAAACATAGATCTATCACAGACTAATCCATTTCAATAGGACAGAATTTTCCTTTGTTCCTGCCTCCGTGGAGAGTGGCTGGAATCCAGCTCTCTCTGAACTTCTGTGCAGACAGCGGGAAGGCGGCTGAGCGGCTGTGTGGAAAGAATGCTCGCGAAGGAGACGTGGTGTAGGAATCCGAGCAGACCCGGAACTGGGGCTTTCCAGGTTCACTTCTCTCCCAGCCCCCGCGCAGGCAGACCCATACTTCCTTCTGTCTCCTTCACACACCACGCCCTCACTGAACACTGTCAGCAACCCAGAAGCCTTTGGAACGAAACTGGCTTACTGAGATGATGAAGTGTGTATCATAAATAAGAGAACTTTCACAGCAAAGGCAATCTCCCTCAAGTGTGAACTGGAATACACTGAGCCAAACGGTAGTTCAACACAAGCTAACCGAACGGAAGCAACAAGTATGAATTTAAAGGTTATTTGAAAGAAAATCTGGCTCCTCTTTCCTCTTTCTGCCAAATTGGAAGATGCTCTTCAAGTGCTCATTGTACCAACCAAGGGTTCTGTCAAGCCCCAGCTCCACAGGCTCCAATGGCATCCTAGGCAGGCTGCTGGCTGGAGGGAGACAGCCTGGCGTTTTGGTTACTGGGAAGGAACTCTGTGCTTCACCACTGTCCTGTCCAAATGACAGGAGGACTGACAATCTCCCACACTGACTAGCACCTTACAAGGGGGTCAATCTCTTCACCAAGTCCCTGTATTCTTCTAATCAGTGTGACTCTGGCATGTGACCATAAGGACAGATGAGAGTGTTCATCCTAATCGGGCTCTCCCGAGCCAGGGAGGCTATTCCTACCCTGTGGAGTTTGCATATTCCACTTGCTAGGGTGTCTTCTTTATATTAGTCTTGTCTGAACTCCTTTTCTGGAAAGAAGGTCTAGGGCTCTGCTTGGCCCAGATGTTAAGGGGCTAGAGCTAGTCTTAGGAGTAGAAGAGCAGGAGTGCCAAGGAGTTCATTTAAAGAGTGTGTCCAAACCAAACGTCTGTGCAAAATGGTGAAAACTTGGTCAATAACTAGAGAAGCTGTTGATCTAGCCTCCCATCACCGCTAGTGAGTCTAGCTAGTCCTCCAAGCTCTGGTGTTTAAAATTCTCGAATGCCTTCCCCTGTCTGCAGGACGGAGCTCACGTACTGGAAGGAGGCCTAGGAGGCCCTAAATGATGTGGACTCTCCATTCTGCCCTCGCTATTCTCTTGTCTAGAGCTTTCATGCAAGTTGTTACCTCTACCTAGAACAACCCCACCCCTGCTCCTCCTTCGTGGGCCTCCTCGTCCTTCAGACCTCTGCGTGTATATAACCTTTTTTGGTAAACCTCCCCTTACCCTCCAAGACTGACTTAGGGGCCCTTCTGATAGCAGCCTAAACCTCCTCTATCATAGCACTTCCCCAACAGCATAAGGGCCTGCTTCTATGCTCCTCTCTTCCACTAGACTTAGGGTCCACAAGGTCAGGAAGCATGCCTGTTTTACTTACCATTACAGACCCAGTATATAGCGCAGTGCCTGACACATAGTAGGGTCGTAAGAAAACAAAGGGAGGGAGGGAGGGAGGGAGTGAAAAAGGAAAGAAAGGAGGGAGGAAGCGAAATGACACAACTTGGAGGGAGCCTGTTCCAGAGAACAGCTGGAAGACAAGGTTCAAAGGGATTCCCTGAAGCTCTGTAGTTTAAAGTGGGTGCCTGAGGCTTTATTTACAACAGTAGACAAGGGGCTAGATCTGGGCTGAGAACCTTGGTTTCCAAGGGAGGGAAGCACCAGGAGACGCAGATGTGGGATAACACTTGGCACTGAGAAAGGAGGTCAGGATGTGGGAAGAGAGAAAGGGAAAATAAACCAACAAATAAATAAATAAATAAGGGAGCTATATTGGTGGGTTTGCAAATAAAACCAAAGAAGGGCTGAATCTTGGCTCCCGTAAAGTAAACTTGGACAATTCATTTAGCTTCTTTCAATGAGAAACTTGAACTAGATTAGTGACTTTCAAATGAGTTCTAAGGAACCCTAGGTTTCTGCAGAAATCCCTCAGGGTCTATTGAAATGAAGAAAGGAGGTTCACCAGCAGATGTGGCCCCAACTTAAACCAGAAAAAAAACTATGTATACATTGGGATTCTACTTAAAACCCATTGGGGGGGGGGGGAAAGAAGAGGTGTTTCTCCTAAAACTGCTGAAGTTCTGAATAGCAGTGGCTTGGATGACCTTTTCAATGCGTCCCAGCCTTAACAGTCCCTGACTCTAGGTGACAGTGAGGACTCATCTGGACATTGTATTTTGCTTTACACAAGTGACCCTCTATTGTGTGGGTGGTACAGATGTAGCACTTCCCAGAGCCTGTTCTCATGCCCGAGGAGAACGACAGGAAAGGCAAGTGAGCCCAAGTCCAGGTTCACTGTAAGGCTGAGGCAAACATGAAATGTTCTTTTAGATTTCACAGGGTGATACAGACGCACTCAGGAGCATTTCTCCCCCTGCTCCCTCCAAACAAAGTTTTGCATACTTATGCTCTAGGATTCACTGGATAGGTGTCTTGAGTCAGCCACGAAGAGGTTAATAGGCCAGAAATAAAGAATATTGGATCCAGAGCCCACTAAAAAAGGCAACCCAATTCCAATCAAGAGAGAACAATGCAAAAGTTTATCTAGTCAGTCCACCTGAGACCTAATTACCATTCAAATACAGGGCCACTCTTCTTAACAAGATATTCTGAAAGTGCTGAAGAATAAAGCAAAGTTACTGTCATTACACACTTTAAAGTCTACCTTTATCTGAAGGTTACAGGCAGGAAATGGCTCAGATGGAGAGGGCGATGGGAGCTTACAAAATAAGATCTTCAAAGCCCTGGCTTAAGACGGAGATCCCTTTTCTGTGCTGTTCCTTGGCTGCCTGTATCTCATGGGGCATTAAAAGGCCACAGTATCACTGTACTCCCAATTCTGAGAACAGACAAGTAGCAACACTGTCATCTTACCTGGGTCCTTCCTCGTCGCCCTGAAAGAAACAGAAAGAAGCAGCATTAGAAATCAGCACTGGTAAAAACTGATTTAGATTGTTTTTTTCTTTTGCCTCTCCTTTCCAACCTGAAAGCAAGGCTCATGCGTTTATTGTAACAGAGACAAACCAGGAGCCGTCTAAGGACTAAGATAAAAGCTAATATGATCCTATGTTCAAACTACCCAACAGAGAGGAACTGATAATTTGTCCTCGCAAGCGGAGAAGTGAATGCACACACCTAGGAGGCCTAAATAATAGCTTTGCCTTTTTATTTGGCTGGCTGGCAGTATTTAACTCTAAGCAAACTGAGAGCCCAAAATAGCAGCGGGTCTTAGGCAAACAAGCTGACCAGCCACATGTCTTGTTAGGGAGACCATTTCATGGATGGAGTAGAGGCTTGATCACTGCACTGTATACCTGAAGCTGATGTTGTATAACATTGTATACCAACTATAATTGAATATATAGTCACGGGATATGGAGTATACTGTGGAAGGGAGTCAAAGGAATTGTAATATATATATATATATATATGGGGGGGATGAGTGGGGGGGAGAATTGGGGGAGGGGGGTTGTCACTTTGAGGGGTAGAAAGTATAACTATTGCACTGTGTTGTGCACCTGAAACTAATTTATTTCACAATAAAAGAATTGAAAAAAAAAAAAAAAAGCTGACCAGCGCCCAAAGCATCAAGCTGTTTCCGTCAAAGACTCATTTCTGCCTTGGTCTAGCTAGCATGTTTTTCTCCAAGCAAAAACACCACAACTCTAATATATAGCACTCTACGGTTAAAGGGGCATTCAACTGGGACTCAGGAAAACTACGATTCTAGTCCAATCTGTTATTTACTAGCTATGCTCCCTTGGGCAAACTAATTAATGAATCTGGATCCTGTCCTACGCAAACGGGTGGTTCTGGCATTTGATGGCTCACACCATTCTCTGTCAAACAATGGCTGTTCTGTTTTTCCTGTTCAGTCTTTGAAAAAACAATGTGTGAGGGTTATTCATCCAGGTGTTGCATGCTCTGAACCTAACTTTATCAGTGATCACAGTAGATTCCTATGAGTCTCTTTCTGTGCCCAAACAAGATTTTTCAATTACTCTCAAGCCTTTTCCAAGGGACCTCACTTACCCTTTTGGTGATGGGGTATATTTTAAATCCTCCTCTTTGGCCACTCAGAGTTGGTCTCAATAGAGACTATATCTCCCTAGCTGTGGATACCTTCCCAGAGAACTTTGATTGATTGATTGATTGATCCTACTGGTTAAAGGAGAATGAGCTCTGGAGTCAGACACTCTGGGTTCAAGTCTTGATTCCATCACTTGCTTGCTGTGTTACCCTGGTCAAATTATTTTGCCTCTTTTAACATCGATTTCCTAATTTGTAAAGTGGGGATAATTAATAATTGTCCCAGTATCATAGGGTAAGTATGAGGATTAAATAAAATAATGTGTATTAATGTCCGGTATAGTACCTAAGACAGAGGGAGTATTTCCTTAGAGGTTATTTTATCACTACTACAATTCAGTATGATGCATTCATAAGCTACCACATGTAGGTGCTACGGGTAAAAGATAAACAAGCCACAGCAATCTAACCTTCTAGGAGTTCCCACTGAGGAGCAACAGACAGAAACAGAAAAGGAGCGATGACTGAACGTGTTCAGGGCCCTACCAAACACAGAAGCAGAATGCCTTGAGGGTCAGAAGTGAAGTGTCACATGGCCTTTCCTGGAGAAGCTGGGGGTAGGGGGGGAGGTTTCACAGAGAAGGTGACATTTATGTTGGCACTTGAGGGATAAGCAGGATTTTCCCAGGCTGACAATAGAAGGTTACATGGGAAGGGCCCTGGATTAGCAGAAGCAAAGGCACAGCAGTTTTAAAAAAGCATGTTTAAGGAAATTTGAGTTCCGTGAGACTAGAGAATAGGGATGTATATGTCTTGCGTAGGGGCTGTGTGTGTATGGGGGTGCGGTGGGGGGCTGGGAGTGCCACTGAGGCTACAAAGGTTGGCTGCGGCCAGGAAGGTGATTCCAATCAGATTACACGCTGGGGGTTGGATAAGAAGGGCACTTTTAAAACACTGTTAAGGCTTTCCGATATTGGTAAGGATGCGAGTCATCTGTACTCCCTAATGAGAGAGAAGTGAGGCAAGTGGTGGAAGGAGGGTATGGGGGGTGTGGACGCTTTCTTTGCATTTTGATCAACTGGCATATCTTATGGGAACTATCATCTAGTAAGAAAAAAATTCACATAATTTAAATTTACTACGAGTCACACAACTGTCAACGACACAATTAAACCTCAACACAATTGTTCAATTATCTTCGGATGTTAAAGCATAATTGTCTAGGGGAACCTTACAAAAACAAAATATCCAAACTTTTCCCCATGATTTAGAGCAAGTCCTCCTCATGGTCACATATCGGTGCAATGATTAAGAGATAGGCTTTCCGAGCTGGAAAAGGCTTCAAATGCTGGCTTGTCAATTCCAACCATGGAGTTTTTGGCAATTTACTTAACTTTTCCAAGGTTCAGTGTCCTCATTTATACACGGAGATCTTAAATCTTACCTCACACAGTGGCCATGTGGATTAAAATAAATGTGAAAATGTTTGTAAAACACTAAGCAAGTGTCTAGTACATTGTAAGTGTTCAACAAATGATGGTCATTATTGTAATTTCCCTAAATTGTTCATTAATCACATTTCTAGGGAGAGTGGGGAAGGTCAGAGAAGATGGGATACAAGATGAGACACAAGATTATGCTTTATATGCATCCATTCCTGCTCCTTATACACACGTGGTTCTTTTCAGAAAAGATGATTTCTCCCACATAGCATGGGCTAGTATTTAGAGCAGCAAACCGACAGAGACAGCACGACAGTATCTCCCTCTTTGGATTTCAACTCCTTGAGAACTGAAACTGTGTGTCCATCAGTTTATTTACTGTACAAGGCACAGAGTAAATAGCACAAGGCACACAGTAGATAATCAGTCAAGAAAGAAAAGAAGGGAGGATGAGAAATAAGTAGGGTTTAAGATTCATTTCTACCCCCATTACAAGTGAAGTCTGGTTTCAGAGATTAGAGCTGAAAATATGCTAAACATCAGTTTGCATTTAAATGGCTTGTTGGAGTAAGCAATGTTCTCAAATGTCTCTGTAAAATATCCGGAATGCTCTTGGCAGGTCGGCTACACTCTAGAACAACCTCTCATTTCCATTACCACCAATGGAAACGCATGTACGCCAAGAACCCAGTAAGTTTGTTCCTATGTCTATTTACATCAGTTGAAGTTGTAATTATGATGACACATTTTATTAAATAACAAAAAATGAGTACAAGAGAAAATTGTTGCTTCCATGAGGTGCTGATTCCATGAAAATTACGTCGAATGCTTCCAAAGCATTCATTAAAGTAAGTTGCTTAAAAATTATTGTCAATTTTAATGTAGATGAGACACATGCAAAATATTGGTAAAAATAAAGTATAAAAGTCTAGGATTCCATATTCAGCTTGCTTTAAATGTTACCTTCCTTACTATACAGAGACGGAAGTCGGACCTTATAAATGGTGCAGTACGGACATGGTTTATGCCAGAAACATGTCATTCTATCCCAACCAGCAAACCTGCATTCTTAAGAAAAAGAATCTAAATCAAAGAAATATGCAAATGTATATTTCAAGTTTAAAATAAAGGCTTAAGGTATGTGTGTATCATTTTTAATGATCTGCCTATTTGAACCAACTTTTTCTAAGATTATCTCACTGCAGCTGAGAACTCTCAACATTAGACAAAAGATGAAAATGCTCATGATATACAAATAAAAATAAAGACAATTTTTTCCTTGACTTTGGCAGAAGATTTTATAAAAGATATGACTAAATTCAGGCCAAAGAGAGAAGAGAGATTTTCAAAATCGGTGATGAAAATGTACATAGTTGTAATCGTTCTGTGGACAATTTACGAATATGTACAAGGGCCTAAAACATACCCATACCTTTGACTCAGTGATTGCTTATGATTTATAAATAAAAACATTCACTACATTATAAGTGACAGTAAAAAGTTGGAAATCACTTAAAGTAAGGTAAAAGTTTAATTTATATCATTGATTCAGGATTCCATGATGTTTTTGAAGAATTTCTAATAATATGAGGAAAATTTAAAATATATTCAGAAAAAAATGGTGCGAGGAGATGAAGCTGGTAACTTGTCTTATTGGGGTAATAACTTTTGTATACATACATGTATCAAATCATCACACTGTATACCTTAAACTTACTTATGTTATATGTCAATAATATTTCAACAAAGCTGGAAAAACACACACAGACAAACATGAACAAATATAATACCTAATGATAATAATCAATTTAGTGTGTGTGTTTACTTTGTGCTGTGTCTGTAAGTTTTAAACATTGCATAATGATTAAGAAAGCAATAACTTTAGTTATTTAAATAGGGGAAGACCACATCTTTTTAGACCTGTGGGACTGGTACTGAAACTCTTCCCCGACCCTACATTCTATGAAATGACCTCAAAAGATTTATTGAAAACACATTTTTAAAAAGAAATGTCACCAGGAAACCTTGTAATCTTTGGACTTCTTTAACCAGAAGCTCTATGATTCTACCTGGCTTAATCAAATTCATCTGTACTAAAGGTTTCTTAAAGTGACACACTGTGTTAATAGGCTAGTTTTAGAATAATCTTAATAAATCAAAGACAAATAGCACTTGGGGAGGTGCGATAGCTACACTTTTTAAAGTTTATTGAGACATAACTTATAACACCATAAAATTACCTGTTTTAAGTATATATATGCAATGACTTTTAGTCAATTTAGTTATATAACCATTATCAAAAACTTATTGAAAAGCTATAGACATATAAATACACAGAAACAACACCTCTGATAAGGAGCTAATATCCAAAATACATAAGGAACTCATACAACTCAACAACAGAAAAATAAACATCCAATTATAAAATGGTCAGAAGACCTGAATAGACATTTCTCTAAAGAGGACATACAGATGGCCAATAGACATATGAAAAGATGCTCAATGTCACTAATCATCAGAGAAATGCAAATGAAAACCACAATGAGATACCACCTCACACCAGTTAGAATGGCTATCATCAACAAGACAAGTAATAACAAATGTTGGAGAGGCTGTGGAGAAACAGGAACCCTCATTCACTGTGGGTGGGAATACAGATTGGTGCAGCTGCTATGGAAGGCAGTGTGGAGGTTCCTCAAAAAATTAAGATTATAGAATATAGAATATAGAATTACCATATGACCCAGCAATCCCTCTTCTGGGTATCTACCCCCAAAATCTGAAAACATCCGCAAAGATATATGTGCTTGAATGTTCACTGAAGCTTTATTTACGGTGGCCAAGACGTGGAAACAACCAGTCCTTCGACAGATGATTGGAAAAAGAAGATGTGGTATACATACACAATGGCATACTACTCTGCCATAAGGAAGATGAAATAGTGCCATTTGTGACAACATGGGAGAATCTTGAGATTATTATGCGAAGTGAAATAAGTCAGACAGAAAAAATTGAGAACCATATCATTTCATTGATATGGGGGACATAAAACTAAAAGCTACAAAGGAACAAGACAAATAAAGAAACAAAAACTCGTAGACACAGACAACAGTTTAGTGGTTACCAGAGAGTAAGGGGCAGGGGGTGGTAGATGAGGATAAAAGCAATCAAATATATGGTGATGGAAGGAGAACTGACTCTGGGTGGTGAACATACAATGTGATATATAGATGATGTATTATAGAAATGTACACCTGAAATCTATGTAACTTTACTAACCATTGTCACCCCAAATAAACTTTAAAAAATTAAAAAAAAATTATGTCATTTTTTCCTTGTTAATCTCTTTAAAAGCATGTGACTGTTTAAGCTAAATTTATAACTGTCTTGCAGTGTTTATTACATATGTAGATTCTGTATATATGATATACTATAACATAAAGGACATGGAAAGAGGCCAAATTGACCTATACAGTTTCAAGGTGTCTACATTTTATATGAAGTAGTCAACATTAATTTTAAGTAGACTAAAAATTTAAGGATATATATATATTATAATCCTCTAGACACCAATGAAAAATAATATAAAGTAATAGAGCTAAAAGGTCAATAGATATATTAAAATGGAATTCAAATAATTATTTCCAAAATCCCAAAAAGGCAGGAAAAGTCAGTAAGAGGAACAAAAACAGAACGACAAACAGAAAACAAATCACAAAACAGTAGACTTACATTCAGCTGTATTAATAATAACATTTAAATGGCAACGGACTGAACACTTCCATTACAAGGCAGAGATGATCAGAATGGATAAAAGAATTAATGCCTAGCTATGTGCTGCTGAAGAGTGAGACTTTAACAATACAGACAGACTGAAAGCAACTGAACGGAAAGAGATGGGCCATAAAAACAGCATAAGACTTGGTTGACCTTAACAACACGAGATAAAACAGACATTAAGACGAAGCACTGTCAGAGGAAAAGAGTGACTTTTCAGGATGATCAAAGGTTCAGTTCACCAGGAAGACGTGATCAGTATAAATGTGTATTTGCTTAATCAGCTTTAAAATATCTGAAGAAAAGTTGATAGAACAAAAGGGAAAGATAATTCCATCATCATACTTGGAAATTTAACATCCCTCTCAGAAGCTGAAAGAACAGCTACACAGAAAAATCTGTAAAAACCTAAATTTTCTGAGTATCTCATTGATACTTAATAGGACACTACATGCCCAAAGTACAAAATACACATTCTTGGGCCGGCCGAGTGGCGCATTGGTTAAGAGCTGGCTTGAGATGCCAGCGGCCCCAGTTCAGATCCCACCTATGAGGGCAAGTGACACTGCCCTCTGCAGCTAAGATGGTGAACAACAGCTCCACCTGGAGCTGGGCTGCTGTGAGTCCCTTAGATGGCATAGCTGCAGCCCCTGCTGCAGTGGGCTGCCATAGACTACAGTGAGTGGCCGGCAGCCAGCGTGAGCGGCTGGCACCTGGAATGAGCTGCCATGAGCTGCTGTGAGCGGCCGTCCAAAGGCTGGTGACAGATCTGCCTCACTCGAAAGGAGTGCAATGATGATACCAACATGGGCCAGTGAAGCAACATCCTCTGCAACTAGACTGAAGAACAAAAGGACAGCAACTTGTCTGTACCCTTCCCCCAATTCCCTAATAAAATCTTTAAAAAAAAAAAATACATTCTTTTTTGGTGCACATATGTATTCACCAAGATAGACCATATGCTGGGCCATAAAACAAGTATTGATAAATATTGAAAGATGGAAATTATTCAGAATATGTCCTCTGATCACTATGGAACTAAGTTATAATAGAAATGAAAAACAACCTATGTAGGAAAATTCCTAATATTTGGAAGCTAAACAACACAATGCTAAATAATCAATGAATAAAAAGAAAAAAAAATTACATGTTCAGAAGCAGAAGCTGCAATCCGCTTTTAAATGCATCAAAAATAAGATGCACTGATGAATGGAAGGTTGGAAAGATGACTATACAAAATAAATCAAGTATAGTAAATTGTTAATGGTAGAATCTAGGTGGAGGTATATGGGTGTAATCTGTAAAATCCTTTCAACTTTGCTGTAGTATTTGAAATTTTTCATTAAAAAATGTTGTATGTGTGTTGGGGGGAATTGCCAAATTTAAAATGCAAAAGTTTTTAAAAAAATCTGTTTCAAACAAAGGGGAGAAAAGAATTCCTCTGCTAAGTGAAAGAAAGGTACTAGAAATTCGCTCTGATCAATAAGTTACCAGGTTAGGTGGAATGAGAGGCTATTAGATGATAAAAGCTCTTTATAAAAGCTCTGTCTGTACACAACCCATCACCCCATCACTGCTTCTTTTTTTTTTTTTTTTTTTTTTGAGGGCAGTGTCACAGGCCCTCATATGTGGGACCGAACCAGGGCCACTGGCTTCCCAAGCCAGCGCTTAACCACAGCGCCACTCGGCCGGCCCACTGCTTCTTTTTAATAGTTCATTTTGTCCACAGCCTAGTCTTAGGCTTTTTGCGCTTTGCATCCCTAAGAGTAATTCTATCAGAGTTAACATGCAGAGTGCAGTTGAGCAGCTTAAAGGCAGTTAATGTTGGGGAGGGACTAAATTCATTATTTGAAACGAAAATAAAAGACGGGATATCTCTCAAAATTAAACCTTTATTTTTGAAAAAAAAACACAAAAAAAAACAGCCTAATCAACATACAGAATAAATGCAAGGCTCCAATTCGAGGGGAATCTGGGACAGAATTATGGCATTGATCCCTTGAGTTAAGTCGGGGGTCGACCTTTCTGTTTATAGAGACACAAAGTGACCACCACATCCACACTGTAAAAGGTCTGAGGAATGCAAAGCTGTCTCGGACACTGATTCTCCACATTCTTCCCCCAGAAACAAACGGGATGCTAGGCATATGGCAGAGCAGGGGATAAGTACAGGTACTGGAATAGGACAGACTCAAATCTGAATCCTAGCTCTATTTTCTACTAACATTGGGTCAGTGTCTCTGCATCTCAGTATCCCATATGTAAAATGAGGATAATGAATGCTGATATAAGGATTAAATGAAACAATTACTATAAAGTGCTCTCTTGCCTATCTAGAAACTTATTTAGGCACACGCTGTCTTATTCTGGAGAAGATGAAATGAAAATAACAAGAGCTATTCCATTTTTTTCACACATATAAAATCTAATTATGAACCCTGGATGAGTGAAGCTGATTACTGTTCAACTGTCTCTTCCATTTCCTGTCACAGGAGGGCCTGAACAATACCTGCCTCCTAGGTTATAACTTGGCTCATCTATTCTGTGGCTAGGCTCTCCTCAGCCAAGGCAAGACCTCTAGTTGAGGCTGAACTTGCTGAGTCAGCAGCAGCCCTGGAAAGTCCACAGGACCCTCCTAGGTTTTCATCTAGAAGGGCCAACTCGACACCCATCTGGCGTAAGCCTGACTAGAATTTTCAATATAATGCTATGAAATCTGATGAACAACAGCGTCTCCCCAGTGGCTGAAAAACGTTATAAACTTTATATATATTTTTGAATGGCTGCCTTAAATGATTTTTTTAGAACTAGATTCTGAATGCCCAAGTATGTTGTTTGGTAAAATGTCTGAGACCCTTTTACTCCGGTTAGAAAGTAACAATGACCACAGTGACTCCAGTCATTGTAGAGTGCTGTCACACTGACCTTGGGTCTTTCTCTCACGCTGTCTGTTTTTGATCCTTGCAGTGTCCTAGCCCCCATGCCTCTCTCAATCCAGCAGGTATGCCCCCAATTTATGCAGTTGGCTCCATATTAAAACCAGCCTGAGGAACCCTTTCACAATTCACAGAATCAGTCCAAAATGTTTCTCTGGCTTGCTCTGACTTATCCTCATTCAGCCCAGTTCTCATGCCTATTTCTTTCTTTATAGGCTCGTTTCACAATTTGGGATCTGTCAACTGTTTTCTTCTCTGGCAACAATTTCTGGCTTCCGTCCTTAACTGTGATTAGTATTTGCCCCACTGACTATACTCCGTTAAGTCATGGTGGAGAAATATTTTGCCAGGCCCAGGTGCTGGCTGCAGACCCCAGTGGCCAACACTTCCATACTGGTACACACACCAGTCTAAACACTTATACCCTACCTGAGTTTCAATTCATTCACAAGAGGGCATGTCCAGAGCTAACAAACATGGCAGTCAGTTTCCTCCGATTTCTCCTGCTACTAATAATTGCAGGCATTCTCCTTTACCTCTGCCTTTGGCTCAGCTGATTCATTAGAGGTATCAAGTTGTTCCTTGGCTTGGGCCATCTGAGTCATCAACCTGTCCATGTGGGACTGGATGTCTGCCAGGATCTCAGTCACATGAGCTGTGGCCATTGCTTCCTGGATGTCCACTAGATGAAGGGCCTTCTGCTCCTCGTAAGTAATCACTTTCTGAACCTTCTTAAATTCCTGCTGTATAAACAGCTTCATCTGGTCCCGAGTTACCTGCAGAACACAGACAAATAAGGATAAGTTGGTCACACAAAGACATGGAAGGGCAGAGCTAGTACTGTAAGTGCCAGCCAGCCACAGCCAAAATACAAACCAGGGTTCCTGTCTGATCCTGAAGTTTTGGGGACATCCTCTAAACAAGCTTTCCCTAATATCTTTGATGAAAATTATGCTAATATTTTTGCCTCTGTTATTATAGGAATTCTTTATTCTTCCTTTTTGCTTTTTTCCATTTGTTCATTTTTATACCAGTAATACATAAATACTTTTTAAAATATTTAACAGATGAGTATATATGGTAAAATAAAAAAATGGAAATTCCTCTTCTCAATCTCTATACCTCTTCCTTCCTCAGAGGGAAATTACTATTAATAATTTGGTATGTATCCTTTTAGCCATTTTTCTATGTAGTTTCAGATAGATAGATAGATAGATAGATAGATAGATAGATAAAGAAAATTATGGTTTTTTTTTACATAAATGGACCATAGTGAACATATGGTTCTAGTCTTATTTTTCTACTTAAAATTGTTGGTACCTACAGATCAATTTCATTCTTGGTATTATTTTTAATATCTATATAAAGATAATTTATGGATATTTATATATAAATATGTAAGTAATGGATAAATGTCTCTATAAACTATATATGGAGAAAATATGCACACACACAAAAAAAAACAAAACAAAAACCTATCGAGTGTGTGTGTGTGTGTGTAGATGTATATCTATATCTATATCTATATCTATAGATATATACACACACCTATTTAATTACTCCCTTCTTAATGGAAGTGCAGGGTGTTTCCAAATTTTTGCTATTACAAACAACACATCAATGAAAATCGTTGGATATACCGCTTAATATCTGCACATAAGTTTCTTTAGAGGCCTCTGGAGTCGCTGAGTTAATTTATACATACTCAAACATACTAATTGTCAAACCGCTCTCCAAAAAACACGCACCAATTGTATTCCCACAACAATGTGTGAAAGCAAGCATTTCCCTTACAGCTTTACCAGTATTGGATAATATTAAGCCTTTAATTTTTTACTGTCTGATGGGTGAAAATATATTATTGTTTTATTTTGCAATAACTGTGCAGACCAAATAAATTATGACTGTAGCCTATGTTTGGCTAGTGTATAAGAAAGGCAAAGAAAGTGAGAAACTACCAAGATAAGAATTTCTACACTCCATATCTTGCCAGCAACTGCATTTAATGATATGTCCTCACAACCACATTTACTTTGTGAATATTTTTATGTATCCTGAGTAGCTGAGGTAGGGAACAGAAAAGAAGTAGGACAGCAGTCAAAATGAGAAAGGCCAACAGGGAATTCAGAGATGAAAGAGAAAGTAGCTGCCATCTAAGCAAACCCCTTTCCCTTATAGATAAGGAAACAGACACAGCCGCCAACTTGTAGAAGATGCAGAGGATTCCAATCTTCTCATTCCCCATTTGGTGCTCTGTTCACTGTAACAGTCTGTCAGAAGGGAAGTCAAACTGGGAAAACCTAGAAAAGGAGACTGAGGGAGGGGAAAGGCTCAATGAGAGGGGGAGATCAAGCCACTTTTAATTGGCCTCTTAAAAAACTGGAAAGAGGCTTGATACTTTAAGCAGCTTTTTAACAGTGCCATAGAAATGTCAATGCAAAATCAGGCCTGTATCTGCTCACATAGCCAGTGACTAAGGGACATCAGTCCTCAGGAACTCATATGCTCTCTGCAGGTACTCTCTCTGGTGCTAAAGAAAAGGGGAGGGGAGTGTTAAATGTTATTAATGTCCCTGCAAATTCTGTATCAGAGTGAGAACTGTGATTTGTGTTTATTTTTGTAATTCCTTTTCAGTTTTAGTGTGTATATTTCAAGACTGTTACACTTTATGATGATCATTTATTAATGACCTCTACCCTTGAAATAAATTAGGTCTTCTAAGATCTAGGACCTTCTCTTACAGGCTAAATTAAGCGAGTTTTTTGCTAAGGGATGAACTTTTCTGAATGCCTAAAAAACTCTCTTAAAGGTTCCAAGTGACTAAAAATGGAGATCATAATGAAAACGAACTTGCAACCTATTTTATTAGACCTAACATACGCGTATACAGGTGGTTCAAAGTTAAGATGCAGACATCACAGACAGGAAAGGTGTGGGCCAGACTGCAACAGGTGAATAAATTACGGTTTCAAAAAGTTATATTCTCTATTTCCTATTGCTTTACTAGGTTTTTCAAAATGACACTTTATTTTATACAGCTCAAGTTATAAATGAGAATGAAAGGCAGAATAATCCACCTCTATATAAAACTTTTATCCACCTCGATATTAAACTTCTTCTCACCCCAGTTCTTTAGTAATTCACAAATAGTTATTTGCCAACCTCACTCAAAATGGTAAGAACAAACTTCAGGGTCAAGGCATCCATTCTAATTAGAGCCCAGAGAAAAGACCCCCTAAAGGATTGGTCACATGGCAGGCTGAGCACTCTGGTTCTCCAATGGCAAGAGTGAGGCAGCTCTTAAAGCCTCCTTCAGATTCCAGTTCATCTCCTTGCCATCAAACTCCATTCTGCTAGAAACTTCACCGTTCTCGGAGAGCAGCAGGCCCTTCCCATTAGCCCCTGCTCCCCAGGAGCCACTGACGTCATTTCTGAGTAGGTTTCTTAGGATTTCTTCTGCCTCTGTCCTACAGCTCCCCAAAGGTGAGAGTGACAGACTCATACTCTTGACTATTCTGCATATAGTGCTACATACAAAGAGAAAAGTCCACATGTGCAGACGAGAGAGAAGACTGGATATATCCCAGGATGATGAAACTGGAGATGTAAGAGGTTCCTTTTATATAGCGTCCACCAGAAATTGCCAAACTTTTTTAAAGCCACAGAACTTGCCCTTCCCTCACGCCAAACAAAAAAGTGCAACCCCAAAACGTAGTAGAGCCCAAAGTAGCACTACTCAGATGAAAAGAAAATCTCCCCTTCCTCCTTTAAGAACTTCCTAGAGTTCTGGTAGTGGTCTCCATTTTACCCGAGGGACCTGGGTCCTCTACACAAATGAAACCCTAAAAGGACTTTTCCACCTTTGGGCAACTGGCCCGTAAGCTGTTGAAGCCTTAAGGCACTAGTTTACAAGCACATTGATATATCTTTGTTATAACTGCACTGGGGTGAAAAACTATGCTATTACTTAAACATAGTACTGTAATTTGAAAATTGGTGGCTTATTTGTGAATGGTCAGAACTAACTAGTGAACATTTGATTGTTCTCATTAGAGCTGCATCCAAACTCTTCATTCTATAGGTGAAAACAGAAAAAAGGTCCCAGAGAGGTGTAGCGAGAAAGTCAGGTTTAGAAACCAACTTTCCTTTGGCCCAGTCCAGGGTACTTCCTGCTACAACATATTGTGTCTAATGATCCCTTTCTGCCTGCTTTGGGTTCTTCAAATTTATTTCTTCTTAATTGAGATGTACAGGCTGCTTCTGTTGTTATCCCCACTGGGATATTCTTGCCTACTACGTGACGCTTGGGACGACAGACGTACATCTGAAGGGTTAAGCTCCATCCCATGGTACTTTCTATATGCTCCTGTAGTTAATATTTCCAAGCTAGGTGGGACCCAAGAGGCAGGCAGACTGGCACTTTACACATGCATAATTGAACACATAAAACCTTGAATTAAGAGCTTGTATTTAAAATGACACCATTCAATGTGCTTGACATGGGCTAAAAGCCATTAACTCCTATGTAGCTGGCCTGTAGGAAACCAAGGCTTTCATTATTTTTCTATTATAGGCAGGTTACAAAAATAAGCATATTAGTTAGAAAGCATCATAGCTTAAGAAAGCTCTGTTCCAGAAAAGTGCTGCTGAGATTAAACTGAGAAAGAACAGAACAGGGTCAGAAGCAGGAAGCTACACAAAAGAAAAGCAGAATTTACACTGATTGAAAATTTCAGAAATACTTGTTCTATTAGCCAAATTTCCAGCTAGGTATTGTATAAAGGAGCCTACTCCAAAATGGACTTTAAAAATGTGGGCTGCATGAAATAAGAGTGTGAAGGCTCTAACTACCTCCCTAACAGGGCAAAAAGTCCATTTTTACTCCCCCTTTCTTCTTTTGAATGGCCGCTATTCTAAAATAGAAAAATAAAAAGGCAGGAAATGGAACTTTTTCAGATGCTGCAAACTGTCCTCACTCCCACAGCACATTCCCTGCCAGCAGTCTGCCAGTGTCCATGGAAACTTTCAGGTTGTGAACCTCAAAGTCAAGGCTCTGTATAGCCTCCAGTATTTATTCTGGCATTTCACTGCAAGAAAGCTCCTCCAACCCCTGCCAGCTCCAGTGAGGGCAGGCCCTGGAAGAGCTTCATCGACAACCAGGAGGGCAGAGGCCTTTCTCAGTGGATGGCGGCATTTTCCATTGCCTGTGGCTTTTTCGTATGAGTGGAAAAGCCACTGTTTGTGACTAGTGCCCATTCCTAAGGCGTGGAAAATTATCCAGCAGCCCAGAAACACAGCAGCCCTGAACTATAAATTATATTCCATTACCAACATTCCCAGTGCTGTTAAACATTCTCCTGAGAACCTGGTCAGAAGCCTGAATTGTTTGGAGTTTATAGTGGGATGTTGAGAAGGGTAGAGAAAAGGCTATTAAACTGAACATTTAACATTTAATCTCTTCCTGAAACCATTTTTCTCATCTTCATCAGAAGCCTCTAGACAAAAGCAGTCATTTGTGTCTTCTTTACTCCTTTCATCAGCCCCATTTTGTTAACAGAGCACCATGGGATTTCTACCTGTTTCACTTAGTTACTTCAAGTATCCACTCAGTAATGATGATATTTACTGTTGCTGTTATTATTTCTGTTATAAAAGATTATAAGAAATACTCCAAAATGTTGGAGAGTGGTTATCTCTGAGTGATCAGCTTAAGAGTACTTTTCTTTTTATTTGTTTTTCAGTTCAGATTTTCTGTAATAATGTGTAACACTTATTTTTTCTCAAACAATAAGTATTTTAAAAATTATAACTCAAAGAAAAAACTAATTCTTCAATAAAATATTAGTTAGTCCGACGATGTATAAAAAAATTATATGCTATGACCATGTGAGATTTATTCCCGGTATGCAAAGCTGGTTCAACATTTGAAAATAAATTCATATAATCTATCACATCAACAGGCTAAAGAAAAAAATCACATGGTTATATCAATAGATTCAGGAAAGGATTTGACAAAATTTAACATCCATTTATGATAAAAAGCTCTCAGCAAACTAGGAATAGAGGAGAAATTTCTCTACTTCATAAAAAACATCTACAAAACATCTACAGCTAACATCAAACTTAATGGTAAGAAACCAGAGTTTTCCTGCTAAGATCAGGAACAAGGTAAGGATGTATCCTTTTACTATTCCTTGTCAACATCATACTGAAAGTACTACCTAATGAAATAAGATTTAAAAAAAAGAAGAAGAAAGAAATGAAAAGGTTTATCGATTGGGAAGGTGGAAATAAAGCTGTCTTTGTTCACAAATGACATTATCATGTGTGCAGAAAATTAAAAATAATCGACAAAAAACACTGCTGGAATTAATAAACAATTACAGCAAGGTTGCCAGATACAAAGTTAATACAGTAAATCCATATGTCCCAATACCCCCAATGGATGCCTGAAACCATGGACAGCACCAAACCCCATGTACACTATGTTTTTTCCTATACATACGTACCTATGGTAAAGTTTAATTTATGAATTAGGCACAGGAAGAGATTAACAAGAATCACTATAATAAAATAGAACAAATGTAACTATATACTGTAATAAAAGTTATGCGAGTGTTGTTTCTCTCTCTGATAACTGATCTGATAATAAAGGCAGCTACAAAACGACTAATGGGCGGACAGCATATACAGTGTGGATGATTCACTTCCTGAGCAGGACAGCATGAGATTTCAATTACACTACTCCGAATGGCAGACATTTAAAACTTATCAATTGCTTATTTCTGCAATTTTCCACTTAATATTTTTGGATCACGGTTGACCACGGGTAACTGAAACCCATGGAAAGTGAAACTGCAAATAGGGGTGAATACAAAAGGCAATCACGTTCCTTTATACCACAATGAACAATTGGAATTGGAATTTAAAACACAGTACCATTTATATTAGCACCCCCAAAATGAAATATTTAGGTATAAATCTAACAAAATATACGCCAAATTTCCATGAGGAAAACTACAAAACTCTGATGAAAGAACTAGATAAATGTTAAAATATTCCATGTTCACAGATAGGAAGACCAAGTATTGTCAAGATGTGACTTTTTCCAACTTGATCTATAGATTCAATGCAATCCCAATCAAAATCCCAGGTTATTTTGCACATATTGACAAACTAATTCTAAAGTTTATATGGAGAGGCAAAAGGCCCAGAATAGTCAACACAATATTGAAGAACAAAGTCGGAGGACTGACACTGCTCGACTTCAAGACTAAAGCTACAGTAATCAAGACAGTGTGGTATTAGTGAAATAAAAAACAAATGCACCAATGAAACAGAATAGAGAGCCCAGAAATAGATCTACATAAATATAGTCAACTGATCTGGAACAAAGGAGCACAGGTAGTGCAATGGCGAAAAGACAGTCTTAAACAAATGGTGCTGCAACAATTGGACACCCACATGCAAAACAAATGAAACAAGCTACTGACCTTACATCTTTCACAAAAATTAACTCAAAATGGATCACAGACCTAAATGTAAAATGCAAAACTATAACTCGTAGAAGATACGATACAAGAAAATCTAGATGACCTTGGATGTGACGATGACTTTTTAGACATAATTCCAAAAGGACTATCCTTTTGGAATTGATAAGAAATAACTGATAAGCTAGACTTCATTAAAATTAACAACAACTCTGTGAAAGAAACTGTTAAGAGAATTAGAAGATAAGCCACAGAGAAAATATTTGCAAAAAGACACATCTGCTAAAGGACTGTTATCCAAAATCTACAAAGAACTCTTAAAATTCAATAATAAAAAAACAAACCACCTAATTAAAAATGGGCCAAAGACTTGAACAGATATCTCACCAAAGAAGATACACAGATGGCAAACAAGCATAGGGAAGAGGCTCCACATCCTGGGCCCTTGAAGCCATCCCACTCTCACCTGCACCACTAACTTGCTGAAACAAGGTTCTAATCCACAAAGAGCTTCTGGGTGATTTAAAGAAACTGTTCAGGACCTTGATCCAACCTCCACCTTGTCCCAGGCTAGCTTTCTTTCCCTTCTCATCACCACTTGGCCCTGACTTCTTGGCTTTCTAACCTTAACCTCGAATCCCACCTTCTGCCCTTCAAGCTTCGTGATTACATGTGCCCCTCACTCCCTCCCCCTCGGTGTTTAGACCTTAGCTTTGTCTTACAGAGCCTTTGGCTTTGCTTGTACCTTTGACTCTCAGAATAACATTCTCTCGGATCAGAGCCCCATATTTCAGTCAGAATACCCCAGACTTCATCTATTTCTGCTGGAGTGCTTCTTTCTGAGACAGTACATTTCAGTACTTAAGCCCAAGTACTCTATTGTTCTCTAACAGCTTCATGCAGATGACCCTGTAATAGGCCTCTCCCTTTCATGGTTTTCCCTTCCCCACACACAGACATAAATATCATGCTCACACATTCGAGGCTTAGGGCTGTGCTTCCTAGAGGCTTTGTACTTGAAAGATCCTAATAAACACGTGCACTGTATCTGTTAATCAGCTGTGAAGTGGACAGCCACTGTGCATCCCCAGTCATCTGGGAGGGACTAGGCACAGCAGACTGAGAAGCAGGCCTTAGTGTGAGAGATGGTTATGGAGTCACTGCCAAGCACCGTCTCCTCCCAGGCTGCCTGTTCATGCTGTCAGCTGCTATGACTTACTGTCATGACAACGGGATGTGTAACCTGGTGCCATGGCACTGACGGGATGCTGGGCTCATTCTGAATCGATACTACTGCTTGCTCTTAACATGATTCTTTCTATGCCTGATCCCAGGGTGGCAATAAAGGAAACAATCACGAACTTCTGAGCACCACTTTTCCTGAGTGAACAGGAGAAAATTCTAGGTGACCCCTAGAAGAATGAGTCCCCAGATACCCAGGATCTGTAACAGCGAGACTGAGAGTGAAAGCTTCTATTCTACCTTGGCTTTTTTTGCTTTCTTTTCACCTTAACCTGGGCATCAACTAGAAAGACAGCTTCTGCTTCTTTCAAGAATTATCACATAGAAAGTGGGAGGTGAAAACTGACACTGAAAGTTTCGGGGGGCGATTAAGCAGACATTATACTATTTTAAGCCTCTCAGACTTGAATATACAAAGAAAGGCTATTTTATCTGGTGAAGATTAAAGTAATTTTAAAACAAGACTCACCCCTCTACTTCCATTCCATTTTTCACTCAAATACCTGCAAAACCACAGCTATCTGTAATATTGAAACTGCAAACCCAAACAACTGCACACCATCAGGAACACTCAGGAAAGGGCTGAGACGTCGGGCTCACGTTTCCGGAGCCATCTTTGCTACAGAGGCTCAAATGGCGACACTCACAGAGCTTGTGGTGGAGAAAGAGGTTTGCGTATTGGCTCTGCTACCTTTCTGCTTCTGACGCTCAGGAAGCTAAGCGCTTCTTCATTTGTGAAAAGGGGTAATACTACCAGTTCTCAGATCTTTTTGTGATATGGACACAAAACGATACATGGAACGAACTTGGAACTCTGTGCACGTAGAAACATCCGCAGACCTGTTCTTCCGGTCCAGGTGACAGTCACCATGGACATTTACTGGGCGCTTGTCACATGGTACCCACCGAGCTCTCACAGACAGAGAGCTCCAGTTCGATTTCAGAGAGAGAGAGAGAGAGAGAGAGAGAGAGAGAGAATGCCCTTGGGAGTGCCAATTCTAATTTCCCAAAGGAACACAGGAAGGACTTTTTTACACATCCTACGCAGTGAAGAGTAAGGATATCAATCAGAGGCTCCTTGCCTCAGTTTCAGTAAATGACCAGAGGCTGTCAGGGAGCAATGGCTGCCTTTCCTAGTGTGACAAGATCAGATACAGTCTACTTCAATGATACAAAAGCAGAGCATAGAAGCGCAGGAAGTCTGGGTGACACTGTGCTGCTCAGTACTTACACATAGTCTGCAGGTTCAGTCAGCTCCTCAATCTCACAACTTGTCTCTATCATGCAGCAGTCCTTTTGTTCAGTGTCATTTCATTATAACACTGTTGAGATGCCAGAGGAACGTAACTCTTGTTTATATCAAATAGCCTATGGTAACATTGATTTCATATGTCGTTTCGCTTAAAGTCACAGGACTTACCAATGGTGTTAAGTGAGGACTGATGACTGTATTTTCCCTCTTTTGCAGACTGCACCTCTATTACACCCTTGGAGCAGCTAACACTCTGCTTACCTAAGAACCACAGAGCTTGTTAACCAAGTACAGTTGCTACAATACTTCTCAGGCCCCCAAGGCCATGATACCCATCACCCACCATTTCTTATCACCTCCTCCAAGTTTGTTTTCAGGCTACCCACTAATAAAAATGTAATATGATTAGTCCTATTTTATAGCTGACAGTCAAGGCTCAGACAAATCAAGGTGTAGAGGTAATAAGTGCCAGTACATAGACTTATGTCATCAGACACCCATGTCTGTGCTCCTTCACTACAAAAGGAAAGGGAAGCATGCCGTCCTCAAAATGATGCTTTTCCCTGAAAGACTGAACAAACTCTATATTGGTATTCTGTTCCCAACACACTGTCTGTAGGTCGAAAGTTAATAACTTTCTACAACTACTACTAATTCCACACCGCAATCAGAGAAAGTCTATTACATCACTAGTCCTGTGGCCTTGGACAAGTCATCAAACCTCTTAAATCTGTTTCTTCATCTCTAAAATGGGCGTTATGTCTGACTAACCAGGATGCGCCAGGAAGTATCGTAGACTATTTCACCTGTTACAGAACACACAAAAGCCATTCTACCAGGCCATGGTCAACAACTGGATCTCCGTGTTGAATGGCAGTTCTCCACAAGCCGCAGAGACCTGATGGATTTTGCCGTTTGGCTAAATGCGGAGTCAATCAGGGGAGAAGCCTGGTTCTTAAATTGTATGTGTACAGTTGGCCATTTGTATCAAGCGTTTTGCATCTATGGATTCAACCAAATATGAATAAAAAATATTTGGAAAAAAAAGTTACATTGGTGTTGATGTGTATCGCGTAGTTAGGGCTATGATTGTTACATCTGCACTGAACATGTACAGACGCTTTTCTTGTCAGTATTCCCTAAAGAAGACAGGCCTACTTTGGAGATATCGCAGGTTTGGTTCCAGATCACTGCAATAAAGCTAAGTATTGCAATAAAGCAAGTCATCTTTCTGCTGGTGGAGGGTGTTGCCTTCAATGTAAAAAACACAACGTGTGAAGCACAATAAAGCGAAGCACAATAAAATGAGGTATGGCTATACAGTATAACAACTATTTACATTGTATTAGGTATTGTACATAATCTAGAAATGATTTTAAGTATTCTGAAGGATGTGTAAGTTATATGCAAACACTACACTCTTTTATATACGGGACCTGAGCATCCTCAAACTTTGGCATCTGCGAAGGTCCTGGCACCAAACCCTTGCAGATACGGAGGGGAGATTATATACATACGAGCGTCTACATATACACCTGAGGTAGAGTTGCACTGTCTAGCTTTAGCCTTAAGATATCAAAGAAAACACCTTTTTCCTTGAGCAAACCTCAGTTCTATTTCCTAGCTAAATGAAAAGTTAGACTAACAGGAAAAGGGGAAGGAGGGGGGCAGAAGAGAAGAAGGCCTTTAAGTAAAAGTCTGGGTGGTTTTTATCACTATTATCATGGTAAAGTTTTATACCTAGATACCCAGTCTCCTAAATTAAATGTCAAATACAATCCTGCACTGGAAATGTGAAATGAGGCTGCGATGGGGGAGTCCTGACAGCTCCACTCCCCTCTCTACACTGGCCAAGTAATCAGCCCTGCAAGCTCTGGCAGAGTAAATTATCAGTCTCCCCATCAATGCAGAGAAGAGCTGGAGCAGGGAGAGAACAGCACGACATGTTAATTTTATTAAGTCATTTATTTAAAGCTCGATCCCTTTGCTTTCTAACAATGCTCCAGCCCACCAGGCAGCTCCGAAACCACGTCCACCCAAATTTTAAAATGCCTTGAGAGTCAATATCCATAGTGTTTGAGTTAGGAGCTCTGAGTCTCTAACAGAGAACAGCCAAAGGATAAAGCTGCAACGGAAGGGGACGTAAAAAGGGAACAAGAATCTCAGTGGTATTTACTTTAAAGTGTGGATATATCTCCTAATGCATCTTAAATGCTTCGCTTAATTTCATTATTTTTCTTCTAATTTGGCACCAGGCAGTTTTGCTAACTAGAGTTTGCTCCATAACAATAAACATAATTGCTTCTTTGCACTGATTTGTTTCTATTGGGAATACATGGACACACACAGCTGCATGCTCCCAAGACAGATTTGTTATCTGCCTCGACTTGAACTGGCAATAGAGCTAGACCGGTAAGGCAAGTCCAGGCAAGGCAGCCATGCAAAGTCAACAGAGTCAGCCAGCCAGCCAGGCAGCAACACCAAGGGGTCCCAACTCAAATCTCAAATAAATTGAGATTTAACTCAACTTATTTGCATGTCATTATCACTCAAAGAGGTAGCAACGGTCCTTTAAAACTTGCAATCTGTAAGTGTCACTAATCCTGGGAAGTGTTAATTGATCAAAACCTGGAATTTAGTTAGTTATAACTAGGTGGCTTCTTTTTCTCCACAAGGATTGGAAGGTCTCCTGAAGTCTGGGGCAGGCAGGAAAGCTGCACCCAAGTGCCCTTGCCCTTCTGCTGGAAGCAGGGTGGTTCTCAGGACTAGGAGAAAGCTAGCAGCAGCCACCATTTACAGGATGCTGTACTAAGCCCTTTAAATGTGGTATCTCATTTAATCTTCCTAACAACCACATGAAGTATTTACTATTGTATTATCCCCTATTTTGCAGGTGGAAAAAACCTGAGAAATGAAGTTTTAAGCCTAGGATCTGCCCAAGATCTCATGGCTGTGTTGCTGGAGGGGACCTGTCCCGGTGCAGTCTTATTCCAGAGTCCAAGTTTTTCATAAGTGTAGGATACTGCCTCCACCCCCCACCGCCCCTGTCCCGCCGCCCTGAGGCTAACCTCAGGTTTTTGACCCTCATCCCTGTCTAGAAGAGGAAAGGAAAAAGACTTCACTACTGAAACTTCAAGTGAAGGGCTGAAAAAAGTGATCCCGACAGTAATCTCTCTCTCTCTCTCCGACCCCAGCTTTATTAAGATAACTCACATATTATACAACACACCCATTTAACGTTTACAATTCAGTGGTTTTTAGTATATTCACAAAGTTGTACAATCATCACCACAATCAATTTCAGAACAGTTTCATCAACTGCAAAAGAAATTCCGTATCCATTAGCAGTCATCCCCCACCGGATTCCTCTATCACCCTCAACCCCAGGCAACAATAAGTCTACTTTCTATCTCTCTAAATTTACCTATTCTGGACATTCCATATAAATGGAATTGTGCGATATTTGGTATTTTGTGAATGGCTTCTGTCACTTGGCATGTTTTCGAGGGTTATCCTTATTGCAGCATGTATCAGCAATTCATCTCTTTTTATTGCCAAGTACTATTCCACTGTATGGATATGCCGCATTTTATTTTCCATTCATCAGATGGGTCCTTTACACAGTCTGGATAGTATGAGTGAGTGTGCAGTTTTTGTGTGGATGTATGTTTTCATTTCTCTTGGATATATACCCAAGAATGGAATTGCTAGGTCATATGGCAACTCTATATTTAACCTTTTGAGGAATTGCCCAACTGTATTCCAAATTGACTACACCATTTTACATTCCCACCAGAAATGCATAGAAGGTTCCAATTTTTCCACACCCATACCAAATGGACAGAACTTTTCTTTGCTGGGAAAACCACAGAGCTAGGACTAAACGCTATCAACCTGCTCCAACTCTGCTGTAACTGTCTGGGAGACCTCAGCCAAGAAGCCTTACTCTCTTGGCACCTCAGTTTCCTCATCTGTAAAGTGGGGGGGGGTTGGAGAAGGTGGCCTTAGATTTCCCACTGAGCCCTTCATTTATTCAGTCACATCATGGGAGACACCTGACCAGTGAGGAGGTAGATGCTATGAAATGGATAGCTTGGGGTGAACTGCACGACTGTGCATAATATTTTCATTTTGCATTAACTCAGTAACCACCATGCCTCAGACTGTGACCCTGTCATGCCTGCCTCAAAACAAACAAAAAAAACCAACCACCTCATAGAATATGCTTATTAGGAAGAAAAATGAAATGCCTTATTAAGTGAAATTTCTACTTGGCAATAATGGCAGAATGGCCTTCAGGATTTTAGGTTTTCTAAATTGGAGTTTAAAAAATCGAAGTGGATTAAAATGATAAAAATGTATGCATTTATAAGGAACAATGTAATGTGACAAAAATAGTATACAAACTATATGTGTATATACATATGAAGTCTGACAATTAAGTCTGTGAACTTTATTGCACAGATGTTGCTAACCTTCTTTGATATCAGAGGGATTATTCATTATGAATTTGTACCAACAAGACAAATAGTTAACCAACTTTACTACTTGGAAGTGCTGCAAAGGCTGTGTAAAAAAGTTAGACAGGGCCGGCCAAGTGGCGCATTGGTTGGGAGCTGGTTTGGGGCGCCAGCAGCCCCAGTTCAGATCCCACATATGAGGGCCGACACTTCCCTCTACAGCTAACAACAGCTGTACACACACACACACACACACACACACACACACACACACACACACACACACGGTGTCAAAAACATGTACACACATTTTAAGATAACAAAGCTTAAAATATGTATACATTTTTTTTGGCACCCCTGGTATATACACACACACTAATTTTCTATCTGAAAGGCAAAACACCATAATATTCACCAGTTTTTCCACAGGTGTGTCTCCAAATGTGGGTTATTCACCATGTGCATCAGAATAATCCAGGCTGCATATTTAAAAAGCACATCTCAGAACCACCAAACTAGATGCTCTGGGTGAGGCTCAAAAATCTGCATTAATAAAAGTATTCAAAGTTTACAAACCACAGCATAAGGATGGCTGTTTTTTTCTTTCTTCTTTATATTTGTCTGCATTTTCCACATTTTCTACAGAGAGCATGTAATGCTTTTATAGCTGGGGGACAGGGAACGGGGGAAGTTGTTTTACTTTGATATAGTCAGGAAGATGGTGAAGAAGAGCAAAGAGCTGCTTCTCTGCTTTCTGCTGCCCGTGTGTCTGCAGAGGATAAAAAGGGGTCACCCTAGCTTCTGGGTGGATCCATGCCTCAGAGCCTAGACAGGACCCAAGAAGCACAAGTATCTGTCCCAGTTAGTGTCCTCCATCAACAGGAGGAAATTACCGGAGCACTCGCCTGAGTTCTTTATTTGGCCAGGGCTCCATGCTTGGGGCTGTCATGGCTCCTTTGCTATTGCAGCACATTTTCTTTTGGAAAAAAACATTTTTCAGTCCTGGGACTCCAGGACTGTGGCTTCAGGATCCAGGAAAGGGAAGTAAAAAGAAGAGTGTGAGGGAAAAATCATCAGCAAAGAGTCGTATTGTGAGGGACGCTGACAGGCTGTGTGTACATGTATCTCCTCAGCCAGGGGGTTCAGTGACAGTGTGGGTGGAGAATATGGAATAAGACAGGTCTGAGGGAAGTCCTGGTCTCATCGCTTCCCAGTCCCGCTAAGTCTTGGCCTACTCATCCATACTGTGGGAAGCCGACAGCCCCCCAGTGTCTGACAAGGCCACATTGCCCTGCTCAGCACTGGATATTAGGGATGTTGCCTTATGGTTGGTCATGTAATATCTCCTGCCTCTAAGAACCCATGTGCCTTTTCTCCTATAGAAGACAATATACTCACTGCATTTATGGCAAGTTCCTGTATACCCCAATGAGCTAACTACGCAGCCAAAGACGGGTAAGATCTCCTAAACGAGGGGAGACAACCTAAGCCAGGCGGTAGTTCCGTGGGGAACCACTAAATTGATATATTTGGGACTCAAGCACCTTTGGAAACTGAGGCATAAGCCTTTGTCCACATAGGCATAAAAAAGCCAGTCTGTGAGAAACAGACAGCCTCTGTGAGAAACTGGTGCTATCGTTCGTCCTTGCCTGTGCAGCTGTGAAAGGTTTCCTTGGAGACCAGGAGACCAAGGTCTCTCGGCCATGAAAGTTCTGATAAGAGACAACTTACTGACCATAAGTTATTTTAATTAACAGCCTTGTTTAACTTTGTTCTGTACATTGCTAACAACAGATACTAAAGCTTTGACTGAGAAACAGATGTTACCCTCTATTACAAAAATATGCAGCTCTTTGTAAGATAGAAAAGTTTGAAACTCCCTTTTGCTATAATCACATAGAAATAGTTTCTTGCCTAAACTCTTGGCAATAGTTCAAGTATATGCCCTGTAAGATGGCCATGGTAACCACTCTTTAGATGATAAGTAAAATCCTTGAACAGGTTGAAATCTCTCAATAAAAGCTATGCGCTGACCCGATTCGGGGCTCAGTCTTCCTTGGCTGAGTCCCTTGGGCTCAGTCGTCTTTGGCTGAGTCCCTTGGTCTCGCTCCTATCTTTCTTCTGTCTCTTGTTTTTCCTTAATCTGCGTCGCCCCTCTCGTGTCCCACTTCGCCCTTGCCACGCAGGACGTGACAACTGGCGCCCAACGTGGGGCTCGAAGAGGAAGGAAGACTTTGAATCTGGGTGAAAATTCAAGGCGCAGACCTCCAGGGCAGGCCGGCACTCTACTTGGTAAGGAGTAGGGAATAGTCCTGAGGAATTGCCGGGAGTATCCGGAAAATAACGTAACAAACTTTGTGTGAAAGTGTGTGATTGTGTGAGTGAATACATATAGTTCCACGGCTACGGAACTTGAGTGGGCTCCTAATCTGCGGTTCCGTAATCTGTCGTAAGGCATAACGGCGACTGACTCGTTCACCACCTTTGCGGGGGCTTTATACCGCAGCGCCTTAGCCAAGACAGACTTAGTCCCGCGAGGGGCTGTGCCAGAACGAGCATCTGAGTGAACAATTGAGTGAAAGTTTTCTTCTCTTTTCTTTCCTTTTCTTAAAAACTAACATGGGAAATTCTGAGAGTCGATATAGATCATATATTTGCCTCCTTAAGCAACTTTTTAAGAAGGGAGGGGTAAAAGTCTCAGAAAAGAAATCAAAGGAACTTAAACTCTTTATTAACTTAATTCGCTGCTCCTTTGCAGCCAGAGATTTAAAGGTTGGAACTTTTCAGATAGCTAAATTTCTACTTTTTGTTGCCTTCTGGAACTTAATTAAAGATACACTCGTTCCAGAGACTATTTCTGTGCCAACAGCACTATCTGAAAAACATACGTCGTTATTGTCCACTGCTCACTCTAAAACTAATCTGGCCTTTTCAGTTAAAAAATATACAGATTTGAACAATAATTCAGACAGTGAGGGCGAAAACCTCCCTCCCCCAGATGCTGCCAAATTGGAAACAGAGGCAGCCAAGTATAATGAACAAGATCTATGGGACTTTCCCATTATTAAAAAGGAGGATAAGGGGCCAGGTCCCCCAAAATATTCAGCTAAAAATGAAAAATACGTAAAACCCCAACCTCCTTTAAAACATCCTGTAATGCCTAGACCTCCACGTAATTCTAAATCCACATCTAGGTTTCATGGAGCCATTGAGGAGGCAGAGGCAAACGGGAAATTTGATTTTACTCTTAGTTGTCCAGTGATCTTTGATATGGATCGGGAAGGAGATGAATGGCCTTCCTGGGAGTCCCTGCCCTATAAAATCTTAAAAGAGCTGAAATTTACATGTACAGAGTATGAACCTGTAACATCTTATACTCTTTCTTTAATTGATACATTGGCAGAAAAATGGATGACTCCCTATGATTGGACTCAAGTTAGTAAAGCCTGCTTAACAGGCGGAGATTATCTCCTTTGGAGGACTGAATATGATGATAGGACAGAAAAATTTGCCAGTAAACGTGATTCAATTACTACAGATATGCTTATGGGAAGAGGTAAATATTCTCATACACAAGACCTCATGTATTTATCTAAAAAGATCCTAAAAAAAAGTCACTGTGCTGTAAATGCCTGGAGAACTCCCTGCTTCATCAGAAAAGCCAACTACATTAACTACCGTAATACAAAAAGGTGAGGAGCCTTTCAAAAACTTTTGTCTCGCCTCATTCAAGCGGTTTGTAAAGTAATTACCAACGATAAAGCCGCAGATATTTTAATTAAACAGTTGGTATTTAAAAACACAAGTTCTATATGTCAAAATCTACTTCGGCCTATCTGTAAATCTGACACTATTAATGATTAAGTAAAACACTGTGCTGATGTCTCTCCAGCTTTTATTCAAGGAGTAGCAATAACTCCCACCCTTAAAGGGGATGTTAAGACAGTAACTCAGTCAACACAGGCTACTCCCAATAATAAAAATAATAATGATGGCTACAATTGCTATAATTGTGGGGAACCGGGACACTTTAACAGACACTGTCCTAAGACTAGACGAGCTCCCCAATCACAAAATATACAGCCACAAAATGTTCCTAATGTCTCACAACAAACTTTACCCTTGATGCCACAGACTATATGTCCACGATACAACAAGGGATTTCATTGGCTGATAGATTGCCATTCTAAATATCGTAAAAATGGACAATTATTGCCATCTAAAAATCTTAACTCTAAAGTCCTTTTTCATCCAACCTGGGAAATGCCCCAGGGCCCCAGCCTTGGGCCCAGACAACAATAAAAACATCGATTTGCAACCCATTTAGCAGCAACAACTTATTTAACAATTTAAATCTGTCCCTGAGCTCTTCACAGCAACCCCCTGGAGTGCAGGGTTGGGCCTCAGCTCCACTGCCCTTGCAATGTTAACCCCTGACTCTCCGGTCGTATTTTAAAAATAGGTACATCAAAACACTCATCTATGTATAAACATTGAAACTCTGACCTGTGTCAGCCTAGGGCTTTAGTAAAATGGAAGGACCTATTAATTGGAACCTAAAAGGGACCGGACATACTGTTAACCCAGGGAAAGAGGGTGTGCTTAAGTATTTCCTTAGGACACAGACAACTCCAGTTTGGATTCCAGATCGTTTGATTTGCCCGTGCCGCAGCTGCCGCCTCCTGGTGCTCACACTGCCACCGCAGCCACCGTAGCAGCCCCCTGCCGTGCCCAGGCCGCTGCAGCCCGTACAGTCCACCAGCCATCCCTTCTCCACTGCTCCGGAACAGGCCTTCTGCTCGGCCACCCAGTTCTCATCCACCATCCGTCCGTCCGTCTGGGAGAGCCCAGAAATCCCGGTCTATGAACACCAAAGCTGTCCCCTGGAGAATGTGCCATAGCAACATGCCAGTGAGATACAATATTCCTGGAGTGAATCGGTATATTCTGGACTGATCTCAAAGTAACAAAACAAATTGGACAAGGGGACTGGCCTCTGGAATATGGAAGTCAGACACACAATATCAACAAAACTCTCTTTGGAAACTTACAGGAGCAATGGGTGAAATTTTTCAAACTGTAACTGTTTGTAGACCAGATACTCCCTGTACTTCAACTAGTTGCTCTGTTAATGTATCCCCCTGTGTTCCCTCTCCTTATGTACTCTTGGTTGGAAACTTGTCTATTACTTTTAATGGTTTAAGATTTTATGTATCTTGCTATAATTGTACTTTAACAAACTGTGTCTCTTGGGTACCACTTGAAACCCGTGTTATGATATTTCATCAACCATCTTTTGTTATGCTTCCTGTTAATGTTTCTGGACCTTGGTATGATGAGAGAAGTCTACAGATTTTTAAAGAAATTGAATATGCTTTAAGTAGACCAAAAAGATTTATAGGGCTTTTGATTGCTGGAATTATGGCTTTGGTTACTTTAATTGCAACTGCTGCTACTGCTGCTGTGTCTCTTTCACAGTCTGTTCAAAATGCTCATTATGTTAATACACTTTCTAAAAATGTCACTTTAGCCTTAGGAACCCAAGAGGATATAGATAAAAAGTTAGAACAAAAGGTAAATGCATTATATGATATGGTTCAATATTTAGATGATGAAATTCAAAGTTTAAAAGTATGGTCTCAAGTTCTGATGTCATTCAGAATATCATTGGATTTGTGTAACCCCAAAAATATATAATAGTAGTCAACATAATTAAAATAGAGTTCGCCTACATCTTCAAGGAATTTGGCACAATGCTAATTTATCTTTGGATATGTTTCGGCTTCATGATGATATACAAAACATGAGAAAAGCTGAACCCTTAAAATTTGATGCAGCTCAAGCTGCCTCTCAGTTTGTTGATATGATGAAAAAGGCTCTGCCGTCTATGCCTAATATTGCCCATTCTGTTGTAACGTTTCTTACATTGGGCATTTGTGTCTGTTTGGTTCTGTGTCTACTCCCCGCCCTCATTAGATGCTTTCTCAAACAGATGAGGGAAGTCCAAGCCAATATCCATGAGATCAAACTTAAGGCAAAGTCTCAAGCTCAATCACCTGCTTATTAGCCCCACTACCCCTAATCTTCAGCGAGGACAGGCTAGCCAGAGACGGGTAAGGACCTCCTTGAACGTAACCAACCTAAGACAGGGCTTGATCGCTAGAGGATCAAGTGCCAATGACGGGTAAGGTTATTATTTCATTGGGGGGACGCCTAAGACAGGCACTGTCACTCGTTAGCCGCCTGGGGTCACAGGCGTGCCTTTTAAATAATAAAGAAGGGGGATATGTGGGAAGCCGACAGCCCCCCAGTGTCTGACAAGGCCACATTGCCCTGCTCAGCACTGGATATTAGGGATGTTGCCTTATGGTTGGTCATGTAATATCTCCTGCCTCTAAGAACCCATGTGCCTTTCCTCCTATAGAAGACAATATACTCACTGCATTTATGGCAAGTTCCTGTATACCCCAATGAGCTAACTACGCAGCCAAAGACGGGTAAGATCTCTAAACGAGGGAGACAACCTAAGCCAGGCGGTAGTTCCGTGGGGAACCCCTAAATTGAGATATTGGGGACTCAAGCCCCTTTGGAAACTGAGGCATAAGCCTTTGGCCACATAGGCCTAAAAAGCCAGTCTGTGAGAAACAGACAGCCTCTGTGAGAAACTGGTGCTAGCCGTTCGTCCTTGCCTGTGCAGCTGTGAAAGGTTTCCTTGGAGACCAGGAGACCAAGGTCTCTCGGCCATGAAAGTTCTGATAAGAGGCAACTTACTGACCATAAGTTATTTTAATTAACAGCCTTGTTTTAACTTTGTTCTGTACATTGCTAACAACAGATACTAAAGCTTTGACTGAGAAACAGATGTTACCCTCTATTACAAAAATATGCAGCTCTTTGTAAGATAGAAAAGTTTGAAACTCCCTTTTGCTATAATCACATAGAAATAGTTTCTTGCCTAAACTCTTGGCAATAGTTCAAGTATATGCCCTGTAAGATGGCCATGGTAACCACTCTTTAGATGATAAGTAAAATCCTTGAACAGGTTGAAATCTCTCAATAAAAGCTATGCGCTGACCCGATTCGGGGCTCAGTCTTCCTTGGCTGAGTCCCTTGGGCTCAGTCGTCTTTGGCTGAGTCCCTTGGTCTCGCTCCTATCTTTCTTCTGTCTCTTGTTTTTCCTTAATCTGCGTCGCCCCTCTCGTGTCCCACTCGCCCTTGCCACGCAGGACGTGACACATACAACAGGGCAAAGGACAGTGTTTCTTCTTCCTAGGGCTGTTGTAATAGATAATGAATATCTATTACTGTGTGCCAGGCACCGTGCTAGCAGGGCTGGAGGATACAGAGATAAAACAAACATAATTCATGCCACCAAGATTACTGCTCACAACTTCTTTTTATGAAAATTACAGATAGGTCAATGACTATAACAACCCTACCACCAAAGGAATACTTCTGACTGAGCCAACTTGGTAACTGGCATCGCAATACTCTCTGCTTCAGCTGGCTGAACAAACGCTGCCTCGATAATGCTTCTGTCTTGGGGCAGTGCAGGGACCAAGCCCAAGGCCTGGCTTGACCATAATGAATAACAAGACACTAACAACAAAAATTCAGGTTAAGTTTTGCATATATGCATTACTGTTTGTACACATTCAAAACCCATCCTTTTACAAGAGTTTGATTAGCAAACGAGTATGAAGAACTGGGCTGTTTCACGACAATATCAGCTATTAAAAAGGATTGTAAAGTTCTCTTGTGATTATAAAATGCTACATATATGCGAAATAAAAATAAGAAAACAATTCTCAGATCTATTTAACTAATTTTATGTTGCTAGATAATTCTTTGGTTTCACACTTCAGTAAGAACACCTATAGAAATTGGAGAAAATGAGGGAAAAAAACCTATGTTAGGCAGTCTTAGCATGACCACATTCCATGTTTAACAGCATTTCAATCATGTGAGCCAGTTGGCTTCAGTTTTAAGACACGTTTTTTAGAATAACTTTTTATAAAAGATTAGTATGAATTTGAGATGCACAACTCTTGTTTTGAGCTGTTTCAAGCACGCCAGCCGTAAAAAACCAAATGTACAGCACATCTCAGATGGAAATAAAAGCAATCAATATATAATAAAGTGGTGTTATTAACTGCATAATAAGAGGTTAGTTTGAATGAGCTTAGCATGTTATACTTTTGGTTCACTGCTTTCTGAGACTGGGGAGAAGGAAGGAAGGGAAAGGAATCAGTGTGTTTCCCAAGCTTCTTTTTCACCTGGGTTAACTACGGAAGATAACTGCCCAGTCATTACAAAGGAAAGCTAAAAAATATGAATACTTTAAATTTCCTACTAGTCCAAGTACACATACACACAGACACACACACCCCTGATTATCTAGGTCTTTTAGTCTAGGCATAAATATAAGAAATTTATAGACAAAAATCCTGCTTTGCATAAAAGATTTTTTGAAAAGTTTGTCTGAAAATAAGTTTGCAAACTCGATCACATAAACACTGGATCATGTAAACAAACTGGAGGCTGTTATTAAAAATGATCTTTACCCGCTGTATGCTAAGTCCTAGCTAGCTCTCTGGAGGCATGCACCCTTTGAAACAGGGCTCACCATGGAAACCTGCATGCACACAATTTTGTCTGGTCCTGGGTACTTACCAGTCATCACTGGCTCTGGTTCCTACCCCTCACTCACTCACCCCGAGGGGCTGGGATCTGCCGTCTCCTGCTGTTCCTCTGGTGTTAGACCTCAGCCCCACTCAAGGACCTGGCATGGGCGTTGCCGTCCTTTAAAGTCCTGGCCAGGACTGCTTTCCCTCCTCTGGGCATTGCTATTTCTCAGCTGGACATGCTGGGGTTAGAGGACTCCTGTCCCCTCAGGCAGCCTGAGCTGTCTCCTCAGAGCGCATCCTACTCCTCTGCCCCCGGTCTGCTCAACTAACTGGTTTACTAAAAGCCTGGATTTTTATATATTTCTTTTTTTTTTAAGTTGAAATTACTTGGACATATTTGCAAGGGTTCTTCTGGTTCTTTGCTAAAAAGAATGAAAAATATCAAAACAAGAGAAAAGGAAAACAGCTAAGGTCCAGCACCGTCTCTCGTTACCCCAGACCCACTGAATCTGAAACTCTTAAGGTGGTTCCAACACTATTTTAATAAGTCCCCCGTGGGATTTTCACGCACACTAAAGTTTAAGAACCACCCGTCTGAAAGAAAAAGGGTAACTGACAAACATTTTGGACAAAATGAAGCATCTCATTAAGAAGAATTAAGTCTGTATTACTGACACAAAAGAATGTCTAAAATATGAGGGATTATCACAAAATACGGTGAATGTTTACATTTTAAAAAAATTTATTACAGTAAAAGACACATCAGCATTAACCCCCCCACTCAAAATGCTCCGCCTCCCTTCGAACACACTTATCCTATCATTCTTGCCACTTTCTGAAGCAGTTTTGAAAGTCCTCTTTCATGAGTGTCTTTATTTGTGCTGTCATAGCTGCCTTGATGTCCTGCACCAATTCAAAACGTTTTCCTTTCAGTTATTTTGACTTTGGGGAAGAGCCAGAAGTCACACATTGTGACTAAAGTGAATAAAGTTTATTCACTGTGTGAATCCACTTTATTCACACAGTGAATAAAGTGGATGAGGACACACCAGAATGTTTTTATTTGACAGAAATTGCCGTATACTAGAATTGATGTGTGCCATGAAGCGTTGTCACGATGGAGGATGAATTGAAGATGCTCACGAAACAGAACTTCCAGAACTGCTTCAGAAAGTGGCAAGAATGATGGGATAAGTGTGTTTGAAGTAGCGGGGTGTATTTTGAGGGGGATTAATGGTAATGTGCTTTTTACTGTAATAAATTTTTTTAAATTTATATATTTGCTGATCACACCTCGTATTCTATGTAATAAAACATAGGTATAGTATAATCACTGTAAAAGATCTTAGAAGTATATTATTACACATATGGAAATGCCTAGAAGGTTACACACCAAACTCTTCATAGTGGTTAACTAGGAGAAAACAAATTTTACCATTCCTTTATGGATATCTATCTGTATTGTTTAATCTGTAAGCATGTATTATATTTTAAAAATCATTAATCTAGGCATCTTCCACTCTTCTCTGGCAAAACTTGGAGGTAAAATTTAACTCAGTCACCGGGAGACTTCAGTGTCTGGACTAATCAAGCTTTGTGATGCTTTAGGGAATTCTAGGGGAAGTGAGGGAGGTAGAGTGCTCAGGGCTCCGTGACTCCATCAGGGCTTCTACGTACAGCTTCTGTACCAGGAAGTGACAGGTCTCAGGGCCCGAGAGAGTCTGCTTTTCTTAAATAGGCCAGCTTAAAAAAAGGGATGGTGGGCTTCTGAGGGAAAACAGAACAGGCTAAAAACTTAAGGGTTTTCTTGAAGACACTATTTCTGGGAGAATTTTCTTTGTTGCAGAAATTATGTATTTAGGTGTCCCATTTTTCACTACCTGGCTGTGTGATCTGGCAGTCACTCAACAATTATGGTGGTCCTTCTTCAAGCTGGCTACAGACACACAGATACACACACACAGACACACACACACACCATAGCATGCACAGCACAGCACATGCATATGCATATGACAGACTAGACAGGGGCTTGAAAATAAAATCAACTGGTGGTAAATAACACAGAGCAAGATGAAGAGAAGATAAAAGAAAGGTGAGTGTGTATACAAATATCCAAGATCAAGTCAGGTCCTGACAAATATCCTTTAGCTTTAGATACATCATGGGAAAATCCTGAGGCTTCTACCAATTGCTCTCAGGGACCACTCAATTATTTTCCCTATGCCAAGTTTCTCATCAGAAGTGTTACCTGCACTCATAAAGGCTCCCAAAGCACTTTACCTATGTTATCATTGTGCACAGGGGCCACTCAGTGTAATCTGTGCATATCCCCTTGCTCTTCCCTGCCTACAAGCATGTGGGTGTGGCAGGAACAGAAGCTACAGCTGTCTCCTTCAGTGTAGCTGTTGTTCCAGAAACCAGAGAAATTTGGTTAAAAAAAAAAAAAAAAAAGAAAAAGCTTTCAGTGATCTTTAATAATTAATTGGTTCATCTTCACCAAAGAAAAACTACTTATACCAGGGATCTTTCTACGCAGAGCTAAGAAAAATGATAAAGGCTCCCCCAATTTTTTTATCTCTCAAGATACTCTCTACCTTTGGAACCCTAACTATAACAGAAGACCAGAAATATTACCAGTACCCCCAATGCTTTCAATGCTGTAAGAAGAGAAAATTATTTTGGAGACTGGTGATTGCTGCACTTTGTGAAGAACTGGTCATTGTCTGTGGTTCTGCCTCAAATAGTACATTTCAGGTTAGAAAACAGAGGCATGATGTGATTATATGGAAGAAAGGAGATGATATGCAGGGCTTCGTCTGCAGCATGATAGAAAAGATAGAGCACAGGCGCTGGACTCAGAATCAATCCCAGCTCTAAATTACACTACATTTGGAGCAAATGGCCCTAAATCTCTGAGCCTTGGCATCCTTATCAATAATATGAAGAATAAGCTACTTTACAGAGTTGCTGAAGTAATCACAAGTATGCAAGAGGAGGGGGGAATAAGGAATTAATGTGTAATAGGTACAGAGTTTCAGTTTAGGATAATGAAAGCTCTGGAGGTGGACAGTGGTGATGGTTACACATTAATGTGAATGTACTTAATGCCACTGAACTATACACTTAAAAATGGTTAAAATGGTCAATTTCATTATGAATATTTTACCATAATTTTTTTTAAAAGAGTATGTAAGGAACCACAATGAGATGCCACCTCACTCCGGTCAGAATGGCGATCATCAATAAATCAACAAACAATAAGTGCTGGCGGGGCTGTGGGGAAAAGGGACCCTGCTGCACTGTTGGTGGGATTGCAGATTGGTGCAGCCACTATGGAAGTCAGTATGGAGGTATCTCAAAAAACTGGAAATGGAACTACCTTTTGACCCAGCAATTCCACTCCTAGGCATTTATCCTGAAAAACCCAAGACACTAATTTGAAAAAATATATGTACCCCTATGTTCATTGCAGTGCTATTTACAATAGCCAAGACTTGGAAACAATTGAAATGCCCAGTGGTAGATGACTGGATTAAGAAACTGTGGTACATTTACACAACGGAGCATTACGCAGCTATAAAGAAGAAAGAAACTGTACCATTTGCAATGATATGGATGGACCTAGAGAACATTATGTTAAGTGAAATAAGTCAGTCAGAGAAAGACAAATACCATATGATCTCACTTATATGTGGAATCTGAAAAACTAATGAATGAGCAATGGAAACAGAAATAGTCTTACAGACACAAAGTAAAAACTGATGAGGGCTAGATGGGACAGGGGTGGGAGAAGGGGAAGGGACGAGGCAACACAAACTGGTAACTACAATATTACTGCAGGGATAGAAGAGACACTTTAGGGAATATAATCAATAATGTTGTAAATATTTTTTTGAGGGGACCAGATGGACTCATGTCTTGTCAGGGAGACCACTGCATGCACGGTGTAGTGGCCTGACCACTGCACTGTACATCTGAAGCTGCCACTGAATAATACTAGATGTTGACTAACACATATATAGTCATAGTCATGGGATGTGGAATATAGTGTGGGGATGGAGTCAATGGAATTGTAATAGTTATGTATATCGGGGGTGGGGGAGCAGGGGAGGGGGAAGGAGGTAGTCACTTTGTAAGGGGTGAAAAAGATAACTATTGCATTGTTTTGTACATCTGTAACTAAGAATAATAATAATAATAATAATAAAAATAAAAATAAATAAAAAAGAGTATGTAAGGCTCCTAGAACAGTGCCTGGCTCTAAGTAGGTGCTCAAGAAATGCTAGTCTTATTGCCCTTATAAAGAACTTTAAATGAAACAGAAAAAAGGAGACACAAAAAGTCAAACAATCATAGTCCTTTCCCAGTTTGTGAGAGGCTCTGACTCTCAGGCAGGGCCAGCTGGTACCGCCAGTGGTGCCACAGTAAGTGTCTGGGTAGGAGGAGAGAGCTGTGTTAGTCATGGTCCCTCCAGCATGTTCAGTTCCCAGTCCTCCCCACCCTGGTGTGGCATCTCCCAGAGTATCAATCCTACAGCCCCCAACATCTTGCAAAGGAAGCCAGGAAGCTGAAACCACTTCCCAGGCCAGGCTCCAGGCTGTGAGGATGACAGCACGCGCAGTAGCAGCTGGCTGCTGTATTGGGGGCAGAGACAAGACAGGAACGCCGAACACCAACTGGATGGGCCTGCGGCCTGTTCCAGGCCCCGGCATGAGCTGATCAGTATCTCAGGTGCATTTGGCTGAATTTAATGGACACAGAGGACAGTAGTTTCAAAGGCTTAGTAAAGAGTAGTAAAAATGCACTTGTCTGCAGTTCAGGGAAAACAATTAATGATTGTATCTTGCAAGTCATAAAATACAGAAGGGGAGGGCTGGCCGAGTGGCATCGTGGTTAAGCGCTGGCTTAGGAATCCAGTGGCCCCAGTTCGGGTCCCACATGAGGGCCAGTGACACTGCCCTCAAAAAAAAAAAAAAAAAAAAAAAAATATATATATATATATATATATATATATATATATATATACACACAGAAGGGGAAAAACAGATGACTTATCTCTAGGCATATCAGAACACTGCTTTTGATGAGCAGGCTTAATTAGACCCTGATGCAGTGTTCAGATAGATGATCATTAACATCCCTCAAACTTAGCTCAAGGAGAACAAAATAAGGTTTCCCTGTTTCTATGAAACCTTTTGTAACTATCAATTTATATGGAAAATTTTTGAGTATTCCAAGACCCAAAAAATAACCGACCAAATACCAAATATGCTTAGCTGCGTCCAGTTTTACACTAAGTGCAACACCCTTAGGAGCTCTCTTAGGCTTTCCTGATACCTCAGGACACATGTTGCTAACAGCTGCACAGAATAAGTGAAGAGAAAGCACAGGTGCTCACAGACATAGTCCAAAGCTATCGTCCTTGAGGCAGAGATGCTATGTGTAGTTTCTCAGGAAAGGAGGGTGGAAGGGCCACGCTTGCTGCTGGGGTGCCCGCTGCCTCTGTAACAGCTTGCTGCAAAACAAAGGCTGAAGGCTATTTTCGCTTTTCTTCATAAAAGAAAACCTCTTCAGGTTTCTTTCCATCAGTGAAAACAGGCACTAATATATAGGTCTTTCATAAAAGCGAAGTGATGTGAAGTGAACAAGAAGTGGAGGTTGACTGTGCTTGAAGTACCAATACCAATCATTTCCAAAACAATACTTACTTTAGGGTCTGAGCTCTTAAACTTTAACCTTTCCACCAGCTCTATCATAGCCGCCTTTAATCCGCCTGAGTCTTTGCTCTAAAAAAAAAAAAAAAAAGAAAGAAAGAAAAGTCAGGGGTCATTAGACAGCACTTCACTGCTCTCTGGAACACAAACAGCACATTTCAAGGGACAATGAAATGGAAAGCAATTTTTCTTCTTCTCAGCCAAGAGAGCTAAACAACTGAGGAAAGCTGTGTTGCCCCTCTTGCTTCTCTCTATGGTCACGGAGGGTGGGGACATAAATTGCCCAGTGACCTGAGAGAACTACTGGGCTGAAAATGAAATGCAATTTGTACGGGCTGACCCACTGCTTCATCTCAGGGCTCAACTGCGTGTGTTCACTGAGGGCTGAGGCTCTGCAAAAGAGATTTCCTTCTGGGGTATCTATTTTATGACTTACCGCTTTTTATTCTGAACTTCTACATACCAAATACAGAAGTATGCAACAGGAAATATTCCTATAAAAATAAAAACAAAGAAAATGCCCCTGGATATAATTGGAAATGGTATTACAGTGTGATGGTTGAGTACAGGTTTTTGAATCAGACATATCAGGTTTCAAATTTGGGGTCTGTCATTAACCAGTTGACTAACCTCAGGCAAATTACTGACTCTCTCAAAACCTTCTCCCCCTTCCATAAAATGGGGATAATAAACAGGGTTATTATGAGACTTAATTGAAATAGTGTTTATAAAGATATTAACATAGTATGTGGGACTATTAGCATAGCACAGTTAAGTGTTCAATAAATGTCACTACTATATTGTTATTATTACACTGTAATGATTTAGAGTAGCACAGTCCAATAAAAATGTAATGTAAGCCACAAATGCAGGCCATGTATATAATTCTAAGTATTCTAGTAGACACAAAAATAAAGTGCAATTAATTTTAATATATTTAATTTAAATCAGCATATCCAAAGTATTATCATTGAAACACGTAATTTCAAAATGAGGTATTTTATATATATTTTTTCATACTAGGTCTTTGAAACCTAGTGTGTATTTCACATAGCCCAATTCAATTTGGACTAGCCACACTGCAACAGTTCCAAAGCCATATGTGGCTAGTGACTACTGTATTGGTAGTACAGATTTAGAGCAAAGACTCTAGAGCCTTTGTCTGGATTCATGTCTCAATTTTACCACTAGCTGTGTAACCTTAGATAAATCACTTAGCCACTCTGTGCTTCAATTTCATCTGTAATATGAAGCTAAACACAGCACCTATTCCATAGGGTTGTAGTAAGATTAATATATGTCAAGGTGCTTAGAACACAGCCTGGCACATGGTAAACTCAACAGATGTATGAGACATTCTTCTTTTTTTTAGCTGAGCCATCCTGCCACCTGTTGGGAGCTCAGCTCGGGCTGGGCATCAAACTGCTGTTGCTCAGAGCGCAGCTTGCACTCTTGAGCGAGCTCTTAACCAACTGAGCCACTCGGCCCGCCCAAGACATTCTTATTATTATTGTCTCCGTCACATTGTTTTAAATTCCTAAAGGGAAAGAGCTACATTTTTATCTCTGTATCTGTGCCCAGCATCAAGGTGTTTGGAAAAGTCTACTGAACAAATGAATGAATGAATGAACATGCAATCTTAAGATAAGAATGTTCTAATATTAACACGTGTGTGTAGCACAATGTAAAAATCACATAAATTAGTTTATTTTCCAATCTCAACTCCTGTATGGGATAGGGTAGGATCATCACCCTCATTTCACAAGTGACAAAAAGCAAGCATGAAGAAGTAAAAAGGTCACCATTTTTATGAGGGAAGGGACAGTAAAGAAGTACAATATAAACAAACACTACAAATAGCTGTTACTTGAAAGTTGGTCTCAGAATAAGTGATATTTTCCAAATTTGCACAACCAATTCCAATTCCTCCAAAACAGGACTTCCATTATTTAGTAGACCCCATCCTATAAATTAAAAAGACTAAAGGCTAAATCTTTTCCCCTCTACCTTTCTTTCTCCCCCGGTCTACACAGTAAGTCTGAGGTAACGTGCCTAAGACTGATACCCACTCCAGATGTGCTCTCCAAACACAGCTTAGTTGACATTCCCAACTGTGGTTCTAAATTTTAATAATTTGTATTTTTAAAAGAATGCTTTACAAGTCTCCAAATATTTCCACCAGTTTAAACCTTTAATCTCTGTGGTCTCACAGCAGACAGTTGGGAAAAGGAATCTGGAGGTCACATACCAGGGAGTGGGTGAAGCCCCGAGTACCTAAAAAGGGGTCAAGTTGCCAGACACAATCCTGCTTTTATGAGATGATCAGACAATAAAGCCGGTCTGGTGACATCATTCCTCTGACCTGCTTCTCATTGGCTGACCAAGCAGATCACTTGTCCCTGGAAAACTCTCTTCCCCCATATCCCAGCACCCATTTTAAGCTCTTCAGCAAGAGCCCTAATATACTAGGACTTTCCCCCGGCTCTAGAGAACAGAATGAAATGCATGAAGCTGAGCCTTAAAACATTCAGAAAGGAAACAGAACGAGGAAGGAATCCCTAAACAGCAGACGGCCTGTTTGCGGGCAGATGTGCCTTGTGTAGAGAGATAAGGGAACCCTTAGCCTTCTTTCATAAAACATCGTGTGTCAGCAGAATCCTTTCTACTTCTAACAAAACATCAGCAGCACTGCCTACCTAGGGGAGAGACAGGAAGGCACAGACACTCTGCCTTCGGGAAATTCACCCATCCCACCTCCCCAGCCCTCTCTCTTACAGAATTATTCTCCAAGATCAACTAGGGTCTACATTGGATCAGCTACACTAGTCTCTAAATGGGTGGAGAAGAAACCCTCCCCCAATGGCTTTTTTTTTAAAACCCATAAAATAAGCAGTTGGTCAGAAGGGAGGGGCTCCTCTGGGTAGACCTGCCCCTGACAGCTGCAGGGCTGGGCAAGAGTACAAATGGGGTACTCTGGTCCCCCAATCCCCCTCCTTTCTTTCCCCATACTTCGGACCCTTCCCATACCTCAGGAGGCCTTGACACAGATGTACAAACCAGTACACCCAAGTGCTGGGAGCCTCCCTCTCCAGTAGTTGCCCTCGGTTACCCTGGGACCTACAAAAGCACTTATCAGGGGTGGAGTCTAATAGCTGGATCATCTTTGGAGGATGAATTCAAAAAGGGGCTCTGCAGATCCCGGAATCAGGGTCAGGACATTTCATCAGGCAATTCTTGGACAGGCATGGCCAAAGGAAAGGCCCTGTGAAGTATGGGCATAGGGCCGGGGCACGGGGTTGTCCAGGTCTAAGGTGGCATTTGAGCATGAGTGTCCCCAAACCGTAGAATGGTATCATATTTCAGTTAATTATTTTTTCGCAGAGGGCAGTCATCAGTGAAAAGGGAAAGGGAACAGGAGATTGTACCCTGATACTTCCCTACTGTGGTGGAACAGAACAGCTATCTCTGAAATGTGTATTCTATCGGGTTGTAGGAAAAGTCAGGACGTATTTTTTCTATGTGTTTCATTGCAAAAATGCGTCATGACTTTTCCGACAACCCAATAATTGAGCAGTGGACCAGAATAGTAACAAAAGGCAGGCTGATTCAAGCCTTGTAGACCCTTGGTTCCATAAATGGCTAGATGCTTCTATGCCCGTGCTGGGCCAGGCGCTGTGAGTGGGGACGCGGTGAGGCTCCCCTGATTCTGCTCTTCTGCGCCTCCATCCCACCCGCTGCCTTCCAAGCACGTGACACTCAGTGTGAGCATATCTTGTTTACGCTCCTCTTTCCTCCCCTAAGAGAGAGTAGAATTAACAGAGACAAGTGCTATATTGTGACACTCACCACTCCGTTTGATCAATCTGTGGAGGTTCAGATGCTTCACAAAAGTCAACTCCTAGGGACAAGTCGTAATAAACCCAAAGAAAACCCAAAATGCCTTACATTCAAAGGTATTCTTTACTCTCCAGAGCACTTTCATATGCTTTTCCATTGGTATTTCACAATAAACATAAAAAATGGTGTATTCTCACTTTACAGATGAGAAAACGGTGATGGAAATCAAATGGGGAACCGCAAAATCACAGAGCTCATACACTCTCACCAGCATTTCACAGGAACAAAATAGCTAAGAAGTAGCGACTTCTCACTTTATAATGGAAAAAAAAAAAAAAAGGTTCTATTTCCTGGCAATTACAGAGCTAGTTAATAGCAAAACCAGGATCGTAAAGATTCAAATAAAAAGATTAAAACACATACAGCACAAGAGGTTAGTATCAAGAACACATATAAAATACATAAGGGATTCCTATCAATAAGAAAAAGACACAGAAGCCCAAAATAAATCCCAACAAAGGATATGAACATAATAGAAATGTGAAATGGTTGATAAACATGTGAAAATGTATTTTAAAAAGCTCAAGTTACTTAATTAAGGTATCATTTCTTATCATCTTGAGAAAAAAGTTTTGATAATATCAAGTGATGTGGGGCTTTGGGGAAATTGTGGACTTTTATATGTCGCTGATAAAAAATGATAAAGCTACTTTGAAATCACATGCCTAGCAAGTCCGTTTCTCTCTTTACCCCCTGGGAAACATTGGCACGTGTCAAGGACACATACACAAAAATATTTATTGAAGCACCATTTGTAATACTGAAAACCTGGAAACACCCTAAGCATCCATCAATAGTGCGCAGCTAAATAAATTATGGAACTGACAAATGATGGAATATGACATAACATTTTCTTTGAATGAAGCAGATCTCTACGTACCTGGATACAAGACAAGACATAATGTTGAATTAAAAAAAAAAACTTGCAAAATAATACATACTATAAATACCATTTTTTTTTTTAAAAACCCACAACACTTATTTTTTATGAGTGACATATTCTCATATGTATGTAAAGGCTGGAAAAGCAAAGGTTGGAAGACTGGTAGCAGGGACAGCAGTAGGAGGAGTCGTAGACTTACCTACATGTAGTCCTACTGTCTAATTAAGATTTAGAATACAAGGACAGCCCCTCTCCATGAGTATGCCCAAGTAGGAATGCTGGGCCACTGTTCCCTGGGCACTGCAAACATATGAACCGACAGGTAAGAGACAGGATTCTTTACCTGGTGTTCATGTGTAAATTTCAGGGTGCTTGAAATCCCCGAAAACTGTATGCAAAATTTGAAATGTCCATGCACTTTTCTAGGGAAAGAGACATTAGCTTTCCTTGTAGTCCCCGCAAAGTTTCACATTCCTATAGTGTAAAGAGGATTGCACAAAGAGAAAGGAGACCCAGGTTCTATTCCGAGTTCTGCCACTAACTGCTGTGTGAGCTTGGACAAGTCATTTTATATCTTTGGGTTTCTGCTTCTCAATCTGTAAATGAGGAAAAGGGGACAAATCAGAATCTACAAATCTGCAATCTGCAGCCTATGGAATTTTTTAGACTTTTAGAGTGTTCTCCCATGCAGTATATGGGGAATTTTTAAATTAGGTGCTAATTGAAAAATCAGGAGATATAACAATAAAGATGTCTAGCTTCTTTTGACAATCTGGAAGGTGTGACTGTCCTAGGCTCCCATTCCCACAGAGCAGCAACTGGCTGCAGCTAAGTCGTAGCAGTAGCCACTGGCTGTAGGCAAGGCAAGCTCTTTGCACTTTCTCAGTTACCTTGGCTTGCTTCTCTTATTTATATTACTTTTCTGTTCCCTGTAGACACTTAAACTTGCTATCCCTGGAAGCAACTCTCTCTGAAATTTTTTTTTTCTTTACCTCTAAGGGTCCTTGTATTTGAACACCAAGAAAGTTGAGATATCTTTCTTAATAGAGGTTCAAAATACCTCATAAACACATGTCCATCCATTCACCCCCAAACACAGAAATAAATAGCTCATCCTAATGTAAACATCCTTTGAAAATGGGCAAGGGGCAGAAACAAAGGTGGAATATGGCAGGTAAAAGTGGCATTAGAACAAGAAGCAGTTCTTGACAGCCAGTCTCTATACCTTTGTGGGAGTCGGGTTAGTCTAAAGCCAACAACAAATGGGTACCAAAAGAAAAGTATAAAAGTCCGGTGCCAGTAGAAATGAAAATGTAAGTCACTTAAATATCCTCAAATAGCTCCTAAGTATTGAATTCTATATTACAAATAATCAAAAGATGCTGAGTTCAGGAAGAATATTGGCCTGTTTTTTTCATTTAATTTTTTTTTCCTATGCCACTGATCTTGTGTTGGTACCAATACTTAAAAAAAAAAAAAAAGGAAAAAAAATCAACCCAACTTTTTGTCCTTTTTACAAACAAGTTTTGTTTGGGAGAAACACTGGAAACAATGGAAAAGGATTAGGAGATAGAATCTATAAGAAGTCCTCCAAAAGAATCAAATCAGAAAGCAAAGCCTTGTCAAAAGGAAAGAGAGAGAACTAAACTTTAGTATCACCATGCCATGTACGAAAATTTGTTACCATCTTTTTCACATTATTTGATTTTCCAATTTCAAACCTACTCTTATGTTAGGCAATAATATCCAAAATCAGATCCAAAATCATTTTGGGCCTGAAAAACCCATCACCTAGTCTTTTTAGACCGAACTAAAACACATGCCGGATCCAACCACCCTTCACCATCTCCACTACTCCCTATCCAAGCAGCAATGCTGCTCCCACTCTTGCTACCCTACAGTCCACTCTCCACAAAGAAATCGGGGTGAAATTTTAAGAACATAAATCAGTCACTCACTCCCTTGCTTAAACTTATCTATTGCTACTTAAAATAAAATCCAAAACCCTTACCATGGCCTACTTGGTAATCTGGCCTTGTCCACTACTCCGCCACTGCCCACCCTTGTTCATTATATCCCAGCCATCATGTTGCTCCCTCCGTAAGCTTGTCCCATCTTAGAGCCTCTACACTTGCTATTCCCTCCACTTGGACCAGTATGCCCCTGATCTTGCCATCACTGGCTCTAAACTGCCTCCTCTTCATTCCCCCATCCCAGTTCCTCTCTTTCTCCTTAACTTAGTTTGTTATTCATAGTACTTCTCATTATTTGAAGTATTATTTACTGTTTACTTTGCTTATGCCTGTTTTGCTCATATAATATAAGCTCCATGAGACCAGGGACTTAGAATTGTTCATTGTTGAACTTCCTACTGTCCAAATTACTCTATCTGATTGAACAAATAGATCAAAGTAAAAAAAATGTTATACCTCTAACTTCAAACAATATATAAAAATATCTTAATACTCTACCTCAAAGAATTGTTGTACTAAAAGTTTAATGAGATTATATGTAGGAAGTTTATAGTACAGAACCTGGCACATAATAAGTTCTCAATAAATTTTAGTTATCATTGCTGCTATTGTTATTATTAATTGAATAACAATATATTGAGCAACTGACTACTAAGCATATCAAGTACTGAGCTAGAGAAGTGCTGAATGGAAAAAAATGAACAAACCAATCTGTTACTAATCAAAATACTCTGTAAAATATCTAAGAAGAAAACTTCAGCTAGAAAGGATAGTTTTAGAATGTTCAGAAAATAGGTATCTATTACTATTAAATACTTTCATACAGACAGTAAACATCAGGAGAGTGTGGATACAACTTAGAAAGGTTAAATTTAAGTGGGAAGATTAAGTAAGAATAGAGGCAAAATGGCATAGTGGAAAGAACATGCAGTTTGGGGTCAGACCTAGATTCAAATTCTGATCCTTCCACTATTAGCTAGGTGACCTTCCACAAAGCACAACCTCTTTGAGTATTCCAGGTTCTCATCAGTTAAATGAGAATCATAATAACAGAGCTTATTGTGGGAGTTGTATTCAGTTCAACTGAAAACAAAAATGAAAAGCACCTGACCTAAAACCACTCAATAACTATTATTATTGCTATTCTCATCTCTGGAAAGCGCCACAGCAGACAAATTCCATAGCAGACAAGAGTTTCTTGACTCTCTTGGTTTTATAACCTCAGTTGAAGGTTAGCATTTTCATGCTTCACACACATGACTCTCCCCCACTCAACACGGGTTCACACAGACCCCAAGTAGAGAGGGGAGAACGGCACAGATGCCTGTAACTTCTCTCCCCATGACTGCCCGCTGGGAAGAAAACAGATGCTATGTTCTAACCAAAAAGGAAAGGGTATATATATCGCTCCCGCCTCCCCTCTGCTTCTATAGAAATTTCCCATAGTTCAGAATGTAAAACAGAATTTCAAGAGGACAACCAGCAAGGCTAGTGAACCTAAAATTAGACCTCCCAGCTGTGTTTTGGTTAGCTAGTGCATACGGCATCAGCAGGACACTGAAGTATACAGGAGCCTCTTCTCTGAAAACAAGTTTTTAATCAGCCTATCTACCCACCAGAATAGAGCAAGCAGAAGAAGTAGAGGAAGCTGAACAGTTTTCACCCCAAGAAACTTGGTATCCAGAACTTCTACTGCTTGCCAGACTGACTGGTCTGGCATTGAACTCAGAACAGAACCTCAGATGGCTCTGTAATGGTCATGAGAGTAAGAGCCACCATTGCTGAGGGCTAGTTATATCCCAGGCACTGTGCTAAGCTCTTTACACGGATGATCTTGCTTGTGGCTCACTATAACCCAATGGGGAGAAACAATTATTATACCCGCATTACAGAGGAGGAAACCAAGACTCAGAGAGTGAATTATCTAACATGGCACAGCGAAGAAGTCACAGAGGGAGGACTCAAACCCACAGACTGCAGAGCCAACTATGGCAAGACTGCTTGGTCCTTAATATTCCTTCTCCCATTTTGCCTTAGTAACAGACCCCAGCTTTTAGCAGATACGTTGTGGCCCGGAGGAAAGGCTGTTTCCCAGCCTCCCTTGCTACTAGATGAGGCCATGGTGCTGAATTCTGGCCCATGGAACACAAGCAGCAATGTATACAACCGCTGGAGGGGGTCTCTTCATAGAGGGGTGAGCTCTTCACCTTCCTGTGCCTGCTGTCCCGCACTCGAATGTGCTGGCGACACCCCAGGACTCACCTTCGTCTACGACAAGGATGACACCCTAAGTAAGGATGGCAGCGCGGAGCTGGAAAGAACCTACATTCTTTTTTTTTTTTCTATTTAAGTGTATTGCTATATATTTACATATTTGTTGCTATTAGTATTTTATTTCATTTTATCTTTTTCTTAAAAGTTTATTGGGGTGACAATGGTTAGTAAAGTTACATAGGTTTCAGGTGTACAATTTTGTAATACGTCATCCATATATCACATCGTGTGTTCACCACCCAGAGTCAGTTCTCCTTCCATCACCATATATTTGACTCCCCTTACCCTCTTCTACCACCCCCGCCCCTTACCCTCTGGTAACCACTAAACTATTGTCTGTGTCTATGAGTTTTGTTTCTTCATTTGTTTGTCTTGTTCCTTTGTTGTTTTCAGTTCTATATCCCACATATCAGTGAAATACGATTTCACTGAACCTAGATTCTTGATAACCTCATGGTTCCTCCATACCAGCCTTACTGCCTACGTCCAGTTTTCTTTCATATAAGATAGAAATAAACATCTATTTTGTTTGACTAGCAGTTATTTTGGATTTTTCCAAATTTATTTCATTATTTTAGATGCAGCTGAACTTAATGTAATCACTGATATACTAAATCACTGTGCAATATTCTCTCTTCCAGTCCTTCAATGGTGTCCTGGAACTAGATGAGATTATTATACTTTACATCATAAATTTACCAAATGTTTCATGTATATCTGCTATCGAACAGACCATGTGCTAGGTGCTGGGAACACAAAGATGAAGAACATACAATCCTAACCCTAGAAGATTTTATAATCCACCTAGGACACAGACATGGAAAGAAATAGCATTGATAGTGAACTATGTTTAGTGCTACAATAAATGTGCACAAGCGGTTGCTATGGGAACACAAGGAGGGTTGTGTAACAGTCTGCATCTACCTAGTAAAATTCCGCCCATCTTTGAAGGCCCACCTCAAACACCACCTCCTCCAAGAAATCTTTCCTGATTCCATGCCTCCAGTGGAAATTAGTCTCTCTCTTCTTTGAACCCCCATAACATGCTGTTTGTACCTCTCTTCCAATACTTACATACAAATAAACACATGAAAAGACTATCTTTCCAATTAGACTATAAGCTTCCTGAAGTCAGGAACCATTCTTTATTCTTCTAAATAGGTCACACAGCTCACCATAAGTACTCAAAAATTTTTCAGATAAATAAAATTAACTTAAAAAACACCAGCTTTTGACACTAAAGCGAACTATATGCTATAGTTTGAACCTATTATAATAAAAGTTTTCTCTAATGTTCTATTTAAATTAAAAGCAGATTACTCTGCTACCTGAACAAAAACTAGCTAAACACATCTGAAGTGAGTTTTGTCTTTGAATGTTCAACAAGAACAATCTAGAACATTATATACTATACATCAGAGTCACTGCCCATAAGGCTATTTGCCATAACTTATCAACTGACCCTGTATTATATATGGAGGATTTTGTTCAGTTGGTTTTATTTTTCTCATTGTTGATTCATTTTTGACATATTAAAATGGCATAAATATTGACTTTTTCCCTGATACCGTGTTGGCTTGAACCCTATCACAGTCTCTCTCTCTTTCTCTCTCTCTCTCTCTCTCTCTCTCTCTCTCTCTCTCTCTCACACACACACACACACACACACACACACACACACACGCACGTACACACACCCCTAAAAAACAAACACACACATACAAATATTTTAAGTCTCCCAGGACCAGAGTTCTCATCTCATCTCTATCCGGCATATCAAGATTAAAGTTTTTTTCTACCCATTCGTAGTCTATATTGTGACCCCTCTTCTGAGCGTCCTTCTGCCATACAAGTTTAGCTGCAGGCTCTAGATATTAACACAGGAAGGGGAGCATGAAATTGAGCTGGTCATCCCAGACTGAACTGTAACTTCAGGTACACTGCGCACTGACACAGGCCGATCTCTGATTTCTCAGTCTTGCGTCAGAGGCAAGGGAAGAGAAAAGGCGGAATACCGATGGACAGGCAGGGCAACTTCCATGTCGTGGGCTGTGGTCCAGAGAAGCTGGTGTCACAGGCATGTATATAGCCCTTTATCCCCAGAGGCGATAAACTTACATCAGCAACCTTAGGGTGAAAAAAATAGTCTAACAGTATAAAATGCCTACCAACCCATTCTATTTTGACTGCAAGGTCAGGGAAGAGAAGAAGAGGACACTAGATTCCTGGGATGAGACAGCAGGGAAAGCCTGGACCTTTCCTCTCGAGTTGGCTGTTAAGACCCCTGGCCAGGCTCTGCCACTTTCCTAATGTATGACCCTAGATCAACTACTTGATCTATCTAGGCCTCAGTTTCCTTCTTTTGTAAAACAGAGATAATAATAAAATGTTATGAAGATCAAATGAGTTAATATGTACAAAATGTTCAGAATAGTGCCTGGCACATAGTATTACATGAGTGCTAGCTATTAGTATTATTAATCATTTTTCAAAAATCAGGCTGCACTCAAAAACTGACCAGCAAGGGCCGGCCGAGTGGCGCATTGGTTAAGAGCTGACTTGGGACGCCAGTGACCCCGGTTTGGATCCCACATAAGAGGGCCAGTGACACTGCCCTCTACAGCTAAGATGGTGAACAACAGCTCCATCTGGAGCGGGGCTGCTGTGAGTCGCCGGCGTGGCTGCAGCCCCTGCTTCAATGGGCTGCCATAGGCTACAGTGAGTGGCCGGCAGCCAGCGTGAGTGGTTGGCAGCCAGTGTCAGCTGCCAATAGCCGTGGTGAGCAGCCGTCCAGAGGCCGGTGACCGATCGGCCTCACCCAGGAAGAGTGCAATGACAATAATGAGATGGGCCGGTGAAGCAATGTCCTCCACAATTAGACTGAAGAACAAAAGGACAGCAACTTGTCTGTTCCCCTTCCCTGATTCCCCAACGCTGTTCCCCCAATGCTGTTCCCCTCCCCCAATTCCCCAATTTAAAAAAAAAAAAAAAATCTGACCAGCGAGACATTTTCCATGAGCCATTACATGATCCTTGTTCATGGGACACCACAGAAAAGAGGGTCAGAGACAGAAAATGCCAGAGAGCTTTCTGTTCTATCTCCCAGATTCCCTGTCTCCCAGACAATAGTAATAAGTTATCTAGACAGTATGTACCCTTAACTCTGATTTTCCTCCCCAAGACAAATAACTAATCTAATCATGAGATGAACACAAGACAAACCCCAACAGAAGGACATTTTACAAAGTATACCTGACCCATCCCCAGAGATCGATTTGATTTAATTGGCTGATGTGAGGCCAATCACAGGTATTTTCTAAAGAATCTCCCTCCACAGGCGATTAAAAAATGTGGCACCTAGGTGAGAAATACACTGATTACTTTGCTGACCTCACCTCCTACTCCTCTTTCACTCCACTCTACTCTGTGACCTTCTTTCATTCTTAGATTATCAAGTGTAATTTTCATAATGGAGATTGTGGGACGAGTTCACACCTCTCAACAGGATGCTTTCCCCCTCTACTTAACCCTGCAGAAGCCCTCTAGCTCCATCGTCATGAATGTTGAATCCCCTGAAAAATTGAGCTATTGTAAAAGGGATCCCCATCAAGCTCATATTTCCCTCCATAAAGCAGTATTTTTCAGCTGTGCTAACAGCATATTACAATTGCTAGAATTATGTTACTCCTCTCACCTCGAGAGCCAACTAATCCTTTTACTAAGAGTTATATGAATTAAACCAATCATCTCTGCTATGAATCACTGCACTTTGCACAGGCAGCACTGAATGGTAACACAACAGGCGGGTTTCCAGATCTTTGCAAGATCTCATAATTCAGGTCTCTGCCCCAATGTCAGATGCTCAGACATGCCTTCCATGGCTACCTTATCAGAAAGCAATCCTTTCCAACACTCACTCATTTATTGCTTTGACTTATTGTTTTCATAGTACATACTACCATCCAAAATAACTTTCTCCCCAGTAAAGGGTAAACTCCATGGAAGCTAGCTCCCAGTCTGTCCTCTTCACTGCGTGCTTCTAAGACTTACCACAGGTTAAGAAAGTGCATTCTGAAAAGTAGACTGAGAAGGGGAATCCTGGAAACTTTCCATAGAACCATTTGGGGCGGCTCCAACTGATACCATTCCCTTTACCTTACTCTTACAGCTTTTGTGTTATTCTATACAAATAAGATGCTAATTGTTCACACTGTGTAGCCCGTGCTTCATGGTTTATCAGAAGGTGCCCCAAATCCCTTTGGACAAGAATAATAAAAAATAAAACTAGGTACATTATAGCAGACTTTCAAGCATCTGCCTCCCTACCAGAGCTGCTTCTCATAAGCTGGCTAAAGAGCGAGAGCCACTGGCCATGATAGGATACAGCAGTGGCATACATCCACCTCCCGCCCCTCTAGAGTCACAGCTATTCTGAGTATATGCCTATAATCCTTCCAACCACCATGCTACCAGTGTCCCCTCACCAGCTCCCCCTGTAGTTGTTCCCAATGTCACTTAAAGGAAAGTTTTGCTCCCCAAATATCCATCTTAAAGGCACACTCAAGGGCGAGGGGGTGTGGTTTCAAAACTTCTGGGTCCATCCATAACAAAGCCATATTAACATTGTATGTGGGAAACGAGTAAACTCGTCATATAGCTTTTTATGCCCGATTACAAAGTGTATGTGGGAAACGAGTAAACTCGTCATATAGCTTTTTATGCCCGCTTACGAAGTGTTAAGAACTCCGCAGATGCTCATAAGTACTTGCTGAACTCTGCCAACCACTTCTCCGTTTGCCATTTTGTAAGATTCCACCTTTCTCCAGGTATCATAGAGTGAATGAGATAAGGGATTTTCAAACCACAGAACATGGCCTATTAGTGTGCAATGACATCAATTTAGTGGGAGAATCCAGAATTTTTTTTGAAATAGAATAGAAACAGAACACATTTATGTGCTAAGGTAAACAGAGTTCCAATTGAGTTATTTAGAAGGGTGTGTGTGTGTGTGTGTGTGTGTGTGTGTGTGTAAAAGGTCACAATGTAAAATATATTTTCCCTATTACAGGTTACATTCAAAATAATTTTTTTTTTTTTTTGAGGGCAGTGTCACTGGCCCTCACATGTGGGACCCAAACCGGGGCCACTGGCTTCTCAAGCCAGTGCCCAACCACCGTGCCACTTGGCCGGCCCTCAAAATAATTTTTTTAAGCTACTGGTTTACAGTTCTGAGTATATCTAATTGCACTTTTACTACTCAACAAAACTGAATCATTAAATGCAACTATGAATGCAAATTCCCTTGACAATGTAAGAATTTTCATATGAATAAATCCATAAACCTCATCAAGCTCCTTTGTAAGACCCAATGACCCATTTTTAGGGCCAGAAATTATAAGTCACAGGAAGAGAAACCTGCCTGTCTGAGATGAGAAGTTAGGACCCAGATGAGAGGTCATAATTTGGGCTGTGTAACTATATTCCTATGATAAAGCTGGAGCACAGACTCAATTCAAATTTGGACCCACAAGATCCTTCTAAGATCAAATCATCTGGAGCTAAATTAGAACTACAGGAAGGAGGAAAGACCGAACTTTAAATGTCACTTTAGTGACTAACTGTTAACCTTTTCCCTTCAGGGTGTTCAATTGAGTTCTTTTGGCCTTGCCTTCAGGTTGCCTCTGCCCTGATCCCCTCACCCTAGTTTTCTGCCCATTCTTAAGTTTGCTTTAAGTGTCAGAAGACTGCCAACAATTTGGCCTCCTACCACCAATAGCTGCCTCTTACAGTCTGGTTCAGCACTGAGGTATCAAAACATAGTGTACAAACTCAACTCTAAACTTGTACTTTTAACTAGACTCCTCATAGTAATGATAATAATAAAAACAACAGCTAACATTTATTAAGCACTTACAATGTGTTAAGCATTAGGCATCTTATCACAAACTAAGTCATTTATTCTCACAAAAATCCTATTTATTTCTTAATTTTACACCCATTTTAGAGATATAGAAACAAGGCCAAACTGTTACCTAACCTGCCCAAGGTCAAAGAGCAAGTGGCAGAGCTGGGATATTTCCTGTCTGTCTTCAATTCCACATTGTGTATTTTTTCTTTTTGACACTTATTATATGTTTATTTGCTTATTTGTTTTTCTCTGTTTCCTTCTAATATAGTGTAAGTTCCAGTAAAAGCAGGGACTTTTTACATTTTTCTCACTGCTATATCCCCAATGCTTAGAAAGCACCAGCCCTTGACTAATGGTCAGTAAGTACCTGCTGAATGAAAGAATGAATGAATGCAGTATAACAAAGATTCTCCTCTCTCATCATTACGCTGAGCCACTTTTAATATTCCATGACACTCTCTTGCCAATAAGCAAATGTGCACTGTCCTCAAAACATGTAAAACCAGAGGTGAACTGAAACTAATTGAAGCTGCAACCAACCTCTGACCAAGCTCAAATCACAACTGGATCAAAATGATCAGCCTCTCATCCTAGCTGCCTAACAGAGCAAATGGCATGCCCTTTATGAGGAGAAAAAAATATTACTCTAGGATCTACAGTTCTTTTCAACACAATGTCTAGTATTGAATGAAAGATTGTGAGATTTTTAGAAACCACAAAAATGTGACATAGAATCAGACTCACCAAAATTCATAAATAGGTCTTCAAACATTGGGTTGTCGGAAAAGTCATGACTCATTTTTTCAACAAAAAAACAGAAAAAATACATCATGACTTTTCCAACAACCCAATAGTAACCAAATAGGTATTCTAGAGTTAAAAAATACAATATCATAGATTAAGAATTTGGGCCGGCGGAGTGGCGCGGTGGTTAAGCGCTGGCTTGGGAAGCCAGGGGCCCCAGTTCGGTCCCACAGATGAGGGCCAGTGACACTGCTCTCAAAAAAAAAAAAAAAAAAGAATTTAGTGACAGACACACACACAATGGAGTATCTGCAGCTGTAAAATAAATTTTAAAATAAATAAATAAATAGAAAGCAGATCTACAAAGTAATTTCCAAGACATATTGCTAATTAAAAAAAGAAAAGCACAAAAGAGAATTTGTATCACCCCAAAACCCATAATTCCAGTTTCACCATGAGAAAAACATCAGATAAATCCAAACTGAGAGACACTCTACAAAACACCTGACTAGCATTCCTCAAAACTATCAAGGTTATCATCATAAATAAGAAAACGTAATGTGACCATAAAATCCTAATACAGAAATCATAAGAGGAAATATCGGTGAATTCTAAAATGTCTATAGTTTAGTTAGTAATACTGTTCCAATGCTAAGATAAGCAGAGTACAGTAAGCACCTTTTGATCTCAGGACATTTACTGGTCAACAGAAACTGGGCTGTGCCTTTGATTAGGAGCAGAGAGTGAGGTGGCAGGGGAGCAGAAAGTAAGCGAAAGCAAGGCCTATGAAATACTCAGGGTGGGACATTAAAGGAGGCCCTTTCCATACAGATTTGGGATCCTCCCACAACTGCCAAAGAGTAAAATCCTAGATTAAAGGCAAACTAAAGTAAACTTGCCACTATCTCAACCTTCCAAAAGGGACTCTGGGTAGTGTTGCCTCGGAGCTGAACAAAATAGGTTTGGGGTGGGGTGGAGGATGACTTGAGGTGGGATGAAAGGAAAATCATTAACAAGTTATAAACTTGGGCAGATACCACCTGAAAATTTTGTCTCACACATTAATTTAGTTTAAGAGGGTTCTAAACAAGTTTTACTCTCAGGCCTTAGCAGACGCAAACTCAAATCTTCTTTAGAAGAATACAATTTCATGCCAAGGCTTGGGAAATCCTCACAAATAATTTTGTAAAGGCAATGAGAAGTTACACAGTCAATGAAGTACAGAAGGAAATAAAGAAACATGAAAAACACTATCAAAAACAATAGCAGAGAGAGATCCACAAAGTCTTTACATACTGAAATTATCAGAGAGATCATAAATGTACATGCTTACTGTTCCTAAAGGAAGATAACTCTACTATAAATAAATAAGAGGATATGATTCACAAATTTACACTAATACATTTGAAAATTTAGACAAAATGAACAAACTTCTGGAAATGTAACTTATCAAAACGGACTTAAGGAAAACAGACAACCTGGACAGACCTATAACCATTAAAGAAATTGAATCATGCCGAAAAATAGTATACAAATCAAAATAACGATATTCTCTCTTCTTCCCTCCCTCTTCCCTTCTCCCTCTCCCCCTTCCTCTCCCTCCTCTTCCGGCTTCTCCCTCTCTTTCCAGGTCCAGGTGGTTTCCATGGTCATGTCTACCAATCATTCTAGGAAGAAATATTCCAATCTTATACATTCATTTCCAGAGTACTAAAAGGAAGTATGTGAGACGCAAACAACTCATACGATGAAGTCAACATAACCTTGATAGCAAAATCTCATGTGGGCAGTATAAGGAAGAAAATTTACAAGCTAATTTCTCCCCTAAACATAAATGAAAAAAAGCTACATAAATTATTAATAAACTCAATTCAAAAATACAAAGGTACTGCATCATGACCAAGCTGGGTTTACCACAGAAACACATGGCCTTTAATTGCACAATATAATAATAAGGACACAAATAAGACCATATATATGCACATGCCTATATTGCTAAAAGAAACACTTGAAGGATAAGCAAAAAACTTTTAATAAAAGTGGTTACCAATAGTTTTTGGGGGAACCAGGTGAAAGAGGCAAAGGTGAAAGAGAGGCTTTTGAGACATGTGAATATATTACTAATTTTAAGTTTAAATTAAACGCATGTAATTAATCACATTAACATAGTAAAAGAGTAAAATCACAAAAACATCCCAATAGATGCAAAAAGCATGTGATAAAATTCAGTATCCATTCAATATTAAGGAAAACTCTTTAACAAACTAAGACCAGAAGGAAGCTCTCTTAATCTGATGAAATATATCTGTGAAAAAACAAACAAACAAAGTCTGTCACACTTACTTGTGAAATGCAAATTATCCCTCAATTAGAAACAAGGCCAGGATTAATATCCACTATCACTTCTATTCAACATTATACTGGTGGTCCTATCCAAAGCAGTAAAGCAAGAAAAAACAAACATGTATAAGGATTGGAAAGAATCAAAAACTGTCCCTCTTTGCAGGCAATATGATCAAGTAATATAGAATGAATCTATAGATTAATTACTAGACTATATAAGAGAATTTAGCAGATACCCTAATACAGAAAACAATACAGAAAAGTTAATCACGTTTCTATATACAATTTGAAAACATTTTTACAGTACTATCGAATTGTAACTATCCAGGAATAAATTGCATAATAATGTACAAGATCTTTTGTAGGAGAAAAATGTCTAAAACTTTATTGTGAGGCAATAAAAAATAACCAAATAAATGAATCAGAAGACTTGTTGTAATCAACACTTGTTGGTATTAATTCTTCATATATTGGATTATAAATCCAATACAATAGAAAAAAGTCCTGTAGGCTTATTTTATATAACTGCTGTACAAGAGCACAGTAGAACTGGCTCTACCAAATAGTAAGACATGTGATAAAGCTATGGGAACTGAGAAAACATGTTGGTCACACAGGGACATACTAATAGATCAACAGTACAGAACAAAAAAACCCAAGAAGGGCCGGCCAAGTGGCTCAGTTGGTTAAGAGCTCGCTCAAGAGTGCGAGCTGAGCTCTGAGCAACAGCTGTTCGAGGCCAGCCCAAGCTGAGTTGCTGTTGAGCTGCCAACAGGTGGCAGGATGGCTCAGCTAAAAAAAAAAAAAAAAAAAACACAAAAAAAACAAAACCCAAGAAACACATTCACACGCATGTGGGCCCTTGATATATGACACGTGGCATAGCATCAGTGCAGAAAGGGCAGACAGGCTTTTCCATAAATGCTGCTAGAGCAACTGGTTATCTGTATGGGGCGGTGCACCGGTGCAAGGGGGGGAATGAAACTGAGCCCCTACCTCCACTACGCAAAAAGCAATAGTAACTGGAACAAGACACAGAAAGCACTAACAATAAAATAAGTTACTGATAAATTCTACACATTAAAATGAAGAACTTCTATTCAAGGCACAATTTTTTTTTTAAAGGAAAGAAAAAGAGAAAACAAAAGGAAAGAAAATGAGAAAACAGAAGATACTTACAACCCACAAAAACAACAAAGAAGTTAGAAATAAATATATAAGAAGTCCTCCAAATTAATGAGAAAAAGATACACAAATCAACAGAAAAGCAAGCAAAAGAACTGAATGGGCACTACACAAGAAGAAATACTCAAAGTCATCAGTAACCAAAGGAATGCAAATTTAAACCACAAGAAGGTATTACACATCCATAAGATTGATAAAAAATTAAAATTCTGTAATAGAGAGTTGGTGAAGATACAGAGCCACAAGAACTCCCAAATACCTATGATAATGCAAACTGATTGGTACAACCACTTTGAAAAACAGCTGGCAACATCTAATACTATCAAAGATATGCACTGTCTATGACCCAACAAGCATACTTTTAGGTTTATATTCCATTTAAATATATGTCGCTGTGGGCCGGTCAGTGACATGGTGGTTAAGCGCTGGCTTGGGAAGCCAGTGGCCCTGGTTCGGGTCCCACATATGAGGGGCCAGTGACACTGTTCTCAAAAAAAAAAAAAGATGTTAAATATATGTAGCTATGCACCTGGGCACATAAACAAGAATGTTTATATCAACGTTGTTTATAATAGCTGGAAGCTTCAGAATCTGGAAATCAAATGTTCATTACTGAGAACAGGTAACTCGTGGCATAATCATAAAATGGAATTCTATACAACAATGACAACGAACAAACAGCAGCTACCCACAGGATGAATCTTATAAACACAATGTTGAAAAAAAATGAAGAAAAACTCCAAAGAATTAATGAGAACAATATGATATCAACTGAGTCAAGTTCATATTGGTTTAGGAATGCACACATATATGGTAAAAGCATCAAGATTAGCAAGGAAAGGATCACTGCAAAGGTCGGGATAATGGTTACTTATGGAGAAGGGAGATGGTTATAATTGGAAAAGGTCATGGGGCTTCAATACTGCTACTAATATTCTATTTCTTAATCTGGGTGAGTGCTACATCAGTATTTGCTTTGTAAGTATTTGTTAGACTGTGCCTGGTTTTACACACTTCGAGTGCGTATTTTACAATAAAAAGGGAAAATCTTAATACAGGGGATTTTCATTAGCACAGTATTTGTTATCGCAGCAACAGCAACTGCAGCGTTGCTTCGAGAAACGAAAGTCTTCCTACTATGACATCGGTCACGCATGAACCGATCCCTTCATGAGCTGATCTCTACACGCAAACTGGAACTCCAGCAGCTTGTCTCACTGATCGGAAACACCCACAGCATAAATAAAAGACAGATCATTTGCCTATTCATTCCTTCAGCATTTATTAATGTCTACTCCTTTACCAACACTGATCTAGGGAAAGAGCCATATGCTCAAGAGAAGGTCCCGCCCACCCTCTTACAAAAGCTGCAGGACATGGGGACCCCCACTCCCACCCCACTGTGGCCTCCATCCTCTCCTGCTCCCTTCCAAAGAAGGATCAAATAGGAAGAACCTACAAGAAGCTCAGGGCACACAGGAAGTTATCAAAACCACCATCTCAGGGAGTCTTCAGGCTACAGAGGAACCACGGGCTTGGGTTCCTTTGGTAAAATCATGGTTCCCATGGTTTGGTAAGGCAAACAGATTGCCTTAGCAAGAGCCCTCACTGAAGGCACTCATCTCAACCATGGTGGTGCGGTCAAAATTCCCAAGTTTTTTTTACCTGGGATCCAGAGACCTGAGGCTTGCCATTTCCCAGACATGGTGCACTAGCTGTTGTACGGGCATCTCTGTTTTTCTTGGGTCACAGTCCAGACCTTTCATGGGATTGGCCAAGGAGCTCGACCAAAAGGGTGATCGCGCTCTGCCCGCCAGCAGCTCAGGGGACTGGCTTTTTGGGGGCACGACAAAGGCGGCCACAGCGACGACGCCCGAGTGGACACCGGGGTGTCCTGACCTCCGCAGAACCCAGTACTCACCCTCAGCTCCTCGAAGGCCTCGTCGAGCGTGGAGAGCTGGTGGCTCCGGTGCGCCCCGATGACGGGGCACAGCACGCAGATGAGCTGCTTGTCTTCCTGGCAGTAGGTGCTCAGGTCGAGCCCGTGGTCCGGGCACTTGCGCTGGGCCACTCGCTCCGCTTCCATCTCTACGTCGGGGTCGAACTCGCTTTCCGCCTCTGTCTCCGCCTCGGCCTCGGAGTCCCCGTCGTCGCGGCGGTCCTCGTCCGCCTCGCTCTCGGGCTCGTCCTCCATGTCCTCCTCGCTGTCCTCCTCCTCGTCGCTGTCCTCGTCGCTGTCCTCCTCACTCTCCTCGTCGGTGTCGCTCACGTCCTCGGACTCGCTGTCTTCCCCGGACGCGCTCTGCTCCGCCATCTCCGCCTCGGCGTCCCTGCCCGGCCCCGCCGGGGCGTCCTCCTGGCCGCCGCCGTCGCCCCGGGCGCCCGGGGTCCAGGCCTGGCCGCAGCCGTGGACGTACGGCGCCAGGCGGTGCGCGGGGAACTGGCGCCTGTGCGCGTCGGCGTGGCGGCAGCAGTAGCAGAAGCCGCATTCCCGGCACACCTCCTGCGCCCCGGCGGCCTCGTCCGGCTCGCACTCGTCACACGTGCCGTCGTGCGGCAGCTCCTCGAAGGCCGCGCCCCCTCCGGAGGCCATGTGGGCGCAGGGCCGAAGCGCGGGCCTCCGGGCCGCCGAGCTCGCCGCCTGCGCTGCGCGCGCCGCGTCCCCGCGTCCGCCGCCTCCCCGCGCCGAGTCCCGGAGCGGGCCCGGGGCTGCAGGGGGCCCAGGAGCAGCGGGGGGGGAAGCCCTCTCGCCAGCGGGGCCGCCGGGCGCCCGTGCACTTCCGGCGCGGAGACCCCACGCCCCCGTCGGCCCCCGTCGGCCCCCGCGCCGCGCCGCCCGCCCGGCCTCTCGCTCGCTACGCCGCCCGCCCGCCGAGAGCGCGGCGCCGCCGAGGCCCCCGCGCCGCCCCGGTTCCACTTTCCTTTTCCCTGTCAGGCGGCCTCCTTTCACTTCCTGAGTCATTTAAAGTGGCCAGGGCCCTTTTCTGCGTTTCCCGCGGGGGCGCCGCATCCCCGGAAGGCGGGTGCGGGTGCTAGCGGGCTCCTGCTCGCTGCTGAGGCGGGAATGGGGTCCCCCACCCCCCCACACCCCACGCCGTCCCTGCAGGTGGCCGCCCGGCTTGTCAAGGCCACGCACGGGGCAGGTGTGCGGGGCCGGCCTAGTTGTCGCCCGCCTTGCCAGTCCCCGCCGCTGCGGGCTGTGCACCAGGCCAGGACACGGTGGTGTCTGCCAGGCTGAGCCTGGCCGCCTGCGGTTTCCAGGGGGCGCTGCGAGGGCGGGTGTTGGTTCGAGGCTCAGAGAGTCTCAGGCTGAGCACACAGGTTCCCCCCAAAGCAGGGCTGCGCTTGGTCCATTTGCAAAGTCTCTTTGCTTTGCCTCCCAGCCTCCTAGAGGCTCAGAACCTATAGAATGGCAACTGCGGTGCCTTTTTCTGAGCGCTTGCTGTGGGTTTGGCCGAGCCATCCGGTGCGGTAGGTGGAGAGAGGTGGTAGTTCTCCAAGGAGAGGTCTAGGGTGCAGTCATTTTCCTTTATGGAAGCAGACCGCCTAGATTCAGGTTCGGTGTCAAAGAATGCAAAGGGTCTGGTATGTATTAACCAAAACGAAAGTGCCAAGAATCGGGCCATATCTTTTTGTGGCTCTTGACAAAACGGTTTTTGGAAGATCCGCTGCCTGGAGACCTCCAAATCCTGATACTACAACGTGTTGGCTTTGTGACCATGCGAAGTTCATTACTTGTTCTGTCTTCCACTTGAAACAAACAAACAAAAAATGTATGTAAAGTGGAAATCATGGTAATACGTACCTCATGGGGCTGTTTTGTGGATGAAATGTAAAGGTGCCTGCCTTGTGGAAGTATTCACTACCTTTTAACTATTACTTTTGGCACCAATTCTATTTAATGCACATAATGACCCTTTGAAAGAAGTTTTAAACATATTTTTAACACATTGAGCATTTTTTGCCAGGCTGCTGGTCGTGTAAGCAAATCCCCCTTCGCTGAAGAGCTTTTGTTTTGCATTTGAGAGAGGAAAAGAGTATTTTGATCTAGTGAGGGGAGAGGCTGGGGTGTGGTTGAGAAGAATGAAGTGGGGTGGAATCGTGTCTGTTTCCCATTGATGCCCTTGGATAATTTTGAGCTAGCATTTCCAGATGAATTTCATAAAACTGCCAGGGGATGGGGTGGGGTAAAAATCGTTTAAAATAACTTTTAATGTCTCCACATATAATGTATACTTACTCTCTGTATAGCTTTGGTCAGAGATTTGTTTTTTAGAAACCTTTGGGTGTTTTTAGCCTCAGAGCAATTCTATAGAATGTTGACAGAAAAGTCACGTTTGTTTTGCTCCAATTCTGTACACATTTCTACTTTTCTCCAGTTCATTTCCCTGGAAATTATTTTTATGTCTGCAATCGAAACAGGGATTGACACAGCATTCGGAAAAAAATATTCAACAAATGTCAACTCAAACACCAACCTTAGTACATCTAGCAAATAGTGTTTCTTGCGTGGTTAGAAAGCAAGAAACATTGGGCCGGCCGAGTGGTGCAGTGGTTAAGCGCTGGCTTCGGAAGCCAGCGGCCTCGGTTCGGGTCCCACAAATGAAGGCCAGTGACACTGCCCTCAAAAAAAAAAAAGAAAGCGAGAAACGCTATTCTCTATATACTAATTTTCATCTCCCTCAGCTTAAAAGGAAATAGCTTTTACAAACATAATGTCATCATATTTAGAAAATATTTTTTCAATGAAAACAATTTTAACTATCATACTTTGCAGTTCAGTATCTGACACTTCACAATCCTTTTTTGAGCCCTCTGTGGTGAGAGGGTCTGAGAAACAGAAGTTGATGGAACTGCTAAAAAGGGACTTTTTAAAGTTTTGGTGATGAGGTATGGCAGACTCGATGAGACAGACCTTCTGTACCCTTCTGTACAGAAATCAAAACAGCTGGTACCCCAGGACTTGGAATCTTTGGGACTATCCAGAGATTTAAAAACAAAAACAAAAAAACCACAAAACCCTACCTTATTATAGTAATCTATTATTGCATAGAAAATGACCTCAAAACATAGCAGCTTAAGACAATAAACATTATCTCACACTTTCTGTGAGCCAGAAATATGGGAGTGGCTTAGCTGGGTGGTCTAACCCAAGGTCTCCTAAAAGATTTCACTGAAAATCATGGCTGGGGCTATGGTCACTTGAAAGCTTGACTTGCAGGATTTGCTTGTAAAATGGCTCATATGGCGGTGCAGGAAGAGGGACCACATTATATGGGGCTGCTTGAGTGTCCCCATGACATGGCAGTTGAATTCTCCCAAATCAAGTGATCCAAGAGAGGGCAAAGTGGACGATGAAATGTCTTTTGTGACCCAAGCTCGGAAGTCACACATCATCATTTCCGGCATAGCCTATTAGTTCCAGAAAGTGACTCTGTTTGTTGTTGGAGGAGACTACACAAGGGCATGAATACCAAGAGGTGGGGATCTTGGGGGCCACCTTTGCGGCTGGCTACCATATTCGGCCCTTTGGCCCCAATGATTCATATCTCTTTCAACTGCAAAATATGTACATTCACTTCCTCCCAAGATCCCTAAAGTCTCAACCCATTACATCATCAGCTTAAAAACCAGAATCTTTCCTAAATCATGTCCAGGTGTGGATGAGGCTCCTGTGTGTAGTGTCTTAAATGCAGCTCCCCTAGTAAAGTTCTTCTTCATCTAAATATTTGTTTTCCTCCACGCTCCCAGCATATAATGGTGGAACAGGTTCAAAAAGGAGAAAAGACAGGAACCATAGAGGAGTCACTGGTCTATAGCAATCTTGAAATTCAGTTGGACACAAGTTAGAAGTTCCTCGATTAGGACGTAGTGCTACTTCTGCTCAATCCTACTTCTGGAGTGACTCTCCATGGCTTTTGACTTCACCCTTTAGGCTCTGGATTCCACTCTGAGTCATCCTTCCTTTTCTATGAAAAATAGCCCATGTTTGCGGCTTTATAATCTGTCAGTCTGTTTTCTCCCAGTAAAACTTAGGCAATCTAAAGACCCCTTTTCTTTCTGTACCATCTCTGTCCCATTTAGTCCATACTGGCAGTGTATCTGCCAATATAATTCCTTTTAAAATGTTGTGAGTTTCCTATGAATCTTACTGGGGGCACTACTTCATTAGACAAAAATCAGACCTACAAATAGCTTCAAGATAAGCCCTTCTTTACTCCAGAGAGTCCCTCTACTGAAACTGCTGAGATACAACACTAATACGTTTCTTTGAAGCCCTATCATTTGGATGATACTCTGAATCACTGCTGTAGATCTTTTTGAGATATGAACAGCCACACTCCTCTCTTCATCATTTGATAATGCTTTCCTTGCAGCATCCTGGAGTTTATTTTTGACTAAAAACCATTTCTTCATTTTAGCATTATTTCCCATGTAGACAAGATGGGATTTTTCAAATCTAGCAAGTTCTGGATACTTTTTTTTAAGTCCCACTTTAGATTATCTATTTCTTTTTCACATTTTGCAATAATCAGGGAGAAGACGTCAGTCAGCACTTTCAACATCCTACCTGGCAATGCACTTACTAGACCACACCCAATTAATTAAGCACACTTCTACTTTACACATTACTGCAGGTGACAGTGTTGCTAAACTTCCTCCCGCTACATAACAAGGACGCTTGTCCTCTAGTTTCTAAGCCTTAATCTACATGATTCTTCTAACAGTTTCTTCAAGACTCTCCAGGTTTTCACTAACACCCTCCTCTAAGTCCTTTCAGCTTTTCTGACTAGTGCACAGTATCAAAGTCAATCCAACATTTTAGGTTTTTGTTATGGAAGCACTTCATTCTTCATGGTAAATATGTGTTATTGTCTATCAATGAATAATAAGTTACCTCCAAACTTTGAATCCTCTTGGGGGCTGACTACCACACTTGATATTGGCACTGTCTTCTCATTGTGGTTAGTGACAGCTGTAAGGTTTCTCCAAGGTGCTCAGCAGGCAGTAGATGAGGATGACAGAGCAGTTTGCATTGGAGACTGTTTCGTGAATGCGTGTGGGATTTGGACGAATAAATGGTGCGTTCCTAAAATGAACTGGTGTCTGCTAATTATGTAGGTGATACCCCTTAAGTTATTAGGCATTTTGAACTCTACACATGAAAAAACTTAGGTTCAGAGAGGTGAAGAAACTTGTTAAAGTTTCCCAGCCAGAGGTGGCTGAGTTGGGGTTCAAACAGACCTGACTCTATCTTACTGTATTAACTGTATATGAATAGGTGATACCTCCAAATTGCCTAACTGCTTCCCAGTAACCTTACCTGTATTTTCCTTCCAGCTGTAAAATCAATTTCTGTCCCCTTCACCTGTTCCAAAGAGACAAACCGAATTTAGTAAGATTCATAACATAGTACATTTAATTTCAGAAAAACCTCTAGAAGTTGAAAAGAGAACAAGGTGGAATTTCTGAGTCCACTGCTTTAGGGAAAGTATTTGCACCCCCTCAGCTGGTCCCATTCTTATGTAATTAGACTGCCATTTCAGTGACTGATTTCATTCCCCCTGTCCCAAGCTCCTGAGATCGCCTAAAGCTCCCTCATGCTGTTACCATATTAGCCAACATCTTATCCTATTAAAGCCAGTGCAGTGAAATATGATATCCCCTAGCCAATCCCAACTCTGCCAAAATATAAAGAATGACGACTTTATGGTTGAGGCTGATTTTGTTCCTTAGAAGCCTATTGGAGATAGATATCAAAATGATTCCTTGACCCCACCCTTCTGAACATTTTCATTTTGTCCAGTTCTTACAAGTGAATGGTTCATTGCTTGTTAATATTATAATGCTGTAAACACCCCTACCCCCTTAAAAAAATAAGTATATGTAAAGATAACCCCAGATAAACTCTAATCAAGACATTTTAATTTCAGTACATTCATTTAGTATGTTGCTTGATAAATGGTGTTGAATATTTCCCATAACAATCACAAATAATAAAAATACCTCATTTTCATAACCACCATTTCATTCACCCCAAGAATTCAAAAGATTCCATTGATACTTGTTTCTGTTTTCTTCACATACTTTTTTGCAAAGCCCTTGCTAGTGCATGCCTCTGTTTTAAAGTGTGGAAACTAAATGCCAAGAGAGTTATTTAGAAGAACATCCAGTCAATTTGAGTTAATCTCTAACTTCCTCCCCAGCCTTCAAGCCAAGTCCCTAATCCCTGGGTGATTCTAATTCTTTTTGGCAAAATGATATTTTTCGAACTTCTCTCCTTGTAAATGCTTTCTTAGGGGTGGTCTTGACTTTTATCTGAGTGGGCTGCCGGGAATCAAGGCAGACACTTAATCTTCTGTAAAATCAGTACTCTTTGGGACTGAGAAAAATCCCTAAATTTGCCTTCCATTACACCAGTTGGAAAAGCACTCACCTATGGACAGGAACTAATTAAAGACTTTGTATTTCAGCGGTTAGTGCACTGCCCTAGTAAATCAGGGATTAGGAGAGAAAATCTCCCTGAGGCTTGTTCCCTCCATTTATTTATTTATTTTGGAACTCCAGTGCAGATAGGCTAGTTAATCATACTACACAGATCACAACCTGTCTTTAGTTCATGCAAGGCAGCTTTCTTATTTTATTTTATTTGGATTTAACCTTATTTTATTTTTTCTTTATCGCCAAACCCCACTCCCATTCCCCCAACTTCTTCCCACAGAAACTCTCTCTAATGTGTTTCATAAATGTCATTGGATATATAGGTATCTTTAAAAAGTATTCTATTGTTCTGTTTACCTATGTGTTAAACTTTACATAAACATGACACTTAAAAATGCTTTCTGTTTCTTTCATTTTATTTTTTTACCCAATGCTGTGATTGTTAAAATCTTGGAAATCTACTCTTTGACATTTCCAATTATTTGAATTTCTAATTTTTGTCAATCTAATGGGTGTAAAGTGATAACTCATTGTGGTATTATTATATTTGCATTTCTTGGGTTACTAATGAAGACAAATAACTCTTTATACTCTTGTTAGGTGATGTCAAATGACAAAAGTAAAACAATTTAGTAACGAGTTTGATGTTCTTTATGCCAAGGAAAACAGTCCATGGATTGGGGGAGTACAGTGCCTCACAAGCAGTGAGCACTCTTCCCAAGGGATTTTGGGAAAGAGTGACTTTTATGGAGAGCTCCAAGCAGCAATGGGGAAACAGGGCATGATTGGCTGGTGTTGCATATCTGACCTTAAATAGAAAAATCAAGGAACAAGGAAATCAGTATAGAGCCCAGAGTTGGCTTGCCATTTGGGAATTCGCTGACTGAATAAACCTTGTTTCTGGTCAAGCAGAGTCTGTCCAGGAACAAAAAGTTCAGTTTGTTGACATGGCACCCTGAGCAGGGGCAGCTCCATCTTCAGGCTAGAAAGTTATTTCAACAGCGAATAGCTTATTTTTAGCTTTTGCCTATTTTTGATTGCATTCTCTATCATTTTCTTATTGTTTGGCCGCGTTTTCTTGCACCTTCCAGATTAACCCTGGTCAGTGTTAGACATTGCAAATATCTTCTCCCAACCTGTCATCCATCCATTAACATTGTCTGTAGCAGTATCCTTTTTGAATAGAGATTTTATGTTTTGATGTAGTTAAATCCATCCTGTTTAAGAAGTCCCGTGCTACCCCCAGATCCTGTCAATATATACTCCAGCATCTTTTTTTATCTTTATGGTTTTACTTTTCACATTATGGTCCATCTAGAGGCCACCTTTGTGTATGATTTGAAGTAGAGATCCAACTTTATTTTTTTCTGTAGAGTGGAACAGTTTTCTCAACATCCTGACTCAATTTAGAATCCTACCCATGAATAAAGAAATTTGTATTATGGGAAGTACCATAATGAAATGATTAAGAGTAGAGGGTGAGGGGCAAGTAACAGATGACATATTACCCAGAAGTATGCTCCCTAAAAGTGGTAACTTTTCAAAAAACTTCCAAGATAATCTATTGTCAGAGTAATTGTTTAGACTGTACTGGTGAGACGTTGGAGGCGTGGGATTGATTTGAAGAAGAGGCTTCAGTTCAGGAAAGACAGATAAACTAGAGGGGCCACAGACACAGTCCCTGATGGGAAGAGCCATTTGGGAAACTCTGGAGGTAGGCTGTTCTGATGAGGGTAAAATGAGGGGTGAGAACAGATAGTTTCAGAGGGGGCCACTCATTCATTCACTCATTCATTCATTCATTTACTACATTTTGATTCACTCTTCTCTGGGCTCCGAGGGTACAGCCACAAAACAAGACTGACAAGATTGCTGCTTCCAGTGCACCTGTATTTCTAGCGTAAGTTGACATTCTTTATTTCTGGTTCTCCCTCTACACTGCCATCAGAATAATTCTTCCAAAATGCAAAGTTAATTACTATATACTCATTTTAAGAACCTTCATCAGTAAATTTCCACTGCTACTGCAGACTTAGCATGTTATACAAAGTCTTCCCTGATTCGACCACCTGCCCACCTCTCCAACTTCATCTCTTGTTACTCACCGAACTCTACAAACAGGGCCCCAATAGAACGAGCCAATGTATGTGCTAAACCACATGTGGCCCCAAATGTAAGGCAATCCCCTCATTTTCTCATGACAGGACCACCCAAAAAAGCTCTTATGGCCAACTTGAGTGTATATAAATGTTGGGGGATAGAGCTGAACATTTTCAGTATCATCTTGTATATTTAACATATTAATTTAAACATTTTAAATTATTACGTGAAATATTGATTTCAAAATATTGATTCCTTGTTTTCCTCTCAAATTTCATGAAATAATTATATTGCAACTTCATTGGCAGCACTGACAACAGTCCTTATCTTCATCATCACTGGAGCTACAGGATGCAGATTTTCAGAGTATATTGTCTTCATAGCTTTTTACGTTGTTTGTAAAATAGAGAACTTTTTGAAACTGTGAGTGATGCTGACACTGGAATGTTTATCACAAGCCAGCCACATGTACCCATATGCCTTTATAGGACATTTCAAAAAGCCTCCTGCAGGTGTATATATGTATCCCCATGGTGTAACCACATGCTATTTTTTAATTGCCTTTAAGAGGCCAATTTATAATGACATGTACCACTAATAATTTTGAGGACATATCCCAGGCAAGGAATAGTACTAAATATGCACTAAATATGCATTAAGTATTTAGATCATTTCTCTCTCTCTCTCTCTCTCTCTCTCTCTCTCTCTCTCTCTCTGTCAACTAGTTTCATTTTCTTCCCCAAATTGTAATTCATTTTATTTAAAATAAAATAACCAGGAGATCACCTCATAAAATGCTACTTTGGAAGGTATAAAAATACAAGATGACCCTTTTCAGAAAAATGATTTGGGGGAGAACCTTGCTTACATGTGGCCATTGGGTTACTGTGGTTCTCTAAACCATGCCATGCCTTTCCATGCCTTTAGGCCTTTGCACTTGTTGTTCCCTCTGCCTGTAATGCACTGCCTCATTTCTCCCCCCTGAGTGCTCCCACCAGTGCTCCCAGCAGTGCCTCTGTTACAGGGTTTCATACATCAGAAAGCTGTTATGAGCCTCCCCTACTGCACAGGTATCTCCTTGAGGTCAGGGACTGTATCTGCTGACCCTGGTGTCCTCAGAACCCTTCACAGCATCTAGCACCTAGTTCTCTTCCATGAAACTTGAAGTGGTGGATGGAGAAGCCATGATTGAGGGGCTTTCCATATGATGTATTATACAAACTGGGACACCTTGACAATGAAAATGGAGCACTATTGACAATTATACCAGGACACTAGGCATGGACCAGAACTGTCCTGGGTAAAGGTAGTAGTCTTCCTGATAAGGTGACTAGGCAGGCAGCCTTGGATTTTTCTAATGCAAAAATAATAGATCAATATACTACCCTTCATTTGTCCAGCTTCATTCCTGTTTATCCCTCTTTTTCCATTCCTCTTCCCTTCCTATTTTCTCTCTCTTTGCTCAGCAAGACTCATATAAACTTGCTAAACCACAATGCTACAATTCTTACCTTTCACTTCATAAGGTAATTTAAAGGTGAGAAGAGCCCATAAATCCTGATGGAATACATACAGTGGATGGGGGTAGGGTGGAATGTGTCTTGATTATAGCTCTTGGTTGGGGTAAAAACTCCAGACTTTATAATTTCCCTCCTTGGGAGTCTTCGTGACTGAGCAAATGCCCAATAAAAACTCTTAAAAGGATCCAAACATGTCCACTCTGGGTTCACCCTGGAATCCATTATTACCTGAAGGCACATTTAAGACATAGATGCAGAGTTGGGCTGAATAGAATCATGAAAAAAAGAAACACTTGACTCTTTTGGGAAAATGCCTTTGTAATCAGTGGAAGCTGTATACCATGCAGATTAAAAGAGCAAGCAATTCAGAACCTGACAGATCTGGGTTTGAATCCTGACTCGACCTGACTAAGCTGGGTGACTCTTATTTAACCTCTTTGACCTCAGTTATCTTATTTGTATCATGGGGTAGGAGGAGGGGTAGGGGTTGTAGCACACCTATGTTATAGACTCACTGTGAGGATTAAATGCAATAGAGCACTTAGCGCTGAGCCAAGCACATAATAAATAACTGCTCAGTGCAAGCTATTACATTATATTCACATCAGCAAAAGTTGCACATGCACTCATTTTATCTGTGTGAAAATAGTTGTGCCAATTGGAATATGCACCATCATCCCATATAGCACTAAGAAAGAAAAAAAAAATGCTTGGGATCGTAAAACTTCCCAATTTGAGAAATGTCAAAATGTGGGAATATATGCATTTTGGAGTCCATAAAACAGAGTTAAAAAATCTTCTTTTTTAATGACAATGTTAATGAAGTGTCAGCTCCCAGTTTGCTAATCTGCTCCCAGGCTGACCCATGATTAGGTTTCTTATACCTAAACCCAGGCTGTTTTAAAATGTCTGAGTAAGTTCTTTTTGAACAATTTCTTCGGAAGTTTTTCATTTTTCAAAATCCACTACTATTAAGCAGTAGCTCCACAAACATTAATGATGAAATATACAATTTTGAGTATGCTGGGCACTGCGCTAAGTGCATTAAACACACTGCCCTTCTTGATTTCTCATGATCATCATATGAATACTTAGGTTTGTATTATTGTCATTTGCAGACGAGACAATTGAGGCTCACACAAGTTTGGTTCCTTTTCCAAGGCCACCCAGCTGGCAAACGGCAGGGATAAAATTTGAGTCTGTGCCCTTACCTGCTGTTTCTCCTATAAACAAAAGCAGGGAGGAGAAAGCCTCTATTTTCCTCTATAAAAATTTCTCCACCCATAACTCTGCATCAGTAATTTAATGTCTGCTTTTGCTCAGTCTTTCTGAGCTACTTGCCCATTTATTCCTCCAATAAGTGCTTTTACCTCCCAGTACTCCTTGGTTCTTGTTCCCTGACAAATCAGTCTCCAGAATTTTAATCATTCTTGGTTCACTTATCTTGACAACTTTACCGAACACATGTGCTAGAATTGCAGTCCGAAAAGTGCCCTGAAAACGAAAAGAAAAAAAAAATCTTTTACAGTCCATCTGATCTACACAGGAAATTAGAAAACACCACATACTTAAATGGAAAAATACTTGAAATGAAAAGTGAGGTTTGCTGTTATTTAGATTTTGATTAAAAAATGTTTATCCCCTATCTAAGGCTCGGGGACACTGGAAATGAGGGACCTGAAATCTCTCTTTATAGAACTTTAATGATCTTCTCTTATTATGTTATATTACCGTTACCTAAGCCTGTGGTCAAATACAATAGCTTTATTAAAGATGTAATTCAGTTAGAAAGGGGAATGAATTTTTCTGCCACAGGAGCACTGGTGAGAAATGAGAGAGGATGATAGTGCTGTCAACGGGAAGAAAGCTCCTCAACAAAGAAAGGAGGATGTCAGTTGCTCCCCTCACCAGGGTTTATTCTTCTTGCCACTAGGAGCCACGCTCTCTTGAATTCACTGCTCAGTGGCCCAGGGGTCTTTAGCTGCTAGTCCATTGAGAGAAGGAAAATAAGCAAAACAGAAACGAGGTCTGGGGTTGCAGCCTGGGCTTGAGACAAAGTGGCTTAGGGTCTGTCTCAAGTTTTGATGTGTGCAGTATCAATATTGATAAATGCTCACATTTATCAAGCATTCCCTATGGGCCAGGCACTGCTCTAAGCACTATTCATTTCTCATATCATTTAATCCTTTCAAAACCCCCATAAGGTAGAAGGTAGAGACTACTCTCATGTGCATTTTACAGGGCAGAAAACTGAGGGAGAGAGAATAACTTACCTAAGTTCATACAATAAGTGGTGGCACCAGGATTTGAACGGGTATTTTGACTCCAGAGGCCATACATGCACCTGGCCATGACACTGCTGAACACTGAACCTGCTTTGACCAGCAGGCCATGCACCCTGGAGGATAGTTAGGGATGGGGGGCGCGGAGGGGAGCCTCTCAGAGAACCAATAACCTCATGCAGCCTGAGAAGAGAGGGATTTGGAAGGAAACTGTTGTGGGGCCTCCTCACTGCAGCAGTGCTGGCTCCCTTTGAAGGGAGAGAAATTAAGCAATTTCAAAGAGTAGAGGGAGGTTAGAGATCAAGACTAAGCCAGCGTAGCTAAGCGATGCCGAAATGCAAGCCTGTCATTGCTAAAGTGACAAAATAGAATATCAGGACACATTCAAAACAACCTCACATAATTATTATGGAAATTAACTGTTGCTATTTCTGAGACATTTTCGCCAGCTGTGTGAGGGACCTATGACATCATGAACAATTACTGATGCAATAGAGGCTGAGGAATTGAAACTTGGGGCAATGATATGAACTTGGCCAAGCTATTTAACCTCTCTGGGCCTAAGTGCTTCATTTGTAAAGTGGAAATATAAAAGCGTTTACTTTGTAGTGTTCTTATAAGTGGGTAAAGTGCTTGGCACCAGGCACAGTGCCCCAAACTGCCCAATACGCGTGAGTTCTCCCTTCCGCTCTCCTGTCATTTCCACTTACTGTAAAAATGAGTCCCGGCTGTTTTGAAGGAAATACATTATTTACCCATGAAGAGGGGGTTTGATGAATTCAAAGCAATAGTTATTGAGTGTCCTCTGTGTCCCATGGAGCTAGAGATACAGTAGTACTCTAATGGGCCTGGCTTTTGGGGGAGGGGAAAAAAAGCAGGCATTTTCTGACTCCCAGAATACATTAGGCCCTCTGCTACATACTCCCATCATTCTGCCCCTTTATTACTTATTATTTGCAATGACCAACTCCCACCAGACTGTAAGCCTCCCCTAGAAAGTGACTAAGTCATGCCTTAAAGATGAATGTTAGGTGATTGACAGGGAGGACATGGAAGAATAAGGGGTTGACAAGGAAAGGTAAGAACTAATGTGAAATCTCAGTGTCAGCCTAGACTGAGGCATGTCAAAGAACCAAAAGACAAAATGGCCCAACTTGGCTGGAGCCCAGAAAGCAAGGGATGATGGTGTTCGGTGAAGTCATTGAAAGAAAGTACCGGAGATGCGATTCTGGAGGCCTTACAGCCCTGCTGTGGAAGCCAGCTCCTCATGTGAGGCCCAGAAATGACATTAGGCCCCAGAATGTTAAATTCCTCTGTGTGTGTGTGTGTGTGTGTGCGCACACACACACACACACACCTGCGTGTTTATATTATTCTACCTAGGCAGGGTTTAGTCGGGAAAACAAGGGCCACTCAATATATTCCAAGACTAAAGGGTAATAATACAGGTAATCGGAGTTTTACAAAACTGAGGCAAGGAGAGAGGGGATGGTGCAGCAAAAGTCAGAGAAGCAGCTGATGGGGTTCAGGATACAGTATCCCCAATATATGTCACCATGGCCTATTGAATATCTAAGCTGAAGGAATTTGAGAAAACAGAAAAGTAGAAAGGTCACCTGACCCTCCCCTTACCCTAACACACACACACACAACTTGCTCCTTGAAACAGGTCATAAATCTTCCATGTGATACGTACTCTCCCTGGACCAGGATGGAGGAAGACATTCTTATTAAACAGAGGTGGGGAATATGTGGTCGGGAAATCTCTATAAACCAACTGTGTAAAACTCACCCTTAACCTCCTGGTTACTATTTCACCATTTACTACCCCTAGTCCAAACCCCTTTGTCTTGTCAATAATTATAAATGCATTGTTTCTTTGTCTAAAACATATAAAAGTTTCCTGCTTTGGTCACATATTCAAGTCTTCATTGTCTTGTGAAGGCTCCCATGTACCTGTAAAAATTCAATAAAATTTGTGTGCTTTGCTCCTTTTAATCTGTCTTTGTTGGTTTAATTTTCAGACCTAGCTAGTGACCCTAAGAGGGTAGAGGAAAATTTTTTCCTCCCCTGCAGAGCCTCTGACTATCTGGTCCAGCTGCCCCAGAGCAGGGGATTCTCAAAGTTCTGCCCGGAAGAAACTGCAAACTTGCAACCACCTCAGGAGAAAAATGGCTTCTTCTCTCCTGCTGACCAAAGACCTCCTGAAGCGCTTTTCATTGGCCATCCTGAACCTTAAACCATGCAGGGACGGGGTTCTTGGAAATCCAGTACCTGGCTTCCCCTCTCTAAGGCAGACAGCATAAGCAAAGCATCTCAGTGGACGAGAGACGGACTGTGCTTTATGAAATAAGACACACTATCATTTTATGTACCACTAAAAAAGGGAAAACACTGCTAATTACACTGACACAATGCTTTCTTGTCATCAACAGTGAGGCACATCCCCATTTCAAAGGTGTAAGAAGGTGTGTGTGTATTTAGGAGGAAGTGCCTCTTATAATTGATTTTTTTTTTTAATATGGAGGGTATCCCCCCACTAACAAACAATTCTTGGACACCAGCAGGGTGTCCGAGAATTCAATTCAATTCTAACATTGTCTACCTGGAGATAGCATCACATTCCATAGGCTAAGGGTTCGGTCCTACAAGTCTGCTCCTTGCCACACACACACACACACACACACACACACACACACACACACAGATTCATACTTGTGCTTCTGAACAATCGGCTATAGATTGGAGGTTCCAACAACCCCCTCCAACTCAGTATGCCAATCACAAGTCCAGGTTGTTACCTGTACTTCAGACCAACAGGATATAAATCAGAGGTATCCACAACCCCTTCTTTGAGTCCGATTAATTTGCTAGAATGGCTCATAGAACTCAAAGAAACATGTTACTAGATCACTGGTTTTGGGAACAAGGATATGACTCAGGAACAGCCAGGTGGAAGGGACGTATAGGGTAAGGTTTGGGAGAAGGGGCCCGCCACTCTCCCAGCATCTCTGTGTGTCCACCAACCAGGAAGCTCTCAGAAGCAAATTCATTGAACCCAAGGAGGAGGTTATAGGAGTATAATTGATTTTTTACGTGATTTTTAAGAAGTTAATAACCACTGACTGATGTGAATTCTTACCTTCCAAAAGAATCTGCCCCTTAGGGAAACTGAGGCAGTACTACAGCCTGACTCATTGTCAAGGCTGAGGAGCCTCTTTGGGTGGGAGCAGAGATGCTTGCTGATGGCATTGGTTTACCTCTCACCTTCCTGGAAGTGACCCTAAGGAAACTGCAGATTCAGACCAAGCTAAGAGAGTTAATCACCCTTGCTTGCCTCAAGGCCACCCTTAAAGTTTTTGTTTTTTTTTGATGTTTAATTTTTGTGTGTGAAATATATCACACAAACAGAAAAATAGACAAAATCACCATCTAATAAAAAAACAAACAAGCAAAAAAAAAACGTTGCCAACCCTGCAAAACTCCTTCTGGTATCTGCTGCCAATCCAGATTCCTTCCTTTTTCCCCTAAAGGCAGTCACTACCCGGACTGTTTTCTCCACAGATTTGTTTTGCAGGCTTTGAAGTTGTGTATAAATAGAATAATATAGTAAGTGGTCTTTTGGGTCTGGCTTCTGCCACATCACTTGTGAGATTTATCCACGCTGTGTGTAGTTATGGGTAGTTCATCCTCATTGCTATTTGGTATTCCATTGGAATGCTGAGCACTGGGGCAATTTCCAGTTTGGGGCTATTGTGAATAGCCCTAAATAGCTGCCATCAACATTCTAGTGTGTGTCTTGTGAAAATATATATGCGTTATGCGTTTCTATTGGGTAGCACCTAGGAGTAGAAACAAAAGTTTATGTCTTTAATAGAGATTACTCAACCTCAAGTGTTGTATGCAAATTAAGCTTCCTTGGTTTCATCCCTCAGGAATCACTGCTCAAGAACTTTTTCAGAGAAGCTTCTAGACAAGGACTTGAACCCCCAGAAACATTCCATAGAGAGGAAAAAAAAAAAAAAGACTTTCTTGACAGCAGATGAGGCAAAAATGGAGCAGACACTTTCTCCTCAAGAAGAAGGAAGAGTTTACTGCTGTGATATACACTACTAGTAAGTGCATGGCTGCAACTGGAGGACTTTTCACTGGATGCATCTTTTGGGAGGGTCAGCTCATTCTTTTACCTTATTCAGCACTTGCTACCTGGGCAGATCCAAAGTTACTTACTGGCTTCAGAAACCCCTGTATGCATGGTTGGATTTTGCATCCATGGCAACACATGCTTTACATACTGCTTTATTTCAAACAATGAGAAATTAAACACTGGGTGTGAAGCAATGTCAGGTTTCAGGATAGAGGGTGGAGGAGGGGTAAGACTGTGTCTCTAGGTGGCAACTTGTCAGACGGAATGCCTAATGCAATGCACTTAAGGAAAGGTGTTGATAGAGACTCCTTGTTCTGTGTCATGCATAAAAAATGTCTCTCACTGCCTGTTTCCTTCAATCTTCCCTGCCCTTGCATGCTGATTGCATGCATCTCAAAATGTAAACTCTATCTACACTCATGCACACAAAGAGTAATTCTGGGGATGAAGCAGAAAACTTGAAAAAAAAAAAAAAAAAAGGAAAAAAAGCCACCTATCTTCAGAATGTAGGACCCTACAGGCAGGAGCAGGGTAGTAGGTGCTCACTAAATATTTGGTTAATAAATAAATGAATAAATGCAGCCAGGAGCTCCTCAGCAGAGAAAGGGGATCACATTTCATTTGGGGCACCAGTTTCCTTTTTATGACTTTAATGGCTTAATTCTGTGATTATCTTTATGCTCTAATAAAAACACTTTTTAACAATTAGGGGTTGTCTCTCGGAAGTTGTATTTTAAATGAATTAGACAGTGTATTTAACAGCTTCCACTGTCTGTTAATGCCAACATGCTCGAGCGGCAGGTGGGGAGGTGCAGGCCTGTTTATAGTGACAATGCTGCTGCCTATCTCTTTTGTTCATTGTTTCTTCTTTTCAGAGAGAAGTGACAACAGACTAGTGGAACTGGCAAGACAAGAAAATCAATTTCGATGGTGAAAAGCAAACACACATTGGGTTCTCTCCTTTTTTGTCTGCATTGAAGTCACCACTGGCTGTCGAGTTTCAGGTATAAGGACATTTGCCTAGCTGGACAGACAGGAAGCGGTCGTCTCCTCTCCACTCTATGGTTTAGGAGTAGGTCTCCTCTCCTGGTCACTTGCAGGGATTGTTACATTTTGGGGGCAGGTTTTTTGTTTTTCTAATAAACATGCATAAACACACACCACACCCACAAATATGTGAATGCTTAATATTTAGAGAGTCGAATCAGGCAGGTAGAAGGGAGCCCTTCTGACAAATCTCTATTTATTGTATTATTTCACCAACAAAGGTTCAAATGCTAACTAGCTTTGGGAATAATTTGTGGATGAGAATGTGATCATTTTTCTAAGTCAGCCAGTAGGCTCAGTTCATTGCACTCCCCACCTAAAAATAAATTCTCTGGCTGACTGCAAACATACCGATACTTGCTGCAAGTGAAGCAAACTTATGGGGACCATTAAAGTGCCAAGGCATTGGAAAATAACAGTGAGGGGAATGCTGATTTGCATTTATGTCATAAAATAACTTGTCACCTTCAATTTATCACAGTAATTGGTACCAGAAGAGAATGTATGATGCTGATACTTGGTTCAAAGCCACCTTTCCTCACCTCCTAGTCCTTGCCTCTTCCCCTGCTAAAATAGTAATGGATGCACTTTCAAAGAGAAATAATCTTAGAGCTTTTCTGTATCACTGGAATTTGGGAAATGAGATGTATCGATGTATTCAAAGAAATTAAATCTCGCAATAATCCAATGAAGTATGTGCTATTATTATCCCTATATCACAGATGAAGAAACTGAGGCACAGAGAAGTGCAGTAAGTTGCCCAAGACTATATAACCAGCAAGTGGTAGGGCCAAGATTTGTGCCCTGGCAGTAGGACCCCAGAGCCCATGATCTTAACCATTGTGCTGTACTGCTGAGCTTAACTATAATGTACACCCTAATATAAATGTGGGGAGAGGGACATCAATCCCTGGGAAAAGCACACATCCCCAAGATCTTCAAACCTATAAGAAACACACAGTGAGAAGGACATGCCATCACCATTTTAAACTGAGAGAAACCTGGCCAGGGATATGTCAGTTATTCCAACCCGATTTAGAAAATAACCCGCGGTTGGTGGTTATTACCGATGCAGCTCAGGTGTGGCTCTCTTGATTACAGTGTAATGCTTTGAATATGGTGGTGATTTCCATAAGCCAACCAAAGCCACATATGACAGATAGTTGCATTTTTATTACAGAAATCCTCCAAGTTTCTTTCCACTTAGCTATCATCAAAGCATCTGTATATTTTTAGTTCTATGAATTACAAGCCAACTTCTTCTACTGTTGAATTCTAAAGTATCTCTGAGTTTGGGTCTTCCATGTTTCAGGGAACAGGTAAATTCAGCTTCCTCTGGCTGTCTTGCCTATGAACACCCTGAAACAGTGGTACTTTTTCCCCCCAGGCATTTTTGAGTATAGAAATTGTGCTGTCATTTGATGACAGGCAGATCAAGATTTAAATCATCCCTCTATCACTGCAGTACAGTCTGGGCTACTTAGTATCCCTCTCCAAACTTCGATTTCCTCCTCTGTCAAAAGAAGCTGCTGATACTTCCCTGAAGATTAAGTAAAGGAAGGCAAGTGTGCACATTTAGCTAACATTTACAGCACACTTTACAGTGGCCATGCATACCAAGCTGTCTTCCATCTGGCTCATGCTTTGTAAGTACTCTATGTGCACTGTACTGAGTGTCTGGTTTTTAAATTTTGTGGTAAAATATACATAACACAAAACTGACCATTTTAACCATTTCTAAGTGCACAGTTCAGGGGAATTAAGTACATTCACATTGTTGTGCAACCATCACCACTATCCATCTCCAGAACTTTTTCATCTTCCCAAACTGAAACTCTATATCCACTAAACAATAACTTCCTATTTTCCCCTCCGTCCAGCCCATGGCCATCAACATTCTACTTTCATTCTCTCTGAATTTGACTATTCTGGGTACCTCATATAAGTGAGATCACACAACATTTATCTTTTTATGCCTGGCTTCTTTTGCTTCCCATAACGTCTTCAAGTTTCATCCATGTTGTAGCTTCATTCCTCTTTAAGGCTGAATAATATTCCATTGTAGGTATATGCTACATTTGGTTTCTCCATTCATCATCAACAGACATTTAGGTTGTTTCCATCTTTAGGCTACTGTGAATAATGCTGCTATGAATGTGGGTGTAAAATCCCTGCTTTCAGTTCTTTGGGGTATATACCCAGAAGTGGAATTGCTAGATCATATGGTAATTCCATGTTTAATTGTTTGAGACTGGATGGCTTTTATATAGTATATTATTTGGAGTAAAAGAGGTATTGTGAGGCACTCTGGGAGATTCTCAGGTATCCCTGCAGGCCTGCCCCACCATCAGTCCCTAGTGACTTCAAAGACCTACAAGGCTGTTCCATAAAATCCGTGCTACTCAGTCATGTAGGCTCTCCGTTGCCTGCCTCTCCTCCCAGTTACAGGTGACAGATTGCCACAGCAGGCAAAAGTAATCCCAAAGATATTAGTATGCAAACCAGAGCGGGGAACAATATGGTTTAAAACTGTTTCTCCACTATTTTGCTATGGATATGTGTCTGAATATGACACATATCCCACCCCCACCCCACCCCCTTCTCTCTCTGCTGGCAGAGCTAAGGCAGGCACAGTGGGGCGTGTTAACCCTTCATGAACCAGCATCAGTGATGTCTTCAAAGCATTTGGTATTTCAGCAGCCCTGCTTCTGAGCAGGAATTTAGCTGAGAAGCTGCCAAGTCACTTGATGACTTCAATTGTTCCGTAACTGACAGACACTGAAAAGTCTCATTATCACCAATCACAAGAGCACCTCATCCATATCACACCTGTCAAGGCAGTCAGGTTGGGTCGTGTTTTTATCCAAAAAAAAAAAAGTCAGCTCTAGCATCACATACAAGGAGAATCCGGCTCTTGGGTGATGTACGCGTACCTTCCCATCCAGCCCAGCCTCAATAGGGAAATTGCTGAAGCTCAGAAGTCGTCTCTATTCAGAAGCCAAACTCAGTATTCTTTTGATGTTGCTTTGAACCTGTTGCTGATCTTAGGAGACAGGTGAGCTTTACAGAGAGAAAAGTGTTGACTTGGTGGATCATGAGTAAATGGCAGGTTAGTGGATCAGGAGTAAATGGTTAGGAGGGAGCCCTCTGAGCCATGAAATTGCAGTTGGCCCGTCAATGGGCCCGTGGCAGAGTCACCTCCTAAGTCATCCAGACAGGGCTTTCCAGAAAAATCACTTCTATCTGCATCATCAAGGGGTCTGTTTAGAGGGAGAAGTCACTCACGTGGTGTGACTGTCATGGGCTTTGGAAGCAGACAAGTGGGATTTGCATCAAGACTAATTATGTCACATGGGGCAAGTTAACCTCTCTGTGCCCGTGTCCTCATCAATAAAATGGAAAAGATTATTTTAAAAATCTACCTTGCTTTGGCCACTTGTTAGCTATATGGGCTCTGGTAGGTCAACTTTTAATGAGCCTTACTTTCCTTATCTGAAAAATGGGTAGATTAACTCTTATTTCTAAAGGACTGTTGTGGGGTGGCCGAGTGGCGTGGTGGTTAAGCACTGGCTTGGGAAGCCAGCAGCCCTGGTTCGGGTCCCACATATGAGGGCCAGTGACACTGCCCTCTACATCTAACAACAGCTCCACGTGGAGCTGGGCTGCACAAGCCTCAGCAATGGTGTAGGCTGCAGCCCCTGCTGCAGTGGGCTGCCATAGGTTACAGTGAGTGGCCGGCAGCCAGCGTGAATGGCCGGCAGCCAGAGTGAGCTGCCAAGAGCCACTGTGAGTGACTGTCCAGAGGCCGGCGACCGATCTGCCTCATCCGGGAAAAGCTCCATGACGATACCAACATGGGCCAGTGAAGCAACGTCCTCCGCAACTAGACTGAAGAACAAAAAGACAGCAACTTGTCTGTTTTCCTTCCCCGATTTCCCAACGCTGTTCCCCTCCCCCAATTCCCCAATAAAATCTTTGAAAAAAATAATAAAAAAAATAAAGGACTGCTGTGAAGATGAGATAAAATGTAGGACAAGTAAATGGTTCACAGCAGGTACTCAATCATTGTTAGATATTATTATTTCAAGCTACCTTCCATCCCTTTGATGGTAGATGGGGCATAAATAATCAGAATATACATACGGAACATAAAATCTGGCATCAAATATTCAAAAAATTTGTGTTGAGTTTTCCTGGGGATGTTGTTATTGTCATTTCTGCTGGCATGTTGAAGTCGGATGCCACCTCCCACACTCTAGGGGGCAGAAACCTTTCATAATCCAATTTTCTCTGTCAGTACAGTGTGGTGGTGGTTAGGCAAGCCACTCTCTGCAGTCAATGACCAGGGATCAAATCATGGCAACTTCTAAGCCTTATGATTTTGAACAATTTCTTTTCTTTCTCTCTCTCTCTCTCTCTCTCTGAGTTTCTGGCTGTAAAATGAGGATAAGAATAGTACCTGCCTCAGAGGTCATAATTAAATTAAATGAGACAATACATGTGAAGTGATTAGAATGGTGCCCCACCCAAGGTAAAATGTTCAATAAACGTTGGCCATTACTATTACCCAGAAGCCTTCCTATGCAGCTGCCATACGTAGAGGAGTAGAGACCGGCTCACACTGACTTACAATGGCTGATGGTGCATACCCCTTCCAGACCCTGCATTCAGTGACAGCACATTGATAGCTTGAAATTGGGAGTATTTATGCCATAGAAATTGGCAAACATTACAAATCAGCTCTTCTTCCTTCTTCCTACCCAAACCCAACTATCAAACATTTACCAACACATTGCTGGATACAAGGGAACCCATGGTGCCACTAGACCTGCCTTGCCACCGCTCCAGGGCCAGGTGAGAACAGGGGTGCCAGCCAGGTTGAAGGCTACCACCCAATTAAGCTGATGGGGAGAGTTAGATACTCTTTCTCCTCTGATCCTGTAGTCTTCACCCCATCTATCCCTGTGACAATGCATCAGGTGAAATACCTGTTGTCAGAGACAATCTTTCTGGACATCATTTCTACCTCTCCTACTTTTTGAATATTCTGTTTAGTCAGATATCTTTAACTGTAAGCAACAGAAACAAACTCTGGCAAACATAAGCAAAAGGGGAAACTAATGGTAGGAAATGGTGCACTCACAGCCTTGAATGGAAGTTGGAAGTTGGTGTCTTGGAACCCACAAGTCCCAGGCCACTGCAGAAAGTTCTGGTAGCTGGAACCCTTCGACTGTCTCACCAGCTGGAATAACTAAGCTTGAGGCTTTTTATTTTTTCTTGATTAAGATGCAAAGTCTTAGAAGGGAAAATCCAATTGACTGAGTTAAGCTCACGTGCCCACTTGTCGGCTGTATGGGGATAGCTGGATTTAGGACTCAATGAAATTACCCACACCTGGGTAATTTTCCAACGTAAACCATATGCTCTTGAAGAAATGGATGCTGGGTGGCCACAACCATGACAAATGTTCATTCTACCTTCTCGTCCTACCCGGTGAGAAATGTTTTTGGTCCCTTTCTGCAAAGGGGATGGTCATACCAACTGAACTTCACATGTAATAGTCTTGGGTCAGTGACAAAACCCTAAGGCCCACCAGACTGCAGAAAAGAATAACCTCAAGGGAAGAACTCCCTTCCTTTAGTTTGAATAATCCCAAAATTGATGGAGTTCACGAGAATACACTTTACAGAGTGATCTCCATGTGGCATTCTCTTGGGAAAGACTTAAGAACTTAATTGGCTCTTTTCACCTCCAATTTCTCCTGTTCCTGCCCAGGGTGATTAATGTGATGATGGCTTAGATGACAGCTTCACAGAATCCCCAGAGATCTATAATCTTGGGATGCTATCCTAGGAAGATTTGTTTCCTCCCAGGCCCCCACACAGGCATGAACTAAGCACTCAGGGAAATCTTTTGTAAATCTGTCAGAAGTACTGCTGGGCCTTGGTGTGCTTTTTCTGCTTTGAATTTCTTTTTTCTTCTATTCCTCATTGTGATCGATTTCAGGAAGGTGGTTTTATCTTCTTTAGTTCATTCCTTTTTTTTTTTTTAACAACTCTGTAGATGATGGCCTCATTTCTTTGGCACTGTCTAGATGATCTCCCTTTATCAGCAGGTTACTGTGGCTTTTCTTTTGAGGAATATGTTAAGAGATTGGTTCAGGGAAGATCAATAATGAACCACCAAAGACATGGATGCTGCTTTTGATAGAATGAATCATGGAGGGGCGGTCAACAAGTAAGCTTCTCATGAACTATTTAATTATGTGACAAGAATACAGACCACATTGGATTTATTCAAATAGGATTATTAATTGGATTCAAATAGGATTATTTTACTTATAATCATCTTTGGTTTGGACGGAAATGAGTAGGAAAGGAGCCACTTATCTGTCTGCATGTTCATGTCTTTATTTTGTTTTAATGGTTGATTCCTAATATTTCCTCCTTCCTTCATATGTGCTCAGCATTTTTCTAGGTGCTTTGGTGTTAACTCATAAAAAGTAGGTCTTATTATTATCCATATTTTCAGATGAGGAAACTGAGAAGCAAAGAGCATAAGTGCTGCCTGAGGCCACAGAGCCAAAAAGGAGACAAACCAGGGTTGGAACCCAGAGAGTCTCATTCTAGAATACAGCCCCTTGCCACTATGCTATAGTGTCTCCCTAAGGAACAGGGGCTGTGTTATCTACCTACTGTCCTCTGTGCCTGACAACTTAGTAGGTGCCAGTTTACCTTTGCAGACTCAAATTCTGCTATTCCTTTTCTGGGACCACACTGGCCTTCTTTCATTTCTGAACAGCAAGCTCCGTCTCTCAGGGCCTCAAGCATGCAATTCCTTCTGATTGAAATGTTCTCCACTCCTTCTTTTCCCCTTTATGCTGGCTGACTTCCACTCATCACTCTGGTCGCCGTTGAAATGCCACATCCTTCCCTTATTAACACGTTCATAAGGCCATGTATTTTCCTGTCGTCGCATTTATTACAGTCATGATTTGCTTAATGTCTGTCTCCTCTCCCAGACTCTACATTTGAAAAAGTCAGGAACCATGTCACTCTAGTGTACTGCCCTCTCCCCGCCACCTAACACAGTGCCTGACCCGAAGTAAGCAGCCAGGAAATATTTGTGGAACGCTCAGTGCCTGCTTACCAGATACAAGAAGACTTATACCCAAAGGATATTATTCAAACTATATAAGAAGTGGGCCGGCCGAGTGGCGCAGTGGTTAGTTAAGCACTGGTTTGGGAAGCCAGCAGCCCTGGTTTGGGTCCCACATATGAGGGCCAGTGACACTGCCCTCAAACAAACAAACAAACAAACAAACAAACAAACAAACGAACAAACAAACAAATTATATAAGAAGCAATCAGAACTTCCTGTTGGTCTTGTTGCAAAGGCACTGGTCTAAAAGGCTTCCTGATGGTCTAGGTGCTGACCTGTTAGTAGCTGAATCAGGGAAAGGTGTAGGGCATTGGTCAGGAGAAAGGTTGGGGTGCTTGGGAAAGTGGGGAAGGCACTCAGGGCAGTAGGTATTTATCAACCAAGCTGGAAGTATTTCAATAGTCTAATAACCAACATAACTGTACTGATATAGACTGCACATACCTGGGCCATGTGTAATCACTTGAAAATAACTCAACAGGGATTTCACATGGAGCACCAAATTCTGAGTTGCTAAATCTAGAAGCATTACAATAATTCGTGTGATATGAGTCATGCACCCAGGATCACAGCATTGGAAAAGATACACAATTTATGTGGAATCAGGTCAAGAATGTCATAGGGAGACTTTGGATGGGTCTCAACTACATACATTTGGAGGAGAAGGGAGACACACAGCAACTTTTTTGGATGTCTTTTCTTAGCTTGGTATCTTGAGAAGTCAGAGATGCTGAACCTCCTCCTTCATTAATATTTTTGATGTTGTTAATAGGTCACTGGAGATGGGCTTACTAAATGATGAAGCCAAATGTGCTGCCCCTGGAAATGCAACGTTGAGATTCATGTGTGATAGCAAAGCCTTTGTTTTCTTCACAACGTTGGCAGAGTCTGGTCATCAGGGTCAAGGAGCCAAAGATCCAGTGGCCATAGCTGGACTTAGCATAGTGGGGGGCTGTGGAGGAGGCAGGAAGCTGACTGCAGACAGAAAATCATTTTCCCTGAAGTTACTTGACCTTCCTTTAATCCTAAATGTAACCTGCAGAAGCACTAGCTCTTTTTTCTGCAATGTGGCATCACTTTTGCTGGCTCTGACAATGATTAAAGGTAAATCCCAGGGCTGGATGTTCCAGAGGCAAAGGCTGCCCCTTGGCCACTCAGCCACATGTGATTCTTTTTAACAATCCCTCCTCATTCCTCTTTCCACTTTCCCCCAATATTTTCCTTTCTTCTTTCCTTTAATCATTTTCCTGGCTTATTCCTCAAACTTGCTAGTGGCAAACAAAACAGAATTTGTGCTTGACTCCTGGGTCACTTGTTTCATGAATGATTTTAGGTCAAATCCTGTTAAAGTAAATGTCTCCACTGTGGGGAAATCTCTCTGAATAGCCACACAGGGCATCTAGTCCTCAAGTGTGGGCCAGCTTCTTACAAGCAGGGTTTGATAGCAAGGTGTAGAAAGAGCTCAGGTGGACTGCCTCTAGCAATAAGGCAAATAATCTAACAACCTTCCCTTTACGAAACACCTATAAATGTTTTATAAAATATAACAAACATCCTTATTAAATACATAGCTGAGCCCATAAAAATGTAAGAAAAATCCCCGTGGGTCCAAAAACAAAGAGGAAATCAAAATCCCTGATTGTGTGTGTGCATGTGTGTGTTTGTGTGTGTGTGTCTGTGTGTGCACGTGCGTGTGTAAGAGAGATCTTTTAATCAGGTGATTTAGGGGAAATTTAGTTCTCTGCAAGACCTTTCAAAGGTAGGCCCCTCAAAGGAAAAATACCCTTTCAGCAAAGGGAGCTATGAGAGGAGATTGCTTGTCTTACCATGAACTCTGGGGGAAAAATAAAAGTCTCTGGGAAGACTCCTCTTGTCATTACATATGTTTCATATTTACATTTACACTACCTGCTAGGACCTCAACTTCCTGGCAAAGTAATTAGTATAAAAGTGAACCAGCCGGGCCGGCCGAGTGGCACGGTGGTTAAGCGCTGGCTTGGGAAGCCAGCGGCCCCGGATCGGGTCCCACATATGAGGGCCAGTGACACTGTCCTCAAAAAAAAAAAGAACGCGAACCAGTCTTGTCTTTAGCTCTGGGGGGCCTGACACAAGGAAATGAAAACTTCTTGGGAAGAAAATGGGAGTCTCACAGATGCCTGGATGAACATGAGCTTACAATCCAAAATTACAAAATAGAAAACTTTTGTAAGTCAGGTTGCCAGATTTAGGAAAACAAAACAAAACAATAAGACACCAAGGTGACTTTGAATTTCAGATAAACAATAAATAACTTTTAATATAATATTTAATATAAAACATAATATCCCAAATATTACATGCAACATATTTATACTTAGAAATTATGCATCATTTATCTAAAATTTAAAGTTAAATGGGTATCCCTTATTTTATCCAGAAACCTTCTATGTATAAAACTCGGGAGGAACATAAATAGCAGAATTAGACCACCCCAGAACTTCAGATACTAGAGTAATCAGAGGTACACTTTTAAATGATTGAATACATCTTGAAAATACAAAAGAAGAAAATATGTTTAAAATAACTGAAAAGTTTTGAAGAAGAACCAAATATGACTTTGGAAGACAGTATGGAAGACAGCCGGCCGAGTGGCGCATTGGTTAAGAGCTGGTTTTGGGATGCCAGCGGCCCCGGTTCGGATTCCACGTATGAGGGCCAGTGACACTGCCCTCCACAGCTAACAACAGCTCCACCTGGAGCTGGGCTGTGCGAGCCCCGGCGATGGTGTGGGCTGCAGCCCCTGCTGCAGTGGGCTGCCATAGGCTACAGTGAGTGGCCTGCAGCCAGCGTGAGTGGCTGGCAGCCAGCGTGAGCTGCCAGTAGCCGCGGTGAGCGACCATCCAGAGGCCGGCGACTGATCTGCCTCATCTGGGAAGAGTGCAATGATGATACCAACATGGGCCAGTGAAGCAACGTCTTCCACAACTAGACTGAGGAACAAAAACACAGCAACTTGTCTGTTCTCCTTCCCTGATTCCCCAACGATGTTCCCCTCCCCAGTTCCCCAATTAAAAAAAAAAAATCTTAAAAAAAAACAAAAAAAAAACAAACTAAACATACTCTTACCATACAGCACAACAATTGTGCTCCTTGGTAATTTATCCAAGGGGGATGAAAATTTATGTTCACACAGGAACCTGCAGGCAAATGTGTATAGCAGCTTTATTTCCAATTGCCCAAACTGGAAGCAACCAAGATGCTCTTTAGTAGGTGAATAGGTAAATAAGCTGTAGTACACTCAGACAATGAAATTTTATTCAGCACTAAAAAAAAAAAAAAAAAAAAAAAATTAGCTATCGAGTCATGAAAAGACATGGAAAAACCTTAAATGCATATTACTGACAGAAGCCAATCTGAAAAGACCACATATTGTTTGATTCCAATTATATAACATTCTGGAAGAGGCAAAACTATGAAGAAAATCATGTGATCAGTTGGTGCCAAAGGTAAGCGGGGAGGAAGGGATGAATAGGTGGAATACAGAGGATTTTTAGGGCAGTGAAACTTCCCTGTATGCTACTGTACAGGTGGATACATGTCATTATACATTTTTTCAAACCCACAGAATGTGCAACACCAATAATGAATCTTAATGTAAACATGGATTTCGGGTCATGATGATTTCTCAATGTGGGTTAATCTATTCTAACAAATGAACCACTTTGGTGGGGATGTTGATAATAGGGAGGTTATACACCTGTGGGGACTGGGGTACATGGGAAATCTCTGTACCTTCTGCTCAATTTTGCTGTGAACCTAAAATTTTCCATCTTCCCCACTAGACTCTAAGCTCCACGAAGGCAGGCACCTTACCTATCTTGCTCATCATCAAACCTACAGAGTCTAGCACATGACCTGGTACTTTCTATTGCCAGATAGAGAAAAGAAACTGGAAGTTAGGGGTGAAATTCATTTGCAGGATTACTGTACATAAAAGCATGGCATTTTTCTAGAGTTGAAAGGGATTCTAGAAAATATCTGGTATTCCTATTGCTTTTCCAGATGAGGAAAATAAGGACTTCATCAATTGGTCTGAAAATCCAGGACTACTAACGGTGGAAATCAGACTCAAATTCAGTTTTGCCAATTCCCAAATGATACTGTTTATAGTTTATCATGTTGCCTTCAGGACCAAGATCATAGCTAAGTAAAAAAAAAAGCCAGGAAGGAAATGACAAATATTGTATGATTGTAGTTATATAAAATATCTAGAATAGACAAATTCATAGAGACAGAAAGTAGATTAGAAGTCACCAGAGCCTGAGGGAAGGGAGGAATTGGGAGTTATTGCTTAATGACGACAGTTTTTGTTTGGGACAATGAAAAATTTTAGAAATGGTGGCATGGTTGCATACGTTAAGAGTACAATATGACTGAATTATACACTTAAAAATGGCTAAAATGCAACTTTTATGGCATATATATATATATATATATATATATATATATATATATAATCACAACTGAAAAAAGAGAAAAAGATCATGGCTGTGGCCATTTCCTACTCACCCTGCTTCTCCAGGCCATTCATAGGATGAGGACAAAGACTTTAGTTAGCATTGAAAAAAGATCATTGAGGGGAAGGTATAAACAGGCTGTCAAATTAAAAGTGACACTTCTCTATGAGCCCACAATTTCTCAGCAACGTAAAATCTGTTGATCTGGAAAAATGCCAGTTCCATAAACTACTTAATTTTTCTGGATAGTGTATAAAATAACTGTTAAAACTATAAAAGATATCATATGGTGCTAAAGAAAGAGGAAAAAAGAGGTTCTTTTTTTTGTGATTGTTGTTACTGAAGGAACAATTAGCTGTCTATTCTCTTAAAAAAAAATTAAGGGGCCATTAAGAGAAAAATTTCAAAGGTGTCAAGAAGATATATCCAAAATGGAAAAGAAGGTTGAAAACATAAATAAAATGAGCATTCCTTTAGCTATATTTGGTGGAGTCCCACAGAGTAAAATATTCCAGTGAGGCAGCATTGAGGCATAGTTTATTAATGCAGTTTCCCCCACAGCAGGACATAGAAAGAGAAATTGGTAAAACAATCACATTAAAAAATTATGACTGCTACAGCTGATCTTTATGACTCCACGGAAAAGGAACTGTCTTCTTGAGTTGTCCTTGGGCCATGAAGAGGCAGAGATGCAAAGAATATTTTTCCCTCCAAAGCCCCACAATAACACTACGTGCTCAAACATGGCCGGAACACACTGAAAGTTATGTCTCACATTTAGGGGATTTTAAAGGCATTTATAAAAAGACCCAATACAAGATTTCGAGCAGTTCTCCCAATTACATTTGAAGAAAAACCGTTTCAGTCTTTTGTTGTTAAAGAGGACACAACATTGAAATCTGTATTCCCTTTCGGGGAAAAAACTGTCATAGGTGGTAAATTGGTTATAAGTGGAATTTCCCTAGAATCTTATATCCGAAAAGGAGCTCACTTATCATCTAATCCAGTGTTTTGCACAGTGTAGACTGCGTCACACTGATGAGTTACTAAATCAGCTGAGGGTGTCATAACTAGCATTTTGAAAAGAGGAAGAGGAGGACTAGAATAAAATTGGATTGAATATTACAAGTGTGTTGCATATACGTGTTTTGTGAAACTTTTGTTTCAATTGTATGAATATGTATGTGTCTGTGTGCCAGCATTTTGGGTCAGTGTTAAGTCTGTGACTTACTGTGAGTTCTGGTACAAAACAAGCTGGAAAATTACCAAGTGAATCAAACATCTCTTGTTCCAGGTAAGACACTTGGAGTCAGAGTCAAAATGACTTTCCCAAGTCACACATGAGTCGGAAGTAAGTAGCCCAGGTCTCTTGACTCCTAATGTCCTTTCCATTTGATGCTTATGATCCAAGTATGCTTACATGTGGGTGTCAGCTCAGCCCTGTGGTTTCCATACCACCCTAGCAGCTGGCATTCTAGTCCCTTCTGGAGCAATTCCTGTGCTTCTGAATCAACTGAAGGCCCCTCTCTCCTTCTCTAGTGCTCCCGCCGACCTTATACCATATGGGATCAGTGGTTGTGTGGGCTGGGGCAGGTGTGTGGGGAGCCAAATAATCAGGCGCCCAGGCCTGGATCATCCCTGATTATTGAGCAGCTCGGAAGAAAATTCCACAGCTCACTGCTCCATGGAGCTGATGAGCCACATGAGAAATATTACAGAATCACAGCCTCCCAGTGACAAAGGGGGTGATGGTGCGTGTGACGGCTCATATAGAGAGCATTCTCAGAAAGGAGACAATCAACTGACAACTGTGGGCTCTGGGTGATTCCTGCGACTCTGGCTGGGCTTCTTCAGCCAAGATGGAAGCATGTAGCCACCGTTCTATGGCTGCACTGGTATAGTATTACGAAAGAGGACACTGCCTGGGACTCGAAGTGCCTCTGGTTTTGACTTTAAGGAGAAAATTATCTACCCCACCAATAAACAAACATATATTGTATTTACTATGTGCCAGGTACTGTTCTGAGAATATCACAAATGTTTACTCATTTAATCCACATAATCAACCTCTAGGCCTTAGAGGACTCTGCGAGCTGCAGTTGTAGGCAGGAGGTTGAGAAGTGTTGAAATGTGTTAGAATAATTTGCTTTTCTTCCTGATTCAGGAGGGTGAGCACTCTTAATAGAGTTTAGAACTATGTCATCGACAGTGTGAATTAATCAACAGTCAAATCCAGGGAGAAAAGGTCAACTGCCTACTTTCTCTTGGCAGAAAGAATTGGGAGGATTGTTCTTGCAAAGATTCATCACTTCTTGATGCTTTCCAGAACTGGCGATGAATTTGCAAAGAGCCATCTACTTTTTAAAAAATCGCCCTCATCTATTTGTAGCAGAGCTGAATTGATGCAGGTCTGCTTGGATTCTGAAGCCACACACTCAAGCCCATGTGGAGACCAAACCTGTGCCCTTGGACTTATGATCCAGTGCTTTGCACAGTGTTGGAAGAGGATCCTTTAATAATTTGTTGAATTAGTTTATTACCACACTTCAAAGCTGAACCTGACTTTGGAAACTGCTATATTTGGCTTTTTTTCTTTTTTTTTTTTTGAGGGCAGTGTCACTGGCCCTCTGTGGGACCCGAACCGGGGCGAACCGGGGCCCCTGGCTTCCCAAGCCAGCGCTTAACCACTATGCCACTCGGCCAGCCCTATATTTGGCTTTGATGATGAAAATTAATAGGAGTTCACTGAAATGTAAGAGGGGCAAGAGTTTTTTTTAAAGGCGAATAGGAAGTGAGTTTTTTTTCAAGTACTTACAATGTGCCCTTATGTTTTCTATGTTAACATTTAAACCCACAATGCTCTGATCGAATCTCCATTTCCTAGAGGAGGGAAGTAAGTTAAATGACTTGCTGAAAGTAAATAGGTGAGGGACAGAATTCAGAATATCTGTCTGCAGAACCCATTACACTTTCCACATCATACTACAGCCTGCAAGTTTTTTTTCTTCATCTGAAAAATGATTTGGCCCTAGCGGCATTCACTGACAATGGCAAAACTTCTAATTGATCTTTCCATGCCACAGCCTACTGATTATCCACGAAGAATAAGCAACAGTTCAAACCTGTTCTCTGTAATTAAGTCTTGGTTCCCTTAACAACTCCACCATGTAATTAAACTCATTTCTCGAACAGGAAGATATGGTTTCACTAAAGAATCTGAGAAGAGCCATTTAAATTAGCCTTAGTTGCTTGCTCTGGGTTAGCCATGGTCAAGTCTGGGCTTGGAAGTGAAGTTCAGGAGGAATGTAGAGAATGCTGCTAGCCCAGAACTCACTAGCGCTGGAATTATATGAAAGTTAAGGTGTATTTCCTGCGCAATCTGTGAAACTTCTGACTTCTCTCTGCTCAATGTTTTCCTCAATGAATGAACATGTCAGGTAAAAATACAAGTTGCTAGTTACCCTTTTCTTGGAGCAGCCTCTGTTGAAATCGATGATCAGACATGGACAATGTTTCTTTTTTGAAAGGTAATTATCAGCAGTCTCACACTAAACAAAGTCTTGGAAAAAAATATATATGTCATGATCAGTACATAGTGGCTGTGTTACAAAAAAATTTGGCTGACACCACAAAGTTTATGGGCTCCATTTTTGTTTTCAGTTGAGATAAGATTTGGCTTAGCATAAGGCACTGAAAACAAGGATATTACATAGTTCAATGACATGCTGTGTTGTCATGCAGAGTGAGAAGGGGAACCAAAGAGGCTTAATATCTTCATGAGTCTAAAGAACTCTAGATTTACAAATACAAGTCAAATTTAAAAAAAAAAAAGTTAAAAGTTGCTTTGAATTAAAGATCATTAAATAAAAAGAATAGGCAAGATCACTTGGACCCAGATATCAAATAAAATGCCAAGATAAAACACCAGTGGGTTGCAGCGGCCGGTTAGCTCAGCTGATTAGAATGCAGTGCTCACAACACCAAGGTTGCCGGTTCGATCCCCACATGGACCACTGAACTGCGCTCTCCACAATTAGATTGAAACAATGCTTTGACTTGGAGTTGATGGGGCCTCGAAAAACACACTGTTCCCCAATACAAACAAACACCAGTGGGTTGTAAAACAAACAAAATCCAACCCTCTCCTCTCCTCCATGGGTCAAAAACATTTTCTAAATTTGAAGTCCCCCAAGAAATAAGGGTCAAATGTCCTATACAAAGTACTGCACACTTTCATGGTGGCTGCTCTGAGGGGACCATGCAATTAATACCTGGGAACCAAAAACAGTACAATCTCTTAAGAGAGCTCAATGAGTCCAGATGTTGGAGATTATGATCCCTTGCATGCAGTGGAATTTATGCCAGAAGATTAAAGAGAATTTATGACTTTCTCTACCTGTTTGCAATGTGTTCAGCTTATCTGCACACATTGTGATGCATGGTAATTGATGCATAGTAATTACAATGCTGAAAAAAAGTGCAACATGTGACCACTGTAGTTGAGTTTAAAAAGGGAGATTTGTCGTATTTTAGTCTGCACATCTGGTTCCATCATAGTTGCCACATGATTAACACAGGAATATATTATAGTGAAATCCCTTTATATCCAAGTTTTATTTGCCAGGATATAGAATATTTTCTTACCCTCTCCACCTTCCCCCATTTTCTATGCTGAACTCTGAAATTTCCAGCACTAGGGGTCATTTGAGTGAGCAGAACAGCGAATCCGCTCTTACCTGTGTTCAATTCTATAAGTTCTATCGTCACAACGGGGGTGTATATGCATCCTTTGTTTTAAAAGCACATGCACAGGGAGAAATCTTAAAGCTTATTCTGAAACCAGGCAGGACATCAGATACCTCAAACAGTTGAAACCACAGGAATGAAATTCTAAATTTTAAATTCCCTTTTATTGAAATATAAGTTTGTTTAGTATATTTACACCACACTTTATGCACATATATACATAGTAGGCAAATTTTGTCAAATAAAAAAGTTTTTCTTAATACAAAATTAAAATAAAAACAAAGTAAAGTGCATGAAACTGATTTTTTTTTCTTCTTGAACATCGTCATTGTCAAAATTTTGGTCGTTTGGGAAAGGAAGAAAAATTCATTATTTGACTGTGCACACACAGCCAGGCGCGCATTTGTATAGTCAGGGGCTGCAGGACTCTCCAGGTTCTGGGGGGGTCCTGCTCTCTTTGTCCTATCCGGATCCGTTCCCCAGCTCTTAACGGTGATCTCACCATCACCAGCTGGAACAAAGGGAGAACACAGGAAGGGGGCTCCACCAGGCAATGTCACAGCCCTGCTGCTCTGGGCTGCCAGCGCTGCGTTTGGTAGGAACTGCAGAATTCAGCTCACAGCTCAAATAGAAGTTTTCCTTTTTGGGAAAGGGAATGGGGGGACGGGGGAGGGGAAGGAACGGGATACATCTCCCACAGAGATGGCCACCCGGGGGCGAAACTCCAGCAGCCAGTTTCTTCCGATCCAAACTCCCTGCTGGAACAGGGAAGAATCCTTTTATAGACTGGGTGGAGGGGATGTCACACTTCTCGCCTCGGTGAGTTCTCCTCCCAGAACTTTGAAAGGAAACAGCATGGGACTGAGAGAAAGGGGCAGGTGGGTGAAACTTAAGTTTTTAGCCGTCTTCGCGCTCAGGCCACTAGCTGGGCGTTGGCCGGCTGGTCCCAGGCGGTGGCAGAGGCGACAGCCCTTCCCCCATCATCCATTCCTCAGCCAGGGGTCTCTCTCTCTCTCTCTCTCTCTTCCTCCGGATGATGCTAAGTCCCCGCTCGGCGGCCGTACTTGGCTTTACAGTGCAAAATGTGCTTGGCGAGGAAGTCGAGGCGGCGCTGCAGTAGCTGAGCGTGGGGGTCGGCGAACGCTGCCAGCTCAGGGAAGCCAGGCTCTTGGTGCTGGTAGAGGCGCAGCAGCTGGGCGGCCGCGTCCTGGCCGCGGTGCAAGTCCAGGACGCGCCGCGCTGTCCGCTCTCGGAACACGCACACTGACTGCAGCAGTGGCTCGTTATACTTATCCCACATGCCCGCCACCCGGTAGCCGTGCACCAAGCCCGCCTCGTTGTCCAGAAAGACCAGCGCCCCGCCGGGGCCACGGTGCAGGTTGCTGGTGGCACGCTGCATGACGCGCGGGTCCCACTGCAGGCTGAAAAGGTTGCTGACAAGCCGGTCAAAGTTGGCCGTCAGGTAGTCGAAGAGGATCAAGTCGGTCCACTGCACCAGGTCCACCAACTCAGCCTGGCTGCGGTTGGCCAGCTCGCCCCCGGCGGCGCGCAGGGGCCGCAGATGACCGTCCTCTGAGCGCCAGGGCGCGGGCACCACCACGTCCGTGAGGTTGGGCAACCAGCGCGTCAGGCTGACCACGCTGCCCTCTGTCCAGTGCGCCGCGCGAAGCTCCTCCTGCACCTGCGCCCACTGCGCGCCCCGAGCCTCCACTCGGGCCAGTGCCAACGGCGGCACGTGGCGCTGGAGGCCCAGCAGACGCGCCAGGTAGTAGGACAGGGCCTCGCCCTGGATCTGCTCCGGGTTGATGCCGTAGCGCACGCAGGCTCGGGTGCCGTCGGCGAAGCGCGCCAGCCGGTTGGAGCTGCGTCCGCAGCCCCCGCGCTCCAGGGCCACCACCCGGGCGCCGCGCGCCGCCTGCAGCCACGCCGCCGCCTGGGCCTCGGAGAAGCCCCGGGGCACCTGCTCCTCCAAGCCGCGGCTCCAAAAGACGCCCCCGTGCACCGCGGCTGCCTCCTCCGGCCGGGGCCGCCCCCCGGCTGGCACGTGCCGCCTGCGCTCGCCCGGGGACGGCCGCGGCGGGCTGTCTGCGCCGGCCGCCAAGGTGAGCAGCGCCCGGAAAGTTTTCAGGGAGCCGCCGCGGGCGTCCCGCGCCAGGGACGGGGGCTTCGGGCCGCTGCCCCGGGCCGGGCGCCGCGGGACTCGGGCTTCGGGCGGCTCGGTCCGCGGCGGCGGCAGGAGCGCGCCCCACCACGCCAGCAGCGAGCCGAGAGACAGCAGCCACAGCCCGGCGGCGGCGGCGGCGACCCGCATCCTCCTGCCCAGGCTCCCCCCGGCCGCGCCGGCGCTGCCGCCGCTTCAAGCCGAGCCCCGGCGCCCGGGTCCCGGGGGCGAGGCGGGCCCGGCAGCTTCGTGGCTCCCGGGCTCCGGGCGCCTCCGCCCCATCGCGGCCGCAGGGCGCTGCGGGGCTCCGCCCGGCGCTGGGAACTCGCCTTGCCGCCGCTTCCCAGCTGCTTTTGTATTTCGCTGTGAGACCCTCCGGCAGGCGCGATTCACAGGCGTCCGGACCACGTGGGAGCGAGGGGGACCCCCCTCCCCCTCCTGCTCCGCCGCCGCTCCCCGCCCCCCACCTCTCCGCCCCCTGCTCTTCCTCTTCCCGTTAAAGCGGCGATGGCTCCTTCCCAGCGCGAGAGGCTGCTCCACGCTCGGTCCCCGACTTAGGGGCCGGAAGGAAGCCCGGCGGGGGGCGCCCGCGCGGGGGCGCTGCGGAGGGGGCGGCGCGGAGCTGGCGGTGGGCGGGATGGGAGGGCGCGCCCCTGGCGGCCGCGGGCTTGGGAGTGGCCGCCGGGTCCCTAGGCCTCTTGCAAACTTCGTACTAACCCCCATCGCGTCCTGGGCGCCGCCTGGCGAAGATGAGGGCGGGTCTCTTTGCCTTCTGCGTTTCCGACGGGGTGATTCACCCTGCCCTATGTAAATCTCTTGGAGTCTCCCCGAGCCACCGAGGATGCCAGTGCTGTCTGGGTAGAGGAACCATCTATAGCAAACAACTTTGAACCAACACCCCCTTTCCCGAGAGAGCTCTCATTACCACTGGTGACTGGGGCTTGTGCGCTTTGTAGCTGCTCCCTTTACCTTTCCCACGGGACTCACGGGGAATTAAACTTGACCTTGCAAGTAGAACACCTGGGCCATCCATTCAACAAAGCCTCTGCCCTCGGTTCTGGTCTCAGAACAGTAAAATCCACAGATCCGGTTCCCCTCGCTCGTGGAGCTTACATTCAAGGGGGACGTTCAGGGTGCTATGAGATTCTTATAACACAGGATCTGTCCTAATGCGGGGAAGAGGGGTGTCAGGGATGATTTCCCTAAATAAAAAAAAAAAAATGTTGGGCCGGCTGAGTGGCGCGGTGGTTAAGAGCTGGCTTGGGATGCCAGCGGCCCCGGTTCGGGTCCCACATATGAGGGCCAGTGACACTGCCCACAAAGAAAAAAAAAATGTTACTATTTAGCTCAGGAGGAACCCGAAGCAAAGAAAAGGGATGACGTTTGCTCAAAATCCCACAGTTAATTTAGTGGAGAAACTAAAAGTCAAACTTGGGACTCCTGGCAGCATGCCACTTGATTTTTCCCTCCATCAAGAAAGCTCAATATTGTTATCAAATTGCTAGCGTTCTCATTTTTTTTAACTGTCATTTAGCCAGTCACTTTATCTGTCAAATGTGATTTTCAATTCAACAAATGAAGAAAAATCTCCATACTGTATTTGACGTATGCTGTGATGGGTTAAGGGAAAAAGAAATGGTTGGGGGAAGGGGTGGAGGAGTAAAAAACAACAAAACAACAGACCACATTATCTTCCAGTCACCGTAGGGTTCAATCAACCAGGAAAGCCCTTGGATAAGAATCCAGCCTTCCCCTTTCCCTCTCTGTACCAGAGTGTGTCCCAAATCCAAACCAAAACTCCCAGGAAGGACACATGATTGCTGGTCGGGTGGGAATCCACCTCCTGAAAGCAGGAGTTTGAAATCTGTTTCCTTATGTTTGTTAATTTTCTCTCTTTTTATCCCTCCATCAGCTGCATATGGGGGTTTCAACTGTATTAGCTCATCAGCTGGCACTGAACGTATTTTATTCACCAAAGAATGAATGTTGTAGCATTACAAGGCAGACACCCTAATGTTTGTGGCAGAACAGAGGCATTAGACCAGTTGAGGGCCTCCCATCTCTGATCCAGTAAACCCTCAAGTGTTTCCATATTGGTTGAAGCGTGGGATCTTGTTTGCATCTGTTCTGCACCACTTGGTGGCTCGATCATGCCTTTTTATAACTCTTATCTGATGAGATTACTATGGCTCCCATATGGATACATCAAAACATATTAACTCATTGAAAGGTACTGTCTTCCTGCTCTGTGCAAGCTCCTTACCCCCAACTTTCCCTAGAGGGCGGGGACTATGTCTTACCAACTTTCTATTTCTCTAAACACTTATCGTGGTATATTACACTAAATAGGTGCTTAGTAAATTGAATTTAATGTTTTTGTCTTTTGGTTTAACTTCTGCTTAGAATTTTTTTTTTTCCTCTCAACTTTGGTAAACTGTAAGCAAGCGCTCCACCTAGTGGGCATACGTAGACTATCATCTCGCTAGAGAACAGTATACACACACACACACACACACACACACACACACACACACACACACACACACACACATTTTTAACGGAACAATTAATTGCTTTAAGTTAAATTCTGAGCATATTATGCGGCTACCACGGTCCACACCATGTCCTAGGTGCTAGGGGGAAATCCAGAGTAGTTGGCGTCTCTGTCTTTTTAGCTATTAACAAAAGCTATACATAACCGCAAGAGATAGTTCATTGTGAACGCCCTGAGGAGTCTGTCTTGTCTATTGTTTTATGGCTGCCTGGCACACTGCCTGGCACTTAGTGGGTGTTCATTAACAATTTGCTGAATAAATCATTGGAATGTTAATGAGTTGAAGCTCTGCAAGTAGCATATATCAAGTCTTAAAAAAAAACTTTACTACAAAAGGATAGAGAATAAGAACATTCATTTTAAAAGGAAAAAAATATTGGTGAAGCCTCCACTCAATGTAGGAGGAAGCACATGATAGTCAGGGAGGGCTGGCCTCAAACCTAGATACCCCAGCTCCCAGAATCTTCCAATCATAATACTGGTCCTGACCAAAACACCAAGTCTTAAATAAGTCAGTTAAGATTTGACACCTCAGAAGACAGACTGACCTTATCATAGCCCTTTGCCTGTAGCCATAGGACTGAATGCACTGTGTATCAGAACAGGGTGTACTAATAGAAACTTGAGCGAGTTCCTTGAAGTGCAGAATTACAGAAAAACCTAAGGAACCAAACCAAAACCAAAACCAAAGAACAAACCCAAAAGTGGAATTCAGTTTTAGAATGGTATTTGATTATTTTAGACAGTTTTTAAAAACACTCCTTTGTTTGCTTGTAAGATGAAAACACTCCCACGCTCCTTTCCTTCCTGAACTGGGGACACCCCCCCCAGACCCATAGTCGAACCACTGTGGCTTGTGGGGTTCGCACAGCCCATCACAATGTGTAACCTTGGTCCCATCTGCCCCTCTGGCCATTGCTTGGGGATGAGGGAAGGTGCTGCTCATCTGTCACCACACTGGTATCTGTTGTCACCTTGGAAACTTTCTTAACATAATTCCTCAGAGCGTCTCCCTGAGCCTGGACTTCCAATTGCTTCAAACTTTTCCACAGTCCCATTAGAAAAACGACCTTTTGAGTTACAAGCCCCTCCCAATGATAGAGACCCCCAAATGCACCCTTCTAGATGCTTCTACAAAAAGGAAGAAAGACCATGTTGGAAACAGGACTACAATATTCACTGAAACTGGGTATGACTCCGCTTTAGCCATTACCAGCTGTGTGATCTTGGGCAGCTTTCTAACCTCTCTGGGTCACAGTTTCATTATTTGTGTCTCCCTCTTCAGTCTTTCTCCCCCCTTGGGTACATTATTTTATGGTCGGAGATCATTTTCCTTTTCTCGATATTTCTCTGTTTAACCAGGATCTGGTTCTCTTAAAAATTGTTTCAGTGATCTCATCCTCACACACCTGGCTGGCGGGGACAGGTGTAGACACACCTGATTCCAGGTAAATCCTACTGGATAGCTAGAAGGAGGTCAGGAAACATAATAGTCTTTGCAATTACCCTGTCTGCCTAAATGAGTCTTACTTTTAAGAGCACACTGAGTTTCTGGAAGGAATGTCAAGGTTGACACGAACCCTTACTTATGGTGAGACTAACATGTTTTATGATTGTATGTATTCCATGTAGCTCCCTTGTTGACCTGCTTTTGAAAAAGGTTCTCGTAGCCTAGAGACTAGGATGTGTGAGAGACTAGCATCTAAACGTTAGAGCATTGGTGAATTAATTTAGTAAATTTCAGAGCTGTCGCAGACACATATCTCAGTCACATGTCATCACACCCTAGTTACAGGGGGTGATGGTCAAAATTCTGGACTGGGCATTTGGGGAAATGAATTTCTTTCTCTACTACAATTCAGTTCAACCAACATTTATTGTTTACGTGCTAAAGGCCAAAGGACTGGACAATAAGTGATGCGGCATCACCTCACATGTCACCTGACTGTGTCAGGGAGCATTGGCTGTCTCCTCTTCACCCTCCACCTTCCCTGCCTTCTCCTTAGCAGCTCTCCATCGCCCTCCCCTGTGCCTAGTGCTGGAGGCCAGGCTGTGTCCTGATTGGGCTAAACCAGTCATGGCGCTTTCAGTCCTCTTGCCTGTGTCTGGTTTAGGCTTAGGCATAGGCCTGTGGCACCGTGCTGGCCAGTGAGACCCAAAGGTAAGTCCACAGGGAGGTTCCTGGAAAAGATATCTGTGCTATGCAGAAAGACACTATGGCATCTTTTCTCCATGGTTCAAGTCCAGGTGTGAGGCCCAGACTTAGGCAGTTATCTCTGAACCACGAGGGGAGTTAAGTGCTCACATCAAGAGTGGCAGAACAGAAAGGCGGAAGGAACTTGGGTCTTGGGTGATGTCACCAAATACCTGAATTAATTCTGGCCACCCTTCCTCTGGACTTCCCTTGTGCTTTAACCCACTCTGAGCTGGGTGTCTGTTGTTTGCAGCTATCAGATTCCTAAATGATATACCTGTGACATAGGGCCGTACAAACTAGAGAGGGGGACAAGCATGTAAACAGACGTCTTTCATCACAACTATGCTACTGAGGGGACAGTGCAGTGAAGTGTTTTGGGAATATGTGTCTTGCAGTCAGGCTGAGTCTTGCACTTACTAGCTGTGCCACCTTGGGAAAGTCACTGAACCTCTCTGGGCCTGTTAACACGTCTGAAAAATGGGGATGGTAACTGCACCTACTTTATAACATTACTGTGTGGATGAAATGTACATTAAGTACTTACTTAGTGCTCAATAAATATTATCGATTGATCTAGCTATGATGCAACTATAAACTCCATGAGGGCACAGAGGAGGTGTAGCAAATCCTACCAGGAAAGGCCAGGAAGGCTTTGCCAAGGAAGTACATATTAAGCTGAGCCTTGAAGGTCAAATACGGTTTGCAGGTCTGGGTCTGGGGGAAAAGGACATTCGGGTGAGCAGAGGGAACAGTATGTGAACTCAGCAGCCATATGCCCACGGGCAGATTACATCTTTCAGGAGCTCAATTTCCTCATCCTTCAAAACACTTGAGTGTGTTGGATTAAATTAATCCTCTTTTCAGAAAGGAAACAAATCTCAGGTCCCCCACCTAGATTGAGAAACGCCAGAGCGGAGACTCTCCCTGGCCTCTTCATCACTCACCTATGACTGTTTCAGCCCATCCTGAAGAAATTCACTCAACAAACATTGCCCAGTCAAGGAGGTGACTCTCGCTGGCTTTGTTGGTTTCTTTGTGCATCGCTGCCCAGAGCCTTCTCCAGTCTGCAATTAGCAATGTTGCTCTTCCTCAGCTTCCTGAGGCCCCGCACCACTCATCCGTCAGAGAGATGCTAAGCTTAATTAAGCTTGTAAAGCTTTCTGATTTCCTCAGATGAAAGGTGGCCCGTCAGTACGTTCCAGGTTTTATTTGGGTAGCTCCTGCCAAGGGTTATTATAAATAGGACCTAGTGCAATGTGGCCGAGCTCTGAGGGTGATAATGTGTCAAGACCGATCGTGGCGGCTGAGAGCAGAGATATTATCATAATGGTTCCATCATAGGCGGTGGGTGTTAAATGGAAATGGCTGTGAAAAAATAAAAAAGAGCACTGCAGGCAGCAGTGCCGGGATAGAGGTGGCTACAAGTGAAATATCGGCTGCTCTTGGGATCTCCGTCATAATTATTAGCTGTATTAGCCTCAGAGCCATTTTTTTCTGCCATCTCTTCCAGACCAGACTCAAACTCAAATAAAAAATGGATGCTTTAACTCCAAATGAAAATATATTCCTTTGCTGCTTTTTAAAATCCATTTACATTAAAACGATAGCCAGCAGGTAAGTAATTCATAATTGGGGGCTCACTGCAGTGCAGACGCATGTCATCAGAACAGTGAGCAGGTTAAGTGGGAGAGCGAGGGACTTCTAGACCTGGGAGAAGTTATTGCCGTTGGACTGAAAGGGGCTGGAAGACTATGCAGAGGCAAAGGGTAACTTAACAGATACTTGCTGGTGGAGAACAGTGAACGGAGAGGTGGTTTCGTATCTCATCAATGGTGGGGGAAAACCAATTACAAGGTCTTCAGTACTGCAGCCACCATTAAGAATGTGCTAGCTTCCTGGACCCCAGGTTTCCTTGCCTAAAACCAGTGTTCTGCATTCAACAGGCAAATAATACATCCCATGCATACATCTGATGATGATGATGATGGTGATGATAATGATCATTGTAATGGTGTGCAACTCTGTTGTTAGAACCTTTCCTACTCTTTCGATACCCAGTTAATCTCTCTCTTTTTTTTTTAAATTTTATTGGAGAATTGGGGGAGGGGAACACACAAGTTGCTGTCCTTTTATTCTTCAGTCTAGTTGTGGAGGACATCGCTTCACTGGCCCATGTTGGTATCGTCATTGTGCTCTTCCTGGGTGAGGCAGTCACTCGCCAGCCATTGGACGGCCTCTCACAGTGACTCACAGCAGCTCACTAAAGCTCATGCCCTCTGCTGGCCAGTCCCACTGCAGCCTTTGCCTTTGCCGTTGCCGGAAATACACAGCAGCCCAGCTCCAGGTTGAGCAGTTGTTCACCATCTTAGCTGTAGAGGGCGCAGTGTCACTGGCCCTCATGTGGGATCCGAACCGGGGCCCTGCTGCTCAGAGCTGGTGACCCAAGCCAACTCCTAACCAACGCGCCACTCGGCGGGCTGATACCCAGTTAATCTTGACCCACATCCCTATCCCATGGTCTGGGAGGGTCCAGAGACTTTTCCTCTATTTCTAAGAATCCCTGTGGCTGTGGTCCTCAAGCTTGTCACCCTGCACCCACTTCCTGCTTCTATACTTGTTGATTTGGCTGCAAAACACATTAATATGGGTGTGAAGGTCAGTGCCTCGATCACTCCCAACCTCACCAAAGCCACGTGGGCCAAAGATATGAGTTTAGTGACTTTACTGAAGATTCAGGAGAGGGGCCCCCAGAGGGGTGCACATCCCCATGCAAGGCCTTCTTTTGTCATCTATCTGTTCTTTCCCTCCTTCTCACCCCTTTGTGGAGAAACAGGCAAAATTACCCCTTACTTCATGTAACTCGGGGCTGCTCCCATTGAGGCCTCCTCAGGATGTCAGGTTCTACTTCAAGCCAATAGACCATCAAGGTTTCTCTTGTGATCAAATTGGGAAAGGAATTCCAGTGGACACAGTCTGGCATTTCCAGGGTACTTTCTACATGCAAGGCTGTGTGCAAGAGAGCTTTCCATGCACTTAATCTTTCTGACCATCCCCCTCTGTCCCCAGAGGTTTTATTCCCCCCATTTTATTGATGGGAAAACTAGAGCATCATGAGAAGTATGAGGTGACCCAGGAGACTTCTGCTAAGTGACCGAAGAGGAATTCCAATTCTGGACTGCCCAAAAGCTGAGGTTATGTTAAGTACAAATGGCTGGGGCCTCCCAGGGCTGAGAACACCCCCGGTGAGTTAGCAGAGGGACCTCTCCCAAGGGAGTCGCCTCTTCTCTGGCACTGGCACATTGTCTTACTCCAAGCATGGTTGAAACAGGTGTTTACTTACATCTGTCCTCTGCTCAGCTGTGCGATTGAGCCCATCTCCTGGGAGATATGTTGCAGTATGGAAAGCACCACATGGTTAGTATTTCATCAAGTGGGATAAGAGTGGTTGGAAGAGAAGTGGGCTGATCCAATAGTCCTGGGGACCAGACAGCCACTGTCTCAGGACCAGAATAGCCTGAGTAAGGATGGCAGTGCAGTAACGTCCTCTGTAATGTCTCCTCTGGCTTCACCCCTCCCAGGAGCCAACTGTGAGATTGCCACAGAGAAGCAGGGAAGGTGTCTCTGCCTGGTCGGGTGTGTTTGTTACGTACCACGCACTAAGACTCATCCTGAATATGTCTGGTTCCTTTTTATTTCTCCCGAGGAAACAAGGAGGAAAGAAATCTCAGAGGCCATGTCTTGCCTGCCTGAATTTAAAGAGCAGCAGCGTTTTAGGGGCAATATGGGCCTGAGGAATAGCAGGAGATGGGCTGAGGAATAATGATAGTGATATATTTAGATAGCTCCTTGCAGCTTTGCCGAGCACTTTCCCACGGCAGTCTGGCTGGATTTCTCACAATAACCTGCTGGGGGTTGGAGGGGGAGGGTGGTGGTGGAGAGTGGGGCAGGTGTTAGCAACTGTTCCTGTTTGATGAAGGAGAAAGCTGAGCTTCAGAGGGTTGTGTGAGAAGGCCAAGGTCAGAAGCAGACCTGGAACTTGGGCACACTTTACCTGACTTTCACATCAGAGCTCTTCCATGAATTCCTTCATTGCTCAGTTTCTGGTCCAGTCTGTAGACTGTGTCGCTGCCTCCCATTTTCCACACGGTTACATGTGCATGTTACATGTCTGTTATAATGTCCACTAAAACTCTAGTAGGAAAGGCAGAAAAAGGAACACAGGGACCATTCCTGAAAGGCTGGAATATTTAAAAGCTTTCCCCCCATTGAATGGTTCTTTCTGTCTCTCTTGTTAGCAGCTGTGACAGAAAGAAGAGGGAAAGAAAAATTAGAAGGGTTGGGGAAAAAGAGATTATTTTGAAATCTTTTTCTTTGCCTGTTTCTATTGGTAAACAGAGGATTTAAGCAAAGGGAGTCAGAGAGGACGGTCACTGATCGTTCAGTTATTTTCTAAGTGACTTTTGGGGGGCAGGGGAAGATCATAAAACAACTCTGAGATGGCAGAGAGGCAATGGTAAGAAACTAAAAGCTTTCTCTTGCTTCTCTGCTCCCATGCGTGATACCCTTGCTCACACAGGACAAAAAAACAAGCCAACAGATCCAAGCAAGGTGCTTGATCTTGTCATCTTTCCCCATGAAGAGGGTCGTTTAGTGAGGGCTGATGACAGGTCTGCATGGCTGTTCAGGATCACTGAGAGTAGCTGGACTCAATAGAAAGTCTTCCTGCCTTGGTTTACTCATTTGTAAAATGGGATATAAGTCTTGCCTCACAGGAGTTTTGTGAGAATTAAATGAGATATGGGATTCGATAAAATAGAGTCCATGAAAAGTTCCAGTTTCTGGCATATAGTAGGCACTCAATGAATATTGAAAAAACGACATGCCCAGCTGAATAGCTGTATGTCTAGAAGGATACACACTAAGCTGGCAGTAGTGTTACTCCTAAGAAGACGTCTCTGTGTGGGAGGCCGTTTTTACCATATCCATTTTTGCTACATATGCCATAGAGCATCTGGGGAAAGTACGCTGGGTTAAGTGTTAATGGGTGTGTGTGAAGGCTCAAGTTAGAAGTTAAGATCACATATAGGGTAATAAAAGACATGACATTTTGGTACCTCTGACTTTGTATGATTGGAAAATCTGTACTCACTACACTTGAATCAGTTGAGGTGGCTGTTTGAAGCAAAAATGGGATTTGATAGGAGGATACAGGGATAGTTCCCGGCATCAATGGGAGAACTGAAAGCTGGGTGTTATTACCAGAACTAAGTGGTCTCAGGTAGATAAGCACCTTCCCTGAAGGGTGTGGGTATAAGATATCTCAGCTCCAGTAACCTTGCTTTTTTTTTTCTTTTTCTTTTTTTAAATTAAAGTTTATTGGGGTGACAATGGTTATTCAAGTTATATAGGTTTCAGGTGTACAATTCTATATATCATCATCTATATATCACATTGTGTGTTCCCCACCTAGAGTCAGTTCTCCTTTCAGTCACCTTTCATTCAAGCTTTTATGTGCCAGGGAGAGGGAATCTGATTGGTCCTTTTGGGGACAGACATGCCTGCCATTGGCTCATTCAGCTTTTGCCACGTGTCGAGGCTGGTAGCATACTAGGGAGCAGTTCTGTACTGGATCCTCATTTCGTATGCATCTACCCATACCAACACTTCTGTGTTCTTTGATTTTTGAAAAATTATTTTGCATTACTTTTAAATAACAGTGAGAACACTCTAACAATTAAATAAGTGGAACTAGGGCTGGCCAAGTGGCATGGTGGTTAAGCGCTGGCTTAGGAAGCCAGCGGCCCTGGTTCGGGTCCCACATATGAGGGCCAGTGACACAGCCCTCAAAAAAAAAAAAAAAATAAGTGGAACTATGTTGTAAGATCTCAAGAGAATGCACGCGTACTTTGCGTGTCTTTCCTAAGAGGCCAATAAAAATCAAAACCAAGCAGCATGATTCATCATTCTCCTGCCTTGTGATACATCCCAGAGTGACACATCTGCCTTGGGTCTGAATATTGATTGTGACGGCCAACACACTCACACAACAACAAAACTACTTGTCTTTTTTGGCTCCAACAGTTAGCAGATCTAAAATCTCCATAAATTTGTTTTGTGCTGCCTCACAGATTAGGAAGGGACTTGGAGACCTTTATTAGAGTAAAGAAAAGGAATGGGGCATCTCTGATTTTTCCATCAGTTATTTTATGGTGATTGGGAAGCAGGGAATGTGACACATTCATGCAGGCTTTATTGAGAGAGAGAGAGAGAGAGAGAGAGAGAGAGAGAGAGAGAGAGAGAACATTTCATTGCCCTGGGGCTGAGTGAGTCCAGTGTAAACCGAGCTGAAACCCAGACTGCGTTTTCAACTCGGACTGTGTGTGTTTCCCAGGAAAGGGAGCCCAGCCAGGGCCCAAACCGTCTGGAAAACATGAGAAGCAGGGAGCATAGTCATTCCGGGAGGGGCGAGGGGAATGCTGTATATTCTACTAGTGCCTCCTGGCAACATCAATACCACAGAGGCCTGGCTTGGCTGCCTCCCCTCCTGTCAGCCCCATAAGCATCCTCCCCAGTCTCAGTAAATCCTCTCTTCACCACCCACCCTGTCCCTGTGACTGTTCTCAGGGTGCGTGTTGCTGGGGGAGGTCATCAGACACTGCTTATCCGAAGGTAGGAGCCTCATCTTTAACAACCAGGAGTACGCTAATCCACATACCATTTACTGTCTTGCTATCAACACATGCCAGGCAGCTCCCATATCCTCACAAACCCTTTTAGGTGGGTTTCATCACCCTTGTTTACAGACGAGGAAACCAAGGTTCAGAGAGCTGAGGTGTATGGCTCAAGTTGGTACAGCTCTCACGTGGTACAGTTCGATTCACGCCTGCACCAGTGTGTCCTGGGTCACGTGGTCCTAATGCCACCTTCTCCATGTTGGACAGCCAGCTCAGAAGGACCCAAGGCCCAGTAGCTGTGCCGCCGATCACTGGCTGCCCTGAGACAGAGAATGGAGAGCCGTCTCAGCTTTAACTATAGCAAATTGGGAATTATGGAATTCTTGCTCCCACAGCCAACACTGTAATAACATAATTTGCAGCCAAGCCGTTGAGTCCGCCGCTCATTTTGGGCATGGCTGGGAGACCAAGTACCACGAACCGCCAGGAGTTAGCTCATACCCAGCAGTGAGAGCCCTCGGGGGAGCGCTTTTTCTAAGACACCCAGGAGAAGTTGATTCCTTGGCAGCTTCAGACGCTGGGTGTTCTAACCTCTAAAGTTGCTGGAACAGGACTGTTAGATTGAATAGTTTAATTGGAATTTAAAATATGGTGAATTTTGTGCTGCCTTTGGCCGTAACTGGAATAAAAATGCATTCCTTCAGACAACGCCGTGCACTAATTAAACCAGCAGAGAATGAAAAAATGGAGATACAGCAACGACACATATAGGAGTTGTGGGCTTCAGAGCCGTCCCCTAGCAGGCAGGTGAATTTATTTAAATTTCCATGATTTTGAGTGAATGTGACCCTAAGGAATCATGGAGGGGGTGGCTTGTTTGTGATGTCAGGACAATCCCGCTCTTGCAGTGTAGTCATTTTGATAAAGCTATACTCCACTTTGTTGGGGAAAAAGGTGTAAAACATGTATATATAGGAAAGAGTCCAGGAGGATACTGTTAATTGTGGTAACCTCGGGGAAAGGAAATTTAAAGAGAAAGGACTTCTTTTTCTAAAAAAGAAGTTTTTAATACATTCCTGACATGTTTCAATTCATTATACTCAGCACGTATTTTTGAGCAGACTGGCACAATCAAGGGAATATGTTTTAGAGGGAAAGATTCATGCTTCATGGCACCATAATATCAAAAGGCAGATTAGTTAGGTGACCATTAAGAAGCTGCCCTGCTGGTCCAGGAATTAAGATGGGGGGGTCTGAGATTGGGGTGTAGCAGTGGAGAAGGAAAGGAAAGGAGAGAGGTTTGAGCGTCATTAAAAGTCAGGAGCCAGGATGTGATAGTTTTATGTGTCAACTTGACTGGGCTAAGGGATGCCCAGATAGCTGATAAAACATGGTGTGTCTGTGAAGGTGTTTCTGGAAGAGATGAACATTTGAATTGCTAGACTGAGTAAAGATCATTTGCATCAATGCTGGTGGGCACCATCCAATCCGTTGAAGGCATGAATAGAACAAAAATGTGGAAGGAGGGTGAATTTGCTCTTTTTGCCTGAGCTGGGACATGCATCTTCTTCTGCCTTTGAACATTAGCATTCCTGGTTATTGGGCCTGTGGACCCAGACGAGGACTTACACCATTAGTCCCTTGATCCTTGGGCATTTGATCTTGGACTTATAGTATTGGCCTCCTGGGTTCTCAGGCCTTGGGACTCAGGCTGAATTACAAACTGGCTTTCCTGGTTCTTCAGAGATCATGGGACTTCTTGGACTCCATAACCATGTGAGCCATTTCCTATAATTACATATTTGTCTTCATATATCCCATTGGTTCTGTTTCTCTGGAGAACCCTAATACACAGGAGTATCACCTGAATTGGCTTAAGGCTTGCAAAGTAGCACTGTTTGCAGGAGGATGGAGCCTAGATATTGGTGCTCAGCAATGGAGGGGCCTGAGATTTGTAATTCTTGGTGCGTGGGTGGGTGGGTGATGGACAAATGAGTGAATTCCCTCATAGAAGGCTCCTTGCTTTCAGGTTTCAGCCAAATTCCTTTAAAAGCCTCATTGGTCCTGGGGATAGTATTCCTCACCTGATCTCAACTATTCTTCCCCCAGTCAGGGAGGGTTAAGTCCTTTCTAACCCTGGACCATTTCTGGATGCCTCATTGGGTCACTTAGATGTTTTGTTGTTCTAACTGTAAGAAACCCACCTCTGAATGGCTTAGATGATAAAGGAGATTGATTTAAGACACAAATAATAAGAAAGTCTTCTGACTTGGTTTGATTTGGGGCCTCACCAATTGTCATCAAACACCTGGTCCAGTTGTTTAAGCTTTCTGTTCTCTTCATACAACATCAGTCTGGCTTCCTCATGATGGCAAAATAGGTGCAACAGTTCCAGATTTTACTCCACATTATATAGAAGGAGATTCCATACCCCTCCCCGTAGAGTTCCTTGAAAAATCTCCCCTCAAGTCTCATTGACTCATATGGGTCTTATGTCCATTCTCGACTCAGTCTCTGCCTAGAGAATACTGATTGGCTGATTGGCTTAGGTTACCTGATGCAACCAGAGTTATAAGGGTGGTGGTGGTATTGTCAATGCACCTCCCTCCCAATCATATGTCTGCTGCACGATGCAGGAGGGATGGAAGGGATATTAGGGAGCCATCAAGTTCTAGTTTGGGATAATGGAGCAGGAATGATCCATGTTTGGGAGTGTGTGGCGAGTGGTGGATGAAAGACGAAACTAGCCAAAGGAGGGTGGTGGACTTCCCAAACTGAGACGCAGGACGGTGAGTGTGAGCTCTGCTCAGGGTGGATGCTTGGCTTCACTCTAGAGCAGCCCTCCGAGGCTGTGGGTCACCGGGGAGGAGAATGATTATGAAGGGGGCGGAGAGAACAGGGCACGAAGAACTGATGTCCTGGGGTCCTAGACAAGGGGCTTCCAAGGGCTTTGCTTTGCTCTGAGGGAGTGAGTCAGCCAAGGCGATGCCCTCTTTTGAAGGTGATTTGACACCAGCAGGGAGCTGGTGAATGGCACCCCATGGTAGTATGGAGCAGTGTCACCAGACAGCACGTGGAGGGCCATGGACCCAGGGCAGCTCTGGGGACATTGAATGAGTTCATGCTTGTGGGTCACATAGAGGTGTGGAGTGTGGCACGGAGGGCCTGCTTAGCCAATGTGAGAATAAGTATTCTCGGTTTTTCATTGTCAGTGGTAGAAAGAAGTATAGCAGCAATGGAAGCAGTAGACTGAGGGATTCAGGACTCCTTCCTGCTTGAAAGTGACAGTTAAGTGAACCTCTTTTTTTGGATTTTATGACCCGGGGGAAGGGAAGCCTTATGAGTATGATGACTGGGATTCCTTCCAATCTGGTGTACGGCAGCTTGAGCAGGATCCAATTTATTTGACAGATAAAGGCCTAGGGCGTAACTTGTGTCGCATGAGCATGGAGCAGTTCATATATACAGAACTGTAAAATTATGGACACACGTAATCCACATACATACATGACCTCATTCAAGCCTCACAATACCCTACAAAGTAGTCATTGTTCTCACTGTTTGACAAAGGAAGGAAGGCCAACTGGGAGGCATTGAGTCCACAGCCCAGAGGTAGATGTGGTGGAGCTGGTCTTTGAACCCAGCAACCCCCCCCATCCCACCCTTCTACTTTCCTGACAGAACCTAAATATAGCCAATCCATCTACCCTCTCCAATGAGGCCTGTGCTTCAGGGATGTGACCTCACCCTCACTTGCAGGGGAGGGGCTCTCTGTTCATTTCCCTGGAATGAACCATGGAAAGTCTGCTGATGGGATTTTGAGTTTCCCATTTCTTTCTTTCTTTTTTTTTTTTTTAAAGATTTTATTGGAGAATTGGGGGAAGGGAACTAGGGAAGGGGAACAGACAAGTTGCTGTCCTTTTGTTCTTCAGTCTAGTTGTGGAGGGCATCGCTTCGCTGGCCCATGTTGGTATCATCATTGCGCTCTCTCAGGTGAGGCAGATCTGTCGCCAGCCTCTGGACAGCCGCTCACAGCAGCTCTTGGCAGCTCACTCCGGCTGCCAGCCACTCACGCTGGCTGCCGGCCACTCACTGTAGCCTATGGCAGCCCACTGCAGCAGGGGCCGCAGCTATGCCCACCCAGAGACTCACAGAAGCCCAGCTCCAGGTGGAGCTGTTGTTCACCATCTTAGCTGTACAGGGCAGTGTCACTGGCCCTCATATGTGGGATCTGAACCGGGACCGCCGGAGTCCCAAGCCAGCTCTTACCCAACGCGCCACTTGGCCAGCCCTTGAGTTTCCCATTTCTAAGGGAGAGCTATAACAGTGGTTTTCTTCTCCTTCCTCCAGACATCATCCTATCTTGGGACATTTGGAACTGCTGCATAACCACTTACAGACAATCTAAGGACCAGGCCAAGAGGGCAGAGCTGAGATAGAGAGAACCTGGGTCCTTGATGGTGGGGTGAGCCACTAAATAACCCATCCTAGAAGCCTCCAGAAGCAGAAACTGCTAGTTGCCTTCCCAGTGTCCGTTCTACTCTTCTTTAGTAACGGAAGGTCTATATTGATGGGTGTACCACTGTGCACAGATATAAAACCACATTTTCCAGATTCCCTTGTCAATGCAGGTAGCTCATGAAATGTTCAGTGGCTCTTTGCCCTGCCCCTCTTTACTTTCCTGCTCCCTGGAATGTGGACATGATGGCTCGAGCTGTGGTAGCCATTGTTTAAGCATGAAGCTAACTTGAGGATGGATGCCATGTGCTAAAGATGGCAGTGCAGGAAGTATGGACCCTGCTGACTGTGGAGTTGCCAGATCAGCTTTTGACTCTATCTCTGGGCTTCTTTTATGTGAGAGAAATGTAAAGCTCTATCTTATATAATAAACCGTCGTTATTTGTTTTCTACTGTATGCAGCTGAGTCTAATTTCAACTAAGAAACCTATATATTTTTTAATTCCCTGTTGGGTGAGAATTAATTCCCTTAACATGTAAACAGTTTGGAGTTGGGGTTCCTTTTATGTGCAATCAATAGCATCCTAAGAGTTTCTTCTTTAAAACCCATACTGTTAACGTCTGCCCTGGGTAGTCAGCTACAACATAGGGCTGAAATTCTTCAGGTCTCCATTATTCTTGGTGTGAGAGGTCCTAACGTTAGGATCCCCACCACGATCTACATACCTTTCCTGCCTCCAAGCGCTGTCTTTGGTCAGTAAGTAACTTCCTGAAAGCTCAAACAAAAAGCAAATGTTCTGGCTGGCTGCTGCAGGCGTGGTACAGCATTGGTGGGGAACCCAAGTGGTTTCTTTGGCACTGACCTCAAATCGGCCTAGTGATGCCCCCCGACCTGAGCAGGGTCTGGCTGTCAATAGCCTCCAGTATATTCCTTCACCTTCCACACTGCCGGCTCCTCCTCAGTCCGTCTGCCTCCCCCCGCCCCCATGTGGTCTGCCTCCCACAAATCCTCAGGGAGAGGAGCTTTTAATAACTGGCGAGGCAGCTATTGACTCAGGTTTTGTTTGCTTGCCACTAAGTTAGCATTTCATAAATGCAGGATTCTTGGCTTAATAGGCCAGTCATTTGTGTATTATCGAAATAGCAAATTAATTATTCAACGCTCTGCTTGAGATGTACCAGACATTTCACTGAGATGGCCTCTCTCGCTTCTAATTCGCAGTCAACATTGCATTTCTGGCCAGTCAGTATTTATTTAAAGTATAATAGCTATCTTGTTTAACTCAAGTCGAGTCAATCTAAATGAAAGTCATGAATTTGTCCTGGAGGGTAGGGGAGAGTTTAGTCAACCTGTGTTGGGGGAATCCCAAACTGCCAGCTTTATTACACTCATCTCACCACAAAGATGCCAAAGCCCACTCATAAAGCCTGGCTGGATTAATTATCTTTGTTATTGCGGGACAGAAGTACCTACCATCCTTCATCCAAGCAGCTTTCCCTTGGATGCTAACCTTGATCATAATCAAAACCACCGATTGCTTCTCAGTGGCTGTCCTGTGCCAAGTGCTTTAGATCCATAACCTCCAAGTCTCACAGCAGTCCCAGTTTACAGAGGAGGAAACTGAGGTCTAGATGGGTTAAATAATCTGCCGAAGGTCACAATGGCATTCAAACTCAGGTTCTTTGGGTTCTAATCCCCATCGTCTCTTGCCGCAGAGACTCTGAGGCCTGGAACATGGATTTCTGTGTGCCACACAGCGGGGTTCAGGCCCTTGCCTCCTGGCCCAGAACCTGGTGGTCAGAGTGGTCTGTTTGACTTCCCATCCCTTCCCTACCCCCTAGTTCAGCCCCACCTTTGCAGGGGCATGCCCACTTGCTTTCTTCCACTCTCATAGCCAGCGCCTCACTGAGGCTAATGTGAGAGGAGGCCATGCTGACCAGCCTTTGTGCACCACTCCCTCTCCCTGCCACCTGCCGTCCCCCTGCCCCTCCATGCATAGGACTGCAGGGCTTGTCATGCAGCTCGACTGAGAAGGAAAAAAAATTCTCATGGAGAAAAGCAATTTCCAATGTATCCAAGCCATTGTTCTGGCTTCTCTGGCCTGCCTTCCCGGCTCCTTCCAGGTGGGCCTTTGGTTTACGGCTGAGTCCCAGCAGCTCCAGTAGGATGCCTAGTTTGACGATGGCATGATGTTGCTGAGCCAGCAGGCCACATGGTTCAAACCGAGGACCCAATACAGGGAGAGTCTACTCAACATATACTTAAGAGAGGCAAAGTTATTCATTTTATTCATTCATTGATTCATTCACTCAATGCATATGAGTATTTGTTGTCACCTTGGTATCTGGCACTGATGTAAATTACAAGGGTTTGGCTTGACACGAGATGTCCTGGTGTCCCAAGGGCAGGGCAGAGGAAGGAGCATTGACTGGACAGAGAGTTAGGAGATCGGGGTTTGCGTTAGGGCGACTGACTCTCCTGGTGTGCCTGGGACTTGCCCAGTTTTATCACAGAAAGTCCTACATCCTGGAAAGCACCCCTGCACCTGTGGGACAGCTGGCTGCCCTAGTTTGAGTGCCAGTTCTGCCATCTACCACTCAGCCAGTCAGTATATACATTCTGAAGGTCAGTTATGTGCCAGGCAGGGTTCCATTGCTGTGGGAACAGCCCTAAACAAAGCTCAGTCCCTGTGCTCAAGGGGCCCTCTCCTTGTAGAAGTAGACAAAGCACGCAAAAGCAAGTAGGATCATTTAAGGTGTGTACATGTGCTATGAAGAAGATAAAACAGGCACTGTGACGTAGGTCGACTGCCTGGTGGGAGGGGCTGCTTTAGCTAGGAAGGGAAGCCTCTTTGGCAGGTGACAATGAACAGAAGCCTCAGTGAGGGGACGGGGTAAAGATCCATGTAAAGATCCCAGGGGAAGCTCAAGTATCACCAAGGGCAAAGGCCCTGAGACGAGATCAAATCAGCCAGGTTTGAGGTCAGAAAGAGCGTTAGTGTGGATGGGAACTGGAGGAGGGAAGGGAAGGTGAGGTGCAGGGGTGGGGGGCAGGTAGGAGCCAGGGCATGGAGGACCTTGGGCTCTGCAGTAGGTATGTGCCCTGGGGAAAAAAACTTTCAGATGAGGAGTCAGAGGTTCAGAGAGGTCAGGCGGAGCTGGGAAACAGACTTCTTAGGGCTAGCTCCCCCCACAAACCTGCTTTTTTTCTGTGTTGGATTTTCTATCCTGGTGAAAATGTCACTCACCGTTCACAGAGTTGTCAGGCCTCAGAACCTCAGTGTCATCTGGACTCCTCCTTTCCCTTCCACCTCTGTCCCCGAATGGTTAGTCTCCCTCCAGGTTTTGTCAATTCTGCCTCCCACTTGGCCTCATATGTGCTTCCTTCTCTGCATCCTCCCTGACCATGCTCTGATACAGTCAGTATCTCACCGTCCATTGTCTGCAAATTTCCTGACTGATCTTGCCCTTAATTTCTTCCCCCTTAATTGATATGTGCTGCCAACACTCTTTCTAAAATATAGATCAAATCATGCCACATCGTTGCGTAAGCCAATAGTACTTAGCATATTTTCTCAAGTTGGAATTCCCAGAAGCAGGTTCTGAGGTGGAGATTTGTGTACAGGAAGTTTATTGGAGAAGGCTCTTGGTTTTGGCACGGTTAATGACATTAACTGATTTTATTTTTCTAGTGTCAAACTAAACTTGCATTCCTGGGGTTAAACCCATTTGCTTATGATGTATTATATTTTTTACATAGTGCTGGATTCCCTTTGCTAATGTTTCGTTAAGGATGTTTGCACCCATGTTCATTGGTTTTCATCTTTTGTAATGTGTTTGCTTGGTTTGGGTATGAGTATAGCGCTGGCCTCCTAAAATGAGGAGAGATGGGATTAGGGGGTGGGAGTGGTAGGACAAGGGACTACTATTTTTTTCATTTTAAGATTCTACACTACCTTATCTTTAATTATTTTGCACCAGTACATAAAAATAAATTTTTAAAACAAAACAAAATTCAAACATGATTTTCCATGACTTGATCTATTTATTACCATTATTATTGGGTTGTCGGAAAAGTCATGACTCATTTTTGCAACAAAAAACATAGAAAAAAATATGTCATGACTTTTCTGACAACCCAATATTTCGAAGTGGTAGTAGGAAAAGGACTTAGGCAGTTGACGTTGGGCTGGCTACCAGATGAAACCTGGGATTAGGTAGGTCTGGGTGTGAGGCAAGGCGAGCATTACCATACGAGGTCTGACAATTAAGTTTGTGAACTTGTTGTAACAATGTTGCTAACTTTTTTCGATATCAGAGGGATTATTCATTATGCATTTTTGTACCAACTGGACGAACAGTTAACCAAGTTTACTATTTAGAAGTGCTGAAAAGGCTGTGTGAAAAAGTTAGATGACCTGAACTTTTCACCAACAATTTATGGCTCTTACATCACAACAATGCATCAGCTCACATGGCACTGTCTGTGAAGGAGTTTTTAGCCAGTAAACAAATAACTGTATTGGAACACCCTCCCTACTCACTTGATCTGGCCCCCAATGACTTCTTTTTTTACCTGAAGATAGAGGAAATATTGAAAGGAAGACATTTTGATGACATTCAGGACATCAAGGCTAATATGACGGCAGCTCTGATGGCCATTCCAAAAAGAAAATTCCAAAATTGCTTTGAATCGTGGATTAGGCACTGGCATCAGTGCACAGCTTCCCAAGGGGAGAACTTCGAAGGTGACCATAGTGATATTCAGCAATGAGGTATGTAGCACTTTTTCTAGGATGAGTTCACAAACTTAATTGTCAGGCGTCTTGTACAGGGTACTTTCTGTGTCAAGAACTGTGCTGGGCACTTTCCATTATCTGATTTACTCCTGATAAGAGCCTATATCCATTAACTATTGCTACATAACAAACCATCCCCAAACTTAGTGGTTTAAAATAACTTTTTATTCTGTAGTCACCATGGTAATGCAACAGACTCCCTTGCCAGAAGCCAGAGAAGGGGATGGATAGATTAAACAATGCAGAGCTTTTCTGCCTGCTTGGCCATGTCCTTCTTGAAATTGAATGATAAAAGGATGATTTACAAGAGGATAGTTTATACCGGGTAGACACATGGGCTCATCTCGTGCCTTGAATGGTACAAAAATATGAAGGATCCTCTCTACAAATGTGATGGGTTTTCTGCAATTTGGGCTGGGCAGTTATTCTTTGGTTTTGCTTAGGGTCATTATGTGACTGTGGACATTTGTCTGTGGGGCTCAACTAGGGTAGAATGGTCCAAGATGGTGGTCACAACATATCTGGTGATTAGCTGGGGCTGCCTACTTGGGTATCTCTGTTCTCCTCCAAGTGGCCTTGCCAGCAAGATAGCTTAGGTTTCTTTGATGGTGGTGGCAGTACTCCGAGAGGGAAAGCCCCAGTGTGCAAACACTTATCAGTCTCTTTTGGTGTCCCATTTGATGATGTCCCAGAGGTCAAAGCAAATCACATGGCAAAATGTAGCATCAATGGGGGAGGGGAGTCCTGGGAGAGCGGACTCATTGGCGGCATGCAGTGTAACCACAATCCTGACACAGGAAGCTATGAAGCAAGTATTTATTTTTATCCTCATTTTATAGATGAGGAAACCAAGTTAAATATCTTGCCCAAGGTCCTCACTCATGTCTGGCAAGGGCAGGGTACAGTTGGGTCTCATGCTGTCTGCCCTCCAAGCCCACACCTTAGCCAGTGTAGTGTCTCTGGTGCCCTGCCTTGGCATTGACGTCTTTTGCATAGTCCACTATCAAGTTATCCTGGTTTGCATGTTGAGTTGCCTATTCTTAGGTCTGCTGCTGGTCTCTTGTGTGTTTGCCCTCAACTGTCCTCCCCAAACATGCATGCGCACGTGTGTGTGTATACACACACACACACACACACACACACACACACACACTGATTCAAAAGAGCAGCGTTAGCCTGACTGACCCATGTTTTCCCTTTGTACATATTTCCCTAACGGTGCTACATGGCACCTCCCACTCTGACTTCCTTACTTTATAGGGCCTGGAGTGAACAAATGCTCATCACCTTTGCATCTTGGACCGTTCAATAAATGAGATGTGTCTGTGCAACTACCTGGTATAGTTTGTCCTCTTTTGAATCATCATTTTAGCATTCAGTGACAAGAAGAAAATGGCCAGGCAGGCAGAAAAGTTCTGCATTCTTTAATCCATCTGTCTCTTCTGGCTTCTGGTGAGGGAGTGTGTTACTTCTCTCCCACCACTCAGCAGACTGACGAAAAGGGGGCCGTCGAGTGCTCTCCCGGTCATTGCCACCAGAAATCTTGTAGCATCTGGCAGACCAAGACAGATTGCCTCGTACTCCATGAGGCTGTCTTGTTGACAGGGTGCAGCCTGAAGGCCCCGAGCACCCTTTCAGTGTTGTTACAGGCAACATGATTGAGAGGGAAGCCGGCGGTCTGTCAACTTAGCCTTCACAGGACTATTAGAGTGAAGCAAGAGATAAAATGTATTTTGTTTTCAACAAGGTTTCATTTCTGTCCTACATGATCCACTCCAAGGCATGTCATAAAAATATGGCTTCTTATTATCCCTACTTTTGGGGCACTTTGAAACTGCTACGAGAGGTGCAAGCACTGAGTGTTCATCTTTGCAGAGGAGCGTCAAGCTGCTCTTTCTGAGATTGTTTTTTGTGGTACATGGAGTAAATGCTGCTGCCTCCTGCAAAGATGTCCACGTTCTAATCCCTGGAACTTGTGAATATGTTATATCACGTGGCAAAGGGGAATTAAGGTTGCACATAGAATTAAGGTTGCCACTCATGATTTTATTTTTATTTTTTTAAGGATAATTCCTCTCCCACCCCCAGCTGTTGTTCTCAGTCTAGTTGTGGAGGATGCCGTTCACTGGCCCATGTTGGTATTACCATCATTGCGCTCTGCCTGGCTGCCGTCGCCCATTCTCTCACGGCAGCTCTCGCCAGGTGCCGGCCACTCATACTTGCTACGAGCTGCTCATGGCAGGCTAAGGTGGGCCAGTTCCAGGTGGAGCCGTTGTTCACAATCTTAGCTGTAGAAGGCGCCGCTTACTGGCGCAGCTCACTAGCCCATGTGGGAATGCAACCGGCAGCCCTGTTGTTCAGAGCTTGCGCGCTTACCAACTGAGCTGTCCAGTGGCCCAGCCAATCAGATGACTTTTAAAGTAGAAAGAGTAGCCTGGGTTATCCATGTGAGTTCAATTTACTCTAAATAGCCATCATTAAGTGTGGGAGAGGGAGAAGAGTCAGTCATTGAAAAAGACTCAATTGGCCGTTGCTGGCTTGGAATATGGAAGATGGAAGATCAGAAGCCCAGGAATGTGGGACGCCTCTAACAGCTGGAAAACACAAGGAAAAAAACCCTTTCCTAGAGCATCCAGAAAAAATGCAGCCCTGCTGACACTTTGGTTTTAGCCCAGTGAGACCCATTTCGGACTTCTGACCCCTAGAAGTGACAGATAACCAATTGGTGTCATTGTAAGCCACCAAGTATTTGTTCATTTGTTATTGAAGCAATGGAAAACAAATATACTACTTTTCATTAGCTTCTTAAATAATGATCAGTGTCAAACGAGGACCCCTGTTGTATGTATGGAGGAGTTCCGCATATATGATAGAGGCAGCATTCACAACTCTTGGTAGGGATGTTACCCCAGTCTTCAGGCCTCCATAGAAAGCCATCTTAGAGTTCCATTACCCTTACCCCAGAGAGACTTATCTGACTGATGAGGCTGAAAAGCAATGACTGAGCATGTCCTGTTCGTGTGTAAATTTATTTGCTTAAGATTTTGTGGGCATCTAATTCAGGCAGGACTCAGTGGAGATGGTTCATCCCTCTCTGTGTGGCTTTAGTTGGGTTCACTGATGTGTTTGTGGTCACTTGGTATGTTGACTGGGTATTGGCTGATGCTGGATGATGTCATTCACAGACCCAGCAGCGGGCTGAGGTTTCCTCCTGGGGCACTTTGGTGTGTAGCCATATGGCCTCTCCACTGTGCAGCTTGGACTTCTTTCTCCCTTGCCTCTGGCTTCCAAGAGGGAGAATGCGGAAGTCTCTTGAGGTCTTGGCTTAGAAATTGCATGACATCATTTTGCTATTTTCTATTGGCCAAAGCAAGTCACAAGGGTGGCCCAGGTTTAATAGAGAGTCGAGACATAGATGCACTTCTTGATGGGAGCAGGGGCAAAGGGGCATGCGTGTAAGGATGGGAGGAATTTGTAGGTGTATTTTCCAACCTTCTATACTCTCCGTGGCTCCCTTTTTTTGGGCTAGATGGTCTGAAGCCAGTATACATTCTTTCTTCTGCTCCTGTCTTGTCCATGGGGTGTGCCCACCAGGGCAAGATTTGCCCTTGAGGGGCGTGGCCTGCAGTGATGGTGGCTAAGTGCAATTCAGAGAGGAAGGAGGAGAAAACTCCTTCAGGCCTCACGGTCAACCCCCATACCCGAGTCCGAGTAGCCTGCAGTACAACTATTATTACAGTGTCTGCCTGACTTCTCTGTATTCTTCTCAATTGCTTCAAAACTTGGAGGGAAGAAAGGCATGATTAATTAACAACTCAAAAACTACATGAAGGAGATAGAGAAATAACCAACGACAAGCAGGGGAATGCTCAGTCTGGACAAACCAGGTCATTATTTTAAAGCAGAAGGTACAAACTCTATTAATATAAATGGTAGATGTACAATGGAAAAGGCTTTTCATCATCCTTGTGGACAAACTATAAAATGTCCATCAATTAGGATGTTGGAAAAACACTGACAAAATTCTGGACAGTGTTTACTGGTTTTGCATTTACATTCTGGTTAAGCCATGTTTTGCACGGGAGTTGATATTTGGACAGGTCTCCCGGGGCAGCAATGGATTATAATATAAATCGGCATTGAAACATTTCAGTTCTCTCTACTTCATCTTTTTCATAGACAGCCCAAAGCAGTATGTAGTGAACGGACACACATATTTTCACTATTGTGAAGGCAATTGATCACGGGACACAAGAAATGAAGGGTCTCTGGGCGTAGGTGAGACTTTTTGAGTTAGGCCCTGATCCAGAAGTTGTTTTCTTCCCACAAGAGGACAGGGGCAAATCTGAGAGTTACATAAAAGCTCTCATTCTTTAGCAGCTGCAGCAGCAACAGGGTGGTGATGGTGAGAGCAGACACAAGTGCGATGTAGGGGAAGGCGCAGATGCTTTGACTAAAGTTAGGCTTGGCTTTTTTACTCCTGGATTTACAAATCACCCACTTTGAAACCCTGGGAAGGTAATTTCCCCTTTCTCTGTCTCCATTTCTTCTATAAAATAGGGTTTATGACATTTGATTCACATGGCTACTATAAGGGTTAAATAAGATACACTTGAAATGTCAGCTCCGGTGCCTAGCATAGGGCAGATACGCAGCAGTGGTGGCCATCTGAAAACTAAATTTGCAGAATTGGCGGGGGGGTGGGAGGAGCTGGGATTCAAGCCCAGGCATGGCTATGGGAAGTAGCTAGTAGGAACAGAATCGGTAGGATGGTAGGGATGTGGCTGAAGAAAGTTCTAGGTTTTAAGGAAAACCCATTTTTAGTAATTACATAGCAAGAGTTAGTACTAGAACTAACATAACCCTTTCAGAGAATTCTCTAAGTAGGAGATCTGGTCTGATAGATAGAGGCAGAATTCATGGACCAGTGTGACCGGGCTAAGGGGACAAGAGGCTGGTGTAGAATAAGATGACAACAGAATGAGTAGAGCTGAAGCCCACTTGGCCGTCAGCTCTCCGGGCTGATTTTGAGCTGTCCCGTACCCATTGCAGAGGCACAATTTTGGGAACCACTGGCTACCCTCCGATCGTTCTTCTCATTGACTTGGCAAGGCTGGTCCCTGTTCTGAATACCTCAGCTTTCACAGCTCTCGGAACGTTCTAGTCTAGTGTGACAGGTAAGAAAGCATGAACAAGGGCACACTGTCCCAGTGGAGCCCCTCAGCCGGTCTCTCCATAGCCGGGAAAGGCCAGGTTCCGGCTTAGCTTTCCCACCTGTGAACTGGGTTCCTGGTGCCTCTCATAACTGTTCTTTCTTAACCCACTGTAATAGCAGAGATGGAGATTCAAATCATCCTTCTAAAAATCAACCCACCTGTTTCTGGCTGCCTTGTTACCACAGAGGTGGGTCCTTAAGGGACAGCCAGTCACATGCTAAAAGTAACTGGTGTCCTTGGGACTGTCCCTGCCATCCTGCCAGTGTGTGTGTGTAGGTGTGTAGGGTGGGGATGTGGGGGAGAGCACCTTTCCTTCCAAGGCATGGAAGAAGAAAGGCTCCCTGACACACACCCCTCCCCGGTCGTCTGTCGCAGTTGGCGGGGCCAGACTTGACATACTCAGGTGTGCAACACTGGAAGGGAACTTGCTTTATTTTAATAACTGATATCTTTCTACTCTGAAGTCCCCGAAAGAGTAGGGGGAGAAATACAAACAAAAACAGACATGCCAGTGATAGAGGACTCCATCTCTTCCAGTTCAAAATTGTCCCCATTGGGTACATATGGATGTTCCGTTTCCTATCAGGTCTGTTTTTCTCTTTTCAAGAAGTTGTCCTCTACTCTTTCCCAAGGTGGCAACTGAGGTGCAGAGCAGGGGAGCCTCAGGTATCCTTGTGGGAGAGAGGAGGAGCCCCTTGTCTGTATGTGGTCCCCTGGGCCTCACCTTCTGCCTGCACAGCCTCACTGCATCCGGGCAAAGCGTGGCGTGTCTGGTGGATGTCCTCTCAGCCCAGGGAATGCAGACTCGGCCATCTCCCCCTGCCATCTTCAGCCCAAATAGGATTTTGCTGGTTCTGTTGGTTCTGTGAGACGTGGTCACCTCCTCCATCAGGCCTCCAGGCCTGACCAGACCTCCCTGTGGCCTCTGCTACAGGGTGTCCCCACCTTGTGTCTCAGTGTATCCTTGCAGCAGGCTTCTCAGTTCTTAATTCTCAGCTACCTTCACCACCATTTTCACCAGCCCTGAGAACTTTCCAGACCTTCTTTGGGCCCTGCTGCACTTGGTGTGGGGGTGAAGGCGAGACTATCCCAGGCCCCGTCTATACAGGCACTCACTTCGCCCATGCTGCCTGATGGTACCCCACTCCCGTGATGCACACGGCATCCTTTGGAAATGCAGGTGGACCCCACATGCTCGTGGCTCTTGCGGCCTGTACCTGGGGAAGCAGAGGGCCAGCAATGGCCTTTCTACACTTCTCCAAATCTGCCTTGATTTCCCAGTGCATGCTCACACCCACCCCAACCTGGGGGTTTTGATCTGGATGGGGTGAGTCAAGCATGTCTCACTCATCCGTCCTTTTCTCTTCACCTCTCTTCTCAGCTCCTCCCTGCAGGGGAAGAGCTTTCTACATCCCCCTTCTGTCGGACTGGAACTGTGTTCCTATCATCCTTCTTCCCTACTCTTTGGTCTCCTTACCCCAGTTCCAAAATGGCAGAAAGACTACAGGGAAAGAAATGAGATTTCCAACAAGGGTAAATACAGAAAAAAAGAGGGGACTGCCACCTAAAGCTGTATGTCCCAAGGTTTGGCAAAGGCCAACAGTTAGGTAGTGACTCTCCCTTCATTGGTATCTTTTGTAGATTTTGAAACTAGGATAATCCTCAGGATTACACCACCAATTAGTTGAATTGGGTGCAGTGTTCATTCTATTTTTCCCACACTATCTCCCTATCGCAAGTTAATATCAATGCTAAAACGTTGCCTATAAATACAGGGATGAAGTAGTAAGAATAATAACTAGAGACCCACTTTTGTGGATAAGGAGGTTTGTATTAGTCTGCGTTCTCAGAGAAACAACCAAGAACAGGATGTGTATATATGGACACACGCACATACCCACATATGTGCACAGAGAGAGAGAGACAGAGAGGTAGAGAGAGATAGAGACTGAGATTGATTTTCTGGAATTAGCTCATGTGAGTGTGGAGGCTTGGCAAGCCCAAAGTCTGATGAGCTATGCTGGCTGGAGATTCAGAGAATTGTTGCAGCTCAAGTCCAAAGGCAGTGTGCTGGCAGAACTCCTTCTTGCCTGAGGGGAGGTCAGTCTTTGTTCTTATTCAGGCCATCAGTTGACTGGATGAGGCCCACCCACGACCTGGAGGGTTATCTTCTTTATTCAAAAATCCACGGATTTAATTGTTAATCTCATCCAAAAAACACCTTCACAGAAACATCCAGGATAATGTTTGACCAAATATCTGGTCACTGTGCTCCAGCCAAGTTGACACATAAAATTAACCATCTCAAGGGAGTTATGGGCTTTATCATGAACTGGGATGATAGTATCAAAACGCCATGTCAGCAGGTGAAGTTTCCAGAAACTTGAAACAAAACAGATTTTGGTTTTAAATGATTGTCTTGGCCCCCGAACACCATATTAAGAAAATAGGGAAGGTACAGATGTTGAGGAAGGGGACAGGAAAGGGATATTTCCCTACCTGCTTTGCTTAGTTTATGTTCATAAGTAGCAAAAGCCAGTTCAAGCTCACTTTGCCTAAAGGGGGAGTTTATTATAAACACACAAGGGTGCTTCTTTTGCAGTCAACCACAGGAACAAATTGGGGCCATGGGAAAAGTTCAGGGACCGGAACACAAGCCAGCCTCATGGTGGGTCTCTTGCCTCTGATTGCATCTGCTCTATTCTTATCCCCTGGAGACTTGCTTTCTCTGCTTCTTGATTCATGTGGTGGCTGGAACGTGTCCATTATACAGGCCCAGTCTTCCAAATAAAGTCATAACACGTACTCTCTTTTTCTTGGTTCCAATCCCTGGGGGAACTTTGATCAACTCTATTTGGGTGAGTTGCCCACCTCTGGCCCAATCAATCATGGCCGAGGATTGAGGGAGTGCTTGACAAAATGGTTTCCAGAGGCTCACGGCTGTGGACGAAGAGGAAATTGAGTTTTCAACATGAGTTTGGCAGATATTGCCAGAAACGATCCACTCCCACATCTCAGTGGTTGAGGATTTTAGAGAGCTCAAGATCATATCCATGAAAATTGGGATGGGGCTGCCTATTTCTCCCTGGCATCTACCCGTCCTCCCTTTGGAGGATGCTGGCCTCTGTGACATTTCTCAGTAGCTGACCGTAGCCAACACCAGCCTCCCTCCTGCCTTCCATTGAGGGTACACTGCAGCTTGTAGCTGCTAACAGCTGTGAGAAGCTGAAGACTGGGCCATTGCTTTGGCCTGACATGGAATCTCATTCACCATTCAGTTCATGGCCCAAGAAACAAAAATAATATTTAATGAGTAAAATCTTCTTTGTTTAATTGTGGTAAATGTCAAGGTTGAACCCAAGTGCTTTACTGAAGGTCAGATGCTCGAGACTATCAAAAAGCATTTAAACCAGAGCTTGATGGGGCTATTAAAACCCAGACTAGTTAAAGCAAGGCAGCATCCTTCTTCGGTGATTTATTTCCCCCTTTTGGAAGCGGTAATGTGAGAGCTGGAACAATCTTCCAGCTTGTGTTTTTCTCTTCTCTAATGTTCTCTTTAGGCTGAGGAGGGACTTACTGATGAAATCAATGCCGCAAGGCTCCTGAAGAGTTACCTGCAAGGCTGAAAAATCCCATCACCATTAGATCAGTGGTTTACAGAAGCACTGCCCAGACCCCACCCCAAAGCTGCTCATTCAATTGATCTAGGGTGAGACCTGGGCACTGGTATTTTTTTTTAAGTCTCCCAAATGAAGAGTTTCTAATATGTAGAGGAGTTTGAACAACTGGGTCAGATGCTCAATTTTATTCATTGAAAGGCCAAAAGCAGATGCCTTTGTGTACCCTGAGCGTTCCTCCACATTGCACTGTCCTGTCTTATAGTTTTCTTTTTTGAAACAGGTTTTCTTTTCTTTTTTTTAGCTTATTATTATTATTAGTTACAGATGTACAAAACAATGCAATAGTTATCTTTTTCACCCTTTACAAAGTGACTCCCCCCTCCCCTGCTACCCCACCCCTGATATCATGCATATCTATTACAATTCCATTGACTCCATCCCCACACTATACTCCACATCCCATGACTATATATGTGTTAAATTATAGTCAACATCTAATATTATTCAGCGGCATCTTCAGATGTACAGTGCAGTGGTCAGGCCTCTACACCGTCCATGAAGTGGTCTCCCTGACAAGACATGAGTCCTTCTGATCCCCTAAGAAAAATATTTACAATCTTATTGATTATATTCCCTAAACTGTCTCTTCTGTCTCTGCAGTAGTATTGTAGTTATCAGTTTCTGTCTTGTAATTTTCATTCAATCCAAATTTATATTCTCCCCTGCTGCCTCTTATTCTCAGAGCCCTAAGCTGCCTCTTTGGAGACACCGTGTGTTGTCAAGCTCCAGAAAGGGCAAAGTGGCAATGCTCCTTGTACTTGGCAATGAATAGAAGGGGAGGCATCCCCCAGACTTCCCTGGCTCCCTACCACATGGATTAGCAAAGATCAGTCGTGAAGGCTCAGGAAAGAGATGAGAATTCGGCCTGTGGCAGTCCCCTCAGGTCGTCTGAGAAGAATGGACGGCAGGACTTTTCCTGAGCAGCGAGGCAATCTTTCTCCTGTTATTTATGCCCACTGCCCCACTGTTCCTTCTTTCTTTCTTGTCATGCAATAGAAATAATGATCTTGGTGCTGGACCCTGTGCTGGCCCAGTACAATTAATCACCCACCGAGTCATTTATTTCCTCGTACTCTCATCCACTGGGACCATTATCCTGTAGGTAAACAGAGGTGCCACTAAATCACAGACAGAACACAAGTTGATGGGAGAATAGTTGATTAAGTGTCTCCATAACTTAGAGTTATATAGCACCTCTCATCCCAAAGGATCTCCAAGCACCAGATAGACTGATGTATGCGCAGCTACCAGGCCCAGACATATGTCATTTTCTACTCCATTCCCTCGGGGTAGGGGGTGTAATGTTTATTGCCCTTGTCATGTAATTACCCTTGAAACTGCAGTCATGGGTTAGACAGGAGGCAAAGAAAAGAACTTTTCACTTCTTTGTCCTTTTAGGCAGCAAAAATTAGCTACCCAGCAGGAACTCAGCAGCTGTCAGAAAGTAACCTACCTGAACTCTTGGGTTAAATTTCTTTGGTTCATGAAATGCTGCCAGTATTAGAGAAGTCCATGTTTATTCTACTGAAGTTGGCCACAACAGAGCAGGCATCGAGATTGAGTGGAGAGCTAGGACAAGATCTAAAGTAGGTGTTACCAGGGCAGAAATGCTTTAGGATCTGCTAGAATTATAGTCTAGGAAAGAATTACTCTGTAGAAGGATCATTTACTCACAACTATTTAGAACTGTCTGTGATAACTCTGCCCTTTAAATTTTAGTGATTTATGGACCCCTTTGAAAGAAACAAAATTCTACTTCCTTTCCAGTGTTTACTCCCAATTATTTGATCACAATGCTACTTTCAAGTGTATATCCTTCTTGCTCTGATATATGTATAAAACTAAAACCAAGTTAAATTCAGGCAAGTTAAATTCAGTTCACTGCAATGCAATTCAATACAAGTTAAATTCAAATAAAACTACAAAGTCAATGTGATTCGATTTAACAACGTTAATTTAAAGGGAAGGATGATGTTGTTTTGCTGAAACCAAATTACCCCTCAAACGAGAACATATTGACGGCTGCCTCATTAGTTCTTTTAAGTTTGGCCTGCTTACCTACTGGGTGCCAGGTGGTGACCCAAGTTTTCACCATTTCTCTCTATTTGAACTGCTATGGAAAATTCTTTTGTGCCGTACACTCTTAATTTATTTGGCCTTAATTTGAGGTACATATAACAGTTCTATGCTACGTCTACCTCTGTGCCACAGGAACAAATAAAACCACTGGGATCCCATGGCATGATTGGATTATGTGGAGTCATTAGAATGATGCAGAAGATGGTAAAATTCAATTTTAAGACTACGATCAAAAGGAAAGCCCCAATTTAAAAAAGTCCTCATAAAACATTTTAAGACTCTCCTAAGGGTCTGTGGGAGCAATGGACCCCATATTAAAATGCATATGTCCAAAGTCATTAGTTTTAGGCCAATAATGGGTTAAAAGCTGGAATCAATGAAAAATTCAGAGGGGAAAAAAAATCAGAATAATATTAGAAAATAGCATGACAATAAAATTCATTCCTTATCAGAATCATGGACTCAAATATGGAATCTTGTCATCGGCATGGCAGAGACTTCCGAATATCCTAGTGTGCTTGTTTGCTCCTTTTCGTTTTAGTAAGTGACACCCCCTCTGCCCCCATGCTACAGGTGCTCTCAGGGAATTTGGCTACTTAGCTAGAGGCCACATTTCCCAGCCCGTCTTGAAGCTTGTTGTGGCCACGTGATCAGATTCTTGCTAACAGAATGGAAGCAGAAGTGTGCAAGTTCCACATCACTCCCCTAAAAGGAAATTGTTTGCTTTCCACTCTCTTTTCCCTCCGCTTCCCTCTGGCTGGTGCTTGGACGTGATATTGATGAACCGTATGCCCCAGGCAGCATCGCCCTAAGAGGGGCTAAAGGAAGCAAGTAGAAGCAGCGTGGGTCCAGGATAACCTCATAGAGCAGAGCTGTCAGTCATCCCTGCTTACCACTATTCTGTTACATCAGAGAGACTTAAACCTTCTGGGTGTTTAAGCCACTGTGCTTTGGAGTCTTTTTGTTACAGCCCCTTAATCTATACTCTAGCTCAGGGGTTAGCAAACTGCGGTTTGCGAGCCACATGCAGCTCTTTGGGTACATTCCGTCTTAAAAGTTTGCCCACCCTGATCCTATCCCCCACAACAATTTAAAAATTAATCGAGAGCCATAAATATATTTTTATATAATCACCATTATGTGAATGATATCCTTTAAAAATTTTATAAATGAAACTACAATATGATAGTTTTGTTTTCATTTTAAATTTTACTTCAGAGCCACAGTTCGTGAGCCATAGTTTGTTGACCACTGGCGACTCTTCCATCTCAAAAGTTTGCCAATCCCTGCTCTAGCTGATGCAGAAAGTGGTAACATAAGATCCTTTTCCATCCATTCAATATTATGCCTTATATACTTATTATGTGCCAGGAACCAGATAGGAAGGGATTTATTTGAGATTGCATGTTTCGCTAATGGGGCCAAATACAGGCCCTCTGACTTCCAGCCCAGCACTCTTGCACTTCATGCTGTCTCCTCATCTAGCCGTTTGGCTAATGCTCCAACCATTGTGATTACTTAGGGAAGGGCTTGGTGTTGTCAGAACTGAATGTGGCCTGGTAGGCTTTATTCTCATTTGACTCTTGTTTGTTTGGATTTTTTTTTTTTAAAGGGAAAAACACAGAAAGCCCAAAACTAATTAGGGAATTTACTAATGCAGAAGAAATGCGTATTCAGCCCTGCAGGACCAGCCCTATCCCCTGTGTATAGAGGGATGTACAGGGAAGCTCACAATATCTTAGGGGCCTGACTTGCCAGCAATAACACTGTTAGGGAAGGCAGAAGTTGGAGCGAGTAGACGAAGCCAGTGCTTGTTCTTATGTGGGGGAAGAAAACAAATGGAGTCTGGTTCGATGCCCCACCTCGGGTTTCCAAATTTAGAGTCTGATGGATGAGAAAAGGAAGTAACAGGAGGCAGGATGGAATATAACAGGCTCGCTCCCCATTCCCCTCAAAAGTCATTTGTTACTGTGTCATCCTGTTTTATTTTCTTTAAGGTATTATCCTGATCGGAAATTTTCATCTTCATTTTTTTTGGTTCACATTGTTATTGTTCATCTTCCCTAAAACAAGGCATTCCCATGGCTGGCTTGTTTACCATTGATGCTCTAGTGACCAGAACAGTTAGGCTCTCAGAAGCGTTGCTGGCTGAATAATAGAAGACATGAAAGAACCAATAGCAAATGTGACAACACGGACAATGAGCAACATAAATCATGAAACATGTCACAGTTCTGCTGATTTGGTGATGGTGGAAAGATCATATGTTTCCAATAAAACAAAGAAAAACTGTGCATTGTTACCTCTGAGAGAGCTGCTGTCATTCCAGGGTAACAACGCCCTGCCCCCAAGCTCTCAGAATTTTCATTGTCACATGCCTCCATGGTGGCCATGAGAAGGCTCCTTATAGACCTTTCCTACAAGGAGTGTGTTTCGCTGAGGGCTCCAGCTGCTATGCTTTGAAATCCATTGCTGTGAGGGAGGTGATGCCATAATCCTGCTCCCAGCCAGTGAGTGACATGGCGTGGGTACTAAGTCAGACCTATTCCTGGGAGACCCAGGACCCCTCTGCCAGCTGACGTGGGCTTGAAGACTCCCTGGGAGCTTTGAAGAATCTTCCTTGGACTGCGTGGCTGTCTAGGGCACTGCCACCGTTCTTTCCCCATTTCCTTCACTCAGGGCCAGACTCATATTGCAGTCTTAGGGGACTCCCAGCCTTTTCTGACTCCCTCCTTGTTTTCCCTCCCTTGTGGTCCCCCCACCAAATCCTCACATATTTAATTTTGGATTGGAGTCTGATTCTCGAAGGACTTGGACTCAGCCTCTGAGAAGAGTTCTGGGCTCTGTGCTGGTTGGAAGGCTGACTAACCCCACCCACCATCCAATTTTGAACCCAATGTCTGTTCTTACAGAGCCACTATCCAATTTGCCTGCCATAGCCAAATCCAGCCTAAGTTTAGGAACCCTAATGGAAAAGCAGAGGTAAAAGGCAAATACTATTTATTAGTCCATACTCTAGATACAGGCACTGACAGGAAGAGTAAATATCAAAAGAAAGATAGGAAGTTGAATAGGAGAAGCAAAGACATAAAAATCTCTGTTGAGTTCGGAGCCTTCCTCACCATGGGGAAAGCTGCCAGCTTTGACAAGCAGTAGCATGTTTATTCAATTTTTGAAGGCAAAAGTAGAGAGCTTAGAGGATTCAAGTAGATAGTAGCAGCTCTTGGAATGGAGGCACTTAAACATACAGCTTTGTTGGCTTCGTGTAATTACAGAAGTGGGAGGTAGTTGGATAGATCATGTCAAAGACTACATTTCATAATGTCTTGGAGAGAGACAGTGGATATGAACATTTGTTCCTGAGGAATACATTTCCCAGTCCCGACCTGCCACCTTCTCTGGAACACTGGCAAAGCACAGGCTTCTTCCCTCTTTTATGAAAGGTGAAGACAGTTTTATCAATTTGTAACATAACAAAAGAAAATGTATTAGTTATGTACTGCCGCATAACAAAAGACCCCAAGTGCAGAGACTTAAAACAACATTTTTTCATCTCCCAGTTTCTGCAGGTCAGGAATCTGGCACAATTTAGCTGGTCCTCTGGCTCAGGGTCTGTCCTAGACAGTAACCAAGGCATCACCTGGACTGCTGCCATTTGAATCTCAACTGGGAAATGACTCACTTTCACGTGGTTGTTGGCAAGATCCGGTACCTTGTGAACCGCTGCCCTGAGGGCGTCAGCTTCTCAATGGCTGTTGGCTGGAAGCTGTTTTCAGTTCCTTGCCAGGTGGGTCTCTACGTGGGGAAACTCACAATGGGTGGCACTGGGGTTCATCAGAGTGAGCCAGTGAGACGGCCAGAGAGAGGATGCGAGAACGATAGAAGTCAGCATCTTTTGTAACCTCATCTTGGAAGTGACATTCCATCATCACTTGCCACATTATATTACTTAGAAGTAAGTTGCTAGGTGCAGCCTACACTCTATGGAGGGGATGACGCAAGAGCGTGCATATCAGGAAGAAAGGATCATTGGGAGACATTTCAGACACCACCTACCACACGAAACACAACTGAAGCCTAAGTAAAAATAAGCTTGACTTGAGGGTAAAATAGAAGAATGACATGGAAGAACAGGAAGATGAAACTATACTTCCAAGGATCTGACCCTTCATAGGGCTTAATTGGCTTTTGCAGAGGACAAATGATTGGTTAGCTTTCAAATAGAGCTAGGCAGACTTCTCCACCGAAATACTAATAATGAGTGAAGCTTACAGCATGAGTCCCAAAGCAGTCGGTTACAAACAGAAAATTTCCTTAAGTTTTATGCTTTGTCACAAAAGTTCTTGTGCATTTTGAATTCTAGGCCGTGATATATGTGTTCGTTTGAATATGAAAGTATAAAAACTACTTACGATGGAATAAAGTTGATTTTCCAGGGCAAGGCAGCACGTGGATTTAGTTGGAAGAACCTAAGATTTCCTAGCGCCAGTTCCCTTCCCATGGGTCATCACTGCTGAGTCATCCATGCCTACTTCCTCTGTGACATGGAGAAATTAACGACTATCATCTGCTAATCGGAAAAAAATGAGAGATTTTGCAATGTCTCTTTATTTTCTGTTTTTCAGGCCCCCAGACTCCCTGCTCACTAATCTTTGGTCCACACACCGGCCATGTTACACAAATGCTTCATCTTCCTTGAGCATGGTGGCTCTGTCTCGTGTCAGGTTATGTGAATGTGTAATTCGCTCAGCCTGGACTGTCTTTTCCTGCCCTGCCTTCTGTGTGATCCCTCCTGGCCTTTCATATTCCTTTAGGGAATCAGGGGTGGGCTCAGAAACACAGTGACACTTCATCTGAGTTAAGGACTACACCGGCTCCGTTTTCCCAGAACTCCCCTCGTGCATCCTCATTTGAATGTTCAGACAAATAAATCAACAATGACCGTCTGATAGTCAACCTTTCCTCCTCTTAATAGGAGTTGCTTAAGAGCAAACACTCTGACTTTTCTCCTTCATACCCCAGCTATGGGCATAAAGTACCCACTATTGTGCATATAGTTCAAAAAATGGCTGTTGACTAAATCAGTGGTTTTCAAACTTTTGGGTCTTAGAATCTCTTTATACTCTTAAAACTTATTGAGAACTCTGAACAGCTTTTGTGTATGTGGGTTATATCTCTCGATATTGTCTATATTAGACATCAAAACTGAATAATAAAACATATGAGATATGATCAAATAATATGGTGAATGTTTAAATGTCTTCTAATTCATTTTTTTACACTGTCTTTGAAATTTGGTGTGTATTTTGCAGTCTCGGCATATTTCATTTCATTTTGCACTGGCCACATTTCCTCAGTAGCCACACACGCAGTTCTGTACCATCATTTAGTCAAAGGGTTCTCTCTCCCTCGATCCCAACCTCTGAATTTTCTTGAATGAAGAAATTTAGATGAATAAAGGAAGGAATTACCTTGCCCTTATTGTTCTCTCTCTTCTTTATGAATATCTTGGATCAGAGGATCGACATTTTTGTAGATATTGGTAGGGACAGATGACATGCGGCGAGATAGGCCCTCTGCAGTTCGCAGTTTTATAAGCCCCTCAGAACTTGGTCACAACCACAGGGATAAAGGTGCTTCTTGCTTGGACACTGGGGGTGTATGTCGAGTTCCACGATGGCGTCTGGGACAGCCATGCCCAGCCTGAGGTGACACCTTCCTCCCTTCACTGAATAGGAATCATTAAGAGCCTACCCTGTGCCAAGCCCTGCTAGGTGCTGGGAATACAATGGTGAGAGTGGAAAACAGATGGGTCCTCTGACTTCTTGGAGCTTTAGTGTATACAAATGAAAAGTTAATTACAAAAACAGCTGAGCGTTCTCCAGCCCTGTACTTACTAAGGGCAGGGTGGGGCAGGCAGTGAGGGAGTATGGCGCCTGCAGAGAGTTCAGAAACCACAGTAAAACTGATAGAAAGTCAGCCTGCTTTTTATTATCACCATGCACCTGCGATGATAAACCATGTCATTGATAAAACATTCCTCACAGGAAGACTTTTAAGCACTCAGGTTCCTTTGCCCCCCTCTAACCCCCTGAATCAGGATCTCCAGGGAGTGGCTCAGGGTTTGGAATGTTTAAGGAGCTCCCAAGAGGCTATGGGTTGAATTATGAGACCCCCAAATTCATATGTTGAAACCTTAACCCCCAATGCGATGGTATTTGGAGACAGGACCTTTGGGTGATAATTGGGTTTAGATGAGGGTGTGAGGGTGGGACCCTCATGATGGCATTAGTGTCTTTCTAAGAAGGGACACCAGGGAGCTGGTGAGCTAATGGCCACCCACGAGCCAGGAGGAGAGAACTCACAAGGGAGCCTACCTTGCCGACACCTTGATCTTGGACTTCCTGGCCTCTAGAATTGTGAGAAAATAAATGTCTGTGTTGAAGCCCCCCAATCCATGGTATTTTGTTATGGCAGCCTGAGGTGATGAAGACACCTGGTGAGCCTGAAGTTTATCCAGGTTTGGGAGCTCTCGATCTAGATCAAGAATAGCCCATAGAGTTCTCCCGCCATGCTGTTTGGGAAGGACTTTGGGTCCTAGATGGAAGCAAGTACTCTATCTAATTGATTAGTGATGCTTGCCAAGGATGGTAGGGTGAAAGTGTGGGGTGAGGGAGCTGGGGGAAAGTATTTCCCATGTATTTGTCACCCCTATAGTTCTTTTAAGTTCTAACAGCTTCTATCCTTATTTCTTTGAGTCCTCTTCTTTTCCTTCCTGGCATCACAGTTTTGATAATTTAAGCAAACCCTCAAAGAAATTTACTTCCTTCCCCTTGACTCACTCATGCTCCTTGGATTTCAAAAACATGCTGAAGAGCCAAGAGTCACTGTTGGCATTTGCCCATTGGGCTTTTCCTTTTGGCTTATCTTATTTTTTTCCGCTTTCTTGTCTTCAGAGTTCTGGAACAATTTTGGGAGTGATTCATTAGTCATACAGCCTAACTTTAAAACAAAAGAATCTCTGGCATTAGAAAGCAAAGAAGACAATTAAAATGTAATATTACTGCATTCCTTATCTTTGTCATTTATTCAGCTATTATTTTTGAACACGTTCTAGGGATCAGCCCTCATGCTGCTGGGCATGTGGAGACAAAGGTAAAAGTGAGAAGCTCCAAGTGAAACCTGCAAGTCAGATTTCGATCAGTTAATCACAATGTGTTAAGTGATACAATGGGAGGTGCTGAGGGAACACAAAGGAGAGCCCGTTTCTGTCTGGAGGGAATGATGGAGGGTTTTCTGGGGTGCTCATGATGCCCCTCCCTCCATTGGAGTCATTAATTCATTAAACAAATAAATATTGAGCCCCTCCTCTGTGTCAAGCTCTGATCCAGGCATGATTCTGGCTCTAGTAGCGCTTACAGGGTAATGGCCCCTGGGGGAGTGGGGGTCGGGAATAGACTGCAGCATCTGATAGGGACCAACTGGTCTGATTTATTCGCTGGTAGGATGTGTGAGAGATTGTGGTTTGGACTTTTGGCTGGAGTCAGGTACTCCTCCTTTCCCCAGTCCCCTTCCTCCCTACCATCTTCAGGGGAGATGAAACCGGCCTCATCCTGACCGGCCCCAGGACCTTCAGAGGGAGGCCTTGGGCCCTGACCCGGCTGTGCTTATCGCAGGAACTGAGGGAGGGTCAGATTAGCTTGTATCCTAACAGTCAGATGAACCACTCCTTTATACTAGGAAAGGAGTGGAGAAATTGGTGGTGATGGTGAGAGTGATGAGGAGGATAGAAGTTCCTGCTTTTGGGGGCAAGGAGAGGCGAAGGGAGCTTTCTTTACTTTAGCTCTGGAAAAAGTGCAAAGATGAGGGCAGATAAGGAAAGAGGGTGAGGAGCAGTGATGCTGAAGCATAGGCTCTGAGAACAGAGCTCCTGTGGTGTTGGTACTTTGACCCTCATTATATAGATGAGGAAATGGCACTGCTGAATCTCTTGTACTCGTGTCCTCCTGGGCCCACCACCATTGATTCCAGCCATTGCTGTAGCAACCAACCTGGCATAGGTGTAACCTAGCTGCCCACACCTTGTCTAGGCTGCACCTCACTTCCCTCACATTATGTTGCTGGGGAGGAAACAGTTTTTCTTGGCCCTCTTAGGTTCTGTTCCAGAGACCTGCGAATTAAATTGACAGAGACAGATTCTCAGGAGAAAGTTTGCTTTCATGTGGAAGCTAACAAAAGAAGTAGCTAGCTTATATACTTAACTTAGTAGTGGAAAGGGATGGGGCAAGAAGAGGCTTCTATGGGAAGAACAAACTTTTTTTGGGAAAGCCAAGTGGGTTTTTAGAAGAACAAATGGGAGATGAAAAAGTTTGTGATAATGTTTGTTTAAGCAGTTGCAAGTGGTCTTTCTGTCTTCTTTATGACCATGAAGTTCCTCCTGAGAGGGGATTTATGACAGCCTTATTTACCAGAAGTTACTGCTTTTTAATCAGATAAGGGAAACTCTGAGAAGGCTTCACATGTCTGCATCTGTTGATTTTCAATTGCTTTCAGCTCAAAATAATCTTTATGGCGGTGGTCTATTTTAGGTGGCATACTTTGATCTTTCACTGCCTCAGGACTCCTCTGATACAGCTGCATGGGCAGTCAGCAGGAACCCATCTGGCACTCATGTATGCATGATCTGGGGAGTGGATGGTGGATGAGTGAACAGTGGGACCCATTTTGGGCTGCTGCCCCCTCTTTGTCTCTTGGGCATTCAACATAGCCCCCAGAAGGTCCCTGCACTATTTGGCCCAGCTGCCCACAGTGGTGGCTAACTCTAGAATACCCCTTGGAATGGCTTTCCCTCTTTTCCTGTTGTGATTCTTTCAGTTACTAATCATTTTTCAAGGTCCTTTTCCAAAATACCTGCATGACAGCCAGTTGGCCAAGCTCTGCTTTCTGGGGGAACCCAGTGTAAGACAGAAACTGCAGTTCAAAAAGCTATAGTGATGGTGCCAAGATGCCACAGATACTATATAGTAGGTAAGGAATTTAAACCCAAGCTTCACTCAAAAACAGGTCCTTTCTTCCCCCTGCTATGATATCGTTCTTCTCTGTATGTTTTCAGTGGCTACACTATACCTGCATTCACTGTTTGAATCATCTAAGCCAACAGCTAAAATAAACTAGGAGTGGAAAAGAATAAGATATTTTGTAAAGTTTGAAAACATGCAACTTACATCTGTTTTGTTTTTCTTTTTTTTCTTTCTTGGAATTTTGAAAGTCACTGCCATCAATGGTTAAATTTGGAAAGTTTTTCAAAATACTGGTTTTGGAATGGTTTCCTTAAAATTATTTGATTTGGAACCTATTTCATGTGGTTTTCATAGCATATAAGTGGTTTTTTTATTTTTTTATTTTTTTATTTTTTTTTTAAGACAGTGCAAGCCTGTTTGATTTCAAACTGTTTTTTCAAACCAGGCCACTTAGGCAAAATATTTTTGTAATGTTTTTATAGTATTTAAAAATTAAAGAATTTTTAATCCAAACAATTTAAAACTATTTAGAAATCAATTCATCTGAGCACCGAGATTTCTGGATTCATTTCATACTGTTTAACTTCAAAACATTTAGTCAAAATAACTTGGTTCCAAGACAGATTTTAAAGCTGTATACTTTCAAAAGGGCTCATCTAGATAACATAGAGTAATCTATGGACCATTTTAGTGTCTTAAAACATTCTTTTCACATCATATTAATAAGCCTAAGTAATAACTTCATATTATTGCAAAACCAGCTACATATTTTTTAAATTAAAACATCTGTGCTATGTACTAATGGATTGAAATGTTTTCTTTATCAATAATATGGAAACTATTTTGCAAAACTTTCAACCCAGCCTCTTTCTTCCCGTTGGATTATGACTGTGCCTCACTGGATAGAACCAGCACTTTGTGGATTTCCCTTGTGCTAATTCATTTTTTATTTTTTTTTAAGCTAAAGTTTATTGGGGTGACAATTGTTAGCAAAGTTACATAGATTTCAGGTGTACATTCTGTAATACATCATCTATATATCATATTGTGTGTTCACTACCCAGAGTCAGTTCTCCTTCCATCACCATATATTTGATCCCTTTTATCCTCATCTACCACCCCGCTTCCCCCTTACCCTCTGGTAACCAGTAAACTATTGTCTGTGTCTATGAGTTTTTGTTTTTTGTTTGTCTGTCTTGTTCATTTGTTGTTTTCAGTTTTATATCCCACATATCCGTGAAATCATATGGTTCTCAACTTTTTCTGTCTTATTTTGCTTAGCATTATAATCTTAAAATCCACTGTGGAAGGCAGTGTGGAGATTTCTCAAAAATTAAAAATAGAATTACCATATGACCCAGCAATCCCTCTCTTGGGTATCTACCCCCCCAAAAATCTGAAAACATGTATCCATAAAGATATGCACTCCGATGTTCATTGCACTTTATTTATAGTGCTAATTCTTTTACTAGTATCGTCACTTGTAATTTTCTCACAACAATGCTGTGAGGCATATGCTATTATTATCCTTTTTTTTTTTTTGAGGGCAGTCACTGGCCCTTATACATGGGATCCGAACCAGGGCTGCCGGTGTCCCAAGCCAGCTCTCAACCACAGTGCCACTCGGCCAGCCCGCTATTATTATCCTTTTAAAAAAAGAACACTTAGGGTCAAAAACGATTTTAAGTAAATTGCCTGCAGTCTTAACATTACTTAAGGGCACGTCGGGTTTCAGGCTTCATCTGATTGGCCCCATATCTCAAGCTCTGAACCATGAACTTCCTGCCTTATCCTCAGTGTTCATAAGTTGCACTTACTGAACTACTCTCTCTTGTCTATATGTCTCCCCTCTTTCTGGTCCCTGTTTCAGTAGATCTCAACCAAAGAATTGCCATGTACCTGCACTCAGTTGCCAGATAGATTACAAGTAATTTACCATCAATAACAAATGCTGATAGGTGCTAATAACGATTTATGTTGAGACATAGGAGTATATTTGGGACTATCGAAAAAGTAATATCACTCCCACCTGTTTCTATTCACATACGATTCTTGAGAGGGAACAAAGGGGAAAGGGTACTATTAGAGAACAAGAAATTCCATAATCTGGGTTGTCAGAGAAGCATGATGTATTTTTTCTATGTTTTTCGTTGCAAAAATGCGTCATGACTTTTCCGACAGCCCAACAGATGAAAGTAGCATCCTTAGCATCCTCCAGGAAGACCGTGGTCCTTGGCTAAGAATGGAACATTCTCTTTACAGGTGGTTACGCTAAGCTTAGGCTGGAGCCATAGGGGAAGTAATGTAGAGGCATGTTGTTACCTGAGGGACAGAATTTGAAGGGTGAGGGTTAGGAGTGTTTGGGGTGTGAGGTCGAGGCGAAAGGAAGTGACTCTTTTGCATAGTAACAGAAAGGACTACTTTCTTTGTGTGAGAGTCCCATAAATAGAGAATTATAGGGAAAAATAAAATATTTCTCCTCCTCATAGGAAGACTATTGACTCTGCAATTGATGTTTGTCTTTGGAAATGTGACTGGGTGTGTTTGATTTCAACACTTAGGACCTAGGCAATAAAAAGAATTAGGTGTGTCTCTAACTTCCATTCTTAGACAAATTTCAGAAGCATAACAAAGACATCCTGGACTGTTTTGTGGGCCTTGGAGTGCACGAGGACAGAGTTGAATCTTGCTGGAGCTCTCCCCAGCCCCAAACCCAGATAAACAGACTCCACTGGGAGCCATTGGCTGCTGGCAGAGGGATGATGGATCCTGAAAGAACAATTTTTTTGGACTAGGGTAGAGTTGAACCAAATACTGTTGGAGAAGTTTGTGGGAGAGAGTAACAGGAGGTGTTTTCCCAGACCTGATGACCAGAAAGCAAGGCGGGGATGGTGGTGTGCTCACTGGGGTGGGGGCTGGGGTGGGGGGTGGGGGGGTGTGTTCCCTGAAGGCTTTAGAAGCAGGCCACCCCAGAACATTGCTTGTTTTTTCATGAATCATTTGGCCCTTCTTCTTCAGGAAAAAAAAAAAGAAAGTCCTGGCTTGCAAATTGGGCCCTAATTAAAATAATTTGTCATGGACAGATGCATTTTAACTGCTGGTTAGGGCTTATCTCCGAGAATTAAACCATTTTGCCTCTGACTTGGTATAAACCTGTTAAATTAAGTGAAGAATTAAGACAATTATATAAATAATTTAGTCTCCTAATATAGTTTTTTTCCTGAAAAATTCATATAATTAAGGCAAAAATTTTTAAAAATTTGCGTTTTCCCCAAAAAGCTTTTGGGTTGGGTTCATAAAGCTATTATCAGTGAGAGAAAGTACTAGCAGGAGGGCAGGGGTGGTTGAGAGTCCTGTGTAGTGGGAAAAATGATAATTTAATGAATAAAATGGTTGGCTGCATTTCTGGATTCTAGGGAGGAGCCATTGTGAAGGAAATTGCCCTGATTAGCCTTGATGGACCTTTGAATTGAGAAAGGTAAGACACCCCACCCCCCACCCACCAATGAACTTAGAATATGGATGGGCAGACTTAAGTAAATTGCCCGGGAAACAAAGTCATAAGAATTAGGGTTTGGGAAGCTGACAGCTGGAGCAGAACAGATATCTCCTGAGAGAGAGAAGGACCCAAAGATGTAGGAGACAGGAATACATCCTAGAGGAATTCCCCAGCAGAGGATGACTGACGGGTTTTAGGGGAGCAATGCCCAATATGAATTTTTGACAATGCATGATTGTATGTATTTTTGTGTAGGAAATATAGAGAACAAAGTCCAACTATATAAAAGGATCTGGGATAAATCTGAAATGTTGATTCAGGAGCCAGCCAGACTGCCTTTGTTTCACTGAACTTCAAGTCTGACACTTCCTGGCTGCGTGATCTTGGGCAGGCAAGCTCCTTAACCTCTCTGTGCTCCGTGCTTCCCCAGCTACAAAAGCTGGCCAATGACAGGGTCTGCGTCCCAGAGTTGTTGAGGAAATAACTGAGTTAACATCTGTACCAGGTTAGGAACAGCATTTGTCCTCTAGTAAACATTTCATAAGCATCGTATTTATATTATTATTCAATGTTTTAGAAACCGTTCTCTTAACCCCTCATTGTGTCTACCAGCTACTCAATTTCTCTGATCCATTTTATAGCAAATCACATGACAGCATTGTTTATCTTCTCTGTCTCTAATTCCTTACCTCACACTGTCTCTGGAACCAGTGTTGCTCAAGTTTTTTCTATTGTTTTCCTAAGGAATCTTTTGGGCCTTTTTTTTTTTTTAATCGCCTCCTTTCACTCGTGACATTGTAATACCACAGGTGTATTATATAGTTGTTTATGCACTGTACGCATTTATCTATGCTGTATATATTAAAGGAGCAAGATACTTTCATTTCCTAAGAATTGATTTTCCCTCCCTTAGGAGAATGCATGCCTTCAGTCCACCCCAGTTTTTCTTTCTCCTCCACTGCAAAACACTTCTTGTTCAAGGTCGGATCACTGACCTCCGTGTTGCTAAATCTGTGGTCAGCCCTCAGTTCCCACCATAACTCACCAGCTTTGACCACCCAGCTGATCATTCCTCCTCCTTGATATAATTTCTTCAGTTGGCCTGTGTGGTTCGTCCCATTTTCTTGATTTTTCTCTTATGCACTGGCTGCTCCATTTCAGGTCCTTGCTGGTTTCTCTCTTCCTGTCACCCTCTTAATGTTGGAGGATCCCAGGGTTCAGTCCTTGATCCTCTTCTCTACCTATACTCACTCCCTTGGTGATCTCATCATATATCTTGGCTTTACAGTAATCCATGTACCAATGATTCCCTGCTTTATGTTTCCACCAAGAGTCTCCCTTGGGGGTGGCCGGTTAGCTCAGGTGGTTAGAACGCAGGCTCATCACACCAAGGTTGCCAGTTTGATTCCCACATGGGCCATGGAACTGCGCCCTCCACAACTAGATTGAAGACAACGACTTGACTTGGAGCTGTTGGGTCCTGGGAAAACACACTGTTCCCCAATAAAATTTATTAAAAAAAATTAATTAAAAATAAACAGTCTTCCTTAGACTCCAGACTCGTCTCACAACTAATTACTTAATGTTCCCACTTGGGTGTTTTATGGACTTCCCCCATTAACATATCCAAGATTCAACTTTTGAGATTCTTCCCCCAAAGTGCTCTTATCCAAGGTCTTCCCCCTTCTATTTTTCCTCACACCTCACTAATCCATTAGGAAATTCTGATATCAAAATAAATCCAAACTGTTCCTTGGTATTTACCCAAATGAACTGAAAAAAACTTGCATCCACACAAAAATCCGCATATGGATGCTTATAGCAGCTTTCTTCAGAATTACCAAAACTTGGAAGCAACCAAGATGTTCTTTAGCAGGTGAATAGATAAACTGTGGTACGTCTAGATGATGGAACAGTATTCAGCACTAAAAATACATGAACTATCAAACCATGAAAAGATGTGGAGGAAACTTCAGTGAGTATTACTGAAGTGAGAGAAGCCAATTTGCAAAATTGGTACTGAGTGATTCCAACTCTATGACATTCTGGAAAAGGCAAAACTGTGAAGACAGTAAGAAAAGACAGTGGTTGCCAAGGGTTAGGACGGAGGGATGAATAGGCAAAGCACAGAGGAGTTTTAGGGCATTGAAAGTATTCTGTAAGGTATCACAGTGGTGGATGCATGGTTTATATATTTATACACCACCAAGAGAGAACCGTAGTGTGAACTATGGACTTTGGTTGATAATGATGGGCCCATGTAAATACATCAGTTGTAAGAAAGGTACCCCTGGGGCGCGGGATGTTGACAGAGGGGAGGCTGTACATGTTAGGCGGCAGAGAGTATATGGGGATTCTCTGTACTTTCCATTCAGTTTTGTTGTGAACCTAAAGCTGCTCTAAAAATAAAGTCTATTAAAAAGAAATTTCAGAATCTGCTACTAGTTTAGTGGGAGCCGCTGTTTCATTCTCTGTCCTGAATGACCACAGTCCCGTTCTGACTGGGCTCCCTGCTATCACCTTGTCTCACGATAGCCTATGCTTGTCCTAGAGGCCTGAGGGTTCCCGCTAGAACATGAGACAGATGACATTACTCCTTAGCTCAGCACCCTCCAATGGCCTCCCATCCTGCTCAGAGGAAGCCCAAAGTCCCGATCATGGCTTTCTCGGCCCTCCTTTCTGACCCCTGTCCTCCTCCTCTGCCTCTCGTTCACTCTGCTGCAGCCACACTGACCTCCTTGCTGCTCCTCTAACACACCAAACATGCTCCTGCCTCGTGGCCTTTGCACAGGCTGTTCCCTGTCCCTGGAATGCTCTTCCATGTATCCTCATGATTCCCTCCTTCACTTCCTGCAAGCCTTTACTCAGATGCCACCTTCTCAATGAGGCCTCCCTGTCCACCGATTAAAAACAACTCCCCCACCCCCTGCATGCCTAGCTCCCTGACCTGCTCTATTCTTTCAGAGTACATCATTGCTTAATGTACCTTATCGTTTACTTTCTTTTTAAATTCTTGTTTATTTTGTCTCCTCTTGACAAAATAATCCATCGAGGACAGTGATTTTTTTGGTCTGTTTTGTTCACTGATGTATCCCAAGTACCTAGAACAATGCTGAGCACATATTAGGTGCTCCATTAACGTTCTTGGCTGAGTGAGAACCTCCCTACCACCCCTGACTCTAGGTCCTTCTGTGTAGTTTATGCTTCCAAGGATGTTCTAGGCACGTACGTGAACATTTAAGCCAGGTCTGATATTTCACTATGCTGTAATTCTGTGGCTCACAACCTTCAGTAAAGCCACACACAACTTGAGCGGTGCTTGCGAGGGCCAAATGGAGGGAGTGTTCAGTGTGTGACAAGTGGGACAGAGAGGTGACAGGAAGCAAAGGCGGTGAGTCATGGAATGGGGAACACTAATTCAACAGAAACACAAAATCAAAGAAGAGAGATGACCGGAAGAAATACATGGTCCCAAAGAACCCTTGACAAATCCTTGTCATTTGAGTCAGAGTATATAGTCTGCTTGCCTGTTTGTTTACTCCTCTGTTTGAATGATAAATGAATGAGCCACCATCTGCTAAGGTTGGGAGTAGCTGATATCAAGACCTCAGATGTCTTGATGAGCATTGAAGAATTGCCCTGATTCTTCGTGTCGTTCTGCTGATGGAAATATAACCAGGGGCAAGCTCTCAAATAACTGGTCTTTAGTTTCTTTTTTTTTTTTCCTTTATATTGCTTCTATGAGACAATCTCTGGTCTGTGGAATGGTGTGGGTGGAGGAGGATGGGGGATTGTGGGGTTGGTTAAAATTCTTCAGGGTCTTGCCCTGCTGGTCCAGACACAGGCTCCACGTCTCCCCCCCGCCCCCCATGCAGTGCTTGAAACTACCAGGGCTCAGACTGCAAGACAGGGCTGGCCTTCTGTGATGAGTTTTCTGCAGCTAAAGTATGTTTCCTTCTGTCTGAAACGCCTGGGATTGCAGGTCTGGAACATGTATTAGTGGAGTAATGTCTGGGGAGAAAAGGACGATAACATGGAAACACTGACTGCCATGGCAACCGTTGGAATAATAAACAACGTTCCTCCCCCCTAGGAAAAGCGTAGAGTTTGGCCTTGTGGCGACATTAGGAAGGGAAATAAGGAATGCCCAAGTTAGATCCTGCATTTGGCTTGAATTTTTTCTCCTGAGTTGAAGAGGTTTCCTAAGTGCCTCATTGGGCCAACTGAGGCAATGATATGTCGTTCAAAACCTCATATGCTTTTCCAAAGATTTTTTTTTTTAAACAAAAGGAACTCAGAATGTGTGAATTGAAAAGTCAAACCCCCACCTCCCCCTTCTCTTTACTCCTCTGGAGTAAATACTATAGGAACCAACATAAAATTCCTATATGCATATAAATATATTGTGAACTGATTTGTTTTTTTTTTTTCATTTGGTTGTTACTGAGCAGGGGAGACTTGGTGCAATTAGTCATTCATACAATTGCCCCCCTTGCTTACTTCAGATGTGCTCTAATGATATCCTTCCTCAGTCTCTGAACGGCGTCTTAGATGGTTTTATAGTTTTCTGATCACTGGCAGTTATTTAAAAAATCCAGTCTAGGATAAATGAAAACATTAATCTTTCATCTAATTCAAAGTATCTTTCCCCACCACTCCTGACCCCAGCTCAGTGCTGACCTGATGGGGAAATGGGTGGCGGTGATATGATCTGTTCTTTCAAAACTTCTTGTACCCTGATGTCCTTTGTGGCTCCTGGTTCCTCCAGCATGGGGAAGAGGGGATTAGAAGAAAAAGGCACAGTCATATTTGACTGGCACTGTTGTAATCTGTGTGACAGACTGCCCAAGGGCCGGCTCTTGGGAGACCCCATGATTCTCACTGCACAGGGAAACCAATCTCCTTTATATCATTTGATGTATTTATTGCTCCCCAAACCTGAGCCCTACCCCTGGGGCACACCCTAAGGTCTGCTTGCCTCCTAGCCCTATTCACCATTTGTTTGGCTCAGTATTTCCCTCAGACTTGGGCAAGAACGGCACCATCCCTGGACCCTATCCCTTAGAGGACCTCACTCTCACACTCTTCTATCCATAGCTCTTCAACTGCATGAGAACTCACCAGACCCATGAGGACATTCCCACCTCGAGCTCAAGCAGCAATTCTAGACCCCATTTTGAGTAGTGGGATCCCAGATTTCCCTGCCTGAAAGACCTCAAATTAACTTGCAAGTCCTTTGTGATGTCTTCTCCAGGTTCATCTGGACTTCATTGCAGGTGCATACATCCTGAGACCCAAAGAGTGGCCAAGGGTGCTGCTTGCCAGGAATGAGGATGGATCTTGTGTGTGTGTGTGTGTGTGTGTGTGTGTGTGTGTGTGTGTGTGTGTTTGAGCAGGAGCCCAAGAGCGGAAAATGAAGGGAGACTTGGCAGGGCCAGCTCTCACTGTGTTTTTGAGTTTAGGAGTGATCTCCAAATCTGATGAGAAGCCTCTGTTTGAATCCAACTTCCCAGATTATGATGGAAGCATGTTTGTCAAGGTAGGATGATGGACCATGTTTTATTTAGCTTGATTTATCCTTTAAAATATTTAGACATAGGGTATGTGAGCCTCCATTCATACTCTTGGTCTGTGCCGAGGAATATTAGGGGTGGCCATGGCTTAGCCCATAGGAAAACTCATACCTCCGTGACATGCCCCACCTTGGAAGTACAGGTGGGTTCTGCTGCTGCCTTCCCTCCTCTCCCCAGCATCACAACTAGCTTCAGCCAGCCTCCTACCTTGACCCTTTTCCAGGCTAGAGGTAGGCATTTCTATCTCTCTGTCCATACCTCTCATACTTTGAGGACTATCTTTCAGATTCTCCCAGAATACTCTTATGCTGTACGCATCTAAAAGCAACTGGTGGTGGGCTTGGGACTTGTTCCCAGGACACATTAGGTCGAAGATGAAAAGTGGACATTTCTCCTGGCAGATAAACCCAGATTCCATGAATGGTTTTCTTGGGGAGTGTCTCCCTCAGTTTGAAGGGCAGGGGAAGAGAAACCTGACTTTGCTCGCTATGCCTGTGAATTCCCTTCCAAAGATCTTCTCTAACGGACCTCAGCCTTTTTCTTGTATGGCCTGGAGGCGAGCGAGGGGGATTGATAGTGAAGGGCCCCTGGGTACCTTATAGTAAGGCCTGTGTGGAAGTGTCTTCAGTTTGGGGCTTTAGTAAAATTCAACTATTATAGGAAATGTACCACCTAGTAATCTGTTACACGTATATTATCTACTCATGTATAGTCCTAAACTGGGCTTTTGTGTTTGGATGACAGTTGATACATTTCTTCAACAGCTGCATAATATTTCATATGGTACACATGGTTGTACCAGGATTTATTTAACCATTCTCATCTCAATAGTTATTTATGCGGGTTTTTGATATTACAGATAATGCTATAATGAATAATCCTTGAACATATATATTGGGTTGTAGGAAAAGTCATGATGTATTTTTGCTATGGAAAACATAGAAAAAAATACGTCATGACTTTTCAGACAACCCAATACTTGTGCCCTTATGTAAATATTCCTAGAAGTGTGATTGCTGACCAAAGGTGTCCAACCATTTTGATAGGAAGCACACTTTGTGTTTTAATAGGTGGAAACAAATTCCCCTTCAAACATTTTTAGCAATTTATGCTCCTACTAAAATTATCTGGGAGTGTCCTTTCCCCCAGACCCCTGCCTATGCTGAATATTGTCAAATTAATCTAATTGGTGAAAAACTATATCTCATTGCTATTTTCATTGGCATTTTCTGGTTCACTAGTGAGTTTGAACATCTCTTCATACATTTACTAGTCATTCGTAACTCTGAATTGTGTGTATGTCCTTTGACAATTTTCTTTTTTCATATTTATATTTCATATTAATAGAACTTGTTGTGGTTGTCACAACTGCTTGACTATATACATTATGTTGCAAATGTTTCTCCCCATCTGTTATTCTCAAGATATTTTATCATTCATAGACAGATTCCTGAGACCCAAGGATTAGTCTGCCTTGCGTTGACTTTAGGTTGGTGTCTCTAGAAGCCGGAGCCATGAATTGAATTAATTAAACTAGTCTAGCTGATCTAACAAGTCAGCCCCAAATTTCTGTAGCTTAATTCAGTATGAGGTGACTTTTCATTTTTGCAACAGTCCAACATGGGTGTTCCTAAATTACTCCCTACACCCCACGGATTTCTCCCAGCTGGATTTGCAATTCCAGCTCTTGACTTCCTAGGAATCTAAATACAATGCAGGAAAAGGTGGGTTCTGCCACAATGCAATCAGGGCCTTGCCATTACTGAGTCTGTGGATAACCCAGGAGTCTTTACGCAGCCCAAGACCACTCATGACTCACACTGGGAGGAAAGGATGCCCAAGGGAAACGCTTAGCGCTGCTTCACTGCCTGGTGTCCCTCCACACCCCTCTCCCAGCACATGTCTGATTTCTCTCTGGTGGCCTCTCCTTCTTGCTTCCTCCTTTCAAATAAACCCATGTTAATGGTCCTCTGGCTTTCATTTTTTGTTCCTTTCTATCCCACAGAGTCCCCCAACACCAAGAGTTCATGGGTAAGCCCTCAACAATCTTGTGAAGGCTCAGAGTTGCAGGTGTCCCGTGGAGAGCTATTGTGCACTATAGCACTTGTCCTTGTTTTTCTGTTTGACTAAACTGGAGACTGGCAGGTGATGGTGGAAGGAACTTTAGCTCCAAGGAGCCAAGAACCAGTTCTGTAAGAGGGGTGATGTGAATAGTGGCCTTTTCACTGGCGAGGGACTTGGTAGGGGTAGGAGAGGCATTTGATAGGCCCTGGGGTTACACTGGAGAATTCACTGGCCACATGTTTTGCTAGATAAGAGGAGTTTGACAATCAGATATCCATTGACAGCAGCCAGCAGGGTCTTGGAACTGGCCAGGGGCTGGAAGAAGTCCTGGCTGGTATTCTGGGCCAGTCATGAGCTATTCTTCTTTCAAGTTTTCCCAATATTTGCAGGTCCAGGATAGTCATTACCAGAACTTCAGACCGCACTCTTTGGGGCCTCGTATAGGCTTAGAGGTAATCGAGATGATTGAACAGAATGCTGAGCCTGGTTTTCCTTGTCACACAGCTTCTAATTCAACAATTAGGGAAGGATAGTGGTTATTGTGGGAAGTGTTGTACTGGTTAATTAGCTTCGTCAGAGTGGCTAGCGCAGTTCTCCGCTGGTACACTGTGAGCAGGACTTCATGCCTTCCATCGTATAAGGGTATGAAAAATGAATCTACCGACCCTGAGTGACAGTTGTGGGAGAGAAGCCCCCAAGGGGACAGAGATAATTTTCTAGCAGAACTTTCTCATTCAGGGAACCCATGCTGGGCTGTGGGCTCCTTGAGGGCAGAACCATGTTTGCATCACCTTTGCTCCAGCGCGCGTCGGTAGTAGCAGCTGGAATTAACAGGTGAATCCGGGGCTGTCCCCCAGTATCCATGATGGATGCGTTTGAGGGTGAGGTGCCCTCTGGGATGAGTAAAGCTCCATGGCAATTGCCCCACAATTTGGCACATACTATCCTAATTCTGTTGTGTTGTAAATCTCACCCTGTTTCTTACCTTTTTTTCCCATGTAACGTGGTTTTGGAAATCTATCCCAATTCTTAGATGTGAATTATGATTTTTGACTGCTATATATATTTCATTATATATTTATACCACACTCTCTAGAGATGGATATCTGGGTTGCCTACAACAACTATCTCCATTTCCTATCCAGTACCTCGTTCAAAGTGTATCCTTAGACTCATCGTCTTCCAAAATGCAATCTGTCTCTATTTGTTTAGTGTTTATTCTAATGGTTTCAAGCATGAATTCAGTGCTTCCTTAACTAGTCTGTCAGTTCCCCATGAGAACATGATCAGAGTATCTACCTCTTAGGGTGGTTGTGGGTACAGACGAGATCATGTGTGTGAAGTGCTTAGGACAGTATTTGGCAAGTTGAAAATTCTCACTAGATGGTATAAGCTCTCCAGAGCCTGGAACACGTTAGGACTTTAATAAATACCAATTACAATAATGAATGTTTAATTACCTCTGGTGCCTGGGGTCTCCTACGCCATAAAACTAGGTCCCTGAACACCTGAAACACGTGGTATTCAGGAGATCGTAATTACAATAGTCACCATGAATCCTCTCAAATTACTCCGTTTTACAGATGATAAAATTGAAACTCAGAGAGGTTATGCGTCTTGCTAATGGCCTTCAGCACAGTGGTGGCAGAATTGGGGCTTAAACCCTAACACCAAAGCATTTATTTGTAACTATTCTGCTATACTGCCACCCCTGCTTCCCCCAGCCCCCAGAGAAATGTACTTAGATTATTACTGTTTCAGCATCAATAGCTTTTGTTTTCTCTGTGTGTGGATAACAAAGAATTTAAGATTCAGTTAATGTTTACTGAGACCTCACCTGTGCTAGGCCCTGCCAGGGCCATTTTTAGGGTAGATTTGTGTAAATTAGTAAAAGATGCCACCTCTGGGTGAATACAGCTGTGGACACATGACTGGGTCAGTAGAAGACGGGCTGGTCTCTGGCCATGGCTTGTCCCCTAAGCTGGGCACCTGTGTGCACCACACAAACTGCCCAAGGGTATGCTGTACCCCTGTGCACGTGCTGTGTGTTTCCTCAGTGTCAGACCATTGAAGCTTCTTCCTCACAACAGTCCTAGGGGGCAAATACACGTGTACCCCACAGATAAAGGGACTGAGGTTCAGAGTTGTGACATTTTCAAGGCTCCATGGCCTCAAAGGGCAGCAATGTTCAGAGTGGAACCTTTGACTTCAGATGCAGAGACTGATTTAGTGGGGTCACACTGTAGGAAAGGACAAAGAAATTTGGGGATCACTGGGTAAAAACCTGCCAAGTTTGACAGCTGCTGCTTGGATGATTCTCATGCTTTGATGTGCAATAGCTGCCTCTTGGGCTGAGAAATGGCCAGTGAGCTCGGGGCTGTGGAATGTGGCCGCTTGAAGGAGATTATAAGCTCCTGAAAGAGGCTTCAGGTTTCAGTGCACACACTGCCTCTGCACAAGGGACTGGTAAATATACCTGCTTTCCCAAAGTGGCGCCTGCTTGAGCAAGGGCCAAGAGAGCCTGCCAGTGGCCGAGTGGAGTGGGGTAGTTTGATGGGTAGTGTGGTGAAGAGGCTGCCCTCTGGAGAAAGCCAGACTGGGATTGCCACCCGGGTTGGCATGTACGAGATCAGATGATTAAGTTCGCGAACTCATTCTAGAAAAAGTGCTACATACCTCATTGCTATATTGCTACAGTCACCTTCAATGCACTCCCCTTGGGAAGCTATGCACTGACTCCAGTGCCTAGTCCACCCTTCAAAGCAATTTTGGAACTCTTTTTCTGGAATGGCATCAGAGCTGTCATCATATTACCCTTGATGTCCTGAATGTCATCAAAATGGCTTCCTTTCAATATTTTCTTTATCTTTGGGTAAAGAAAGAAGTCATTGGGGGCCAGGTGAGTAGGGAGGATGTTCCAATACAATTATTTGTTTACTGGCTAAAAACTCCCTCACAGAGAGTGCCGTGTGAGCTGGTGCATTGTGGTGAGGCAAGAGCCATGAATTGTTGGCGAAAAGTTCAGGTTGCCTAACTTTTTCCCGCAGCCTTTTCAGCACTTCCAAATAGTAAACTTGGTTAACTGTTTGTCCAGTTGGTAGAAATTCATAATGAATAAATCCCTCTGATGTCAAAAAAGGTTAGCGACATCATTGTAACAAGTTCATGAACTTAAGTGTCAGACTTTGTATAGCATGGTGACTATAGCTGATAACTCTGTTATATAATTGAAATTTGCTAAGAAGAATAGAACTTAAATATTTTCACACACAAAAAAAAAAAAGAAAGAAAAAAAGGTAAATATATGAGGTGATAGATGTGTAAATTAACTCTTTGGGGGAAGTGGTTTCACAATGTATATAAAATCATCACATTATATACACAGTTTTGGCAATCATACCTCAGTAATGCTGGGGGAAAAAAAGAATATTTTTCTAAAGCACTAGGGATTTTTCTGCCCGTGAAGGAGATGTATATTTTAGATGGGCTATTTTCAAGTTACTAGTTTTTGTAGGTATTCCTTCCCTTAATACTGGGGACTTTTTCCCTAAAAAAACTGTGCTAGGTGCTGGAACCATCATAGTACTATGTCCTACTTTGAGGGAATTTACATATAAAGGGAAGCAGAGTAATAAGGCATTTATAATCCAGTATAATAAGAGCTAAAATAGGCACTGCAACATTTGGGGGTGGAGAATCAGAGAAGGCTTCCTGGAAGAAGTGATACTAACCTGAGCCCTGAAGGATAAGTAAAAAGAAGACTGGGAAGAGAGTTTCAGGCGGAAGGCACAGTCTGTGCAAAGGCCCAAAGCAGGTCACAGCCAGCATGTTTGAAGAATAGAAAGGATGAGAAACAAAAGTTCCCACTGTTTTTTGTAGTTTTTTTAGTTACATTCGTGCATATAGACTTGATTCTGGGGGCAATAGGAGGCCGGGAAGGGATTTGAACCAAGATTAACCTGCTCAAATTGAGAAAGACTATTTTGGCCCAATGGAAAGGGAATGGGAATGGGACAGGGACTACAGGCAGGGACCAAGTGTGGGATTATTTAAGCAAACCCGAAAATCCAAGCCTCACTGTGTCCATTAGGAGAACAGCCTCTCTGGAATCTCTGAGGTCCCCTCCGCAGGTGGGCCAGAGCCCACAGTTCTCCAGACCAGTGCTTTGCTCCACAGCCTCCCCGTTTCCCTTCCAAGAATCAGCCCCCGTCCCCTCCCCACCCTACAGCTAATCTTTCCCCGCACCATTCCCATGGCTTCCAGACATAGCACTCACATTTCTTCCTATGCCCTTTTGTTTCCCTTCTGACTCTTTTCTGATCTTCCCTTGACCTCCCCAGGGTCAGACACAGAGATACACCTTTGGCGTTTGGGCCAGCGAGCCTGGTCTAGTGTGTAGCTCTGGCCTGGCCCTTTCCCTTAGCTCAGCCGGGCAGAGGCAGCAGGGTTCCTCAGGCCTGGAATCAGGCGGAGGGGCAGCGAGGCAATGCTGGTGGCCAAAAGGCCTTGCTCTTGGACTTGAAGAAGGAAAGAGAAATGGAGTCTGGTGTCTTCCATCAGTAGCGTGTGGTGCCCTCTCTCCGTGGTTCTCAACCCAGGTTGCACAATAGAATCACCTTCAGGGGCCTTTTAAAAACAAACAAACAAACAAACAAAAAAAATCTGGTTCCCACCCCAGAGATATTGATTTAATTGTCAGGGAAGAATCCAGGCATCCATGGTTTTAAAAGTGGCCCAGCTAATTCTAACTCGTAGACAGGAAGGAGAAGCACAGCCCTTAGTTTCCTGTTTCAGACATAAGCTGAAACACTAGGTGGAGTGTCAGCTCTCCCAATTTTTTTTTTTACACTGGGCTTACCTTGGACAAATCAGAGCCTCTCTGAGCCTCACCTGTTCCCTCCTCTGTACGGGTTGGTGAACAGCACCTACCTCTTCAGATGGTTATGAACCTGTCAAGTCAAGTGTTTGCACTGCCTGGTACATAGTGTGCAACCATGAGCACTGACTGCTTGTTGTCTTATTTTTGTAATATAATACCTTCAAGTTAGGCATTCCCTCTCCCTGCAGTTCTTTTTCAGGACCAGCTACTTTAGTGGGAGTTAGATGGTCAGATTTCCAACACTTATCTATGAGAGGAGATGTTTTAAATGAGGGAGAACGGTGCAGGGTTAAAATTCTTGCAAAATGATGACAGAGGACTAAGTGTATCTCCAGGGGCCCCACCCCCATTTCCTCTCCCTGTGCCCTATGGGTTTCAGACAGGATTTGAGGCCAGTGGACATCAGTACCAAGCATGCATCGCCAAGGAGGATGGAGAGAGAATGCTTCTGGATAATTTTCCCTTAATAAGTGGTTTCAGTGCCATTATAAAATAAGACTTTCCATAGCTTTCCTGCCAAAGTACTTCTGCTGGTCTCCAGATGACTGCACTCCTCCCGGTGGCCTGTGTGGTCTGTGCATGCCGGTAGACTCTCCAGGTGTGCCCCCACTGCTGTCTTCCTTTGGGTGTGAGTGAGGGGGCTACGGAAGGAGGACCTGTGAGCCCTCCCGGGCAAACTGATTTCTGCTAAGAGCTCGCTAATTTGTGATCCCACAGATATGCTTTGCGGGCCCAGCGGAAATGTCGGTAGAAGAGAGAAAGGTCAGTGTAAACACATCACCACCCCAGGAAAAATAGCTCGCAAAACATTCATGATGAGGCCCTCTGAGAAGATGTGAGACTCGAGGGGAGCAGTGGTGCTCCAGAACAGCTGAGACTGAGTTTCAGAGAGAGGCTCAGAGGACCAGTGACAGCTGATGGGAGAAGCCCACGCCTGCACAGCAGTTGCCATAGAATTCTAACCCGAAGGATATTGCGTTGCCTTTCCATAGAGACCGGCTTTCCATTAAGACAGAAAACAAAAAGTGCTTTCAGATATGAGTCCTAGGGCCAGCTGGGTGGCTCAGTTGGTTTGAGCATGAGCTCTGGGCAACAGGGTCGCTGGTTCAATTCCCATATCGGCCAGTGAGCTGCGCCTGAGCTGAGCTGCCATTGAGCTGCCAACAGGCAGCCAGATGGCTGCACACACACCCCTTCCCCCGTCCCCGTTCCCCTCTCCTCCCCCAGCAACCAGATTGAAAGACAACGGCTTGACTTGGAACTGATGGGACCTGGAAAAGCACAGTATTCCCTTCCCCAATTGTCCAATAAAATTTAAAAAAACAAAACAAAACCAAAAAACGAGCTCTAAATGGATGACACGAAAGAGTCTGACAGCAATGCAGTTTCTGAAAGTTACACTCTTTGAAGAAGCAGTACGTTATCCCCAAGAATTTTCAAATGCTGTCACAGCACCTGGGTGTCCTATGCATTGAATCACTTCATAATTCAACAAATATTAATTGTCCCAGTGAGCATCCGTATCTTCTTTGTTACCACAAATGCATCACAGGGGCAGAAGGTTTAAATTGCAGGCATTGATTGGCGGTTGAATTGCTTCTCACACAGGCAACTCCACGGGGCGTGATCCAGGGCGAGCGGCTGCCTGGCTGTCATTGTGTGTCCTGGGGACCCGAATGACCACTTCCCTATATAAAAAAAGTTTTATTGCGAAATTAAAAACTATCACAACTTGGTATTAATTATTAACACATATAAAAAATTATGACTTCAACATTAATTTTTATTGTTTCCATTAAACTTTATTTAATGATGGCTAATCATCCCTCCTGAGCCAACCTGGTGTTAGAGTGAGTGAGATAAAATATGTCGAGTGGTTAGCACAGTGTCAGATATTTCATAAGCAGGCAAGAAATGATGGTCTTCAAGATAAAAGCATTTTGGAAAAACTTAATTTTGTTCAAGAGAGGAATAAAAATAGTGCTAGTCTAATGGCTCGGCTGATTATCTGGGAATCCCAGTATGAAGTTCGGGTTTAGATATTCACTGACACTGTCGCTTTGATTGGTTTTGCCCTTTCTTGAGAGATGCGTAACATTAGCAACAACTATTGTAATTGTTATTATTATTATAAATATCAATATTGGTAATAATACTGGTCATAATTGCAGTTGGCATCAGTTGTTTTGTTTGCCTGGTATCCCAGCCCCCTGCTTGTGGTGCTATCTCGATTTTTCCTTTGGATAATTACCCCTGTCCATTGGATTTGGTCTTGGTTGAGATGTCGAAGTGTACACCCTTCTCTGGAGGGTGACTCAAATATGGTGGAGCTGATTTATTCTGAGAGCAACACCTTGGAGATATAGCATTAGCTCCTGTGTCTTACCTGGGGGTTCTCCTGCTTCCTGTGCCTTCCACACCTTGGCCGTTCAACTTATCCTTCGATTCTGTCAACTCTCTCAGAGCCACCCAGTAATTTTTCTTTCCTTTCTTCATAAGTTAACCAGAGGTGATACGCTTTGCTTAGTAATCAAAGGATCCTAAATAATATTATATTTGGGAGGCAATATTAGTAACCATAGCTGCAATTAGTTTCATTATTTCCAAAGTCATAGTGGTCATAACTAACATTTACTTACTATTGGTTATGTTCCAGGCACTATTCTAAGTGTTACTGCATTATACCCTCATAACTACCTGACGAGGCAGCAGATACGAACCAGTATACTCCCTTGTGAAAATGAGAAAACTGTGGCTTAGAGAGATCAAGTAACTCGCCCAGAGCTAACAAGTGATGGAGCCAAGTTTTAAATGTGGCATCTTCAATCTGGCACTTACACCCTTAATCACTGTTGTGCTTCTCTATGAAATCATTTGGGTGGGATGTGCCTGGCAATGTGCTAATCACTTTATATCAGTCGCCTCATTTAATTTTTCACAAAAGCAATCCAGTTTCAGTGTGGGTTCTGATTGCAGCCATACAGGTGAGGAAACAGGGGCTCAGGTGGGTGAAATGCTTTGTGCACAGCCGCTCAGCTACCAACATTCCAGAGCGAAGCCATCAAGCAGAGAACGGTCTGAGCCTGGCGGGAGAGGGATGAGGACAAGGGCCAGGTCTGCCCTGCCGGGGCCTCACTCACTGTTAACAGAACAAAAAAAAACTTGAAAAGATGCAGAAAATCAGGCTGCCTTTGAGGAGTCCCGGGAGGCTTCAGCAGAAAGGGAAAGCTTCCTTGTACTGAGATAACTTTGAACCCTCATTACTAGGCCAGTTCCCCCACCCCCCACCCCCCTTTCTTCTTTGAGAATTCCAGGCCTGATTAGATCATGCTCTGGGCTTGAGTCGGCCAAGGGCCGTGGTTTCAATCACTGTGATCCTGATGAACCTTACATGAACATCTTAAAAGGATAAATCTATTTATTTTACACTGAGATAATGGAAAATAAAGCACTCTTTGCTCCTCTCCAGGAGACCTCGCTTGCCAAGATGGTTTTCATGACATACTTCTTTAATTAGTTTATCTTCTCTGAAGAATGAGATTTGAAAACTAAAAAATAAAGAAGCCCTTAGCAGTGCGAGTGCCAAAATCAATGGTGGAAGCCAAGAGCGTCGTCATGGACCCTATTAATGAGAATTGGCAGGGTGATGTCTTTCCAGAAATGGGAACCAAGACCCCCAAATTCCAGTCAGTCTGGGGATACTTTCAGTGGCTATATTTTCAGGGCTATATTAGGAAATGAATTACGTGGAAGGCACTTGGTGGCTGCTGTTTGGCCTCCACTGCTGATACCAAATCTCACCAGCATTTATGGCTTCCACCCCTTAAGTACTAGGTCAAGCAGGCTTGAGAGCTGCAATTTGTGACCAGGAGGTAGACAGGGCCATTTTGAGAGGATTATCTGGCTGGGATGCTAATGGGGGTGGTGTGGAGCAATCAAGATGATGGCAGAGGGCCAGCCGAGTGGTGCAGTGGTTAAGTGCTGGCTTGGGAAGCCAGCGGCCCTGGTTCGGGTCCCACATATGAGGGCCAGTGACACTGCCCTCAAAAAAAAAAAAAAAAAATAGAAAAAAAAAAGATGATGGCAGAAGAACAAGTGATTTCTGCTTTGCCTTGTTAAGCAATTATTTCTAGACCAAAACAACTTTTTTGCAACTCCCAGAAGCATGGAAGGATGGGGTTGATTTAATATCTCTGTGCCTCATTTTCTCTTCTGTAAAATGGGGATAATCTAGTGCCTGACTCAGGCGAGATGGAAAGATGAGATACTGCGTGCACAATTCCTGGCAAAGGGTAAGCGGCCAGTAAATGTCAGGCTCTTATTATCATTACCCCACCCCCAGCTGCTTCCAAGCCATATTGCCCTGTGACCACTGGTCTGCCTTCAGGGGCTCATGGGCCCTTAGATTATCTCTAAATCCCTTCCTGTGCTAACATTCTGTTAGCTAAGTCCATCCCCCTCATTGTATAGGTGGAAAAAGAAATTGATGCCCAGATAAATTAACTGACTTGTTCAGAGTCATACAAGTAGCAAATCTAACTCTCTTGCTACTCTTACATATTAGTTATCTATTGCTGCATAACAAATTACCCCCAAACGTTGCATCTTAAAAGAACAAACGCATATTGTCTCCCACATTTTCTGAGGGTCAGGGATCTGGGAGTGGCTTACTTGTATGGTCTGGCTCCTGATCTCCCAATAGCATGCAGCTGAGGTGTTGACCAGGGCTGCAGTCAACCAAAGAAGGGCTTGGCTGGGCTGGAGAATCTGCTGGCAAGCTCACTTATATGGCTCTTGGCAAGAGGCCTCGGTTCCTTGCTGTGTGAGGCTCTCCACAGGGCTGCTTGTGACATGACTTCTCCCAGAGTGAGTGGCCCCAGAGAGGGTGCAAATGGGAGCAGCAGTATCTTTTGTAACCAAATTGCAGAAGTGATGGCCCATCACTAATCCCAAGTGCCGTTGGTCACACAGACCAGCTCAGGGACACTGTTGGAGGGCACGCCCGCCAGGAGGTGGAGACCTAGTGGACACCACCTTGGAAAGCAGCTACCACAAGACATAAAGACAAGAAACCTTAACGTGGTGCACTGGGACCTGCTTCCCTCCCCAGCCTCCCCTCATTGGTACTCTCTGGGCTGCAGTTTGCACGGGTCCTTTTTTAGTTCATCGCATATACTCTGTGCCTTCCTAGCTTGCCTTTGTAGGTGTTGCTTCCTCCACCTCGAACATTACCACGTCACTCTACCTGTCTCATCACCTGGAACACTAGTGTATCACTCTACTATCTCATCAGTTCCTCTTCTATTCACTCTATTTGTCTCTACCTGGAACACTCATGGACCACTCTATCATTTCATCAATAATTCCTTTTTAACCTTTAAAGTTCAGCTCTACCAACGCATCCTCCAGGAGGCCTTCCTTGATTCAGTAAACGAGGTCTGGTCTTGTGGTCACACGTGCTGTATTGGTAATAACAAAGCCACCAGTTAATTAATACATACAGGAGTATATGGTCTGACTTGCGTTCTGGGAACACAGCTCATAAAATTGGGCCTACATTCCAGGTTTCTTCCCTTAGAATCCTGCATCCATACATTTCATAACCACTTTTTAATCCCTGTTTCTAGAGGGAGAAAAACAGCTGTTATTGTACCTTGTCGTTAGCTCTAAAGGCTCTTTTCATGAGTTCTAAAAATAGGATCATGCCGATTTTCCAGGCTGAGCATCTAGCCTATATTTTTGTTTCCAGGCCCTTCCATTAACCACAAGAAAGCATTTTCGTTACAGTATGATACTTTATTCCCTTATCACTTTGATTCTTAGTTGTCAGTAAGTACAGAGGTATAAAAGTCACCAGCAGCACTCTTTGTCACAGGTTTTCTTTGGAGATCATGTCCCGCTTCTAGAGCCGGCCGGGGGTGGGGATGGGGGTGGGGGCGGGCATGGGGTGCGGGGGGGGGGGAAGAAAACTGTCTATTTTTACCCAGGACTGTGGTTTGGCATACTGGAAAAGCCACTTGGCACAGAGCTGCTAGTTCTCTTCCCTTTTGCTCAGAACACACAACACACACACACACTCCTTTGATTTATTTGCAGAATTATATATATGTATGTGTGTGTGTGTTGGGGGGGTAGGAGGGGTGTCTCAGCTGAGCTGAAAATAGAATTCAAACATGTGTCGAAGTGGTGGGGGCACCACCAGGAGGCTCCCCACCCTCACTGGGAGGGTCAGCCCCATGAAATCACACACGGACTGTGTCTGGTCCTGTATAGAGGAGGCTTCTAAGGGAAAGGAGGAACTGTTGGTACAGCAGACTCTGTGACCATTAGTGGCACAAGAAGGCCCTTTGGGAGATCTGGGTGACCCCGCAGGACTGTGAGTACGGGAGGAGGTAATCACCTCACTTGGAGGTGGACCGGCACCTGTTGACACTCGGGGCCCATCAGCTGTAGGAGTAGTGACAGGTAGCAACTCCTGTGTGGACATTGCCACTGAGCTAGTATCAGCCACAGCTTGGAGGCCACGCAGTCTGCTCAGGGGCTTTAGATGTAGGCGGCAGGAGTGAGTGGGGCGGGAGAAGGGAAAAACCCAGTGGCTGCAAATGGATGCATTGTGTCTATGACAAGTGACTGGTTTGTAAGCAGCTGGGAGACAGCTCCAGGGGTAGCAGGGTACAGGAGGCTGAGATCTCATGGGGCACTCATGTCCTCTATGATCCAATGGAAGCAAGCCAGTGATGGGCGGGAATGGCTATAACGGGTGATCTGTTCTTAGCCACAGACCAGCGAGACCTGAGAAACTCGGGTTTGTATAGAATAAACGACTGAAATTAGAGGCTGAGTGAGACCTCAGAGATCGTATAGTCCCACCCTTCACTTTACTGAGGAGGAAGCAGAACCCAAAGAGAAAAGCAAGCTTTCCAAGGGCAGATGGCTGAGCTGGAGGTCTGATTTCTAGCCTTGATATCTCTTCGTACCTAAGGGAGTTGGGAGAACTTACATATATCACTGATATTTTCTTAATACCACTGAGGCTCAGAAGGGTGGACTGATGCTAAGAGGCCAGCAGGCCTCCAGGTTGGGTGGCTGCACGTCATGTGACTGGAGCGATGGAAGAAAGCCAGTATACCCGAAATGTGATGGTTCAACCTGCACTCAAGAATGCCCACTCTCAGTATCGACCCTTTGGTCTGAAGGCTTGTGCTCAGCAAAGATGCTGTTGTTAGAGAAGTTGGGCCTTACAAGTAGGCATGGGAGAAGGTTTGGAAAAGGGAGCCGTTCTGTAGCACATGCAGAGATGGTCAGAGACGGTCTAGGTGCAGCCTGGGAGGGGAGGTCCATGGTGATACCAAGAAAAGTAAGCAGATGCAAAACACTGGGAAGGCGTGGAAGTGGAGGATGATGACAAATTGGGCCACTTCATATTTTAACCGGAGTCCCCTAGCTATTTCCATGGCCCCTCCAAGCAGGATTCCCTGGGTTTCAAATGATCTGATGTGCATCAGCCATGTGCTGAAAACTCCCCTTTCCCTGGCTAAGTCACGTCCTAGTCTGACCCAAGGCTTAGGTTCTTAAGCCTTACTTAGCTGCACATAAAGGCGGGGGGGGGGGGGTGTGGGGGAAGAGGAGAGGAGAGGGGAAAACAAAAGAAAAGAAAGGGGAAAGAGAATGGGGGTGGGGAGAGGAGGGCAGAGTCGAGGGAGATGTACAGAGAGACACACAGAGAGAAAGAGCAGGCATGGGCCATAAATTGCTTCCAGGGTGTGAGGAACCACAGACACCCACCTTCGAGACCTCTGGGGGCCACTGTTTAATAGCATCCAGCCGCCTGGCTGCAGGTGGGCCTCTCACCTGACTCCCATTAGAGCTCCTTGCCTCTGGAAATTGGTATGATTTATGGGTCCCTCTGGGCTCGTGGCCAGACAGCCACCCCTCACCCATCACATCCCAGCTGACCCTGAGTTCCCCTCCTTGCACGTAGTCCAGCAGGTGGATTTGAATTTCTAATGACTGCAGACACCTGTGTTTCCCTGAGGCGCTCGCCGTGGTGATGGAGAACAGACCCAAGCCATACCGGGAGGAAGAGCGCAGTGGAGGAAATACGAGAGACAGACTTGTTGGAGGCATGAAAATCACTGAAAGTGTGGACCCTGTTAGATTTCATTACCTGTTTACATTTCCCTGGCTGCATTCCACTGGTCACCTGCCCAGAAACACAATTGGAAACACAAACCTTAAATGCGATCAGATTTTCCAATGAAACATGATAAGAAAAAAAGGGTCCAGAGCCCAGTCAGAGGTAAATGGCCCCAGTACACCAGAGGGACATTCATGAGCAGCCCGGTGTCAATGCAGCCCTGGTCCAGCCTGACTTATGGTTGTCCTGAGGCCCTGGGAGGCCCACTGGGAAGGAGGTTTGCAGAGCCCACGGGAGGCATGCATGGACTTGGGTTTCTGGGGGGCCCTCTGCCAGATCCCTCCCGACCTTTAACTCCTTTGGAGAGGAGCAGACTTCTCTTGATTACGATTCTGTTGCTGCTGATGGAAACTCCAAGATTGCAAGTTTGTGGCCTCCGGTCAAGCCAGCAGTGCAGAGGGAAGACAAAACTCAGTTACAAGTCCAAAACCCCTCAAGATGCAGCACAATTCATGCTGCTCACCTCCAAGCTGCTTAGCAAAGAGTAACCCCTTCATTCCCAGGGAGCATGGTTTGAAAACCCTCCAGATCAAGTCAGGCTGAGTCCCTGGTGCCAGCTCTCAAGAGCCAGAAGTCCCCTGCTGCTGCTACTGCTGCTGCTTAATGGGAAAAGAGGTCCCTGCTAAAAAACCTTCATGGCTGTCCTTTGGAGCCAATTGAAAGAATTTTCCCTTTTAGTAGTAGTCTAGCCTATGACCTTGGAGGAGGTAACTTCTGCTCCCTTAACTCCTTATGTCTCAAACTATAGTACATAGACCAGTATCTTTGGCATCATTTGGGTTCCTGTTAGAAATGCAAAATCTCAGGTCTCTGTCCCAGCCCTACTGGACCAGAATAGTACCCTGCATTGGGCCTTGCTGCTCGCAAGGTATTCGGAGGTGGCCGTTGTTAGATTGGCTTCAGTAAGCAGCAGTCTGGACTGCTGTATCATGTAACCTTTATTACGGCTAGTATGGCCCATCTCTTCATGTGCCCGTCATGCCAGGTATGGGTGGCTGATGGCAAATACCGGCTAATGTCAGTTGGCCATATTCTGTCTATTCAATAACTTTTCCATGGTGGATGTTTTCTTGTTCACCATGATCACAGTTTTTGGGTCCTACTTTGTGCCCACTACCAAATGCCCAACCATATGCCTCTACTCCAGACTTTCTTGTCTCCACTCATTTAGTCCTTTTCATTTTGGGCTGCTGACCAGCCAGGGAGGCCATTTGCTACTGTCCAAGAGTCTATATACGTTCTCACTTCAGGCCACTTTTCTTTCCACACAAAGCAGATGACTTGGTGCACCACTCAAGGCTCCACCCATTGGAAAGACTTTCCCTTAGTGCTGTCATTCAAGTACACTCTGAATGACACCCACCATCCATTTGCAGCTTGGAACTCATAGAGATGTTACATCTGTGTGTTTTCTCCTTCAGCTAAGTTGTATTAGTAACCCCCTAACCATCTGGCCATAGGAGCAAGCTGAGGGAGGGGCACTGGACAACCATGGAGGATGGCATGGGAGTCTGGGGTTCCTGCTTATGAAGCCTGATTATTGTGCCCTCTGGTCCTGCTTGGGATCCATTCTGGTTGTACCAGTTCCATCTTAGCATGGCCTGCTATGGCTCCGTGTAACGTTATGACTTGGAGAGTCTGGTAGAACTCAGCTCACGATGGGCAGTCATATATTCATAGTCACTTGATATACGAGAGTCAAATATCCCATGTCCACGAGGGTCCAGTAACTCCCTAGAGTATGTTCCTCAAAAAAGCAAATGCTGCAAATGATATGGCCTTGGTCCGGAACGCCAGGGGCCTGTGTTGTGACTCTCCCACCCGAGCTTGCTGTAAGATCCTCCCCACATCTTTTCCCACCACTGACCTCCAACAACAAGTGGTCGGCTGGGTCATATGCTCCAAGTGCAGAGCTACTTGTACCATGACCAAACTGATGGCAGACCCCTGCCTTGCGCAGGCCCCACACAAAGCTGGCTGCCTTTCAGATTTCTTGGCACATGGGCTGGAATAGTATTGCTCGATGTGGAATGTGCTGTTTCCAGAACCCAACCCAAAGAGGCCTGACAGACATCATATTTCATTCTTGGTTGTAGGGGATGAAAAGTGCAGCAGTTTGTCTTTTACTTTGGGCAGTATTTCTCAGCATGACCCTGATCCCTGGACCCCTGAAGATTTTAGCAATGCACCATTTCCCTGCATCTTCACAGGGTTTATCTTGCACCATCTGAAGTGAGCTGCCTTACCAAGGCCTCCAGGGTGCCAACCATCTCTTACTCCTCCTCCTCTGTCATTGGTGTAATGAATCAATGTGATATTCTGCAAGATATCCAGATGGCCCGGATTTCTTCTGACTCTATTGTGACAGCAGGGTGATTAACATAGAGCCAGGACAGTACTGGAAATGATTGTCCATTCCACATGAATGTCAGTTTTTTCTGACTCTCTTCTCTGATTGGGATGACAAAGAACTCGTGGCCTGCACACTACTTACCTTAATCTGCTCTAGCAAAGATACCATGAATGGCAAGACAGCCATATTGGAACTACTTCTTGGTTGAGTATGTGAGTGTCTACAGTTATTCTACAGTATCCATCTGATTTCTTCAGGGACTTGACTGGTGAATTAAATTGAGATATGGAGATATGAAAAAATACCACCCCCACTGCATCATTCAGATCCTTAGGGGTAGAACTAATCTCTACCATCCCCTAGGAATGTGATCATTGTTTTTGATTCACCATCCTGGGAAGGGGAAGGCATTTTCAGAAGCTTTTCTCGGTCTTTCTATTATGATGGGCCAAGGATCGCATGTAGAGTTCAACACTGAGTATGTTGATTCCAGTTATATATTTTGAGACCAGGAAAATGATCACTAGGTGGGTCCATGGGCTCACTGGACCCATGATAAGCTGGCATTCAGCCAGGACTCAATTTATTAACTTGCTTCCATATGCCCCTCACAGGTGGCCATGATGCCATCTCAGGTCTCCAGGTATTGATGTCATTTTAGACTCTGTCCAATAATCTTCAAAATGTATTGGTATTTCCCTTTCCTTAGTCCACAGTCATCTGAGTCAGTGGTTGTAGGTCTTTTTAGGGAAATATCAGGGATTCATTATAATATATATTTGCCACGGTGTTGCTGTACTCCCTTTTGGGGACCTATCCACCTTTATAGCCAAGATCTGGGTATGAAAATTGGCTGAGGTACAGGAATTGAGCAAAGTTCGTGACTTACTGTTGGGATTACCACCTTCAGCCTCCTGGTTATCCATTCCTGCCCTTTGTGATTGTATATATTAAGCAGCACCTTCCTTGTCTACTTATCTATTTTGTCCCTAGGAATACCATGTTCTGCTAACCATCTTCACCACTCCTTGTGGGTTAAGCCCCTTGGTTGTCCCTTCACTGTTGCTGATTGTGAGGGTCTTGTAGGGCCTCCTTATTGATAGTGGTTAAACACCACCACCTGGACTCTATTGCTTCAAGGCCTCATTGTGCCCCTTGCTATTAGTAGCCCAAGTCCTGTGACATAATTCCTACAACCAGCCCTAGCCTGTAGAGGAAAGCCACCACTGAATGTCTTGGTGAGGCCCAGACCCATCCCACGCACATTTCTGATGGCCTTGGTGAAGTGTCTTTTCTGCATCCTTCCATGGAACAAATCTCCGATGGATCCTGTCTCCTCACATATCCAATGTGGCCTGCCCACTTCCCTGAGCCATTTAATCCCACCATCTTCTGTCGTAGCTCAGGCATTACCACTTTGGTCAGTGTGGACTACTGCTTTCTCCAGGTTTCTAAGAGTTACCTAGCAGCGAAGTTGCCTATACCCATGTTGCTGAAGAGTACTCCCTAGAAAAGAACTCTTGCCTATCCATTCTTGTGTTCCGTACCCCTTGGTCCAGCAACCTCAAAATCCAGTTTCTCAGGTATTCCCCTGACTCCTGCTCGCACATGCTAGCTAGTTCTTGCAGCTCCAATTGCGTTCGTCTCTTCTTTTCCATATCAGTCCCATCACTCCCTAAACTTGGATTATGCTGGGATTTAACCCTAGTTATTGGCCTGGCAGCCAGGACAAGCCTGTGGGGAAAGTCCTGAGAATGACACCGTTTCTCTTGCAGTGAGAGGCTCTTGCTGCACCTTCCCACAGGAGAGAATTCTAGTTTTTCACAGGGACAGGTGAATTATCTCTGTAGGTGTGGAAGATTCAGAGAAGTCAATGGAATTACTGGGTTCCATTGGCGGCATCCATCTGGGTGACTCAATCTCATGTTTAGGAAGTCAAGTTTTTCTAGCCAGGGCACTGATTTTAGCATAGAAGACCTGCCTTCACTAAGCACTCAATTCTCTTTGAAGCCTGGCGACTATAAATATCAGGACCTCTGTTGTGTCCACTCTCCTACTGCAGGAGCAACCAAAGAGGACCACTGGCTTTCACACTTAGTTCTCCAGTCTGTTGATTGCCCTTACTTGGTCACTATCCCTCCGTATGGCATCAGTTCCATTTAGTAACTAGCTATTTCCATCGTCCTTAAGCATGTTGTTTCTCCATAATGTTCAAAGGCCGGAATCATCATACCAGCCAAGGCATTCCCCTCCACCAGGTTGTTCTTTTAAGTAACCACCTGTGAAATTTTTAGCAGTTGGTTTGCTACCTTGTTGCAGGAATTATCTGTGCCTTGAATTCCATTTGGGATGGGGCCTTCCTTACTAGCTGTGTGGTGAGTGATCCAGAGTCCAAACCCCATCTTGCCACCTCTTTTTGATCATTCCTGGTACCAGTTGTGCTGGTTGGTTCCTCTAAGAATCAGACACCAAGCAGAGTTAGAAGTGCAAGACATAATTATTGGTGGTGAAGTCTGTGAAAGATAAAAAGGAGAAGGAGCAGGAGTCGGCAGGGAGGGTCTCAGCCTGCTATGCAGATCTGACACGGAAAAGCAGCGGGGAACAAAGGAGGCCTGGGTAGGAAAGCCTCAGACAGGTGCAGTATTCAGGACTTCTTGGCCAGCACAGCAGGGAGCTCTAGTGCAAATATTACCTATAGAGGGATCCTCCACTGGCTGGAAATGGCCAGGTCCCCATACCCTCACCGACTGAGAATAACATGGCTTCAGTTCACATGCTGGAATTAGGTCATTCTGGGTAGGCTTTGGAGGGTCCACACATCTCCTGAAATTGGAAGCAAAAATCAGTATGTGTGTGTCCATTTTTCTAGGAGCCATAGCTTTTCACTAGATTCTCCAAGGATTCCCTGATGCCCAAAGGCAATGTAACGTTGATACGAAGCTTCATCTGATCTTCCCAACACTTTCTGCTGGCCCCTTTCATTTCCCCACTGGTTTAAAGAGTTGTTTGTGTATTTGCACGCCAGCTGCACTGGCCTTCTGTGTGTTCCTCAGGAACACCGCTCGTTTCCAACTCAGAATCTTTGCATTTTCTGTTCCCTCTGCCTGGAACGCCCCTTCCTCAGAGGCTCCCATGGCATTTTGCCTCTGGTGTCAGCTTATAGTCACCTCCTCAGAGAGGCCTGCCCTGATACCACAAACTGAAGTTCCTTCCTCAGTCACTCTTGCGCATACTTCTCCATTTCACTTCTGGTATGGCACTCTCACCAGCTGATCCTTCTTTATTTGTGTATTACAGATCTTTGCCCAATTGTATGTAAGCTCTATGAAAACATGAATCATTCTGTCTTATTCACCTTTCCTTACCTTATCCCGTAGAATGGGGCTGACGCATAAGAGACACACAGAATGCTCTCTTAAAGAATAAATGCTTGTTCTCTCTATTAGAAAATATTTTCCTATGTGTCCCCTTCTTACATCTCCTTGTAGCTACTTCTTTATAGCACTATAAAATATATTATATAGACAATCTAAACATACTAAAATTCCAGATAATAACAGATACCTATGTACTCACCTCAAAGATAAAATACATGTTAACATTTCACTTCAATTGCTTCAGATTTTTCCTTTGCTTATTCTATATTTTAGCTAAAACTTCAGCTCCCACATTTTGCTACATGCTCCCTTTTCAGTGGGAACTGCTATGTCCTTTCTGCATGGGTTTTTAATGGTTTAATGATGTATCTCTGTATTCCTAAATAATATATGCTATTTTTATGTCCTGAGAGTTTATATAAATGTGTGCATTCTGTATATATCTTTTGGTAATTTGGATCTGGGTATTTACCCCTGATGTTGAGCTACAGAATGAACTCGAGAGCCATGCTACCTGTGGAGTCCTTGGTATGCACGATAATACAATTCTTTGTTGTTTAAGCCACAGGAATCTGGGCTTGCAGCCTCCTCACTGTGTTGGTAACATTTCTCACTGTTGAGTTGTTAAGCTGTGGCTGGCTGGCAGTTTTTGTTTATCTGCAGGTTTACCTGGATACAGACAGTTTTAGTATCTCCTCTAACCCAGATTGCCCAATTCAGAAACCTTTTATATTAGTCATTTATTGCTGTGTAATAAATTTAGCAGCTTCAAACAACACAATTGATCATCTTGCCTAGTTCCTGCGGGTTAGGAATCTGGGAGCAGCTGAGCTGGGTGGCTCTGGCGAGGGGACTCACAGGAGGTTGCAGTCAAGTACCACAGACATAGGGAGGGCTGGGGAATCTGCTTCTGAGCTTATTCATGAAACTTGTCAGGAAGCTGCAGGTCCTTTTCATATGAGACTCTCCCTAGGGCTGCTCACACAGCATGGCAGCTGGCTTCTCCCAGAGTAGAGAGAGAGAATGAGGGGGCCTCCTCCAACACACTGCTATGTACCCCCTCAACATCCCCATAGTCGTCAGCTGGAGTCATCTCTGACTGCTCTCTCACTGCTCTCCTCCACACACACCAAAATCACCGATCCTTTTCACCTTCTCCAAGCCTTCTACATCAAGCCACTTCTCTTCATCCTGTTGGATGCAGGATGCAGTCAGAGAGAGCCGAGTCCGAGGCACAGATCAGATCCACTCGCTGGCCCTCAAATTGTTTCTCATTGCCCTCAGAATCAAGTTCATGGTGCTCAAGGCCTGCCTGCATCCCCAGCCTCCTTATTACACGGCCTTCCTCATCATGTCCCTGTTTTTCTTCAGGCCTGAAGTTCAGTGTCACTTCCTCAGTGAAGCTTTCCTGATCCACTGACAGAATTGTCCTCTTCCCCCCATTACATGCGTCCAGGACCTTCTGTCCTCACTCGTGTTGCTCATCACATTTGCTCAGCGTCTCATTGCTGTCTGGACTATAGATCCACAAGGCGAGGGTCACACAGGGATTGTTCACAGCCATACTCCTGGACCTGAAAGGATATCTGGCACAGAGTAGACATGCAGTAAATTGTGTTGAATAAATGAACGATTTTTACCTTGTAAGTATTTGTGTTTTCTCCTTTAGCACACAGAAGGAGGTTGCGTAGAAGGAGACCAGTTGCTTTGTTATCAGAATCCTATTTATCCCAGTGGACAGGTGGCAACGCTGACCACACACAGTCAATGCAAGGCGGGGGATTTTCTGAGTCCTGGGACAACATTCCTTTTTTTCTTTGATTGCCTCCATTGATCAAGTTTTTATTTATTTACTTATTTTTCAGTTACAGTTGACATTCAGTATTGTTTTATATTAGTTTCATGTGTACGGCATAGTGATTAGACATTTATATCATTTATGCAGTGATCCCCGATAAGTCCAGTACCCCCTGACACTATCCATGGTTGTTGCAACATTGTTGACTATCTTCCCTATGCTGTACTTTCCATCCCCATGACTATTTTGTGACTACCAATTTGTACTTCTTAATCCCTTCACCTTTTTCACTCGGCTCCCCAACCCCCCTCCCCTCTGGTAACCTTCAGTTTGTTCTCTGTGTCTATGAGTCTGCTTCTGATAAACACTCTCTCCTTAACTGAACTTTGGTCAAGCTTCTCTGAGCCTTTTCTCAAGTAGGCCCTCTGCTTGGGCCTTTTCCTCAAGAGCAAAAGTCCTGCTAAGTCAGTTTAGTGAGAGTCCTCATTCACTGATGTCTGATGATTACCCTTGATATCTGATCAAATTCCTCAAACCTGCCTCTCCCCCAGATGATATATAATCACCCTGGCCTGCCTTCAGCAAGAATCCCATCAAATCACTTCAGCCAGAATACCCCCTTTACCGCTGATGTTCCCTCTTAGGAATTTTCTACCTACTGACCCCCCACTCTGCTCCTTGACTGTAAATGCCCACTTTTCCTAATTGTATTCAGAACTGAGCCCAATCTCATTCCCCTACTGCAACACCCCACTGCAGTGGTCCCTTGAATAGAGTCTTCCTCACCGTCTTTAACAAACATCAGAATGATTTGTATTTTAACACCTGGACAGGGTCCACTCAGGACAGGCCTCTCAATTTGTCTTCCAACAAATGCACACTCTTTCCCTCGACCTCCCACTAGAAGCACAAATGTGCGAGGCAGTATTTTTTCAGACGTGCATTTGCTTCAAACCGAGAGAGCAACATGACCTAACTTATGTCACTAGACCGAAGGAAAATGGTACCTATTCAGTTTCATTTCAGTTAAATATGCGAAGGGAGAATTTTTGGAAAACTCTAAGATTAGATATTCACTGATGTAATAATAGTGAACATTGATTGAACTGCCTCATTTAATCTTCTCCCCCAAAATTACAAGGTAGCGATTCCCTCTGTATTATGGATGAGGGAGCTGAGGCTCAGAGGGACCAGTGAATGTGCCCAAGTTCACACAGATGGTAGACAGTAGAGTCTTGCTTCCTACTGGGGTCTGAGACCACTGTACCCTGTTGCCTTCTCTTGGACTTATTCTTTTTGTTTCCTTCTCCACCCAAAAGGGCTCAACTGTGTGGAACTCTTAAGCTAGCCACTTGGGTTGTGGTCAGATTTTTTTTTTTTTTTTTTGCCAGTGTTCGTTGCAGTGCTTTGCTGTTCAGTTGCCTAGCTGACAACATCACTTATTAAATTGAAGTTTATAAATATACATATGGAAGTCAAGAGCGGGTTTCCCCAAGTGATTCAGGAGCACATTGACTACGAAAGAGAGGCCCACTGGCTTTCAGCCATTTGCATGAAGAATGACATAGAGCATGAAGAATGCGGCCCGAGAAAGAACCACAGATGCATCTACCCCCTTGCGTGGCTCCCAGTGGAAAGAGAGTGGAGCTGAGCCAGACCTGGAGGCAGAACATTATTGCTCGTTGTGTAGGTGAACAGACGGTATTTATTAGAGCTGGAGACTTCCATGGTGGGGCCAGTTAAAGCAGGCTCCGGTGGAAGGGCCCTTTGTCTTTTCCACAGACTTACCCTTCTCCATCGCTGGCCCCGGTTGACTTGAACTTTGTGTTTTGTGTAGTCGATGAAAAGCAAACTGGTTACCAGCAGTCTGGGATGCCTCTCCCAGGTTTGCAGACCAGTTCCATCCCAGCGCTTTCCACGCACTATGTTACTCCTCAGCTGTGATCTGCAGAAGTTACAGCTTGGAGAATGGGGAGCTGTTAGCATTCACAAGACAGCCCTCCCTGCTTCTATGTATTCATTTACGGTTAACCGGCCTTCTTGGTCACACTGAAACAGGTACAGGTTTTGTTAGAGTGCCTCCTCCTTTCATGAGAAGATTAGTGGGCATAGTGACTTGTTAATTAAATGGGTGGCCTGACTCCATCTACTACAGCCAGTGGTGGATTTCTGAGGACTGATTTTAAGCAGATAATTCGTAATTCTAGGTATCATTCCCTACTTTCCCACTTGGCACTTTGCCTTTTCACCCATAGCCTTTCTGGAGATTTATTGCCCCCAGAAGTGGGTGTAGAAGATATGGGCAGGAGGGAGAGATAACCATAATAAAAATGGCCAATGTTTATTGAGTGCGTAGCATATTTTAGGCACTGGTGGAGCTCTTTACTCCAACCCTATGGGGTTAGGGACCATGATTCTTTCCACCTTACAGATGAGAAAACTGAGGCCATCATAGGTGAAATAACTTGCCCAGGTGTACAAAGGTAGTAAGTGGTCCAGCTGGATTCAATACTAGGCAATGTGATCCAGAGCAAAGGTTCTTAAAGCAGAAATAGAGAAACCAGGAGTGGGCGAGGGCCCTCCAAATATCCGTTGTACAGTTTATAGCCCAGACTCAACAATTGTATATACTTTCTCCCAATCCAACAAATATTTGGTCAGTTATTCAGTGTCAACTTATGAAGATCAGTGATTGACAAAAAAGTTGGGAGTTTGCAGATCCCGTTGAGACTTTGAAGAAGGTTATGGTTCCCTCTTACTCCAGAAAAATGCATGCAAAATTTTTGCATATAATTTACAGAGGTTCAAAGGCCCTCTATAAACTCCCTCCCAATAGGCATCCAGAAGAACCTCAGGTTAAGAACCCCTGATTCAGAGCAATACTAAACTATCAATATGAAAAATTGAGCTGACCATAATGGGGAGAAAGGAAGCTCAAGTTGTGTAGGAAAATCAAAATTTATGTAGGGCAGTATGGCCTCAGGCAAACTACTGACCTTTTCTGTGTCAGAGTTGTAGTAGCTTCCCTCTTCCTCTACCAGCCCAAGTTTACTGTAAAGTTCAACAAGGTGATATCTTAATCACTGCTTTGAGGTCCCAGAGAAATGTGTCTCACTCCCTTTTGAGAATCCCTTTCCAGGTTCCAAAGCCCTAGGAAATCTGCAAACCCAAATTTGAGAGGACAAACTAGCAGGGACTAAGGACTCTTGTGAGCATTCCAGGAATAGAAGTGAGGGTTGGTACCCAGGCTTACCTGGCAGGAGGGACTTCCTTAGGCAGCAGGCAGTCAAGTTTATCACCTGGGACCCCCCGTTGGGGGTATAATTGCTATAGGGAAGAAGCTACTGGGTATTAATTCAGGGAGATTGCATGTGTATGGGGGAGGGGAGTAAAGGGGGGTAGTGTCAGCTGATGGTAGAAACAGACTCCTGAGAGGCTCTAACACCCACAGCTATTTGGAAACTAAGTCACCTGCTCCCCACTCCCATCACCAAAGGATTAGACTAGGGCTGGGTGACCATCGACAAAGTAAACCTCCCCTGTCTAACCTCTGCTTAGATGTGCTGCCCTTTGGTATTTTCCCCCACTTTTAAGGCTACTCTTGGTGACTGTTTTAAACAAATTTCATCTGGAGGGGGAAGTTGAGGGTGAGGAAGGAGGCTCATACCATGGCATTTCCTTGGGGTCAGTCTCAAACAGTTACTATAGCTAATGATTCACCTTTATGAGGCATTTAGTATGAGCTATGCCCTATGCTAATCTCATCAAATTCTTTCAACAGTCAACAAAGTAGGTTTGATGATTATTTCCATTTGACACATGAGTAAACAGATTCAGAGAGTGAGTTAGGGTACTGAAACCCAGTCAGGAAGTGGTGAATCAAGGATTCGAACCCAGGTCTTGAACTGCTGAATTCTTGCTCCCAGTCCCTGTGCTGCAGTGGGCCCTGCAGCATGGCTGGGATTTAGGAATTTCTCCCCCAGAGGAGCATCTGGGTCAGTGCTCCTGCCCTCCAGCCTGTGCCCAGCCCTGGGGACTCTGCCTTCCCCCACTTCTCCCATCACTTTTCCCCTTCCGTTCCCATTGCTTACTCCTTACCCAGGCCTTCATCCACAGTCCCTGTTGTCCTCTTTTTGCCAGTCCCGGTCTCCTCCACACCTCAGTTGGATACCAGGGTGACTTCTCTTCCTAGGACTTTGCTTTGGGCCCAGCGCCCCCTGCTCCTAAACTACCAGAGTCCCCCATTAACTACAGAATAAAATCTAATCACCTTGGCCACACGCTTTCTCTTTTCCTGCTCTCTGCCACATCCCAACTATACATATTGCCTATCCTCTTGGGTTGGCGTGTGTGTGTGTGTGTGTGTGTGTGTGTGTGTGTATGTGGTGTGTGTGTATGTGGTTTGTATGAGTGTGCATGTGTGTGTGCGCATGTGTGTGTGTGCATGCGTGTGTGTGTGCACACACATACATGCTGTTTAACATGCATTTTAATGGTGTCTGTGGCCATGATTCCTCTGGGGAAAAGAAAAAATATAAACATGTAATACAAACATGTAAATACTCATTATTTCCTAGTGGCACTGTCCAAAATTCAGTGTTTTCTTCTAGAAAGTTCTTCCCACTCCCCCCATGGATTGAGTTTCTCTCTCAGGCCCCGGATCAAGCTTCCCCAGCTCAGGGAAACCTCCCCATTGTCCCTGGCCTGAAGGGTCACTTATTCCCAACTTGGTTCTTCATCTGATTGTACGAACTGGGACCAAGCATGGCCTGATGCCCAGCTCTTCCCGGAGTTAGACCTGGGTGTGATTCCTGCTCTGCCACTTCAGCCAAGGGACCTGAGCACATCACTTAATCTCTGAGTCTTGGTTCCTGCATCCATACTATGTGGACACTACCGTCTATTGTACACGGTTACTATAATGGTTAAAATAAATGCGGTATACACAGCATCCTAAGAAACAGTAGAGCCCAGGGGCCTAGGACAATAGCTCCTGGATCCAAGCTGCCTGGGCTCGAATCCTGGCTCCGACATTTACTCACTGTGTGACCTTGGATAAGCTAGTGGACTCTCAGTGACTCAGTTTCCCTATCTGTAAGATGGAGATGATAGCTTTATTGTGAGGAATAAATGTGTTAATACATGTAAGGTGTCGACATAAGAAACTTGTAGGGAATTTTATACCCTGTGCACAGAGCTGTTAGTGCTGCTGGACTCACCACGACGGGGCATCGTGGGAAGATGAATTTTTCCAGTAGCCTACAGATGCAAAAGAGAATGTCTCCAAACTGATCCCCTGGAGCAAAAGGTCACAGGGAAGGAGAGTTTAGGGGGTAAGAGAGCTTGGGGACAAACCTGGAAGGGGGTGGGGGGCTGGTTCCCTTTCTCCTCCCATCACCAGGGCCTCCTCCCCACAAGGCTACTTGTGGTTAGCAGGGGAGCTCCTATCCTAGGCCACTGAACAGAGGGGGTTGGAATGGCTCTGGGGCTTCAGGCCGCACCTGTGCCTCCCCGCAGCCCCGCCTACCTCTGCCCCTTCCAGCCATACAGGGGCCTGCCAGCCACACGCCCCTCCCTCAACCTGGCCAGGTAGCACAGCCTGACCCGGGCTGGCCTCGGTGCTCCGCAGTGTCCCTTCCAGCCACAGTCCGGAGCCTCCCTGCGTGGCCACGCCTCCCCAGGCCCCGCAAGGGTTAAGGCAGCTGAGAGGAGAGGTTTGGGCTGACGTCGCTCTCCTTTAAGGTGGTTCCCTTGGATGAGGATGGGAGAGCCTGGCGAGCTGAAACCCGAGCTCCCGCTCAGCTGGGGCTTGGGGAGGTCCCTGTAAGAACCGCCTGCCCGCCGGCCTCCCTGGGTTTCTCCCCAGCAGTCGCTCCCGGTAACCGGCTGCGGGAACGATGGAGCTGGGCTGGTGGACGCAGTTGGGGCTCACTTACTTTCAACTCCTGCTCATCTCATCCTTGCCAAGAGGTACTGTGAGTAGCGGTCAGGGTCCCCCAGTAGGGGGCATCTCCCTGCTGGACTATGGTAGGGAGTGGGACTGAGAAGTCCCAAGAGTTGATGCTGGGGGTGGGGTAGGGTGGGGGGCGTCTAGCCATACCCTGGAGGACTTGGTTGGTGGTGCTGGAGTGCCTGCCGACCTCGCTGAGAATGTGACAGGGTTTTGTCATCCCAACTTGTGAGACTGAACTGTCTTAAAAAGGGGTACCTACCAACTCCAGGTTTTTGTTTATTTGTTTGTTTAGCTCTTTTAAAGCATAAAATTAGGTCCAGGCATCTTTCCAGTCTGGGTTACCCACTCTGACTTGTAAAAGCTGTTTCCCCAGGAAAGAGCCCTTTCAGAGGTGAGAGGGAAGGAGAGACATGAATAGAGACAAGGCTTGCAGCCAGGGTGTTCCTGCTGTGAATCTCGCTGGGGAGATCTTAGAGTTGCATCCCTTCATAACAGCTTCGGCCCAGCCTGGGAGATTTATTTACCCACTCAGCATAGACACACTTCCTTCCCCATAAGAAAGAGAAAGAAGAAGAAAATGCTGAGGTTAAAAGTGCAAGTCGTTTCTGGGATGCACAGTGTTTGTTTAGAAAGAACTCTGGCTTCTGTGTTTTTCACATGTCATTTTCTGAGCCACAAACCCATGTCCAATGGGCTCTTGGGGGCAAATGAGGCTAAAACCAGACCAGAGCTTCTGGGAGCCTCTCTACCCAGCTGAGGGCAGAAGCGAGGGGCTGGCAGGCTTGTTGTGGAATTACTCTCTGGCAGGCAGGGACCCGGACTTCTTAGAAGCATCTGTCCTTACAGTAGCTCAAGGGTTGAGGTGTCAGAAGGTAAGAACAGGATGCAATGTGCAGCTAAGACAAAACAGGGTAGCTTTTCGTAGGAGCAGGGACTTTGGTGAGCTTTTGCTGCCTCCCTTCTGTGCTGGTTACCTGTCACCTGGGCTCTGCAGACTGAGAGGGGGGTGCTCCATTGCTGCCATGAGCTGGCAAGTTCCCAGAGAATGAAACAGGTTACATGGGAGGGGTGAGGGCACTAAATGCAATAACCTACTGTATAGAAGGGGGACTCCACCATCATCCCTTCCTGATGAACAAAAAGCCAAGATTCGTGAATAAAACCTCACTTTGGTCAATACGTTCTACCTACTGATGTTAGCCTGTCTGCCCCAGGTGAAATCATCCTTGGTGATGGACTCAAGCTGGAGAGAGTGTTTCCTTTGAATTTTGTCTCATCTGGAGCAGCTCAAAGATAATAATGAAGAAAGCAGGGGCCCACGAGGGGCCTGATAACCCATAAACCCAGATACTTGCAGGGGTTTGGGGTGGGGAGGGAAGGTGACGACTTTGCATGAAGAGTCCTCCTTGCTCCATCTCTGCCTTTTGGAGCCAAACCTCCAGGCAGCAGGAGCCTGGCTCCTTCCCAGAGCCCCAGGGCTCAGAGTACGCCCTTCTTCATGGCTGCATCCACCGTCCCCTGCTTCTTTTCTTCTATAATGTGGCAGGTGAGGCCGCTCAAACCCATAAAAGTTTTTTTAAAAAGCTCAGCTGCCCCTTTTTCCTTGCCCAGCATCTGAGAAACCCGTTTGTTCCTGACCTGAGACTCTTTTACCTTCTGCTGTGGAAAAGCCCTGGGGAGGTGCGTGGTGTTTTGGCAGCCAAGCTGCTGACTGAACCGCAGAGCAACTTCCCATGTTTAGCAAGGGTATTTCAGTCGTGGAGCCATCACAGTTAGAGGGAAGACAGGAGTAGCGTGGAGAAGGGAAATATTCCTTTAAGTTCTGAGGGAGTCAACTCCCTACTGGCATCTAAGTCTGGCCCCCTCGTCAAGAGACACTTGGAAGGGTATCTCCTCTAATTGCTTTTCTAAAAGGAGTATTTGATGAAATGTAAACAACCACAGGGATGGCACGGGAGGTCTTTGTTACTCACCGGCATGGGACACATGTTGGAGGATGAGAATCCAAACATTAGGCCAAGCGATAACCCAACATAAACAGCATGTGAGGGAGAAACCCAACTCCACTGACTTCACCAAATAGCAGTAGCTCTGCCAGCAGGATTCTGCCCAAGAGGAAAAACTCATTTAAAATATGTGACTCTGGGGAATGAAACCTTAATATGGATAACTGCGCAAGTCTTGCTTCCAACAGACATTAGCTTGTGGGGAACGAACATAAAGGCAACTGGGGAAGATAATTTGAAGCACAGATATTCAGTGGGCAGGAGAAGGAGCTGAAGAAGGGAATGTGGAAAGAAAGCAAGGGGGGGAAGGAGTGGCAAGAAAAATTAGATGTTGGTTTTTAATGGGATGTGTTGGCAAATTCCAAGGAGAGAGAGCTATGAAAATTGGGCCTTCTTCTTGGCAGGGGCGGATTTTTGTGGGGACTGAAGGGAGTGTTCCCCTGATGCTTATTCTTCCAAACTCCTGGCTTTTCCAACAGGAACATAATTTAATGGTGGGATCATGGAGTTTGGGAGCTGGGAGGGACTTTCGAGACCATTAAATTTGAGTGCCTCACATTCAGAGGACAATGAGTTAAGCGCCTACCTAGCAAGATTTATGACGTGCCCAGTCTTTGAGCCAAATGCTTTCCGTGCATTCGTTCGCAGTCTAGCCTGATAAGGTAGTGCCGTTTTTCTCCCCATTTTACACATGAGATTCAGAGAGGCTCTGTGACCTGTTCAAGGATACACAGGCACAATTCCTCAAAAAAAAATTTGATCCAGCAATTTCACTGCTGGGTATAAATACAAAAGAAGCAAAAGCAGGGACTGGAGGAGATATTTGTAAGCCAGTGTCCATAGCAGCATTATTCCCAACAGCTGAAAGTTAGAAACCCAAATTGTCCATCCATCGATAAACAAAATGTGGTGTATACATACAATGGAATGTTAGCCTTAAAAAGGAAGGAAGCTCTGAGACATGCTGCAGCACGGATGAACCTTGAATACATTAATCTGAGTGAAATAAGCCAGACACAAAGGGGCAAATGCTGTATGATTCCACCTATATGGAGGACCCAGAGGAGTCAGAGACAGAAAGTAGAATAGTTACCAGGGGCTGGGGGAGGGGAAGAATGGAGAGTCAGTGTTTAATGGGCACAGAGTTTCAGTTTGGGATAATGAAAAGGTTCTGGAGATGCGTGGTGGTGAGAATTGCACAAGCCACTGAACTATACACTTAAAAGTGATTAAAGTGGTAAATTTTGTTACTTACATTTTGCCACAATAATAATAAAAAGAGAATGCGCAGATTAGTGGAGGCTGGGGGGAACCCAGATGATCCTAACTCAATCTCACCTGGTACCAGCTGACTTCAGCTCACACGTGAAATGGAGTGACTGATTATGCTGATGCCCATCTCATCTTGGCAAAGCTTTAGGACACATGGGGGTGGAGGGGAGAGTCCTCACCAGCTCCAGTTTTGGTGGCACTCTTGCTCTGTCTTGGCTGGCTGTGACAAAGAGGGACACTGTAGTTAGAGCTGAAGGTCAGGCCCAAAGGCCTGTAGAAGTATTTAGTGAGACACAGTGCTTAAGAAAATTTTTGAACCTGAATGCTTTGAGGCTGTCTGGGTCCTCTCTCTGGCCTGACACCCCACCTTCTCAAACCACATGTATGTTACTGGCTTGTCCCTACTGGCATTTGAGGTTTTGACCTCCATTCCTGAGAGGAATAGGGCTGAAAGGAAGAGTGAAAGAGAGAAGGTGGAAGGCTAGGTGCTAAATGGGGAGAAATGCAAGTGAGTAAAGCTCTTAAGGATTGAGGACTTTTAAAAGCAGGAACATGAATATATTTTAACTTGCATGTTCTGTGGAACATAATCTCACCTCTAGGGCCACCAAGTCTGTGGCAAAATGTTTTACTCTCACAAATGCCTTTCGGTGCAAGCAAGCTTTTGGTGGAAACTGAGGATGAGGCTGGGTGTTACGTCCAATAAGCTATGGACAGAGCACGCTTGGACATGGTTGCCCAGAAGCAGCGGTGATCTAGAGCATGTAATTCCCTGGGAAATATCCAGATGTCCCAGGGAGGGCTTTCGAATGCTAGTGGCATGGACTGTGGGTTTGACTTAAACTAATTTACATCTAGGTTACGCTGGCTGGAGACAAATGGCTGAGATAATGGTGTCTGTGGGATCTAATGATTGGCCTTAAGTGAGAAAATTATTCCCATCTGCTCCACTGGGGGTGGCCAGTCCTGATGCAAAAGAAAACTGCTTTACCTGCCTCCTCTGAGACCAGCTCTAGTTGGTTTGGGGTGTGTGAAAATTGGGAGAAGTGCCATTTCAATAATAAATGAGGAAAGGTTATACCCCACTCCCCCTCATGTGGGAGGACCTGTCACCCTCAGTCTGCAGATATTTGAAAGTCACAAGAGCCAGATCCCTCTTCTCTTATTTTATTTTAAAGGGGAGGGCATTCAGTGTTTACAGTTTCTAGTTCCTGATTTCCAGGGCAGAGGACCCAGAGGCCAGCCAGGCCTTTGAAAGCTACCAGATCAATGGCAGAAAGTTTTATCAGATTCCAAGCTTGGTCAGTCATCACAAGCTCTGGGCCAAAACGTTAGTTTTATAATGGAGAGAACGAAGTGAAAATGTAGGAAAAACCAAACCTCACACTTGTAAACAAAACCACTCAAGGAAGGCAGAAAATTAGAGTTGGCTGGAAATATTCCACTTTTTCAATCAATGGGACTTAACTACTACTCCCTGGACAACTTCTACTCCTTTCGTTTTTCTTGGTTGCAGTTATTGGTGAGACGGACGCAGAGCCCATGTGGTTTGAGAGTGGAGTAGGTAGAGGTTGGTGGCGCGTAACATTCTTTACCCTTGATGGCAGAAACACCAACAGTGGAAGCCTCTTTGAAGGGGGCTCCTGTCAAACCTAAGGGACCCGATCTGAAATAATTGATTGTGTTTGTTGTAAATACCAAGCACTCTCCTATATGCTTTACATGTATTATTTCATCGTCACAACAAACCTAAGGAGGTAAGGAGTAGTATCATGATCCCCAATTCACACGCGAAGGCCCTTAGGCAGGGAGAGGTTCACTGCTTGCCCAGGTCACATAGCTGGACATCATGTTTTGAACCCAGATAGTCTGACTCCATAACCTATGCCCCTAAAACACTATACAGCACTGCCATAGTAAGCAGTAGGTCCAACTAGGGTAGATCTGCTGGCTGTATTTTGGCCAAATCCTAAGAGACCATGGTGTTAGTAAAGAAATCTGGTTACCCCTTGGACATTCCAAGTACTTCAAATGGCCTAAGTAAGGTCATGTGCTCACTGCCGTGGAGGCAGAGTGGATGTGGGAGAAAGGAGAGAGACATAGGTCACAGAGAGAGACATCAACTCCTGGAACCCAAAAGGAGCTATTCCCTAAAGGAAACACGAGTTTAAGCAGATGGAAAAATCCAACCAATTTCTGGGATAGCCGTCCACAGGATCATGCATCTCACTCTGATTAGACGTGGGAAGTGAGAATTTCTTTGTGCCACGGTCAATTTCTTAAATCAGAATCATGTGTCTATTTGCTGAGGGATAGCATTAAGGATGACATATGTTCCAAGCCTGGCCCTGACTGTAGACCCGCTCTCCTTTATGGATTTATTCTGTCAAGATCATCAATGTGTAAAGTCTTAGGCAATGAAATGGGAGGAGCAGGCCTGGAATCAGAAAGAATTTTTTTCTTTTTTTTGGGCATAACACAGTTGATGGATATTGCAGAGAATGGAGAGGTGATCCCTTTCTGTTAATACTAAGATGGGTTTTAACCAGTTCATTTCCACCTTGAATGAAGATTTGCTACCTCCCAGGTGCTAGCTTCCTGGGTCCTATGTTAAGTGGTTAAGAGAAGTGCGCCCCTGGCTGAGTAGCAGCAAATGGAGACCCCTATTTCTGTTACCCTGCCTCTGAGTTGGGGAAATGCCTTTATTTATGCTATGTGGACATCTTCATCACCGTCTTCTCTGAGGTTCTGGCTGTTTCACAGGGTTGGGTTAGTGGTCTGGCAGCAAGTATCTATGCAAGTAGACATTTGGTCAGTTGGTTTGTTGATTGGAAAACCAGGGCTGCTGCTGCAAGAACAAAGCGAGGACAAGATTCAGGCAGCTTTAGTTTATGGGGAGACACAGCATGCGTCTTCATGAAATGAATTCATGATCAGTTGAGAAAAAATTTCCAGCCAGTGTAATGGAAAGCCACTGGGTGGAGGCGGGATTTTGACCCAGTTCACACTTCAGATCAATGAATTGTTTGAGGACTCCGAGGAAAAAGTGTCAGTGTTTTCCAAACACGGTTCCATGACATTTACTTCATAACATTCCTTTGAAGATAATCAGGTAATGCCCCATATATGGGATCCCACCACAGTGATGGTGGAGAACACCTGAGATGTCCTAGGACAGATTGCCTGAGCTTAGCTTCTAGCAGACAACATCTACTCCTGGATTTCCCAACATACCCTTGGCTCACCTGGATGAAAGCAGAAGGGAGGGCTTGGCTGATGTAAAGAATCTTGGTTGCAGGATTTCTTGGTCTGGCTTTCTGCCTCCCAGTGGGCGGTTGACTGCCTGCTTCTGAATGGAGTTTGACCTCCCTTCTGTGCAAGCCTGCCTCCCCTGGCCAACTCACTGGTAGTGCCGAACAAGTAAGCGTCCCAAGTCTTTATGAAAATGAGATACAAACTGCAATAAACAAAAATATTCAGCAGTAATGGACCCAATGGATTCCCCAGATGGCAAAATAGAGATTCCAAAAGGTCACAGCAAGAGACGTTTCTAACATCAGTTTTTGTCCAAATAGCCTTATCCTAGGACTCACACATGCCTCACAGGTCCACATTCACGTCTTTATTTAGCAAACTTTATCTGGCACCTACCAGGTGCCAGGCATGCATGATCCTAGGTGCTAGAGATGCCATGATGAATAAGACAAAGTCCTTTTCCTTAAGGCACTTGTGTTGCAAGAGCATATGGTCCAGCCTGGTATTTCTCAAAGTAGGTTTCATGGAATGCAATCCTGGGACTTATTCAGCAAGGATAAGCAAACAAAGCAAGGATGTGATGATGGAATAAGGCTGGGAGATGTGGAGAGTAACTATGTACAAACTATATTACAGACCCTGCAAAGCAATGTCATAAAGAATACGATTATTAGCATTTTACAATGTTGTTTGGCCACAGACCTTTTTTACATGTAATACCTTATCCCATCCAGTGGAATTACTGGGAATTACCTTATCCCATCCCTGGAATATAGTTTGGAAAACTCTGGTCTCTTGACCATAATGAATAAAACATTGAAGAGTATCTCACTGTTACAGAGGCTAGGATAAGAAGGGAATTTGAAAACCAATAGACTATGGGCTTCTCTTCAGAATTCTGCTGAGAGACAGGCAGGAAATCTGGTGTCCTTGTCATTTACCACTTGTTGAGATGTTGAAAGAGCCACAGAGATGATCCTATCCATGTTTCTGTGAGAAAAGTCCTCACCAGCATGGACCTGGAAGGTTCATTGAAAGAACTCATTTCTTGTACTCAAGTTGCTTAAAGTCATGTGGTTGGTCTGGGATTATTGGATAAACTGAGATGTGAATCTGATTAATGAGCAACCACGGTGATGTGGCAGTTCTGGGGAGTGATAAGAGCTGTGACTTGACTTCCTGACTAGATCATATCTTTGGTGACAGTCGCATTGTTTCCTCTTCAAAAAATTAAGGACATTATGTGAGCATTCTTCTAGTCTCTGGGGGCACTGAGTTCAAGGTTCATTCATCACAAATTACCCTCCCCCCTGACACACACACACATACACACACACACACACACACACACACACACACACATCTCCAATCCTTTGTTATTCACCCTCATGTTTGCCAGTTCTGGCATAGCTCAGTTACCATGACCGGAAGTGGTTTGGGCTGTTTACACTGGGATGGTATTCCTTGGAGATAGCATGTGAGTTTGAGCTATTCGTCAACCCCTTGTTTGCTGTTGCTGGGAACTCCTTTATTCCTGCATTTGTCAAATATTGTTCCTGTTGTCATGCAACCCAGCTTCTCGTTGGCCCCAGTGTTGCTTGCCTCCTTTCTCTGCCCAGACTTGTTTCAGATGGGATGGCTACAGTGGTGATGGGTGAGGAATAAAACTGGCTGTTCCTTTAAAGGGTATCCTGCCTAAGTAGACTTGGGTCACCCATGAGCTTCTCAGTGAAGATTCAGTCCTCACTTGGCATATGTATGGAGTTCATCTTTGATACAGATGTTTCGGTATAGATATGTTCAAGTTTGAATACATATGTACATAGAACAATAAAAGTGTAAATGTGGACATGTATATATTTATGTGTGTATATATATATATATATATATATATATACACATGGGGTATAGAGTATGATGTTTTAAAATATGGGCCAGGGTTTGAATTCTGGCTCTGTCATTTATGGTTGGTTTTCTTGGGCAAGTTACTTAATCGCTTTAATTTGGCCTTATCACTCTCCAACCTGTAGACTGAGGATAATAGTGTCTTTGTTATGGGTTTATCACAGGTGTTAAATGAGGTAATCTATTTAAAATTCTTACTATCATGCCTTACAAAAAGGGAGTACTCAGGAAACTGAAGTCATCTTCTACTCGTCTCCTTTCTACTATTTTCCCCAGTAGCACAAGTTTCTCGTGGAATTGAGAAGGGAAATACTGGGTGTTCTATATATACTAGAATGGGAGTTATATAGTCCTCTTGAGGACAACTTCAGCTTGGTCCACAACCCTACCCATTCATCTGTGACTTTGTGTCAGAAACAAAAGCAGTCCCTAAAGAGTCACCATACATTTATCAGATTTGTGGTCTCCCTTGGTTTTATCATGCGTCTACCTTCCAGCCTTAGGGGAAACGCCTTCCATGTTCTGTCCCTTGGTTTCCTTGTGTTTGAAATAGGGCCAGTGGTAGATTCTGGCAGGGGCTGAAGGAATAGCATCTTGCAAGGTAGGTGATTCTGGGTCAATGATGTTGCCTCCCAAACATGAGATGGTGCTCATGACACCTGTTATGATTCAAGGGCGGAACCAGCCAGGAATCCTCAGGCAAAAAGAGAAGTCCCCTTCATCTTGTTCTAGCCTGCAGAGCTGGAGGAGGTAACTATAATGAGAGCTAACTGCCTGAAGCTGCTGCCAGCTGAGGGCTTAGTGAGCCATCGGACATACCATTATAAATGCATCACCCTCGCTCATCGTCCCTCCATGCTGTACATCTGTTGGCCAGCTGCCTCTGGTAGAAGGAAAATCTGGCTTCTGCCTGGCTTCTGTGAACCTGGTTGTGAAGACGATACCACTAACTTGGAAGCTTCTGACAAAGAGGTAAAGTGGTTGACCAGGGCCCCCATATAGCCTGGACATACTCTGACTCAGAAAGAAGCTTTGAAAAACTTGGAAGATTGGGGAGCAGGTGGGATAGGGAGTAGAATTCTGGGGTCTGGGGAAATCCAGATTGGATTTTTAGGGTACAGCTTAAGTGTTTTTGTATTTAACGTAGCCATTCTAATGCTAGATGGAATAGTTGCTGAGTTCTATTGCCAAGTCCTTTTAGATGCATTATTAAATTCTCCTTTTTAGTAGCCGATGCTAATAAATACAAGATCTAGTCAGCTCATATTCCAACGTTTGAAATAACCCAGAAGCAGCTGTCCTTCAAGGATTTCCAGCATCGCAGTTGTTGAGGATAACGGCAACTGGGGGCTCTTCCAAGGTGCTCGAGTTTGGATTTTGTTCCCTTTGGCTATGGATGTAGAATTTCTATTTCTAGAAGAGAAGCAGCAGGATGTGAGGTGTGTGCTATTTAAGTAGGTATCTAAAGAGGGGGGATTTAGAAAAACGAGACTAGGAAATCTAGAAACCATGGGGAGGAACCCAGAAAGCCTTGATAAAGACATGAGCAGACTGCTTGAAAATACCACATGCGTGGGCCTCTGGAGGAAACATTATTATTACTCATCCCCTTCGCTCCCTTAGCCATTTGTGTCTTAGGCAAACATGTGATTTTTATTTTAAATTCTGCCAAGAATAATGGTTATGTCTTGATAAATATGCAGCTTTTCTTCTAAAGCCCTTTATGTTCATGGCTTTCCTCAACTGCACATACTACAGCCCATCAATCAACGTCCATCCTCTTGAGGCTTGGGGCTAATCTACACCAGGGTGTCTTGTCCAGCAGCATAAAGGAGGGACAGGATTAAAATTTGAGTGGTTTGATTCCCAAATGGATTTGTCCGCTTCTGTGCTGCATTCTTAATCTGTAAAGTTGGAGGTGTGAACTCTGTAGAATCAATGTAGCATTTGGAAGGAATGAGACTTTGGCCCCAGAAAGAGCTGGGTTCTGATCTTTCCTCTTTCACCTAAAAGCTGTGCCACCTGGGGTAATTTATTTACCCTCTCTGTTCCTCAGTTTCCTCATCTGTTAAATAAAGAAAATAATATTTTGAAGGGTGGCTGTGAGGATTCAATGAGCTGTTACATGCCAAGGCATAGGGACCTTCCTCGTGGGTGCTGGGACCCAGGGAGTAGAGGAGGATGGATGAAGAGTCACCGTGTGGAGCCATGTGCCTGACACAGGAGGAGGAAGGAAAGGAAGGGACAAACTGAGTTTTGCCTGCTTACCCTTTGCCAAAATACTCAAACCTAAAAACCTGATTTCTAGGGAGTCCATTAACAGTTTGATCCCTCCTCATACCCAAAGGAGAGGTGATGAAGGCTTGACTCTCCAACTACTGCCATCCCATTAACAAGAGGAGCTGTGTGAAGGGAAAGACTGAGGTCACCGAGGCTGGGAATCCAGCCAGGCTGGGACGGAGGTTCACTTTCTGATGGGAAGACTCTGAAAGGATAAGAGGATCTAGAGTCACCAAGGGCCCTAGTTGTTATTCCATCACCCCCGTCTCATAGTCATTGCTGCCTAGGATTTGCCGGCCTGTCATTGGCCCCATGGAGTGGCCGGTCAGACCCTCAGGTAGTCAGGAATGTTGCATGCTGGTTAGACATTAATATGGGAGTTAAGATAGCATGAGAGGAGGTGGGGGAGTCAGTGGGGCTGAGAGAGAAACCCAGGCTGCCTTGTTGTGTATCTCTCTGATTCAAAGGTCTTTTTTTTCCCCTCTCTCTGGTCTCATTTATAAAATGCAGGGCAGTCAAAAACTCAGTAGAAATTTACATTAAATGTGGTTAGATGGGGGGACTGTGGGGTTTTCGGTGGATGCAAAGGCAGATTTTAACATCAAGGAGGAGCAGGCACATGTCAAAAGTACCTTTCATTGCCACCGTCTGGGGTGGTCTCTGTCTGGGCCTTCAGTCAGACCACTGATGTTTCACTCCTGCGTGGAACAGGCTGACCTTTGTTTTCATAAAGAATCCTCTGAGTTTTTCCAATTGACCTTAACAGCCATCATGTCATCATATTCCCTTAAAATCTAGTGCTGCAAACGTGGCACTTGGAGACTATGCTAAGGGGACATAATTGCTCCCCCTGCCCTTCTGTGGAGTTAAGCCCTTGCTGTTTGGGGGATTACGTGTTCTCTATCTTTCAGCAATAGAAATAGTTCCGTATTGGATAAACCTTCCAGCTGATGAAGGGCTGTGCAAAGTGATGGTGACGGTGATGACAGCCAGCTTTCTTCCACTCGCTCATTTGTTCACCAAACGCTGCACCTGTGCCCGTTGGTCAGCCTGTTGGTCATTGGCTTGTTATTTCCATTGATAAAACAGGGCGAAGAGGTTCAGTGTCTTACATTCTCCAAAGTGAATTCTAGAAGAGCTAGAGCTGGACTAACGTGACCGGACTCGCCACTCTGGATAGGAGACACGAGGATGGCTGCCTCAAGCTTGGCAACTGAGAGAAGGGCTTGAGCAAAGCCCATGGTGTCAAAATGCTTTGCAACTCTCTAGATAACTTGTCGCTGCTTAAAAAAGAGAGGAGGGCGGAGCACTTGTACACATAGGATAATTATGCAGCAATTTAAAATTACTTTTGAAAACCACTCAATGTCAAAAGGAAATGTCCATGATCTGCATAAAGAAGAAAAGCAATTTTTAAAACACAATATGCTATCAGTTTTGAGAGGTAAGACGACTGTGTACACACATTTATCAGTATCTACATGTGGACATGTGCATCCATTGAAAGAAGACAAGATTTTTTTAATTGGTTACAGATGTACAAAACAATGCAATTGTTATCCTTTTCACCCTTTACAAAGTCACTCCCCCCTCCTCTGCCTGCCCACCCCTGATATCATACACATCTATTATAATTCCATTGACTCCATCCCCACACTATACTCCACATCCCATGACTATATATGTGTTAAATTATAGTTAACTGAAAAAAGACAATTTAAAGAATAGACAACAAAATATTAAGGCTATTTCTGAATACTTTTTATTCCTTTATTTATGATTTTATTTTTTGAATCTTTTACAGGGAATCTTTTCTATTAAAACGTGTAGTGTTTTATAAAGAGAAATAGTTTAACCAATGGAAGAGTTAGTGATGCACAAATGTGTTTTTCAATGTGAGGGGAAAAGTCAAGTTTGTTCAACCCCAGTAGCTGGTGAAGCGGAATGTTGTCCTGGCCTATTTCCCCCTAAGCAGCAGGTTTCCTCACTTCCTCCCTAGGCCTGGAATTCTGTGGGTCTCCCTTTTCCTCTAGCATTAATTCCATTAAAAAGCTTCTGTGGCATTTTTCTTTGCTTCTTCCCCTACTTAGCACTTTTCCTCACTGGTAAAGTGAAGAGGTTGGAGCAGATCATTTTAATTTAAAAGAAGAATGTGTTACCTACTTCACCAGGTCATTTTGAAGATGAAGTTGCATAAGCAATCTAAAAGCACTTTAGCTGAGCAAATGCTAGTGTGCTTTAGCGTACATGTATGAAAACATTCAGCAACTTCTCTAGCTATTGGGGATTCTCTAAATCCTAGCCTCTGGACCTGGCCTTTAGCACCATATTGAAATTCCTGAGATATGTCCAGCTAAAGCCAAATGATCAATGTACCCTTTCTGCAAATGTAATTCTAATAAATGGAAGGAAAAACGTTCAGGAGACGTTTGGCTTATTATATTTTTAAATCTCCTCAGCTGGCCAACAATGTACATATTTCTCATAGAATATTTCACTTATCTATTGATTTCTTACCCATATTGTGGAGGCATTTTCCTGTCTCTGTGGGGGAGAAAGAAAGGGGTGGATTTGCCAGACCAGGGGGGAAAGGGCCAAGTCACAGAACCATTAAGCCATCGCCTCTTCCATCACTTCTGTATTCCTGGGAAGTGGTCTTATCTTTGGTGGTAATGTCCCTTCATGACACTTCATTTGTTCTCAGAACATTCTAAACTTGCCTTATCACAGTTAGTGATTATGTGTTTATGGGGTCATTTATCCAACATCTACTCTGCTACCACTCCGTCAGGCCAGGGATGGTGTCTGTTTTTCTCTCCATCGTATCCTAGTACTCAGATCCCTACCTGGTACCTAGTGGACACTCAGTAAACACTTGTGGAATGAAAGAATGAATTCATCAGTTCCCCCACTCTCTTAGCACTGTGCTCAGTGAGGAAACTGAGGAACGAAATGGAGAAATGACTTCATGGATTAACCTTTCAGTTCATCTGTTTTTCTTTTGTTGCTTGTGCTTTTGGTGTCATATGTATGAATCCACTGCCAAATCCAAGATCATGAAGATTTACTCCTGTGCTTTATTCTGCTTTCCTTCACTTTTAACCATTAAGTTCTAATCTAGATTTTGGAAGTCACTCACTTCATCCAGCCAACATCAGAAACATGTGAAGCTCAGCTAAGTAAGTCCTGGTGTCTAAGTCCAAGGTCTCGGTGATCTAGGTTACTCATTCTTAAACACCAGCGTGAGGATCTTTACTGATCCACCAACTTTTGTGGAGTGATGTGTGTGTGTGTGCGGGGGTGTGTGTGTGTGTGGGGTTACCTTATTATGCAAGTGGTTCCTTTCTATGATGCTAGAATGTTCTTATGACCTGTAGCTAACAGTTGAAGGTGACAGTTTCTTTAAATGGCTCTACTTGGCAAATTAAGAATGATCAACTCTGTGTCAGACTTAGGGGCAGAAAATAGAAAACTAAACTGAAATTCAAGAAGGTAGAAGCCACCACAGACGCTGAGATTGGTTTGTGTGGGCCTACAAAGCATGTTGGGGATCCTTGCCTGGATTTCTTTCACTTTCTTCCTCAAATATCTGACCTATTTCTGCTTTAATCATCATCTCTGTGCAAAATTTTTAGAAATGGAGAGTGGGGAGAAAAGAAGACTGAATCAAAGCTAAGTCTGTTTCTTAGCCTGGGTTCCTCTGGGTAACTTCCAACTGATTCCTCTTATAGATCTTGCCAGATGGTTTTCCTTTTTCATTTACTTAAGGTGTTTTTTGTGGTTTATTTTGGAAAAAAAAATAGAAAGCCAGAAATCCTACCCAGAAAGGAATACTTTTGTTTTTCTCATGGGAAAGAACACTTAGTTGAATTTGGGGACTGAATGAATTCTGCCAAAGAGTTCACCCTTCTAAAACATTGAAATTCTCCCAAACATACTAATTAAGATACTTTTTGTCTTTTCTGTTGGTTTTAGCTTTGAAGATACCATAAAAAATGGCATGCTGCGAAATCGAGGGGCCAAGTTGGAGGAAATGACATGGTCTCTACTTGGCAATCAGCCTTGTACTTGAATGGCCTAATCTAGAGACAGGTCTTCAAATTTTTTTGATGGCCCAAGTGCCTGGGCTGCGCTGTACAGTTGTGCAGTTGAGTGGTTCCTCTGGAGTGGTGCAGTGCACAGCCTGTGTCGCTGTAAGCAGTGGCCAGCAAAAATAGAAGCGAGCGTAGACACCCAAGAGGTGTCTACTTGTTTACAAATTATGTATGTGTCAATCCACATAGATTACACATGGATGAAACATTATTTCTTTCTTGTTTTAATTCAAAAATAAAAACGAATAGCAGTTCTAACACATTTCATCTGTGCCACAGTGGATAACTTTAAACACTGTTGGAGGTAGGCAGCCCTACTTGGGAAGTATGGGCAGAGAAGAATTCACGCAGTCTTCTCCATCATGCAGGGCAACACACTCGCAGGGTAAGGTTGCTTTTCTGCAACAGACTACTTATGGGTCTTACCCCTTCCTGCCAGGACCTTTGTCCTTACGTGCTGGTTTCTATTGCAGAGTACACGGTCATTAATGAAGCATGCCCTGGAGCCGAGTGGAATATTATGTGTCGGGAGTGCTGTGAATACGATCAGATTGAATGCGTCTGCCCTGGGAAGAAGGAAGTCGTGGGTTATACCATCCCTTGCTGCAGGAATGAGGACAATGAGTGTGACTCCTGCCTGATTCACCCAGGTGAGTGTGGAATGGGAGACCTCGGGTTGCCTTGTGTTTTCTGAGGTCATGAATGGGAAAGGGCTGAACCCTTGAATTCTCACAGGCAACCGTCAGGAGACTGTGATGCCATGAAAAGTAAGACTAGCTTAATTCAGGTTTTTCTAACTGGAGGACTTGGAGCAGTGAGTACCCTTTTCAGCATTAAACTTGTACAGCTGTGAAGTCGCCCACTCATTCATGTATTTAATCAACAGACTGAGCAGTTCCTGGGTACCATGTCAGGTAGTGAGAATACAATGATTTAAAAAAAAAAACCAACACACACGTTTACCACATTCTCAGAGCCTGCAGCCTGGTGGGAGAGATGGAAGGGTAAACAGGCAACTATAATCCAGTATGGCAAGTGCTGTGACAGTGAAGCCCAAGGTACCATGGGAGCACAGACAGGGATGGGGGTTGGTGGAGTGAAGGTCAGTGGAGACTTATTAGGGGAGGTGACATGTGTGCTGGAGATGGATGCAGCAAACTAAAAAGGGTAGAGGGGATCTGGTAGACAGGTCAAGGCATAGAGGACAGCATGTGCTAAGGCCCTGTGGCAAGAGAAAACATAGGGTTTAGGGAACTGCAAGTAGCTCAGTCTGGCAGAAGGGGAGGGAGGGTGTGTGTGTGTGTGTGTGTGTGTGTGTGTGAGAGAGAGAGAGAGAGAGAGAGAGATGAGAAACAGGGGAGAGACAGAAAAAGAGAAAAGATTAAGAGAGAACAATATGAAGGACAGACCAGAGGCCAGACCCTGAAGGGCTTTGCAAGCTGTGCTATGACGTTTAGGTTGTATCTTCAAGATATTTTAGCAACATTGGGCATCTTTTAGTGATGGAAGCCTATTTACTAACTGCAGTATGGAGAAGGGATTGGAGGAAGGGCACGACCGGAGGCAGGGGAGGAGTACTGGAGACCTCAATGAACATAGAAGCCCTGTGGATGGAGAGAGGCGGAGGCATTTGAGAGATGTTAAAGAGAGTGGAATTGACAATAATTTGGGATTGGTTGGATGACAGAAGGGGAAAGTAGGGGCCAACAATGGTTCTCAGCTTCTGAGTTGGACATTTGGGAGGTGATCCCAGGAACAACATGAGAGCACCCCAGAGTGAGATGGGGCCTTCCCCAGCCACGGTGCCCGTTCCTTTTTGCCTTTACATCAGGCTGAACCTGCCTTCTTCAAAACACCTGTCTCCTCACCCCCACCACAGAGGGACAGTGGTTGTCCTTTTTTACTGAAGCGCCTGCTTAGGTGGTGCCCAGTATGGACACTGAGCCTGAAGAAGATGTTTCCAATGTGATTAGCTCCCAGAAAATGACTCACATTACTACCAGGAACTTCCTTTTCCTTTGGTGGGAAGTGCTAAAAGGGGAATGAAACTGTGGGAGGTGCTCAGGTACACAAGTGGTACTTGCGAGCCACCTTCCTTCTCGGAAGACAGGACTGAGCTTCAGGATAGGAGTGACCTCAGTGTAACCTTTGCACATTTGATGCAGAAAAGAAACCCACTGCCTCAATTCCCTGATGGGTGAGTGTGGTTTGTAGGGAAATAGTTGAATAATGCCTCCACATTGTCTCAGGAAACTTTGAGAGCTAAGCCAGGGTCTCCCAACTAGAAGTCCTTGGCATTGGTATTGAAGTCTTTGAACGATTTTTCAATATTTTCAAAAGCCTCATGGTTATTGCTGGGATGAGGGTAGGGCTTTGGTTTTGTGAGAGAGCATGGGGTCATCTGATGGCTAAGGAGAACTTCATGGGTGGTCCTGGGTGCTTCCTGCTGCATCATCTAGGAGGTGCCCAACATCCCCACCTGGAGTGGTCTTTGGATCTAAGTAGTGAAGAGCTGTCCCATGTCAACCATTTGCTTACCCTGAAAAGAAAGGCTAAATAAGACTTTTTTTTTTTTTTTTAAAACAAATTTTCAAAATAGTGACTTGATGCCCTAGTAGCCACTATTGGTGATCCAAGATGTTTCTGTGTATGTGTCATTGTGAACTCAGGCATTTTAATTTATTTATGTGGTTTTTATCTATTTCAGCCATTATTCCTCTTAATGCCTGCATCATCTCATTGTAGGACTCTGGGAACCCCTTCATGTCCTGCTGTGTTCTGACACGGCCACACTAGTGTTTAAAGGCTTCCTCGATTTCTTCCACAACCAGATGTTTTAGGCTCTTCTTGTGTAGTTTCTGCCCCACATCTGCAATCAGCTGTTTCTCCAAGGAACTCTGGTCTGAGAATGCTATCCAGGTACCTGAGATGTTCCTTGCTATTGGACTGTCATTGTGACTAGGGTTTTTTCTTTTTTTCTTTTTGATAATGGAGCTAGGAAATATGTATTTTTTTAAACAAATAGAAAAAATGAGTTTATACTGATATTCAAGTTCAAATGTGATACTATAAGGTTGCTTACCTAACATCGTTGATTTTATATTTGTATCTTTCCTCTCATGGTGAAAATCCTGTTTCCTAACAATATTAACCTAATCAGTTATTAGCTTTATTTTATATTAGAACAAAGTATAATTGTGCAAAATAACAATAGCACTATTAGTACTGACAATACAACCATTGAATAAAGTTAGGATTTCTTCATGGTTATTATTGACCTTTGAATATTTCCCACTATGTAAATACAGTAAAAATACTATGTTTTAAAGCCAGTTGATTCACAGGCAGACCTTGTTTTATTGCACTTCGTTTTATTGTGCTTCACAAACGTTGCATTTTTTTTTACACATTGGAGGCAGGACCCTCCAACAGCAAAAAGATTACAACTCACTTTATTGTGATACTCACTTTATTGCAGTGGTCTGGAACCAAACCTGCAATATCTCTGAGGTATGCTTGTAATTCTTTTCTCTGTAGTGTATGCCACCTATTTGATATACAGATAGGTTTATCATTCCCATCTGTTTTCTATGTTTTACAATACAAGTCAAAAAATGTACACAAGTGGACACTTTGGTCAACATTGCTTGAGCAGTAGTTCGCTGTGATCAGAAGTGTCTGGACGCTGATGGTAACCACTTTGAGTACCTCTTGTAATTGCGGACGTCAAACATGACTTGTATTCATCTTTTGTTTTTGGTGTATATTGAATATTACAATTTTAATAGTATTTTTCCTTTCTTAAAATGTGTGTACATTTTTTGGCACCCTCTGTAGTATATATGTATGTCTGTATATCTATATATCTGTATCTATATCTATCTATCTATCTATGATAGCATACCATAAACACTGCTAACGACCTTGCTTTTTGTTCTTTCCAATATATCCTGGAGATCACTCACTGAGAGTATCAAGCCATTGTCTTCATTTCCTTTTACACTTACTCATAACTGCATTGTGTGGATTACCATAGTTTATAAGTATTTGGGTTATTTCCAGCTTTTTGTTATTATAAATGATGCTATAGTGAAGAGTCTTTGACATACATAGTTTAGTATTTTTACAGTGTGTCTTTGGAGTAGATTCCTACATGAAAGAGTACTGGGTCAAAGGGAGGCACATGTGTCATTTTGCCAGCCTTTGCCAAATTTTCCCCCATGCTTTTGGCATTTATAGCCATGCGTGAGGGCCCTGAGTTCCCAGAGCCTTACAACAGAATATGTCATTTGGGATTTTTGCCAATTTCATACATGAGAAATGATGTCTCCCTGTGGTTTTAGAAATTTCTATCATTATGAATGACAGCAGTCTTCTCTGTGCTGGTGGCAGTGGTTGCGGGTCTGGGGCACAGTGGCAGGGATGTTAATGGTGGCTTCTATAATGGCCGGCAGCCCCGGGGCCTCACGGGACCAAGTGTCCTTCATATTTTTGTGCTGTTCTAGGCTGTGTATCTCTGAACTCAGGCCTCTGGCCCTTCTGGCAATTTTGTGAGTGACTTAGTGTCCTTTTAATAGAGCCTTGTTCATCTGAATCACCAGGCTGGTTTTTGTGGCTTGCCCCTAATGCACTGGATGTTTCTGTGCCAAGAAAGAGAGTTGGCAGGATCGCTGAGGGCAGACTCTGAGTCCCTTTGCCTCCTCAGCAGCACAGTAGATAAGGGAATGAAAGAGGGGAAAGTGGCACATGTGTAAAGGTGGCCTTTAGAAGGTACAGTGACCCCACTGGGACCCAGTTAGGGGCCACATGCCCTACTGGAATTTGAGGAATTCTATGAGCAACTCTTTTCTGGTGGGAGCATGTATTGGAAGAGGGGAGCAAAATTGGGGTTGAGTGCAAAGAGAGGGCGAAGAGCGTCTCTCCTCTAAAAGTCACACCTCTGTACACTGCACATATACACGACAGGCCACCAAAACCTAATTTCAGCCAAAAGCAAAGATGTATGCTATCAGCTCAAGGAAATGGTGATGATCTCAAACAGTTCAGAAACCTGCATTAGCAATTCATCCATCCATCCTTGCATCTTTCCATCTATCCATCCGTCTATCCATGCATCATCTGTCTACACATCCATCTCTCCATCCATCATCCATCCATCCATCCATCCATCCATCCATCCATCCATCCATTCATCCGTCCATCCATCCGTCTATCCATCCATCCACTCTTATGATATTTACTGAACATTTACTTTGTGGTAGACAGTATATAAGATGCTGAGGACATGATGTTGAGCATCATGTAATCTCAGACTTCAGTCTATGATAGGAAAACATATAATAGGCAGTTAAACTTAAACATGATCTAGGCATTGGTAGGGAGAAGCTAAGTGGAGGTATGGGGATACAGAATTATAATAATAATAGTTCATGTTTGGGGGGTATTTACCATGTGCTAGGCCCTATTCATGTGTTCATTTAGTTTTTAAAACAACCTTATGAGGTAAGTACCATTTTTAACCCCAGTTTGACAGAGGAGGATATTGAGGCACAGAGAGCTTAAGCAGTCGCTCAAGGACACACAGCTGGACCGTGGCAGAGACAGAACTTAGCTCTCTGTTCTAATAAATGGGATTGAATGACCTCTACTTTTCCTCACAGTCTTCTGCCCCTCAAGAGCATCCTTTAGAAATGACCTTGCCTGGGACTAACTGCTCAGTCCTCTCTGGTGTGGCCTGCCTGACACCTTCCAGGGTGAACCCATTGTTAGGTGTTAAGGTGATTTCCAAAGGCATACTTTGTATAGAAGTATATGAACACAGGAGAAGATTCAGTGAAATGGGAAGATGTTTTACTATCTATTATTAAATTAAAAAGCAAGTTACAAAAGCAGAATGTGGGGCGGGCTGAGTGACTTGGTTGGTTGGAGTGCGAGCTCTGAGCTGCAGGGTCACCAGTTTGATTCCCACACAGGCCGGTGAACTGTGTCTGAGCAGAGCTGTGGCTGAGCTAGTGAGAGCACGTGCTCTTGGCAGCAGGGTTGCCGGTTCAACTCCTGCATGGGATGGTGGGCTGCGCCCCACTTCCCCTCGCAGCTGGGATTGGGCATAGCACATTGAGCTGAGTGGCTGCAATGATGGGCGGCTGGATGACTCAGTGTGCAACAGGGTTGCCGGTTCGGCTCCCACGTGGGATGGTGGACTACGCCCCCCCCCACTCCCCACCTCCAGCAACTAGGTTGTTGACTTGACTTGAGCTGGTGGGTCCTGGAAAAGCACAGTGTTCCCCTTCCCCAATTCCCAACACTGTCCCCCTCCCCAATTCCCCAATAAAATCTGGAAAAACAAACAAACAAACAAAAAAACCTGAATGTAAAGTAATATATAATATATACAATATAAGCCTAATTTAAAAAAATGTGTTTGTGTGTGTGTGTGTGTGTGTGTGTGTGTGTGTATACATATATACCTATGGAGACAGAGAAAGAGAATGTCAACAGTTCTTTCTGGGTGATGATATTTTAGGTGGTTTTAATTTAATTCTTTTTGCTTGTCTGAATTTTTTAAATATTCCATGGTAAGCACATAACATAGTTATAAAGAGAAAAAAAAATACACTATATACCAACAGATGCTCCCTTTTACTGCAAGTTTCTTCATGTTACTTTAAAACTTCAGCCACTAACTAGGAAGACGGTCCCGACCAGCCTCCTAAACTTAGTCTGAATTCTGGTGTCTCGAGCATTTCCTGGGAAGGAGCATTTTTTCCTATGCGCTTCGGCACCTTTCTGGGCCCAGATGCCTTCCGTTGAAACGAGGTCCTGAGAAGGTGCGCGGTTTCTGTCGCATGCAGCCCATCAGAACCTGCAAGTGCTGACTCGAACCCTCCTCTTCTTGGCAATGTTTCAGGTTGCACCATCTTTGAAAACTGCAAGAGCTGCCGGAACGGCTCGTGGGGGGGCACGCTCGACGACTTCTACGTGAAGGGGATCTACTGTGCAGAGTGCCGCGCAGGCTGGTATGGAGGAGACTGCATGCGTGAGTAGACCCTGAGGCAGCGCCATCCCTGTGTTAATGTCTCAGCTTGCAACAGACTAAGGTTTCTCTTGTTGGAATCTGGGTTCTGGAAAGCTTGCAGCCAGAGGGCTTTCTAGGTAAGACAGTGAAAAATAAAGATGTTTCCATCTGCTGGGTGTGGATTGTGGAATCTGTTTGGAATTGGCCACAGGAGGTTCATATCTGTTCTTAAATCTTCCCCTTTCTCCTAAACAAAGCCAAGGCATTCTGCACGCAGCCGGCCTCGTGTCCATTCCAGAAACAGTTGCACATTAGCATCGGTCAGCAAATAGTGAATAAGGCTTCAGAAATGCTAAGTCTGTAATGCATTTTTTTTTTTTTTTGAGGGCAGTGTCACTGGCCCTCATACGTGGGACCTGAACCGGGGCCGCTGGCTTCCCAGTCAGCTCTTTTAACCACCGTGCCACTCGGCCAGCCCTGTAATGCATTTTAAATATGAATTTCTATTGGTAAATTTCTTGCATCCTGAGTTAAATTCCTGAAACCTACATCAAATTGTCAGCATGCCACTTTTTGCAGAAAAGGTATTTTTTTTTCTGAGTTCTACTTCATCTCCAAGAACTATTTAGTCTTTATTGGGGTCCCCTGTGAGTTTTCAACAATCCTTTGAAAATGGAGTGGAAACCTAACCTCTCCCTCCGTTTAAGATCCCCGTCGGCAGTGCCCTCATGGTGACTGTCCCTCCGAGAGCCTGGACCTGGAGCAGTGTACAAACTGTTATTATTTGGTTAAGCCTGATTCACATGCTCCCTGTTTGAAGCAGTCAGGATGGTCTTACAGTCTGAGCACTTTTATTCTCATAATGATATTCCCAGCTCACAGAGATGGAGGCTGGAGTGCTATTGGTATTCTTTGTCTGATCCAGCCTTAGCAAAATGCCACGAATTTCAAGAGTTTAGGAAAAGGGTGAGGTATGTTGTTTGCAGCTGAGAAATTTAGCTCTACCTGGAGAGGAAGGGGTGTGTCGGTGAGTCAGGGTAAACCCAAGAGTTACATTATCCAGAATACAGATCATTTTTAAAGTGCTGTTCTCAGTTGCAGATTTCAAACTTTGATGTCATTTTAGGTAGTTTCTAGGAAATGGAATTTAGTACTTTGGTGGATTATCTTCTAGACCAGGGGTCAGCAAACTTTTGAGAAGGAAAAGCCAATCCTGCCCCTCACAACAATTTAAAAATGATTCGAGAGCCACAAAACAAAGGAAATCACCATTATGTGAATAAAATCCTTTAAAAATTTTATAAATGAAACTCTGATAGTTTTATTTTCATTTTCAATTTTACTTCAGAGCCACATGTTGGTACCCAAAGAGCCACATGTGGCTTGCGAGTCGCAGTTTGCCAACCCCTATTTTAGACAGATGAGCTGCAGGATTTCCCCCTGGGTTTCCTTTGGCAGCTGTTTCCTGGAGACAGTGTGGCATAATGATCAAGAGGATAAGCTCTGGAGTGACGCAGGCCTGGTCACTAGCGCTGCGACCATGGCCAAGTCATTTAACCTTGCTAGCCTCCGTTTCCTCTTCTTTAACACGGGAAGAATGCTATCTATCTCGTAGGGCTGTTTGGAGAGTTAAATGAGATAATGCGTGTGAAGCACTTAGCCCTCTGCCTGGCACATAGCAAAAGCTCAGTAAGCATATCATTATTTTTCTAAATGCTCCTGGATTGCCGAGCTGGTTGGTGGTTCAGAAATAAAACTACTTTCAATAGAAGCTTAAGAAAGACATAATTAGCGGTACAATGCACAGCTTCAAATTTCACATTGACCTTGCAGTATATAAGATAACATTGGGGTTTTTCTCCCTTTGGATATGGAAGGTCAGTTGCTCTTTCTCTGTGTGAGTGAGTAGAGAAGGGCTATGTGATAGGGTTGGCGCCATAGACAAGAGTCAGATCATGCATGGCCTAGTAGGGAAGAAAATGAGGGAAAGAGTTTAGATGTTATTCTGAGTGCCGAGGGAAACCAAGGGAAAGTTGAGAAGCAGGGTATGGCTAAGCCCTCTGAGAACATAGATAAAAGGACAACTGAATCACAGGGTATCAGGGGTAAGGGAGGTTTGAGATAAGAGGTGATGTCTGAGATATGCCTTTGCCCAGGTGTCTGTGAAACAGGACGATACTGAAGTCTGTGCAGTCCCATACTACCGCCACTGGTAAATTTCCCTCCAAAAGCTCTGTTTTCTCTAAAAAGTGGGAAGTGAAATCTCTGTTGAGGGCAGAGTGGAAGTGAGGTTGGGCCTTGAGAATACCAAAGGTTTGGGGCAGCCACAGGAAGAGTAAGGGGGGCACCAGCTAATGATAAGTTAATGCATGTCCAGGGAAGACCACTGACCCAATTGAAGCTGGAACTTCTGTGTAAGTGGTGCAGTCAGGGCAGCAGGGTGATGCTTTCCTGCAGTATGGTAGCAGAGGTGAATTGAACCAGTCACTTGATTGATCTAAGACATGATTGTCCAGGTTGGGCAGGGCATGAAACCAGAGAGAGCCTGGTTCAGAGAGAATAAGGAGTGGAGGTCTCAGTGAGGTAGAAAAACAAGCTTAGTGGTAATAAAGCAGAGGAACAAGTAAATGGAAGGGGTGTTGCAGTCAGGGAATAGAACTTCTAAGTTGATACCTAGGGGTGATGGTGATAATGTGTTCATACGTTAGTCAGTTTTTGCTGTGTAACAATCTCCGAAGTACAGATGCTTCTTCTCCATATCCTGGCTCTGTGGGCTGGCCTGGGTTGAAGTCCACGCCCCAGGGCCCAGGCCAAAGGGGCAGCAGCTACGTGGGGCGTGCTCTTCTCAGGGTGGATTGCAGAAGCGCCAGAGGCCAAGCCAAACACAGGCACATTGAAGGCCTCTGCTCACTATTCACGTTCACTCACATTCCAAAAGAAGTCACATGGCTAAGCCCCAAAGCAGTCACCTAGGGAAGCATACTCCATCCTGAGGGGCAGGTGTACACATATTCCCTAAGCAATATTCCAGTCACTCTGTGTGAGTAAGTGGGTTTGTTTAGGGGAAGAGTGTTTGCATGCAGGAGGTTGAATAGTAACAAGCAACAAGCACTTAGTAACAAGACAGGGGGACAGCAGTTACTCAAAGAAATCCTGTATGTGTGCCTTTCCAAATAGTAGCTATTGGTTGAGTCTTGGGTTTAACCTCAGTGTAAGAGTCGGCTATGCATGGAGTCTGATTGGTTAGGCTAGTGATAGTATCCATGTGCCGGATCAAGGCTCCCTCAGGGACAGCAGAATGGGCCGAGGGCAACAGGTCATTGCCACTAGGTCAGCAGAACAGAGAGCCCAAGCCTTCATTCGGTAGTCTACCCATCCATTCAAAAAATGTCTCTTGAATGGATGCTAGTGGGAGATGGACATACAACGATGAGCAAGACAGATGTGGTCCCTGCCATCTTGGAGCTTGCAATTTAGAGAGGAGAGACTGTAAAAAAACAAAAAACAAAAAACCAAGAGTGTGGTCATCAATGCTATGAAACAAACAGAATAATGGTCAGATTCTTATATCATTCTGCATTAGTTCAGTTATACTTATTCAATTCTATTATGTTTGTTCTGAAAGCCTCATTCCATACACTGTCTGCCTTCTGGTCACGGCCAAAAGCATTTATAGAGCATTTCTTATATAGCACTGGGCTGGTCACCAGGGAGAACAATGGGTCCTCAACCATCCATCTGTAGAAACAGGACTTGGCCATAAGAAGTCATCCATGTGACGTTATGATGTTATTAGGTTTTTATAACTTACACCTCCTATTGGCATTCAATAAGTGTGAGGGGAATTCAGAGGAGGAAGTAATTCACTTCACTGGTTGTTGACTGCCGGCTTCGTGCTGGGTCCTATGCTGCCTGTCTCTATTAAGGGGAAGCCAAACACTTGAGTGGTCTGTTTATGGCTGCGGCTCCGTGCTGGAGGCCCATGGCAGTACTAGCGTTTACCCAGTAGATGGCGCCCACGTGATCCTTTCAGGCCATTTCATTATGAAGAAGGGCCTCCTGCTGAATACCATCTGTAGAGCCCCTGGCTTCCTGAGTGCTATACAGAACCTTAGAAAGAAGGAGGGTGACAGGCAAGTGCCTGGAAAACTATTTTATATTTCCGTTACAGAGCCTTCATATAGAGCACTGAGCAGACATTAGAGTACCTTTATTGGCCGAATATCCTTGACAATGTTTGTGTCAATTGGTATTCACCTAACCTATGACAGTCTTAAAATTCATTATGCGATTGACTCATTCATAACCATTAACAGGTTATATTAACCAAGAAACAAGGAAAAGGACCTGAGCCCGAGAGAAGACTATTCACATCTTCCTGCCCAGAGAGAGTGGTTTAGTAAGCTTAGAATATTTAGGTGAGGGAAAGGAGCCGATTCTGTCTTCCTTCCCCCAGTTTTTTTTTTTTTTTTAAATTTTATTGGGGAACAGTGTGGGTTTTTTTAGTTTTTGTTGGTTTTTTTTTTTGAGGGCAGTGTCACTGGCCCTCATATGTGTGGGCCGCCCGGCCTCCCAAGCCAGCGCCCAACCACCACGCCACTCGACCAGCCTGGGAACAGTGTGTTTTTCCAGGACCCATCAGCTCCATGTAGGTGTCTTCAATCTAGTTGTGGGGGGCGCAGCTCAGCTCCAAGTCCAGTTGCTGTTTTCAGTCTAGCTGCGGGGGTCGCAGCCCACCATCCCATGTGGGAGTCCAACAGGCAACCTAGTTGTTAAGAGCACATGCTCTAACCAGCTGAGCCATCCAGCCGCCTATCTGCAGCTCAGCGGCAGCTCAGCTCAAGTCGTTGTCTTCAATCTAGTTGTGGAAGGCACAGCTCACTGGCCCATGTGGGAATTGAACCAGCAACCTTGTTGTTCACAGCACATGCTCTAACCATCTGAGACACTTGGCCGCCCACTTTCCCCAGTTTTTTACTTTGGAAAATGTTCAGATCTATAGAGTTGAAAATCTAGTACATTCATATACATTTCACCTGTATTCCCCAACTTGTCATTTTCCCACATCTGACTTTCTCTCTTTCACTGCACAATGGACTCATGAATTTGATTTTTTTCCATGTTTCGTAGTGTTATCAACATTTTTCTTTTCAATGCTAAGATTGTCCCTGAATTGGTCAGTGAAGTCCCTGTTAGCCAGCTTTACCATATCATTCTTTAAGCAATTCCTTGCTTTCTGGTCCCCTAGAAATGTTTCAGGCTCACGTTGATTGTTCCTGTCAGGCCCTGGAACCAGCCATTTCTCCACAAATCCTGGCTCCGTTTGTGGGGAAAGGTATTTAGGAACTGCCATCTAGATGCTGTCTAGGAGAGGTACTGATAGCTCAAGTTAAAATCAAGGCTTTCTCTCAAAGCTTCCTAACTTGGTAAGTTGACTTAAGTAGAACAGCTCTGCTGACCTCCACAGGGAGTTTATTTAACTTGGCTCTCAGACCAAGTTCCTTAGCCACCAAGTGAGATGAGCAATGACAGTGACAGGAACCAAGAGCCACTCAGGATACCTTACTTCTAGTTAGTATAATGGTGACCCCAACCTTTCAGCCTCTGAAGGATCTAGGGGCTGCAAGAAGGTTAGAAAGTCAACCTAGATAAGAGAGGATTTATGGGAAGAGGTTATAGGCCCTGAATAATACATTTTGTCTTTTTAGCTATATTTTGGATAGAGGCAGCATAGAGGAACTGGCCATAAACTATGCCCCAAAATGTTTGTAGGGCTAAAGTGTCAGAGAGGAGGATGATTTATGCAGGCTGGTAGAGAAAGTGTATGTGTGTGTGTGTGTGTGTGTGTGTGTGTGTGAGTGAGAGAGAGAGAGAGAGACAGAGAGAGAGAGAGAGACAAAGAGAGACAGAGAAAGTGAGTGCTCTCACAAAAGCTGTGTGTTACTGATTAATGGAGCTATGCCCTTGAGAAACCATACATTCACCTGGGTGGAGTCACTGAAAACTGGCTTGTCCCGCTTTGGCCTTTGGTGCCCTGACCACTTCCAAGAAAGGAACGATACCTAATTGGGTCCAAATTAGGGATTGTATTATGTGGTAGTTAACAGTGGCAGGGCTTGGAACCAGTAGGACCTGGATCTACTCCTGTGATTTCGGGCAGTTACTCAATCTTTATAAATCTCAGCTTCCTCATTTACAAAATGGGGATAATAATAGTGGCCCCTCAGAGGATTTTTGTGGGGGTTAAATGAAGTACTGTCTATAAATCCCTCAATATGGAGTCTAGTCCATAATAAGTGCTCAATAAATGGTGGCTGCTATTCTTATTATGACTAAACCAGAACCATAAATTGAGCTCTTCTTTTTCTTTTTCTTTTTTGGGCAGGAAATCAATGTAGGGCCAGAGAGAAAAAAATAATAAAGCAGAATTCCCTAAGAGACAAGAAAATATATACTGGTCATAAGAAGGTAATCTTCCTAGGACAAGCAAGTATTATATGGTAAATAGCACTTTATATTTTATGTGCTGAAGCTCTTTGACTCCAGGAAATTAATGTTTGAACCTTTCCTGAAGATTTTTATGTGGTCAAAGAGCTCATCAGTCATTTCGTAGCTTCTGGTTAGGGTGTAGGACATGAAAAAGACCTCCTTCTTGCTCAATTAGCAACAAATCACTTGATGAATCAAAGAAAATTTACAATTTTCCTTAAAACCATAAGTATCTGTGAATACAAAATCTAAAAAAAAAAAAAAAAATCTAAGCTCTAGAGGAATGAGTTCTTTCCAGGTGAGCAAGTGATCCAGAATGTTTCACATCTGGAGCCACTACTGAGGTTGGGGGCAGGGCAGGTGACAGGGTGGGCCTGCCAGAGAGGGAAGAGGAGCCAGCCAGGTTTGTGAGGAACTTGTGGGTTGGCCTGTTGAACTTATGTCTAAAGGAGACCCCAAAGCAAAGGCAATCTTCTCCACCAAGTATTCTGTTAAATGAAATTTTGTTGAGCAAGCAGAGGCTGGGGCAAGATTTGGAAAGCAGATCTTTGGATATTGTAGTTTTACAACTTCAGAAACTAGTAATTTCAAAGTCTTGCAGTCTCACAGGCTCACAGTTTTCCATTCTTGCAGATATGGAGGTGCAGGTTTTGGGGCTGCAGGGAAGTGTTGAAAATCAAAGACAGATTTTGTTAGGTTCCTCTTGCTTGAATTTCAAGACCCTCCTAGAAGGATTATGGCCTCAGTCCTGCCTTAAACCAGTTTAGTTTCTGATTGGATATACCTAATTCAATCAGATTAAACCTCATCCCAACTGCCTAATAGAGGAAAGGCTATTACCAATCAAACGAAAGAAGTATATTTCCTGTTGTAAAGAAGTAAGAGAATAGGACCTACAATCAAGAGAAAAACCAGTCAAGAGAAACAGACCTTGCATGATCAAATATTGGAATTTTCAGATGAGGACTTTTAAATAATTTTAAAATAAATATATTAAAAGATCTATAGGGAAAGGTGGATATAATGGAAAAAGAGATGAGAACTTTAAGGATAGATTTGAAAAGTGTTAAAAAAAAAGAAAATTAAAAAAAAATGCATTGAAGGGGATTAACAGCTGATTGGTCATGACAGAAGAAAGGATCAGGGAACTTAAATACAGATTTAACAGAAATCAACCAAACTAAAGCACAGAGAAAAAAGACAAAAGTATCCAGCAATCTAAATTATTTGTGCTACCCAGGCTTTGTTCTAAGTACCTTCAGGTCCTAACTCATTAATCCTCATTACAGCCATTTTACAGCTAAGGACACTGAGGCATAGAGGGGTTAAGTAAGTTTTCGACTGTCATGCAGCTTGTAAGTGGCAGAGCCAGGATGCCAATTCAGATGCTGGGCCCCAGAGCCCCATCTCTTGATGCGAGAGGCACTTGAGGTCCTCCCTCCGAGTGCCTGTCCGAGGGCCTAGCAGGTCATGGTAAGATGAACCAAATCACGTGGAAGGTTAGCGCTTTTTTCCAGCTCGGGACCTGGTATGTGGGTCATTCCCAAGTCATCCTCCAGGCTTTTGTTCTGCCATCACTGTCTGGGCTCCTGCAAATAATGGGTTTAGAGCTGTAGCCAATGATGTAATGAGGCATTCAGGAGTCCTGGAGCAGTGGTCAGAACCTGGGCTGTCTCATGTGATTCTTGAGCTAAAACACTGTCTCCGATCCAGACAAGACTCAAGAGAAATAACATGAGGTGCCATTTATTGAGCATTTTTATGTAGCAGATACTGTGCTAAGCACTTTAGATGCAGCATCTATCTCATGTAATCCTTAAAGCAAATAAGAAAATAACAACAAATGGTAATAAGTGCTACTTGTAATCTAATGAAGAAGCCTCAGCTTAGAAAACCTGGAGAGCTCATCTGGGCTCACGCAGCTCATAGAAGGCTCTGAGAGTCGGACCTAGCCTGGCTTCATGGGCTGCCTCTAAACCACTGTGAGCATCTTTGAAGGAGGAAAGAAAATGCAAATCCCTCTCCATATCTAAATGCTTTCTTTAGTACATTTTTCTTTTTTTTTTTCCCTGAGAGGAAAGATTACATAGAAAAAAAGAAAACCCAAGCACTTCTCAGAAGTATGTTGTGTCTCTCTCCTGTCCCTCCACCCTCCTCCTCTTGCTGGAGAGAAGACTTTTGTCTCAATGCTGGGGGTGTTCATTTTTGTTGGGGACCTTCCAGCTTCTCTTACTAGTTTAGAAGTTAGTATGATTTCCTTTCAGCTCTGTGGAAGCAAGGTCTATTCAGCTGTGTCTCTTGTTTTGGCCTGTAGCAATGGGGAAGGGTGGGTGGGTTGGAGATGAGTCCAAAATTTGAGAACCCAGGGGACAGTCTGGCTTCGCTAGCAAATTTTCCTACACACACACACACACACACACACTTTTCCCTGCAGCAAGGCATGGTGAGGGAATCCGAGCACGTCTTCCGGGCGTGTTGCCTGCCCTGGTCTTTCAGACCCAGGACCACCTGCTTGGTTGGCCAGCAGTACTTCCTTGGCGGGGACACTCAGCTGTGTTCAGTGTTCTGCTCTGGACAGAAGGGGCAGTTACTCTGCCCTGCACCCACACCCGCCAGCTCCCGGAGTAGAGAATGAGTGGAAACGGAGCTGAAGGAGTCCCTTGATGTGGGGAGGGAGGGGGGCTCCTTCCTCCTCTTCTGTGCCTAATACCCTTCCCCCCAAGCACATTGCTGAGAAGTGACCTCTTTGTCTCTGGTTGGTTGGATCTTGTCCGCCATCTTGGGGCCGACTCTGCCCTCCCTTCCACAGCGAGAAAGAAAACATCTTGAAGAACCGAGAGGTCGCACATGTTTTGGAACCTTGGCTACTTCTGAAGGACAGCTCCTGGGCCTGCGGGAACAAGTGGTGTAGCATCTCTCATGGCTAGGGGCCAACGCCTGGGTGGGGATGGGGGCTGTGTGCCCTCCAGAGGTTGCATGAGATCCTGGGGCTGGCCCACGCCTGAATGGTCTCACCAAGGAGACCTGACCAGGGATGGGCTTTGGCTGCCCATAGACATGAGGAGGGGCCCAGGGACACTGCTGTCTGATTCCAGCTTGCCTATGCAGGAAAGAAACCGGAAGTAGGCTGGCAGCAGTTGCTGCTAGTTCTAACTTGGTGTCCCTGCAGGAGGTTTGCTGGGGAAGCTGAGATTTAACACCTTGCAGGCTGGGAAGCTGCCAGTCCCTGAAGGGTGTAGGCTATGCAGGAAGATTCCTTTTTTTGTCTCTCACACCCAAAGTATCATTTCCGTAGCTGGGCAGCAGATGGGAAGATGGGGGCGATGAGGAGTGTGAGGTGTGTCGAAAGAAGGAACGTGCACTCCAAAAAGTAGGGAGAGTCATAAAGATTCAATGTCTTTTTTGGGGGGTAGGGTGGGGGTGGAAAAATCCTGGTGCTTCAAAGTGGGGTGGGAAAAGGACTGTGTCAGGAAGCCCTTAAGACGGTTTAGTGTACCAGCCAAGACCCAGCATTGGTACTAGACAGTTCCAAATTCAAGTCCCTGCCCTGCCACCAACTAACACCAGCTAACATTTACTGACTTTTCTGCTGAGGTCTTTCCATGCATATTCTGATTCAAGTCTCACAAAACCAAATGAAGTGGGTGCCAGTTTTATTCCCATGGGATTCTGGTGTACTGAGGTTCTGAGAAATGAAGTAACTTGCCCAAGGCCACACAGCCAGCACAGATAAAGTTGAATCTCCATTCTTAACCAAGGCTTTATAGCTGAAGCAATGATTTATGGTCCTCTGACTTCCTGACCATTGGGCCTTGCGGAAGTCACCTAACTTCTTCTATCCTTGGTGTTCTGCAGCTAGGAAGTGGATAGATGAATGTTGTTCTAGGTGTCTTGTGGGGATCACATGAGAGAGTATTTATTAATCTTTTAGCCAGTGCCTGGCCTATAAGTAATATCATCATTTGTTCATTCAACATCTAGTTACTGAGCACCTGTAATATGCCAGGTCCCATTCTAGATGTACAAGCTAGGAAAGGTCCCAGCTCTACCAAAGGGAATAAGCAGATAAGCTAGATGATATCAAATAGTGATATGTGTCATGAAGAAAACAAAACGGAGTAATGAACACCGTGACTATCGAAATGTGAAGGTCAGTTTTAGCTGGTGGTCAAGGAAAGCCTCTTGGAAGGAGTGGCAGTTGAGCTTAATCTCCAAAGGAAGATGTGGAAGGAGACACACCTTCTAGGTTAAGGGGACAGCAAGTGCGAGGCCCAGAGTTGGGAACAGGAAGGGGGCTGGTGTGGCTGGAATAGCATGAGCAAGCAGATGAGTGGCAGTGGGGCCAGACAGAGGGTAGGTCTGGGTAGTCAGTGAGGCAGGCCTGGGAACACCGTAGAAAGGTGTTTGCACAATGGACATCCTTTGGAGGGGTGAATCAAGAGACTAATGTGGTCTTATGTATTTATTTAAAAGTTGGCTCTCGGGCCGGCCGAGTGGCATGGTGGTTGAGTGCTGGCTTGGGAGGCCGGCGGCCCCGGTTCGGGTCCCACATGTGAGGGCCAGTGACACTGCCCTCAATAAATAAATAAATAAATAAAAGTTGGCTCTGGCTGCTATGTGCAGAATTGAATATTGCAGGACAAGGGTGATGCTAGGAGACCAGTTGAAGAGGCTGGGATTGCAGAGAGAGAGAGGAAGGATGGAGGCTGGGCCTAGCCAGGAGTCTCAAATGAAAAATGGTGGATGATGCTTGTCATTGGCAGAGAAGGGCAACAGCAATAAAAATCCTAGGGAAGAAATGACTTGTGCAGTGGAGCAGTAGTTTTTGCAAAGGTAACCAGCTCAGCCCTCGCAGTTTATGAAAAGCAGAGTTTGGGCTCTTTTCCTAATACTGTAGGAATGTTACTCTCATCATCTTGCCATGGAGCAGTATCCCCTGATATAAATATTTTTCTTTTCAGCAATGGGAATTTCTACTCTTTTTGTGGGGGGTGGGGGTAGGTGTTACTGAATATAACTGCAAACCCAGAGTTTATGATGTCAAACTGAATTTCTGTATAAAACAGGGTAAGATAAACTTTTTCTGACAAGAGTAATTTTTTTCATTTTGGTGGGTCATACTGTCTCTTCTTGCAACTACTCAACTCTGCTGTTATTAGCTTGAGAGCAACCATAGACAATGCTTAAAAGAAGGGCATGGCTCTGTTCCAATAAAAGTTTATCTGTAAAAAACAGGCAGTGGGACTATTTTGGCCCATGGATCATAGATGGCCAACTCTGGCACAAAATACCATGTATTTACATGACCCAAATAAATTTTTTTCTATAAAACCAATTCGAGACATTTTCCCCAAACTCTTGTAAAACTTGGGTGCATCTTACATACCTGTGCTTTAATATAAATTGTATCATATGTACTATGATATAATTTAATGATGACTCAGTCCAGGGATTGATGACTCCATCCTTCAAATCTTGGGGATTCCTTGTAGATAACTGAGGGACCAAGGCGATAGTGAAGATGGAGGGCTTTGGGACCTTGCTTCTGCTTCAACCAAGAACCCCTCTTGGACCCATGTTTTCACTGGTCTTCATAAGAGTTTGAGAAAAAAGGGTTGGAAGCTAGAAAAAAAATTGAAACCCACTAATTTACCAGTCCAACTGGTTGGAGATCATATTCCCCTTCCAGTATCAGGCATTAGAGAGGCAATTACATAATTGTGTGTGGAACAAACACGTACATTTTCTAATTGGAGGGGCGTTCAGGGAAATATTGCTTTGGGGTTATATTTGTAGGGAGTGTGCAGGGAACACAGACCAAAGGGTCTTATGCAGATGTAGGCTCTAGACAAAGGCCACAATGTCCTGTATAGAACAGTGGGGAAGGTCTGCTTGCTGAGCCCTTTAAGGTAAAGGCATAGTGGTCCATCCTGGAGAGGCAAGATGATAGAGTGATTTGAACTTTATGTTCAGACACAGTTAGGTTTGAATCTCTGCTCTATCAGTTAGTAGCTAGGCAAGTTATTTATTGAACTCTCTGGTTATCCATTTTCCCAGCTGGAAAACTGGAAGGATACCACTTGCCCTCTCAAGCTTTTGGGTGGAGTAGGTGAATTCACCTATGCAAACTGCCTAGCACATCACCAGACGTTTGAGAAATTTCCTTCTCCGTTCTGTTCACCGGGGTTTGGGAAGAGCTCAAAGGCTCTTTGAGACCTTCTACCATCTCTTTCCTGGTGACTCCAATTTTCATGCCCTGATTTTCTCTTCTCAGGATGTGGCCAGGTTCTGCGAGCCTCGAAGGGTCAGATTTTGTTGGAGAGCTACCCGCTAAATGCTCACTGTGAATGGACCATTCATGCCAAGCCTGGGTTTATCATCCAGCTAAGGTAAGGGGCTGGAGTCAGACTTGGGGGGAGTCTGAGGTTATGAGAAAACACAGCAACAGGACCGAGGGCCCTGGATCTTGGTGACTCAGGGCTAAACATCAGCACTTTATCCTTAAAAGGAGAACATGTATATTGGAGCCTTTTTCTTTACCACTCAGTGATTCCAAGTAGAGTGAGGTCAAAACTATAGCCAGTGAAGCGCTTGTCATTCACCGCTCTAGAACAGTGGGGCTCCGAGAGCAACCCACCTGCCCACAAATCTTTATTAAGTCTTTTCATTCACCCAGTACTGGGCTGGGTTCTGTGGCAGGGAAGTGAAGAAATAAAAGGCACAGGTCTACCATTCAAGGAATTGACACTCTGCAATGGGGTTTATAGTCCTCACAGCTCCTTTTATTGCTGTTCTCAGAAAACAACCACCACCCTTGCAACAAATGAACCAATTATCTCACTTGTGTGGAAGACAAGTTGCTTCTTCTATGGAGCTTTGGGGCCCTCACAAATGTTTAATTCATGCCGTAGTCCAAAGTACAGACCCGGTTTTATTGTTAACTATAGATAAATAACACAAGAGAGTCCTGTTTTGTGAGAACTGTTAACTGTTGTGTCCTAGTGCCTGGAACAGTACATGGTACACACCATAGGTGCTTGATAGATACTTGTTGCATAAATAAATGTTGAAAGAACTGCTCCCTCCTCTAGTGTATCTCTCCTGGCAAACTCCTGTCCTTTTCCTCTCTGGCGAGGCAGAGAGACTCACTCCCTGCTGGAGTTTCTAGGGGCATTGTCCACTTAGCTCTTCCATTTTCTAACCAGTGGGGAGGTTGGTGATGGTGGAAATCTTGAACCTTCTAGAGCTCAAGCTTTCAATAGGTATTTTATGGATGGATCAGTATACCCGGACGTTGCCACCTGCTGGTTGGTACCATGAATGGCTCTGCCCACCAAAAAGGACAATACTGTACCCTGCATTGGAAAGATCTAGCAAATCAGGTCCCCTTCTCAATTCTCCTCATCAAAACTGGCCCTTGGTAGCTGGTGTTCCCACTTCCTGAGGACCTGGGGTTGGGAGGGAGGCTCATTAATTGGACTTTCCCCGAGGAAGATGAGCTCAAAGCACAAGTGAGGGGCCGCACTGTTCCATTTAGTGGGTCCAGGCTAAGACTGCCAGAGATGACAAGGGCAGGTGTTAAATGCCACATGGTAGTATTTCAGCAACTCAGGGACCAGGCCAAATGTTCCCCTTGGGTCTCTGAAGAACTTCTCCAAGATCCAGGATGCAAAATAAATCTCTCCCCCGACAAACAAAATTCCAAAATGGTGGAGGGATTGAAAAGCATGTCACCTGCCTAGGAAAGGGTTCTAGGGAGGCTTGGAAATAGATTTGTTTCCCTCTAGTCAAACCTGGGCCTGCTGGCCAGGGAGAATAATAATGATGGAAGCATCCTGAAGCATATGTACAATGTTCAGCCCAAAAGCTGAGCAGTCATCCCTGTTGCCCTTTTTCCATCACCTACCACAGCCAGGCGACCATGAAATCTAAATTTATAAAATAACCTCAAGTCAATCCACATCTGTCTCTACTGCTACCATTTTACCTCATCTCACCATTTTACCACCATCTCTTACCCGGATTCTCTCATAGTCTCCTTTTTGGCTTCTTCACTTCCACTCTTGCCAGCTCAGTAATCTGCTCTCCTCAGAGTGACTAGAGTGATCCTTTACAATCCGAAATCAACTCGTTGTTCTGTTGTTGCAACCTTCCTGTGCTTCCCATTAGAGCCTGGAGTTAAATCTGAACTCACCATGCAGCATCTGGCTACCGCTGTCCTCGCTGACCTCAGTCCGTACCACGCTCTCCTTTCCTCACCATCTTGCAGCATCCCTGGCCCTCTTTCACTTCCTCAAACATGCCACACTCGTTGCTGCCTCACTCACGACCTTTGCACTTTCAGAGTCCCCTGCCTGCACCATGCTTCCCCAGGCCTTTCACTTGGCTGCCTCAATTCCATCATTTAAGTGTCTGCCTGAATATCATGTCTGCAGACAGGTCTTCCTTGACCATGTTGTGTAAAAAACTTACCCTCCCCGGTGATTCTTTATGCCCTTGTTTTCTTCAAAACACTGAATACTTTCTGAGATTACTTTGTTTTCTGGTTCCTTGCTTACTGTCTGTCCCCCAAATCAAAGCTCCTCTCCATGAGGGCAGGCACTGTCTCTAGTTGGGTCACCATTGTGCTTTCAGCACCAAGGACAGCGCCTGACACAGAGCAGGCCCTGCCACAAACTTGTTGAATAAGTGAAGGGATGAAATGTATGAATGTAAATACAAGTTATAATATCTTTATATTAAAATTCATAAAAAGCTGGGATCTCTGTAGGGTGGTGGACTTGTCCCTCCCCTCCTCCCACAGACAAAGATACCAAAGCCCAGAGAAGGAACTGATAGCTCAAGGCTCACCGTACGTAAGTGGTGGCATCTTGATGAGTAGAAGTCAGGTCCTTAGATGTTAACCAAAGCATGATTAATAGGACTTACACTCCCTGACCAAAGATTTTTTGATAAAAAGATATTTTTGGAAAATAAACACTGGTGACACTGAGTTTAAGAGCATCTAGAATATATTGATTGTTACTGTGTCTCAGTGTTCTCTAATTCTGGCACTTGAGCTTTTTACCCAAGGTGCTAGAAATAGCCCATCCTAACTTTTCAGGGGGCAGTTCTGAGCTTTTCCGTCTATTCGAACTTGTCCAGAATGTGGGGGAGAAGATGCAAATATACATTTTGTGAACTTGATGCACAGGCATTCCCTTGGGAATCTTCTAAAAAATAGATTACCCTTTCTGGTCCCGGCACGTGGAGGCCTCTTTCCTTGTTTCTTAGAATTGAGGGCTCAGGGTCATTCCTGCTTTTTTGATGTATCCCAATATTTCCAAACCCAAGACCCCTTTTAGGTAATCACAGATTTATCAGCTCTCTCCCAATTCTGAAATTCTGATATGGCGCTACTCTTTCTACTCTTCGGGGCAAGAATTATTGTTACCAAGGAGATAATTACCTTCTAATCTCTCCATCCAACAGAAAAGTGTACAGAGTTATTTTTTTCCTTCACTCAGGCTTGCAAGACAACATATGCTTTTTCCATTCTCCAACTGTGAAGTTACAATATAATATCTATTCAGCCACCTACTCCACAACACATACTTTGCATCTGTGTGTGCCAGGCACTGTGTCGGATGCAGGGGAATAAGACAGATATTCCCCTCTACCCTCAAGGAATTTGCAGTCTCATGGAGGCGACAGGCAGATGCGCACATCCATACATGCCTACCACAAAGTCAAGGAGGTAAAAAGGAGAAATAAAAATGTGCATACACATTATGAAGAAAGCAAGGGCTCTCCTTTAATAGAGTTGTCAAGGAAGCCTCTTGGAGAGGGAATATTTAAGCTGAGGACTAAGGATAGGAAGTAGCCAACCAGGCAGAGTGGGAGGGTAAGTGCCCTGGAAGAGGAGCCAGCACATGCAGAGATTCTCTGAATGAAATATGGTACCCCTTTACCTGGGTATGTGCGCGCGCGCGTACGCACACGCACACACACACAGTATACATACACACCCCTCTCCACTAAAAGAAATTCATCTGACTTCAAGTGCTCCAAGACCACTTTCCTATCTGATCAGCCCAATGGCACCGCTCTTCCAGAGACCTGTTCGTCTTCTGTCCTTGAACTTGCCCAGGGGTCTCAGGACTCTCCTGGGCCCACCTATGTGCTGCCATCACCCTCTCCACCCACAGGTTTGTCATGCTGAGCCTGGAGTTTGACTACATGTGCCAGTATGACTATGTTGAGGTCCGTGATGGAGAGAGCAGCGATGGCCAGATCATCAAACGTTTCTGCGGCAACGAGCGACCAGCCCCCATCCGTAGCTCGGGCTCCTCACTCCACGTCCTCTTCCATTCTGATGGCTCCAAAAATTTTGATGGCTTCCATGCCATTTTTGAGGAGATCACAGGTAAAGGCCCCAGAGACAAATGGAGCGTTTTGTGGCTGTGCTCCAGGCAAACATCTCCTTTCTGTGTACCGACCCCCTCTCTGCTCTGCCTTATTAAAGCCCAGTGTGCTGGGTTCTCAGAAGAACTTGAACATCGAGAAAGAGGAGAGAAATGGCAAGGTGTGTTTTAGAAATGCTCACCAGAACCAGGACTAGGAATTATTATTTCCCTTGTACAAATGCTGGAGCACAGAGAGGCTGAGCAATTTTTCCGAGGCCACACAGCTGTGGGAATAGAAACAGAGATTTATTATACAAAAGCAGTTGGTTCTAGAGCACATGGTAGGAGGCCTCTCACGGTTAGGATTAACGTTGGGTCTCTGGCAGATTAAACCATGTGATGTGGGGTAAATTCTTCTACATCTCTGGGCCTCATCAGTGAGAAAGGGAATAACCATAGATCCTGCTCCATTAAGGAGGCTCTGGGAGGCAGAAAGATGAAGAGTTGCACACAATGTCTGGTACGTAGGAAGCACCCAATAATAGCTGCCCTATACCAGGTGTGCCCTTAGCTTCCCTTTGTCACCAGGAGGCAGGCATGCAGGTTATAGGTAAAATAGGTATGAAAACTCTTAAACTACAAAGGTAGTTACACTTACTTCATGAGAAACTCTAAGCCTGACTTTAGCTTCTGCCCTCTTCATGTTAGGAAGTAGGATTTGACCAAAAGGAGCAAAGTGCTCAGTCCAGAGAACCACCCCAGCTCTCATTGGTCTGGGATTGCATTGCATCAGGGTTTGCAAAATAAGCTCAGGTTTAATGCTCCATTTATTTAAATACTAAATTTTAAAAAAATGAAATGGCACTTTGATCATTAAGACTTCCTTATGGAGGAGGGTATGATACAAAAATGTCTCTGGGAGGGAGGTGGGTGACAGCAGCATCAGCCTTTCTTCAGCCCTGTCCTTTCAGCAAGACCAGCAAAGAACCCCTTCCTCAGCCTGCCCCCTCCAAATGTTCCCAGGGAGTCCTCAGCAGTTGCTCCTTATACTCTATGTGCAGCCTGCTTTCGAGGATGGCACCTGGGGAGCTGTGCAAGGCCTGGGCATGACTGGCCAGTTTAGATGCTTTGCTGGGGTGGGATGGTCGGTCTGAGGCTGAGTCCTCACCCCTGGGTGATACCCTGTCAGCTGAGGCCTGCAGGTCACACTTGAGATACATCTGTGGGTATTCATGGCAGCCAGCAAGAGCTAGCCATCAGGGAAGCCAGCTGGAAGGAGTGGTGGCTTCTCCTCCTCTGCCAAACCCTTCCTTTTGTTCCATTGGGCTGTGGCTTTGCCCTTTTTTGACCATCTTGTAACACTTTTTTCTCTTTTCCAACAACAACTGAATCATGCTTTAGGTTATAGTAATTATACTTTTCTTCAAAAGCTTTGATCTGGTAAGTAGGCCCTCTGTTCGTCTCTGTGTTTCCCTGGTGCCTTACACAGAGCAAGGCCTCAACACAGGCTTGTTGAAGTCAATCGGATGATATATTTCTTCTCCAGGGTGAATGAACATAGGATTTTTGGAAGCAGACCACTGCTTCCAAAAGTGTTTTCTGTAGAAAAATGCTCCCCAAGACACTCTGTAAAACGCAGGTTTTTGAGGTTAAAATAGCGTGGGAAAGGTAGCATTTTATGTGCATTCTTAGAAATTCAGGGTGCACAGTAGAGCATGGAACATTCTGAAAAGTTCTGCAGAAGAGAACTGCATTTAACACCAGTAGGGTTTCCGCACCACGTTTGAGCCCAGAACACTCACCATCACAAGGGTGTACTGTGTGCAGGATGTGTGTTTGGAAATTTAGGGGTACACTTTCAACAGTGTCATCTTCCACTTCCTTTCCCCCAGAACCCAGGATCTGAAAAAGATGACCTAAAGCTACCCCAGGCTGCTTCTCTCCCCTGGAGTCCCTGTGGGAGGGTGAAAGCGTGCTTCTGCTTTGGTTATGGGGTGTGCCTATTTATCGGGGGTCTTAGGCCCTTCAGACTGTAGGTGTCAGGGGCGTACTTCTGGGGCCTTTGAAAACGTCAAATAACATCAGCATTTGACAGTTAACGAGCACCTGTTTTAGGTGTTCTCAAACAGTGGTAGCATGAATTCAATAAAAGGAGTAAAGAAAATCACAAGAAGACTAATAGACAAGGGAAAGGCTCTGGTTAAGAGGCCAGGCTTAAAGAAATGGATTCACCACCCAGTGGCACTGAGAGAAATTGTCTTTTCTCTTATAGCATGTTCTTCATCCCCTTGTTTCCATGATGGCACTTGTCTCCTTGACCAAACCAGGTCTTACAAGTGTGCGTGCCTGGCAGGCTACACTGGGCAGCGCTGTGAAAATCGTGAGTATGCCTTGGGAGTTGGGGTTAAGGTGTCACCTGGGGCTGGCATGGAGAGGGCTTTGGAGCTTGCCAGGTATGTTGTTTCTTGGTGTCTGGGGTGGTGTGTCCAAGGTGGGACATATGTGGACACTCCCATTGAGTGGATCTCAGGAAGGCGGGGCCACCTCTGAGTTAGGATGTCTGGTACCACCCAAGTTTGCCCATTGACATTCCCAGCCTTCCCCTGCTGCAGATCTCTCTCAAAAAGACATACCTTTAGTGGCCCAAATAATTCAGAGTTCTAAAACATTGAGAAAGGCGAACAGTAGGAGGCCACCATCATAAACTCCTGTGACTCAGAGTCTGAACCCCTCTCCATCCCAAGACGTGACTTGAAGTTATGCTCCATGGCACCATTTATAGACTGCAGTATGGGGTTGTGCAGCCTGAGACTCCGCATTGAGGATGGTAATTATGTAGGGTGACCATGAGACCCGGTTCCCAGGGACGTTCCCAGTTTACGCATTTTGTCTGGGCATAAATATTGACAGTGCGCTCTTTCATACCTAAAAGTGTCCTGAATTGGATGACAGATTTAATGATCATCCTGTGAATATGGGACCAGGTTAAGTGAGTCACTGAGAAACCAACCAACATTTATTGAGGGCCCTCTGTGTACAGGGTTCCATGGAAAAACAGAAAAAAGCAAATCTTTATTTCTATAAGATTTAGGTTTGTTTTCTTTCTAGGAAATTTGGCATGAGTTCCAACTCAACAGGGAAACATCACAAAAATTGGGTGTGTCAGTTTACCTCGTAATTCCTCAACAAACCTCAGTCATTTTCCAGAGCAATCTATCATCTATAAAAACAAAAAATTTTAAAAAAAAGTTTTATTGTTTTCCTCATGAGTATATCCACCAACTGGAAAAATCTTCCTGGGGGAAATTTTTTGAAAATGAAAAAGAAACCAAAGCATTCTGGGATTCTCCAAACTCTGAAATGCCCAAATTGGACTAGTTACTTGTTTCAAAAAGTAGCTTTAAAAAACTTAAAGCACATTTTAATGACAATTCCATCTTTTATTTATGTAGTATCAAACCTGATAAAGCGAATCTACTTTGTAACCACTGCTCTAATGATCTGTCCTCCTAAAGTCTTGTGGGAAAGTAGATGTTCCTTTTAGCAGACGAAGGATTTGAAGCATAGGGTGCAACACACTGGTCCCATTCAATTCAAAACTAGAAGCAAGAATCACACATTCCCTACATTGTTCACCATCTCTCAGAAATGGTTCTCTCCACCGGGCTTGGTGAGATGTGATGTGATCAACTGATGTGCTCTGGTTATACCATTGTGTCTCATTATCGTGTCCCCTCAAAGGACTTCCCCTTCCGGGTAAAGCCCGCCCTTCGCTCTTTTTGCAAAGAGAATCCTCAGTCATATAAAATAAAGCACAGCATAGGGAATATAGTCAATAATATTGGAATAGCTATGTATAGTGCCAGGTGGGTACTAGACTTGTTAATGGGATCACTTCTTAAATTATATAAGTGCCTAACCTGAAACTGTACACCGACAACTAATATAAAATAATATTGAATGTTAACTCGAATTGAAAAAATTTTTTAAAAGTAACCTAAAAAAAAAGAGATTCCTGTTTGACTGTCTCTTGACATAAGCTATTCTATTTATTATCTTTTTTCTTTTTAGATTTTATTGGGGAATGGGGGAAGGGGAACAGTGTTGGGGAATTGGGAAAGGGGAACAGCCAAGTTGTTGTCTTTCAGTCTTAGTTGTGGAGAGTGCAGCTACCTCAGCTCCAAGTCCAGTTGCCATCTGGCTGCCCCATAGCAGCTTGCAGCTATTCAGCTCGTGGTGCCGTGTTCAATCTTAGTTGTGGGTAGGCATAGCTCACCATCCCATGCGGGAGTCGAACCGGAAACCTTGTTGTTAGGAGCACACGCTCTCACCAGCTGAGCTTTCCTGCCACCTATTGGCAGCTCGGGTGCAGCTCACTGGCCCATGTGGGAATCAAACTGGCGACCATGTTGCTCAGAGTTTGCGCTCTTAATCAACTGAGCCGCTTGGCCGGCCCCTCTTTATTTTCTTGGTGGCTGTGTGTGTTTGTGAATGGGAGTAGACTAGAAATAGATTTTCTACTGAATTTCAGGAGAAATATATGCTTGTTAAAATAATCAAACAGTACAGAGGAATATAAAATTAAAAGAGAACATTTTTTTTTCTGACCAATCCTGGTCCCAAACAGTTAACAAGTTAGTGAGTATCTTCCAGATGTTTTTCTATGATATGGAAACCTAAGTGGTTTATATGTAATTATTTTTAAGCCATCAGGTCTCAAGTGTGGGCAATTTCGTCCCCCACTCCCACCCCTAGGGAACTTTTGGCAGAGTCTGGAAACACTGTTGGTTGTTGTAATTGCAGGGGGAGGGTGCTACTGGCATCTAGTAGGTAGAGGTCAGGGAGGCTACTAAACATCCTGTACAGGACAGCAAAGAGCTATCTGGCTCAAGTGTTAGCTGTGTCAAGGTTGAGAAACCATATATAGTTTTTAAAAAAGTGGATTGAAGTATACATACAGTTTCTCAACTTGTTTTCAGCTCCCAATATAATCGATATTTTTTCCAGGTCAGCCCACATTGGTCCACCTCATTTGAAGAAATGATTGCTGCATAGTCCATCGTATGCATGTATATGCAATCATATATTCATTCCATCCCATGATGGACTTGTTATCATGTTGGATTTTTACTCTTATAAGGAGAGCTGCAATGACTATCCTGACGTATATTTCATGGTTCACATGTAGAAGTATTTTTGTAAGATAAATTCCAACTGGTTGAGGGTCCACATATTTAAACTGTGGAGGGCAGTGGCCAAAGTGGTCACTGCAAAGTTTTACCAGTTTACAAAATAAGCCGTTTCAACACCCGTTCCCAAATGAGAATTAGAACTTGGATGTCAAAACCTAGGGTCAAGCTGGAAATGGATTGATTTTCTTTCTTTCTTTTTTTTTTTCTAATTAAAGTTTATTGGGGTAAGAATTGGAATTCCGTGGGTCTGGGGGACATTCTCGTTCACACTCCGTGGGATAGTAAAGAATAAGAAACAATCAGCATGAGTTGTCCTAATTCAGTCCGTGGGAGGGTGTGAGAGCCCCAAATACAGCTTTGAAGTGCTGCTACCCTCAGGCTTCCCCTTAAGTTGTTTCCACAGAAAGAACATCATTCCCCTGCTCCCAGGCGACCTCCTCTGAGAGCAAAAAAGAAGGGAGTAGCCCTTCGTCAGCCTTTAAAAGGCCAAGCCAGCACCCTCAGTGACCCCAGCCTCCCTGGGCCACCGTGTAAGAAACTGGGGCCCCTTTTTTCCTCTGAAGTTTCCTGTTTCTTTGTCTGGAACACAAGGACAAAATAAGTCCTCGAGTATGTGGTCAGAATCTGTTTTGAAAAAGGGGAGAGCGAGGGATTCATTGCCCTGCTCCAGTTTCCATGTTGCCTTTGTTCCTTTGACCCAGTTGACGACATGGGCCTTTCCCCCTGCATCCTAATGAAAGGCGATGAAACGGGCTGAATCGTGGGGCACAATGCTCACCCTGCAGGCTCTGATGTGCCTTTGAACACAACAAACCGGCTGCCACCAATTAAAGGAAAAGGGTGAATCTGGATTCGTTTGGGTTTTGGAGCATCAGAAGGTTTCTCACCTGTCCCAAGGGCTGGGAAGAAAAGAGCTCAGGATGAGAGGCACACTTTATACTTTCGCTTCAAAGAGGCAACCCGTGCTTGTCAGCAGAATAAGTGGAATTAGGGAACTTGGTGGTTTTCCATGGAAACGTTAGCACTGATACTGTGAGAATGTGCTGAGACCCTCCCCCCACCCTGTGGGCTGCAATCACCTCCCCAACCCCAGATAAAGAATATGCTGGGGAGTTGGTGAGGTTAACGCACATTGTTTTAAGGTCTCAAAATGGAATTGTTTCTTCTAGAGTCCCATCTTCTCCTTCATGTATAGAAGATAGGTGCACCATTGTTCCCAGTAGTGGGAAATGCTTGGACCTGTGGTCAGAAAGACCTTGGTTTAGCTCTGAGCCTGCAGTTTCCCAGCCAGGTGATCTTGAACAAGTCATTTAACTCCCAAGAGCTTCAGTTTCCCCATTTATAAAGTTCGGGAAAATAATACCAAATACACCTCAGAATGTTTGTGGGGATAGAATGAAATAATCCACATACGGCCCAGGGTTGAATAATAGGAGCCATTATTCTTTTTACTGCTTCTGGTTCCCCCGTTATGGCCATCAAAACGTTTGGCAGGAAGCAGGAGACTCTCAGATAACGGATTAGGGCAACAGGGCTAGTGTCTACAAGCTAGATGACTCCAACAAAGCTGTTTCAGGGTTCCAGGGCTTAAGAAAATGGCTCCATGAGTTTCTCAGTTTCCTCTGTGACCTGCTCTTCCCAAATCATTGCCAGACACTAAGTATTACCACCACTGCACCTGCAAACAGGTGAGAAAGATCTGGTTTTAGCAAGGAGTGAGGTAGTGACAGAGGACCCCACTTTTTTTTTTTTTTTTTTAAGCTGAGCCATCCTGCCACCTGTTGGCAGCTCAACGGCAACTCAGCTCGGGCTGGCATCGAACCGCCGTTGCTCAGAGCTCAGCTTGCACTCTTGAGCGAGCTCTTAACCAACTGAGCCACTCGGCCGGCCCTAAGATCTGGTTTTAAAAGGGCGAGTAGACACTGCCAACATCATTGTCTTAAAGGAATTCTGGATTTCAAGAGAAGACACCCACATTGGGCATGATGGGTGGGCAACCTTTGTAGCTGTGACAGCCTAGCAAGGGGGATGTTAGAAATGATAAGTGGAGAAATGGCGAAAGGATCTGGAAACTCCAGAGCAGGTTGCCCAAGCTTCATTACCTGGTCAGCCTCCCTTTTTCTCACGGGGTTTTTCAGTAGTTGCTCATTTAACGTGTGCTGGGCTGGCTGTACGTCAGTCCCCTGGTGGTCATAGCGGAGACCGGGGCTCCAGAGCATCACTTAACATATTTTATTAGAGAGACAGGATGAAAATGAGAATGAGCAATTAGGCTTGAGCAATTAGGTATGGGGACGATAGGATAATTCCATGGGAAAGACTCCTGGGGAACCCATAGCTGTTAGCCTCAAGCACTTGCTAGTTCAGGGCCTTTGGGGATTGGGGGAGCCCTGGGAAGACCATCAGCTGGCAATGGCTAAGTCCTCACACACCTTCTTCTACCTGAGCCCCCATCTCCTCTTTCTCCCTAACATGGAAACGAATGTCTGACATCCTTCTTGGCGTATGTAGAGGGATGCCATCCCATTTGGCTTTAGACCTGAACAGCAAAAGCTGTCACTGAACAGTGGAAGCTGCCCTGGTATGGTTATCAAGGTGTTCGTTTGTTTGTTTTTATAATTCAGGGGAAAAGTTTCATTTGGATCACTCCCTTTTTGGGTGAGCCTGAGTCAACCTAGACCAAGCAACATTTTGGCCTTAAAATTTAGTGTTAAACTGTGGGGCTCCATGGGCCTGTGGCCTCTTAACTCAAGCATTGCTCTGTCTCATTCAGGGTAAGATGTTTAGAGGTTGTCATACAAGGGGTGCATTTTGCTAGTCAGCAATTATTTGGGTTATGGATAACATTCCAGCCAAATAACAAGAGGACAGGTGAGACCACCTGATCAACTCTCCAGCCTGACTGTCTCCAAGAGCTTGGGATGGAAAGGACCACACCCACCATCGTTTTACTAAGAATGGGTTTTCACCTGCCGGCTCCTGGTCAAGGTCCTCTTGGCTTTTGCTTTGGCTGATGACGTCACTGAGGCAGGGTTTACTGCAGGAGGCAGATTTTATTTTGGTTCAGGGTTAAGAGGTAATCCATTAGTGCTGGGAGGGACTGTATGGCCACCCCAGGGAAGCGGAAGGAGGGTGCAAAGAGGAGCATGTGAGAGCAAAGCAGAGTTAACTTCTGATAGGAAACATCCCTGCCAGCATGGACCCAAGACTGACGACAGCCTCTTGACAAAGACAGTGGAGCCCCCACTCTTCCTTAAAGCCTCCTGCTTTGTGGGACCTTTGCTCCCTTACTCTGCTTTAGAATATGAAAGTTTCCCCTTTGCAAAACGCAAGCCATTCTTGTTGGTATCCAAGTATTAACAACAACAGTAGTTATTATTCTCTGTTCTCACTATTGGCCAGGCTCTATGTGTTATGTAACATTTGTCTTCCTTAATTGACACAACAGTTCCATGGTACAGGTACTGTTACTTTCCCTGCTTTACAGATTTGTCCAGCCAAAGTTTTAGAGTGTCTCTTAGGTACTAGGGGAAATAAGGCAGGGCTCTGCAGTATATATTTTTTCCCTCTATTTGGCAGAACCACATAACAGTTCCAGTCTTAGCCTTTCTCCAGCGCAGAGGAGAATGTCACGTGCCGTTTAGTGTCTGGCTGCAGCTTCCTCTAGTAAGGCCTTTGGTGATGGCGATGACAGGCGTTACTAAGTGGGCGGTGAGAGTCACTCATCTCCTAGGACTCGTGTGTGCTCAGCAGCTCGGGACTCTTCAGCAGGGTCATTCTCTTTATCCTCAAGGCGAAACAGAGCACAATTGTTCAGTTCAGGCCATTTTCATGGTGAGCATTGCTTATGTTTTGAAAGGTTGACCATAAATGCCACCAGGGGACGTGTTCTCCGGTGATTTAGTGGTAGTGCCCATCCCCCACCCCACTCCCAGGAGGAACCTGAGAAGTGGGGAAGCCCCAAAAGGTTCTAACGGAACCGATCCCCTAAGGAAAGGACAGCAGAGTTTGTACCAGGTACGTAGGTTTCATGTCAACTCTACCCAATGAGGATGTGTCAGGGTGACTGTGGACCAAAGTAAAATGACTAGTAATTTCTGAAGATTTTTTCAAAGTGGACCTGTCTCTCCAGCACAGGCAGTTTCAGCTGTGTAATTAACTAGGCCATCTAAACACCGGAAAAGTGGTATCCAAAAGACACAGTGTACCCGGGGCCAAGGACAATACTGATTAAGATCAAATAGCTAATTGTAAGCCTCAGCCTCCCAATTGCTGCTGAATGAATAAATAGCAGTGTGTGCAATCCAAGCATAATTTCACATGGGTACTGTCTCTTTCACACCAGCCGGGGGCTGGAACAAAAACATCAGGGGTCAGAATGCTATTGGCTGGAAAGGGATAAGAAAGGTTTTTGGTGTCATTATTCCTGGTTGGGGAAGACCCTTGTGGGAGTAAAAGATGTTTGCTTTGGTCCAGAAGTGCCAAACTCAAACATAAGCGGAACAAGAAAAAGGCAAGGAATGGAGGGAGCCCGTCAAGTGGTTTTTGTCTCTGGATAGGTCTTGTGTTAAGCCAGGTTTCCATAATGAACAAAGCCCCAGTGAGAAAGTTACTGTCTTTTCCAAACAGAACCGAAATTCTGTCATAAATTGCTTCCTTGATTTTGGTGATGCGTGAGAATGGGTGGACACCAAGACTATGCTAAGAACTGAAACTCATTACTGTTGCTGTCCCGTGCCCAGCAAGCTAGATAATGGGTTTTAGTGGATTTTGTTGACTTTGGGTCTGTTTTCTTTGCTGAAGTTCGTAGATAATCTTAGAGTTCTGACATGCAGGTAGCTGGATACTAAATATTTCATTAATATAAAATTTGAGAAAACAAATGTATGCTTTTTCGTGGGCAGTTTTATAAATGACATCAAGCTATTTCTGAAAACAAGCAGGTATAAGTAATAGTAATTAAAGGAAAACAAAATAATTTAGGAGCAGGGCAAGAACAAGTGAAGGAGAATGTTTGACGGGATGAGCGAGTTAAATTTGCTTATTAACATTTGCATCTGATGAAGCGATCAGTCTCCAATGGCTCTGGTTCTGAGTTTCCTGGCAGCAAAGGCAAAAAGAGAAATGCTTTAATTGGCCTGGCTCTAATTGGATATTAAATGCCCGCGAACATAAGTTCATTTGGAGATGCAAGTATTATAATCCCGGCTTCTTTCCTCTCCTTATCTAAAGAGGTGCTGGGGAAATGTTTTCCACTTCAGTTTGGTAAATAACAGAAATTTAATCTTATTTTATACCAGAGATTTTAAAAAACTAGATTCTTCCACCTCTCCTGCGGGGAGAGATGGGGGAAAGGATCTGGGCTTCATTATGCTCATACCATTACTGTGCACGCTGGCCTACTGGTTTTCAGCCCCTGCAATTCTGCCTAAGGGCTTTCTCTAGCTCTCAGAGCCCACCGGCTCATATATGTGGGAAGACTGGAGGTACCATGTTTATCCCATCATTTTCCAATAAACAATTGATGGCAGCTAGTAGGTAATGACTCATATCCCTTACAACTTGGGGAGGGTGACTCTGAAGCAGGCTCCACACTGTGTCCCCGCTTCCCAGTGGCATCAAGCGCCCGTAGCTCCCAGTGGTAACTTTCTTGATAAGGTGAACTTCCCTGTCTGACTTCCCTCACACTGCTGTGGCCCTTTCCTGGGATTGCCACCTAAATAAACTACTTGCACTCAAGTCTCTCACAGCCTGCCCCTGGAGGAACCCAACCCTACGACACTTCATGGAAGTATTTCTTTGAGGCGCTAAGCTAATAGAGGGCTAGAGCTCAGGTCAGCTAGATCACCCTGTGGTTGTTTCTTTAAAATATTAGGTAAGTCCTTGTCAATGCTGAATCATATGTAGTATTTCAGAGTTGCGTTGTCTGAAGGATGCTCCAATAGAATCATCTGTATTAATGATTTTTAAAAATCCAGTGTGAGATCTAAAAAGTGATATCTCAAACCTCTCTGTCTCCACTCTGTGCATAAAAGCCAGCCCAGTCTGGTATAGGGTGGGGTGGCGGTGGAAGTGAGTGGAGACGCCAGTGATGTTTGTGGAGTCTCTGTAATACCTCCCGAAGGACTTGGAATCCTCCGAAGGACTCGGGCAAACTTTGCCATCGAGCATTTTTTCAGACAAGGGGTAGAATGTGGCTGCCGCCACCACAGTGAAGCCTTACTGGGCCCCTGCTAACTGTCTCATCTTTTGTAATTGTGCCCTTGATCGGCTGGTCACACTGCATTCACTTCGACTCGTGCCCTGGTTGAATAGTCATCTCTGTGTCAACAGTTCTGTCTAGTACCACACGTGATGGAACTGGGAGCTTGAATTCTAACAAGTCTCCAGTAGTTATTGTTAGTGGGAACATCTATATTAGACCTGATTCCATTTCACCCAGGCTCTGACTTGGAGAATGAGAGGTTTTCTTTCAGAAAATACAGCAGGCTAAGTGCTGGCAACCTAGTTCAATTAACTGTACCTGATGAAATCTTCGTTGCTACTCGCACTACAGTAAGTGCTGGGGGTGGCTCATATTCGCCCGCTCCACCATTCAAATTCACTTAAGGTCCCCATGATTACCTTGACTTTATTCCTTGGTTAGGGTCCTATGTTCTGGTATAATTTTAGCAGCACATTTAAGGAAGTCACTGATCACTTAGGATAAATTGGTGCTAATGAAAAAAATGCATCTACATATACATATATGTTTATATACACATATGTGTACATATATGTATACATACACATGTATACATATACACAATACATATACATGTGTGTATATCTACTCCCCTGAAGACCTAAGGAATAAGTAATTGGAAGGAAGGCCCCAAAACCATGTTTTTATACGTGCCTATGTGAAACTGGGGAGAGCTTGAGATGTCTCAAGCCTTAACTGACATCATGTCTATTTCTGGGTTTAAATGAAAAATTTCTGTGTTAAAGTTGCAGAAAACATCTGCCAATGCCTTAGTCTGCTAGGCACAGAGGAGGCACTCATGAAATATATGGTGCAAGAAGATTAATCAGTGAAATCAATAGCCCACAGCACGTCCAGCTTTTCTCTACAGAGAGCCATGCTGGACCTCCAAAGGCAAAGCAGTGACTGGATTCTTTGGTTCCCGGGGTTTTTTTTATAGCTCTTGTCTCCAAATTTAAACTTTGAGACTGAAGCAAAAGGAAAAGACAAATGTGTTCCTGGGAGTCTGGTGTATCATAGCATTCTAGAGTTATTCAGGAGAAGGTATTTTGTGCACAAGAATATACTGGTGGACAGCGCCATGATGGAAAGAGAGGTCTGTTTGCTTGCCACCGCTGGGATCTGTCTGAGTGATTATTAGGGGGATGGGAGGTGAGTCTACTCCGCACAAAGGAGTGTGGATACCTCTTGTCACAGTCAATATAATTGATCTAATTAGAGGGCACAGAAAAAGTGGTATTTGTGTGCTCCGAAGAGTCATTTTTCCTAAAAAGGTCTCCACATTTTCCTGATGTCTCCATCATCATGTCCATTTCTTATAGAGCTTCTAGACCATGTCATCTCATCTAACTTGTATTGAGTAGGAACCTCAGTGTACCAGTCAGATAGGAGAGCAAAAGAAGTAACTTTATTTGCTTTAAATCAACTTAAATCCAGCTCTGAGACCCATAATTTGGCTCATAAGTTCAGTCTCAGTCATTGTTGGGGCGTCCCCTGTGTCCCAGGGTTGTAAAAAAGGTCCCTGGCTTTATTACACACGTGTGCCAAATCATCAGGGACAATCCCTGGATGTAGACTGTAGGGCCACGCAGAGTACCCAATCGCATCAGGGTAAACAGCTCCTCTGGCCTGGGGCTGGCCTGGGGCCTGAGAGTACATGTGGAGGCTGGAGGCCCTCTGATGAGATTCAGCCTCTCTCATTGCCCCACCAATCACCCTCCCCCTGGTCCCCCAGAGTGCTGAGAGGCATGCAAGGCTCAATGCCCAGGGCTTGGACTGCCTCTCGGGGGCCTTGTCACCTCTCAGGAGTGCTGCCATGGGATGGCATGAGGTTACTGATGCACAGAGCTAAAAAGGCAGCAGAGTTGCCTTAGGTTACTTTCTCTCCAAAGCAGACCCTGAGCTAAGCCTTTGGGTCCAAATGATTTATTAAAGGAAGTACTCCCAGGACCAACCAGTTAGGGGATTGGGGAAGCAAGATAGCAAAGAGGAAGAAATCAAGTAAGAGTGATTTCAACTGGACTCCCAACCTCAACCGGATCCTGTGGGGTGTACCTGACATCTGGAGGAACAGGAGTTGGACTTTGGTCCTTCCACACCCATTAGTCATTGACTACAGGCAACCCTGGGGTGGCCATGAGGGGGACAAAGATCCAGGTATTTATCAGCTTGTCGTATGGGTAAACTGGTCCCCATGCCTGAGGACAAGCCTCTGAAGGTGGCAAGTGCCAGCCCTCAGCAATCAACTTCCCATGTAGAAACTGAAGTGCCAAAAGGATATGAGGGGATGTGGGCAGGGCACCCATAGTGTTCACTACAAAGTTATCACCAAGCCATCATATAATCTTCTGTAAAGAAGCTGAAAATCACAGCAAACCACCTCCTATTGTTTGTCCTGAGAAAACTGAAGACAAAGGTAGACATATCTTTCTTTAAATGTTTATATGAAACAATATCTCAGAAAGACGCACTCCTAAGTACAGCTGTTTTTCACGAAATAGTATGTAAGGGCTTGCTAAACTTAGTGTGTTCCTGTTCCCTGGCTGAATCCCAAAAGTAACAGGGCAATGTGCTATTTATTGTTAATCATGGAATATTTTACTTAGCAAAGCAGGAGGCTGATGTTCCTTCAGGCCAGAGATGCAGATGTTTTCATTTCTCATTGGATGTAGTGTGAAAACATCCATCTCACTTAGGAGAAATGAAACACAAAGCCATTAAAAATCAAGTAGAAAAGAATCACGAATCTGTTTAATGGAGAGATATAAAGGTTTCTAAAATGAGAAGCTATGGGGGAAAGAAAAGTGGTCGTTTTGAAATCTAATCCTGGGGAGATGCTCTGATGAGATGTAGATGGTCTGTGAACCCCACAGGTAGATGTCTGAACTGAGAGAGGAAAGGATGAATGGTGGAAGTCTTAGAATTCTCTTCAAAGCATCAGAGGAGGGCGCTCAGCTTTGCCAAATACAGGAAACAAATGAGAGGGAAGAGAGAATAGTGCCCAGTGGATGTTTGGTAGCGGGATACAATTTTTCATTTTCATCATGCAGGATGAAAATATGAGATGGGTGTACAGAGACCGTGGTTGATACTCAGAAGTCCTAATCAACATCTTGGTCCCAGGTCTGGAAGCCCATCATGATTACCCATTATCAAGAGGCCAGCAAATAGAGTGGAATATTGCCTAGTATTCAAATATGGCCAATAATGGACCTTTAGACTTTGTTGTGGGTTTTTCTTTAAGGTTCACGAATTTGGGGAATTGATTTTTAAAGATAGTGGGGTGCTTTGTAAATAAAAGCAAGCAAGGGAAAAAGAAATTATGTGTTTTTTAAACTACTCCTCAAAACCAGCCCAGAACAAGCAAGTGATATTATCCTGTTTTACAGATGAGAAAAGCAAGGCCTAGTGAGATGAAGTCATTTTCCCAGACCCAAATTCATTAAGTGGAAGAATGAGTAAACTTCAACTCACCAACAAACATTTACTGAGTACCTACTGTGTGCTTGTTCTGGATACTGGGAAACCAAGTGATTATTTGAACCTGTATTTATCTGATTTGGGAGGCCATTCTTCTTCCACCAGAGTCTAGTCACAAAACTCATTTAAATTTGTGTTTATGCAAATTTGGATTACTCTATGGTTATGCAAATTGGTAAACATATTTGCATGGGGTGGAGAGAGTATGAAAACAAACAAAAATGGTATGGAAGTCCTAATGCTAGGTTTACAGGCTTAGTAGGGAGGCCCCAAACCATTTTGCCTGAAGCTTTAAAAAAATAATAACAGAAACAAAAAACTAATGAAAAACAAACTTATGCTTACATTTTCTGGTTATAAAATTTGGTGATGGGGGAAGTATAAAGAAGCAAAAAGCATTCTTAAAGTTATAAGCCAGAGACAGTGACTATAATTATATTAAAGGATATTATTTCCAGTCCCCTTTTCCCCCTTCGGCTGTTTAAATTTGTTTTCTTTTGGTTTTGAACAGTTTTACATATTACATCGATGTGTGGTTTTCTTCATATTCCCCTGGCTTTGGGCTTTGTAAATCTGTAGGTTGATATCTTTCATCTGCTTTGGACATTTTTCAGATGTTTTTGCTCCATTCACTCTCTCTTCTCCTTCTGGGATCCAATTATTTAGTAGCCTTCTCACTGTATCCCCAATGCCTCTTACATTTTTCTGTACCTTTTTCACCTTTTAGTCCCTTGGGCTTGATTCTAATTTTTTTTGAAGTTATTTTTCAGTTGATTAATACTCTTAAGCTGCATCTGAGTTGCTATTAAATTCATCTACTGAGTTTTTGATTTCTGTCATTGTAACTTTTCAGTTCTAGATTTCTCCATGGGTCATTTTTCAAGATTTTCAGTGTTCTACCTAAGTTCTCAATTTTGTCTTTAATTTCCTTGAACATGTTCAGTGTAATTATTTTTAAGTAGTGCCAGACAACTACATTATGTGGATCTTTTTAAAGTCTATTTCTGTTATCTGTATTTCTTTTGAATTTTAGCCATAGAGTCTTGGCTTCCATTGGACACTAGCTCAGAAGCATCACTCGGCTCCACCCTGGTGACATTTCATGAGCAATAACTTGAAACCAAATAATAACTCTTCATTCTAAGATCTCATCAAGTTTAAGGTGCACTGTTGATTTCGTTACAGCTTTTCTGGGGGTTGGAGTAAAGAAACATTACACGAAAAGTACATATGTGACCTGAAGTCAGACATATCACATAATAAAAGAGTATACATCTCTGAATTATAGAAATATGGCAAAATTCCTCAGCCTTGGCAGACTAGTTTGTAATCCTGAGTCAGTTTGTCTTCAAGTCTTTTTTAAAAGCCTTTTTAGTGAGAGAAACACAGGACTTAAATTGTCCTAAGGCTTTTACCTCCAAGGGCACTAGAAGTCTTCAAAGTTCCTGCTAGTTAAACCCACATTAAATGTGCTAGAAATACAGTGATGAGAATCCTGCACATAGGAAAGCGTGGGATGGCAGCCTAGTGGACCTTGGAAGTGCTTACTATCAGACTTACAGTTGAACTGATTTCTTATCTTCTGCTGATCCTCATGTGGCTAGAATTTAGTTCATTTTCTTTCACATTTCAGGACTTGTCTTAAAGATCACCCAATCTTTCTTGGCCATGAGCTCTAGCAAGCAAAGCTCAACATAGATGAAGAATGACACTTGAATTACACAAATCATAGCGCTTTGATAGACTAACTGGCCACAGTTTCAAGTGCCTGCGAGAGCCTGGCAGCGGGTGGGGGTTGTGGCCAAGTGAAGAACACAGCCCCCATCTAAGCGGAGAGCCACGTCTCAATGCCAGTTGACTGTTGCCATGTAGGAATACAGGCCCTGGGCTTCCAGATCTGAATTTTGTCGGGAGCTGATAATACTGATTTTTATGAGAAACCTCTTGATGTTTATGTTGGCCACTAATTCCATTTTCTGAAACTTGCAGGTATAACCCAGCATGCTTTTGAGATGATTGCAGCCGGTGGGCTCCTATCGGTTGCTTCTGGGCTACATGTTCAGCTCTGAGTGAGTCTGTACCATGAGAAGGCAGCCCCATCACTGAAGCAACGGGGAATGCTCTCTCTGCCTTTTCTCCCACATCATGGAAGCATTCCTGGAAATACAAAGCTCTGGGGCTGAGTCCATATGAAACTGAAAAGTACATTGTCCCCCCATACCATATCGGTATTTTTTTTTTAAACAGCTCACTCAGTGTGGTCCCTTTTTTACACTTCAGGTGGGGTTCTGGAGTCACCCACCAGGGAAATGGCTCATATTGCGGAGCCCAGAAGCACAGTATCACTGAGGTTGTCTGCCGCCTGCTCTGTTACAGCCTTCGAGGGGGCACACCTATCATTTGGCTAATATTAGCAACCTTGCCAAATTGCGTATAGGAAAATTATTGATTTTTTTAGCTCTCCAATGTTTTAAAAGTGTTATCTGAATGGAGATTCTTTTCTTGCCTGAAAGTTGCTTGAAAGGTAGTTGGATAGCTATGGGAAGAAAAACATGTCAAATGCATATTTGTATTGCATGGGGATTGTTTTATAGGGATGAGCCAGTGTCTTAGAAGAAATGGTGAAAAAGAGACAAGGGAGGCTGCTGGAGTGATTGGTACCCAAATTCAGCAATTAAAGGTTGAATTCTTCAGGGGACTTAACTCTGTGTCCTTAGCAAGTAATATTCAGTATTGTGCCATAATCTATTTGAGTAAAATATGTTATCTATCTGATAGAATATTTCCAGGATATACATAATATCTTATTCAGTGCTCAGAAGAGCTGGTGGTACTATTTCTACTTTAAGTAGCTGCTTAACATGCGTTAGAGAATAGAAATACCTTTGTAATGAATATTGTTAAGTGTTTAGATGGAAAGTTATATTTGGACATCAAGGGATTTTGTTGTATCTCTGAATTTATATAGTTCCCTAGCATTCTTAACCTTAACTTTTAACACACTTAGGTTCCTTATGAAAAATAAAATCTAAATAAAATTCATTTCATATATGTACTCTTGTTTCTAATCAGTTCTGCTTTCTGGGTAAAACATAAATAGGAAATAGTCTAGATTAATTGCCCAAGCTTTAGTGAACAAAGGAGATAATACAACACTGAAAAACAATAACCCTTGAATACTGATCATAAAATCTAGGTGAAATTTTTTTTTTTTTTTGGTCCAGGCCTGCCCAGCTCCCACACTTTGAGAATGGAATGAACATGATGATATGAGAGCCAGTTGTGGCATCAAATTTATTTACATAGAGAATGAAATACTTTTTAATTTAAGAGGAAACCACGTAAACAAGGGAAAGATATATCTAATCCAAGCTTTTTTCTATTTCAAGTGTTTTCTTGGTAATTCCATTGAGTGCCATTGTTAGCAGGCTCCACATCACTGCAATTTTAATGCAATGAAACATGAAAAGAATCGATTCTAAAATGAAATGCCTCAGACTTTTAATAGCTCTTCTTTAATTTTTCTTTTAGTCGTTGAAGAAAGAAACTGCTCAGACCCTGGGGGCCCAGTCAATGGGTACAAGAAAATAACAGGAGGCCCTGGGCTCATCAATGGACGCTATGCAAAAATTGGCACTGTTGTGTCTTTCTTTTGTAACAACTCATATGTTCTTAGTGGCAACGAGAAGAGAACTTGTCAGCAGAATGGAGAGTGGTCAGGGAAACAGCCCATATGTCTAAAAGGTAACTTGCAAAGATTTCTGAAGTCTGTCTGTAGAAGTAGTTGGAGTTGCTGGACGTTTGGGTCACTTCCACACGTGTTTTGAGTCCCTGGAAAATGCCTTTGTCTCTGAAGTTCTCACTGGACCCATATGTTAATCCTAGGTTGGAAACTATCCCTAAAAACATTTGCTTCTGTTTTGGACTGCCCATAGGACCTGCTCACCCTACTCATCCCATCTTGATGTGATCAAGAAGAGTGGTGTAGTTATCCGAGCAGTTTAGGAAAGATGACAGGGCTGAGTTTTCTATATATATGCCAACCCACAGAAAGAATTGAAGCAATTTATATGCATTTCTATAGCTACCTTTATCTATTCTCTATGCAATATTAAGTTAGTGTAAGAAATAAAAGGACAAATCGACACATCAGGCCGCCAACCTATGTGGAAGAGGGTTTGAGATATTAAAGACATCCAAAGTAAATCCTTAAATATTCAAGGCAGAGTTCCAGGAACAGGTGAGTGGTGTACATTCAGAGAAAGGGATGATCAATATTGCCTGAAGTGGGAACAATTACATGAAGCAAGTAGGAATGGAATCAACCTGGAAGGCGGGGTGGGAGGGGATTTGTAGCGGTGAAGAGGAGCTGGGACAATATTCCAGTTGGAAGACAAAGGAAAAGAGATGTAGACAGGAGTGAAAGAATCATGTAAACTCAAAGTGAGACAGCCTGGGAGCTAAATGTAAACAGGTGGTTCGGGACCAGAAAAAATGAAATGCATAGAGAAGTTTGGCCCTTAACTCTTGGCAGAGGGGATACTAGTTTCTTACTGAATTGACTCACTGCTTGCTCCGGGTCAATAGCCCCTCTCTTTGGGGGGGCAGGTCACAATGATCTGGCTGTTTCCAGGGAAGAAAAGCATGTCCTTGGCCTAGATTATCCAGATAATTGCCTCAATCCTCCACTTTTCCTTCTGGGTGTTTGTCAACAAGCCGAATCATGGGAAAGGGGATGAAAGAGAATGGATTGTGAAAGGAATAAATCACTTTAGACTTTAGCCAGAAGCAACCTTCATCCCCACCGGCACAGACTCTCTGATTCTTGATTTCATTAAGTATGGAAACGGTGTTCCATATGTCCTTGGAAATTTTTGTCAAGTCTTCTATTACAAGTTAATACAACCAAAGGCCCCTAGGTTGCTAATTAGGCAAAAGTTGGCTGCTTGACTGAGAAAGTGAGATGGGTCGGATTCCTTTTCACTTGTGAAGAAAGACTTCCACAAAATTAAACTGGGCTTTGAGTTGCCCTCAAATGATTGTTCGGAGCTTTAATTGCAGAGAAGGGACATGGGGGAGTCAGGGACCCAAGATTTATTATCAATGATTGACACAGCTGTCTGCTTTTAAATAAGAACCTTGTGATTCCCTATGATGGGCTAGATTGTAGAACTTTCACCTTGACTTTGATTCTATTTTGATCAAGTTCGCTAAATACTGTTTATGTGAACAGATAACCCTAGTCTGTTAGTTGTCATTGGTTTAAATCACCCAGGTGGAGCAGTTTTTCAATCAGTGTTTACCTGGGTTCTCTAGAGCGGGTGTCAATTGAGATGAAAGGCACATGCCCTTTTGCTAAGGGAGCCATCCAAGCATGGCTCACATGTCCCACCTCTGAGAACCTGGGCTATGTGTACCTGGTCTCCAGGAAGGGTGCTCAGCTATGAACCTGAACCGAAAGATGTGAACAGTTAATATGGAAAAAAATGATGCAGCATGCTCTCTCTCCTTCTCTCTCTCTCTCTCTCTCTCTCTCTCTCTCTCTCTCTCTCTCTCTCTAGCCTGCCGAGAACCAAAGATCTCAGACCTGGTGCGACGGCGAGTTCTTCCAATGCAGGTTCAGTCAAGGTGAGGTTGAAACACCTGAACTCTGCTTTAAAAGCAAATGAATGTTCTCCTCCCTCCACTCTCCCATTCCCCATTTGTGTTTGGTCAAAGACAGTCTGAGGTGCCTTGGGGACACTCAGTGCTGACTAGCCATGAAGAATCAGGCTTGTTAAACAGTGGCTTGTTAGTCAGCTGTCTTTAGTGAAGAGGTAGCAACAGTTTTTGGAAGATGTACAGATTTCACTGGATGGTGGGAAAGTAGGTGGCTGGTGGGAAGCAAGACTTGAAGACGATATTTGCAGAACTGAATTTTAATACATAGTAATTCCTGAAATTTCAGTGTATTTATTATGGCAGCTTCCAGGGAGCTGGCATTCCTGCCAGATGCATCCAGCTATGGAAAGATCTTCTTGGTAGCACCAGCCAGGTGAGGCAGGTTGATGGAGCCCAGGAGCCAGAGATAAATGACCAGCCCTGATGAGGGCACCGAGCCCTCAGGTAAACGCGCCCAACCTTTCTCCTGGAAAGACAGAGGGAGACCATGCGGTCGGGAGAGAAGAGGCCCATTTCTACATCTCCTCCACTTATTTTGTGGGAGATACTGTTCTCATCTCATCTCCCACCATTCTCCTCCCCACCGCACTCTCTCCACTCCCACCCCACTGGCCGTCTCACTTTTCCTCTATCCCTCCAAGCACGATTCTGCTAGGCATTTGTGTCTCCTTCTGTCTAGAGCCTGCTTCCATTGGATTTCAACCAGGCTTAATCCTCACTTCCTTCAGTTCTCTGCTCAGTTTGTACCTGGCAGAGAGAACTTCCCTGACTGTCCTTTAAAAACAAACAACCCTGGGCTGGCCGAGTGGTGCAGTGGTTAAGCGCTGGCTTGGGAAGCCAGCAGCCCCGGTTCGGGCCCCACATATGAGGGCCAGTGACACTGCCCTAAGAACAAAACAAAACAAAACAAAACAAAACAAAACAAAACAAAAACAACCCTTCCTCCACCGTGGCCACCAACTGACTGCTTTATCCAGTTTATCTTAACATCCATCTCCACCTGTGTCTCACAGTTTTTTGGTGTATTTCTTCCATGTCCATCTCCCCGCCCCAATCCATCAAAAAAATGTACAAGGTACAAGTGCAGAAACATTATCTGTTTGTTCATGCTGGAGCTCCAGTGCCTGGAATAGTGTCTGCCACAGAGTAGGCACCTAATAAATAGTTACTGAATGAAAGAATTGGACTGACAAACAAGGGTTCAAGACCATGTCTGCCTCTCTTTCGTGCAGGGTGTTCTTGAGCAAGTGCCTAAACTTGCTGAGCTTTTCGTTTCCTCATTGGAAAACTAAGGCTAATCGTAATAACATCTGTCTCCGGGGGGGCGGTTGTCAGGATTAACGTGACACTAACTTTGATTGTTTGCTATGTGCCCTGTGTTCTTCTGAGCACTTTACATGCATTAGCTCATCTAATCCTCACTACAACCTCTGAGGCAGGACTTCATATTACCATTTTATCCCAGGTTTTATTACAGATGGGTAAATTGAGGCTCAGAGAAGTTAAATAATTTGCTCAAGGTCACATTGCTAGAAGAAGTGGCAAGCCCAGCAAGCAAACCCCCGGGTCTTCATGGTGTCAGGTCTTCAGGGCCTGCTCCTTATGCCAGCACTAAGCCTGTAGAAAGGCCTTTGCTAAGCATCTGGCTCGAGTGAACACCTGTCAGCAGTAGCTGTTGTTCTTACAAATGGTAACAATGAATCCCGCTGACTGGAACTCACCTTGACCAAGTGACCTGAAATGTTCTGAAATCAGGATGTTTATCAATCTCTCACCCTTCCTCCGGCTATCTCATTCCATTTCTGTCTTTACCTTTCCAGACAAGGCATTTGCTTGGGAACAGGAGCAATAGAATCCAAATTCTGCCCTTTCCGATCCTTGTGATTCACCTGGGTCTGGACTCTGACTGAATGAGATAAAGCTGACATACCTGTTCTTCCCAAGAAGCCCTCTTGTAGCGGAGGTCCTGGGCTGTTACAAAAGCCTACTGGGCCTCGCATTTTTAAAACTTTTTTTCAATTACAGTTAACATTCAATATTTTTTTATAGTAGTTTCAGGTGGATAACACAGTGGTTAGACATACATATAATTTATGACATAATCTCCCCAATTAGTCTAGTACCCACTTAACACTATACGTATTATTGACTATATTCCCTATGCTCTACTTTATATCCCTGTGACTAATTTGTAACTGCCAATTTGTACTTCTTAATCCCTTCCCTTTTCTTACCTATCCCCCAAACCCACTCTCGTCTGGCAACCATCATTTCTCTGTATCTATCAGTCTGTTTCTGTTTTGTTGTTGTTCGTTTATTTTATTCTTTAGATTCCACATGTAAGTGAAATCATGTGGTGTTTGTCTTTCTCATCTGACTTATTTTGCTTAGCGTAATACCCTCTAGGTCCATCCATGTTGTCGCAAATGGTAAGATTTCACTCTTTCTTATGGCTAATACTCTATTGTATATGTATCACCTCTTCTTTACCCAGTTGTCTGTTGATAGGCCCTTAGGTTGCTTCCATATCTTGGCTATTGTAAATAATGCTGCAGTGAACTTAGAGATGCATATGTCTTTTCAAATTAGTGTTTTGGATTTCTTCAGCTAAAATACCCAAGAGTGGAATTCCTGGGTCATAAGGTGGTTCTATTTTTAGTTGTTTTGAGGAGCTTCCATACTGTTTTCCATAGTGGCTGCACCAATTTGCAATCCCACCAACAGTGCACGAGAGTTCCCGTCTCCACATCCTCGCCAGCACTTTGTTGATGGCCATCATCCATGACTGGTGTTGATTCTTCTTTGAACGTTTGGTAAAGTCTACCTGTGAAGCCATCTGCTCCAGAATTTTAGTTTGTTGGGAGTTTTTTGATTACTGATTTGATTTTGATAATTGGTTTGTTGAGATTTCTTATTTCTTTTTGATTCAGTTTTGGAAGATGATATGTTTCTAGGAATTTATCCATTTCTTCCAGGTTGTCCAATTGGCTGGCATGTAATTGTCTGTGGTATTTTCTTATAATCTTTTGTATATCTCTGGTGTCAGTTATTGGGCTTTGCATTTTTAAAGCAATTGTAATGGGTGGTTAAGTGACAAGGTGCCAGGTGTCACATGTAAGTGAGAAAGTAAGCCTAAAACTTAGTCTTAAGGATAGTTCTGGAAGCCAGGCTGTTGGAGCAGGGATATGCCTATCTCCAGCAGCCAGGCTTACCCAGGAACCTCCAAAGGCAGTGTAGGCCTTCAACAAATGAGCCAAAAGATGAGCTCTTTTGCAAGTTCAGAAGCTCCCTGCACTGCAGACCTGGTTCTAAACATGAAGTAAAGATTCGTTGAATGAAATCAATGTGGATGGAATATTTGAGTAAAGCACCATAGAGACCCATGAAAGAGATTGCTTAAGAGGATATCAAATTGGTGCAGTGGAGACACCAGGCTGGGAACCACACTTGCTGAGCACTGCCTGGGGTACCGTCCTAGCTTCCTGCATGCCCTCCAGCACTCTCACTTACCTCTCTGGGCTTCCTTTTATTCATTTATTACACAGGGATGAGAACATTGATTCCTAAAGGAAGTCTTAACTTTTCAGTGAACAGTCATTATGTGGCTGACTGATATGACATGAATACGAGCTGTACAATATGCATGCATCTCCCCCAAGAATCCCCAAGTGGTCTCTGAATGCTTCAATTTCAGGGTTCATTTAAAAAGCCTTTTCACATTTACGCACAATGCTCCCTATTTTTCCCAGTCAATGTGCCTTGAGAGAAAGTTCTGTTCTCTGAGGTGTTCTAATTACATCTGCTAATTGCTAAATCAAATTACTGTATCAACACAGTTTAGTTCGAGATAATTCCTGATATTGCCCCATTGTGATAATGGTTAGAGAAAAAAAATATGCCTGGGTTTCTCTCATTCAAATTAACTTCCTTTCCTGTTTAATTTCACAATGAAATTTGTGTGTGTGTGTGCATGTGTAGTGTTTTTGGATAACAGATTTTAAGTCAGATATTATCCTCTTTGGTTAAAATCCCAAACAGCTGGAGGCATGCCAGAAATGGAAGTGGAGGAACAGAGTGAAGGTTGATATGTGCAAGAGAATTTGGAATTTGCTCAGCAGTAGAGTGGAAATGTGTGTGTGTGTGTGTGTGTGTGTGTGTGTGTGTGAAAGAGAGAGAGAGAGAGAGAGAGAGAGAGAGAGAGAGAGAGAGAGAGAGAGAATGACAATGAGATAGCTGTTGTTCATCTTTCTTCTGTAACCAAATATCTCCATGGGATTGGCATGGAACTGAAAAGGCCAGAATGACAGTCTCTTGCCCTGCTTTCTCTCTCTGGGCTCGTGTATCCCTGTGCAGGGAGACGCCATTACACCAGCTGTACTCATCAGCTTTCAGCAAGCAGAAACTCCAGGGCGCCCCTACCAAGAAACCAGCCCTTCCTTTTGGAGACCTGCCCACTGGGTACCAACATCTGCACACTCAGCTCCAGTATGAGTGCATTTCACCCTTCTACCGCCGATTGGGCAGCAGCCGGAGGACATGTTTGAGAACTGGAAAGTGGAGTGGACGTGCCCCGTCCTGCATTCCTAGTGAGTCAAGACTTGTTCTTGGGTTGGAGTGGCTTATGTCTAACATGGTCACCTATGAAAAGCCATTATACTTTTCTTGGGAAAGTTTCCTTGTCCAAAGGAATAGTCCTCTAATACTTTCCCTAGCTTGGTGATGTCTGAAATTTCACAGTTAGAGCTTCTTTCCTTTGGCCTAAACTCATTACCCAGAAAAAATTAACACCTTAAATGTTAGATGAATTTATTGGGAAGTAGGGCACACATTTTGGTGGATAATTCTATCATACATGTGTTTACTTGGAGAAAAGAGAGCGGGCAGTCATAAAACACCATGTGGGGAAGGGATTAATGGTACTAGAGGGCTTCTAGTTATGTCATCTTTGTTACCCTGTCTAAGCCCTAGTTTTCATCCTCATTATCTAATGATACTAATTAGGCTATTGTTAATTAGATAATGAGGTATTAATTACTCAACACGGTTATAATGATGATTACTGAGATAATATAATACGTGGAAGTGTCTAGAGTAGGGTCTTGCACATACTAAGCTACCTTCCCCATCCTTTTGTCAAAGGAAAACAGTATGGTTTAGTTCATGGTATATTGAGTATAATTGTTTTTATACGATCATCTTACCCTATGACATGATTGTCATTACTATATCCATTTTGCAGGCAAGAAGACTGAGGCTCTAAGAGATTAGATAACTTGGGATTGGAAGTCTCTAGTCTTAACCATAGACTTTGTATCTGACCATGTTAAGGTGGTTGATTAATAGTGAAACGGAAAAGAAATACAGGTTAGCTGCTTAGTGGTCATGACACCCATGGGGCCTCCCTTTCCAGATTTGTGCTCTCTTGGTTGAGTGACACCTTCCCCTTTGGATGGGAAGGTCTGAGTTTATCTTATTGAACTGGTACTTTCTCCGTAGTCTGTGGGAAAACTGAGAACGTCACTGCTCCAAAGACCAAGGGGCTGCGCTGGCCATGGCAGGCGGCCGTCTACAGGAGGGCCAGCGGGGTGCACAGTGGCAACCTGCTCAAGGATGAATGGTTCCTGGTGTGCAGCGGGGCCCTGGTGAATGAGCGTACCGTGGTGGTGGCTGCCCACTGCGTAACGGACTTGGGAAAGGTCACCATGGTCAAGACAGCAGACCTCAAAGTCGTCCTGGGGAAATTCTACCGGGATGACGACCGGGATGAGAAGACCATCCAGAGCTTGCGGGTAAGAGAAAGCTGCCATCCAGAAGCTGGGTCCTTGGGTCAGCTAGCTCCCAGCACTAGGAGAGTGATGACTGTCAGTCATGTCACCTTAGCACTTTAGCACCCAGCCCCGCATATAGCAGGTACACCATCTTTCATATTAACAAGTACTAGGAAGGGGGCATCTAGAAAGACGGGGATCTTTCCCCCCTTAAATTGTTTTAAAAATAAGATAGTAACAAATACCATCTATCATTGTGGTCATCAAAAGCTAATCACTTATTATGTTTAGGGCCCTTACTAGGTAGGCTTTGAGGACATAAAAAGGTTTTATCCAAGATATTCCTAATCAATTTATAACATTCTTCTCTCTTTTCCTGCCTACTCCCTTCCTTCCTCTCTCTCTTCTGTCCACTCTCCTACCTACTCTCCCACCTATCCATCCATTTGTCCATCAGTCAATCTGTCTATTCGTTCGTCCGTCCATCCATCCATCCATCCATCCATCCATCCATCCATCCATCCATCCATCCATCTTTTTATTCACTAGTCCATCCATCCACCCATTTGTTTATCCATCCACCCATCCATCTATTCGTATATCTGTCTGTCTATCCATTCATCTATCCATCCATCTGTCCATCCATTTATCTGTCCATTTGTATATCCATCCATCCATCCATCCATCCATCCATCCATCCATCCATCCATCCATTCATTCATCCATTCATTCATTCATTGTTGAACTTCTACTCTATGGCATTCACTGGGAATAGATACAGAACTGAATAAAATGTGGTTTTTGCCCTAAAGAGTCCACAGGCTAGTGGGAGAGAAGACTAGTGTGTTGTGACTAGTTCAACTCAAGAGAAACCCTGAGGAAATGTGCCCAAATGTAGTTGAAATAACAGAACATATACATAAAATATTAGACGGTATCACAGATATAAGCTCCCAGGGGCCCCCATCAAAGACAATGATTATCAAGGATTGGGACAACCAGGGAAGACTGTGGACAAGTCTTGTGGAACATTCTGGGTGTAGCTCTAACTTACTGGGTTGACGGTAAAGGAAATGTTTACAGTGGACCAGGGATTGCAAACTGATAGCCCATAGGGGTTTGTGTTTAGATCATGCTGATATATCATTTTTTAATCAGTCATCTGCCAACATTTAAAATTCAGGAGGTTTCAGACAAAGATCTGGAGTGTATTCCCTGGCAAAGTTACAATGCAGGCAGGCCTATTTCTTCCTGGCAGCGCTCAGCTGGAATGAAGTGGCAGCTGTCACTTTGGACGGGGTGTGTACTCTCATTGTCTGTAGCCTCACCTGTCCACTCCATTTATTTAGCACCAACCTCCAGGCCCCAGTAGCCATTTCAGTTTGCAACCCTGGACATAGAGCAATTGCTTTCTGCAGTCCTTTGAGCAAAGTGTCTCCCAATAATGGCCATTTTCTCCTCGACATTGTCTCCCGGTAATTCAGCCCCAGGGCTTGCCTGTTCTTGTCCACTGTGGGGGAGGCTGCTCACCACTGCTGTCCACTCCTTGCGTTTGTAGATCTCTGCAATCATTCTGCACCCCAACTACGACCCCATCCTGCTGGACTCTGACATCGCTGTCCTGAAGCTCCTGGACAAAGCTCGCATCAGCACCCGCGTGCAGCCCATCTGCCTCGCGGCCACTCGGGACCTCAGCACATCCTTCCAGGAGGCCCGCATCACCGTGGCCGGCTGGAACGTCCTGGCGGACGTGCGGAGCCCTGGCTTCAAGAACGACATGCTGCGCTCGGGGGTGGTCAGGGTGGTGGACTCCCTGCTGTGCGAAGAACAGCATGAAGAGCACGGCATCCCCGTGAGCGTCACGGACCACATGTTCTGTGCCCGCCGGGATCCCGCCACCCCTTCTGACATCTGCACGGCAGAGACGGGGGGTATCGCGGCTGTGTCCTTCCCGGGGCGGGCGTCCCCGGAGCCACGCTGGCATCTGATAGGGCTGGTCAGCTGGAGCTATGACAAAACATGCAGCCACAGCCTCTACACAGCCTTCACCAAGGTGCTGCCTTTTAAAGACTGGATCGAGAGAAACATGAAGTGAGCCTCAGGCCCACTGCGAAGCTTTTCCGTGCATCCGTCCGTGCGTGTGTTGCATGAGACAGTGTGGACCTGGGGTGTGGGTCTTCCCGTGAATTCAGCTGAGTCAGGGCTTCTGATTTCAAGGACAAAACCAGTGGGGGATGAGGGGAGCTCGCTTTCTGCCTCCCTGACTACCTGGACCATTTGGAAAGCACCTGCTTGCAAGAACTGAGTTTCTTAAAATCAACAACAACAACAACAACAACAAAAAAGACTACATGCATAGCAAAGAAAACATCTGCCATTCAACCTACTCGGTGGCCTCCCTACCAGCCCTTCCTTGGTGCACATGTCCTAGCCCGCTCTGGTGGAGAGACAGTTGCCCCAGAGGCCTGGGCTTCGTGAGGTCTCTTCCAAGGCTCTAGCCAGACCAAGTTCCTAAGAGCCACCTGAGGGACAGCTTAGGACAGCGGGGCCTGAATGTGGTCACTGGCTTTGTGCACAATGCCACCGTCCAGTGTGGTCCTGTTCCTTCTCAACCCCCTGTACACATTTTAATAAAACGAGGTTGGCTTCTGACCTACAGAACAAATGCTCTACGGTTTTGATTCTTGCCTGCTGCTCCTCTGAGCTACATGGGTCAGGTCCAGTGGCTGGGTGACAGCCCTTTAAAATAGATCCTAAAGGTGTGATTCCCCAATAGTGCGTCTGGCAAAGCCAATGCCATCTTTTCTGGGCTGGGGGAGGAAAGACATGGGTGTCATCAGATAAGGCAAAAACAGAGGCACGTACCAGGAATTAGATGATTTCTAGGGTCCCCTCTGGTTCTCATGTTCTAGATATAGATCCTGCTTTGAACCTCCAAAAATCATTACGACATAGTTTCATGGTTGTCTAAATTGGAATCACCTATTTATGGAGATGTGCCAAGAAACTGTAGCTTTACTTTTTCTATAACTTATGAGATTTTCCTTTCAAGCCCTACCCCTAGCTCCCACTGGATAGTGGACAAAAAAATGAATTCAATCTAATCCAATCCCTGAAGTGATCTTTTCAGTAACATTCTTTTTTGAGGGGACTCACTCCTTTATCCTCTCTCCCCTGCCCTCTTCACCAGTTCCTCCTCTCCAAGGTGGTGCCTGTGATTTCAAGCCCTGGGACACAATAGGATTCCTGAGTTCCTGCTGGTTTGGGGGTATGTGTGATGGGTCTTTCCCTTTCCTGGGCATTTTGCTGACATTGACATTGGTGTGAGGGTCTTTTTTTCTTTTTTTCTTTTTTTTTTTGAGGGCAGTGTCACTGGTCCTCATATGTGGGAGCGGAACCGGGGCCGCTGGCTTCCCAAGCCAGAGCTTAACCACATTGCCACTTGGCTGGCCCTGTTTGAGGGTCTTTTAACTGCTATAACTTGGGCTGTGTCCTCTATGCTTCCCTGGAGCCCATTGTCCTCCCTGCTGATTTGGCTCCTCCTCAGGTCTGAGTGGCACTGGTATTCCTGAGATGTCGGGCGGTGGGGGGTGGTTGTGACTTCCCTTTGACCCTGGTTTAGGTCATTCTGCCTCATTGCCATTGGGACAGTTTTCTCTGGCAGGTACCCAGCCAGACTTTCAGTGACCTGCTCTTACTCCCTCAGAGGCCTGTGGGAACTTCTCGGTCTTTTCTGCACCTAAAGAGGGCTGAGAGTCCAGGGTGAGTACAGGGCACTCCGGAGGCATCGCCTCCTATAGGTCCAAACAGGAATGTTGGTTGCTCTTCCTCAACCAATCGGAGAACTCATGGACTTCAGCCCCAAGGCTGGAGGTCACGACGCATTTGTGTCCCAATGTTCCTTTGTCTTTGCATAATTCCCTGAGCCAGAGAGAATTTCTGGTACTTTCTCTTTTTGTCAGGCTTTCTTGGGGCTTTCTGTAAGTCAGATCCTCCTCCTTTTGCATCCCCCCCCCACACACATACACACACATCTTTGTGGCTAATCTAACAGCAGTGTATTAGTTATCAATTTCTGAGTAACACACACCGAATGCTCAGTGGGTTAAAACAAGACATATTTATTCCCTCCCAGATTCAGTGAGTCAGGAATTGGGTTGCTGAGGTTGACATGGGTGGCAGACATCTGAGGCCTTGACATTGGATCCTACAAATATTTATCAGGTTGCTCAAAGGTTTTTTACTTTTTTATTTAAACCTAGGAAGCTTAGATCTTGAGAGGTATAATGGAAGTTGGATCGAAGAAGAAATCATAAGGTCAAATTCCTGTCTTTCAAATTCTTTTCTAGGTGATCTTGGGCAAGTCACCTGACCTTTCTACCTTGGTTTTGCCATCCGTTAGGTGGGCATGATAAACTCTGTCTTTGGTGACATCTGTAATGATTGCGATGTTGTAAAGCACTGAACAGAGTACATGCGTATAGTTTGGTGCCTATAACACCTGGCAGGGGCAGGGCTGTCCCCCTGGGCACCGCTCCATAAAGCCTCCACCTCTGCCTCGGTAGGCACATCTCACCTGAGTGCCAAGCTCATACTCTCCATCCTCTAACTCAGTCCTGACCCCTCACCTGGACCACCATAGTCCCTACTTTTCCAACATGGGCTGCAAGCACTCACCTGCACTAGCCTGAGACAGTAGATCAGGACAAGACAGTCAGACACGAGCCTGGTTCTTGGCCATACCTGAGCTGCAGAAATGCTGCTCGTTCCCTTCATAGCATGGCCCTTGCCTCCTAGGATAGAGCTTCAAGGATTAGGAATCTCCTTTCTGCTGGAAATCTGGAGTGTGTATCAGTCGGGGTTTTTTCTTTTTCTTTCAGAGAATTGGGACGTAGAAGAGTTGTATGGAATAAGGGATTGTAATGACCACATACAGTGTAGGCACTGGGGGAGAAGCCTGTGACAGGCGGTTGGTGTAGGACCTGAAATCAGCTGGGCCAGCAGTTGGGAAGGAAATCTAGATATGAAGTTGGCAGAGCAAGGACCAATGGAACCCACAAGGACAAACAAACCCATGTCTTTCTCTTACTGTCCCCAACCTCAATCATGTGAGGCCCTGCGAGGAGGAGCTGGTGCCCTTTGCGTGGAGCTGCACACACACCTGGTCCAGGACCCTCAGAGGTGTCAGCAAAGGGTTTCCAGCAGGTGCTGGAGCAGCTGTGGGCCTGGGTGCTGTCCCACCCAGCAAGGCGAGCTCGCAGGTCAGTGACGTTGTGTGTGAACTGTCACAGTACCCAGTGTGCTCTACCAGCTTTCAGAGCAGGAAACTCCTTCACTCTCATTTTCAAGCCTAGTGTACGTTTCTCTTGTGCCCACTCTAACCTAACACCATAGGGGAAGGGAATTCTGCCAACACAGGTCCAGCTTCCCCTAAGTTGACGTGGAACAAAAGCCATCACCAGCCATGGAATATTAATGCTGGAAAAGTGATGGTCAACTGAGGATGCGTTCGGGGAGAGCTGGAGAAGGTTCCTGCTTCATCCAGGATAGTTTGGTTCTCATTTCTTTTGTAGTGGATAGTTTTGTTCTTTTCTATCCACGCAGCCCCCAATGTCCAGTGATCTGTCAGTGAAGTTTTGGCACCTAAGAGCTGGGCTGGCACTTAACAGCTAGGCTGTGGTGTTCTCCTTTTGAAGATCACTCATTTCACAGAATGCCACTATCAGTCAAGATCATTCTGTAACTGTGATGGGTCAAGATACAAACAAGACCACTTTATCTCTTGTCTATGAACAGACAAAAGCAAGGCCACTATACAAACCATAAAAATACCAAATACCCACCTCTCCTGGTTAATAATGTGACTGCTGCTGCTTTACCAATTGCGGCTTTGGCTTCCATATATTCTTCCCTTCTTCTAGGGAAGATTAAGATGGCTGATTATAGAATCACCCCCAGTTGGTATGTTTGCGAGGCTTCCTGACAACATCCAATCCAGAAAAAAGCCCTGCTTCTTTGAAACCTCCCCCAAACCACCTAATAGAACCTTAACCCACCTAATATTGGGTTGTTGGGAAAGTCATGACGCATTTTTGTGACGAAAAACATGAAAAAATACATCATGACTTTTCCTACAACCATATATGTATGTATGTATGTATATATATACATATATGTGAGTATGTATGTAAGTAGGAGTCTTGCCTAAATCATATGGACTTTACTTAAATTTTGGGTATTGTATGATAAAATTTATATGACACATAACATTTAAGTAAAACCTCTATTATTTAGACAAGACTTACTTTCATTAAGAGTAGACAGGTTTACACATTAAGTAGACTTTCAAGAATAAGTGAGTAATCAACTCACACTGCATTCTCTCACGTAAACTCCAACAGGAATTGAGAGGGACAATCCAAGTAGGCCAGTGTTTTCAGTTAACTTGTCATTGACAGTGTAGTTAAAACTTCAATTGAGTCTTTGGATAGATAGGAAGGAAGTAGGACATTGTTAAAGATCTTGAAAGATCTTGAAAAGATTTCCCTTATCAGAATATTAGTAAAAGAAAAAAAGTCTCTCTCATCTTGAATTCGATCAAGAGTTGTGATTTCATTGATTTTTTTTCTTGTCTATCATTCATTCATCAACAAAACTTTATAGAATGCTTACTATGTGTCAAGGACTGAAATACTACAGGTAGACAAACTAGCCTTGTACTTGCCCTCAGTCTGCAATCCCAGAAATTTGTGCAGAATTAGAAATCATGATAATCCCTGGGAAGGAAATTACAGCATGGTGTAAGACTGTGTAACAGGGGTAACCAATCTAATCTGGAAGGGATGGGGTAAAAGGTTTGCCTCCCTAAGGAAGTGATGGCCAAATTGAGGAGTTGATGACTAGGCAGAAGATGGGGGTAAGAAAGAGCATGCCAGGCAGAGGGAAGAATATGTGCAAAGATGCTGAAAGGAGGGCTCCTGGCATATTTGAGGAACCACCAGGACTACACTGTACATATCAAACCCCACGAATTCCCACATGTACACAAGAATTATGAGTAAGGTCATCAGATTATCAGGTAAAGCCTTTGGCTTTGACTTTGGGTCTTTGTTGTCCTTAAAACCTGGACATGAATGAATACCTTGCATCTCATCGCACCGACACAATGGCATGTTGTTCCAACAGAGAAGTATCTTAAGATGAGTTAAAAGGAGAAAGCTGACAGCCAATTCAAGATGCAAAGAAGCAAGACACTTGTCTCTCCACTCCTGCCTTATTTTTTTTCTCCTTTCGTATCCTGTGAAATTTTTTGAGTAAAATGTTTTGGATCCCTAGGGCTTGGGGAAGTTTATCTTTTCAGAGCTATTGGAAAGACGAGAACATTTCGGAGTGGTGTGGTAGCAATTTGCGGTCTCTTTTTGCTTTTCTTGGCAGCAGGACCTGCTTTCCCTGGCAGGGTCTCTGCCCGGATGTGCTGTTGAGGCCCAGCATTTTAAGAAGCCAGCCTCAAAGGCTGAGTTTGTTAGGGCTCTCTTCATGTTTGTATTTCAATTCACCGAGTGGCTTGTGGACTGGGTTGGATGGAGAACTTTGTCAACAACAAGGGAAAAAAAAAAAAAAGGTAAAAATAAGGAATAGCTTTACTCAGGTGAAGAATAATATTAGAAAATAAATTCTCAGGAAAAAAAACAGTGTTATGTTCCTGAACTAATGAATTCTAGGAAAAGGTAATTCCATACAGAGGGGAAAGAGAGAACATTATTAATCCTGATTTGGAAAGGGGAACAGGGTGTAACAAATGAAATAGTATCCAGGTGCTAATAAATGAGCCTCCAAGTGGACTGGGGTCCTTCTAATTCTCTGTCATTAATGCAAAGGAATAATTCAGACTTTGATTAAAAAAAAAAATCTCTGAATCTATAATCTCAGTTTTGAGCTAAATTACCTGGTGGATCTCTCTCTCTTCCTCTTAATAAAGAAAATAACTTAATAAGAAATACTTTTATGATTTGGTATAGAGCGTCTCTCAGAATTACCAAGTAAAATTTGATAAAGAAGTGCATAGAGAAATTAGAATAAGAGTCACATCACTGGATTTTCTGAGGTCACAAGAGCCTAGCTGTGGTCCTTGATTTGGTCCTTTAGCATTTAGCCACAATGAGCTGGTGGCAAGCAAAGGAATCCCCCCAAAATAAAAAATAGTTTCTCTCCACCCTTTTGCCCATCATTGTCATCACTGAACAATGTCCCAGTAGAACAAAGGGAAAGAAAAGATGTCTAACTGGCATTGTTTGCTGTGCTTAGAAGAAACGGGGTAGAAATTAAAATACCAGCGATCACTCTCAAAAAAGTATTTCCACTTTATACAGGATCAAGCTACTAAGAAAGAGGCAGTCGCTCTAATTCAAAATTTTATAGTTTTTATGGTGGGCATGAAGAATTTGCACCAACACCAACATGTAACCTCAAGTCATCTCATAGTAGAAGATGCTGACATATAGCAATAATGCACCCAGAACTCACAGTTCATCTTTTTCCATTGTGTCCTTGCCTCTTTCATCTGCACTAAGTACATGGAATGAATTCACACTCTTACCATTAGAATTCACCCGGCAATGAATGTAGCTAACAAATGTTCTAGTCCTCCCGAACTCTCTACTTAATGAGACAGTGTCTGCCTGAAGAATGGGTTATATTTAGACCAAGTTCTTGGTCTGAACTGAGATTTCTATGAAGTAACATCTCTTTTCTTGTCAGCGTAGAGAGAGATAAAAATAGAGCTCCCTTGCTTCTCGTTTGCTCATGTGTATTAATAAGAAAAGAGTGAATGAACTCAGCCTGTATCTTCCTGCTCCGAATACCTGACAGTGGATGGTTTCCTTATTCTCTATATTCAGTGACAATGACAATCAGACAAACAGAGCTGTAGGCTGGCCATCTGTAGTTGTTTTGTGTCGCTGGGTATAAGGCATTACCACTATGATCATTTCTGAGCAATGAGAGCAGCGTCAGCCAGGATACAGACATAATAAAGATGATAATAAGTATTACTGTGTGCCAACTGCTTTATAGGACACTGCCTCATCTAGTTCTCATTTGAGCCCAGTGCATGGGGTCATTACCATCCCCATCGATGCCCAGAGGGTTAAGTGACTTACTTAAGGTCATTCAAAATGGAAAGAGGGGATAATGAACTCAATCTGAAACTCACTGCTCCAAACATGGTTGAGATGGATGGTTCCAGGTCAGTCTAATTCTGAGGACCGTGTTGTAACTTCCACCTTAGTATTCTTAGTACAATGATCTGGGGCTGCCACTGTGGAAATTCTCCTCCTACCAGTGACCACCCTAAACCCCCTTCCCTTTCTGAAACCTTTTCATCTTCAATTTCATTTTAGGCTTCTCCAGTCTCTCTCAGATGCTTTTGGCTTCAGGGCCAATGCTGCTGAGAATAGTGTCTTTCCTCTAAAATAGGAACATTACACAGTAATTTTCATTCATGTTTTTCATTCATCCTAAAAATAGCTCCCAGTTTTTAAAAAATTAGCATACTTATATTAATTGGATGCAAGGGTCCCAACATCCTGCCTATTTTACTTATTGTTTTAAAAGCCTTAAGGTATCTCGTCTTATAGTTTTAATGTCTGGGCCAAAATTTTAAAAGACAGATCCAAATACACAGCTTATGATTCCTTGGTTATTTAGGAGGGTCTGGGACAGACATTTAATGTGTTCACACTATGTGGCAGGCCCTGCGATACCTGCTTTATAGATACAGTATTTGGAGCTACAAGACTGGTTTGCATTTTGCAGTTGAGGGAGTTAAGTCTCAAAAGGATTGGGTGGCCCACTCAATGCCATGTGCTGGGGAGCTGGGATTTGAACACAGGCCTACTCAACTCTAAAGCCCAGTTGTACACTACCAGAATAGCTGCATGGAAACTGAAAGGACAAATTTATTCACTGGGTGGCTTTGACTTTGCAAAGAATGACAGGTGTGAACCTCCCACCCTGTGAGCTAATGGTAGGTGGTTTTCTTATTCCTAAGTGCTGGAGAGCATCCATAGCCTTGAAAACAAGGTGGATAAAATGGTTATTGCATTCAGGGGGAAAGAGTCAAATCCATAATTCTCAGACATTACTGAATGACAGTCCCTTTTAGACGGGGTAACCCTGGGGTCACTTTGCTGCTATTTCTCTCTCTAGGTCACTTTCTCCTGATAAACTTTGAACATTGAGACGTTTTTCCTCTGTTGTCATCATGAGGGGGAATGGGCTTATTTAACAGCCTTTTATGGGAAAATAGTGTAGGACATTTTTTCCCCTTTTTCTATATAAGGAATCCCCTCCCCCCAGATGCAATAACCAATCTGAAGCAATCCGAAGGAGAACCAAGACAGAGAATGAATTCCTTAGAAGAATACAATGGGAGAAGGGAGGGTCTCTATCTCATCTTTGATCCCACTAAGCTCCTATGATGATTAGAGATGAACATTGAGAATTATAGAATTTCAGACTAGAACATTTGAGACCATCTGGTGACTTTTCCATGGTCTAAATATACCATCTCCTCATCTCGTGCAAATGGTCTGGCTGAGTCTTCTCTGCCAGAAGATCCTCTTTGGTGGAGAGGGTCCTGCCTATCATGGGGCAATCTGTTCCAATAATGATGACATCATTTACTGTAGGTTGCGTAACAGAGAAGGTAAAGGCAAAGTTCTGCAGGAACACTGCCTGCACTCAGACCCCAGCTTCACCCAGCTTCATCCAGGTAGATCTCTGTAGATCCCTTCTCTACCTTTGTCCATCCCACTATGTTCCTCAGGGAGACTGAACTGCAAGGACAGCATGTGAGTTATAGCAATGGGCTTAACTCACCTGCCAGCTTTGGCCAATAGAAAGTCCCAGAAGGAAGAGAAGAAAGGGAGAGAAGTTGAATTCAGTTCTTTATTTCCAGGCCCCCTTCCAGCAGGTTGTCATGGCAACAAAGGTCTCAGTTCCTGTCAGGTGGTCTTTTCCATATAGGCTCCCTTCTAGATTTTAATAAGCTCCCTTTAGGCTTAGGGGAGGCAATGGTGCCCACTATTCCCAGACAAGGGGGTCTCCACTCTCCCCCGACTTGCCCTAGACCCTTCGCATACCCTTCTAAATAGTTCTTTTATTAAACTTTGTACAATTTACTTAATTTGAATTTGCCATCTTTTTCTAGCTGAGATCTTGACAGATACACCACTCAGTATCTGTGTAACATTGGGCAATTACTTAACCTCACCTGGCCTCAGTTTTCTCCTCTGTAAAGTGGGGGTAATAATAATATCTCCTGTAGAATGTCATCATAAGATTCAAACAAGGTAATGCATATTAAGGTACTTTGAACACACAGTAAGGACTCAGTAAACGTTAGGGTAATATTGCAACTACCGCGAAGCCCCAGCCTAAACACTACTGTAATTCAACTGTGGTAAGTCACCTCTCATAGTTTAGATTAGGCTTTAATTCAACAATCAAAGAGGCAAAACCAAAAAACAAGAAAAGAAACCTGTTGTGGTAAAATTCACTTTGAATGTCTCTTAAGTCACCTATCAGAGTACAGTAAATTCTTTTTGTATTCAGTCCTGCAGAGTAGTTCTTATTCACACTAAGTTTGAGAACTGATGAACTTAAGAAAGGTAAATCTATATGCAAATGTCAGAGCATCTCACCCCTTCTGCCTCTGCCGTAACCATGGACACCCTAGAGGAGACTGAGAGATGCTGGATGGTTCAGAAGTGTTCCTGCTAGCTGGTGGGGTTGACCTTGTTCTGTCCTCATATCAGGGCTCCATCAACTTCATGCTGGCCTAGGGGACCTGTAGGTTGCTGTGAGGATAAAAAGGAGCTAATGGGGTCACCCTTTAGGTGGCTTTAGGAGAGGCTAAGTTCTCAAATTAACTCAGTGGTAAATTAAACTGGGTGCACAACGAGCCTCTATGGAGCGCTTGTGTGCCAGGCTCAGAGCTAAGCATTTCCTGCATATTATCCCATGTAATCTCCCCACAGCTCTGAGGTGCCCATCATTATGTGTTCCTGGTATTAGATGAGGAAGCTGAGAACCTAAAATGCCCAGCCTGAGGTAGCACAGAGGTTTACGCAGACCTTAGGGGCAGTATTTCATGCAGGTCTGTCTGACCCGGAGCTGAGTTCTGATCCTGCACTGAGGCAATGCAGTATAGCTATTATAATGGTGTTACCCTCCCTGTTCTGGTGTAACCTAAGTGAATTTTACCTCCATGCAACCTAAGAAAAAGTTCTCTTTTTATACTTTCTCACATTAGTTGTCCAGAATAACTCACAAGTGTTGGCACGGATATATTTTTAAATTCCCTGATTTTGAAAAGAGGAGGATCAGCCTTGTAACATGTCTTCCTTGGTTTTGTCTTTCCAAAGGCTAAACACACCAAGCTCCAGCCAGTTCCAGGGGCTCTGTTTCTGGACCACTTTCCCTCTTGTCGAACTATCTCTAGTCCAGTGGCTCCCAACACTGGTTGCGTAGTAGAATCAGCCACCTGGGGAAGTTTTAAAAAAATACTGAAGTCAGGGAGTGGCCAGTTAGCTCAGTTGGTTAGAGTGTGGTATTGATAACACCAAGGTTGCCGTTTCGATCCCCACATGAGCTACTGTGAGCTGTACCTTCTAAAAGAGTCAACTATGCCATTGTAGCTTGAAAGCAATCGTGTAACCAATGACCATGGCTGTTCCCCCAATGAAATTTTAAAAAATAAATAAATAAAATTTAAGAAAAAAAATACGGAAGTCAGAGCCACACCTCAGGCTGCCGGACCTGAACTCTCTGGAAGATGGCCTGAGTACTGTTATTTGTTAAAAATCTCTCTCTGTATATCCTAATGGGCAGCCAGTGTTGAAAGGCACTGCTCCAGTTCATTTTAAAAGGAAAAATTGGTGAGAATGTTGGCAGGGCTTCGCTGGTGTGAACAAAGAGAATCAGTCCCTTCTATCAGAGCTAATGAATGTTATCCAGAATTATCTGTGGCATATTCCACATGATTTAATAGGCCTTGTCTCCAAGGGCAGCTGAATGCATATCTCTCAAGTATAGGATGGGATGTCAAAGTTCTCAAACATAGTCACTTACAGAGAAGGTGGAAAAGTGACATCACTACTCCCATCTGATCTGGCAATGCTTGACGATTCACCTGAATTCTTTAGGTCCTGAACACTGAAAACATAATTGAGCAATTTTTTAAAAATTTATTTTTATTGAGATATAATTGACATATAACATTGTATAAGTTTGAGGTATACATTGTGTTGATTTGATACAATTATATATTCCAAAATGATTATCACCATAGCTTTAGCTAACGCCTCTATCATGTCACATAATTATCACTTCTTTTTTTGTGGTGGGAGCAATTAATATCTAGTCTCCTAGCAACTTTGAAGTTCATAATACATTATTGTTGTATTATAATACATTATTGTTGTATTATAATACATTATTGTTGTACTAGGGTACAAGTTTATACCCTTAAACACCATCTTCCCAATTCCTCCACCCGCCCCCTGCCCCTGGTAACCACCATTCTACTCTGTTTTTATGAGCTCAACTTTTCTTAGATTCCACATCTAAATTAATATCATATAGCATTTGACTTATCTTACTTAGCGTAATGCCCTAAGAGTATTTTTTAATTGGATGGTTTCAAAAGTGGAAACAACTCTATTCCTTTTTCTCTTTCCTTTTACTTACTTGTGTTTCTGTATTACCAGGTGCCTTGCCCTTGGCAATGAGTTCTACTGATTGGTGCCCCTGAGCCTGTGTGTAGATGCTGAGGCATTGTGATGGGGGAGTTCCTTCATAATCATTTTAAAGGGGGTTGTGCTGGCACTGCTGGAATCATGAATATGTAGGCCTGGGAAAGATTCCCATGGCTTTGTTCAGGTGCTACCTCAGCAGAAGGGGAAGTCAAATCCCTAACTGTAAAGAGAAAATAACCCTTATAGGTTTTGCACCTGACAACTTCAGGTACAAAGTCATATACCTGCCCTGGGTAGGACTGAAGAGAAGACAATGTCAAGCCTAACACCCAGGAGAAAGAAGGTCGTTTTTCATCTACAAATTATTATTTTTAAATCCATGTACCAGATTGCATACATTTAATACAGATGTATATACTAATTTAATAAGTCAATTTTAAGGAGGAAAATGCAAAATTTGAGGGGTTGTGAGGGTCCTAGGATGAATAAGATATAGATCCAGCTAACCTAATAAAGCAGACAGGAGAGAGAGAGGAGGAGAGGGAAAAGGAGAGATGGAGGAAGCTGTTTGGACTCAGATTTTGGAAAGGGACACGAAGGGAGGAGTTGAGCAGACACTTATTTTTGTTTAATTTCCATTTATTTCTTTTCTCTTTTTCCTGTTATTTCCTCTGCCTACTCATCCTTGGATATTGTGCTCCAGAAACAATCCTCCAAGGACCCTTAGATTTAACTGAACATTTTTCTGAGGGTTTAGTTTAAGAGCTTTGCATATCTTATATGGTTTGTTTCATTCTCCTAGCACTGCAAGGTGGAGGCTGTTTTCTCCCATTTTGCAGATGGGAGGAAGAGAAGAGGAATGTGCCTCAGATGACTCCACGGGAAGGTGGTGAAGATACTAGGGCCTGGCACTTAACCACTAAGCTGTCCTGCTGGGATTCCGACTCCACAGGCACTATCCCCTGGACAAGCTCTTCAAGTTTCCAGTGTGGCCAGATGCATTCCACATTCTGTCTCCTGACCAGGCACAACCCTGGGGATAAAGAGTGCCTCCCCCTGGGAAGATGACTGGGGACACACCACCCGTTCTGAGACCCCGCCTGGAGGAGCCTGGCAGGTTCTAAACAACAGGCTTGAACCACATCCCACTCAAGAGTAAGCAAGCCTGTTTAATTCTCACCGCAGCACTTGTAACGCGTTTTTTTTTTAATTAAATTACTTATTTTTTTATGTTAGTTTCAGGTAGTGGTTAGACATTTATATAATTTATGCAGGGATCCCCCGATGAGTCCAGTCCCCACCTGACTTTATACATAGTTGCTGCAACATTATTGACTATATTCTCTACGCTGTGCTTCACATCCCTAACTACTTTGTAACTACCAATTTGTATTTCTTCATCCCTTCACCTTTTTCACCCAACTCCCCTGAACCCCCTCCCCTATGGCAACCTTCAGTTTATTCTTTATCTGTGAGTTTCTCTTTTCTTTGTTCGTTCTTTTGTTTGTTCGTTCTTCCCAAGCAGGGAAAGTGAAGGTTTCCTTCCCCCACGGCCAAAGTCCGCAGGTGGCAGAGCTGTAGGTATCTGCTGAGTCCCAAATCTAATAAAATCTGCACGGATCTCGTCATTATTATGCAAAGCCGCAGGGAAGGCTTGGACTCTCCCTTGCCAGAGCCCATCTGTCTCCGCGCGCCGCCCCCGGGGCTTAGAAGACGACTGTGAGCCGAGCCGGATAGGTGGTGACAGGTCCCCTTCCACTAGCCTGGGCCATCTCTCCAGTGCCTTGCCAGCCAGCGCCCCCGAGGCACATCTCCCTCGGCTTAAAAAAAAACCCACTACGACCGTCCAGCACCCCTCCCGCCGCCCCAAGGGAACTACATTAATATTAATCCTGATGAATAATTGAAGTCTAGGGATTTATTCGGGCCGGCAGCGGAGAGCGCGCAGCTGGGTTGCATTTCGGCCACGCCACCCGCATGCTTCGGCCGCTTGGGTTCCTCGGGGCCCAGTACCGGGACGTGGGAGGCTGGGGGTGGGTGTGCCGCCTGTAAGGGCGATCTTGGGAGTGTGAGCAGGAGCAAGTGTGCCAAGGAGTGAGGCGGAGCGCCCGGGCCTGCTCGAGGGAGGCGGGGACCGAATGGCATCCCGAGGCCCCGCGCGGGGGTGACCCGGGGCCACGAGGGATTGAAGAGAGACAATAGCGACTACTAAAATCCTGGGCTCCTGCCACGGTCTGCCTCGGCCTTCCCGGGCGACCAGCCGGGCCTCTTTTCTTATTTGGCTAATTTATGGAGAGAGGCTGGGTGGGGGGAAGGGAAGACTGAGGAGGGACCGCGTTTCCAGATTGGGGGGGGGAGGGTGAGGGGGCGACTGTTAAAGGAGTCTCCAGAGGCGGCAGCGCGGGTGATGTCAGCTCTCGACGAAAATAGAGAGGGATCGCCTGCAAATCCCCAGCTCCGGCGGGGCTAAACCTTGCAATCCGTCCCGGGCCGGCGCCGAGCCAGGGCGCAGCGGCCTCCACCACCGCCCCGGCGGGCAGACACCCGCACACGCGCGCACGCTCGCACACACTCTCCTGCACACTCACCGCACACACACGCTTCGTCCTCCCCTGCCACCGCCCTCCGCGCCCGCGCTCCACCACTCGCAGCGCCTGCGAGCCCCGCAGCGAATACAGGTGGCAGTGGGGACGGCGCACCTTTCCTGCGCGCCCTCCCGCACTACCCGGGCGGCTCTCCCTCCGGGAAGCCACCCTCCTGCCCCGCACAGCGCCCGGCCACGGGAGAGCGGGACGCGCGCGCGGGAAGGCGGAGAAGCGGATTAGCGCCCGCAGGAGCCTCCCGCGCCCGCTGAGGCGCTAAAGGGCTTACCCAAGAGGCGGGGTGAAAGGGCGGGGAGAGGCTCCCCCTTAAATACCGCGCTCGGCCTCACTCGCGCGCTCACCCCCGCGCCTGCTCACTCCCTCGCCCGCTGCTGCCGGATTGTGCCGAAGAGGAGGGGGCGTTCCCCACACCATGGCATCCACGGATGGGTGAGGGGGCTTTTCTCTGTACCCGCAGCAAAGCGGGGGGCGCGCGCGGGGCGGTGGCCCCTTAGCTGGGATGGGGACAGAGAGACCTCGGCGCCGGGTTTCGGAGACGGTGGCAGAGGGATGGCTGGGGATGGGATGTTGGCGAGGGGATGGATTTTCTTTCGCGAAGCTTGCCTCTTTTTAACCCTTTGAAGATGCGAGTGATGGAGGATTGCTTTATTTTATTAAAAGGGTTCGATGGAGGTGGAAGAGGGTGGCGAAAGAATTCTCTTGAGGTTACTTTTGAGATTTAAAAAACAATAAGGGATTGGGCACGGAGTGAGCGGCCCGGGAAGCAGCGCTTGGAGCGCGGCGCAGGCTGGAAGGTGGGGACCCGCCGGGATGTAGGAGCCAGGACCAGGGCAGGGCGGGGCGAGGACCAGCGCGCGCGGCCTTGAATTTCAGATTTGCAGAGTCGCTGAGTAGACGACTTGCCTGCCCTGAAGGCTCCTTGTCCCTGGATGGCGGAATCTCCCTGCCAGCTCTAAGGAAGAGTGGAAGAGATTTGGGTTCTTCCCGGGAAGAGGCGGGAAAATCAGTAGCGGTTTGGGACAGGCACTGGAGTCCCCAGCGGGGAAGCGTTGGCTCCCCCATTCTTCCCGGTGCTAGGGAGTCCTCTCCTGCCTCCAGAGGCTGCAGTTGCATGGAGACTGTTCTCAGCGATAAATAAAGACAGTTGTCTTTAGCAAGAGAGAGATGGGGCTGTAAGGGGCAAAAGGATCCACCCGACGAGTCAGACCTCAAAGGAAAGGTCCAGAACGACGTCTCTGGGCCAGAACCTCTCAGGAAACTTTTCCAGCTTGGTGGGGCCTGAGTAGGAATAAAAGGACTGGTTGGGGAGCTCAGCCCTTTGGTTAATTCACAAAATTGCACTAGCCACTTGCAAGCAATCACTGGACCCATGTTATGTGGAAAGCCGGTATTGGCAGCATCCCTGGGCACGGATGGAGTCCTTGATGCTGGCACTTTTCATAGTTTCTCTTCAATAATTTTACCAACTTCATGGCTTGTTTGCGGGGAATGGGTCTCCTAAGTAGGAGTGAAGACCTGGCTCCAAAATTAAATCCCTAGACTCCAACTGCCAACAAAGGGGAAGTATTTCTAAAACCATCTCTCTGTGTTCAGAAGAAGAACCCATCCTTTTTCTGCCCCCTTGGAGTCCTTTCAAAAGGGTCTGGCATCTTGTGGTAGCATATTTTTTCTCTTCTTTCATCCGCACAGTTCAGATGTAGACTTTTTTTATCATTATTTCTCCAAAAAGATGCTCCAGAAAGACACTGTTTACAAGGAGTATATTATGCTAAAACAGATCTCTAGAGTTAGATATAAGAGCCCATATGGCTCAACCTCAGTGCCAACCCCTATTTAATTAAACGGTCTTGCATGTTAGAAAAGATATTAAGGCATTTCTGGTTGCCTTCAGGGCCCTTCTAGATTTACTCTGGCTTGTAAAGGCTAGGTTTGAAAACACCTGTGAAAGACAAGGATGATGGTAATCTTTCAAATCCTACATCGAACTCACTCCTTATTTTGATGACCAGATAGTGAAGAGAAAAGTTAAGAAAACCCCAAATTCAGTGTGTTTATCTCACCTTTGTCCTAAATGGGAGTTGCCAAATGATTTGACATTAAATATAGAGCAGAAGAGATTTTCAGTATTTTAAAAATAAGACTCACATTCAGCTAATACCATATTAGTGCATTGTGGATAATTAAGAAAAGATTAGGCAAGGGAACTTGTATTTAGGAATGAAGGAGTTGAGAAAATTTGAAAGGCTTGGAAATAAATATAGAAAGACCTATGACCCATGATCATTTGAGAGTGGTAACTGATGAGCAGGTGACTTTCTCAGAAACCCTGGTCTTTCCTTCTTCTCTTCCTCTCTTCCATCCCTTCTTCCAGATGCATTCACTGAGTACTTGTTGGGTAGACCTAACATGCCAGGCTCTCTGAGGGGGCACAAGGACATTAAGGGTCTGGGGGCTGGCTTTTAGAAGGCTGGCTCCTGTCAAGGACTTTGATTAGTAAATTGTTCATATGGTTTGGTGAGATTCTCTTTCCCTTCTGGCATCTTTGGTTAGCGGGCATCATAAATGGAAGTTCACTGAGAATTCTCAGGCTGGTCTCCTTTGTTAGCCGCTGCTTCTAACAGAGTAGAAATTGTTTCCTTGAAACATACATTGCTAAGAAAGAAGCAAAAATGGCAATAGAGTGATTACACGCTTCCAATACATGTATTTTCAGTTCAACCCTGTTTGATCCAGAATGTTTGGGGAATGGGATAGGATGGTAAGCTGACCATTCTGGTTCGCAATTATCTGGTGATACACTGACAGTCAACAACATATGTCAATGACCAATTTTAAAATAATTATTCGAGGCAATAGTGACATCTTACATTTGTTTAGCACTCCACTTTCAAAACCCATTTGTGTACAACATCACATTTGATTTGTTCAATAGCTGTGAAGTAGGAAGTCCCATGCTAATGGGCTTCAAGAATAAATGATATAGAAAGTAATGTCATCTTTCCAGGAAGATTCCAAGACCTGGCAGTACTTTGAGGTTATCATATGGAAATGTCAGTTGTCACTGAAGCGTATACTAGGCATGTCTGGTACAGAGGATTACTGGCTTTCTCTCAAAACTTTGGCATAGACACCCTGCAAAATGCCTTTCAGAATGTTCTTCATATCAGCCTGTGCACTTGGTCTTTGCACGGCAGTCAACCACGGTCTGGTTACTTGAGGCTTCTGATTATTTGGAATTGTGATTATTAGCATCCAGTGTCTATAAAAGTCAACAGTGGACTCTGGTAGTTCCCAAGCCCTGCGAGATATTTTCTCTCAAAGGAAGGTCTAATTTGATCATTGAGCATTCTTTTTTTCCTAAATCCATCAACATGGCTAGAATTATGGTTGTAGGTCCCTGACCCAAATTGGAAAGAGATTATAAGTAGTTGGTGGCAGATAGGCTAGTGTTCTTTAGTGACTGACTTATATAGTGGAGTGCCCAGATGCTGCAGAGACAGGCATTTTAGAAATATGTTTTTGGGTGTGGAAGGTGGCTAGGTCACCATGTATGTCAGGGACCCAAGGCGATCTGTCTTCTGATCAGCTCCCAGGAGCAAGGGGTCAGGCTGAAAGCCAATCATGATGGCTTGGGTTTCAGTGTGACTTAGAAAGCAAGGGAAACAGAAACCTGCTGACAAGAGAAAAACCCTGGCAAGGGAGACCTCTGGATTTATTATTTCAAGCAAACAAAAGCAAAACATAATGATTGGCTTCTCCCTCCTCCTGGGAATGAGGGTTAGGTTAGATGGAGGAAGAGCTGATGGGGTGGGCTTATTGCGAAGGGAGTGGAGGGCATGGGGGGTGGGGTCCAGAGGGGTTAGCATATTGCATGCCTCAGGCTTGGCTGCTGTTTTCATCTCTCATTTTCTCATTTTCAAGAATATAAAAATCAGCCTCCTTGGGTAAAATAGCTATTAGTGGAATATGAGAAAGCCATTTCATGTCAACAAAGACAGCCTCTTGTGAGTGATTGAGAGCTTAATTCTCAAGAAATAATTTCTAAATCCAAATGAAGCTTGTGAGGTAGAAAAGCCAGGATGTTAAACCCCAAGATAGGTCTATTCATCCGTCTCAATGGCCACTTCTTATCCACTTATATGCAACACGAGTAAAGTGCTGCCTCCTCTGGTGAGATGGAAGGGAACTGTCAGACAAGGAAAAGTCCTTAAGAGATGGTGCTTTGGCTACAGGAACAAGTGATATTTAACAGTGAAGTGTGAGATTTCCGTGTCAATGTGCCATAGATCCTACAGATGCAGGTTTGCAAAAACGCTTTTCACAGGTTGAAGCACAACGTACGTGGGTTTCAATGAAAATCTATCCTCCCCACCTTCTTCCATGGCTGTAACACACAAGGCCCAGTGTCTGGGTTCCCCTCCTTTAAAGGTAAACTAAATTGTTTTCCAAACTAGTGTTTATCCCCATGGGACTGGCTTGCCTCTTGGAATGAGCTGAATCTACTCTTCATTTTAGTCACCTGATATACTTATTTTAATCAGATAAGACACGGATCTTTTAAACCTTCTAAGCAATAGGAGGCAGAAGAGTCATTCTCAAGATAGCATTTTAGTTGGGTCTGCGAGCACTTGTCCTCGAAGTCTGAAAAATCTAACAAATGCCACCCTCCGCCTTGCTTGCAGACTTCTCTTCCGTGCCCTTAACAGCTTGTCGGGGGCAAGCAGGAGGTTTCATAGCAAGGGTTTCAGAATCCAGATTAAGGCAAATCTCTTTATTTACCATGATCCTGTGCTTGCTTCCTTCTCCCTCTGCTGGGCCCTCACCCCTCGACACACCAAGCCCTTGAAATGAATTAATTAAAGTACTGTTTAAAAATATCTGTCCGCTCCATCTCCCGTACTCCATCATTGATTGGAGGCAGATGGGCCACAGATTTGTCAGTGGGATAGAAAAGGACTAGCATCTCGTTATAAATCTGTCTGGTTGGCTTCAAACAATGGCAGGAAAGACAATGGGCCGGCTGTAGGAAAGGAAAATGAAGGAAAGGAGGGATCCACACACTTTTTACAAAGAATACCTCATTTTCTTAGTCCTTTGTTGTAGTTGTTTCTTTTTAACTTTTGTTTTTCAGTGGTGTTGCTATTTATTTACTTACTTTTCATTACGTATTTCTCGACATTCTCACTTAGACTAGCAGATGTGACGGCTGTCTGTCTGCTGAACTGCCGTCTGGTGTTTTTGGCAATCTCGGCAGCTGCTTCGGATTATAGGCTCATCAAGCAAGGACAGCCCTTTAAACATGGAATGAAGGGAATGAACTCCATTTTGGTGGGTGGACTTGATCTGTGTCAGTCCCGGCTCCCTATAGGATAGACCACGGTACATGTTAAAGACCTTGAATGAAGTCCTTGGGGACAAGGAAGGAGACAATTTTCCCCCACACCCACACCCCCTTGTATATTAGAGGCTTCATTTAAATTGCTGAGAGTACTTCCCTCTGTTCCATTTGGTCAGGAGGACCATCTGTCACTCGCTTTTCGTAATCTGGCACAGGACTTTCTGTCATGTGCTCCTGCCATCCCGGATTCCCAGCCACAGTGCTGTCAGGATCCCAGAGCTGGTGGCAAAGTGGGAAGTGGGCCTGAGATGGGTTTGCCCCTCAAGCTTTGCTCTTCCCATAGCTCTAGACATGAGGCATTGGATGCCTGTGGACTGACTGGAGGTGGTCCGTGAGCATATATTTGTTGCCTCACACAGAATTTTGAAAATGTTTGAATTATTTGCTTATACTTAAAACTGTTTCCCCTAAAAAAAAAAAAAAAGAAAAGAAAAATCCTGAGTCTAGCTTCCCTCAAAAATTGGCAAATCTGATGACAAAGGGCCTGCCCTTTTGTCTTGGTACTATTTATCGAGTAATTCTAGCCCAGCATTGTTTTAAACACTTAGCATGTGTTAATTTAAACTACAACAGTGTGATACACAGGGCCTATTATCATACCCATGTTACAGGCATGGAAACTGAGACACAGAAAGATTAAGTAACTTGCCCAAGATTTCACAGCCAGTTAGTAGCAAAGCCGGACCAGGCAGCCTGGCTCTAGGACCCGTGCCCCTAACCCCTAGGGCGGTCACACTGCTTATTTCCACAGGTCCAGGGTTCCCGGGAGCTAAGGAGTGGCTGCCCCCAAGACACGGCATGTGCCTTCCAGGTTGGGGATAGTCTTTTCTGAGGCCACTCGCTCATGGAACCTGCCTGATACCTTACTTCTCTATGGCAGCCGTTGAGAAAATGAGAGCTTTGATTTCGTCCTCTTAGGGTATGCCACTGCCTCATGGCTGTGGATTGGAGGAAATCTTCAAAGTCCCATTTCTGCGTCATGAAAGATAATTCCAGCGACTTTTTGTTTTTAACCTCTTAACTACTACCTTCTTGTTATTTCCTGTAACTTGGCTCTGGGTTGTTTTTAATGATGCGTTCTCTTGTAATTATTGGTTGTCTGGCCAATAGTATTGTCTTATCCAGATGCGGTGCTTTGAAACAGTTCAGGGCACGACTGCATGGGTCCCGTGCTTTGGAATATAGAAACTTGGACATGCAATTCTTAGTGACAAATGTAGCTGAACACTTTGCGGGCTCTGGAATTGATCTTTTCTGATGTGGTTTTCAAGTGTGGCTGTTCAGGTTTGTGGCTTACCCATTTTCCTAAAACATCTATTAGCTCTGCCCCTTTAGGACTGGGGCTGATGTTGTTGTTGTTGTTGTTGTGTTTTTTTTGCAACATAAGCAAAGATGATGAGGAGGGATGCCTTTTAAACTGAGGCATTAGTCTTTCAGATGCATTTCTGTGTATGAATTTTTAAGAGCGACAGTTTGCTGATCATCCGATAGGTGGCAGTATATGTCAGCCCTTTGTCCAGACTGGTGGTTTGACACCATTTGGAAACTGCTGAGCCCTTGGGGAACCCCAATTCCCAGAGCATTCCATTCTCTTTTGATTAAAAAAAAAAAGTGCCTCCACCAAATATATCATTTGGTATTCACGAGACAATTGTCATGTATCAACAGTGTTCAGAGACAGCACCATAAACAAATATAAATAGGACCATTCACTTGAATTATTCCAAGTCTGTGTGACTACACATATATGATTTCATTAAATCCTTGGACAACGTCAATGAAATATGCTTACTTTACAGATGCAGAAACTGAAGCTTCAAGAGATTTTGATTTTATGCTGTTATTGGGTGCCTTGTTTTTTTTTGGTGTTTTTTTTTTTTGTCATCTAATTCTACTGTGTTTCTTCACATTATCCACATTTTGCTATTAATTCACATTTCCTTAAAATTTCACAAGCTCTCCCTTTGTTTGTTTGTTTCTTTGTTTTTGTTCCAGTGGGTGTTTCCCATCATTTTGATGATCAAAGGAAGCATGATAGCCAAGTTTCCTTGCAAAAAGAGATGATAAAGAATTTAAGAGGCAGTGTAAAAGGACAGCAATGATTATAGGAAAAAGTTAACTTATCTTTAAGTGGAGATGTGACATTTAAAAGAAAATGCCACCAAAACAAAACAAAAAGTAGGAATTTAGGCAACTGAGAACCATGGTCAGACCCCAGCCTAGCATAAAAGCAGAGAATTTCAAATAGAAGCAGTTGCAGTTCGTGAAGGAAGATAAGGTAAAACAGATAAGAAAAACATTCTTCCCTATCAAGTATGAGGCAAAGCTGACTGCTGCAGACCAAACTGTATTTTTGCTTTTATCTCAGTCTTTACTTAAAAGAATAGTTGTGATCTGATAACCAGCTTTGTTAGGAAAGTGGATGGAAGTCAACGTGAACAAAGCACAATTAGATAGATAAACTCAGCTAGGAGTGAAATGAGTGGATATCAGCTGACAACACTCATCTCAGACACTCTAAAGGGACTGATGGTTCCCCAAGGGATCGGTTCAGTTATTTTTTATATTTAGATGCAGCATATGGTCTAGGAAAAGTGTCAAAAATAAATATGGGACTAATTTCTAAGAATAGAATAGAGAGTAATGGAATTATAGACTGAATCTATTCCCCTAGTGTTTTTCTGGGATTTAAAGTCATCCATCAACAGACATTAGTAAAATCATCACACTAGAGAAGCGCTGATGGGGTCATTGATTTTTCGATCATGATTAATTGCTACCATTTCCAATAAAGGACTAATCATTTGTAGGAGCTTATCTATTAGTCTGAGAATATTCAAATTTGGATTCTTTTCGTGACACAGATAGGATACACTGGGTTTGAGGCATTATTGCTGGCTGGTCCTGGGAAACACTGAGATGGAGGCTCATGTGAAGGAAGTTTACCGAGGGGAACTCTCAGCATTAATCCCTGTGGAAGAGAGAAGGAAGCTGGGGTGGGCAGAGGGAGAAGTTGGAACAGTCACAGCAAAGGGCTCAGCCCACGTCACAGGAAGCTGTGGTACAGGAATGGCCCTTTACAATGGTCCAGAATTGAGGAAAGAGGTCTGGCCTTTTTACCACTGCATTAAGCAGGCCTTGGATCTGGGCTGTGCTCGGGCAGTGGGCATGGCCTTGGGTGAGTACAGGGCAAGGCTTTGGAGGGAGGCCTAGTGGGTCAATGTTGTCACTTATCAATACTCCCAGCAGCTGGGGGGAATGAATGCCTCAGTCCCTAAGGTGGGGGGATGGGTGTCAGGTTGGCACACCACAGCATCCATTTATTGCCTCCAAATTCAAATGTTTGAGAGATAATAAAATAATTGGTATGGTTGCCTTTAAGCTGAATATCCAGGCCTCCACAAAGCTATCACCTGCAATAAAATATTATACCTGAAAATGCATGTGCTACAGGTGGAAGTGGGGTTTGGTGGGCAAGGATGGGGAGTATTAGCAGGCATCACCCTCCTCGGTTTTAGCTGTGAGCCATACAGCCCCCAAGGACAAATGACAGAAGCCCCTCTCTTCACTCCAGACCTTTCAAAGGCATGTGGTCCAGAGGGAGGGAGGATGGTTCCTTAGAAAAGGAAATCAACTTGAATTAATGGAAGGGGCCAGAGGAAGCAACTGATAAATATACTGGGAAGCAAAGTATAGCTATTGTTGAATTCCCCAGTGTTGATAGCAGCTGTTTCTATATTCCTAGCAATGTTATTTCCCATGGAGTTCTTACCTTGGGAAAAGGTGGGCGGTGAGCTGGACAACCCCTTTCTAGAATATCACTGCATTGTTCTATTGATTCAAGAGGTCATGTATTCTGTCAGCCTGTGACCAAAGGTGCTCGTGTGTTGACATTTCTCTGCTCTATTCCCTCGGGAAATATTAAGCTATGTTTAGATGAAAGAACACTTTTTGTACATATCCCAAGGCATCATAGATTGTACCTCTGTGGGGGTTTTCTCACAGGAGTTGACTTTTCTTTCTGAGACCAAGACATTGATTAGTAATGTGTTTGTGTTTTTATTAACACAACAGCTTAATTCAAATGTCTTTATTGTAGAGTGAAGAAGGTAAAGCAAACCAACATTCAAACTCATTTTTCCTTCCTTTTTTTACCTGTTTTTAAGTTACAAATTTGTTATTTACTGTGGCTGGTTAGCCACTGTGCATGTTTCCAGTATTTGGGTAAAGACAACACTGGTTTTATTCAATCTACATTTAAAAAATGCATTTTGCACATAGGATGTAACTATCAGCCAAGTGAAGGGGCATGAAGGATCCACTATCCAGTATGAAAGAAATTATTTTTAACAAAAAATTTTAACTTTTTGTTTTTTGGATCAGTGGTTATTTTCTCATAACAAAAAACATGGCGTTATTTAAAAACTAAAACCCCCAAAACCCAACTAAATATTAAAGAATGGCATAAAGTAAAGAAGTAAAAGACTGCCTCCCACCCCAACCCCATTCTCTAGAAATACTCATTTTTTTGGTTTGTCCTTGGAGGCAGTTTTCTAGGCCCATGTAAACATCCTATTCTTTTTTTTTTTTTTTTGAGGGCAGTGTCACTTGCCCTCATATGTGGGACCCGAACCGGGGCTGCTGGCTTCCCAAGCCAGCCCCCAACCACTGCACCACTTGGCCGGCCCTAAACATCCTATTCTTAATATGCAAAATATATCATCCTATACAGACAACTCCACAACTTGCTTTTCAATTAATACCTCTATTTATATATACATGTGTTATATATATATGGCAATAGTCCACTGTATGGTGATATAATAATTGATTTAACCAGCCCCTGATTCATAGGCATTTAGGTTATCTCCAAGTCTTTGTTATTACAACAATGTTGGTTATTGGGATATGAATTGGGGGTGGTGGTGGATGAGACCCGTTATGACTTAGGTAACAGCAGTGATTTAGGTGGGAGATAATAGCCCAAATTAGGGCAAAGGAATATATATGCATTACCAGATTCCAACGATATTTAGAAGGACTCAGTGACCACCTGCATGTAGTGGGTGAACAGGAAGGTGGCATAAAGCTATCTCTATGTTTCTGGCTTAAGTAAACGGAGGTGGGGGAGAGTGCAGCAAAGGCATCTAGGAGAGAGATGGCAATTTTGAAAGAGAAGTAATGAATTTGGTTCAGCATACTGGGTTAGAATTTTTTGGTGGGATATTAGGTGGGGATGCTCCCCTAACAGTTAAATACATGAGAGTCTGGGGCCTTTAGGGAGTGGTATTTATAATCATAGGAGTAAATGAGGTCACCCAGGCAGATCATAAAGCTAGAAAACGTTGGGGGCTGAGGGAAGAAACCTCGGGAGCTCTAGCTTCTATACATGGGCAGAAGGAGGTGACTCAGGGTGCACAGGGTGCTGAGAAGTACGGAGGGGAGTCGGGAGTGGGTGACAGTGCCGCATGCTGTGTAGAGAAGTTAAATAATCTAAAAAGTGGTCATTGGATTAATCAGTTTCAAGGCCATCACTGGCATATGTCAGAGCCCTGATGAGCTAAATGGTAGGTACTGTCGCCATGCTGGTGTGGGTTGAGAATGGGTGGAGTGAAAGTAAATGTAATTTTTTTTTTCCAGAGTGGCAATCAAAGGGAGGATGGGCATATGAAAGTAGATACAGGGAGAGCAGGCTTGCACTTTGGCTCATTTGTTTTAGTTTTCAGGTAGGTGTGATGTAAGCATGTCCATATGCTAAAGGAAAGGTTGGACTAATGATGGTGAGGTTATGAATACCCTTTGTGAAAGAAGCTGATGAAAGACTTAAAACCATTGCTTGCTTGGGAGGTTCCTGCAGGGCAGGTGGGGTGGAGGGCAGGTGGCCCTGTGAGTACTTGGCCAAAGCTTCCTACAGCCTTCCCGTTTGATCTCATAGCATAGGAAAGGACAACTCAGAATGGTGGGGGAGAAAAAGGTGAGCTGCCAGATCCATGCAGTCCACCATGGTGATCTGTAGTGACAGATGGGGCTACCAACTCCTTCTGTAGCTTCATGAGTCAGCCAGCTAGAGTTGGATAGATTTTAGTAGTGGTTGCTAATTTTTTGACCTGGAGGAAAGAGCGGGAGTCTTCCACAAGCCTTTTCTAAGTCTTCTAGCTGGAATTCTTCTCTTTCTCCCCTTAACTCTTGGTTTGCACTCTTGTCTAGCTGTGACACTTCCTTTTGGCTCTGTATGCTCTTTGGATCACTCCCTGGGTATTTATATACCACATGTGTACTGATAACTCCCAAATGTGTATTTCTGTCTCAGATCTTTTCTCTAAGCTCCAGATTCATATGTCCTACTACCTAATTGTCCTCTCCATGTGTACAACACATGGACATCTCACAATCACCATGGGTACAGTGGAACTCTTGCTATTTTTTTCCCTGCAGACTCAACCCTACTTCCTTGCAAGTGTCTCTCATCTCATTAAGTGGCACTACCATTTATCTAGATATTTAGGGACAAAAATGTAGTCATTACTCCTATTTTTTGACTCGTCCATCAGCCCTAACCTACAAGCTTTCTCAGCTTACCCAAATCTCCAAAATGTCCTTTAAGTCTGGGCTTTCTTCTCCATTGTCATGGCCATCGCATCAGCACGGTCAATTGTCATCACTCTACTGGAAGCCATGCAGCCTCCTAACTTTCAGTTCCTTAGATACCCCATTGTCTTGCCCACCTTAGGACCTATCTCATTCCCTTCGTCTGGACCACTTTTTATCCTTCACCCATTGCCATCCTTCAGACAGCTTATCCCCTTATCCTAGAACTTCCTTTCGTTCTCGCTTGAACACTTTCTCCCAGAGAGATCTTCTCTCATCACTCCATCAGAAATAGTTCTCCTTTTCTTATCTTTTTTTTAAAACAAGTTTCCACTGTTTATTTATTTTTTAATTCTCTTATTGTGAAATAAACATTTTTTTAAAAATTAGTTTCAGGTGTACACAGTGCAATAGTTATACTTTTTACCCCTCAAAGTGACAACTCCCCTCCCCCAGTTCACCACCCCACTTCTCCCCCCCATATCATACATATCTATTACAATTCCTTTGACTCCCTTCCACAGTATACTCTACATCCCATGACTATCTATATATTCAATTACAGTTGGCATACAATATTACACAACATCAGTTTCAGGTGTACAGTGCAGTGATCAAGCCTCTACTCCATCCATGAAGTAGTCTCCCCAACAAGACATAGGACCATCTGACACCCCACAAAATATTTACATTATTTTCCCCATAGTTCTCCTTTTCTTAATCCTATCCCGTTCCTCTTGTTTTCTTTCTTCATGGCATCAGTTACAATTTTTAAGTATTTTATTTATTTATCCTCTTGTCGGTACCTATTTACCTCAGGAACGTAAGCACTCTGAGGACTGGTTCGTCATGGCATCCCCCAGACCCTAACACCGTGCACTCGATAAGTACTTCTTGATTGAGCACTCATCTTCCTCAGCCTGGGGACATAATGAAGGCTTTCACAAGAGGTGACATTTGAGCTGGGTCTCTTCCAGGGAGCTTGTCCCCATTACACTTTGTTCAGAGCTGCCTGAACATTATAACCGAGTATGCTAAGTGCTTTCTTGTCTGTCTGCTCACGATCCTGGTATCTCTCTGAGGATCAGGACTACATTAATGTCTGTGTGTCCCAACTTATCATTGTCACAATGCATGTTAGTGGAATTGTCTGCCTTGGGAAAGAGACATGCAAGGGCATTGAGAGGGCAGAAGGGGATGGTTTTAATGGGCCAAAGTTGAGAAATCATGTCCTTTGGCTTGTCGCAACACATCCTCTTTTTAGGGCGCTGGTGGTCAGTTGAACTTTCCTGTGCAGGAATCAGTAACCAGCCTTTTGACCACTAAGGGTTGATGGGATTCAGGTAGGTTACAAGAATAATTAGTTGGGCAGCAGGTCATCTAGTGAAGCCAGAAATGTATATGTCATGGTCAGTCATGTTCACATGCTGCTGTCTGGGGAAGATGACAAACTCTAGAGCTGCTGTTATTTTAAAATGCAGTGAAGTTTAATCATAGGAGACTTTTTGAGCCCACTCCCAACACCCCCCCACCTCCCCACCCCCCTCTTTCCCAGGACTTTTTGCCTCTCATAATGATGTCTTTCTATTTATTTTCTTTATTCCGTGTGAAGGAAAGTGAGGAGAAGCTAGCATGAATTTGGTATTCAGATACAAAGAAGAATTTCTTAAGTCAAAGATGATGTTTAAATCGCATCAATGAATAAAACAGTTCAACTGCTTGTAAAACTGATTTAGAAAAACGAAAGTGCTTGGAAACTGACAGCATTGTTGTTAAATTGATGCTTTTTTTTTTAACTTTTGAAGAGATTCTGAATGTATTTAATCATTCCCAATAGAGTTCTCTTCTCTGGGTTCCTATTGTGATCAGAAAAAAGAGCCATGCCATAAAAAGGATGAAATCTTACCATTTGCAACAACATGATGAACCTAGAGGGTATTATGCTAAGTGAAATAAGACAGACAGAAAAAGACAAACACCATATGATTTCACTTATATGTGGAATCTAAAAAATAAAATAATTGAACAAACAAAACAGAAACAGACTCATAGATACAGAGAACAAACTGATGGTTTACCAGATGGTACGGGGTTTGGGTGAAAAAGGTGAAGATTAAGAAGTACAAATTGGCAATTACAAAATAGTAATGGGGATATAAAGTACAGCTTAGGGAATATAGTCAATAATATTGTAATAGCTATGCATGGAGTCATATGGTTGCAAGACTTATCAGAGGGATCACTTTGTAAGTTACATAAATGTGTAAGCACTATGCTATACACCTGAAACTAATATAAAATAATATTAAATGTCAACTGTAATTGAAAAAAAAAGAAAAGAAAAAAGAGCCATGGACCTAGAAATAATAAGTCTTGTAGTTGGTATGTGTGTTTTCTGGAAACCTAAATAAAAATGTTTGGTATTTCTATATTACCTGAAATGGGGTCCTTTTCCCGAGTTTTCTAGTGGCGGGATGTGTTAAGGGGTATGTTGTGTCCTGATGGAACAAGAGAATAAAAACTCTGCCCAGTGTCTTCTTTCTTGACTCTCAGTGAGAACTCTCTGATTGGATGAAAGGCCAGTTTGTGGAACCCCCTTCCTGAGCCTTATGGGTAGGTCTTCAGCTGAAACCACCCTCATCATCCTTAAGGCAAATGCTAGATTCCTTCTAGATTCAGAGCCGGCATTCAAACCGCTTTTCAGGTGAAAGCAGCATCCAAGTAGAGAAACTGTGTTTTCTAGTTTCCTCTGATATAGAAGTCATTGTTAGTTGGGAGAACCAAACAGACACAGATCGTGTTTTTACTTTAATTGCTTTCTCTCTCCCTTGGAAGACTCTCATTGGGTTTCCAGGAAAGTAAATGCCAGTTCTCCACAATCCCTACATAATTTGTTCAGCAATCAGGAAGACCAACCAGTTTTTCCAGAAGGGGGCACTGTGGAGCCTCATGGCCCTGGCCGCAGGGCAATGGTGATTTTCCTGCTGCTCTGAAGCAAGTTAGAGGGCAAATTGCCTCTTTCCCAGGCCAGCACCAGCTGTTGCTTTGGTTTCTAAGAAGGGGAGCCCGGCCCAATGGATTATTTACATTCCAAGTAACTTGGAGTTACTAAGTCAACCAGGGGACCAGAGTTCCCTGGAGCCCAAGACTGTACCTGGGACAACCTGGCTGAGGTAGAGAATTGACAGCAGTTCCCATTTATCTCCCTTGGCCCTGGCTCCTCGTCCCCATCCTTCTGGCTTCAACTGGAGAGTCATCAACGGGGTTCGAACAAGATTTGCTGGTTCCAGAGACCGGGTATGTTCAACCTGATTTTCTCTGGGTTATTGATGGACTTTTTAAAGTGAAAGGGTAACCATGGGGAAGAAAAGAGGCCTTTGAAGAGAGAGAAAAAGACACTTGGGGGATTGAAAAGTATATTTTGAAAGGGTAGAAAAGGCCCCAGAATAAACAGCGTAAGAATGGAAGCATGAAAACAGATATTCCTCTTTTCAAGATGTCTAACCAGTCACCCTAGAAGTCTAGCTTGGGTTCCCACCCAGTTGGAAGCAGGTAACAAAATTAAGAGGTGTGAAAATGCTGTGTTTTTGTTACGGGCACACTCGCAGGAGGAGGCTGTAAGTCCCAGAGGAGTCAGGGACTTATCTATGTGTCCATATGTTTGTCTAAAGGGGGCTTTCCTCTTCACCTTTGAGCTAAGCTGCTGAGATAAAGATGGTTCTGTGTTTTCAAGGAGCAGGAAAATCACAATCCCATGCAGCTGTGACTTTAGTGTCTCATTAGGGGGAATTTTAAATTAACCTTTGAATTCCTGATGTCGTATACTCACAGGGTATTTGTCAAATAAATAAATGAAAGCAGTAAAAACTTCACTGGATGATTTCTTTACCACAAGAATTTCTGATTCCTCATTCAAGACAATCTTAGATTATTTGAGTATAAATGTAGGAATACAGGGAAGCAGGACCAGCGTCGGGGCTCCGGGCTCAGAAGGGCCCTGTCCTTGGTCTGATGCTCTGCAGTTGCCATCTTGAAACTCTTAATAACAAGGGGCTTTGTGTTTTCCTTTTGCACTGGGCCCCACAAATTATGTGGCTAGTCCTTCAGGGAAGCCACACATTTGCAGGCCTGTATGAAGTAATATTAATGGTGACAGTGAACATGATAAAGATGCTAACCTTGAGAATACCTGATATCTTGCAGTGCACTAGAATATTCCAATAATGAGATACTTTGCATAAAACAGCTTCTGGGAGCCAGTGTTGCATAGCGGTTAAAAAAATGTGTTTTATATTCAGAAAGACCTAAGCAAAATTTCCTGTTCCATCACTCACTAGCAGTATGTATAACTTCAGGAAGTTAATTAGCCTCTCTGAGACTCAATTTATTTATCAATTAAATATGGACAGTATCATTCATCTGATAGGGTTTTGGAAAAGATTAAGGCAGGACTATGTGAAGCACTCAGCATAGTGCCTGGGACATGGAGGACACCCTGTAATGGTGACTGTCATTCTTCTTCTTGGAATACCATGACTGTGTTACTTTTAGCCCATTGAATTTAGATTGGGTTATCCATTAGTCTCCAAATTAAGTTGCTAACACTTGGTGTGTACCCACAGGTATGTTTGCTAATTCTTTCTCATAGAGCCACAGGTGATAAGATTAGAAAGTAAGTCCCGGGCTTCTTTGATCTTATGAGTTGTAGGAGCAAAGGTTTGTTAGATTTTTCTCTTATATGCTTTTAACCCTTGAATTATTTTTACTTGCTGTATTTGTTGCTTGAAATGCATGGTGTTTTTTTCCACTGTGTCTGCAATTCTTTGACACCACCTGGGTATCCTACAATTCAATTCTAACACTATCTACCTGGAATTAGAGTCAGACCCCATAAATGAAGGGCTCAGTCCCATGAGGCTGCCCCCACTTGAGGCCAGTAGCAAGCAAGCCCAGGTTGTACTTCTGACAGGCTATAAATTCAGCAGGTTCCCACAGTTCTTGGGTTTGATAATTCGCTAGAAGAACTCACAGAACTCAGGGAAACACTTATGCTTCCTGGTTTATTATAAAGGGTACAGCTCAGGAACAGCCACATGGAAGAGATGCATAAGGAAAGTATGGGGAAAGGGCTCGGTGCCCTCTTTGGGGGACACCACCCTCCCAGCTCCTTGATGTGTTCACCAACCCAGAAGCTCCCAAGGCCGTCGTTCAGGGATTTCTATGGAGGGTTCTTTGCGTTGCCATGATTAAATTACTGGCCTTGGGTTATTAACTCAATCTCTAGCCCCTCTCCCCTTTCCAGAGGTCAAGGGGTGGGGCTGAAAGTTCCAATCCTCTAATCATACCCCCATCCTGAAGCCATCAAGGGTCAAGGCCTCTAGCCAAGAGTCATCTCATTAACTTACAAAAAACACTTGTCACTCGGGAGAGTACAACTGTTTTGAGAGCTGTGTGCCTTCCAGGAACCAGGGACAAAGACTAAATATTTATTTTTATTATATCACCACCCTATAATATCAGGGTCTCCCCAAGCAAGAAGTGCTCTACTCAAGCTCATTCATCTGTTTGGAAACTGTATAAAGAAAAGACAGGGCCGGCCGAGTGGCTCATTGGTTAAGAGCTGGCTTGGGATGCCAGCGGCCCCGGTTTGGGTCCCACATATGAAGGCCAGTGACACTGCCCTCAAAAAAAAAAAAAAAGAAAGAAAGAAAAGACAGATTGTTTTAGGAGGTGTTGGGGTGAAGGAGAGAGGGCAGAAGGGGTATTCAGATGTCTGTCAGATGGCCACCAGGCAGGGGCACTGTGGAGGGCAGCCAAGCCTTGGAAGGAGGGAGTGGACTAAATGACTGTTGCTTCCTCTCTGTGAAGTTACTCCCATCAACCCCAACAATTGGTGGCTCAACATTTCCAGCTCCTAACTACCTTAAAGCATCTCAGTGGGTGTTTGGTTAGTAATCCCATTGTAGATGGCTGGGAATGTGTGACCGGATATACAATTTTACCAGGTGAGCTGGTATGTGGGTAAAAGGAACCTATGTGTGCTGTAGGAAAGAATGCTTGTAACTTCCAAATAAAGAATAAAAAATAATATACAGCTGGGCACAGAAAGATTTATATATGATTATATTATAGGAAGTCAAATAGTTAGGAAGACTAATGATTTTTTTTCTTTTATTTTTTAACATTATTTCTGTTAAATTTTCATGGGACTCTGATATCTCAGGGATGTACCTATATGATTTGTGACAGGGGTAAGTCATATTAAGGCCCCATTCTGTAAGGGGGGAGAGTTTATTTTATAACAAATCTGTTCATTATACATGAAATCTATACCGGTTAGACACAAAAAAGATTTTTTTTAAAAAATATTTTATTGGGGAATTGGGGGAGGGGAACAGACAAGTTGCTGTCTTTTTGTTCTTCAGTCTAGTTGCGGAGGACATTGCTTTACTGGCCCATGTTGGTATTGTCATTGCGCTCTTCCCAGATGCGGCAGATCGGTCACTGGCCTCTGGATGGTCACTCACTGCGGCTATTGGCAGCTCATGCTGGCTGCCAGCCACTCACGCTGGCTGCCAGCCACTTACTGTAGCCTATGGCAGCCCACTGCAGCAGGGCCGCAGCCTACATTGTTGCAGGGGCTCACACAGCCCAGCTCCAGGTGGAGCTGTTGTTCACCATCTTAGCTGTAGAGGGAAGTGTCACTAGCCCTCACACGTGGAATCCGAACCGGGGCCACTGGCATCCCAAAACCAGCTCTTAACCAATGTGCCACTTGGCCGGTCCCAAAAAAAAATTTTTTTAAAAAACCCCATAACACCTATTATCTCACCAGAGATAAATATCTTTAACACTGGTATATGTCATTTTGGACTTATGCATAGATACTTGTCAATACATTTTTAATAAACATGAAAGTATAACCTACAGATTCTCCTATAAACTAGTTTTTCCTATAAGATAATTTTTATGCAAAATTATAATTTTTTGACTTGGCAATGTGTTATGAACATCTGTTAATAAGTAAATCTTTAACTTTGTTGAATGGCTATGGTTTTATTTTTTGGATTTATCGTAACTTTTAAAACCAATCTCCTCTTTTCAGATATTTAGCTTGTTTCTTACTTTTCTATTTTTTTTTTTTTTTTGAGGGCAGTATCACTGGCCCTCAGATGTTGGACCCGAACCTGGGCCGCTGGCTTCCCAGGCCAGCGCTTAACCACCACGCCACTCGGCCGACCCTTATTTTTCACTATTACAAACATCTTTGCATATATACACCTCTGCAAACCTGTCTCACTATTTCCTTAGAGTAGATTGCTAGAAATAAAATCACTGGGTCAAATGGTGTACATATTTATCATTTTGACACATATTTCCCAATTGTGCAGCCTCGGGGGGCAGGAGATTGGAAGGAACAGATGCGGTTGTCTTTTTGAGTGTACTTCACTGCAGTATCTATTAATTGTAGTTGTAATACAGAATGGCTCTTGGGTTAACTCTTAATTCCTGGCCAAAACCCAAACCAGGTTTTAGACTAAGAAATGTCTTTCTCCTGCACTTGGTTAAAAAAATTTTCCTTTCCCTGTGTTGGCTCTTCGTATCTGATGTATCATCTTCACATTCCACATCAGTCTGTGTTGACCTGGTCATCACATCCTTTTGTTTCAAGGCCTTTAAACAAATTGTAGAACTTACTCATGATTTCTTTATTGTTCATTGCACAGAGTTCACACTGCATTTCTAAGGGGCGAGCTCTTCTCTATGGGGTGCTTTCCCAATTTTACTGGGATCGACTTCTTCCTTTTTGCCCTGTCTTTTCACTGCGGATGGAAAGTGCTGAATATCCCCTCTATTTTGGGTAGGAATAGATTGTCTGAAAAGCTGTGCATAACTGGAAAAGGCATCCTTCTACGGTGCAGGCATTGTCAAGGAAGGAATACTTCTCACATTCGGAACCTTCTGGTTGCAAGATCAGCCCTGCTCCCTACTCTCGCTCTGCCCTACCTCCAGTTGTGGTCATTCTGATTGGATTTTTAAAAATCTAAATTATATGAAGATTACATCTACATAACAATTGAACAGGGAGAATCATTCATGTTTGGCTTCATTATCTGGGTAGCTCAAGCTCATAGATACTGCGACCAAGTAATCAAAAGTGCTGCCTTAGTTTCCCACGTGTCTTAGGAAATGTGTGTAGGAGGATAAGTGTTAAAGGCCAGCTCTTGACTCCCTTGAGGATGAAGGGGACATACACGGGGAAGACAGCCATTCGGGAAGCAGAAGGAAGAAGAGTGGGAGTAATAAGGACACGCTAAAGGTCCATGTGGTAGGAACAGATTGCGGCTGAAAATTTTTATTTTGTAACTTGCAGGCTGATGCAAATCAACTCTCCCAAATGAAGTCTCCCCTGGAACTGGGTAGTGACCCAGCCATGGGCAGGCTCTGCAGGGCTAGTGTGGTATCCTTCTTCTCACTCAGGAGGCTCTGAATGAGCTCTCTCTAAAACGCAAGCCAGTCTCCTCTCCCAGCCCCATGTTTCCCAGCCCCATGGAGCTGAGCAGGAGGCTAAGCCTTCTGTGCTTAGAATAAGATTGCCTTTATTTAGCTCTCTTAAGATTAGGTAACTCATATCACCCCTCTGAGACAGATAGGCAGTGGCATTGCTTTTTATTACCTGACAAACTGTGGACCCCAAATCTCTATTTGAGCAGGCTTTGCTTAACACAATGTGGAGTTGCTGTAGGGTTACTATCCTTTGGGATGGACGACTCAGCACGGATAGCACTTCAAGTCTGTGCTGTGTTTCCTTGGCCAAACCCACACCTTGTTTTTGTTCCATCCCCTTCAAAAGTGGGAGTTGTCAGTGCATGTGGAAGTTGGAGATGAATGCTGAATAGGCTTCTATGTCATGTGAAGGATAATAGATGTTTCTGCTTGTTGTTACCATGGACTCAGAATGTTCCAGAATGTTTGGCCCAGCACCCTCATTATCATGAGGTCCACAGGCAAAGCAGGTTGAGAGACCTGGGGTTTAGCCCTTGCTCTGTCATTGGCTTCTGGACCATAAATCTATCCATTAGATCTCATAATGTGCTCTGTGAGTTTTAAAGACGGGGAGAAAGAAGAAAATGAGGTTCTTCCACCTCAAGTCAAAGACTGTGGCTCAGGCATCTTCTGAGATTTTCCTCTTCCTGCCCAGCATGTGAGCTTTAGAAGACATGCTGCTCGCTTTACTTGTGTTCTTCCCTTCACCTTGGGCCTCCACTCCCTGGATGCTGGCTCTTTCGGGGTTTCTGGCAGATGCCTCTCCCTCGGGCAATCAAGGTGGAGCTGTGAGGTGGGGAAAGCAGGGCTTCCCTTAGTTTCCCTGTCCCTTAACTCCCCAGAGCCTCTCACATAGGAGTGGGTGGTGAATGTACGGTTGTTATCTTAGATAGGGGTATAGCTAGAGGACATAATGATTTTAAAAAGGGATAAGCATAAGAAACACTATTCTAAGGGCTTCGGGTAAAAATAATCCTCAACTTTTGACAGGAGGTCCCCTGAGAGATTCATTTGTGGTGCTGGCTCAGGTAAAGAGCCCCTCCTTCACTTCTCCATGAGGCAAACCACCACCGCCTTTTAGAGACCGCCATGGCTGCCCACAGGGACCTGGGTGCTGTCCTTGGCTCCTCATGGCCTGCCCTTCTACGGGGCAGCCCATAATTGTTCACCGTGGGGTGTTCCTGAAGTCAGAGTTAATGACTGCAAATGGCACCGCCAGAGAGCATTAGTGGGGAGGACTCCCGCTGACCCCTGTGAGAGCTCACCTCCTCTTGGCTCTCTGGGATCCTTTGAGTAACTATAGGCCACAGCCCACAGTTACCACACGGGGTGCATGGGCTCCCCTGGACAACAGTGGTCCTCAGGGGCAATGCACCCTCCATACTTACCTACCAAAGAGGCCACATACCCTGCAGCCATATCCTCCATCGCCAGAGAGAATATATTATGTCCCGCAACTTAAGGGTGAAACAGAAATGACACTCAGTACTGTGCCTCTCCAAGCCCCAGGGCCACCTGGCTCTGGCCAGTTCCATTAACTAGCACAGAATCTACAGGTTTGGATTTTCCTGGAATTCCATCCCATTTCTGGCTGGTGGAATGGTGACCTTCCAGGATAAAGAGGAACTGAAGGCCAGAAAGTAGAGTGAACTCTCCAAGGAAAAGAAGGGATCAGCCCACCAGACCTGTTCTGGCTTTTGATGCCGAGTCACTCAGTCATTTTCTACGGGCCAAAAAGTTCATGTTCCTTTGACTGAAGTCAAATTTTCGTTTGCAATCAGTAGAGTTAGATTAGCTAGTCACACATTCATATATTTGGAAAGTGGCCTTTCGCTCCAGCAGGCTCAGGCTGCTGTGTCTGCATGCCCATCGTCCAAGGGCGTGGCCGATGCAATGTGGCAGTTCTCAGTGATGCCTAAGCAGCAGGCGGAGGCTTTGGAGAGCCAGATGATGTGTCTCTGATCCCTCCACACCTGGCTGAGAGCATGTTGGGGGGAGGGGGAGTAGTACCATGAACACCTGGAAGGGCAGTCGCCACATTTCAGTCCCTTCCTGAAAGTCAGGAGGACATTAACACCTCGGCAGGGCCCTACATTCCTGCGCGGTACTCGTGACCTGAGTGGGGAACAAAGTCCTGACACCCAGGTTCAGAGAGAGTGAGTAACACAGCTTTAGTTGGGAACCAATGTCCCTCCAGAGGCCAATGCTGTGGTAAGCACAGAGGGTTATGCAGGATAGAATAGAATTTAATCACGAACCAAGTCCCAGAGTCAATCTAGATGGGGAAGGTCTCTAGTCCGGGAGAGACATCTGGGCCCATGACGGGTCTGAGGCAAGCTGGCCTTGCAAGGAAGAACTTTGGAGAGTCCCGGAGTGTCACGCTTGCACCTTGCAGAGTGTCTTAGCCGGAGCGCCCAGTCCGACTGCTCCTGGCATTGCTCCGGAGTTCTACTTTTATCCTCTTTTCCTTAGACTGTTTACTTCTTAGGTGAGAGCCAAGAGTTGTTTTAGTGAACGTGTTTACTACTCAATTTTGTTATGCTCATTTTCTCACAAAAACATAAACATGTTTATTTTCATGTCTATGCTCTACACACAAACATGTTTACTTTTACTTGACTTTTATCAGTCCCACACATGTGCAGCCCAGCTTGTGTTCCTACTAGTAAACAAGTTGTTTTGCAAACCTCAATCCCAAAACAACCTTGTTTATAGTATATTTTATATGTTCTATATGGGGAGGGAGGGCAAAGCATGGACCTCAGGCCTTAACTGTGATATTGTGATCAAACCAGGACACCTCTGCTGCCTGTAGCTGGAGGTGTTGATAGAAGGATCCCATCCTGGGGGCTTCATATAAAACAGAGGACTTTACCTTTAGAAACAAGTTAGACCCAGGGATTAAGGTTGCGGTTTGTTCAGGGACCTGGGCAGGAATTGGTGAGAGAAAGGAAGTGAGCTTGCAAACTGCTGAAGGAGGAAGGGCTCGATTGAACAAAGAAGTCTTCTTTTATGGGGGGGGTGTGGGGGGAACTGGAGAGTACTCCGTCATGGTTACAAAGAGTCTCAAGGGCCATGGGATGTCCTTAGCCATTCCCATGAGAAAGCCGTGGGGCAGGAAGAGGAAATAGGTGAAAGAATCACACACGATAAATAAAGGGAGTCTCTATTCTCTCCCATCTTATAAAACCAGACATTTTAGGCAAACGAACCTTTATAATGCCTTTTAAATAGCTACATACCATTTCCAGATGCATGTTTCATTCATATTTATGATGATTTTTATTTGATTATGTTGGGTGCTGGGGCCGCTCACCATGCTCAAAGCTCAGAGGAAAAGTGGTTGGTGACTTTTTTCAGATTTGGGAAACATCCTCACATTTTTTTATCTGACTGCCTCTTTCTGGTTACCAACTCCTAATTTGATTAAAGGCTTAGCAGTGCACTCCAGTTTGGGGATTATTTTTTTGCCATCTCTGCTCAGGACAACAAGGCAGCAGAAAGAACAGAAGCATGGGCTGTGGGTCACCTGCAGCCATATGACACTGAAGTGACCAGGGAGAGGACTCCTGTATTAGCTGTGGGGCAGAGGCCAGATCAGGGCCTAGGCTTGGCCTCTGTCTTCAGTGTGGCAGCTTTAGAAATCAGGGTGTCTCATGGAATATCACACAGACCCCAGCTCAATTAGCAGTAGAATATGGTACCATCCATTGATTTAATAGATGCTTATGGAGAGGCTGACCCCGCTGCTAGGGGTTTAGGATGCCCTCTGTGAGTCGGATACAGCCATCTGGTGGAGGCCGGCAGGCCAGTACCTGAAGATAATGCATCTTGGTCTTCTGCTGCCTGCTATCATCAGGCCCTGGGTAAAACCTTAGTACAGGACACCTGGCACCAAGGAGGAGCTAGAGATGCTTGAATCTAAGACCAGCTACTTTCTGGATGAATAACTTGGCTTCTGGGAGCTTCAGTTACCTCTTCTATCGCCACTATAATGTCTAGATAATAGCCTCTACCTTGCAGGGTGGTAATGAAGGTTATCTGTCATTTCACCAGTGTTGGAACAAATAGGTACTCTAAGAAAAGTGGCTGTTTTAAAACATATTACCATGTAAGCACACTGTGCTCATATCCCCCTGAAACACCTACAACTGAGCCTTCAAGATGTAAAAAAACTTCAGAGTATGTTACAAGCACAGTGTACCTTGCCGCTGCTGAATCATCCAGAAAGAGAGCCCCTGAAGATGCCTAGCCTGGATGGATGCTGTGCAGAACTCAGGACATCCCCTCCAGGTAGCTTTCCCAAGACCCTCCACTGCCCCTGGGAAAAGAGTCCGGGAACCCTGGAAGCCTGTATTTAGACAGCTGAAAGGTTGGGAGCTCGAGCCCTCTCACTTGTCTGGTCTGGCTTGCAGAAGTAGGAATAACAAACTCAGTAAGCATAAAGTCTTTGGCCTTGGGAATTCCTAATAGTCTATATGGGATTGCCCAGCAGGATCCTTGTCCCAAGGCAACGGAGAGAGGCTTCCTTCCCCCTATGGCCGGTGACTTCCATGCCCTGGACGCAGGAGGGCGCTGCAGCCCCACTTTCCCTCAAAGATGGCTGGAGGCCCTCCCCAGGCTTCCTGACTGACCTTACAAGTTTCCTTTGTACGTGCTAGGTTTCACATTCTCTGTGCCTTCCTATGTGGAAATCAGTGGAAGGCTGGCAGTGCCCCTGAAAAACAAAACAAAACGTGCATAATTTTTTCAACCGGGTAACTTAACATTTGCAAACAATACATTCAATACATTTTCATTGTAACAAACATTTTAAGTACATATAGGTAAAAAGAATTCTGGACACCCGTTGACAATAGTGCTACACACACACACACACACACACAGTTCTAAGTGATTTTATTTACCAAAAGAGGGTATCACTTGGCAAATTATTTTATTTACTTTTTCACTTAATGATAGCCTCAACAAACTTTTCAGTCTTTCCCACTTATTTATTTATTTTTTTCAAAGTGACTTTGTTTGGATATCTGGGACAATCGAATTTGAGGTTTGAAGCCCTAAGTTAAGGTATTAGGGTTGAAAATGAAAAACAAGGCATCTTAATGAAAATTCTGAATTGAAGTGAGGAGAGGCTTAAAATGATTACATTTTGATCACTAAAAGAGCACTTACAACCCTTAAATTTCCCGAGGAGAAGCTTTCTTTCCCAAACCTGTCTCCATTTCCTTCTGGAATGGTTGACAGTGAGATGGACTAGTTGGTTCCCCCAGCTGCAAAGGTGGAATTTAGTGCTATATCTAAGTAAGAAGTGGGGTTGTTTTGGGCAGGGGCAGGTGTATGTAAGGTAGAAATGATAGCATAGCATTTGTTGTCAGACTGGCACAGGTTCAAATCCCAGCTCTGGTACTTGCTGTCCAGCTGGGTAACTTTGGGCCAATTAGTTAATCGCTCAGAGCCTCATTTGTAAAATTTGGTAATAAAATCCCTCTTGCAGGAATGCCAGCAGTGTCAAGTCAAGTCATATATAACCTGGCACAACAGCTGGCAGATAATAAGCATCCACTACTTTGTTAGAGATCAGCAACCTTTTTCCTGCAAAGGCTCAGATGCTAAATATTTTAGGCTTTGCCGGCCGTATATTCTCTGTTACAACTACTCAACAATGCTTAAATGAGGGAGTGTGGATGTGTTCCCATAAGAGTTCATCTACAAAAACAGATGGCAGGGTGGATTTGACCCCTGGGCAGTAGTTTGCTGACTCTGCTGTAGGTCAGCATTGTCCCATAGAAATATAATGTGAACCATGCATGTAATATTAAATTTTCTCATAGCCACAGGAAAGAAGTAAAGTGAAACAGGTGAAATTCGTTTGGGTGATATAGTTTATTTACTTCAAATTATCCAAACTGTTACTGCCTCAGGGTGTAATCAGTATGAAACATCATTAATGAGGTATTTTACTTTAATTTTGGATACCATTTTTAACAATCTGCTGTGCTTTTTTTTTTGTTTTTTTTTTTGAGGGCAGTGTCACTGGCCCTCATATATGGGACCGAACCACTGGCTTCCCAAGCCAGCTCTTAACCACCGCGCCACTTGGCCGGCCCCTGCTGTGTCTTTTAAATGTGTGGCACCTCTTGTTTCATACCAGTCACAGGTCAAGTGCTCAGCGCGTGTACCGGATAGAACAGCTTTGGATAGTGATTCTTCAACTGCAGGTCATAACCATGGAGTGGGTCAAGAAATTCGTTATTAGAAAAAAGTAAAATTTTAAAAATGAAATAGAGGAGAGTAGAAACTATCAGAGTATACTGTGTATAGAACCTGGGTTGTTTCCTGTATGCACTTGTGCGTGTGTGTGTGCGCGAGTGTGTGCTGGGTCATGATGAGAAACATAAGACACATTTCTTCCTGTGGGTTGTTGTCAAACATGTTTGAAATTTGCTGCTTTACATACTCGAGTCAAGCTTTTCATTTTTGTTTTTTAAATTTGGTTAAGTGAGGTGTTTCGCTTTTTCCTTGTTCAGGCTGTGCCATGGCTGTGCCAAAAGTCTCTGTTGGTTGTCTGAAACCAGCCAAACCAGTTACTAAATGTCGTGCTGACCATTTAAAAAAAAATGCACATCAAAATTCCCACCTTTAAACTTTACTATCTCTGTACTTGGTTTCAAAGAATCCTCATTTTACAGATAGCAACCTGAAACCTGGAAAGGTGTAATCAAGACGGAAAACCTCAGCAGTGGTTTGGGGTGAGAATAAAGAAGGCCACAAGCCTAGAGTGAGAACAGCTCTTTCCTCACCTGCTGGGGCTCCACCTGTGCTCCTGAAAGGGAGCCTGGACCACCTCACCCAGTGATTTCAGTGTCACGATTCCTTTGTTGCTTGGAGTTTTTGAGTATATGAAACAAAAGTTAAAGAGATATCGCTTTAAGGTATTCATTCTCTTGTCGATTCTTTCATCGATTCTTCCACCAATTTTTCTGAGCTTCCAAAAACAAAGGTGACAAAATTCAGGCTCTGTGTTCAAAGAGCTCACAACGCTGAGAGGAAGTTATCTTTCTATAAAAATATGCCTAAGATTATTCAAAGTGAAGTGGAGAAGAGCTTATTGTGTCTGGTTTGTAATCCCCATAACATATGAAAATAGGGAACTGAGAAAACTCGTTAGCTATGTAATGAAAGGCATTTAAAATAAGTTTTAGAGTAAAAATTATTTAAGGTCCATTTTCCCAAAATAAATTCTGGGTAAACCCCACCCCTTAAAATGGACTCAGTGTTCTTCCTTTCCCATGGGATTGATGTGTGAAATAACACAGATTCGGGCTGACTTGGGTACACATCTTGCCTGCATCACTCCTAGGCTGTGGGATGTGGACCACCACCTCTCAGACTCAGCTTCCTCATTTGTAAAATGAAGGTAATAATTTTGGTTTCATAAGTTTGTGGCAGATTAAATAGGGGAAATATATGTTAAGAGAAAAAAGTTTAAAGGTGGAAAAATGCTTTTATATGTGAATTTTGGATACGAATCAGTTTTCATTGAGAACTGAGTTTAGAAATGTTTGGTTTTTTTTCGCTTCCTCCTTCTTCCAGAAGGGTGCAGTATAAAGCCAAGAAATGTGCTTTGTTTCCCTTATTTTAATGTCCTGATATTTAATGATTTACAGGCTGTATTTTAAAGATATCTTTTCTCTACCCATTCACATTTCACTCTCACACATACACAGTTTCTGTCAGGAATTCCACATTTGTGAAAAATGGCCATATCTTCCGGGCACTTTTTTTTAAACAAATAAGGACTTTTAGTTGTTGCCATGGCAGCCAACACTCTCCTGTCAGTTATCCAGAAGTGAATTATTAGGGAGCTTTGTCCAGGACATGGTCAGTAAACACACCCATTGTCCTCAAGGGGATGGTAATGTGGCTCTGATAGCAAGAGCAGTCACAGTGCTGCCAAAGAGGGGGATGTGCTTGCCTCCTCACCCCATCCATGGGAAAGGCCTCAGTGAGCCAGCTATTGGCATGGGATCCTCTTCAGTGGCCAAAGACCCTATTTTCCTGGCATTTTGGGGTTGTGTAAATGGTTGGGCCTCTCTCTGAGTCACTTTTCCAGAAGCAGGATGCTTAAACTGTCACTTTCTTTTATTCCCAGAAAGATTTGACCCATTCCTGCTCAGCTAATCCTTCTCACAAATGAAGGCCGCCATCTACGGCAGTTGGTCGACCAGGAATAACTTTATGTACCAATTCCATGAGAGAAGGAGAGAGGCCACTGGAAGGCAAAAAAGTCAGCAAAGGCATGTTTGCAACTTATTGAGTCATTTTTATTTGAAAATAAGCACTGCATGTGAGCCGGGGGTAAACTTCTCAAACAAGTTAATTTTAAGGCAACTTAACCCTTCTGAGCCTCAATTTCCTTATATATAAAATGGTTCATTAAAATAGAACCAAATATTTTAGGGGTGGTTGTGAGAATAATTGCACAGGAAGTGTATGGAGAAGCTCCTGGCGCATGGTATGTTAGCTGTGATCATTAAAGTGGTTGACCCCTAGGCCATGCATCAGCATTTCTCTGACGTTGTCCAATCTCCTGAAATCTGTTGGGATCTTCAAACTACAACCTTTTAAAGCTAAAATTTTTCATTTTTCAAAAATAAAAACTGAATTTTTTCTTTCCAAAGAAATACTTAAAATTGCCACCCAAGTAATAACATATTGATGTCTTTTCCTCAGTGTCGAGTTTAGGTTGACACTGTCATCCCTGAATTTCATTGCAATGGTATCTGAGACTGTCCAAGTCCGAAAGTGTCTAGAAACATATACATTTTAAAAGACATGTTCGTTTTCTGACACAGGAAAAGAGGGAGGGATGAGAGAAGGCAAGATGGGCCTAGGAATTTAGGTTTTCCATTGAAGAGAAAAAACCTCGTGGTGTGAAAGAAATATAATATAGCAAGGAATATGGTTAAGGGCCAGGGAAAATTAAAAAAAAAAAAATCATTTAGTTGGTTAGAAGTTGCTAAGGAGAATCCAGGGAACCAGAAATGAAACTAAGCTCTGTGACTTTGAAGGAACACGCCTTGGAGAAAGGTCAAGTCAGGAGAACAGATGGGCTGGCCGGGTACATTGTGGAATTGGTGTTCTGAGATAACTCACAGGTCCCAAACAGGGTATCTTTAAGGCATTATAAAAAGACCATTTTATCGCCAACCGTGCCCTTCTGCAGGATTTTCTGCCTGGGAAGATTGGGAGGAAAGCACTTGAAAACCTTTGGGCTGTAGGAACCAAACAGACTAGCTGTGTGACCTTGGCAAAATTACTTAACCTTTCTGAGCCTCAGTTTGCTCCTCTGGAAAAAAAAAGGAGATAATATTTTCCTTGCCAGGTTGTAATGAGGATGCGATAAGAAACCATCATCTGTGATATGCTTGTCATGTCCTAGGCTCTCAACACCTGTTATCCTCCTTCTAGGCACTGAAAAAGCTGTCCATTTCCCTAATTCATAAAGAAGAGGGTAAGGATGGTGTGAGCTGGCAGATTTACTGGACTTTCTAAGTTACAACATTTTTAGATATTTCTAGTTCACTCTCTGAATAGTTCACTCTGAGGTCCCCATATATTGGGTGGTCCGAAAAGTCATGACACGTTTTTGCAACAGATGGCGCTAGTTCATTTTTGGAAGTACTAGTCATTCACATCTATGTTATTGCTATGTCATTTGATAGCTGACAGGTCTAGCTTCATTCTAAAAAATAAATTGAGCGATTTGGTTGAGTTTTGGAGATTTTACAACAAGTTGAAGATGGACGACCAAACTATGCATTTTCACCATATTTTACTGTTTTACTTCCACAAAGGGAAGAATGCGCGTCAAGCCTGTGAAAATTTGTGTAAAGTTTATGGTGACAATGCTCTACAAGAATGTCAGTGCCAATGATGGTTCATGAAATTCTGTGCTGGTGATTTTTATCTCAACGATGTTTCTCGGTCAGGGAGGGCCACCGAGGTTGATGATGACAAAATAAAGGCATTGATCGAGTCAAACCCACGTTACATGACAGGAGAGATTGCAGAACCATTGAGCATCCTTCATTCAAGTGTTCATGACCACCTGAAGAAGCTGGGATACGTGAGCAAGCTCGATATTTTAGTTCCTTATGAACTCAAAGAAGTTCATTTGACGGCACATATAAACATCTGCGATATGCTCATTAAACATGAGGAAAAGCGATCGTTTTTTGAAGCGACTGATAAATGGTGATGAGAAGTGGATTGTTTACAACAGTGTGGTGCTTAAACGGTCTTAGTGCCGATGTGATGATTCACCTCAAACAACATCGAAAGCAGACATTCATCAGAGGAAGGTTATGCTCAGTGTGGTGGGATTTTAAACGTGTCGTGTTTTTTGAGCTCCTACCAAGGAACCAAATAATCAATTCCAATGTGTACTGGTGGCAATTGGACAGTTTGAACGAATCCGTTATACAGAAATGCCCAGAGCTTGTTTTTCTTTCTTTTTCTTTTTTTGGCTGAGCCATCCTGCCACCTGTTGGCAGCTCAACGGCAACTCAGCTCGGGCTGGACTCGAACAGCTGTTGCTCAGAGTTCAGCTCGCACTCTTGAGCGAGCTCTTAACCAACTGAGCCACTCGGCCGGCCCTATTTTTTTTTTTTATTGTATTTTTTTTAAAAGTAGTTTTATTCTATTTTTTTTTTTTTTTGAGGGCAGTGTCACTGGCCCTCACATGTGGGACCGAACCGGGGCCGCTGGCTTCACAAGCCAGCGCTTAACCCCCGCACCACTCGGCCGGCCCCAGAGCTTGTTAATTGTAAAGGAGTTGTGTTCCAACTCTACAACAAGAGACCACACACAAGTTTAATCACCCTTGAAAAATTATTGGAGCTTGGATGGGATGTGTTGCCACACCCATCATACTCACCTGACCTTGCGCCGTCAGACTTTGTCTCGCTCTCTTCAAAACTCTTTGCGTGGTATAACGTGCAATTCCGGTGAGGCTGTAAATCAGCACCTTGTTCAGTTTTTCGCGAATAAAGACAGGTCCATTATGAATGAGGAATTATGAAGCTCACTGAAGGATGGCAAAAGGTTATCAAACAAAACGGGCAATATATCATTCGTCTTTGTTCTTTATATAAATAAATGATCTTTGAAAAATATAGGAAAAATATGTCATGACTTTTCTGACAACCCTATAGAATGATCTGGTCAGTCATTTGGCATGTGGATAAATTTTTTATCATACTTCTTTAATTTATCCTCCTATAAACCACATATTTCTGGGAAATTGAATCAAGCGCCTCTCTATGAATTGTGCCATATTTAGGTAGCTGGTTACCTCTTAAGCACACAGTGGTGCAGGGAAAACCATACTGCACTGAGACTGTGACGGTAGGCTTCCTGGACTTGACGCATCATGACCTTGACCTCTCTAGGCTATGTTTTTCATATGTAAAATAAGAGGATGAGGATTAGGTTTCTAAAATCCTTTTCCTCCCCCAAATTCTATAATTCAAACTCTCAATTCTTTGTGTAATTGTCCAAAGCACAAACAGATAAGTGGCCAGACTTCTGTGATGGTATTTTTCTTCCCCAAAACTGGTGAATCTTCTAAAGAATCAGAAGTTGGGACACTGGTAAATGTATGGACAGTGGCAAGTGGATAGGTTAACTCAGCAAACAAGTAAGCTTCAACTATGAATCAATGTTCTCTAACCCACTGGCTCTAAAGCTGAAAGTGTCTGGGATTCGTTTAGGATTTTTGGATCTAATATGTACCTGTCATTTTGAATTATGATCATATGTTGTACAGATGGCCTCTGGGTAGGTCTTTCTTATTTGAGAAGGGGGAAGGTCATACTTATCTGTACATTGCTTTTGAAAGACTCGTGGGATTGAAAGGATGAGGTCAGAACTCAGGCAAGCCACATGAATGAGAATAGTCATCTTCCATATTCCACGTGGGATCCGAGGTCATTCAGAGTTTGGCAAGTTAATGTTTTCATAAATTTTTCAGTTAAAGTGTTTATGGTATTACGGCATCATTTAAAAAAATTATTCCAGCTCTAATAAGTTTGTTGATTAGTCACCTAACTACTGGTCTAAATTGCATTTGACAAGAGCACATCTGTTATTATTTTGTTTCTTTATTTTTGATTCCATGAGATATCTATACTAACAATACCATACTCTTTTGTTTGCACTTGTTTGAGTACATTTCTCTTTCAAGCAACCAAAAGAGTGCTGACTAAGAGATAGTGGGCTACTGCTAACTTTATTACACAGTGACAATAGTGTCTCAACTGTCACTGTATCTGTTAAACTTCAGTGCTCCAAACATGCCACTAGAACAACTGCTGTCCCTTCAGCACCAAGAAGCCCATGGACAGGGTCTGGAGGGAGATGTCATCAATGTATATCACAAGTGAGATGGTGTCATGGCAACCGCTCCTCAAAACATTAGCCTTACCCTCTGGAATCCAACTGGGCACCATTCAACAGACATTGATCAAGTACCTACTGTGCATCAGTCAGGTCCTATGATATGTGCTGGAAATACAGAGCAGAATAAGATAGGATGCTTGCTCTTGAGTGGTTTATACTATAATGACAGCAACAATGTATACAGAACATACTCTATGCCAGGCATTGTTTTAAATGCTTCATGTAATACTCTGGTTTCTCTTCAGATCGTATAAATCTTTTGCCTTTTAAATGCTTCATGTATATTATTAGCATAGGACAACCCCATGCGATATGTACTGCTATTAACATCCATGTTTTCTAGACAGGGAAACAGATGCAGGGAAGTTGGGTAACTATCTCAGTTACATAGCTAGTGAGTAACAGAGCCAGAATACAAACCCAGGCAGTTGATTACAGAGTGTGGGCTCCCACCCGTGTATACTCTGCTTGTACTTTCCTTTTCTCTGGTAACCCTGGTAGCATCCTCATTCCCTAAACCTTGTAGCCTTATTTCTTTCATAAAGAAAAGAAAAGGAAAAGAAAAAGAAAAGAAACAACAAAAATACTTTTCAACCCAAAAGGGCTCAAGGCAATAAATAAATAAATAAATAAATAATAAATAAAATCGCCCATAATCCCACTGCTGTTACAATTTTAGTTTATATACTTTAAATCTGTGTGCTTATTATTTTTGTATAAATAGTATAGTGTTTTAAAAAGTCTGAAATGTTCATTTAGGATTGTGTCAGTTTTTTTCCTCATTATATTCTTCCTTAACATAATTTTGATGACTTAGTTGGTTTGCATAGTTTAAAATCATAGGTATCCTATACAATTGACTTAATCCCTTATTGTTGGATGTTTAGGTTACTTCTAACATTTTACTATGATAAAACCATACTGTCATGTACGTATTTGTATATACATATTTTTTTCATATATGTTTGAGAATTTCCTTAGGTAGTTGTAATCATTTAACTTTGTGGTGTTGAGATGGGGAAAACAGAATCAAAGGAACCATTTAAGTGCCTTTCACTTTTGGAGAACCGGAAATAGCAATACCTTAAATGTCTAAAGCATGATCTAAATAATTCACCTACTTTTTAGGAGAAATGTTAAACGAATGGTTTATTCTTTTGGAAACAGAGGGTATCGTCTTCGTAAGAAATGGATTTGCGATCGATCCCACCAAGGTCAGCTGGTCTGGTTGTCCCTTCTCACCCATCTTGAAGAATCACCTTGTGGGATTGTGGAAATCAAACACACGAGAGTCAGGAAGACACAAAACAGGTTTAACAGGAATCCTGTGGTTGTGAAAATGTAGACAGGCTGACAAGGCCAGGAGAGAAAAAAGTGTGAGATAAATGTCAAGTAAAGGCCTATCAAGCAGTGGGTGACTCGGTGGAGAACAATATACAGCGGTTGAACACCGACTTTGTAGGTACATGGAGTTGAGTTTGAAGCTCCACTCCATTTTTTACTTACACAAGTCATCTAGTCTTTCTGAGCCTGGGTGTCTCCATCTGTAAAATGAGCGTGTGATAGTACCTGCTTCAAAAGGCAGCTGTGAGGATTTGACCAGATGGTGTAAGTAAAATTACTGTTTGTTGGCTTCTTTGTTTGAGGCACTAGACTGTTACAAGTTCATTATCATCATCTTCATCTTCACTGTTACTCAGTAGAGGGGATTGTGTGGTTAAGAGTCAGTACATATACAGTTTCAGAACATGGAAGCCATCAGGAGAGTCGTGCTTTTCTGGGAAAGAACAAATTAAAAGGTGCAATGTGACATCTGTGAGAAATAAATGTTACACTTAATTTTTCCTGGAGTACAAAATAGTACTGGAACTTCACACCTGCTTTCTAAGGCAAGTGAGGGCAGTTTGGGGGCCTTAGCTGAGGGGGCTGGTATCCTTTGCACCAGCAGGGTGGGTGTGAGTGGATAAGCTTATGGCTTATACATCAACATTCCTCGAGTGTTTAAAAAAAAAATACCTTTAGGAGTGGCCAGTTAGCTCAGTTGGTTAGAGCACGGTGCTCATAACACCAAGGTTGTCAGTTTGATCCCCACACCCTCGTCAATTAGATTGAAACAACTACTTGACTTGGAGCTGATGGGTCCTGGAAAACACTTGTTCCCCAATTAAAAAAAACACCTTTGAGATAGTTCTGTATTAAGATTCTTTTGGTTGTTCTTGGTAGAATCCCAACTCAAAGGGGAACTTTATTGGCTAAGATAACTGGGATGTCTAGGGATTCAGTGGGCTGCAGACAAAGCAAGACCAAAGGCTCAAAAGCTGTCACTTAGACTCTGTTCTTCTCCCCATCTCTTGGCAGGGCTTTCCTGGGTTACCTTGTTTCAGGTAATGATGGCTTCTGATAGGTCAAGGCTTACAGCATCCTCACAGGTATGATCCCAGCAATAAAAACACTGCTTCTCTGATGTTTCCAGGAAAAGGCCCAGGAAACAGTCTCATAAGCTGGACTTCATTAGCCTCCATTCCTAGTCTGATCATTGTAGAAAGGTCTGATTGTCTAGGCCTGAATCAAGGGTTCACTTCTATGGACCAGATGGAAAGGGGGTGGTTCCCCAAAGAGATGCTGGGAAGGTGGAAATAAAAGAATGGGAAAGTGAGGGAGGGAAGAAGGGAAGAAGGGAGGAAGGAAGGAAGGAAGGAAGGAAGAAATAGGTATGACTACTCCAAACTCGTGAAAGTTTCATAATTAGGTGATTCACACCTAAGGACTGCCATGCTTAATTCCAGCTTAGTTTATCAAGGACTTTTTTCTTCTCCCTTTCTACCTCCACCCTCACTTAGGTGTGATTTCCTTTAATTTATTACTTATTTTTGTTAGTTCAGGTGTACCAAACAATATAATAGTTATACATTTACACCCCTCACAAAGTGATAACCCCTCTCCCCTACTATACTCCCCTCTGACATCGTATAGAGCTGTTAGAATTCCACTGACTATTCCCTGTGCTGTGCTCCACATCCCACATCTCTCTCTCTCTCTCTCTCTCTCTCTCTCTCTCTCTCTCCATATATATATATATATATATATATATATATATATATATATATAATTATAGTTGACATCTTATGTGAGATTTTTAAGTCAAGTGTTGCTTTCTGTCACCTGGAGCTCTAGCCGTCAGTTGTGAATCCTGCTTCTTTAAGCTCAGGGTGTCATTAGTAGCATAACAGCCATCTCGTGCAGCTTAACTTTTCCCTGTAGATTCTAAAACTACCTAGAGGCACTGAAAACAAACAGGGAGGCACTGGCATCTCATGCGCAGGTGCGGACACATCCTGGCTCTCTAAACTGCCTTAGCACTGTCACTGTCAAGACAGCCACTGACTCACTGAGCTCTGTTCTTTATTTTTCTTTATTTTTAGTTTTGGCTCACCTATGCCGCTATTGATGCAGAGGAGAAAAAAGGGGTTATTGACGGAGCAGAATTGACTGGAAGAAAGGGAAAGAGAGAAAGAAACCAAACTTGTTCATACTGTCTTTTTCCAGCTCGCTCTAAACCTGAACTATGATGTGTCAAGAGATCAGACCAGTCCAGGGAGCACAGAGGTTAGCTGGGATGTAAAATAAAAGCCTTTTAACGAGAGGTCACCTAGAGTAACTCCAGTATGTACCCATGAAGAGGCCTGACGACCATATTCGGAGAAGGTTAGTACTCACAAATGACGAGGGCCACCCTTGGGGGTTTTCTAAGGCAAAGAGAAACCCAATCCCCTTTGCATGGAACTCTGAGATGGAGGTGAGCTACCCAGGGAATTGAGGTTCCTGTGTTTCAAGGAGGTGTCCCATGTGATGGGACCGAGGAGCTAAAGATATTGGTGTCACAGGCCCTGCGCCTGTGGTTTAGGATCCTGCCAAGCGTTGGTAGTCTTATCAAACGAGTTTGTTTTTTGAAACCTGGCCAAGAGATTAAATGATAAAATCAGATGGATTATGAAAATATGTGAGTCTTTACAGATTGACCTTCTATAGATTGCCTGTAAGCGTCAGGTGTCTCCTTAATAAGATAATGAACCTGAACCCAGTGTCAGCATGTGAGTAAAGTCTCTTTGCTGTTGGTGCTTGAATGGAATCTATTAGATGTCACTGGTGGTGATCATGGAAAATAGGAAAATAATAAAAATAACCACTGCAGGTTTTTTTTCCCACCAACTCTACAGCTGTGTGGACTACATGGAACCTCCGCTTTAGCTGTCAGGAGTTGCCACGTGATTAATAGATTGCCCAGGAGTTGCTCTCAGAGCAATAACCTTTCAGTTGGCCGGTTTAGGGCAGGATTCTGGGATTTCAATTAAAAAGTGAAGCCTTGTCGAGTAAGCATGAGTAAGTTCTTGGGACAGGATGTACTCAGCATTGTTTCCATCCATACATGAGTGGAGGAAGCGTATGTACCCTGGACATATGCTTCTCATTGGAAAATGCGATCAAATGTCTCTCTCTAGACTGGTTCTCATGGAAAGTCCTTGGCATCGTCTCAAGCCTCAAGTAAACGCTTCTAAGCTCCCAAATTGCTAGGTGGTCTCTCCCAAGGAACGTGTCAGAGGCAGGGCGCCTTGCTCTTTGTGGGTGGGAGTTTGCTCATTCAGGATTTCATGTCTGCTTTCTTTTAAAAATCTGCGTTCCTTATTTAAATTGAATTGCCTAGATACGGTAAAGGATTTGAATTGTTTTGTGACTCTGGGCAGCCTAATAACAAATTCAGTAATAACAATAGCAGCAGCAGCAACAGCTAACATTCCTGTAGAGTTTCCAATATGCCAGACACTGTTTTGTGTGTCACCAATTTTAATGCCTTTAACCCACAGACAGTGGGGTTTCAGATTTCTTCCTCCATCTTCTCCTTCTTTCAGAGCTATAATTAGCCCGATTGGCTCTGCACCCTTACCAAGTTGGCCAGGTAACTGCCGACTTTTAACTGCACCCACCCAGACTTGACTTTTAAAAGAGTTTAATTGAAGAGCATCACAGATTATATGTTTTGGACACACACTTGTCTTTTATGCGCTTTCGTTTTGGGAGCAGAAAGTTCCAAGCACACCATTTATCAATCCAACCGAGACATTCAGTTACAAAGACCCCTTTTGTTCCCCGTGCTCTTCTTGCTTCTGACACATTGGAAAGTTTCTTATTTTATGCTAAATAGTTAAATTTCGTGAGAAAGGAGGGCAGCGGACTTTTAGAGTTGCTCATAAAGACAAAAATTACTGATGTGAATGGAAAGAGTGAGCTCTTTCGGAGATGAAGATTTTAACAGATCAGTCCAGGTCTGTGACAGTTTTAAACTGCCTCAGATCAGTCAGCATGGATTTTTTTTTTTTTTCCTTTTGGCTTTACTTCTGCCTTCTGTGAAAGCTGTATAATAGGCAGCAGTGAGCTGCCCTAAGATTGCTGTCTTCCCAAGAGGCAGGGTCCCCCGAGTGTCTTGAATCATCACCCAAACAACATTTCAGCATAATCAATCCCTAAAGTATTAATAATACTGTGCAAAGGCAATCAGTCTACTTCCAGTTGAACTTGCATTTTAGAGTCTGGGGGCTCTGTCCTGTCCTCAATCCACTGACTGCTCTTTCTTTCAGAATGTGGAAGAATGTGGGATGAAGAAAGTTCAGCATCCAAACTGCGGAATGCGCTTGATGGGTGGGAGGCAGTGGTATTGCTGATTATGTTACCAAGTGTGAAACCAATAAACTGGGCTGGGATTTAGGGGAGCTTGTCTGGTTCTGTGTAGCTTTATTTTTCTGGTTGAAAATACCAAAGGAACATCCAAGAGCAATGCTGGTTCCATCTGCCTTGGGCAAGTGATTTCATTTAGAAATGCCCATTTTGTAAATGGGATTGTGATTCTGGGTTTCTTTAAAAAACAATAACAGCAACAACACACACACACACACACACACACACACACTCACACACACTGGAATGAAGAAAACGAATGTTCGAAATTTTCTAGGTAATTTAGATCACAGAGGTCTCCAAAATAGTTGATTTAGGCCAAAAATAAACAAACAATAAGCAAAACAAACAAAATAAAACAAACAAAAACTATTCTAGTTGTTTAGGGTCTGAATTATCTGGATTTGATCAACACGAAGGCAAAAATCCACCAGATAATGGCAAATCGGCATGAATATGCCTACTCAGGCCTATCTTTGAAGGTTACTTTTTCAGGGATTGTTCAGAGGAGGCTCATTTCTTTTTATGTGCTTGATGATTTTTTTTCACCTTGGGATTTTCCTTGGAAGTAGAACGAATGGAGAGATCAGGCAGATCCTGGCTTAAATTCTGGCGCGGCCACTCAGCTGTCTGGTTACTTAATATTCCTGAGCCTTTGTTACCTTATTTGAGTGTGGAGCTGACAATCACTCCCCGTTTGTAATGATCAAATGGAACATGGGTGTAGAGCATCTAGCACACAGTGTGTGTTGTGTGACGTTCGTCTGGTTCACTCTGTATCCCACCCTCTGAGTTGAAGACAAACCAGAGGATGAACTGATAGAGATAGCCAGTCTAATACTGGTTGAGATAAAAAGGTCAACAAAGAAGAGATGACTATGACTCATGTCTCTCAAGACACACGATTTTTTTTTTTTTTTTTTTTTTTTTTTTTAGGAAAGTTTATTAGGATACGTTCTAAGGGAAGAACAGGCCAAGTCAAGACAGACAATAGCCAAGACCCATGGTTTTCTTGCTTAATTCCAATTCCACTGCTGACTTGCTGTGTGACCTTAGGGAGTTGTTTCGCCTAGCTGACCTTCTATTTCCTAATCTGTGAAATGGGAATAATAATAATGGTTCTGGTGAGGATTAAATGTGCTAATGCAGGCAGAGTGTTTACCTCAATGCCTTGAACATACTTAGGGGGACCCATGCCTCTGTTTCTTCTGTACCCCTTTGGCTGCCAGCCATGCTGACCCTCATGAAGACAAGTGGGTCTCCCTGGCTTGCCCATCTCTCCGTATGCACCAAACCTCCTGTATTTCTGGAAGCTCACTCCTGCCTGTAAAGTGGTCCTTTAACTTCCACATCATCCAGTCCTTTGCTGGGTATCAGCCATCAACGTGTGGGGGTCGGTTAGATTTGTTGGAATAGCAACACTGAGGATGTGAGTCAAAGAGAGGGAAAGATGAAAGTCACATCCTGAAGCACGTGGAAGTAATTTGTTCTTCTGAAGCGGATCCAGCAAGTTGTCAGCTTTTTTTGTTGTTGTTATTTACAAATTAAAACAGATTTAATGTCAAATCAACATGAGTACTTATTCACATACATAGGTGGAAATAATATTTGATTACAATTACCAAGAAAAAGACATCCGTTTACACACTGAGCATGTCAGTGGCTTTGATCCTTTTATCATTTGTATGTTTTTGTTATTTTGACATTTAGGGTTTTTAAAAAATTTTCAGGTAATGTTAGACTTAAAGAAGAATTATAAAAATAATACAGATGGTTTCCATATACCCCTCACTCAGCTTCCTAGAATGGTTACATCTTATATAACCACAGAACACTGTTTAAAACTATTAACTTAGAACTCATTTGGATTTCCCCAGTTTCCCTACGAAGGCTCTCTCTGTCTCTCTGTGTTACAGGGTCCAATCCAGGCTCTCACATTGCATTTAGTCATCGTGTCTCCAGGTCTCCCATCTGCGACAATTTGTCAGTCTTTCTTTGTCTTTCATGGCCTTGTCACTCTTGTCACAGTTATTTTGTAGAATACCCCTCACTTTGGGATTATCTGATATTTTCTCCATTTCTAACTTTTTATTTGTACACTTTACTTCCAGCAATCTACTGATAAGTAGAAGTTTTAAGGCCTAATAGAGTACCTTGTTATTTCAGCTTGGCTGGGTATTTTTAGATCCTGGAGGTTAAGGATCTCTGGAGCAGACAGCCTGGGTCCTGTTCCTGGCTCTGTAAGTTGCTTGCGTTGTGACCTTGTGAATGTTACTTGACCCCTCTGTGCCTTAATGTTCTTGTCTACAAAATAGGGATAATACAGAACTGACTGCTTAGGGCTGCGGTGTAGATTAAGTGAGTTAAAGCACAAAGCACGTGGGAGAGTGCCTCGCATGTCATCACTCAGGATGTTTTAGCTGTTAACATTGCCACATCCCCCACAACCCTCTCCTCTCTCACCTCCCTGAAATTTGTATCCTGCTGTCACTTCTCAGCTCTGTAAGAGGAGGTTCTGACCACAGCGAAGGCTTTATAGCAAAGCCCTGGGGTTTTTGGACATGGCCCTTGTGTCCCATCTAGAAAACCCATTTCAACTGGAGGGTTGTGTATTGGTTGCCAGAACCACATGGAAGTTTAGTCTGCAGGGCCTCCTGGCTGTGCTCAGCTCTTACAATGCACTTGTTGCATCCCCACCCTGAACCCATGCCAGCAGCCCTGGGAGGTCTCCTGAAATTGCTCTAGGTACGCTTTCTCTACTCTGCTTTTCCCTTCCTCCTGTTCTGTGTTCTTTTGGAGTCCTCACCTTGGCGCTCTCTCTTCACCTTGCTCCTCTGAAGGGAGGGGAGGCCTTGAGGCACAATGGTGAGGCCCAGCTTCTCTAGGCTAAGGGTGTGAGCTACAGAACCATGCAGCCCTAGCTCCATCCTTAGAGCTGTCATTTGCGTGACCTTCGTCAAGGTCAAGTCTCAATTTCCTCATCTAAAAAATGAGGCTAGTAGCACAGTATTTCCACATCAAGGTGCTGTGCAGATTAAATTAGATGCTCTGTATAAAGCCCTTTGCCCAGCTCGTGGTTTAAATGGTAAGTGCTAGCACTGATGGATGCTGACACCTATCTTCGCTATCGCCTGATTGAAGACAGCAGTACTCTCCCTCTATGCCTTTGCCCAGGCTGTTCCCTTGGCCAGTGTTCTCTCCTCACCCCCACCCAACTGTGCAGTGTGTTAAAATCTTACATTACCATATCACAAATGCTTGATTTCCACAACCAGATGTGCTCATTGCTTTATCCCTACATGGATTGTTTCTTACTTTTCTAGCTAGGGATGCTTACCATATTCTGATTTCTGTTAGCATTAGTTATGTATTCTAGTTACTACCATACCATTCTACCCTAGCGCCCTGCCTCACCACACACACCTCCACCATCAACTACAGTAATTAGTTAGTTTTCAGAGGGCTGAGTCTAGTCTTGTAGGGCCTGCAGTGGGTAGCACAGAAGGCAGCTAGTGAAAATTCAGAATGAGTGTATTAAATCTTAAAGTGGAAGTTTCAAGCTTTGTTCAGACTCTAGATGTGGCTATATCATGCTCTGGTGGGTTTGAGGCCTCTTGTATTACAGACAGGGCTTTGACAAAGCCATTTTCATAAACAGGCTTCCCAAGATCACAAAGCAAGTCAGTCATCTAGTTGGGATATAGAAAGAAAACTGTGGGTCTTGAGAGACTGTAGGCATCAACAAAGCCATTTTCATAAACAGGAGAACGTGTTTCCACCCAAAGCTGCCTTTCCTGCTTCCCTTTGGTCTCCTTAGCCACAGCTCTCAGCTGCCTAGGCTGCCAGCCAGCCAAAACCCTCGTGGCAGCTCCTGAAAGCGTTCATCCAGCCCTCTACTTCAGAATCAAGTGATCCAATCCAAGCCATATGGAGTCCAGCAGGCACTGGGAATGGCTTTCCTGGACTGCTCTGCCTGTCCTGGGGCCCCCAACACAAGCTCATACCTCAGCCAGACACTCTTGGGGTACACTCTGGCTGTGACCCAGTGGTGGGTCAAAAGCACCTTGAGTACCCTCTCCCATGGTGCTGCAGACCATTTAGCTCAGCCCCAAGGCATTCCCCCCATTTTTTTTTCTTTTTGGACTGGGAAATCTTTTATTATTTGAAATGAAAGTGAACTCAGTTTTATCAAATATGTCCAACATATATTATAAATAGAAAATAAATCAGCAATTTTTAGTTCTGGTGATGATTAAGCTAATTATGAACAGATTTCTATGATATTCCCCTTATATGAGTATTATGATTTTGAGGTACCTACTTACTGCCCTAATCAGCAGGTTCTGTATTGAAACCACCAAGTTTCATAATTATAATAAAAAAGCATCTTGTTATTTCAAAATGGTTTTTTCTTTGATATTGACCTGTGCTTTATATTAGCTCCCTTTCATGAAGAACCATAAACATGGCCTCCAACATGGGTTTGCTTTCCTGCTCTGCCCATTTGTTTTAAGGAACCTTGAGACTTGTAAAGGGATTTGAGCTTTGGATAGAGAACGTACAATACAGTCAGACCTTGTGGGCGATGCTGAAGTAGAACTTGTAATTTTTATGCTAAAGGAGGGTCTGACTGGCCCCCCAACTCCGTCTTCAGTTTCATGATAAAAGCCCCCTTAGTAATACTTTAGTCCATGGGGCCATCAGTCTCTTGGAAGGCAGTGGGGAAGAAAAATGCATTCTGGGGTGTGTTAGTTCTGCTGCCCCCACTCTGTCAACTGCATAGGCGGACTTGATGTTGATGTTTTAAGACCAGAGAGGGACATGGGAAGGGAAAGCAAGCAACACGTGCAGCATGCTGTTTCCCCCAGACTGTGCTTTTCTAGCATTTTAAATTATTCTCCGCAGGTGGTGAGCTGATGTAGAGCTTAATGAAATCAGGTGAGAAATGCATACATGGAACATTACAAAGGAAAAGGTGCAGGCATGGCCACATGGCCACACTCACGGCATCAGTGGCAGGGCCCTCCCTGCCCACCATGATGCACCTCCAAGCAGCGTCGGATGAGATCTCTGACCTCGCCTGCTTTCCTCCATGGAATGCTCAATCCCAGGGCAAGTTGGCAAAATTGGAGGGCCAAAGACATAGCAGGACCTTATGAACTGGGCCTGAATCTGCTCTGACTGCTTATGTCCACACACCAGTGCCTTCTGTATTTTAGTGGGAGGCAACTAAGCAAGCCAGCAGTGTTAGGAAGAATAAAACAAAATAGGATGGGAATTAATACACCTGATTTAAAATAAGCGGCCACTCTTGCTGCTCTTTAGGCAGTTGCTTAAAGAGGGAAACTGGGAAACTTGCTTAAAACTGGGAAAAGCAAGGTTGTATGACCTCAACAGGTTACTCCATTGGGCCTTATACCTTCTTCATCTGTAGAATGGGTATGGAAATACTGACCATACAGAGTTGATGATAATAAATAATCATGACAGACCTAATTTATTGAACATGATTGTGGGCCAAGCTATTTCAAAGATTTTCACATTATGAGACAGGGACTATGATTATCCCCGTTTTGCAGATGAGGAAACAGAAGCTCAGAGAGGCTTAGTGACTTTGCCAAAGTTGCACAGCTTAGGAAGTGGTAGAGCAGAACTCAAACCTGCACCTGACAGGCTGTAAACGGTGTGCTGTTAATAACTAAACCTATTGTTGTAAGGCTCCAGGGAAATAATAGAGCTTTCCTCAAAGTGTGAAATGGGTGACCTAATGAGATGAAAGATGACATGAGATGATTGGGGGTACACTGATGATGAATTGAGTGATGTACTACATGGTGAGAAAAATCCCTTTCTTTCCAACCTTTTTGATTACAAGGCTAAAACGTTGGTGAGGGGCCACTGCTGTGCCTTTGTCACTATCCTAAAACCTTTCTAACATAGAACAGGTGGCAGAGGCTTTAGCAAATAACATCTAGCTAGAAGTCAATAAAAACGTTTGTCGTCATGTTCACTTTCACACGTACCTTCTATTTATGACAAATGCTACTGGTTTTCCAGTGATAGTAGGAATGTAAAAATTCTTCTTAGAATACATCTATTTTTAAGTACAAAGAATACATTTATTTTTAAGTACAAAAAACACTGGGAGCAGTGTTAAACATTAAGTAAATAATAGAGAGATGGTATTCAGATGTGGCAAAAATAGTAAAGGCCGGATGTGAGTGACTCGAGCATGAAAAATGGTGTGATAGAGGGCGAGTAGTTTTCAGCCTGATGTGTAGCACATGGTTCATACTAAAAAATGTCAAGGCCGGGGGACGTAGGGCGGGTGGGGGCAGGAAGAAGGCGACTCTTTCTTCCGATATGTTATAATTATAGGAGAAATGAGCCATTGGTAAACTGGATGAGACAGTCTTTCCCTTGAGATTTTAGATCCGATTTTAGCTTGTTCTGAAGGCTGGTAGAAAAAGGAGGGGATGGAGAAAATGAAGCCGGTTTGGGTCTTCACTGAACCATGGAGGCTGAGTGCGGGGATGGAACTGTGATCTTAGGGTCAGATCGCACATTACAAAGGGGAGACTTCAGATGTGGGAAGGGGTTTCCCCTAATGTCTCCTAGGCTGAGAGCAGCCTTAGTGTGACTATCGCTTTCCTCCGTTTCCAGACCACGCTTTTATCTTTAGTCTCCTTCCCCAAAATAGCCACCAGACCTGAAATAGTTGGTGGTAAAACCCAGGGAGATCAGGGTTCAGTCTACCAACCTCTAGGCGCTCCCCAGCTCTGCACAGGGCGCTGTGAGTTAATGGGAAGCCCCACAAAGGGAAGAAGGGAAAATAACCATCTCCTATTCAAGGACCTGACAAGGCTATGCTATGTGAGTTTGTCCTTCGACGAGTATGATTTGGGAGGTGAGCAGTCAGGGCTTCTATAGTAGAGTCAGTTAGGAAGGTCCCCCTAGGAGTGACAAGCCCTGTACTAGTCAGCTTTTACTAGGTGATACTTCAGTAACAACAACCCCCTAATCTCTATGGCTTACAACCACAGAGGTTTGTTTCTTGTGTCAGTCACATGGTTGCAGGTCAATCAGGTATCCTCCATGTCTCCTCCATCTGGGACCTAAGCTGAAGACACAGCCCTCCTGTGGGTCATGCTTTTCTTGTTGCAGAGGGGAAAAACAGCAATGACAGAACCATGTGAACGTTCTTGGAGCTTCTGCCAGGGAGGGACATGTGTTACTTCTATTCTGTGTTGGTTTAGGTTTCTCAGAGCAAATTCTAGAACAAGGATTCCAGCATACGTCCCTTCTTTAGGAGGTGCAGGAAACACCAGCAGGGAAGTGGGGAAGTGGAAAGGCAGCCAAGAGACGGTAGGTTATCCAGCCCGCTATCACAGTGGGCAACTCCAATTTAATCCCGTGGGTAAGTTCGAGGAGACAGGGCAACTTACATGTCCTGTTATCCTCTGGAGGAAAGAGTGGGCTAGTATATGTGCACATCCCGACCTCCCCGTCATTGGTCGAGGGCTACTCCTGGGCGGGGCTAATTCCCTAGCACCTCTGGCCTGTGTGGGGGCACAGAAGCCTTCTAGCTTCTGAAAAAGCCCTCAGACAAGGAGATACAGACACTAGCAGTGGGAAGCTGGCAGAAGGGCATTAGAATGATCTGGGGAGTGATAGGGGTGGGGCACCAGGAACACCTGTGAAATGCTCTCAATCCATTGGCCCAAGGAAGTCACAAGGCACAGCATGTCTTCAGTGATGGGGGAGTATAATTCTCCCACAGAGGTGCTGTGAATATTTGAGGACCAAAACACAATTTGCAGTAGGCCCTGCTTCGGCAGTGTGGGTGATGCTTAATTGAGAACACCAGGTGGACCAGGGTGTTTTGACCTCAGCACCATTGATGTTTTGGGCTGGGTAGTTCTTTGCTGTGGATGGGCTGTCCCATGCATTGTAGGATGTTTAGCAGCGTCCCTGTCCTCTGCCCACAAGATGCCAGTAGCGTCGTCCCACCTCCAATAGTGACAACCAAAGATGTCTCCAGATTGCCAGGCATTCCCTAGGGAGCAAAATTGCCCCCTAGTGAACCACTGATGTAGATTGTCCATGCATTGCTAATTCCCCCAAAATTGAAATACATTATAGGTGTCTCAATGGAGCAGTTCACAGCCTAATGGAAGCGACAAACAGACATATAAGCTATAATGGCAAGTTACTCGGTGTTGCAACAATTTGAAATATGTAAAGGAAGCAGAAATAATTCAGAAGTGGGAAATATCAGTTCTGTTGAGGAGTAGGGATGGTCAGGGAAAGCTGTATTCAGGCAGAGAGAGCTGAGCAAGGTTTTGAAGGATGAAGAGGAGTTTCCCAGATGAGTGATTTTACATGTAGAAGTTAAATATCATTTTTGATGATTGTGGAGACTTGGGAATGCTGTAATAGTGGATGCTGGAAATGTTCAACTCAGAGCCTCTCAAACTGAAAAGGCCAGGTTGCAGGACTGTAGTTAAATCAGCTTTACCATGTGATCGCTCATATATAAGGAGCAATGCCAAGGGCTTTCGGGGTTCTTAGAGGAGATACCCAAATGGCGTGGATACAGCCCACCCTCAGAGAGACCACAAATGCCTTTTATTATTATATTATATATTATATATTGTATTTATTATTTTATATACATAATTATATATATTATATTTATTATATATTATGTATCAACGCTCTGTTATTTTGGTTAAGGGAGAAAGCCAGTTATTTGTATGATCCCCCTCAGTATCATTTCCTGTCTCATCCATTTTGATGTTTGTTGCATAATGTGATGCAGAAAAAACTGGTTGTGGTTTCATCATGTAACCTCTCTGCCTCGGTTTTCTCGCCTGTTAAACAGGGACCATCAGGCCCTCTCTCTTGCCAGCCTCACAGTCTTGCTCTAAGCAGACGATGAGATTACATAGTACTGGGTATGAGTTCAGATGGACCTTGCTCCAGCCCTGCTATGCCACACACGCACCAGGTGTGGATTTCTTTGACTCTTCATTTTGTCATCTATATAATGGGTATAATACCCATATGGGGTTGTCTTGAGGATGAAATCATGCTATGTCTGTAAGCTCTCAGACCTGTGCTGGGCACACAGTGAGAGAGGAGTAAGTGACAGTCAGTCATTACCATAATGACTTGCTCCAGGCACCATCATTAGTGCCTGTATGTATTAACCCGTGAGTACAATAGGCATTGTGATTATCTCCGTTTTACTTGTGAAAAAACTGAGGCACCAAGTAATATGAGCTCTTAATGAGTGGCATTCGAACCTCCGCAGGCTGTCTGAGCAAATCATCACTTTCCTGGAATGTTTAGCGTTTCCACATCTCTCTTTGAAAAGAAATCAAGGTCTTAGTTATCCAGTTACTTGTACCAAATGATTAGAGCCAGGGTAGCAACTATTGGCTAAAATAAACTTTTCTCACGGTTGGCTGAAGGTCCTGAATGCACTTGCAGGATATTAATAAGAAGACGAGTGAGCAGAGATTTGTTTCTAACCACACGACCTGAGCTGGCTTCTCAATGAGAGGCTACTTGTGTAGATGACGAATCACCCAAAAGGGACCCCTTCCAGAAATATCTGTGAGAGCCACACAAAGGGAAACTTTCGGTTGCTTACATCTCCCCACAGCCCCCACCCCCACCCCACCCCCAGGTTATTCAAAGAAAATGCTGCGAGTTTGTTCGCCAGCCTACTGGGCCCCACCTCCAGAACAGCGGGGAGCTTGTCTCCTCTCCCTTTGTGTCGGGGCCCCATGTGGTGTTCTCTGAGGGGTAGCAGAGTCTGTTCCAAGACTCCTTTGAAACGCAGCCTCTGGATACAGAATGGTGAGGTCGCTGTGTCCCAGGGACGCCCTCCATCTGCTTCTGCACTTGCTAAGCTCTCATCTCTGGTAGCCTCTCCTTGCAGGAATAGAAAATATAACTCAGTGAGGGCATGGGCTTGGCCTGCAGCGGTGGGCAGCTCTGCGTCCGGAGCCATCCTAGGGACTTCAATGGAAACAAATCAGTGACCCAAAGGTCGGGGTGCTCATCCTGTGCAAACACCACCTATGGTGGGCAGAAACTACACCTGGGTATGAGTTTCTCTCATCTTTGGCTCAGGTCCTGACTCCAGTCCTTGATGAGCCCCAGTCCTGGGGCAAGCCACTTTCCCTCTCCATACCTCCTCAGTAAGGTGGAGGCTCTAGTTTGGTGTAGAAGAATGCTGGAACAATTCAGACCGTAGCACCTGGCTTAGAGAAAATGCTCTAAATACTAGGTATGCCGTCATTTTGAGATGGAGCCAGATCTGTTGGAGATGTCCCTGGGGGAAGTGGCATCCTAGAACTCCACAGGTGGAGGGATCTTAAGGCACCCTCTGGTTCTGTATCTCAAATGATATTTGAAACCCACTGATAAGCCCCTGTTTTACAAATGACCCAAACCTTTGGCAGCCCAGGGACAGGCATCTACAGCAGCTTTGCTCTCATTAGCTGTGTCCCAGGCTCTGGCCAAGCCCCCTTCCTCGATGCCAGGCAGTAGCCTACTGTCTGCTTCCTACTCTGACATCCATGGGTCTGTAGCAATTCCAGAACATTCCAGGGCAGAACATGACTGCTGCTTGGGCTGTGCCTGACTAATTGATTAGCTGGCTGTTTTCTCTGCAGGACACCCACGTGATGGGTCCATGCTCCGTGCCTTACCCACACCTGCCTCTGCCTCCTCTACTTTCCGAAATCTCAATCGCTTCTTGCATATTCATTCCTCACAGGGCCCCTTCTTTAGAGAGACAGCAGACCCCTCCAGGGAGAGGCAGGGTAGTGCGACCATCCCAGGTGGGGACGCAGGAATCCAACTTTGAGGGTTTGGGTCCCAGCTCTGCTGTTGAGCTGCTGTGTGAACTTGAGCAAGTTACTTAGCCCCTCTGTGCCTTCTCCTTGTCTACAAATGCAAATAATAGTAGTTCCTCCCTCATAGGGCTGTCAAAAGATTCAAATAAGCCAAGCATATGGACAGCACTTAGAATGTGCCTGGCACAGAGTAAGTTCAATGAAGGTTAGCTAGTATCAATAGCCTACGGTGATAGTGGTCACCGGAAGAGTATGTAGATGGGGCAACTAGAACCAAATGTGGTAATGCTGCTAAGGAGATCAGAATACCTAAAAGTCCAGTTTGCTGTGGATTTGCCACAGTTTCAGGATTGCTCAAAGGGCAGTCAAGAGCTATTTTGCCTGAGAAATATCTGTGTAATGAACACACAATGATGATAATAATAGTTACCATATGTTGCATGCTATCTCTGTTCTAGGTTTAATTGTTACAACAATCCTGTAAGCTATTATTATTATTGTTATTAAGTATTATCCCTCTTTGTGAATGAGGTATTTGAGGTTCAGAGCTGTTAAGTCGTCAGCTCATGAGTGGTAGAATTAAGGTTGAAATCTCAGGTACAGCTGCAAAAGATGTCTCCTGCATGCTACATATTTACCCAGGTCCACAGTTAGGAGCCAAATAAAACACAATCCTTTCCTGGATGCAATAGCTCTTGTGAAAATTTCTGGCTGGGATTGAAATGGCCCACAACAGGGCGAGAGACAGCTTGTGGGAGAGCCACAAATATAGTGCAGGGTGTGTCCTGTGGATTAAAACTTTGGGATACAGGAACCCTATGAAGGCCCCATCACAAGGGAGCTCTCCATCAGGCCTCCTGCAAAGCATCTTTCATGTCGGCTGTCTGCGGTGGATGATGGCTCAGATATCCACCTGGCCCCTTCCACACTGTCGCCCATCCTGCTTGAGAGAATGGAGGCTCCATTCTCTGTGCTAACCTGTGGTCAGATTAATAATTCAGTGGTGTCTTGACTCCTACCAGTCTTGGACAAAAAGCCTTCAATTATTCTTCCCAACGACGAAAACGAATCCAACTGAGGAGCACAACAGCTTCAGGGCCCTCGTGGTGCTTACACAGCAGATTGTTGCGTCCCAGAGTGTGTTCTTTGGATCACTAAATCTCTAATATGTATATAATTCTTACGCAAGAGAGAGAAAACAAAATGTAAAACGTGTTCTGGGTGCCAGTTCCCTTGGGTATGGCTTGGCTGGGCACATTTTATTCCCGCTGAGCTTCTCAAAGCCTTTGATACATTAATACACATGGTGAGCCTTCCAGGGTGATCTGCTCTTTCCTGTCTTATTTGGCCCTTTAACCTTTGCACCCAGGAACCCTTTGGAGGATTAGTGTTCCGAGGAGCACATTCTCAGAAATGGACCTGTTATCCATGGAAGCCACTGAAGGTGACATGGGGACTCGTGTTCAAATCTACCTCACAGCAAAACGTTGATCTTGCATTTTACATTTCATTAGAAAGCAAAACAGAGAGTCCCTCAACAGGATCCATGAATAAATTAAGCTATAGAACATTCAGGATTGAAGCACAGAGAAAGGATTGGTAAGCTGGAACATCTCTGACCTTAAAAGCCAAGGATTTCTTTCAGTTACAGTGCGAATTAGAAGTTAAAGACAAAGTATTTGATGAGTCCAGGTTAAATGTCAGAGATCAAGGCTGCCAGGGGATAAAATGGTTAAATAATGATCACAGGTGGCTGGAAGGATGGTGATAGAGGAATGAAGGTAAGTGCCAAGGGATGACTGGTGACAAAATGACTGGCGCAGGGTTATACCAGGGAGCTGGTGGGACAGACCAGTGGAAATTCACAAAACTTAGGAAGGAAACAGCGATGGTTCTTGCTTAAGGAGAGAAAAGGGACATCAAAGGCCTACCACGATCCCATGAGGTCTTTAACTCCCATCGTTATGCAATGTTCAAACACTGAGTGGCCTTGAACTCTCTAGCCAAGTGACAACAGTCAATAGAGAGTTTGTTAGTTCTTTGACATCAAAATACCAGTTAGGTAAATTTTAAAGCACCTGACAGATTTTCCTCCCAGGTACAACAGGACCGTGATGGAAGACGGAGCTCATTCCGGCTTTACCTGGCGGCCAGTGGGTTCCTGGAGACGAGAGGTTGGTCAGGTCAGAAACCTTGAGTGTGGTGGGGGTGGGTTGTGAGGGGCCATGAGAAGGAAGGAATCACTTTATATTCCTGGAGAAAGAGGAGACATGGAAATGGGGAACAGTAGATTATTATAAAACACTCATTAGAGCCTATTTTGGTGTTTGGCAAAGACACTTGCTTTTTCCTAGGGTCTGAAGTAATGTGAGCGTCCTCTCGTGAACCAGATCTTCCCTAGAAATGTAAATATCCTGAGAAAGAAGAGTAAAAATTGGGAAGCATAATACATGTATGTTTATCAGAAAAACAACTGGCTGTGAAACACCTCAGGATGGTGAATGAAATGTGTAGGTCCCTGCACCCCACTGCCTCAACAAGGCACATGGTAGGCTTTTAAATAAACATGTATTGAATGACTCAATGAATGAGTAAATGATATTCATATCTTTCCATATAGAAGTTCCCCTTTCAATGATTGCTTAAATAACCCATTAATAAGATGTTTAATGATGAGTTGGAAAAGCTGTACCTTATACCAAAATCATCATGTGTGATTATATCTTGAAGATCTTAAGAACAGGAAGATATGTGTGAAATATCATCCTTAATGAGTATGTCTTCTGCATTTAATCCCAGATTCTTTCTAGAAGTTCTAATGTTTGTGTCTTCGGCAATCACGGCTGAAGAAATTGGTCCAGATAAAAATCCATGAATCCCAGCTGTGCCATTTACCTGCTGTGTGATCACTATATTTTCACTTGTGAGTGCAGGATGATGTAAATGACTTCATTAAGATTGCACTGTGTCACCCAGATAACCCTGCTGCAAAAGCTCTCAGGTGCAGATTTGAGAAGCAAAAGTCTAAGTGATGTTGCATTGTTGCCTGTGCTGATGTGGTGGGAAAGCCCATAGACTTGGTTTTGATGGTGGAAAGTTCTTTTCTGAGATTGCTAAATGCCATGAGGTATTTGGTCCAATCTTGTACTCTGGGACCCTGTTAAGTACTTCTCTTTCTTCTTGCAGCGCACAGTGTGGGTGTTACAAAGATCGTCAGCTTCTCTTGCTATTTATTCCCTTCAATATCCTCCTTTTATTTTTTCCCCCTCCAGAATTGGAAAGAAAATGACTCATGTTCACTCAGTCCTTCAATACACATCTATGAAATATTCGCTGTGTTTTAGGGTTTACCAGAATTGGGACAATAGAGAAATACTCTGTCCTTTTACATGTTGATTGTTGTTTTCAGAAGCTCAAAAAGATAGGAAGAAAAATTAAATCAAATGAAGCAGAAACTGTTGAGAGCAGTAATTCAAGTAATCAGAAAGCATAGATAAAGTGTAGAAAAGCTAGATTTTGAGCTAGGGCTTTCTGTGTGTATTTGGCACAATAGATGATACAAAGTTTGAAAAACTGATTTTCGTTTTATACAATAATACAAATGACTTATTCTGTTCAATTTTGACCCATTTCTTCTCACTGTTTAAAACTAAGTCCTTAAAGTTCATTTGTTTATAGTTTTATCTGCTAAACAGGCTATTCATATTAGGATTACAAAAGTTCTCCATGCTCATTGGAAAGAATTATTAAAATATTTAAAAGTGTAAATAAGGGGGAAAAAATCACATGCAATTCTTTCAACCAGAAATAATCACTATTAAAATACATCTCCTTCTAGTTATACTATATGACAATACATTTTTGAGATCATGTTACATTTCTCTAGTATTATACCTGCTTTTTAGGTTGCCAGCCTCCTCCATTTTTCAAGAAAAAGAACTTAAACCATTTTACTACAAATTCTTATTCTAAATTCCTTTCTTATGTCCACTCTTACATTGTGTGGGACATGTATAGAACATACTTCATGAACATGCATATGAGAATATGGATAGGAAATTGTATCTTTTAATGGCTCTATTATGCTTTACTATTGCTGTGGCATCATTTGCTTAACCTTTTGCAGTGATTGAACTGGGTTATTTCCAGTTTCCTTATTTTATAAATAGTGCTGCAAATGATGATCTTTGAATTGAATTTATTTTTCCAGGAGATTGTTCCATGCATCATATGCCTAAGATGGAGTTATCAGGTCCATGAATATAAACAGATTTATAATAACTGTTATCTATTTTCAGAGAAACTAAATCCAATTGACACCATCACCGATGATATCCAAATGTACTTGGTTGTAAAAAGCCCCACTCCTCCCTTATGGATGTCATTACATTTATATTTGCTGCCTTAATAGAGATCTAAAACTAACATAGGTTTGAATTGACTTTTTAAAACTCTTACCTTTTTATAAGGGATACATACATTGCTTATAATAAAAAATGTGTGAGTTAAATGAGCAACAAGTTAATTATGACCTGAATAAATAATAATAATATACAGAATGTGTTATTAAAAAATTAGTTTCCATTTATATAATGAAATTACCATAGTGACTTTATATCTGGGAAAAGTTCTGAAAGAACAAGGATTGGTTCCATTTTCATTAACCTCATTTTTGTTTATTTTCTCCCCAAATTTTCAGAAATGTTACATCTCTCAATGCCATTCACCTACTTGCCCTAAAGGTTTCCAGACAAGACTAAACAAGAGACAAGTCACATTCTAGACCTTCAGAACCAATTGCCTTTCAAGTGACAGAGAAGGGTCCTTGAATTTCATTGCCCCAGAGAGAAAAGATGCAATATGTTCTTGACCAAAAGTGGCTGTTAGGGATGTACCCCCCTTCTGCCCACATCCCACCCAATGGCGTTCTGCACAGGGTTCCAAGTGAATACCTGGTGTTGCCTGGAACCTTAGCAATCTTAGCACATGCATGAATATAAGGCCTGGCCAATGAAGCACACAAACATCAGTGAATGCTCTCCAACGGAGAGAATTCCCTCTCTGGCTTAAAAAGGCGTAGAAAGTCTGCCTTTCTACCATCCACAGACATCAGAGGGATGTCGAGGATCTTATCCTTTTTTTGTATAAAGCAAAGCAGCACATGCCCATAATATCCCTGTTAAAAATCAATTTGTGATGTTGTATGGGTTGATTATAGGTTAATGAGGATGAATGTGGAAAAAAATCAATGCTCCCCCAACTCAGGTGTATTTGATGACATTCAATCCATTCAGGCTGAGGACCAGGCTATGGGATCGTTAGAATCACTGTGGCTGGGTATCTAATGACCTGCTTGGAAGACCAAACCAACTGTTGGCCAGACCCCGACAGCTGGCCATGAACTGTGTATTTCACATGATTATTCTATTTCTAGCTAAAGAGAAAAATCAGTTCTGCAGTAGGCAGGACTGTTGTTCATCCCCTGCCCCTTTTTATGTGAGAAAACCAAGGCCTGCAGAGTTATCCAGCTTGTCCAAGGGGAGAATCAGAATAGGTGTTGAGTCTGGGTCTGTGACTGGCCTCACTCAGAAGCCTGTATGTTAATAACCACTCCCTGCTGATGTGTACCACCTTTACAGTGAGACAAGCTGGCAGCAGGCAGGACCCATGGGTGCTTCTCCCTCAGTGAGTCTCAGTGTGCCCCCAATGCTAATCACTGGAAATGGTGCCAGTTGTGAGAGAGAACAGAGAAGGGGGGTCCTGGGGATGATTGGAGTGGAGAGGTGGGAGGAAGGCTTTGAGGGTCAAGAGGAAGAACATCGGGCCTCCCGGATGCTGAGGCTTAACAGTGAGCCCAGCAGGGTTAGTCTCATCCACAGACCCTCTGGCCTCTGGTCCTTTTTCATCCTGAGAGTAAACTCTACCCTTTAAGCTTTTCTACCAACAAGGTGGAGGAGTGAGAATTCACACTCGGAGCCCACACATGGGAGAAATCCTTTGAAGCCTAGTGTTTTTGTCCTTGGAAGTCAAGCAAGTTTTGCATCACGCTCCATCATCTATTTATGTTTATTTCTATATGTTACGTTATTTTTCAAGCTACCATGTTTATCTGATCCTAATATGTAATCATTTATGAGTTTCCATTGGCTTCATAATAGCATTTTTTGGCGGGGGCAGGAACTATATTAAATACAACACATTCCATTTTCAGAAATATTAAAATATGGGGACAATGTATATCTTAGAATCAAGGCAATTCAGTGAATTCTGAGTAAAACTGCTGCTCCTGGAAGATGGGGCATGTTTCTGGTGGGCCTGGGCCTGTCATCTGATGTATATTCGTGTATGCTTGGGGGTAAATACGTACCTTGGCGTGTGTAGTGTGCAACCTTAGATGGGTTGTGGGGTGGTGGAGAGTGGGTAGTGGGCTGTGGTTGGGGGTACGCAGGGTGAGGAATTGCCCAGTGCTCATTCTGAGTCCTTCTGCCTTCTCTGACATCTATTAGGGCGGGGTTCCTCCACCTTGGTGCTATTGACATTTGAGACTAGATGATTCTTTGTTATGGGAGGTGTTTACCAGCCTCTCTGCCTCTATCCAGTAGGCAGAGTAGCATCCTGGTAGCCTCCTGGTTGTGACAACAAAAAATGTCTGCAGATATTACAAAATTGCCCCCGGTTGACAGCCACTGTGTTAGGGCAAAAGAAAAACACCTGAAGAAGGGGGCCAATGCATAGCTTTTGGCCTCAAACTTTTCTTTTGTTCTAGGGGTCCCTTGTCCTAGTGTGCCACCAGTAGGACACCTCCGTCCTCTAGTAGCCGACTTGTGTCTTTGGCCCTTTCTCTGCAGAATGGCCAGACCTGAGCATTTCGAAGGACCCTTCTAGGTGTGGAAATTTTCTCCGTGGTAGAGAGTATTAATAGGATTTTAAAGAATATTAATAATAACAACCTGTATCACTATTCTAATACCTCTGTTGAAGTCTTCCTTTCTCGAAGTTTACAATATATAGTAACATTGCACTAAATTTTGGGGTCGTGTTCTATATTTAACATCCTTTTAAGTGAGGTTTTGGCTTTAATGAATAGGAGTAAGAAGGAGTCACCGGGAGCCAGTGGAACAAAGGGCACAAACAATGATAAAGCCTGAATATTATTGATCATGCAGTAGATGAGATATCAACATGCTCTGGTGATGGTAGAAAGATGGTCCAACTTTCTGCTGTCCTAAAGGACTGGTTCATGTCAACCCTGTTGTTGGTGATGTTTGCCAAAGATTATTAAAAGGAACTTTTGATCATTGGGAAGAGGAACCGATTGTTTTCCAGCTCGGTGTCAGAGACTCAAATTTATTCATAAAACAAAAAAATTATTGAAATGCATATGGTGCTCTTAAATGGTGATATAACAGTGAAGAAAAAAAGAAAAGCCGAATCCTGACCTCATGGGGCGCATTCTGGTGGGGAATATTGGATGTTAATCCATCGCACAGACCAATAGGAGAATTAGAGCTGATGTGGCAGGTCAGGGAGGCTTCCTGGAGGAAGCAGTGTTTGTTTGAGCCAAGATCAGAAGGGTGAGCAGGAGTGTGCTGGGTGAGGCAGAGCTGAGCATTGCATCTGTGCAGATGGATGAACTGCTGGAGTCGCAGAAACCTCGATATTAAAGGGACAAGTGGACGAGAGAGTCAGTGCAGCTTTATCTGCTTCTGTCAGAAGACTCTGAGGCAGCTGCCTTTACTCCATTCTAAATCACCCTTGGTTGTAAGCTGCACAAACCATTTAATAATAGTTTTCAAGTAAAAAGAAACACCATAATGTGTATATTGAATATAAAATGCATCTCAATTTCAGAAATGTTAAAATGGTTTTTTAAAATGCACATCTTAGAACCAAGGAAATAAAGTATCAAAATTCGTGTCAGTGTTGAAATTCACAAATCTTCCAGTTTGGCCTAAGATCCCAGTGTCCGTTATGATTTAAGTGAAATCAGCTTGGAGCCCCATTCCACACACTCGGACGGATGCTGAGCATCTCTTCCCATTTCCTGGGATTCCTGGAAGTTTGAATTTCTCCAAGGCACCTTCCATCCTGAGTCCAGCCTCTGTTGAATTATTGATCCATTCGGTTACCTTCGGCTCAGGCTGCTTTCCACCCACCTTCCCTCCCTGGAAGCCCTTTTGATCCCTCACTCCTCAAAGTTCCATGGCCTCAAGGCTGTGGATGTATCAGGCGTTACTGAAAGTCTGAGCAGCCAGGGAACTGGGTGGCTTGCACTGCAGAACAAAATAGCAAATGGAATACAATGGAACCTTTAGCATTTCTCTTCTTAGAGAAAGACAGTATTGTCAAGTGGTTAAGAACAAAGTTTCTGCTATCAAGCTGAGATTTTTAAAAAGCCAGCTCTGCCACTTCCTATGTCCCTTTGGGCAGATAATTTTACTTTTTGGTGCCTCAGTTTCTTTACCTTCAAAGGGAGATAAGAGTAGTACCTATTCCACAGGATTGTTGTGGATATAAAGTGCTTGGAAGGAGGAGTAAGTGCTTTGTGAATGTTAGCTGTCATTACTATCAACTTTATTATGATTGCTGTTATTATCATTGTTATCACTAAAGGTCCCTTGGCTGCTCCTCCCAGCTGGGATAGTCTTCACTGGCCACCATTTCATTGTATGGCCTCCCTACTGTGTTGATAGGGCCTCTAGCTCCTTGCTCAGACTCCCTCCTTGTCCTCCCCAGATCGCGCACCCCCAGTCCCCTGAATTCCCATTTCTTTCTCTTGCAGTGCAGTTTAGACATCGCATTAGCTCATTCCCAACCATCTCAGCCTAATCCTCATAGTGAAACGTACCCATTAAGGGGTATTACAAAATGAGGGCAGCTCTCTCCCTCGTGTTGAGCACAACATACTCCAAGACATTTCACAGTTCTGGCTGGGGGTGACAATATTGGGAAGAGAAAACTGTGACAGTTCTGTGGAGAAGTGAGGCGGAGCCTGGCTGGTTCCTCAGGAGTGGCTTGGCCGCAGGACAGGATGAAAATGCCCCCTCTCTGCGACCTCTGAGGCTCAGCCCCGGCAGCAGTGGATAAAGAGCTGGATAAAGGAGTGCCTGCCCGTAAATAGGCTGACTGCGTCACAGGGCTTTCGGTCATTAAACCTCCCCTCGTGGCTTGGATTGGAAAGGGGCCGTGCATGGGTTAAGGTAATTCTCTCCCAACACTGACATTCTTCTCTCGGTGTCAGAGGCAGGCTTGACAACCAAGTAGGGCTAGCTGGGGGTGGACATTCCTAACCAGGTCTGATGTGTGAACAGCAAGGTGAGGGGCCGTGTGCCAGTGAGGTTACTTACAGATGAAGTCATTCTTCATCTTTACTCTAATTGTAGACACTTTTTATGGTCAGTTGGCTTATTTTTGTAAACTTTTTGTTTCTTATTATAAAGGTTAATTTGTGTTCATTGCAGGAAGTTTGAACATAAAGAAAAAAATCAATAAGGAAATGAAAACCATCCATCATCCTAACATCATAAATAGCCACTGGAAACCTTTTGTGCCTTTTTTTTTTAAATCTCAAGGCAATGTACAGTGTTTATAAAATTGCCATCATCTGCAGTTTCTGCACACACAAAGTACTCACAGTGATAATCTGTACCTCCTGAGGTCATTAACTATTCTTGAAAACCAGACCATTTTTAGTGTATTAACGTCCTTGTGCCCAGGGCCGAGGGGGTGGAATGGCTGTCACACATGTCCACATGGGCAGGAAGGCTCTCTGGTCTCCAGTGTTCTTTGGACAGACTTCACAGTCCTAGCAGGAACTTTTGTGCCATCTGTGGGAGTGGAGATGCGCTGCGGGGTGAAGCCATCTGTGCGGGGAGATGCGCTGGGGGACCACCCAGCCTCCCTAGAGATTGCCTGAGACAGAGAGTAGAGCATGGGCTCCTATGGAAAGCGTTTCTGGTTGGAGTCCATCTCTTCCACTAACCAGTGCCTGCCTTTGACTAACCCCCTTAACACTGGAAACCTCAGTTTCCCATCTCTAAAGTGGAACTAATGGTAATATCTGTTTCACTGGATTATTGGAGGATAGTAATACCTAAGTTCTCAATATGGGTTAGTGATCATTAACTAACAAAGACGGGGTCAGCTGGTTCCATTATAGGAGGGTAGTGGGGAGATAGTTTCACTCTGTAAATAGAATCTGTACAAGGGAATAAAGATGTTGTGGGCTCTAGTATGTTCTCTCACAGAGATGGTGGGTTCAATGTTTGGGGGTGGGGGTCCAAGACTGGAATCTTAAGGTTCCTCCCACTGGCCTTTTCCAGGCTGTGAGTTGAGGGTGCCTCCAATGCCGGGTAGGAGGCCACCCTCCCCTCCCCAGGGCTGAGTCCAGACCACAGAGTTCCTCCAGCCTGAGCCAGGCATCTTCCTAATCAGGCCCCATGGGGCAGCTAAGAGTTTTGGAGTAAATCATCAAAAGGCTTGTTGCTTCAGCCAAGCTTTTTAGGGCCTGAACTAGAAAAGCTGAGATAAAATCTCATTGGGTGTGCGTTTGTGGGAGGCGCCCCTGGCAGCTGGGGTTCAGGTCTGGCTCCAGTTAGGAGCCAGAAAGCAGCCCCAGGTGGTCAGGGAGACCTGGGCTTAAATCCCAGCTGTGCAATTTATTAGCTGTAGGACCTTGGGCAAGTTTCAGAACTTCAGCCTTTCTTTACCTTCTCTCTTAATCCAGGGTAAACCTTTGTACCTTTCAGGGTTTTTGTAAGGATTAAAAGAGATAAAGGTGGTGACGTGCCCAGCACCATGCTGGAGTCAATATAGATGCTGAATAAATGCGGATACCATCTTCCACCCCCTCCATCCTGAAAGATAAAACAAGGTAGAAGAAGCAAGTTTCTTGATCTGTCAATCAAGATAAGTTAATAAATTAAAGGCTCACTCAGTCTCCACAGCCTGGGAGATGTCCTCTTGTCATTTGATTGTCAGTCTGCAGTTTCTAAACATCAGTAATGAGCTTCCAGTATTTCCTGGCAGATAGCTACTGAGTATATACCCTGTGCCAGGCACCGTACCGAGCCCTTGGTATGGGTAAGCCATTTCTGGGCTTTCATTTCATAGAGGAGAGACACCAAGGCTCGGAGACACTGAGAAACTAACACCAAGTTTCTTCTCTGGTAAGTGGTGGAGCTGGAATTTGTACCCAGGTCTCTCTGCTTCTAGAGCCCACGTTCATAACCATCCCAAATATAGGACCTCTGTCCCCTTGTTGGAAAAAAAATAAGTACAAAATGGAATGGAATGGCCTTTTCAACTGCTAAATTACAAGGCCCCTGACCCCAAGGGCTGTGTGTTGGCCCCTCCATTCCCTCCCAGGCATCCAGCAACTGGGAAATCATGGATGAACATACTGGAACTCAGGTTTCCTTTAAAATGCAGGTGTCCCATGAGGAATAAGTGTATTAGATCCCTTTCTTTGATATGGGAGGGACCAGGAGTTTCTCAAGTCCCTGGGTGGCTGCCTGGAGTAAAGAGCACTGAAATCTGGAGCGGGAGGGCCTCTCTTTATTTCTCCACCAAGGGAAGGAAGGAAAAGGTGGTGAGATGTGGGAGACAGCTCCACAGGTTTCGTGAGAACAAACCATCTGAGTTACGGAGTTCCAGGCCCGGCGCACTTGGTGAAAGAGGTTTGGTGATCTGCAGGCTATGAAAAGAATCTATGTTTCTAAGGACTCATGGAAAATTGCTACCGAATCTCTCGTTTCCTTTGATTTCTTGTTCCCCGTGGTCTAGAGGGCTTTGATTCCCTTTGCACCTTTGACTCCTTCCGGATTCTCTCTTTTAACGTGGCCTTGGTTTTTAATCTCTTTGCATCTGTATAGTTCACACCTTAATTCTGGCCTCATATCTCACCGCCTGGGCTTCTGCAGTACCCCCTGATTCACCCCTGCTTCGAATCTTGCTCGCAGATTTGCTTCCTTCATATGTTCTGACTGTTCCTAAACCTTACCTTTCTCACCCTGTCTCTCAACTTTTGTTCTCTTTCCTCTGACTCATGCATCCTCTCCCCTTCTCTCCCCGTGTCAAAAGTCTACCTACAGCCTCTAAACCCAGCACACATCTTTCTCCTTTGGGACTGTGTTTCAAACTATTGTATCAATCTCTTTGTCTTCATAACTCCAGTAGCCCTGATGTTTGTCTATATCGGTTCCTTTGGCAATCAATTATGTGCTTCCTCTTATCCCCTTTTCGAGCGTTATTTATCTCTTGGATCACAACTTCTCTCCTGTTTGCCTTCCTCCCTGTGTACTCAGGAGTTCTTTAAGTGGAATGTCCCTCTCCTATTTACTGAGTATTTGCTACAGAAGAGGTACCTTGCTGAGCATTGATGGACAGCAAAGAGGCATATTGGGTTTGCTCACCAATAAATAGTTGAGGGGAGTCTCAGAAATTAGAGAATCTGGTAGCCCAACCCAATTCAAGACAGTTTTTTCACTAGTCCCAGGGGATGTCAAGTCAGGCATGCCTCTGTTGTCTGCATTGGGTATCTCTTTTGTAAAAACTGATGCCTGAGGAATGCTTCCATGTTAGCCTGGGTTCACAGGCCTATCCCTAATGAGGCTCTGCTCATCAATTCCAGAACTCACTAGCTGTGTTGTTAGTCACAACACCCCCTGCAAGGCAAGGCCTGCACACTGTCCGTGTGAGTGAGTGCTGGGAATTTGCCCTAAACAAGAATGACCTAAGCTGAACCCGGATAGAGGCCAGACCTGTCAGGGGGTGTTTGGCTCTCGCCAGGGTCAGAGTAGGACGCTGCCTTCAGCCAAAGAGGCCTGTTCTACCACTTCTGCCTTCCTAAAGTTCTGCACTCCTAAGGTCATAGCATCCAGCTCCTTCATCTTTATCTCTCTTAGGAACAAGTGGGTTCGATCATTCCTTTAACAGACGTTTGCTGAGCCCCGTGATCACTGTTTCCCCAGTGCCTATCTAGTATGGGTCTGGCACAAAGGTAAGCGTGATGGTTTCTACTCTAAATGAGCCCATGTCTAAGAAAAGAAGTGAATGCGAACTACCAAAAGCAAGGATGGCAACTGGGGGCACATTTGTGGCCACTCCTCAATTTTGTGTGCATGGCAGATATTGCTCATCGATCACAGAACTCGTTCATTTTGAATCTGGGTTCAGCTTCAGCACCCCTCTCCACATGTTGCTCCAGGCAGCCCCTTTTCCCAGATTGGAGTTTGCCCATGATGACATGGGCTTGTGACCCATTCTTGCCTTTAAGGTGGTCCATAGGCCACTGAGATAGAGGGAAAGGGGCTCCAAGAGCCAGTGTACTGAGCTGCTACATCTGTCCAGGGTGGACAAGGAGACTTCTTTTGGTGAGTATTCAAAATAGCGTTGCTCCTGGGGAAGCCCCTACGATTGCTCCTTTTTACACTTTCATGCGTCTCCTTCTCTCTCATGGCTCCTTTCTGTTTGAATTTTGGAATATTCTTTGTCCTCCTCTTTGCCCAAGAAATACCTTTCTGCAAGATCCCACTCTTATCCTTCTTAGGACCCTTTTTCTTGCCTGTTTGCTTAGTTGAAGAGAGAATTAAAGAATCTTTATCTGCAGACATGAGTTTTCCCCAAGTCTGGCCGCCTTCCTTTGCATTGGGGCACCTGTACGATCTGCCTCTTTATCTTCCCAACTCACCTGCGTTCTCTTCTCCTGGCCTCCAGAACCTCTGCTACGAGCACACGCTCTTCTTCTGGCCTCCGCGCAAGGCGTGTGGAGGCAGCCGTGGGGGGTCCTGCCCTGTCCCTCAGCACATCCTCTGCCCCTTCTTTCTGTTTTGGCAGGTCTTACCAAGCCGCCGAGTCTCCATGAGCTGCCACTTCACCGGGGAAGTCATTCCTGGCTATTATTTCAGAAGGGAGCAAGCGTCATGGTCCAAGGTTCTGAGTATCTTATCCTTTCAGTCATTCCACAAACAGTTCCTGAGCACCTTCTATGAATCTACAGTGAATGCGATATGCACCTGCCCTCACGGGGTCACATTTATGTTGCAAGTTGCTCTGGTTTATGTCATGTCTCTGCTATCAGACCAAACCCCTTGTGGTTAGGGGCTGGGTGCCAGTCATGGTCTCCCCACAGTCCTACTAGATGCTCAGCACATCCTGAAGGGATGGCTGTAAACTCAGGTGAACACGTGGTCCTCAGGGAAGCTCACCAAGTGTTGGAGGGCTGGCAGGAGAAGGACCAGCCTGTGCAGGCTAAGGGAGGGAGACACCTCTGCTCTATGCTAGACCCTAGAGCTGCAGGAGCCTCGAATGGAATTCAGCGGTAGCTGAACTGCATGAAGGACATGGGTCTGAGTTTGACTTCCAGCTCCTTGGCTTAAGAACTAGGAGACCGGGTCAGGTTACTTAATTTCTCTGTGCCTCAGTTTTTCCATCTGCAAAATGGGTCTTAAAATAATGTCACCCTATACAGTGGTTATGAGGTTTAAATGAGTATAAAGCACTTAAAACAATGCTTGGTACCAACATTGGCTATTACTTAGACTTTTCTGACAATGAGGTTTTCTGGTGATTTTCACTTTCTGTTTTATATCTTTCTATAACCAATGTGCCTGTTATTTACATAATCTGAAAAACATACAATAGAACTATTTCTTTTTTGTTGTTGTTTTTTAAGACACAAGGAAAGAGTCTGCTGGGTAAGGGGGTCATTCTTGACCTGCCCAGCCCATACCCTTTGTCCTACTGTATATTTCTTTGTGCACGTCCTGTGAGGTTGGAGATGGAGGAACATAAGCTTAAGTGCCTTTCTCCCTGCCTGTCCTCAGTGGTCCCTCCCAGTCCCAATAGTCTCACAGGGAGGCTCCAACCTTCCTGGATGGTGTCATGATTGGCGCCCAGCGAATCTTGCACAGGGATCAGGGAATGAAATCACCCAGTGGTTTCTCTGCAGAGCAGATGGGATCATTGGACAAGGCAGAGGCCGGCACCGAGGCAGGCTTTCCGCAGGATTCAGCAGGGAGTTCTCAGAGCAGGAAGGTGGTACGCCTCCAAGGGAAGGAGGGAGGGTCGGACTGTGTTTGCAAAAAGCAGGAGCAAAATCCCCACATTTTATGAAGTGTTTTATGGTGAAGCTGTAACTGGAGCCCTGGTATTTAACAAGAATTATTGGGTGTTATGGTCTTAACACAGAGAGTCCTGTGGGGACACGAGTGAAATGGGAATGAGAACCAGGCGCATAAGTGTCATGGAGTGTGTATAGCTTGGATTTGGCATGCTGCCTAAATCGCCCTATTGGTTTTTTTTGTGTTTTTTTTTAATCACTATGATTAATTTTTTTGCTCTTGGAGTATTCAAAGCTCAACTTAGAGACAAACCCAGAGTACTTGTCCGTTATTTGCTCTCTGTCTGAAACCAAAGCCTAATGGAATGGGCCCATTCTCTGACTACCTCTGGAGATGAAAAGTGTCTCTAGGTCTCTTCTAACTCGGAGCGCAGTGGAATCTGATCTAATCAGCTCTTCCCTGTGCAGAGAGACGGCAGTGAGCAGGCCCATGATTGTGCAATCAGTGGGCAAAGTTTAAGACTTCAAGAGAATGGGACATGAAACAGAACTGTCCAGTGATTCTGCATCATGCCGTGCCCCAGATACACGTGCACGCACACACACATGCACACTTATACCTCATGTTCCATAGGAAGAATACGGGTCTGGATTTGTAATCCAGGGCTATCACTCTAGCTGTACCGTCTCAGTTTCCTTATCCATACAAGGAAAGAGGATTGTAGCGAAGATTCTGCTGGATGCAATGATTTCTGCCACGTGCTTGCCACATAATGGCCGTACTGTTCTTCCTTCCCTTTCCTTTTCGCCTGTTTCAGAAACAAGGGAATGTTTTTTTGAAGAACTCAATTGACTGAAAGACAACATAAACCTCTGTCCAAACAAACTTTCAGGCATCTTAGAAACCTCTGCAGACACTCCAGTAAGAGTCAGATCTCTGTTCTTTTCCGTAACAAGTTACATAAGAACCGTCTTATTCTGCCAACATCGGATTACCGCGTGCAGGCCAAGGTCAAAGGAAATTATATAAGCATAATCCCGGAAAATGAGCAAACAAAGCAGAGACCAGTTCAAGAAGCAAACCAGCAGCATGGTAATGTGAAGCTCTCAGAGATCAGAAACTGCTAAACGTCACAAAACATGAGTACCTTTGGTTGAGAGTGGGGAGGAAGTCGTCAAAAAATGTCTTTTAAATGGTACATCAAGGTGCCAAACAATCTAAATAGAGGCGGGCACTGCAAGAGAGCAGGGTCTTCAAGCTCACCTATAGAGCTGCATATTAACCGCTTAATGTGCTGCCTCCCAGGGAGGTGGGGCAAGGGACCAGAGGGGCAGCGCGGGAGGGAGGGAATTGAGACTTGGGGCTGAGGCACTTCAACAAGTATGACGTATTTCAATATTTTAAATACCAGCTGCATGTCAGCCCTGGAGGAGAGACAGGTGTTAAATCGTCCTATTAATGAAAACATTTGAAACCATGTCAAAAACCCACCATTATATGAAGCATCACAAACAATACACAAAAAGCTTCTGAACCACCGTAGAAATCAGGGCAAAGAAAATTAAAGCCACAATTTCTGCACATTAAGTGGACAAAACTTTTTTTAAAAGTTATAACATCTATGATTGGCAAGGACAGGGGATAATTAACATTGTGTATAAGTTGTTAAGGTTGGGGTGGAGGGAGGGTGGATTTGGTAGTTTCTATCAAAATGAAAACTAAGCAATACCCTTTGACCACCCCTCCCCAAAACATTCTTCTTAATATCTGTCCTATGGGTATGTGTGTGTACAAAGATGTATAGTTTTTGCAGAATGTTTGTAACAGAACCTGAGGAGTAACCCATATTCCATCAATAGGGGGATGGCTGAATAAATTCTGATACATTTTGATGCAATGAAAGACTAATGTACCTGCTAAAAAGAATGACGTATTGCTATATGGACTGACTTGGAATAATGACCTGGATGTAGATATACAAAAAATTTTATATGTACGTGTACCTGTACCTTTATAAATTCTGGAAAGAGAAGCAAAAAAAAAACAAACTGTTTGCAAGGTTTAATGCTGAGAATGGAAGAGGGTTTTAGAGGCAAGTGTGTAAAGGGGTTTTTGCATATTTTTGTAGGGTTTTTTTTTTGTGTGTGCAGGTTTTGACTTTTAAAACAATGCTATGTTCATGGGTCATGTTGTATAATTAAACTAATTTGATTTTGAAGAATGGTGAATCAGCCATCTAAAAAGTTTGGAAGAGAACAGTGTTTTTTTTTAATGCAGGAAAATATTAACTTTTTAAAAGAAAAGACAAGGAAGCTGTCATTTATTAAGGAGGTTATCAGACAGGCAGTAAGCTCTGTGTGCTGTATTTCCTTCCAAGCGCACCCAACGCAGATATTCACAAAACTTAACCTTCTGTTGAAATGATTCTAAGGACTTCCAGGCTCATAGGAGCCAGGCTGAGACCAGCTCTTTGATCTCGATGCCAGGAAACAAAACTCTGTCCTGGCCCTGGCTGTGCCCAGGTGGACTGGAGGCTTTGTGGCTGGAACTTTGAACTCCCTAATGCTGCCTTTCCCCCTTTATCTCTGAGCTAGCGCGGACCCAAAAACAACAGGTCTCATGTAACATGTTTGCCTGGCAAGAGCTGGGGCCCATTGCGTCTTCTCTCTGCTCAGGGAAGCAACATGTGAGTAGAGCTCACGTTAGGGTTAATTCTGCAATGGCCTACATAACAAAGAAAAAAGCTTAACCAGGAAGCCTGGAGACATGGGGTTCTGGTCATTTAACTTTTAGGTTCATTGGGAGATGAAATATTTTGGTAATTCCTTCTTATTTTTAATTCTTACATTGAAAAAGTAGTAAATACATGGCAAAACATTCAACTTGTGCTACATGCAATGAACAGTTGTCTCCTTGTCATCTAAGATACCCATTTACTCATTCTTCTCAGAGGCCACCACAACTAACAGTGTCCCGTGATCCTTCCAGAAATATTACCTGTAATCTTTGTAGATACAATTATAAGTGTGTATTTTTTGTATCTATCATCTATCTTCCCTCCTTCCCTCCTTCCCTCCCTCCCTCCTTCCCTCCCTCCCTCCATCTCTCCCTTCCATTCTTCCTTCCCTCCCTCTTTCCTTCCGTTTCAACTTGTGTTCCAACTCTTGCTGTTGAAAATTGTGAGAAATTCTTGAATTCATTCTCTCAACTTGGTTGGGTGTGTTGGGAACAGGACAGCCTTGACAAAGGGTCTTGCATGTCCCCCAAGATGCTTGTTTCATGTGTAATGAGGCTCAGTCCTCATTTTAAAATCCTCCAACTGGTGGTGTAGCATGGGGCCACACACCAACCGAAGACCGCCCTGAGAGATTTTGTTTGCATACGCTGCACTACACTTCGCCTCTTGGAGTCTGTCCTTCTCGTCAAAGCAGAATATAGGAAGAAGCCATTTGGGATGGATGGCTCCAGTTAAGTGAGATTTTCTGGAACCTGTGCTTCAGTCAAGGCTACCCTAACTCATTTCCTGCTGCAGAGGGGTCCTGGCTCACGATTCTGCTCCCTGTATCGAGACTGCCCCTTCACGCATGTTGATTGCTGAACTGTATGCTCCAGCAGCTTTCTCCCCAGCAAGCTCTTTTCCCACTTAAGCATGGCAAGAATGAAGGGCTGGAAAATAGCCATGACACCACTTTTTCTATAACTTCCTCCAAATTACCACATGAGAACCCAGTGGTAACCCTTGCTGGGCCTTGTCGTGGGATAGTCACAAGTAGAGAACAGGATGGTCCCCAAAGAACTGCCCTCTAGAGAACAGTGATGTGGTTTGGAAGGTTCCCGCTTCAAAGACAGGAAAATAACCTGTTAGTTCTATTCCTGGTCTTAACCAGATCTTCTGGAGAGCTCTAGGTTGTGGCTCCTTCTTGTAGAGCTCAGTGTAAACCCAGGTCCTAGCCTCTGCCACTCACTAGCTATGTGACTTTGAGCAGGTAAGTCTTAGGGGGGGAAATAACTACACCTATTTCAGAGGATTGTTTTGTTTTTGTTGCAAGTAATAGAAACCTAACTTAAGCTGATTTAAACAAACAAGAGAATATATTAGCTTATTAGCTGAAAAGTCTAGAGGTAGCTTCAGGCATAGTTCGATCCAGAGGCTAAACTCTTATGAGAACTCATTCTTTCTCCATCTCTCTTTATCTTCCAACACAGGCAGGTCATTTCCATGTAGGCTCTTGGCAGCCCTGGACTTGGATCTTAGCAGGTCAGAAACCTCAGCAGCAAAAAGAGCTTTTCCTTTCCACCATTTCCAGCAAAATTCTTAAGACTGAATCTCACATTCCCACCCCTGAATATTTGTAGTCATGGGGAGGGAGTATCTTTTCTTTTTTTTCTATTTTGTAAAAATTTTTTATTGGGGAACAGCCATGGTCATTGGTTACACATTGCTTTCATGCTACAATGGCATAGTTGACTCTTTTAGGGAGGGCACAGCTCACAGTGGCCCATGCGAGGATCGAACCAGCAACGTTGGTGTTATCAGCACCACACTCTAACCAGCTGAGCTAAGTGGTCACCCCCGGGAGGGAGTATCTTGATTTGCCAAGCCTGAGATGGGTCAGCTTCACCTAAACCACAGGGTCAGGAGGGGGGGTGCCCTGAGAGAAGTCAAGAGGCTAGAACTAAAAAAATAGTAAGTAGATACCAGGTAGGCAAGAGCAGCAGGTGTGCAGAATAGGGGCAAAATGAGGGGGTCAGCAAGTTGTTTTTATTGTAAAGGACCAGATAACAAGTATTTTAGGGTTCTTGCTGCAGCTACTCAACTCTGCCCTTGTAGTATACAAGCAACTATAGACAATGATTAAACCATGGGCCTGACTGTGTTCTAATAAAACTTTATTTACAAAAACAGGCAGTGGGCGGATTTGACCTAGGGCCACATTTTGTTGACCCCTGGTCGAAAAGATAAAATGCACTGGCAGGGCCGGCCGAGTGGCGCAGTGGTTAAGCGCTGGCTTGGGATGCCAGCGGCCCCGGTTTGGGTCCCACATATGAGGGCCAGTGACACTGCCCTCAAAAAAAAAAAAATGTACTGGCAGAGAGCATAGCATCTTCTCTCACATACTCCAAAGATCTCAACAAATAACATTTTGGAACATGTGCTTAACAAATGCTGGCTATTATTATTTATGCTGTAAGTAAGGATAATAACAATGATAACACTGTTAATTATCCTACCACTAATTGGATAATGAGCTATCATGAATTATGAGTAATATGTCAGCCATGGATTCCAGGATTTTTTCTACACTGTGAGTGGGGCACCCACTCCATGTACTCATAGAGCTGGAAGGCACCACAGAGCTATCCAATGCAAATGCACAGATGAATCTTAGGTTCAAATAAGAGATTACACAAGCACAAGTTCATAAGCCAGCTTGCGGCAGTTCTGGAATTTGCAGCTGTTTCCTCGAGGCCTTCTCCTGCAGTCTGGGAAGACTCTACTTGATGGGCATGTGGTATACCTAGTATGTTTGAGCACATAGGTGGAGTCAGACAATAATGATTCATTGATTGTTGGATCTAACCTGGGTTGTGTGGTGACTTAGTATTAGTAAGCGTCCTGGCACATCCTTGAGCATGTGAAAGATCTGATTCAGGACCACCATGTGTTTTATGACCTGAAAACTCCCTGCTGCTGGGATGACTCAGATGTCTGTTTTATAGAAAGATTACAAAATACTTCTTGCTTTGTTTGAACACAATGAATAAAATAGCAGTTACTCATTGCCTCACGTACTACCCTCTTTGTCACTATTTCTATGGGCTTAGCAGGCTGGCAGCCATCTAAATAGCTAGCTTTCAGTTTGGCTGCATGTTGGCGAAAGGGTTCCCCTGAAATCCCCCATCAACATGGACAGAGAGAGGCCTGTGTACACTCAGTGGGTCAAACCCACTGGTTAAATTTTTCACGACTGGCAAAACCCTCCCTGGGTTTTGGTTAACTGATGGCCCTGCATTGATGCAGGAGGTGACTATTTAAAACCACAGTGCTTTCACTTTATTTCTTTTTTTCCCCCAAGTTTATTTTCAACTGTCATCACTCAGGGTCATTTACATAAATCAATGAAAAAATATTTTCATGAATCAAACACAAGCCATAGAATCCTCCAGTCCCATGTTCTACAAAAAATCAGTAAACAGAGTAGAACAATTGGCCTTTGGTTTACCATTCCTCGAAGCCAAGAGTCAGCAACCTTTTTCTGTATAGGGGTCAGGTAGTAAATAGTGTAGGCTTTGTGGATCATCCGATGGACCGTGATTTGCTGACACCTGCTCTAAGCTCTGGTTAGTTAGGAAAAAAAGACCAAGGATGAGGTATTTAAGTTGGCTGCTCTGTTACTTGAATGTAGTTTTTAACAACTTGGGCTGTGGAGTGGACAGATGTAGGCTTAGCTCTGTGGTTCTGCTGCTTACTGGGTGATTTCAGGCATGTTAGTTCCTTCCGTTTCCTTGTCTGTAAAATGGGGATAGTAATAGTCCCTCTTAGAGTCTTCTTTTGAGGATCAAGCAAAGGAAGTCACTCACTGCAGAGCTAGTATGCTTGCTAAATGCTAATAGTATATTCAGTACGGTTATTGATAACCAAGCCCAATGGTTAAAAGAAACTATTCAAAAGCGTACTGTTAAAGGAATTGACCTATCTGGTCACTTTCAAAGGGAACCATCTTTTAAAACATTTTTATCATTTATTAAGAGTACCTGTTAAGAGAATTATTACCCACAACTTCTTAACAAGGGAAACTGCAGAGTCTAGTGTAGTTCTTTAAAAAAAAATTGAGGTGTAATTGACATATAACATTATATTTCAAGTGTACAACATAATGATTTGATATTCGTACACACTGCAAAATGATCACCAGAATAAATCCAGTTAACATCCATTACCTTACATAGTTACAAAAATTTTTTTTCATGTGATAGAAACTTTTAAGATCTACTCTCTTAGCAAGTTTCAAATATGCAATACAGTATTATTAACTATAGTCATCATGCTCTACATTATATCTCCAGGATTTGTTTATTTTTGTAACTGGAGGTTTGTACCTTTTGACCCCCTTCACCCCTTTCTCCTACTCTCCCACCCCCACCTTTAGCCTCTGCTGGCAACCACCAATCTGTTCTGTTTTCTGTTGTTGTTTTTTTAAAGATTCTACATATAAGTGAGATCATATAGTATTTGTTTTTCTCTGTCCAAATTATTTCACTTACCACAATGCCCTCTTCTCTTTACACTTTTATCCATCGATGGACACTTAGGTTCCTTCCATATCTTGGCTATTGTAAATAATACTGCAATGAACGTGGGGTGCATATATCTTGTCAAATTAGTGTTTTTGTTTTCTTCAGATAAATATCCAGCAGTGGAATTGCTGTATCATATGGTAGTTCTAGTTTTAGCTTTTTGAGGCACGCCATACCATTTTCCATAGTGGCTGCACCAGTTTACATTCCCACCGACAGAGCACATGGATTCCCTTTGCTTCACATCCTCACAGAGACTTGGTATTGTTTATCTTTTTGATAATAGCCATTCTAACAGGTGTGAAGTGATACCTCAAAACTTTATGGTTTTGATTTGCATCTCCCTAATGATTAGTAATGTTGAGCATCTTTCCATATATCTGTTGGCTATCTGTATGAGTATATCTTCTTTGGAAAAATGTCTATTCAGATCTTCTACCCATTTTTTAATCAGATTTGTTTTTGTTTGTTTGTTTGTTTTGCTATTGAGCTGTATGGGTTCTTTATATATTTTGGATATTAATCCCATATTAGATGTATGATTTGCAAATATTTTCTCCCATTCAGTAGGTTGCCTTCTCATTTTGTTGATGGTTTCCTTTGCTGTGCAGAAGCTTTTTAGTTTGATATAGTCCTACTTGCTTATTTTTGCTTTTGTTGCTTTTGCTCTTGTCAGATTCAAAAAATCAGCACTGACACCTATGTCCTGGAACTTACTGCATATGTTTTCTTCTAGTAGTTTTATGGTTTCAGATCTTATGTTCAAGTCTTTAATCCATTTTGAATTAATTTTTGTGTTTGGTGTAAGATAGTGATTCACTTTCATCCTTTTGCCTGTAGGTGTCCAATTTTCCCAGCACCATTTGTTGAAGAGACTGTCCTTTTTCCATTGTATATGCTTGTCTCAAATGAATTGATCATATATGTGTGGGTTTATTTCTGGGTTGTCTATTCTATCCCATTAATCTTTGTGTCTGTTTTTATGCCAGCCCCATGCTGTTTTGATTACTATAGCTTTGTAATATAGTTTAACCAAGTAACCATTTTTCACCATCATCTTCTATGGGGGAAAATCTGAAACTGGATCAAATTTGCTTTGCATTATTGCTAAGAGCCCAATGCTAACTCATGCCAGACCATCTTCCTTTCTTCAAAAAAATGAGGCCTCATATGATTCAGTGAAAAATCTCAAATGAAATATACTTTTCGGAACATTTTCTTTAGTCATAGAGTTAAGTGAAATGATCTGTCTCAGGTCCAGATCATCAACATGGTCTAAGATCAGGTGACAAGCAATGATTACAGACCACAGGAGCTCTGGGACCCGGCTAACTAGTTCACAGGGACTTCATCCTGCTGCCCTTGATTTTATAGCTCCTGTTGCTATGACTGAAGTCGGAAAGAATTTGGCCTAAAGCCACCTGTATGCTCAACATCCTGGGGAATGTAGCTTTCCAAACTAAGTTTAATAAGTATTTCTGAAGAGTTATGAGCAATGAGGCTGAGGTTGGTCATGTCTATGATGCAGTAACTAAAGGAACATCTAAGAATTATGCATTCTTATCTTGAAGTTCCAGGTTCTTGCAGCTGCCATATTGCAGTGCAAAAGGATTGGGCTTTTGATAGAGACAGACCAGGTTATGATTCTCAGCTCTGCCCTTTCCTAGCTATTTTAAAACAGGCAAGTTCCTTAATTTTGTTTCCTCATCTAATGACTAATAAATCACTTCTCATAGAGTATAAAATGTCTGTCTTAAGAGATGCTGCAAAAAAACTGCTCTCCAGCCTGACTGTACAGGCTGCAGTCCAAATTACCAAATCTGCACACTCCAACCCTGTTGACTTATTAAAAAAAAAAGATGCTGAAGTCACTCTCAGCATTTAGCACATGTTGAGCCATTACTCTAGAGCATTCTAATCCTGGGGTTATTGATAACAAGGAGACCTGCTGAGAAGACAATGAAAACCCTGCCCCATTCTCCGTAATCTGCTAGCCAGCCATTGATTTCTCATGCACCATCTCTGTCTGCTGGTAAGGAAGGTGAAATCGCAGGTCTCTTGCTTTTATGTTTTAACCCTTGTTCCCCAGGAGGTTTTACCCAGAGTTGTAAATTCACATGACATCCTTAGTAACAGTGTGATTCACTCTGTTAAACCACACTATTCCTACTTTGTAGACTGGCCAGTAAATATTTGTTCTTGTTTGGGCATTTTATTTAAGCACTAAAGGAAAGTCCCTGTTTCTATACAATGATGAAACGATATGGGACAGGTGCTGCCAACTCAACAGGAGCCAGGCAGGGTGTAAACAAAATCAGGAGATAGTTTACTTTCCTTTTAATTCTCCTTTCAGGAAAACAACAGTGTATGCACGAGATGACAAAAGGTATTCGACACTTGGCCTTTGTGTCAGGGAGCAATAGGGAGTGGTGGGGACTGTGGCAGCCTGAAAATACTGTGTCTGTTTAAAGGACACTGACTTCTCAGTTTTATCTGATTGTTGCCACTAGGGAACTCAGGTTTGAAGATAGCTGGATTTTCCAGTACGTTAAGCGATTGGAGAAATCTGGATTTTAATAGGAAATCTAGTTTTTAAATGATAGAATAATTCAAATTAAAAAAAAATGAACTCTATGTTTGTAAGCATCTATATAGACTGAAAGAGTATATTGGCAGGGGCAAATGTGGACTAAACACCTCAAAAATTGTACATAGTGTTTATTGTTACACTCTCCAAGTGGAAAAACTTACCTGTTTCGTTTAAGTTTTATCAGGTTCCTTAGACTCTACTTGCTAAGACAGGAAAGTGGACAAACACCTTTAGTACTTTTCAATAACAAGGTTGAAACAAAGCATTGATGTTTCATTAAGATTAACAGTTTACTGACATTTATCATTCCAAATTAAAAAAGATTTTAGAATTAATTCCCACTCTTTATCATTAACATTGTTAAAGTTATTGCTTACTAAATTTAGCAATAAAGAAAAGGACTCTATCTGAAGGGGGCAAATGGATTCTGTGACTACTCTATTATTTCTGATGTAACAATATAGGAAAAGTTCTTAGTGGCTGAGAAAGAAACTTCAACTCCCTACACAACTTCCTCAACAAGCTGTGTAGGGATAGGGAAGAGACCTGCTACACAAGGAGCATGCTTGAGGGACAAACAGCTTGGGTAGCTGTTGGACAATCCAACATACTGTGTTTTGCTCCGTGGGCTAAGGATGTGAGAGTAGGAAACTTTGCAGAGTATGAGGAGGAAGAACAAAGATGCTTACAGTGACCTTTTATTCCATGATTGCTGGGTGGTATGTGATGTAAAGCCTCTTCCTCTTTCTCCCCGTTCCATACAGTAATGATAGTCCATAATGATAGTCCAAATGGACCTGTTCTCAAGGAAGGGCTGAGTGGGAGTGAATGTGGCCCTGGGGTAAATGGGGTGGATAGAGAAAAGAGACTAAATTGTTCCTGGCAAAAAAGCCTATCACTTCTGTGTTAACTCAGAATTCTAGGATGTCCCTGGAGTCCATGGAATTCATTTTAAGAAACTCTGTAGATTTTGCCTAACTGTATTTATTGCTGTATTTTGTCCTAGCACTCAATTCGATCTACTAGTTTTTACTGAATGCCTATGTAATTGCACATGCCATTATACAGCAATTCCAATGAAGGCATGATCCTTATTTCAATGTTATGATTTAAGAGCAAACCAGATAACTCCCTGACACAAGAAGAAACCACACTCAGAAATAAATGAGAGTTTTTACAAGTTGAGCAAAATCGAGCCTTTGCTCCCCAGCACGTGGGATGGAGGGCTTTCTCCTCAGTTGCCATAAAGCGAAGTGGTGGTGAGGGTCCAATGTGCAGTGCACTGGACCACTTCCAGGGATGTCAGGGAGAGGGGCTGCTGGCATGACTTCAGGAGGTGCATAAAAAGTCAAGTTATGACCACTTGTGGTAATTAGAAGCCCTGTTTGCTTTTGGCAAGGTCATCAGGCATTAGTTTGAGCTTCTGATAGACTTCCAGGCTAAGGAGTTTCATACATCCTTTCTTTCTGCTTTATTTAGGCTCCTCTCCACATCCATAGGAGGAACCTCTTATCCAGTGACTGAGCTGGGAAGGTTCCTGCCACTTACTGCCAAAGCACCTCCCAGGCCCTGTAGACTTGGGTCCCCCTAGTACCTGCAAATCATTAGTCTCTCAATAAAGTCTGACTGAACACCTAATAAGTATTGGGTTCAGGGGTCATACAGGCTCTTCCCTCTCAGAGTCTAAAATCTAGTGGGGATGAAGACATTCAGACATTAAGGAAACAATATGAATGTGACAAAGTGTGAGGTGCATAATTCAGAGGCATGAAAAGGAGGTTGGGAGCTCAAGAAAGGATTATTCAAAAGAGCTGCAGCAAAGGGTCAGTTAAGATTTCAGGTTCTAATATAAGAAATAATAGAGTCCTTAAATACCATGACCTGCAAATGGCTATTATAAAGGGGTTAATGGCTAATGAAAGAGGATGTAGTTCCTGAGGACTGCCACGTCAACACAGAGCATGGTGGGCCAACCAGTCTCAATAAACTACCAGTGCAAGACATGCCCACTCATCTCTTAAGAAGGAACTTTCCTGGTGCGATTCCCCATCAGTGGTGATTGGCTGGCACAGTTTACCGCTTGTAGATTAGCATGTCAAACTAAGACGCGATTGGGCAGTCAATCTTGTGAAATTAGCAGGGACTGGATAGTTAGTTGACTAATCAATGGACACAAGTTTAGTGGCTCATTAGAAGGAACCACAGTATTAAAGGACACAAGTCCCCTGGGAGGCCTGCAATGCTTCCTTGGATGATGGGAGTCATTTAGAGATATTATGGTGATGGGCCAAGGTTATTGGCTAAGGAGAGAAAGACATTGCTTTAGCCTGTGTTTATCCCTCAAAACTGGAAGGAGGAAGCCTGGTGCCAAAGAATTCTGCCTGCATCTCAGTAATGGAGGCTGAGAAGCAAGTTTTTGAGCACAATGTGTCTCTGGACAAAGCTCTAGAAGGAGAGGAATGGGCACTGATAGGAAACTCAGTGTCTGCCAGCTTGCTGCTCAGCCTTACCATAAGTATCGAATAAGATAATATAGAAATGCTTAGGCTAGGGTCTGTTCTGACAGTAGTTTTCTATTGTTACTGGAACAAATTACCATAAATTGAGGATTTTTAAACAACACAAATTTACTTTCTTACAATTCTGGAGGTCAGAAGTTCAAATGGGTCTCACTGGGTTAAAATCAAGGTATCAGCAAGGTTGCCTTCCTTTCTGGAGGGTCCAAAGGAAAATTTGTTCCCTTGCCTTTGACAGCTTCTAGAAGCTGTCCACACATTCCTTGGCTCATGGCCCCTTCCTCAAAGCCAGCGATGTTGGGCTGAGTCTTTTTCATGATGCCATTTCTCCAGTTCTTTCTCTCTCCTGCTTCCTTCTCCTCCTCCTTCTACTTGGAAGGATCCTTGTGATTTCATTGGACCTCCTTGGGTAATCAAGAGTAAACTCTCCATCCCAAGGTCAGTTAATTAGCAACCTTAATTGCACTTGCAACCTTAGTTTTCCTTTGCCATGTAACTGACGTATTCAAAGGTTCTGGGAATTAGGGCATGGACATGTTGGGGGAGGGGATGTTATTTTGCCTACTCCTGGTACATAATAAAACATCCATCAATGGTCCCTATTTATTACCAGGACTCCCCGGTAACTTCTTTCTCAAGTCTGAAGTTACCTACTGCCAGTCTGCAAATGCATCAGCTCTGGTATGTTCTGGAAAGCCTGCCCTTGACTGGTAGCAGGAATGGGGCAAGACCCCACCTGGATGGCTGTGTCCGGTCTAGGAAGCACATTGTAGGGGATGTCAGTGGTTTGGGATGCAGCAACCTAGATGTGAGAGAAAACTGAGCAGAGAGGAGAGCTGCCTTCATGTGCCTGGAAGGCTGGTGGATGGAGAAAGAGTTGAGCTTCGTGTATTGTAAGTGTTGTGATATTAAGAGCATGTGCCTTGCTCAGGTGGAGCTGGGTTCCGATCCCAGCTCCCCCAGTCTCCAGCTGCCTGGCTTTGGGCAAATGACCTCACGTTTCTGACCTCCCATTTTTTTTTGTTGTCTATAAAGAAGGAATCATTATAGTATCTACCTTGTAAGAGGGTTGCAAGGAGTCAATGTAAAGCGTCTAGTACATTGCCTGATGGTAATTATTATTAGTAAATGGGTCCACAGGGTAGAAAAATAACCTGTGAGTAGAAGCTACAAGGGAACAGATTTGGGCTCGCTGTAAAGGAAGAATTTTCTCATTGTCAGAGCTGTCCAATCACAAGGTGGTAGGGATGTGGAAGTAATAAACCCCCCTTCTCTGCAGCTCCTCAGGCATTGCCTAGACATCAGCACATGTACTGGGTGCACCTGAGACACTTCGGTGCTTTTATAAAAGTCCACAGGTGTAGGCCCCACCCAGATGTACTGAATTGGGATATACAGGGATGAGCTGGGCAGCTGTATTTTTTTTTAATAGACTGGTTTATTTTACAGAAGTTTTAAATTTACAACAAAATTGAGCGGCACGTACAGAGACTTGCCATATACCCCATCCCGACACGAGTGTGACTTCCTCCACTTTCAACGTCCTCCAACCGAGTACATTTGTTACAACCAATGAACCTATGTTGATTCAAAGTCAAGTTATCACCCAAAGTCCACAGTTTACATTAGGGGTGACTCACGGTGTTGTACATTCTGGGGTTTGGACAAATGTCTAATGACATGTATTCATCATTATAGTATATAGCACTGCCCTAAAAACCCTCTGTACTCTGTCTATTCATCCCGGCCTTCCCCTGACCCCTGGCAACCACTCATTTTTTTTTACTGTCTTCATAGTTTTTGCCTTTTCCAGAATCTAATATAGCTGGAATCACACATGTAGACTTTTCAAATTGGCTTCTTTCACTTAGTAATTTGTACTTAAGTTTCCGCCGTGTTTTTTTGTGGCTTGATAGTACATTACTTTTTAGAGTTAAATAATATTCCATTGTCTGGAAGGACCCTAGTGTATTTATCCATTCACCTACTGAAGGACGCCTTGGTTGCTTCCAAGTGTTAGCAATTGTGACTAAAGCTGCTATAAACATCTGTGTGTAGATTTTGTGTGGACATAAGTGTTGCAGATCTATAGTTCCCATAAGTGATCCAGAGACAGATTTGGGGCGTCCGGACTGGATTGTCATTCGCCCAGAAGTTCCCAGTCCCGAAATCCTGGGATTCCATGATGACTGTGTGTAGCATCAGGCTGTGGTTCGGACTAGGCATTAGCCTTCTTCTCTCCGGACTTTTCTTCCCCAAAGCAAAACCACTCTTTTGGCTGGATGTTCCGTGTCAATGTTTACTAGTAACAAAAAATTACCTAATATAAAAGAGCAACTTTTTCGGGGCTGGAGAGAGAGAATGAGCTGAACTGTTCTTCTAAGCCCTTCCTGGGTTCAAACCCAGACTCTGCCACCTACTAAATGTAGCATGGACAAATAATTTAACCAGTCAGTGCCTCAGTTTCCCCTTCAGTAAAGGTTGCTAATAATAGTATTTCCCTCATGAGATTACTGTGAGAATTAAATGAGTTCGTACATCTCAAACACTTAGCAAAGTGCCTGGTACAGCGTGAGCTTTGAATAAATGTTAGCTGTTATCATTATAGGCGTCATCATCATTTGTATCCTAATTATTACCAGCTCCCAGATATTTGGGTCCCTCCAAGGCAAGCAACCCTTCCTGGTGAAGAATTGGAGTTGGAGTGAACCCTCATGGTTATTTCTTTTTTCAAAAACTTTATTATTATTATTATTATTATTATTATTATTATTAGTTACAGATGTACAAAACAATGCAATAGTTGTCTTTTTCACCCCTTACAAAGTGACTCCCCCCATCCACTGCCCCCACCCCCAATATCATACATATCTATTACAATTCCATTGACTCCATCCCCACACTATACTCCATATCCCATGACTATATATGTGTTAAATTATAGTCAACATCTAATATTAATCAGCGTACAGTTGTACAGTGCAGTAGTCAGGCCTCTACACGGTCCATGAAGTGGTCTCCCTGACAAGACAGGAGTCCTTCTGATCCCCTAAGAAAAATATTTACAACCTTATTGATTATATTCCCTAAACTGTCTCTTCTGTCTCTGCAGTGGTATTTTAGTTACCAGTTTACGTTGCCTCGTCCCTTCCCCTTCCCCCTCATGCACATCCCCGTCCCATCTAGCCCTCATCAGTTTTTCCTGTGTCTCTAAGACTATTCTGTTTATTCAGTTCTTTAGATTCTACATATAAGTGAGATCGTGTGGTATTGATTTTTCTCTGACTGACTTATTTCACTTAACATAATCTCTAGGTCCATCCATATCGTTGCAAGTGGTACGATTTCTTTCTTCTTTATAGCTGTGTAATACTCCATTGTGTAAATGTACCCCTTGTGGTTATTTCTTACCAGTGTGTGCTGAGTCGGCGGCAACTGGATGAGTCCCGTGTACTCCAGTTGCCTGAGGGGAGGAATCAGTTCAGTGGATGCCACTTTCCCACAATAGTACATCTAAGGCTCAGGGGCTGGAGCACGGATGGTCTGAGGCAGGCAGCGCGGCGGTGGCTTTCCAGAGCCTGCTTTGCCTTTCCCCTCGCCTAGCAGCCCACTCCTCTGTTTGACTTCTCCAGATTCTAGGCTTGCATGTCTCTTAAGTCGCCAGTGACATGGTGTAGATGGAAATTTTCATGTGCTTGTCACTCTGCAAATACCCCTAGAAAGGATGTACCCAAAGAATTCTCCACTCAAAGTCAGGTGATGGACAGGTTGACTGCTGGCTACAGGACCTCCTGGTTCAAATCCCGGCCCTGCTGCTTCTCAGCTTCATGAGCTCGGGCACGTTTCAGAATCTTCTGGGGCCTCAGTCTCTTCATTTCTGAGATGGAATGATTCCTTCATCTCAGGGATGTCATGAAGACAAAATACATGAATGGACGTGAAAATCTGTGAACTGTGCATGTTGTTATTAACTTGTTAATATGTCAAACTGATTAAATGTTAGTTATTGTTTATCATTTAAAAGATGAACACAAGGAGAAGAGACTTCAAGGACCGTTTCTATGGAAAACAAACAAAGTGATGTATGAGACTACTTTGTAGTTAGAGGCATGGAAAAGTAAGAGGGAGGTAAAGATGACAAACATTTATTTGGGCCAGTGAGAGCACTCCCTTGTAACATGGGCTATCACCAAGCCCCAGCGTTTTTGTTTCATCTGAAGGAGATATTTTTACATGTCCTCAGACTATAAGTTGTTTTGGGGGCAAAATTAGCACCTGTTTTTTTTGGTTGGCAAATCCACCAATATGGGGATCAGCCAAGGTAGGGGCAAAGCTAGATAAATTATATGTATTTACTTCTACCACCATAATTTAATTTTCCTTAATTTATTCAAGTCTAACATGCATACAAAAAAAGCACACAAATCCTAAGTGGCCAGCATGGTTAATTTTCACATATTGAACGCTTGTGAAACTGGCATCCAGAGAAAAAGAATAAGAATATTATTAATAGCAGGAAACCCTCTTGAGGCCAGAGAGTTTTAAACACAGTTGACTTTGGAACTGACTGGGCAATAGCATGCAGTTGGCAAAGTTTATGTCGAATGTCCTGACCTCCTCTCCTTTAATTTGGCTTCCAACTGTGGTTCTGGCCAGGAGCCATATGCAGGGGTTCCCTCAGCAACTACTGTTCCTAGGGAGAGAGCTGAGAAGCTCCTTCAATGAATAGCTTGCTTTTCCATGGGCTTCTGGCTTTAAGCTGGGGCCCACACTGGGATACAAAGGGACAGGTCTCTCAAAGAGGGATTTCAGGCCCCTTGGAGCCAGAAGTGGGTGACTTTTGAAGACCCCTGGAGAAATTTTAAGGAAGTCCTGAAGCATCACTCCTCAAAAGCATAGTGTAGCCTTTTGTTTGTTTGTTTGTTTTTTGAGGGCCGTGTCACTGGCCCTCATATGTGGGACTGAACCGGGGCCGCTGGCTTCCCAAGACCAGCGCTTAACCACCGCGCCACTCGGCCGGCCCTAGTATAGCCTTTTGAATGCCAGTCCTGGGAAACCTCACCACTTCCACAGTCATGATGGTGACTTGTCATCTTGCTTGGTGCTGACATTGCATTGCAAGATAGGCTACTTGGTCTAAAAGGAGAAAAAAGGCACACAGATTGCTGTACTCAAGAAGGGAGAGGAATGCACTGAAGAAAAGCAATGTAAGGTGTGACCAGAATGCCCAGAAAGCACAGCTGTTCTACACCTTGCCCAGTTTCTGCTGATGCCTAAAGGCACTGCAGCTAATGAAGCCATTTAGTCAACATCCCAGCCACTCCCCTGTCTGGGGGACTGATAGGGAAGTCTCAGTTTGGGAAGCTTCGGGGCCAGAGGACCTCCCAGGCTTGAGGGCCGAATCCAGAGCTCTGTTCATCAAGAGAGCTCCTCAAAATCAGAATTTCCCTGAGTCTTGGAGCAGCAATGAGCACTCATGCTCTTTGATAGAAGGACGATATTTTGGAGGGTCCAGATTTAGAGATGTTGATCTTGGCAGTTGGGTCCTAAAGTGTCTTCCTGTGTTCTCAGCAGTTTCCCCTGACGACCTCATTAGCTGAGGCTGAATTGGCTCCATCTTCCCATGAGCACTCAGGGCCACCATGCCTTGGGCAGGGCAGCTTGGTCAAAGCCATCAGCAGGGAAGGGCCAGCCCTGTGTGGTGCTGACCTGCCCCTGCCTGCCACTCACTGGTGTTTCTAATACAGGTATCTGTGCTTTTGCTCTCATTTCTCATTTGTTTTCAGATTGCTTAGTCTATCAAAATACTACCTGCTAAAACTGAGTGTCACACAAAACCTGTGACTGTAACATAGTGGGTTTTTTTTTTAAATCTATTTGCCCATTCATTCATTTATTCATTCAACATGCAATAATTGAGCATCTACTCTAGGCAAGGAACCATACTAGATGTGGGGGAGACAAGAGTCAAATAACTCAAGATCTTGCCCTCAAAGAGTTTATATTCTAGTTGGGGAAACAGACAAGTACATCAAGTGAGATCAGCACAGGTAAAAATGCCTTGAGAGAGGTGAGCACAGGTAAGCTACAGGAGGAGCATCTAAAAAAGCAAACTTGGGAGTCAACCAAGACTTCCCGAGAGAAATCATACTTGAACTGGGTTCTGAAGAAGAAATAGAAGTTGGTCTAAGAATGGGGTTGGAGGGTAGGGTGAGGAGGACATTTTACCCAGAGGACACAGGCAAATTGAAACTGGGGCCAAGGTTCCTTGCAGTTCAAAGGCGGAGTGCATGCCAAATGAGTCTCCCCCTTTGTATTGGAGTTATGTGAAGTGTTCAAATGCATTTTCAAGTTGATCCATGAACCAGAGGTGGATAGCAATTACTTCAGAATTGACACGACTCGGGGCTGGGCTGGCCGGTATGCTCCTGGTCTGTGGTATAATCTTTATTTTTAGAAGAGCTCCCCAGTTTTAGAAGATCAAACACCTGACCCCGGTCTCTCACCCAGGCTTGGAGAGGTACTGTTCTTTGGTGTCTTCTTTCTGCTTTGGTGGTGAACCCTTCTGGAAGTGGGCAAGTCTGTTGGGTACCCTGGGGAGAATTTCCCAAAAGTCCAGAAATGTTATTCTTAAGGCTGTACTCCACATGTTCTGTGAGAGGCTGTTCAGTCATCCACAGCGTGAAAGCTTGCAGCATGGGGAACTTCCCAGACCCCCATCACTTGGGCCCTTCTGGGACTTTCTTTTTGTAAAAGCACAACTACCCATTATTGCCAAAGTGGTTTACTAATACTCAACTGTAAATAAACTCTTAATGGTCATTTTGCACCATTTTAGTCATTGAAGATGAGCAAAAGGAACTAAAATTGAGTATCAATTATATATTAAACACTGTTGGTGCTTTCTTAAGTATTATCTTGTTTATGCTCTTATAATGACCCAGTCAGTTGGGTATTATTGTCCAAGAGGTTAAATAAATGCCTTATCCCAATCATAGTTGGAAAAGGGAGATTTGAACCCAGGATCTGCTGCCCATGTAATTTTGTAGTTGTATTCACGAAGTTGCCTACTGGCAGCTGCTAATCAGAGATGGTGTTTTAACTTCTGTTTCTGGGCAAAACGAATGCTATCTCTATGGATCTCTTCACAATTCTGTCTTCCACTAGTTCTTCCTTCCCCCCTGTATGAAGACACCCCAAGACCCCAACTGGCTCTATATTTGCTGTTCATGTCATTAGTCAATTTGGGTCCATTGGCTTGGGAAGTGATATGGAGAAAAGACTCCTTTCCTTCAGTTTTTCATCTGAATGTTTCTGTCAGTGCCACCTCTCCAGTTCCACAGGAGTTGACTATAAATGCGATAGGTGGCCTCTTGATGATTTAGTGGTGAATTTAGCAATTGGCTGGTCCCAAAGTCAGTTCAGCTGTTTGACTGTATTCCCATGGCATTGACCTGCCCATCTTAGAAATCTAGACTGAGAATTGGTCAAGTGTGGATAGGGGTTAAGAAGATGCCTATGTCTGAACTACTGAATTTGACCCTTAACAACTTTAGTAGTGCTAGACCTTATATCAGAGATAGAGAAGATAAAAATGGACATAAATAAATGGTTATTATTGTTATTGTAGGTTTGCCTCTGGTCTCTAAGTCATGCATCTGCCTTTCCCTGTGAAGGTTGTGATGCAATTGGGCGTTGTCCCCTCATGATCGATGAAATGATTCTTATGATAAACTGTAAGCTTATTCAGTCTTGGATAGAATAGAATGAGGCCATATCTCTGGAACTGAGGATTCCTAATACCCCACCTACTCCCAAGAATGAGAGAATCACAGAATTTTAGAACATGAAAGAATTTCTAATCAAGCCTTGTATTTTACAGATTTAGAGCCTGGACCTAAAGAATAACAAAATTGGTACCTAAACCAGCCAAAATTGATACCTAAACCCTATTGGTATCTTACAGTATGAATGGTTTCTAAAAATCATTTCATAGCCCTTATCCTTCTGTCTATTGATTATGGTCAAGTAACTTTACATCCATTTTATACTCATACTATTTCTGACACAACTAGTTTGCAGCAGCCCTGGAATTATAATCCAGATCCCCTTACTTTCAGTGTTGTCCCTTTCACTGGGTCCAATCCCATCATGATTTGGGATTACTAAAAACCATGCTCTTTAGCAAGACTAGCCAATATCCAGGAAGAAGCTGTAAAAAGGATGTATCATTTATGAAGTCTGGAGTTTGCTGTCACGACCTTTCCAGGAACGTGTTTTTGTCATCTCGGAAATGAACACAGTGGCTAAAAATGAACAGGGAAAGGGACTGAAGGAGATTTGGAGGTTGTGAGCCTCTAGGTCTCCTTCTCGGGGCCTGTGAAGTCCCAGCCGCTGTGAGAGATTCTGACTTGTAGGTCAATGAGCACCCTTGAGGTGATTCCACCAGGCCTTACAGGATCTAACGAGGATGAAGGGACTGGTGAGCTGTGGGAAATGCCCAGCTGTCTTAGAGTTCCAGTCCCTTTTCCAATAAGAACGGCATTCTTTAGGGACCTGGGAAAATCCCAGATGTGGGTCAGTCACAGCTGCAATCACCATTTCATGGGGTCCCAGGCTCAGACCTGACACCACCGGTATTTCCAGCGTTCTTTCCAAACATGCCAACCACCTTAGGGGAAAGCCCTTCAACAAACACAATTTTTGTTCCCAAGGGTCTGACTTAATATCCCCAAAGGGGCAATTTCTGGATGCTGTTTCCCCTGTGCCTCCCCCAGATCTTTGGACTTGGGCAAAAGAGGCCCCGATGGGTGATGCCCATTGCAGGGCTCACATCAGTTGCTTTTAGGTTCCCCGGGGAATTTTCTGTTACTACCTCATTGAACCAGTGAAGGAGAGAAAAAGAATTTGGTGCCAAATAAGGCAACACTGAAGTGTGCAGGCAGGATCCAACACTACATCTAATGAGCCTATTATTAGAGGCTCTTGGCAGAGCAAGGGAAATTGAGTGTTAATGAAAAGCAGGTTCTGAGAATAATTTAAAACTTAGCACCAGCTCCATTACACGTTCCCTTTCCAGCCACAGAGGGTGTTTTAAGCTCATCATTGAAATAGGACTCATGGATTTGTGTGCGAAAGAATGGGGCAGCAACTGTAAAATTAACAGCTGTTTAAATAATTCAATGGAGAAGTTAAGGCTGAAGGAAATTATAGACTCACAGTGCAAGTTTTTCATTATCCAAACAGCCGTCTCATCACATGGCTTTGCTTTGTTGGGCAATGGAGAGAGATCTGACGGTGTCGGCTTATGGAAATTTCCTATATTAAGGAGTTGCATTGCTCAGTCTTCTATCCAGAAGGCACACAAATAGAAATAGAGGCTGTCAACCATGTGAGAAAGCATCAGACTCCATGGACTTGGTATAAGCAAGCCACACCTGGGCTTACAAATTCCTTAGTGGCATGAAGGGAGTATTAATAAGGGGTAAGTAGGCTCACTTGAAATAACTTGTGATTTTTCTGGTGGACTTAGACCAGTTCCTGCCCTTTCTGCTCATTGTCAGGGAAGCAAACTGCAGGCTACTGTGACCTCACACTTCTTGCCTGTGTCCAACTCGCTGCTCCCTGGAATCATATTTCTCTTGCTGGGAGCTGGAACAGTTGTTGAAACTCCATCATGTTCATGGTGGTAATAGGGCCCAGCATTACTGATTTGATGTTCATCGGAATCAGCACCTGTGCTAACAACCAACACATGAACACAAGGAATTACATCTGGTGAGAGCTTCAGGCTCTAGTTTGAAATGCAGATTTCCAACCCGTGCACATTTCATTTATTTGCTAAGCTCTGGATACAATGCATAATTAATTTAGGAGACCCCTCGTTCTCTCTAGGTTTTTGTTCAAGCGCCTCCTTATCACAGACGCCTTCGCTGGCCACCTGATGCCCAATAACTTTGCCTTTTCCCCACATGTCACCTCCTCCCAGCATAGATCTGTAGTTGAAGTATATTTATGCATTTATTTGTCCTCCCACTCAAACATACACCCCATGAGAGCAAGGGCTTTTTCTGTTTTGTGTATTGTGATATCTTTAGCAAGCACCTAGAGTAGCAGGAGGCTTGTCATATGTGCCCAATAGAAGTGTGTGGAACAAATGCAAGAATAGTAAGAGGCTTGCTGAGGAGGTATGTCCTCTGCAGACAGGCTTTGTTCCCAGGAAAAAGCACGGTGTCCTTGATAACTGCTTTCCAACCCTTAATTTCTTCGAGCAAACATTTATTGGACATTTGGTACCAGGTATTAGAGATCACAGGCCTTTTCTCCCAGGCCACCCAGACTGGTAGAGGATGTAGACATTTAAATTAAATCCATCCTTTCAGATCCAGCTCTGGCATCAGCCCCTCCTGGGAGCCTTCTTCCTAAAGCTAGCTAGCTTAGCACCATTCTTACTGTTTCCCATATCATTCTATGCAGACATTCATCTGGCCCATGTGCAAAGCAGACAAGTACAGTGCAATGTGCCTTCTGTTTCTTGTTAAGAGCTCCCTAAGAGCAAGGATTACACCTTACTCATTACCGAGGGTAGTGTCTGGCACACAGAGTCCTCAGTAAATACCAGTTATCCCTGCTATTGCTGGCGTTGCCATGTGCCTTCAGGAACCAGCATTTATACAGCTGTGTGTGTGTGTGTGTGTGTGTGTGTGTGTGTGTGTGTGCGTGCGCGCGCAATCTCATTTTTTTTAACTCATTTTTTTTTTAAGAAGCTTTATTGGTGAGCAGTGTGTTTTTCCAGGACCCATCAGCTCCAAATCCAGCAGTTGTCTTCAATCTAGTGGTGGAGGGCACAGCTCCTTGGCCCATGTGGGAATCGAACTGGCAACCTTGGTGTTATGAGCCATCGCTCTAACCACCTAAGCTAACTGGCTGCCCCTGCAATCTCATTTTAAAAATTGTCTCTCTTCTTCTGAAGATACATAAGGCTTGGAAGCAGCTCTGTAATATGTTATATAATATTATACAACATTATAGTCTGTAATATTCCCCAGCTCGGGCTCTCTTGGTTGTTCTGGGGATTCAGTGATCACTTAGACTCGTATAAAATCTTTACGCAGAGTTCTTAAGGGACTCCCTGTGTCCCTTAAGAGGCAAGCTAAGGCCCTGAGGCACTTTAAACATTATTTTAAAGGCCGATGTCAGGGACTCCAATGAGCCTGGAGCATGTGTTGAATTCCAAGAGGGCAAGTCACAGGAATTGCCTCAATAAATACTTGTGAGTTTATGACATTTTGATGCTGCACTTTGATGTGGCTGTTTTGATTTAGGGCTTCGGGGATGTTTTGTTGTGGCCTAAAACACAAACCATTAAACATGCAACCATGTTGTGCAACTAAGAGCTGTGTGCAACGGGCCTCCACATTGCTGGATTGGGTGTATATGTTAACGTACTATTTGTGTGTTTTCACTTTGACATGCCTGCTTTGATGCCGGACACTTTCATTACCTCATATGGAGCTTGCCAGAATGTGTGCTTTAAATACTTGTTAATCTCACTTAAATACCAACCATGTGCCTGCTTCTAACTTCAATGGCAGGAGGGATTCAAGTGAGACAGAAGGCAGGAGATGAGAATCTCAAGGACATAATCGAGTCTTGCCAAGGGCTGGCTAATGGAATACCTTCAGCATTTCAGAACATATAGGACCTCTATGCTTGGTTGGCCATTTTCTGGTTTAGAGCCGCCAATTACTGACTGGAGAAATGTTTAAAAACACATAAAAAGATCCCAGTGCAAACATAGAAAAATGGTCTATTCACGTTGAAAAGATCATTTTCATCATTTCCCTGTGCTGTGTTGCAACAAGAACTTTTCTGTCAGTTGCACTTGGTGGTGGGAGGAAGTGGCATTCCTTGCCCACTGATCAGAAAGTTCCTCATCTGCTTTTGCTGTGAGCAGTCATACCCTAGTTTCTTTTTTTAGATAGTTTGAGTGATCGTTAGCACACACATATGTCGGAGAGTCAGAGGTTGCCCCACAACTAACAAGTGAGTAGAAAATTAAGCCATTAAGGGAGACCAAGAAGCTTCTGTTTCGACTAATAATTTCACCTGGGTATTCTACCAGATTATGCAACATTATTTCCAATTTCAAAGCGTTTTGGTACTATATATTAAGCAGCCTATTATGAAAAAGGAAGTATGTAGTTGTACTTGGATCTCTGACTCTAATTCTGAGACTGCAGCTAAGCGTGGTGTCTTATTGGCATGGTGGTGCACCTGGGTAGATCCCGTGAGTTAAATGTCACCTTTGTCATGAACTTGATGAGTTTTGTGTGTCTCTTCTTCATAGTCTCTTGGGAAAGAACCACCCACGCCAGGTGCCATGCCAGGCCACTACCATGCATAATTATATTGAATCTCTACAAGATAGGCCTTCTTTCTACACACCACACAGCTAGCAATGATGGAGTGGGGACCTGAAACCCAGGTTCTTTGATTCTAAAACCAATGCTCTTTCCATTATAACCAGTGATTCCATACCACTGGCCTGCAGATGAGTGTTGGTTCTAAAGGTCATTTTCTCCAGACTGTGCTGAGAAAGGCTAATATCCCCTTATCTTAGGAAGCACTGTTGTTTATTCAGAGACTGTGGCCTGTCTTTCTAGATGTTAAAGACTTTTTTTTTTTCCTTTTACTGCATGATGGTGGTTATAAATGGCACCTAACAGAAGTGTCCTACATTGTCAAAGTAAAAATTTGGCCTCCCTTGGTCAATCCTCAAGATTACATTTGAAATCTCATTGGCTTGGGAAAAGAGGCAGCATGCTCATTTTCCTGGCAAGGGCTCCATTGCAGACTCTCAGCACAGCTTGGGATCGCATGAGGTTTACCTGGAAAAGGGGTGGCCTGAAACCAGGGATGAACGTGATCACATGCCTCTTAACACCATACTTCTTTGACTCCACGTGGCAGTGACTCTTGGGCAGCATAGCAGAGTCTTGATAATGCAAGTGATCTTTTAAAAGCCACAAAGGATTAACATTTTAAAAAACTGGAGAAACCATCTTTTCCGAAAGAGAGATAAAACTTGCCCCAGCATGTATGATTGTTCTGTGTCCTGATGGGGAAGACTTGAGCTGAGAGGCATTTTAATTTAGCATGACGTAGGCCATAACTCTATTGGCTTTATTCAACAGTCTCCCCTTTTGCTGTTGTTACAGAATGAAAGAGCTCAGGTTTGGGGAGCCAGAAAATCTGGGATTGATCTCCCTTTCTTTTAGCCTTGTGACCCTGGGCAAGTTACTTTCTGTCAGATGGGGCAGGGATAGTTTCCTCTGAGTTATGGGGTGGGCAGCTCTTAGAAACATGCTACCAGGGCCTGAGGCCTCCCATTGCTTTACTGCAATGATCCAAGATAGTCGGGACAAAAGCACCCGGCATGTGGATACTTGGTGTGTCCTGGGGTCCTGCTTCTAAGGAAACTGGGATTCAGGATGCCCGAGTTGCTTTTTTTGTTTTCATTTTCTTGCCAGTGTTCCGGATTCCCAGCAGTTCCCCGGGGGAGACCTGTTTCTCCTCCTACTCTCGGAGCCCCTCAAACAGGATAGGGCAGGTGACCAGAGGTCTCTAACCATGGCTTTCACTTCTGTTTCAGTGCCAACAACATGCCCAAGCAGGTCGAAGTGCGAATGCATGACAGCCACCTCAGCTCCGAGGAGCCAAAGCACCGGAATCTGGGGCGGCGGGTGTGTGACAAGCTGGGGAAGAATCTCCTGCTGACCCTCACTGTGTTTGGTAGGTGACAAGTGCCACCCCACCTCGCCCTCCTCTCTGGGCCTCTCCTGGCTCTGTGGGGCCTAAGGCTCTGCCTAAGTCCAAGTGTCCCCAGGCATGGCTGCCTCAGTGAATAATCTTCACTATTACGTGTGTCCCCCTAGCCATGTATTCTAGGGGTTCTCACATTTCAGTGTGCGTAGACATTGCCTGTGAGGGTGTCAGCATGCTGCTTCCCAGGCTGCCTACTGTGGGGACTTCACTTTGGGCCACCTGGAGTGAGGTCCTGGCATCTGCATCTTAACAAACCTTCTTGGTGATTCCAAAGCAGGTGACCAGTGTACCACCTTTAGAGAAACACCTGCATCAAGATAAAGGCAATAGTTGCTGAAAACCCTACAAAACAGCTCCCAAGGTCTAACCCCTGAACAGTGTATTAACTTAGATTAATTTATCCCATTAGCTAATGAGGTCAGCGTGGAAAAGGCTTGTCCTGGTGTCTTGATCGGCTACTAATCTATCTCTACAGTCTTATTCCCCTGCTTCAGGCCACAGTTGTCCTCTTTTGTGTCACTATTGATATAATCTTGGTCTTCAACCAGTATTTATTGCTAATGTGGCACATTTCAGTTTCTTGTAATCATAACCACACCATTTCCTTTCTCAATCCCGCCCTTGTTCTTCAGCACTCACTTAGACTATGCACAGAAGCAATGAACAGTTCATCTCCCCACTCACCCCCTCCACCTCTACATGCACATCCACACCCCTCATTCCATGACTTCTGCTTTGAGTCAGTCATTTTGGATGTCAGTGAACTGGGGTCAGCACTGGGAACCTGCCATAGCACAGTTCACTTAATAAAAGGGAACCACAGGCATGGTAAGGTTTTTCTAAGGAGTCCCCTCCACTTAAGCATATTTCACTCATCATAGGCCTTGAAGAAGTATATTTTTCCACCTGTAGAAGAAGAACAAATCAAGTTTTTGGCCACACTATTTCCTTTACACCCCTGGAGTTAACCCTATAGCCCATCGACCTGGGAATTCCCTCTCTCCCTTCCAGCCAGTGGTGCTATAACCTGACTTGTGGTTTCCACAAAGATTGTTTATATTTGATGCCTGTTTGGAGAGATCTGAAATTTTTATTGTGGAATCCCTGAGTATGCAAAATGAAAGGCTCCTGCCAGGATCTCTGCCCAAATGGTTTCCTCCCAAATTATATATTTTTAGAGACCTTCCTTGATCTCCCACAAGATCAGCAAGTCTAAAGATTATGTAAGAGGGTATAGAAGTCAAGGGCAAAACTTCTTGAGGGTAAGCCACAGAGAAATTATTGTAAGCCAAAGAAAATAGAAGCAAAAAGGAAACTCACACCAGCTGGGTCAATCAAATGTTCCTTTTATCTGCCATCCATTTATGAAAAGGGAAGAAATACGTTAAACACCATGCCATGTGACCAGGCTTGGACTTGGAGGAGAAGCAATATCTGGCACTGTGGGTTATTTCTACTGACAATCTCTGACTCTCCATGTGGACAACATGTTGGAGTCCAGTCTCCATGTCATACTTCCCATAAAGCTTTGGGAAGGCTTCCCTTGACCCTTCCAGTGCTGCCTTTTAGAATTGTGGGAAGTACAGAATATTGTCTTCCTAGTCACCAACATCAGCTTCACTCACCTAAGGGTATTTTTGTTACATGTTATTCATCATCTGATAATAAAGAAATATGAAAAAGGTCCATGTCACTGAAACAAATCCCTGAAGTTATTCATTTGATGAGGGCAAAAAATAAATCCAGATTTCCCCCCACTTCCTTATAGGTGTCATCCTGGGGGCAGTCTGCGGAGGGCTTCTTCGCTTGGCATCTCCTATTCACCCTGATGTGGTTATGTTAATAGCCTTCCCAGGGGATATACTCATGAGGATGCTAAAAATGCTCATTCTCCCTCTAATCATCTCCAGTTTAATCACAGGTAAGACCACCTTTCTGGTGCCTGGTGAAGGTGGGTCATACTCTAGCTCTGGCTTTTGGATTGATTGTAGAACCTCAGTTTGATTAAAGGAATGAATGTGATCATCTGTGTCATTTCACTTCAGAACCTTGGTTTTCCTGTCTCTAAAATAAGGATAATCAACCCTGAAAAAAAAAAGTTTTCCATCTCTTGATCAGTCCATATGTCTGTTTAGCAACAAAAGACAAAAGGAAAGTGCCTTATGTTAAAAATGGTGATATGTGTAGTGATTTTAATTTTTAATGTACTACACTTTTCTCATTTTCTAAATTATACTTTGTTCAGAAACTGAGAAAGGTAATAAATAGAAAAGGAAATTTTTTCTTTACTATTTAATTGGGTGTAGAGGGAAGTATTAAAAATAAATGAAATACTAGATAATAAAGCTCTTGGACTTTTTTTAGAAGAAAGTTCCCCTTAATGTGTAGATCATGTTCACTTGTTTTTGACTGAAAGAGTTACTTTATATGAAAGATTCTTTTTTCCTCCATGGACTTACTTATACTTGTAGTTTCCTCTTTATCAAATGATATTTCTGGAACAGGGTATAAATTGTAGGTTAGAGACTAAGTTCTGAGGTAAGGGTGAGAAACTGGGCTTTGGTCTATATTCGGGTGCAAAGAAGATGGGTGACCGTGAGAAAGCTGTCCTCTGGACAGTCCACCGTATGAAGGAAGTGTGGCTCTGGTAATCCCAAGAGATTCAGATGCTAAGCCAGGTTGTTCTGCAGAATCAGAGCTGGTCAACCAGTGAACCCAGGGATTGAAATGCTGGGACTTGGTGTTAGGAAAGTCTTATCGTTCAGCCTCAGATTGAGTGAAGCTGTGCTTTCACCTTAAATGCTTCCTTCCAAATCAAAGAATATGTTCTGCATGCCTGTTTAACAGACTGTACACTGGCCAACCTGGTAAGGAAACCTGCTTCCATTGTTTAGAATTAGACTTTAAGTTATAAGAAGTGGGTCATATATGGGTCAGCTTAATTTAGAAAAGTTAAAATCAATGACTTCCTCCCCCATGCCAAAAAAGGGTGTAATCTCTCTGACTAGTAAAAGTAGGAACTGAAACCAGGAAGTAGAAAAACTGAAGAAACAACTGGAAGAAAACCCAAGGAAGGCTGGAGTTTTTGTGACTTGCTTGGAATTTCCTTTAACAATCATAGAACCTCCCAAGGTCTAGATGAAGCACCCACCTTTTCTTGGTGCTTTATGCACGTGTTCTTTAATACCTAGGTGTGGAATGTGAAAGGGCTGTGCTAGATCGCTATTCCAGATTCCTTTTCTTTCTTTCTTTCTTTTTTTTTTTTTTTTTAAATTTTATTGGGAAACAGTGTGGTTTTTCAGGACCCATCAGTTCCAAGTCAAGTTGTTGTCTTCAATCTAGTTGTGGAGGGCGCAGCTCACTGGCTCATGTGGGAATCGAACCGGCAACCTTGGTGTTATGAGCCTGTGCTCTAACTGGTCACCCCTGGACTCCTTTTCAATGACCAGTAATATAGTCAAAAGTTTTAAGGCTCAGGCCGGCCAAGTGGCACGGTGGTTAAGAGCTGGGTTGGGATGCCAGCGGTCCGGGTTCGGATCCCACATTTTAGAGGGCCAGTGACACTGCCCTCTAAAAAAAGAGAAAAAAAAGTTTTAAGGCTTCACATAGGGCCACCGTAGTCTTCTTTTCCAAAGTGAAGACACTGAAAGCAATAACAACAGAGAAAACAAGTAAAAAGCTATCATGCACCAGCACCATCAACTCATAAAAGAGAGGATATTTCGACACCAAGTGGAAAGGACATAATCTATGAATTAAAAATCGAATTTATTAAACTTTATTTTAACTCACCATCGCAGACTAACAAAAGGTAGTCCCTGACCAGTTAATAAGCTCTGAACCAGAGATCTCCAACTCTCTGCAGTTCTCTAGAATCTCAAAAATGTCCTTGTAAAATAGAGTTGCAAACTGTGGGATTGACCAACTATTCAGTAGGAGGAAGCTTAATTAAGCATTAATGCATTTGAATCATAGGAAGCCAAGTTATAGGTCTGCAAAGATGAGTGATTAACAGAAATGTCACAGCATTAATCCTTCTGGGTTTGTTTTCCATCCAGGGTTGTCAGGCCTGGATGCTAAAGCCAGTGGGCGCTTAGGCACGAGAGCCATGGTGTATTACATGTCCACGACCATCATCGCTGCCGTCCTGGGGGTTATCCTGGTCTTGGCTATCCACCCAGGGAACCCCAAACTCAAGAAGCAGCTGGGGCCTGGGACAAAGAATGATGAAGTGTCCAGCCTGGATGCCTTTCTGGACCTCATTAGAAATCTCTTCCCGGAAAACCTTGTCCAAGCCTGTTTTCAACAGGTAACCCAGAGTTCTGATGTTCTCACCTCTCCAACCTCCTAAATTATCCAGGTGATAACTTAGAGTCTGTTTTAATGAACCAGCTCCAGGGAGCAATTTTCTTAATATTTAATTATCTCTGTCTAGGGGTGTATGAGGTGACTTGGGGTGGGATTTGGGGATTCGAGTCATGTGGGTTTGTTTTTTTTAACCTTCCCCTTTTTTCAGCTCACTTAATACCTCTTGGCTCTGGGATCTCATTTCTTTTCTTTTTGTTTTTTTCTGTTTTCTCTTCCCTCCTTTTTTGTTTCTGTCTCTGCACCATCCAAGAGCACACTTTTATTACCTTGCCCACAACCCTCTAGAGTGCCCAGTGGTTCTCGATCTTGGCAGTATAGGAAAACCACACGTGTTGTGTTTACAAAATACACATGCTCTACGGGATCAAAATCTCCAGGGTGGGCCTGCGGATTGGGTATTTATTAAATTGTGGCAGTAATACATGAGAACTGCAGAAAGTTTAAATAGTATAGTAAAAATTCAAGTTCCCACTCCCTTTCCCTTGAGCTACTCATGTTGAGAATTTTGTTTCCTCCCATATACGTATTATCCATGTATGCATAGCCTTCAAATAAATACAACCCGGTGGCACTGCATTATACATACTGTATTGTACCTTGCTTTTTCATTTAAAAACCTCTCTCTCTCTCTCTCTCTCTCTCTCTCTCTCTCTCTCTCTCTCTTCTTCTCTCTTCATGATTGCTTAGCATTTCTAAAGGGTAAATTCCTAGAAGCTAAAACGTCCTGCCAAAGAGTTTTATATTTGAATTTTCTGGATGTTGAAAAATGGACCTACAAAAGTTTGTAGCAATGTATACTCCTACCAGCGGCGTACAGGCATTTCTATTTTTAAAAAGCTTGTGATTCTTTAAAACACATGATTCTGCTGAGTGGAACCACTGAGATAGCTGCCTAGGCCCCATTCACCAGCCTGTTGTCTGACCCCAAGGCCAGTTCAGGTTAGAATACATCTGAGTTCCCATTTGGGAACTAAACTAGAACCAAGACTCTTCCTTCAGCCATTTCCAGGGAATCACGGAAGAATGAACTTTGGAAACAAGTCACTTAGAGGAAGAGTCTGTATTCCCAGCTGCTCTCAAAATGCAATGACCAACCCCTGCTGAGCCCATTGCTTTGGGCTGGGATATGTCCTCCAATTTCCAATGCCACTTTTCTAGCACTTGTAGCAAGGAGCTGTATTAGTGGAAGCCATTCCAGGCAAGGGAAGGTGGATGGGAGTGAATAGAAACAGGATAGGGAAGGGGGTGTTTCCTGGCGTTCCCTGTGAATAAATAATGTGCTTGCCCCTCAGCCAGCCTGTTCAGAAGATGAATTTGCTTGCTTTGGGGTGGTAGACACAATTGGGTGCCAAGTCTATTCTTAACATTTTGGAAAGAGCACTTCGGAACTATAGCTGCTGGCAGATGAGCGGGTAGAAGAATGGGGGTGGGGGCAGCATAAGCGGGGTGGTGGCGGGACAGATTTAGGCCTCCTTCCTGTGCCAGGTCACACCATGCTCCATGCAGGAGATCAGTCTCTCAGGCAGGACTGAGAAGCAGGCAGGCACGCGGAGCTGATGCTCTGGTCTTGGCGTGAGTTTTGCGGTGTCAGTCACATGCTCGGTGGCCTCTCTGGCCGATGAGCGTTCTCTGTCTAAAACCGCCCATGACAAGAGGCACTGTAGGACACTAGAAGAGAGGGCTGTGCCATTCCCTGCCCCAGCCCCATCCTGACGCCACCCCTCCACTGGCAAAATTCCTGAGGAATGAGCCCTTAGTGCCCCCAGCTAAGCCCAGAGCCATGGTCCCTTTGGGTTAGGGCAGTCAGAGGAAATCACGTAGACTCTTTGACCTCAGGGAGAGGGAAGGCATACCTTAAGCTGGACTTCAGGTGGCTCGGAGGAAAGGACGCTTAAACTAGCTGCTATCCCATGGACTTAGGAAGGCCTTGAAGAAGTTTGGAAGAAAGGGGACTTGTACAGGGTGGTAGCACATTACCCGAGGGAAAGAGTGCTGGAGAGGCGCCTTCCTGGCCCTGGGGTACAGCTGGAAGTGCTTTCAAATCGCCTCTCTGGGTGGAAGGGGCTTCATGACCAGTTAGACCCAGAGACGCAAAGAAGAAGGTGTGATATCTCCAGAGCAGAAGCTGCCTTACCTGAGGCCTGTCTTTGAGAGCAGGGATGCCCTCTTGCTTGCTGCTTAGGGCTGGCTCTGAACCAAGGTGACGTGTCCAAGAGACCCACGGCTCTCAGGTAGGTGTGGCCTGATCACATTCAATCATGCCCAGTGACAGGGACCACACTGGGCCTTTTCTTCCTGAGAACTCGGTGATCTGTGTTTGCTGTGAGCACCAGATGCTGATATGAGCATCAGCAGATGCTGTGAGCACCACCTAGGTGCCAGGCTCTCCACTGTGTACAGGATGCCAGGAGAATGAGAGAGGCAGAGTCCCTGTCCTGTGGAGCTCACTTACATTGGGTGAGAGGGGTATAGACCAGAAAAAAAAACATCAGGTAAACACACAAGATGCTTTAAAATGAAGATAACTGTGTTCTGAAAGCTAGAGGCAGGATGATGGGTGAAGCAGTCATGGGGGGAGCCGACTGAGCTGCGATGTGGAGGGTCAGAATGAGCCAGGCTGAGAGGAACCGGGGGAAGAGCCTGCCTGGCGGAGGCTGGCGAGTATTTAGTGTGTTCAGAGAAGAGAAGAGAAGCCAGTGGGTGGGGAATGGGGCGAGGGGAGGAAGTAAAACCCAGCTCAGTTAGGGCCTGGGAGCTGGGATCAGACTTGGGTTCTTATTCTAAGAGAATTTTAGGTAGGGAGATGACTGTTTTCCTATTAAAACAAAAAAAGCCAAAAACTCCACTAATCTGGCAGCTATGGAAGTAGACAGAGCTCTAGGTAGCTGTGCTTACCTGGTGATTGTGGGTAGACAAGAAGAGAAGTGGGAAGGTCACTGATCTGGCTTTTAGATGTTTTAAGGTGAGAGACCAGGGGTGGCTTGGAGTTGGCACCAGATGGGGCTGTCCAACCCAAAAGAACTTGAGCAGAGAACCAGGCCTGTGTTCCAGCACCCCCCCTCCCCCACCTTCACCTTCAGCCACTGGCCCACGCTATTTGGAAGCTGGATCTTGGAGTCAGATATCACTTTTTGTTCCTGAGAGCATGACTCTGTTGTTCATGGAAGCTTCCCTTCCGATCACTCCTGCATTCTCTCTTCGTGCCAGCGTTGCCCAGACCAAGGTACCCACATGTGCCTGTTATCCCCTCATACACTCAGCCTGGGATTCCATTCTCCCTGCACAAGTGCATGTAGCCAGGCTGGAGCAGAGAGCACCCTGCCTTACCTCAAACACTGTGCTCCCTTCTCCCTCCATGCGGTTAAGTGGTCAGTGAGGCATTGCTTACTCTAGGGCCCAGCTGCAATAAGTAGATTGGGTCCATATATTATAGTGTATCATGCAGCACATGTGGGAGAAAGTACTCAGTGGTGGTCAGGCCATCGGAGTTGAAGTCCCTGCTCTGCCAGTAAATCTATGATGTCTGACAAGTCACATGAGTTCTTCATGCTTCCTCTTCCACATCTATTCAGGATTCAGCCATCTGTTGTCAGCCAGGGCTGACATTCTAGGATTCCACAGGAGTTCTATTTTAATGCCCAAGGAGGTGGTAGTGTGTGTTTCTCTGGGCCCAAATGGGATCTTTCACAACACTCTGCATGCAGGGTGCCTGGCACCTTTAAAAATAGGACGGCTGCCACAGATGTCGAGGAATAGCAGAAGAGGTTCTTGGGAAGCCATTTGCACGGAGATGTTTGGGGAGCATTGAGTAAGGCTTGGCATCACTGCCCAGAAAGAGCAGATGTCTTCCCACATAGCATCTGAAATACAGCCGCCCTGCCATGGTGGCTGCTGGCACAACTGGCACCCACATGGAGTTTCCCAGCAGAGCCTGGTGCTAGAAAGATCCAAATGAGTTGGTCTGTGAAGACTGTCTGACAGGAACCAGGCAGGAAGGGGCTCATCTAACTCCTGCCAAGACCCTGGTCTTCCTATTCTTGACCAGATCCAGATCCCAGCACAAGGGGTCTTATAATTATGGAGAATATCCATGTTGGACATTTGATATTGTCTCTGGGGTGCAGAGCTACAATCATGGGAATAAAAGAAGCAGACAGCCATTTCTCATCTTGAAGCTTGTGCCCCATTACTGGGTCATACTGCTTAGAGCATGTCCCAAATGAATTTTATACATCCTGTAATGATCATGGGGTGAGGACAGCTGTATCCCACTGTTTTTGTGCAATAAGACATCACTTTTTTAAACACAGACTTATAAAATATTCCCTAATTTTTATAACCTTGTTTTGGCCTTCCTTAGTTATTTTGAACATAACTGGAAGCTTAAAAATATGTAAGCGGCCAGGCTTTTGATGACCTCTTAGACCAAACTCATCTTTATGTGCTTTTTTTCCCACTCCATTAGATTCAAACAGTGACAAAGAAAGTCCTGGTGGCACCTCAGTCAGAAGAGGAGGGCAATGTCACCAACTCTGTCGTCTCCCTCTTGACTGAGGCTGCGACAGACGCACCTGAGGAAACAAAGGTGGTTACCAAGAAGGGCCTGGAGTTCAAGGATGGCATGAATGTCTTAGGTAGGCACCCTGGTATTCATCTCCCTGGGGGAGGCCCCTTTGCTTCGTGACAGTGGCCAGCCTTTCCTACATCTCAGCACCTCTGCATCCCTCACTGGCCTCACAGGAAACCAGTCGCTCTGCTGTCCTCTAGATGGAGCAAGAGGCTGTCTCTGGGGAGTGGCCTGAAGATCACTGGGACTGATAGCTGAAAGATTAAGGAAGAGTGAGATGGGCAGAAGCACTAGTCTGTAAACAAATACTGTGCTATCAGGAGTGTAAAGTGTTGGCGTTGGTACCAAAAGGAGCTTATCAAAAGGAGATTATCTTGTTTATTTTTCTGGAATTCCAATGAGCCCCTTCTCCTATCCTGGAGCCTTCTTAACATCCCAGAGGTTCTTTGGCTCTCTTGTTGGATGGGCCAGGTTTGGGTCCCTTATGGACCACTCACTGGTTATCTGACCATAGGCAAGTTGCCCCACTTCTTGAGCTTTATTTGAAAAGTGGGGATGGGATTGGCATTTTTCTTGTAGCTCATTTTGGGCATTAAATGAGATCATGCATGTGGAACCCAGTAATACATGCCATGGGCTTAATTCATGTGAGCTACTGTCATTATTAAAAGTGGGTGGACAGCTAAGGAGCTCCATTAAAAAAAACACCTTCCACAGAAGATAGAGACTCCCCATCGCATGAGTGGCTGCAGTTTGCTCAGTTTACTCCCCACCCACTCCTCACCATAACCCCCATCGAGTATTGAAATGGTGTCCCCAAGACAAAAAGAGGGACATTTGGCCATCAGCTGAGAAAGATGTGAAATCTGGGGAGAGGAAGTATGTTGATTCATGCAAGCAAGATTTCTAAGGATCTGAGTGAGCACTGTTTAAAAATGGATGAACTCAGTGGTCCTTCCACTTTGCCATCTAGGAGATCGAATACCTTTGTCTCCTTAGTAGGGTTGTCAGATAGAATACAGAATGCCCAGTTTTGTGAGTTTCAGATAAACAACAAGTTATTTTTTAGTGTACATCCCAAATATTGCATGGGTCATACTTATACTCCCTCCCTCCCACCAAAAAATAAAATTATTCATTGTTTATCTGCAGTGAAATTTTAACTGGGTATTTTGTGTGTTTGTTTGTTTGTTTGTTTTAAATCTGATAAACGTAAATGTATTTCTTACTCACCCAGAATGGTCAAAAAAGGTAGAGGAGCAGGATTGCTCAGCTTTTGAAAAGCAGAAGCTTCAGTGAGGGAATTGTTTTTGGCCAGGCAGGAAACAGGTTGGGTAAGTGAGAGGGAGGGAGGAGATGCGCTACAGTTGCCAGGCAATGGAAGATCAATAAACACTGTCGACAATCAGTGTGAGGTAAGAGGAGGAAGGAGAGAGTGGAGAATGGGAGAGTTCCTCTGAGACAGAGAGTTTGCAAATATCCTCAGGAGCAGGTCTTGTCTCTCACTGCCCAGATATCTGTGACCCTTTCAGGACTTTCCCAACTGCCCTTGGTTTCCCAAACCCTGTGGTCCAAGTGGCTCCACAGTTACCTATACACTCTGGAGGAGGTTGAAGCCATGAATAATGAAGTCAAAGCTGTGGAGTGAATCATTCAGACGACTTTCAATGTCGTTTCCCGACTCTCAGTGGATTCTGGGAAGTCATGCGACCTTTGACTGTGCTGGGGAGTTTCAACACAACTCACTCCTCTCTCACCCCCAGTGAGCAAGTCTGAGAGGGCTTTGTTCAAATGAAACACCACTGTTCCAGTGAGTTCAATGAGGCAATATTTACAGAGGGGAATGACAAGAGGGACCTGGGTTTCCAAGTGCAGTTTGAGGCTCTTGGAAAGCCAAGGGAAGTCAGACTGTTGAGAAACTTCCCATTTACAAAGCACAGCTGAAAAAAGGTTCTTTCCATGGCTTTCCAAAGGCAGAGATGGTAGCTTTCTTTGTTTTTGGCTTTGGAAAGTCCCAAGGGTCAAGCATTGCAATAAGTAACCACGAAACCCTGATCCTGGCCTCCCACTTCTTTAAAGATTTATTTCTCTCCCAGAAAGCCTCCAGAGCACTTCTGGGCTCCACTCTAATCCCAACTGCTTAAATCAAGTCCTCTGAGAGATTGCTTCTTTAAACATTTCTCTTTCTCTTGTGCTTATAGATATGGCCAATTTCTGCTGTCTCTGCAAAGGGCACTTTTTTATTCCGTTATCAGATTATGATGCTATAATTTACCTGATACAGCTGAAGACTCCAGGCATAACTGGACACAATAGGAAACTGGACATCCAAGGGAATGACTGGAAATTAGGCCTGCCAAACTGGGACAGAGTGGGGGGAGGGGAGGAAAGAGAAGGAATAGAGAAGGAAGAGAAACTGGCTTATACTGTAGTTCAGAGAAAAAAAAAATCAGATGGGCAGCAAGGTCCTGAGGCCAAGGGGACAGCAATATTGTCAAGCAAGTCATCAGAATTGGAGACCCAAGATTGGCAATAATGGGCCTGGAGGTGGGGGGCACATGGTGACTACTAATCAGAAGTCCAGACAGCCCCTACCTAGGCAGTCATGGGGACATCTGTTAGCCAGATAGTGCGCCCATTACCCCGGTTGTGTCTGGGTGAGACTCCAGGCCAGGCAGGGGTTTGGTGAGGAGAGCAAAGCCAGGCCTTGGAGGAATTGAAGTATAGGATAGGTTCCCAGGACTAAAAACTCAGGTGCAGGCAATGAGGCCAAAGCCAACACAGAAATAAGACCCAGGTTGAGTATTGGAGTTGGTCCAGGACCTACCTAGTGCAATTTGATGCTGACATCAAAATGTGGGGACAGAGCTCCTCAAATCCATCTGGCCTGGGGTTAGGATTGGTCTTGGAGGCTAAGGTAGGGCTGGACTTAGATGGAAATCAAACAATGTTAAATGACAGAAGAAGGCTGAGGGGCTAGGAAGTAACCAAGTCCATGTTCTATCTTTAAGATCCTATCCAGCTGAGTGGCGCAGTGGTTAAGTGCTGGCTTGGGAAGCCAGCAGCCCCGGTTCAGCTCCCACATATGAGGGCCAGTGACACTGCCCTAAAAAAAACAACAACAACAACAAAAAATTACAATTGAAAGAAAAAGCATTCGAATCATTTTGACCATGAAAAAAATTGTGATGCATTAATAAATAACAGATTAAGCCCAAATAAACAGGGTCGTTGGGGTTTCCCAACTGTTTTGGATTTCTCTTTACTTTCCATTTGATTTCTCGAGATTCCTCAGCCTTCTCACGTTAGGCACATGGCCACAGAAAAGTTATTTTACATTTAGGATTTTCCTAGAGTGAAACATACCAGTAATGCATGAATTTGGGATAAACACCAAACCAATATAGACATAACCCTGGCAGAGATTTTACTGGCTAATTGGTGGTCTCTGCTATTCAAATATTGGCTCCAAAGTTTGCATGCTAATCCCCAAGTCCCAACAAGCCTTCTTTCATTTATCTATGTACTAATAAAATCTGTTTATACATGATTTCATAAGTGAGGAGGAGAATGAAGAGGGTACTTTTTAGTTTGGAATGAAAATGAATTCCTTTTCTTCAAGGAAACAGCACTGCTGACAGCTCAACTCTCTCAGGTGACAAGTGTTAAGGGAAGCCATCATTACCCAGGGGAAAGGTATTTGCAGGGTGACATCTAATGCTTTTATCTTTTAATGCCTAATTCATGGGGCAGCAGGTGGTGAGCATGTGGCTCCATACATCGGGATTGGTAAAAAACGAGGGAGAAGACACCATACTTTGTAATTTGTCCTTCTGTGTAATGTGATTCACCCAACAGGTCTGATAGGGTTTTTCATTGCTTTTGGCATCGCCATGGGGAAGATGGGGGAGCAGGCCAAGCTGATGGTGGAATTCTTCAGCATTCTGAATGAGATTGTAATGAAGTTAGTGATCATGATCATGTGGTAAGTGGGCTTGTTCTTACTTCTTCCTGGTGGGGGTATGAGAAGGTGTTAGGTTCCCCCAGCAAACACTGGAGACCTCCTAGCAGGAAAGAGTGGGTGGGTATGGACCAAGCAAAAGGCTTTCTGGGAAGACTTTGAGAAAGGGATGAAAATTTCTTTTTTGGAGATTCCCCTAGAAAATGGGCCAGGTAACTATGGCGCATGGGCCAAATCCTATCTGCCACTTGTTTTGCACGGCCTGTGAGTTAAGAATGAGTTTTCTGTATTTATGTTCGCTGAAAAAGAAAAAACCAAAAGAGCAATAATATTCCCCAACACATGAAACTTTTTAAAATTCACATTCAGTGCCCATAAATAAAGTTTTATGAGTACTTGAACACAGCCATAGCTATTTATTCCTGCATTGTCTAGGGTTGCTGTTGTGTTAAACAGTAAACTTGAGTAGTTCTGACCAAGACTGTGTAGACTGTAAAGCCTAAAATAATTACTATTTGGCCCTTTATATAAAGAGTTTGCTGATCCCTGCCTGGAAGAAAAAGCAAACAAAACAGAGAGACAAGCTGGAAAAGCCAATCAGTACTATTGAAGCTGAGCAGTATGGGGAAACACTAAGATAAGCCCAAGCTACTAGGGGTATGGCATGGCCCAGGAAGAACCACTGCTCCAATGTTCTGGTATTCAAAACAATGTATCTCTGACCTGGGTTACTCATGACTCGGATAGAAAAAGAAAGAGGCAGTTCTCAAACCATGCAAGCAAAAGTGACATCGCAAAGAATATATAACTGCAAGTGCCCTTGGAAATCTGGCCTCTGCCTCTAGTTTTATACAAGAGAGGACTGTGGTCTCGACACCCTAAATCTTGATTCTTTAACATCGTGATGATCATTATAATAATAGGACCCATCACTCATTGTTTTTCATCTGCCAAGAACCATGATTGGTACTTAATACCTATCAAATGTAATATCAACAACCCAGCAAAGCTGATTTATTATCCCCATCTTACAGGAAAGGCGATTGAGAGGCTCACTGAGGTGAATTAACTTGCCTAAGATTATGTAGCTAGGAAGAGGAAGAGTTGGAGTTCATGTTTATATCAAAACCCTTGATGGGTATAGGAATGGGATGTTTTTGTTTGTTTGAATCGTCTAAGCAACATTGTCTCCACTTCATTTCATGTGTGTTTATGGTCAGTAGTTCTGAAATCTTGGATAGCCCAGGCGATCATGAGGATTTACTTCTTCATCAAGGAAGCCATGCCACCTTCAGTCCATGGAACTGTCTAGTGTCCTGTACCTGACAGAAAGATTTTTATGTACATTTGTTTCAGACCCTTTTGATGGTCCTCTATGCCTGCCTAGGGAAAAACAAAACAAAAAAACAACAAAAAAAACAACAACAAAAGAAACCCCACCACACATTATTAGACCAAACCACATCTGTGTTCCATTTGCCACAGGAATTCTGGGTTACAAATCCCCCCTCTCTGCATGTCCTAGTTTTACCCACCCTCTTACCCAACCCGCTCTGATCCTCTTCCACTTCTGTGTGTGCCTTCCCCTGAAATTCTACCTTCATTTTCTCTTCTTCTTTCCCTTGGCCCCTACTCCTACCTTACAAGGGCAGAAATCTGTTCTTGGCTTATTATTATTTTTTTTATCTCCACTGAACGGAACTTGGTGATATGCCTGTAGTAAATTCTTAGTAAAACTTCAGGAGTGAGTGGGCTAGCTGAAAGCCACAGGGTCTCAGATCAAGAAGAAGTTCCTTATGAGTTCATGAACCAAATTTAATAGGCCTGGCTCATTCACATCATTGCTTTATTGTACCTTTAAGTCACGGAAAGGATGCTAGTAAAATAATGTGTTCTTTTTGATTATTGACCTGATTCTTCAACTTCCGGGCAATGCCAGATTTCTGAATGTTTCTTTTGTGTGCAGATTTAAAGGCACACGCATGTGATGCTGTAAAAATTTTTAAAGGGTTTTAGACCCATTCTGAACTTGTTGAGAGTTTAATCGATGATAATACATAAAGTAGAATAAGCCTCTTGTTTCCTAGAATTTCTAGCAGAGTGAGCATTGTTACAGTTCCTATCTCTGTATTATGATGCCAGTAACGTGGGCAATGTATGAAAACTCCCTCCGTCATCTGTACCCACGTCATTTCCACGGAGCCCTCGAAAGAAAGGGAATCTTCTAGGAAATCATATGAGTCCTGGGATAAAAAGTAGCCTTTCTTCTCCCAGGGATGGAGGGTGGGCTGGATCAGTTTCCCAGTCACTGAAACCATCACTCCTAAAGATTTAACATCATCTCCCAGGAGATGAAGAACAATTGTGAGTCAGAATTCAAACCTATGGAATGATTTCTGACAGCTGTTCAGTTACCTCATCTAGGCAGACAGTCAGGAGGGTGTTACATGACATGAGATGCCAATGCTATACATTCCTTTCATTCTTTAGCTGTCTTGTTATCAAATGCCTCCACATTTGATAACGGTGTGTGTGAGAAGGTTCTGGATAAAACAACCAACCACTCTTTAACTGAAAGACTCAGAATTCTTGAGTACGCTTCTCTGTGTGGTAGTAAGCATAGTAATAATAGCAAAATATAACATTCAGGAGGTTACTAGTATTCTAATAACTATTATTATTAAATTATAACATAGAGTTATCAAATTCTTCCTATATGCTCAGTACTATTTTGATTACTGTATTGTGCCTATTTACTACTGAGAAGATAATCATTATTACAATCACTGTTAAATCATAACTAAGACTTAACCACATTCCTGCATTATGTTTAATACTATTCCAATTACTTTATACGCATTAGCGCTTTTATTTTTTACAATAATACCTAGCAAAAATAGGTACTTTGGTTAGCCCATTTTCTAAGTGAGGACAGGGGTTACCTTGCCCAGTGTTGCACAGCCCAAGTGATGGGAGTTGTATGAAAATGGTACCTAACTCAACTTCTGTCTGACTTCAGACTGGATTGGATCCAGGATGCTCCTATTACTAGCTGTGTGACTTGAGGCAAGTTAGACACACTCGAAACCCCACAGCCTGACCTGTAAAATGGACTGATCACAGAATCCACATCGTGGAATTGCTGTGAGAAGTGAGTGTAATTGTGACCAACAGTTGTGGAGCATTTCCTATGTTCTGGGATGTACCTAAACACTTTACATGAACTAGTATTATTGTTTTTAAATTGTGATAATCACTTCAAACCATATTTTTGTTTCTTTGTGTTCATGAATTCTTTAAGAAGCCTGCAAGGCCCTCTGATTTGAAGAGAGAGAGAGAGACTGAGACTTTTGATTTCAGTGCGATTTTCATATTCTTATTTTCTCCAAAGTTCTTTAGAATATTTTTTAATCTTAAAAACCTAAACAGAAAGTAACACTTTTTATAATCTTATTACTATAGAAACATAAAGTAAGAAATGAAATCTCTGCTCACTCTTTCGATTCCCCCTCCCAGTTAATCCACCATAACCATCCTTCCATCTGTCCGTCTGTCCATCCATCCATCCATCCATCCATCCATCCATCCATCCATCCTTTCACTCCACAAATATTTCTTGAGCTTTTCTTTAATGCCAATGACAACTTTTGGCATTGGCGATATAATGGTGAACAAGACAGAGAAAGACTCCTCCTGCCCTCGTGGAGCTTACATTGTACTGAAAGGAGAGGAAGTACGAAAAAGGAAGCAAATAAGAATTTAGATGGCAACCAATGTACAATGTCAATAAACATGGAAACAGGGTAGAGAGTGATGGGGGATGGAAGTGAGGAATGAACTCTACCAGGGAGATTCAGGGAGGGCTATCTGGGAAAGGGACCTTTTTTTTGTGGGGAAGAGGAGGTGCAGAGACTTTTGATAAAGACCTAAAGAATGAGAGGGAGGCAGCTCTATGAAGAACCAACAGGAGAGTTTTCCAAGGGGTAGCAGACAGCAAGTGAAAGTTTTCTGAGGGTCAGAAGGAAGGTCTGAAGTGGTTGAAGTGTGGCTGGGCAGTAAGGGGGCACGGCAAGTGGTGAAGTTGGAGAGGTGGGCAGGAGGCATATCCCACAGGGCCCGTAGGTCCCTGTGAAGAATTGGGGTTTTATTTACTTGTAAAAGCAAGTCCCTGGAGGGTTAGGAGCCTGGGGGCTCTATGAACTGATTTTTATTCTATCCTAATGAAAAGTTCTAATCCACATATTGTAACTCTCAGCAAAAGTCACTCCTTGGGTAGTCAGAACACCTCTCCTGAGGTGGATTGGGCAAAAGGGAGATTTGCGTTACTTCCTGAGCCTGAGTACAGACAGCAACTTTAAATAATTGGAATGTATCTTTAACTCTTGATTGATGGGCAGACTCTTCCAATTCTGAGTTCCCTTGGGATCCATCCCAGCCTGGCAGACTGGTGCTGTGATTGGAAGCGCATGGGACAGAACCAGAGAAGCTTTATGGTAGAACTGAAAAAGTCCCCCCACTTACCTCCACTCCAGGTGTCTGGCCCACCATCTGTCCTGTGCCTGGAAATCCTCAATTAACTACTTTAGTGGTTTTAAGACCAAAGACCCTGAATAAATGGGAGGTGAAGTAAAATCCAAATGCTAACCAAGTAATATCTGCATTTCATCAGATGTCCATCAGATTTTAATCCTGGAAACACTGGCTTTCAAACATGTCAGAATTCCCTGGGGAATGTATTTAAAATAGAAATGCCCCAAGGCCGGTTACTGGAACTTCTAACCTGATAGGTATGCGGCGGGCCCAGGAAACCCATATTGTTACCAGACATGCCAGGTGATTCCGAAGCAGGTGTCTGAATACACAGAGACACTGACTGAGTTCTGGACATGTTAAGTGCTGTATATGAGTTTGAGTTTGTGGAGTAGAGAGTAGACTTAAAAGGGGCATCTTGGTGGGAACCTTAGGGTGACAAAAGCTGAGAGGTACAAAGTAGGCAGAGGCAAGAAGAGATGATTCAACAGTGAGAAAAAGGCTTGACAGGCCAGCCCTGTATGAATCAGTCGCTTTGAAACCAGTACACAGAGCTGAGGATACAACCATCCACTCTCTCCCCCAGTTCTATAGTCATGTCCTTCTAATTTAAACACTGGTCTGACACTTACTGGGCATCATTTGGCTTCAGAACGCTCATGGAGTCCTGAGCCTCTTCATGCACTTTGGTTTATGGCTTTGATTGTTTGCCTCAGCTCAGAAGCGTTGAGTGGTGACCTTAGACCCTGTTTATTTGACTTTTCTTTTCCATGAACTGTCATTTTCCATGAGATAATGAAGTAATACGGGAATGCAGCAACTCAGCTTCTGAGTGGAGGCTTTAAGTTACTTGTTTTGAAAGCAGGTGCAGGGAAGTCATGGCCCTAAAAGGCATCGTAGAATGAAAATTCTTTCCTTCTCCTGATTCATGCTCATTCTAGTTCCAGAAACAAAGTTGTTCCTGTCAACTAGAGCCCCTGCTTGCTATATTTATTTCCCCTAACACTCTGCCTTCTGGCTGTTGACTATAATTTACAGTGGGAACTCACGTTTCTCCCAGTGAGCCTAGTGCTCCGAGGTAACCTGTTACCTCCCTCTTATCCATTTGGCTTTGGTTCACATGTGTTCTCCAAAAGGACTTCATAGCTGATCTTGTTTGGCAAAGAGACTTGAAAACGTTTTCTTTCCATTCGACCAATTGCATTGTCCCAAAAGAGCAGGAAAATTGGATGGCACCCAAAACAGCTCATATTTGTATTTTTCTAGAGCTCTTGAAAGGGTGATTGGTGCTTCAGAAAGAATTAATCTCTCAGCTTATGAAGATAAATGTTTGTTGGCTTTATCAGAAGGTTCATTCTGCTCAGTTATTTATAATCCCAGGGAACAAATTGCTGGCCCCTGAGACTACCCCACTGATCTACGTGAGGTGTTGTGACTACAGGCACGCCAGGAGAATGTGAAATGGCGGGAAAGCCAAGGGTTTAATGACATGATTCCATAATGCCTGTGGAAGCAATCGTTAAGCATCAGCCAGCCTTTGCCTTAGGGAAAGGAGAAATGGAGTCTACAAGCTAGGTGCTCATTGAGATGAGAGCAGCTATGCTAAAGTTTTAACTAATTAGTGTCAGTTACAAATCACCTCTTTCGGGGAGACGTTTCCTCTTGAGAAAATATTTTGCTTACAAAAGCCTCCACAATTGGATGGCAGTCACCTGTGAGATGTTTTAGAAAGCTTCATTTACTCAGACTTGACTCCTTAAGCATGGGTGATGTGAGGACATGGTGTGTATGTATGAAAACAGAACATACAAGGATCCCTCGGTCAGGAGTCAGAGATGTACTAGTGCTGACAGGGATGGGAGAACGATTGCTGACAGTGTACATATATGCATGCTCAAAAATGTAATCCTTGCAGCAACACTATGAGGTTCAAGATGGCCTCTCTGAGACTTGATTTGCACATCTGTAAAATGGGAATAAGTCACTCACCAAGGTCATAGAGCTGGTAAATGGCTGGACAGTCTCTGTGTCTTATGGAATTGAGTATACAGGACTCTCATATACTCCTCACAGTTTTTCTTTAGCCTGGTAAGAGCGTGCTTCAGGCACAATTGCAAACAAAAAACAAAAAACAAACCTGGCATTGGTGCTGTCTCCCTTTCATGATTCCCTTATACCCATTGGGAGGGAGCCTTATCCTGGGATTTCATTTTCTCCATGGTTGTTCTCACAACTACATTCATACTTCTTAAAAGCATATCAAGCTTTTCACAAACATTTTCATTTCAGTCAGAAAATGTCACAGGCTGAACAAGTTCGTGCTCCAACATCACCAGATTGGGCACCAGAAAAGGGATGCTGCCAAACATGCGAAACATACACTCAAGATGAGAGAGAATGTGGTTAGCATACCCAGGAGTGAGGACAACAGTCAATTGTTTCCAAGCTCTCTATAAAACACTGATAATATGGAAATATAAAATAAGTTTATATAGGATAAATTGGTAAACGGTAAATTGTCTGCTTAGCTATGAAGAGATGCAATTGCTGATTAAAGGGAAGTGGTTTGGCTTGGTAAGGAGAAAAAAAAACAGTCATAGAGTTTCTCAGATCTGAGATTGTTCTCCTCTGATTGCTCTCTTGGTCTTGGGCTGGTTATTTAACTTTTCCCAACCTCAATTTCCTCATTTGCCAAATAGGAATAATGATGCCTAGATTTTAGGGTTATGGTAAGAATTAAATGAGGCGATGTAGATGGAGCTCTTCATTAGAGAGACAGCATTATTGTTAAGTATGGAAAGAAATACTTTCAGACTTAGAAGTGATGAAACCACATTTCTCTAAATGTACTCTTTGGCTCGTATAGTTTTCCTATTTTGTTCTCTCTCTCTCTCTCTCTCTCTCTCTCTCTCTCCCTCTCTCCCCCCTCCTTTATTCCCTCCCTCTCTCCCTCTCTCCATCCCCCACCTTTTAAATATATTTCCTAACTTCCAAGGCAAAAACAAGGCTAGTTTACAAAATACCAGTTTATAGCTTGGCCAAACTCTAATGAGCCTTCTCAGAAGCTCAAAATTTGTTCCCAGTTTTCAACGAAGGAACTGTGGAAAGACAAATCCAACAAGATTCTCAAAGACTTAACCTATGTATCTCTCAACTTTTAGCTTGGTGCTTACCGAAGAGCTAGTAAAGCATGTCTGCCCTATTCCTAAACATCTGCTGAACAACAAAATTTGTCTTTGGATGTTTTTCATCAGAACAGGGGCCACCAGAGGCATGGGACAGATCTCTGATAATGCAGAAGTAAAATGTAGCATCTACTGGACCTGATGGCCCTCTTTCAGCAAAATTCTTTGTACAGAAATGCAAAGGGTTTTCATCAGGGTGCAGTAACATAGGAGGGCCCGGATGTAAGTTCTGAATCCCATAATGATTGCTTCAGTGTTTTTTCTTTTTTTTTCTTTTATGTTTTTCAGGTACTCTCCCCTGGGTATTGCCTGCCTAATCTGTGGGAAGATCATTGCAATCAAAGATTTAGAAGTGGTTGCTCGGCAACTGGGGATGTACATGGTCACGGTGATTGTGGGCCTCATCATCCACGGGGGCATTTTCCTCCCCTTGATTTACTTTGTAGTGACCCGGAAAAACCCTTTCTCCTTTTTTGCTGGCATTTTCCAAGCTTGGATCACTGCTCTGGGTACCGCTTCCAGGTAGAGCACACAAGGAATTACCTTTCTTTCTCTCTGCTCACTCTTTTACTCTCTTTGCCACTTCTCTTTTTCAAAATCCTCCAATCACAAAGTTCAATGAGAACACTTTTCACTTATTATTAAAATATTTTCGAAAAAGGTGAATCCTTTGTATCTTTGGTTCCTTCTAGGAACTTCTGTTCTTTCTGATGAACATTTTTGCTGGTAAGCAACTGCGTTTTTGAAATGTGATCTCATATTAAATGTCAAGGATAAATGCATGTTACTGATTTACATGCTTCGTTTATCACATACAGCGTTAGGTTAGTTTTGTTTTAAATGTTTTCCCAAATGGTACAACAGAATATTATCCTATTTAAGAAATTCCCCACCTGTGATTGTGATTTGAAAAATGCTATCACAAAATATCATTCTATTGTAGTAATGTTTCAAAAGTAAGAGAATGAACTTTTACAGGGTAAATGGTATATTAGGTAAAATTTTTCAAGCAAACCAGAAACTAATCAATCTTGGACCTATGCATGAACCTCTAATGGATCATTCTGCCCCACTGATTTTTGAGAAACTCAGGCTGGCATTGATTTGACTTGACATTGACTGGGAGTCAGTTCCTTCTTTATGACCTAGTTCTGGTGCCCAAGAAGCCAACAAAGACTCCAGAGATAGACAGAGAAAAAAAATTTTTGGTATTACCTCGGACTGAATTTAGCAAAAACAAATAAAAACAAATGCATAAGAAATGCCCAGCAATTTGGAATTTCAAAGACTAAAGGAGTTTTATTTTTTCAGTCAATAGTTATTTGTATTTCTGCAAATGTACCCTTGAGCCACAAAGACTGAGGTCATAAGCAGTTGGCAGGGAGGCAAGCAAACCCATAGTTCACTGTTATTTCTGCAGTCACAGGTTGTCAGGTCCTTGCTGCAGAGCCTGTAACCATGATTTACCAGGGAGGTGACCGCTCCGTGACACAGGGGGACTGCTGTTCCAAGGCTACTGAGCAGGCAAGTCAGGTTTTGCTTAAGTGACCTAACAGGCAAATAGCAGTGACTGCCTAGGAAGCCAAATTACATTTCCATCTTGCAAATTAATGAGAAAGTGATACCAGTAGAAAATGGGGTTTCAGGGAAAATCTGAGATATATACCATCCTAGGAATCTAGATTCTGCATTCAGTTTCCCAAGGTAGAGGTAAACACTCCCAAATTTGCTTTGTCTTTTTTGGGGGCTATCAATGTCCGATGGCTAAGTATCTCTATCCATTAAGATCCTCTCTCTTTAGTGAAAAAGTAAACCTTCTTCTCCTCCAAATGTAAAACCAATTATGTTTAGTTTTATTGTAGTTTTGTTTTCTGATTGTGAACATGGTATTTGCTCATTGTGAACAAGTTCAGATGATAAACAAAATTTTGAAAGAAAAAATGAACATCACCTGCTGTTCTATCACCCAGTGATAACTGATAGTAACCTTTATTTAATCTTTGCAGTTATATATCTGTCCAGTTCTTACTATGTGTAGATATTGTAAGCTGCTATTTTTCATTAATCAATATATCATAAAAGTTATACATGTACAGATCTTTCTACTGTTTTTAAAACTGCATAATAGTACACTGTATCTACTATAACACAACCCCATCTCTATGCCGTGATGTTCATTTAAGACATGTCTATTAAACCAAACTGTGATAAGCTTCCTTGTAAATATATCTCTGCAAGTTTGTCTGATTATCCCCTCAGGATAAATTTCTAGAAGTGGAATTTCTGAATCCAATGGTAAGCATATTGACAGTTTTAAAACGTATCACCAGATTGCTATTCAGGAAAGTACATCAGTTTAAATGCCCACTATGTGGGTGTGAGTATGCCTTTCACCACTTACTCACCAGCATGGGCTATTATCAGTCACTTTAATACTTTCCAGTCTTATTGATGAAAAATGATCTCATTGAACTTTCATTCCTTTGATTATGAGTGAGTGGAAACATTGTTCTGTCTTTTTATTGACCATTCTGCCCTCTCCTCCCTGACTTTGTGAATTGTTCATGATCTTAATTTCCTGTTGGGATATTCATCTTTTCCTGATTAGTTCTCAACTCTCTTCATGTATCAAAATATTATCTCATGTGTCATGTTAAAAATAATGTCCCTCTCTACTTGACATTTGTCTTAAAAATTTATAATACTTTTTGCCATTAGAAGCTTTTAATTTGTATGTTGTTGAAGCTGTCAGTGTTTTCCTTTAGTATTTAGAATTTTGATTTTGCTCAGGGACATCATGAAAGATTATAAAATATTACTTTACATTTTCTTCCAGTACCTTTATGGTTTTGATCTTTAAGCTATGTCAAAAATATTATTTTCTTTTTTTTTTGAATAAGTAGACAATTATCCCAATACCTTTATAGACAAGGTAAATTTTAAAGGCATATGGATGGCCGAAATTTGTATTTAAATCAGATAAATGTTTGCATTTTTTGACCAAGGCCACAAGTGTTAGACCCATTTCTCCTCTTTACCCTGTATTTCATTTGATAAAAAAAAAAAAAAAAAAAAAAATGTGGTTTTAATCTTCAGTTAATATGTGGATGTGGAATTTTTTATTTTTTAAGAAAAAAACATCAGTGTGGCAGGAATCATGAACTAAGAGTTAATGGTGACATCAAGACTAGAGAGAAAAAATGTAAAGCCCCAGACAGCCAGCTAAACATCCTTTCTGCCTCCTTTGACCTGGTAGTGAATGGGGATGTGGAGAGGGTTAACCTTCTTTCTCAGTGGCCGCTGAGGCTGATGTTAGGGAGGCAGATGAAGGGGGAGCGGCCTAGGATGCACCTCTCCATCTCCCTCCAGCTTCAGTGCATGCTATTAAAGCTAATCTGGAAAATAACAAAAAGAATCTCAAATATCTGATAGTTATTATTAGCAACATTTGAAGACAGTCATATGACCATTGAAGCAGGAACCAAAACAAAAAAACAAAAAAACAAAAACCAATGTTAGAATGTGGGAAGGGCAGGAAAGAGTTAAAATGCCCAAGTCCCAGTTTGAATTGGTTGAGGGTATATAGAGTTTTAAGACATAAAGCATGTTCAGTATAGAAACTGAGGACATTTTCATCAATTACTTACCCCAATCTATGTCATTGTTTCAAGACTCCTTTGACAACATTTTGGGAAGATGCATGCAATAATAAAAATTAACGTATTCCAGTCCCCCCAGAGGGCTGACCTTAGATTCATACCATTGAGAATCCTGGCCAACAAGCACAACTGAACAGCCATCTCAGACCAGGCATGGTGTCCTGGCAATGGTTCAAAGTGGTCCTAGGAAAGGGCCGGGAAGGATGAGAGGAATAAAGGGACACTAATTTCTCATTAAAAAATGCTGGGGCATCCAGCCAGGCATGATGGCATCCCCACATGTGAAGGAGGCCAGACCTCAAATTCTCCAAACATTTATTTCTTCATCCCATCTAAGACCAAGGAGGAGGTGTGAGACAGACTCCTGACCTGATATCACAAAGCATGTTCCGTAAGGTGACTCTGGCTTCCCTACGGTTGTAGTAGAACCTTGTTGACCCATAAGCATTTGATAAAATGCCGATTTAGGTGACCCTAAATTTAAAGTTTCCATTTCGGTTCTGTATTTCACTGGCTTCCCTGAAGCTAATGGTCCTCTCCCGCTCTCTGTGAAACCAAAACTGCAGGTGTCTTTGTCCAGCTTGGCTGGAGCCCTAATTCTGACCAGTAGAAGGAGGAACTATGACTAAGGATATAAATGCAAGAGAGAAAAATCATACTTTGTGGGTTTGAGTAGGGGGGAAAAAAAGGAAAAAAAAAAAAACCAAACAAACAAGAGAATGGACCACAAAACACTCCCATGGCAGTTTGACGGTTCAGCATTGCTTTCCGTGTTACTTAGACTTTGAAACCAATCCACCTACCCTCGCATGCACCTCTACCCACATGAAAATAATATTCTGGCATCAATAACCCTTGTCTTTACAGGTCTCCTATTTTAGAAGACACATGAACATGTCAGGAATTCTGACTTTTGAGGCTGGGTCATGTGGTCATTAATTTGCATCCCACACCTGGGAGGAGTGGGGGTGAAGTCACTCCATACTGGGTCTTTGATTTGCTACCAAATACATGCTTTCCTGCCCTATGTTGGTGGCCATTTATCAAGGCGTTAGACTGTAGGTTAGGGTCCCCAGTGAATTGCTAGAAGCCCTGCTTCAGGCTGAGTGTGCTTAACGTTTGTCCAGAATCCTAAAAACTAGCAGGCCAGCTCCGAGCAGTTCCCAGGGGCTAGATGCAAACCATGTAGTCATCTTGTTGCAAACAGCATTTCTAGCATGAAATTATGGGTCATTCAAAAATTCCTCATTCTGTTTCCCTGTTGACAGCTGATTCCTTTCTGACACTTTTTTTTTTCTTGCAGCCCAATTAATGTGGGCAATTAGATGGGCTTCAGTACTAATCCAAGATGGAAACAGTGACCAAAGGAAAAAGAGAACTTGAAGCCCTGAGTAGATCTCAGAGACCAGAACCCACAAAAATATTTTGGTGCCTATTAGAATCTTAGTAAGCTTGAATTTGAGCCTCCAAATGGCTGGGTTTTAATTTGGCTCCAGACACTGATTTTTTGCATGTCACATTGCTTGATTGGAACAAAAGAACAAAAACTTTGTGGTGGCATTCCAATTTGTGCTTGGTCCTGTTCCTAACTCTCTTGCGCGCTCTCTTTCTCTTTCCCTCTCTCCCTCTCCCCCCCTCCCTCTTTTTTCCTCTCTCCCTCTCCCCCCTCTCGTCCTCTTTCTTCCTCTCTCCCTCTCCCCCTCTCTCTTCTCTCTCTCTCTCTCTCTCTCTCTCTCTCCCCCCCTCCCTCCCTCTCTCTCCTCTCTCTCCCTCTTGCTCCCTCTCCCTCTCCTCCCCCTCTCTCCCTCCCTCTCTTGCTCCCTTCTTCCCTACTTTAGTGCCGGAACTTTGCCTGTCACCTTCCGTTGCCTGGAAGAAAATCTGGGGATTGATAAGCGTGTGACCAGATTTGTCCTCCCAGTCGGAGCAACCATTAACATGGATGGTACAGCCCTTTATGAAGCAGTGGCTGCCATCTTTATTGCCCAAATGAATGGTGTTGTCCTGGATGGAGGCCAGATTGTGACTGTGAGGTGAGTGGAGTGGGTGAGGTGAAGCACTGAAACAACCTTTTACCATATCCCCTTCCACACTAACTGCATTTGACAGGGGCCACTTGAATTTCCATTCTTCTAGTACAAAAATGATGAAGTAAATGACAGAGAAGAGAAATTACTGGCAGTCTCGAAGGGAAAAGATTGCAAGCAGGATCATGCTAATGCTGTCTGTTTGTGTTACACATGAAAATTGCTTTGGAAACTTGATACTATTTGAATTTTAACAACCCTGTGATATAGCAAGGCAGTTATTTCTATGCCCATTTAATAGATGAGGAAGCACAGGCTTCAAGGGCTTGGAAGTTTATCCAAGACTAATACCATTAGTAATGAGCCAGTGGTGCTGTAACTGGGGCTGACGTCATCTGACTCTGGATCTAGTTTTTCTTTCATTAAAATATGTTCCTTTTAGCATTCCGGGGGGTGATGGCACAAATGATGAAATATTGAAAGGAAGAGATTCCTCAATACAACATAAAACATTTCATTACAAATAAATAGCATGTATTTTTGTTTTTACTGAAGTTATTTTTACTATATGTAGTCATCATTTAAAAATTCAGAAAAAACACTTTCCCAAGAGGTCATTAAGAACACATCACTTCTCCATAAACTTTAAAAAAAGTCACACCTACTTGCATATATTAATTTATATAATTCTCACAGCCACCTTATAAATTATGTATTTGCCTTTGTTAGCTCAGGCTGCTATAACAAAATGCCATATAGATTGGATGACTGAAACAGCAGACGTTATTTCTTACAGTTCTGGAGGCTGAGAAGTCCAAGATCAAGGTGCTGGCAAATTCAGCTCCTGATGAATGCCCTCTTCCTGGCTTTCATATGACCTCCTTCTCACTGTTTGCTCACATGGCCTCTCCTTGGTGCATAGAGAGAGATAGCTCTTGTATGTCTCCATCATGAGAGGTCCACCCTCCTGATCTCATTACCTCCCAAAGAAGGACACAACTCAGCTCATAGCAGTACTATAGAGGACCCTCAGTTTCCTCATTTGTATAATGGGGACAATAATCACACATTCTAAGGGGGTTCAGAGCATTGTGTCTGCTACACGGTCGCCTGCCAATAAATCTTAGCTACTAATATTGCTACTGACAATAATGCTCAATAAAATACAATATTCCTAGAATATGAAAGAAAAATGTGACTGTGATGTAGTGAGGGAAAACATGCTTCAGGTCAAGGTATCAAGCCTTCTAAATCACAACCTCACAGACTGCATGTCAGACTGCCAACCTTCCTTCCTTTAAAACTCAGAAATGAAAAGGGCTCCTTGAAGAAGTTCCCACTTTTGAAGCCAAGCAAAGATCATTTCTGGTCCCTGAATTCTTGGTCTTGAAGGCAACCACATTTCCCATCAAGTTCACACTATTAGATGAGAACTTAGAGATCGGAAAATGGACCGGTGATGAAGTGATTGGGATTCATTCATTCTTAGAGTGTTCAATGTGGGGAGGAGGGATCAAGGGACATCAGGAGCCAGCATGGCATTGGAATCAAGCTGACAAGTGTTCAAATCCCAGCTGACCATGTTCAATCTATGTGACTCTACATATCTCCATTCATCTGATCCATGGATTCTTCATGTGGAAAGCAGGTACTACCCTATGAGCCTTGCAGGGCTACTGTGAGGTTCTGTGATCACATATGTTCAGTACCTTGCACAGGACCCAAGAACCAGCACTAGAGAAGTGAGCCAGGGTGCGGAAGGACAGAAAGAGCAAAAAGGGATAAAAGAGTTGAGGGGTGATCACTGCCCAGGGAGCTACTGTGGGACTTAGAATTGCACAGACACTCCGCCCATGAGGGCATGAGTAGGGTGGAGGAACCAACTGCCAGGAAGCATTCTCTTTATAGGATTTGTCACACACACCCAAGAGGTGACCATGCAATGTGGCCACAGTGCAAAGGGTTGTGTAAGAGTGACTCATAACAGAAGCAACTGATGTTGTGGATAAAACAGTTGAGTCCAAGATCGTTGGAACATGGGAAATTCCCCTTCCTTGGCGCTCTATCCATGTCAGGGAAATAGCTGAGAATTCCCACCTTCCAGCCCTTGGGGCTTTAGGGAAGTTTGCATTGTAAAACAGCTTCACCCTGTGGAGATTTCCTCATAAGAAGAATAATTAACATTTTTTAGGGGCTTGCAAAGTGCCTGACCTCTTCTGAATGTTTTTTATTTATAAGTTCCTGAGGACTCCATGAGTGAGACACAGTTGTTATCTCCTTTTTCACAAATAAGGAAATCAAAACACAGAGAGGTGAAGTTGCCCTAAATTATGTGGTTAATAAGTGGTAGAGCTGGGATTTGAACCCAGGTCATTCAACTCCAGAACCTTCAGTAATAATCACAGCACATTGCTGCCTCCTATGATCCACATGGATCCAAGGAAAATGGAGTTCTCTAAACCCTGACACCAGCTTCATATTGGTGGGGTAGGGAAGAGCACGGATGCATTCTGTAGATCCCACCTGGAAGAGGTGTCTTCACAGACCTAAGTGTGGAAGGATGGCAATATGGAAAAATAATGCAAACTGCAAAACATCATGGGGTTCTCATTTCCTCATTTGTGAGATTAGATAAATTCAGGTCCCTCCGAACTGTAAGACCCCAGGATTCTGTACTTGGTCATATCGATGGACTAGACTTGGTTAACAGTTTAGGAGCCTGATTCTTCATTTGGAGCTGAAGGAGCTACTCTAAAAACTCTAGAATGTTACTACTGCAAAGAAATCAGCCCTTCCCCCATTTGATACTCAAAAGCAAATTGGTAATCTGTATTTTCAGAACCATCCTTCCATTTAGAAATGACAGCATTTATAAATGGCATCCAGAAAGGAGGAGAAAAAGGCACTGCCCTTTGCTGGGCCACAGAGGATCCTGATGTCTCGACAGGGAGCTTGAACCTTAGATTAAACACTCTTCCAGAGACAACTTCAAAACGGTGCTGTGTACCCTTGGTATTGCTTGGAAAGCAAATAATGAGATTCTTCAAAAAGAAAACCTCCGGTGTTTCATTATCATTTCTTGGCACCCTCTGTCCGGATAATGGATTTTCCAGGTCCATGATGAAACATCCAGGCATCTGACGCTTAATGTTATTTGGAATCTGTTGATTTGTTCCCTTGCTGTCCACTCAGTTGGGTCTGGATATTTGCTATTTTGAGTTCTCATGTTAATATTGGCAATGGTCTTCTCAGATGCTTGCCACATCATCCTAAAGGCTCACAGTGACATAAAGGCCTCAGCAGAAACGAATGCAGTGGTGTTCCCATGGGAGGATTAGGGGTGATTTGATTTTCTTCTTTAATATTTCCTTACCTGTTTTTAGAGGCACGCTTACCTTTGTTGAGCCCTGTGATGTTTTAGGCTAATTGGATATGATGATGGGGATAAGGTTCCAATCCATGAAATTATAAGCCTCCATCACAGTTGAACAGAATCCAAATCGACCCTAATTCCTGGGTCTTGGTACTTTACATTTCTCTATTTCTTGGGAAGGAAAAAGGATTTGACTGCTGGGAAAATTAGAGCTTAAAATTACCGGAGATGGTTTTGGCAAGGTCTCTTTCTCTTCCCATGACCTGGCCTTCTCTGTTTTCACAGTCTTACCGCCACGCTGGCGAGCGTTGGCGCAGCCAGTATCCCCAGTGCTGGGCTGGTCACCATGCTCCTCATACTGACAGCCGTGGGCCTGCCGACAGAGGACATCAGCCTGCTGGTGGCTGTGGACTGGCTGCTGTAAGTGCTTGCAGATGGGGTTCTGCTGGGGACATGAGTGCTGCCTCCAGGGATGGGCAAGATGCATGGCTGCATCTGTGATCTTAGCCAATCCCCATTGCAGCTTCCCTCGCTTCCTCCGCCTCTTGTCCCCTCTAACATTTAATGAGGGCCTACTTGGGAACCAAAGAAGGAAAAGATGGAATCTTTGAGGGCGTCACAGTCTAGTGGAGGAATCAGCTAAATCATAATGGAGCTAAAAGCTAGGCAATAAGGAACCAACTACTGATGCATGCAAAGGACCTCAAACCATTAGGTTGAGTGAATGAAGCACAAAGAAGTACAGAGTGCATGATTTCATTTATATGAAGCTCAAGGAAAGACAATAACATCTCTAACAATAGAAAGAGACTAGTGGTGGCCTGAGCCCAGGGGTAGGGGTGTGAGGATTAACTGGGAAGTGGTTAAGGAATGAGGATTAACTGGGAAGTGGTGAAGGAACTCTTTAGGAGTGATAGAAGTGTTCTATATGCACAGGTATGCCCAGATATCTACATTTGTGAAAACTTAGGCATTTAAAATGGGTACATGTATATAAATTACTCATCAATAAAGTAGATTAAAAGATAGCACACACATAAAAGGGTGGTGATAGAGAGGGGTGCCTCCCAGGGATGTGAGGGGCAGAGTGGAGAAATCAGGAGATGGTGAGAATAGCTATTGAATCTGAGTTCTCACTATGTGCCAGCTACTATACTGAGCAGTTTACATCTTCCTCTTACAACCCCTGAAATTTTGGTGTTACTACTCCCATTTTATAGATGAGAAAACTGAGGTTTAGGGAGGTAATGTGACTTGAAAGTGAACGGAGATTTGCCCCTAGGTCTGCTTGGTTTTGGAGGCCACCATATTCATAATCATGGACGTAGTCAAGCTTTTAAGGCAGTAATAGTGCCATTATATATGAATTATAACTGGTAGGTAGAAGTTACCCAGGTATACCTGGATGGAGGGGGAAACAGGGCATTCCAACCAAGGCCAACCTGCACAAAGGTTCTGAGGCAAGCGTGCAGGGACCTATGGATGGGTGAGTGTTGTTGGAGCACAAAGTGTGAGGCAGAGAGTGATGACAGGTGACGCAAGATGGACAGCCTCAAACGCCATGCAGAGAAGCTTGAACTTGACTCTATACATAGCCCAGCTACCTTTTTCCAGTGAAGGACATTTTCCTAGTGTACGACACTCACTGTCCATTCATAAAGGTAGGCCAGTCTAGCCAGATGGCCCCCAATACGGAGGTTAGAAACAATCCTTGCTGAGGGACCATTCGGGGTCTGATGTTCTGTGGGATGTACTGATGCTTTCTGTCCAGCCTTGAATCTGCATGGCAGGGGCTGGGGGATGCCATTGACTTCAGTGTCAGTGGCGCAAAGGAAGTGCTGGTGCGGAGGTTCAAGGCCAAAGTACCCACACATTTTGTTAAATTGCCCCACATGCCAGTGACGTTTTTTTCTGATAGGCATTGGCCCAGATTTTAAGAGCCAGAGCCCCATTTTATGGACTTGAGTTTCCTCAATGCTGAAATAAGTTCCTTCCCCTTATATTCCCCCTTTCAAAGAGAGACACATGCAAGTGGCTGAAGGAGCAAAGGGTATTTGTGAAGGCTAGAAGCAAGCCTGGGCTGTCCATAAAACTTGCCTGCCACCGAGGTTTACATTAGAAATGAGAAGAGCCTCCCTGAATAGAATCTCCTCAGCTCAGGAGAATGGTGAGGAAAGTCAGGGATCTTCCTGACTCGTTCTTTCATCACCAGAAAAGTGCTCTGGAAATGCCTTTAGTGGGAGGGTGAAGAGCACATGAAATAACCTCTTATCTGATCTGCCAGTCTCTCAGCTGGTGCTGGCGGTGGTTCTCTGTGCTAGTGTGGTGGTTCTCTGGGCCCTGTGCTGGCCCTGAGGGCAGCCTTTCTGCAAACAAGACAGTCTTGGGGCAGCTGAGATTCGGTGGTGAGGTGGGGTTAGAAGAATTGGGGGAGAACAGGGTGCAGGAGACAGAAGAGTGGGGTAGGATTTGGTTGGTCAGGACGACAACGGTGAAATGAAGATATTGGCAACAGTTAGGGGACAGAACACACAGTAGGGGTTCAGTAAATGCATGTTAAAGTGAACCACAGAATTGCTGCATGATAACCAGAGGCCGCTCCACCAAGAAGACAGAGGAAGCTATTACAATCTCATCTACTTCTGTGACTTTTGCTCACTGAGGTCTCCACCTTTTTGCCCCTTGAGCCTCTCATACCTGTGTTGTGATCAAGCCTGCCTTGCCTGCTGTGACAATATTGCCACATTTTTTTCTTGGGCTTGTATCTGAGGCCTGAAATTCACCATCAGAGATTCATCTTTTAAGAAAACTATAATGCAAATGCCTTTGAGTGGAAAATGCAGTAATATTATGAAGGCAAGGAGCTGATATTTGGTGGGGTCATAGTGGTCTTCACATCTGTTGATAATTAATCCTGAAGAGACTGATGAAACATGGAATCTGAAGGGTTAAGCCTCTCAGCCTGGGGCACCCCACCCCACACAGCTCCCTAGTTAGTACCAAACAGATCTAACAGTGGGGGAGGGGGAGCAGAGAGGGCCAGAGTTGGAAAGGTTGGGAAGACAGAGCCATTAGGGTCACCCCTGGTTCTACATACTACATAGAGGATTCTTTGTTTCAACTGTTATTTTACCCCCTCCCAGGATTAAAACAAAACAAAACAAAAGGCCTAAGTGGGGACAAATGGGGCATGATCAAGGTCTCAGCTGCTCTTAGAATTCAAGTCCTCCCACCCCAGTAGGTCAGCCATTGTGGGCCTGGTCTTCTTGGCATCTTGGCAGCCATTTGCTTCCAAACCTGTTGGATGAGAGTAATATCATGAAACATCCCAGGCCTTGCCTATTTCTGACCTAAATGTTAGCAAATGGACTAGGGGGGTGGGGCTCTCCCTGAGCACCCCACACAGGTGCTCACATGCTCATGCTTGCATGGAGAGCAGAGTGTCCAAGCTCCAGAGCTGAAACGTGCCAGCAGAAGGGAGTTGGCAGAACAAAGAAAATGATGAGACATTGGGATTAACTATATTGATGACATTGTATATGAGAAAACTTGATCCCAGGCTGGCGCTGGAAAGGAAGGAGGGAATAAGGAGCTGTCCTATAGTTCTGGGGCCTGATCTCAGATGGAGGGAGGCTCTGGTCATCAAAGGAAGAGGGGCAAAGAGGCAGGTGCCCTGAGGGTGAGCTCTGCACTTACTCTCTGTAGGACTTCGGGCAGGTTGCTTACTCTCTGGACCTCAACTGTGTCATGTGTTCCATGGGGACAATAACTTACCAGCTTGAAAGCAGAGTCTAAACCCAGTGTCCTCAAGTGCCCTTCTCATTTTAAGACCAGGACTAGGACTCTGCAGGTGATGGATGTTTGTATACAAATAAGCATGAATGTTCCTTTGAAGAAGAGAAGAAAAGGGGAGGGTAGAAGATCCTGGGAAAATGTGCATGGAGGTCTGTAGCTAGGTCAGACCTGCTTTGAATTAATAATGGTGCCACATTCTTTCCCACCAGCAAGAGGAGTTCTGGAAACGCGCTCTTGGTCATAGGCTCCATGGCTATTGGGGGCCTGTTAGCGTGTAAGTGGGCTGGGGATGAGCTGAGATAGGGGTGCAGGGGGAGGCTGGTCATTCCCTAGTAAAGGAGACTGTGGAAGAAAAACAGAAAAGGAGGGTGGTGGTGGGATGTTTTTTTTCCCCTAGGCAAGATTTGTAAGCTTTCATAACTCTAGCGGTTTTTCAATTTAAAAACCAAACAAAGCCTGCAGTGACATTTAATGTGCCACGGTGTTTGCCAGCTGCTGGAGACCAGCCAGCCTCATTACTGCCCACCAAGTCCTGGATGTTTTTCAAAGGGCAGGCTTAGCTGCTCTGTAAATGTCATGGTGAAAACCAAGATTCTGGGCCCTGAAGAGTGCCTGAGTCCTAGAACAGCGGATGGGTGGGGCTGGTCAAACCAGAACCGTCCCCAGGGTCCAGGAAGCCCTTTGTGTCAGGTATCCTTGGCAGATAGTTATTATATAAGAGACCTTGCTGACACCCCTCTCTCTCTGAAGGAGATAGGATGGAGCTAAAACTGGGAGCCAGTACCAGGGAGAGGTGATAAATTACTGGGTCTGGCCACAGGTAGAAAAAGGAAAGCCAACATAAAGTGGAAGCCAAGTGGATATATGGCCCATTTATCACATGAGACTGCTGGTGAGATCATTTCTGGGGATACCTTTGCTAGTTTGAATATAGTTGAGATGGCACTTATAAGGAAGGCCTTAAAGGGCATCCACCCTGCAGGGGGGACTCTGAAGCTCCCCCATGGAGAGAATAGAGCAATGATCCTCAAATTTGAGCATGCACCAAAATCTTCTGGAAATTCAGGAAGCATAGGGTGGGGACCAAGAGTTGGCATTTCTAACAAGTCCTCAGGTGATGCTGATGATGCAGTCCAGGGACCTCACTTCCAGAAGCAATGGGCTAGAGATAGCGAAGTGGCAGCAGACTTTTAGATTGTGGGTATGGAGCATCTCTATACTTTTCTGAGCACCAGTTGACAAAGTTGACAGTTCATGCATCTATTCACTGGAAATAGATAAAAAAGACACAGCTACTACCTAGTGAATGCTCCTTAAGTGTTAGACATTGCTCTAAGTACTTTACATGGATTTGTTTAAAAGTCACAGCAAATTATGAGGCAGCTAGTAGTAATATACCCATTTTACAGTTGAGGAAACTGAGGCTCAGAGAGAAGTAACTTATCCCAGTTTAGTGGATATTAGATGACTGAACTGGGATTTAAACCCAGATGACCTGGCTGTTCCTTGGGGATTCCAGGCCTGCCAATTTGTGTTCCTGTTTCCTTATTTAAGACACATGCATACACACACACACACACACACACACACACACACACACACACGTACATGTGATTTAACCATCATTTTATGTCTGATGGTAAAGGAAAGCAATTCCTACATCCACCATATCTCTGAAGATTCCAGAGGCTTATGTTGAAATCTTTTGCTTTGATTTCCCACTACGACTGAATTCTTTTCTGCATCTTACCTCATCTCCAGTCTATGTCAACCTCGGCATGGAATGTGACCCTTTTCTACTCAATCTTTCCCCCCCCCCCCCCGCCCACCAAAGTGTCCCAGTGTAATTGCGGATTATGGGGGTGGGGTGGGAGTGGGGCTCTTATTCTGCAGAGCAAAATCATTCTTTAATATATCACAAGAGAAATATGTGCTCATAGAAAAACTAGGGGAGGGGCAAAGCTCAGGAGAGTTATCAGATGAAAAAGCAAAAAAAATCTCCCTTTACTTTCAATTAAATCTTGAGGGGGAACAGAACAGTCCACCTCAGAATGTGCCACTTGGCATGTGGATTATTTTGAGCTGAAGGCCATCAAGACCTAGCAGACACAGGAAATTTTTTTTCCCTCCGTCTTAAGTGCCTGAAAGAATTTAGAAGGGGGCCTGTATCAGGAAAAGAGCTATTACCAGAGATAACTTTTTCATCTGAGAAACTTATCTGCATGGTAGGGCAAACATTTGTTTACCCAACACCTGTTCTTCTCATCTCCCTGTAAATTGTCTTCCTTCCCTTTGGAGACTCAGACCCCTACCCCTTCTTCTTAGCTCACGATGGCATATGAGCCTCAATTGCCTGACTGCTGGGAGTCTCATATTTTTATGGGGCTTCTGTATTTACAAACTTAAATTTGTTTTCCTCCTGTTCCTCTGTCTTATGTTGATTTAATTATTAGACCAGCCAAAGAGCGTAGGAGGGAAGAAGGGAAAATTTTTCCAACTCCTACAATCTTATGTCTTGTTTCTCTGAAGCAATCATTGTTGATAATTTCAGGTAGCACAAAAAGTTCAAGTTTAATATTGGACACTTCTCTCATTTTTATAGGCAACAGAATTTGGCTTTCTATGTCTCTCTTCTCCTCCTTCTAGATCTTTCTGAGTCCTGCCTTTTCACCACCAAAACATACAACCAATATTTGCTAAACAAAAAACAGTTCTCTTTTTAGACTTAATATACACTCTTAAATAAACAAGCCATTAATAATATGCCCCGCCTCCTTCACATACCTGCCTGCCCCCTTCCCTGTCCCTCCTGTATCATAAACAGATAAAACACAGTATTAGCCCTCAGAAAGCTTATGGTCCAGGAATGGAGACAGATGTTGTCAAAAACTCCCAACAGAGTGTGGTAGGTATAAAAAGTGGAATGTATGAGACTTGATTGAGGAATAAAAGAGGAAGGGATCTACCCCTCTTTTCACTTGGACTAATAACAATGCTGAGCAACTACGGTTGATCACTAAATTTGTGTCAGGCACGCTGTCCGGCCCTTTGTTTGCAGAGTTTGGCAAAGGACCACTCAGATAACAAGCACTCGATTCACTTTAGGAGTTATCTTCTCAACAACCTTGGAGGTGGGTGTTACTTTCCACATTTTCCAAATGAGGAAGGTGAGCAGGAAAGGCTCAGTACCTATCGTGCTGGAGCCAGGATTGCAATCCAGGCTCAAATCCAAAGTTCAAACTCAACCAATGATTCCATGAGCTCTCCTTTCCTTCCCAACCTCATGTGGATTTAGCCCTTGGATGCCCAGATTTTGCCAGCCTTCTCAGGCCTGGTCCTCAGGTGACCCCACTGCCATACTGTGCACTCTGCACTCCGAGAGGCAGACACGATGGCTTGGTTCTATGAATGTAAAGTTGAATCATATGAAATTTCCAACATTTGATCTTTGGGGACTGATAGACATGGCAGTTTCATATGCAGGAACCAGATGAATTTGGGATGACATTGCTTCCCCAGCTCTGTTCTTCTGTGAGAACCAGGACTTGCAGAGAATCCCACCATCTCCCTGATAGAGGATTTAGATCCAGAGATAGAAAAGAGAGACAGCACCTTGGCTTGTCTTTCAGGGAACCAGACCCAGTGCCTCAGTGGGAACCAGTACAGTCAAGCACCTCTCTCTTTTTTGGTTACTGGTGGCCCCCCAACCTATGCCATCTGTAAGGAACCCCATTCAGTTAAACATTCTGTCCCCTTCTCACCTCTGTCCCCATCTCACAGTCCTGACTCATAGCCTCCATACTCAAGGATCACATGAAGCACTCTATAATTCTTTCTACCAAGTAGCCTTAATGCTCCGATATTCAATAGGGTTTCCCTTAACGGTCAGGGCTCATTGTGAAAGAAAATGAAAGTATTTGCCTGTGAAGAGATTTTCCACATGTGAACCACAAACTCCCATATCCTGCTTTTAGCCAGTGTTGGACATCCCCAGAGTTGATCAGACATTCCCCTGGTGGCTTTAAAAGCAAATCCAAAATGCTTCTGTCTTCTATCCCCTTCCACCTACCATTCCCTGTCCTTACCTTCTTGGTCAATCTTCTTGAATAAGTAGATTATATATAATGTCTTCACTTCCTCACCTCTCATTCAGTTTTCAACCTATGGGCGGGCTGATTTCTCTCTCTGCCTCTGGATTGAAACTGCCTTTGCCCTGTCCATAATGACCTCTTTGTTGCTACAATCAAGAGACACTTCTTTTCCTTATGGAAACTGACCTCTAGGCAGTAATGGGTACTGCATTTCAAACTCTGATTTTTGAAACATGCTTCCCCCAAATTCTTCGACTTTCCTTCCACCTTTGCTGAGTCATATTCCTTTGCTCATTCCTTAAATGTTTGTTGTTCATCCCCAGGGTTGGAGACTAGATTGCCTGCTCTTCTCACTCTACCTTCTCTTCAAGGATAAACTAAACACGCCTTTGGTGCCCAACCATGGCTCCTCTAGGTGTTCTTACTCCTAATTCACTATCTGCAGCTTAGATGTCCCTCTTGATCTTTTTAGTACATATTCCCCACCACTGTGGGACATCTCCATTTTGCTGGGTCCCAGCCCTCACATGCAATATGTGCAGGCTGACACCAGAATCTTTTTCACCTGAACCAGTTGTGCCTCATAAATATGGTAGCACTGTCTACCAGTTGCCTGAATCAGAAACTTGAGAGGAATCCTTGACTCTTTTTTATTTTCTATAATCAATCAGTTCTCAAGTCTTGTAATTCTATCTCCTCAATCTCTCAAATTCATCTTTCTCCATAGTCACCACCTCTTCACTAAGTGGATTTTGCTCTTTGAGTCTTGTCCATTCTTCATAATGGAGCAAGCAAGTTTGCTCTTTATCCCAAGTGTTCTTTATTACATTTGGGATAAAGTCCTGACTCCTGAACTTGGCTGATAAGGCCATATATGATTTGGTCAATTCTTACTTTCTGCCCCTCACTGCACACATTAACCATCCTGAGTGCTCCTGAGTGCACCTACCCCCTAGATTTCACACATATTATTTTTCTCTTCTTTCTAGCTCATTATTTCAGGTTTATCCTTAGGACCTAAATTAAGACACTTCTACTCAAGCCTTGCCTGGGAATTAAGTGTGGATAAAATGTCCTACCTATGAAATCCTATAGTATCCAACATTTATTCCTATTAGAACACTTCTCACTCTAGTGGGTGACACAGACAAGTAAAGAGTGTGGATTCTTGGGGAAAAGGGATCATGAGGAGTGTCGTTTTTTTGTTCTTTGATGCCTGGACACCTGGCGTCCTGACCTGCACACACTAAGATGCTTATTCTACATCTGTTGAATGAGTGAATGGACTAACAAAGAACTCAGCAAGTATTAGAGCCTATGTTCTCTTCTTATTTCCACTTAACCATTTTCATGCTCACGTGCTTCTGCAATCTTTAATGAGTACTTAAAGCATGCCAAGTGTTTCTCTCATTTCATTTAACCCTCACAAACTCCTGTGAGGTTGGGATTAGACCCACTCCATATTTCATGCTCAAGTGAGAAGTGATTTGCTCAACGTAAGAGAGTCAGAAGCCCCGGGTTAGAGTTTTAGCCCTAAGTTCAGGGTCCTTTCCATCTTGATTTTGGTGTCAAACATCAGTATGCTTTGATTCTACCCAATTCTGTCTTTCATCCAGTCCTGTCTTGATGGCTATTTCCATCAGTCAGATTTCCTTTTCAAATTCAAGGAGATCTGAGAGTACAGAAGAGATATGAGCAGTGAGTGAATTTGGGGAGACCTCAATCAGAAATTCTCTCCCCAAAACTTGGTTCAATGGCTGCTCAGGAGAATAGGAATTTGGTATCAAAGAAAGTCAAGGGTTGAGGAAATAGGAGTTTTTAAACTTGTATTACCCATTTGAGTGGGAAAGGATTTGTTAAACTGAAAAATTCATTAACCCTTGAGCGTAGTATTTTGTGCTTTGGCCCACATGATGGGGTATGAATGATGGTTGTCCCCAAAAGGGTAAGAAAGATAATGAGTATCAACTATGGGTCAGGAACTGGTTTTATCATCCCCCATCCCTATAAAATAGGTATTTTGGTTCCATGAGAAAATTTCTGGTGGAGAAAGTCATCCAGATCACGCAGTTAGTAAGTGACTGAGCTAGGTTCAAAATCAGAGCTGTATGGTGCCAGGGACTTTGCACCATGTGGCAGACAGTGAATTCTGCAGTCACACTGCCTGTGTACAAATTTGGTTCTCTGACTTCACTAGGATGTGTAACTTTGGGAGGCCACTTAATCTCTCTGGGCCTCAGTATTTTCATCTCTTAAATGTGGATACTAGTACTTATGGAGTTGTGGTGAGCATTAAGTAAGGTAATATCTATAAAGCATATTCCTATATATATTAAATGTGATATGAATAACCACCACCACCACCACCACAACCACCACCACCACCACCACCTTGGAATGCTCTACTTGCCAATAAGACAGATTCTTCTGATCCATGAGATAAATGAGTATGCAGAGCATTCCTTTTGAAGACTTTAGCACTCTTTAGAATTTAACAATTGGTCAAGGGTGTAGGATTTGTAACTCAGAACACATGCCAGGAGCAATTGAAAGTATAGTTGAAAAGCAGCAAAGTGGACTACAGCTACATGGTGGACAAATGACTCAGCTGGTGAGTTGGGAGTGCTGCCAGAGGACTTGTCCTAGAAACAGGGTTAATGTTTTCTAGGCAGATAGTAGCTTAACCAGGCATATTTGGATGCTGTACTTAGGAGCTGCCAAAAATATATTGGCATTGACTTGATAAGGTTAATAGTAATATTAAAAGTATACATCAAGCAATAATTAATGTTTTGTGAGTTCTTGCTAAATGTCTGGAGCTGCTAGCACTTTGTTACCTTATTTAATCTTCACAACAACGTTTATGTAGTAGACATTTTTATTATTTCTATTTTATAGATGAGGCAACTAAGGCTTACAAATGTTAAGTATGATCGGAGTTATCCCACAAGTAAGGGGAAGAGCTGGCGTTTGAATGAAGTGAGGCTGCCTCCAGAGTCCATGCTTTTTCTTAACTATGATCAAATGTTCTTTCTCATACCCTTGGGCTTTCTAGCAACCTCTACAAGTGCCTGATTTTGGAATGACCTCAAGGCCCAGTCTTCATTCATGTACACCCTGAGCTAGATTCTCCAAAGCAGAAGAGAGGAGAGAATTCTCAGGCAGAGAGATGCCCCTGAGAGTTGAAATCAGGCTCTGATTTTTATTTTTTTATGAGCAACATCTTCCCACTTGAAACCAGATGGGACAGCTGGCTCACAAGCTCCTTGCAAGTGAGCCAGGCAGGCCAGACTCCTCCTAGTACTGCACCATTATTGCTATTCTCTCATAAGAAATAGATTTGATAATAGAAACTAGAATTAATTTTAGGCCTTTGTTCCAAGAACCAATTAAGGTTTCTACTTTGACTTGCACTAATTCTAGTATCCTTATGTTTTTTTGATGATGTCTCAGCATCATCTTTACTGAAAATCCTTCCGTGTGTGTGTGTGTGTGTGTGTGTGTGTGTGTGTGTGTGTGTTGGTGGGGTGGGGGTGAGGGTTCCAGCATTCATCTCTTTAGGACTTTGATTATCTCATCAACATGGTCAGAAAGACTGTTCATACTGTTTTGAACTTATGGATGAGAGGACACAGCTTAATTTTAAGAACTTAATTAGTTTTGCTGCTCAGGAAGCAAAAAGGAAGAGTTATCAACCATCCTATTTTTTCAAATCAGAACTTGAAAAACAAGATTTGAGGAAGGATTTTCCTTAACACTTCCTGGTTCAAGAGGCACTCCAGAAGATTAAATTTTTTTAGGTTAATAAATAGAGAAAGACAAAGTACTTTGCTTTTTCCAGGACACATAGTCACAATACATGTTAGTTGGGGAGAAAATTGTGGCTGGGTATCTTATCCAACAGTTGTGTCTTTGTGTACGTGTGTGTGTTGCAGGGGGGGGGGGCAGACAACTGGGGTGCAGGGGGAAAGGTAGTGTTAGTTTAAAGCCTTACAAAAAGATGAATGTTGTATTTTTGGAGAATTCACAGGCAGTTATTCTTTCCTGTAGAATTAATAAATAAAGAGAGTTGAAGTAATCTTCAAAGTAAAGTCTTTGAAGAACAGTTTAAATGAAGAGGAATTGCTGGGCACAGCAAGGAGCTTGGGTACCGATTCTGAGTTCTGGACTCATTATTTCCCTCGAATTTTTTCTCCCCTCCTTCTTTTTCTTTGTTAATGTTTATTGGATTCTTACCATTCATCAGACAATTTTCTAAGCTATTCACATATATTTTCTTATTTAATTTTCACACAAGCTTATGAGAGAAGTAGGATTGTTATCTCCAATTGACAAACAAAGAAATCAAGGTTCATGAAGGTTAACTAACTTGCCCCAGACCAGACAGAGGGAAAGGTAAAGCCAGAACTCAACTTTAGGTCTCTGGTTCTAGACCTTGAACTCTTAACCACCATAGCATTCTGCTTCCTCACTAAATGTTTTCTGTTCTTTGTCCCCAGGGACAGAATGAGAACTTCAGTCAATGTTGTGGGTGACTCTTTTGGGGCTGGGATTGTCTATCACCTCTCCAAGTCTGAGCTGGATACCATCGACTCCCAGCATCAAGTGCATGAAGATATTGAAATGACCAAGACTCAGTCCATTTATGATGACATGAAGAACCATAGGGAAAGCAACTCTAATCAATGTGTCTATGCCGCACACAACTCTGTCATAGTAGATGAGTGCAAGGTACCTTTCCCATTCATGGATATTGAGACCTGTATATAATAGTGCATGCTCGATTTCTTAAACACCAAAGCCCTGCATGTATTATTGTCACATTTATTTTTCTAAAGAATCATGTAACCCAGGCTTCTGTGAGTCCCAGATCATCTAACCCTGTGTTTAACATGGCTGGAAATCAACAAGTCTAACAGTGAAAGAGCCAATCAGTTGCTTCTTTCATCCACATGATGTAAAACAGTCATTCTGATCCCCCTATCCACCCATTCCACAAATTTGATTGGTTTTCTTGAATATTTTGCCCAAGAATCCCTGGTCTCTGGGGCTTTGGTGGCACACAGTATAACTGCAGAATATTGTGTTCCTCAAGTGAAACACCAAGAGAAATACCCAGAATCATTTGACTTGTATAGCATGAATATTCCTCCTTGCTGTGTTTCTTTCATGTATTGGTCAAAAATGTGCCCACATAAGTATGCAGCTATCTTTCTCTTATTTTCTGTGGGAAGGTGAGTTTTGACCTGGCAGTCACTTTGCTCCAAAAATGGGGAAATAATTTCAAGTAAAGGATAACTATCCTTCAGGACAATAATCCATAGGTGTCTTTTAAAAAACACGAAATTTCACACTCTGCCTGCAGTACCATCTTTCCTGATTCATGGATGTTCTGGACTCTTCTAAGCTGTTGGGTGCTAAGTCTTCAAACTCGATGGGCTCTTTCTAGCCTTCATTGTAACTAACTTGACATTGTCAAAGACAGATTGTCATGACCAGAGTGAAGCAAACTTGGAGAAACCCTGGCAGGTGAGCAGAGTCAACTCTGGGAGTTGGGTTCCTAAAATGGTTCCAGGCACCAACATGGATTTCTGATATCTTTTTTGACTCTTTTTGACAAAAATCTCATTTAATAGATAATTTCTTTCTGTCTTACTTCTGGGTTATTCTAAATATACGCAATGGTTTCTGTCAGGCAACTAAGGATAACACAGAAGCAATTCTTTTTACTGGATTGCAACATAGGTCCAGAAGTCTAATGGGCCAGCCACAGCCTTTTGCTCATCTGGTCTATATCAAGTGTGGGTGAACCAGGGATCTGATACAAATTAGTTTGGGACTTCACCCAGCAAGAGGCAATTGCATAAATTAGTTGACTCAGTGAAAATTATTCAAATTATAAAAAATTCAGATGTACCTAAAGGGCATTCTCCATTCTCCTAGAAAGTTAGTGTTTCCCACATCTAAATGAATGTGCTGGATTATTCCCCATTAAAATGTTAGTTTGGGTCAACAAGGGTCAACATTCCCAAGGAATGGCTTTATACTCTATTACATTTAATAAGTATTTATTGTGTGCCTTGTGAGGTTTAGTTGAGCACCTTCATCTCATTCCTATGGATTCCTATATTTTGATCGTTCACCAAGTGTTTATTGAGTGGACATTATCTGCGAAGCCCTGAGTTGGGCATGAGAGGAGAGCAAAATGAATGTACGATTTTGTAGCGGCGATAAGGCTTGGTCCCAATTTACTGCCATACAAGGAAACATAATAGATGAAACAAAATGAAATCACATATATTTTTTTGAATTTTGCAGTTATGTGTTAGAAGAATCCTAGTGGTTAATTGCCTGTGTTGTGGTCCTTCTAGAGTGTCTCAAGAGGCTTCTTAACAGTATTGTATAGGACTGGTTTTGAAGAAGAAGGTGTACAAGCATGGAGATATCTTTAGATTTCAGATGTCTTGGATTTTTTGTTCCTTAAAGGATATCAAGCATATCAGGAGAAATTTGCTTCATTTTTAAAAGCACAACAATTCAAGTCCTAAAAGGAGATGTTTGTTAACTGTTCCTATCAGTAGGAAGTAAACCTACCAAAAGAGAGATACTGTGTCCCCATTTATCACTGCTGTGTCCTAGCATCTAAATCAGCATCTGGGCCGGCCGAGTGGCGCGGTGGTTAAGCACTGGCTTGGGAAGCCAGCAGACTCGGTTCGGGTCCCACATATGAGGGCCAGTGACACTGCCCTCAAAAAAAAAAAAAAAAAAAAAAAAAATTACTAAATCAGCATCTGGCATGCAGTAGGCATTCTAGAAATATTTGTTGAGTGCATTCTTTTAGCATCTTGATTCTATGCTTTCATTCAGATAACGTTTTTTGTTGTTTTTTTGTTTTTGTTTTTTTGTGCTGGACAGTTCCATAGAGATAGTGGCTCTGTCTTTTTCTATAATTGACTACCCAACCAACCACCTGCAAATTTGTTGGTGAGTTAGCATTTAGATGGTCAAATGGTGAAACCAAGCAGGTCATGGAAATGATGAAATGGCCATATTGGTTTAATAACTATTTTGGCTGTTTGTATTTTTTTAGTGAAGTAATTGGGTTCAGCTTGGTGAAGTTTCGTTGGGCCTCAGTTTTCACTAGATGAGGCAAATTGACTCTTTCCTTTCTAGACCAACTAACTGAGTTGACACCCATGTGTGAAGGAAGCAGCCAGAGCTTTGGAGATCAATTTGCGCACTTTGCCCAAATATCTGAATCACATTTATTCATGCCTTTGAACTTCCTTCTGGTCCATTCTTTGTCTCACTGCTTTCTAGAAACTGAGATAGGAGACATCAGTGCTTCCTGGCAGTTCTCTCTCCTTTTTGTTTTTTCATTACCCAGGTGGTTGGAGCAGAGAAGGGTAGAATGGATTGGAGAGTGGAGTCCCAGCTTCCTTTAACCCAGCCAGAAAAGGAAATACCAAAAAAAAGCTGCTCTCCCAGCTATGTTTGAAACACAGGCTCCAATATTTAAGAGAAAGGGAGGGAGGGAGGGAGGGAAGGAGGGAGGGAGGGAGAGAGAGAAAGGAAGGATGGAAGGAAGGAAGGAAGGAAGGAAGGAAGGAAGGAAGGAAGGAAGGAAGGAAGGGAAAGAAAGACCCTCATCCCCAAGGGCTGTCTGGTTTTCGAAAGGCACCACACCATGATTTATAATTTTGCACAGCTATTGATCTGGTTCATCACTGAAAGCCCAATAAGCACCTTCAAGGTCAGAGTGAACAGGAACTTTCTCCAGGCAGACAGCTTGTTCCTTCCTGGAGGTCTCTCCTGACAGTTCACTGAAGGGGAAACAAATTTGCTATAATTCTGGTCAAAATTTTAACCACTTTAAGCATTGTTATGTCACGTTGGTCTCTCTATTTTCAAACTCTTGCCTTGTAATAATAGTTTGAAAGTTATGCAATAGCTTTTTTATTTTAATCATAATCACTGCATGTGAGGCGGTCATTGCTTATTGCATGGTCTTTCTAAAACACTGTGGGGCCTAATGGGGATCGGAGGAAAGACTAGTTTTTCCTTTCATTTGCTTGGCTCATGAAGGGCTCTTGGTTTTCTGTTCCTAGCATGTTGTGTGTGTTCATAACGCATGCGTTTCACTTCTGCTTGGGTAAGAAGATCAGATTTCTTTCAAACATTGCTGCGTTTGTCATGTCTCCATATTCTAATGCTTCCATAAATCCAGTCTCTCCATTATGTGGAATATCAATCGTGGGTTTAAGTTTGCACATGACGTTGAGGACAGAGAGATGGAAGGTAAGCTAGGAAAACTGTGTAGAAGTGGAGGGAAGCACCTCCCGTTCTGTGGAAGGGTTCAGTTTGCTTAGAGCCAAGGAAGCATAATATAGACAGTCTGGTGATTATATTTGATTATTAAATGTCTGCATTGAAGTAATTGTGATATGTATGTCACTGACCTCAGGCTTTTAATCCCCCTTTTCTTTTTAATTTTAAAGCCTGGAAAGCTTATCTGGTATATAAACCATCATGATTTCTGATTTTAAAGTTGGACATGTATAAAATTCACCTGGTCTCATTGCAACTGAACCTTTCACATGCATGAGTACGACTAGCTGCCTAGTTCTGGATTTTTTTTCTCTGTGGTTGTATGGAGTAGCACACGGCCACTGGTTTTTAAGGACTACATTATTGTATGATGGGTCTATGGGTAGTTAGACACCCCCCCAACCCTATAAGCACTGTTGAGGTTATCCCCTCAAATTGCAAAGTGCTTCTCTAGTCCCTCACTACCCCCCAAGGCAAATATGTATTTTTTAATGTTCACACAAGTCGGTGTTGAAAACCAAGACCAGCTCAAAAATCAATTTTGGGGAAACAACATTTAAAACTAATATTTAAGTCGTGTAGTCTAACCCAGGTCTGGTGTTCTCCACATAACCCCCGGGGTGGCTTTTTGGTTCATAGCCTTATAAGCTGGATGTTGATGATAATTGTTTTCAGGTAACTCTGGCAGCCAACGGGAAGTCAGCAGACTGCAGTGTTGAGGAAGAACCTTGGAAACGTGAAAAATAAGGATATGACTCTCAGCAAATTCTTGCATAAACTCCCCAGCTTATCTTATGGTAAAAGAGGATATAAACAAGCTTTCTTTAAAAAGGAAACAAAATACGTATATTTCTATGTTTACTTAATCTGTTAGCTGAGGCTTAGAGGATCTGTTGTGAGTCAGTGATAGGCATGGTGCTGTGTCTTTGCCAAATAATGCTTCGTAACCATCTAATTTTCTCGCCTGTATTATTGTCTGAATGGATGCTGCTGGAGGAATCAGTTTGAATTGAAGACACGTTCATGCCAGCTTCCCTTTTCTCTCAAGATGCAGAACCGTGGATGCTCTTTTCCCAGGGGACACGACTAAAGCAGTGTGTGGTACACTCCAGGGATTTGGGATAATGAGCATACACTCAGTGTGTTGTTCCTTCAAGTGTTCTCCGTGCTTCGCCTGGTTACGCACAAAAGGTTCTGTTAGAAGCCTCTAGAAGTAATTCTCCTTAAATGTCTTATAGAGTTTGCCCTTGTGTTCATAAAAGCAAGTACCCATCTTAGGGGACTGACAATTTATCGTCTGTGTACTCTTTTAGTTAAATGTTTCTAAGGGAGTTGTGGTGGGAGCCACACTTGGAAAAACAGCTGATCATGGAACCCACTGAGTCTCTGCTCAACCCTGTCTAGTCTGTGGAAATTTATTATTGACATTTCAGAGTATGTTTCATAATTTGCTATAAACTTGATCATGGATTAGAATGTCATTTACATATAATGAGTGTATCTGTTGACAAAAGGGAGCACAGTCAACATACATTTTTACCAGATTCAAATATTCAAATTTGTTTATATTTGATTTGCATTCATTCACCTAGCATAGATTATTTTGATCTTTGCTTCGCTTTCTTGGTTTCACCCATAAAATTCTTGTTGGGTTTTCTAACAAAGACATTTTTGATCCCCTAATTATTTCAATCATATTCTCATCCAACTAGCAGGCCTAACCACTTTACTCTCCGTACACATGGAGAACAGTTGTGTTGGCTGTCCCTCTTTTTAATACCATTTCTTGAAAGAAACAAAAGACCGTCATTTATCTAATAGGTAGAAAGCTTTTTGTTATATCAAAGCACAAAAAGCCGATTACAGGACACAGTTTGAAGCAGAGCCAACCTTCCTCCCATCTTCTCTGTGTATAGGACCAGAAAACAAACATGTGCAAAAATCCTAGAAAGGTGACATTCCTATGGCAAAATCAAGGAAGATCTTGGAACCATGAAGTGTGGACAAAGGATGGCTCTACATAGCTCACAGATGAAAGCTGTTCAAGGCTGTGATAGTTTGGGGGAATAAATAATATAATTGGAATAGCACGGTGTCTTGCATGTTGTAGACACGCAGCAAATCCTGTGATTGATTATGCAAGCTAAATTTCTCAGTATCTTTACTACCATTTCCTATTGAATAGCTAAATTTCTCAGTGTCTTTACTACCATTTACTATTGAATAATCCACAGGATTTTCCTAAGGTTGTGGGCTTTGGGAGTTTGCTGAGGACTTGAACATGAATCATTGAAAAATAAAGCACATTTGACCCTAAGGAATATATAAAACCCTGATCCATACTTGGGAGTAAGGTGGTCATCTGAGGCCAACAGATGGATGCTGAGATACAAATTATTTAAGGAGAGGATATTTATAAACATCACATACCCTTTACCACCTATTCCTTGTGACTTCCAAATCAGACACTGTTGGGACATACAAGATACATGAGATTCCAATTGTTTTTGTCTCTTAAGACCCTAGTTATTTTTGGATAAGGATCACTATTGAGCAGTATTAAGCAGATTTTTGCTTTTAAAAAAAAATAGCATTGACCTTCATTTTCACTAGATGGGCAGTTAATGGGTTGGCCAAGGATGTGCTGAAATGTAGTTGTGCAAAATAAATCCTTTATAATACTGTAGATCAAGGGGACAGTTGCCAGATCCAGCTGTGGATCTATTGAGGACTGTCTTTAAGTGGTGCTCCCAAAAGCTTTTTATGGTGAGGAGAAGGATCTAGGCAAGGCATGTAGGAGCTTGTGGCTTGGGCTGTGTGGGATCAGCTTAGCACTTGTGCACGCTGACATGTTTCTTAAGGAGTGGTCTCCAGATCATCTTCCCAAGACGATCTGCCTAAATGGCTTTGCAGTTTGCTTTGTCTTCAGCTTTTTCCTAGTGACTCAGCTTATAAATATATAAGGGGACAGTGTGTTCAGAAGAAACAAGGTGCACAGCTTAACAAAGCAGGTTTTTCTGGTTTGAGCCTGTATGCAATAAGTTCCATGAGAATATACTTAGGAGATCATACTTATCTGGATTTAACTAATCATTATTAAAAAACAAACACTTTTCCAGATTCAAGACAAGCCTGAAAATCCAGGATGCATGGAGAGCTGACCTATGACTGTGTCCTCTAATTTTTTAGGCCTCATTCTTCTCATGCCATGCCCATTGGGGCATTCCTTGCCCAGTATATGTGCCATAAACAGAACAAATAGACCCAGAATATACCTCTAATAACATTTTCTAAACAGGATATGTATGATGTCAGTTATATGCATAGGTTTATATTAATAGGTCCAACATAGATATAAATGCTTGTAATCATCCATTAATATTTGATGTTGTGCAAATGTTATTTTTATATACAGACATGTCAGGCCAGATACATACACTGCATCCTATAAAGTCTGTAAGTCAAGGTTTTGGCAACACTGTTCTATTATAGACTCATTCACTCTCTCTAGGAATCAGAATTGTTTCAGAAGAAAAACAACTCAGCAAACTTTAATCCTTCCCTATCTCATTTTGGCCCATTTGGAAAACCCAAGTGGAATCATCATTAGTTTACCCACTTACAATTCAAGGTATTAAGTCTAGTCAGTGAGAAGAATGGTTTCCCTCTTAAGGTAAGCCTTTATCTTAGATCTTTGAGGATGTGTTTCCCATGCAAAGAACATCAGAGAATCAAGGGAATCATCCAGGTCACACAGATCCTCAGTATAGGATTCAGGTGATGATATCTGAAGCAGGTAGCTATCAGATTCAATTCTTTACTTCCTATTCAGTGTGGAAACAGGCCTATAACCTCATTTCCTACAGAAGCTACCATGTCCTTTATAAGAAAAAATATTTCTCTTCTTCAGCTGCTAGTTAGCCTGGATGTTCATGAAAGCCTAAAGCAAGGATAGCAAAATGCTTAGCTCCTGGATTTAGACTGCTGGGAAGCTGAGAAAGACTTAGGGAAAATGCAGTGCTCTCAGGGTGATGTACTCCTGGTAGGTAATTCCAGGAATCCTGTGACTGGTTGATTAGAGGGTCTCAGGTCATTTCCACTCATGAGTGGAGAAGTATGTCATTTTCAAGTGGACTGAAAGTCAAGAAGCCCTTTGAGAGTTGAGTAACTCATCCACTGGGTCTCCAAAAGGAAACCTAATCTTGCCATGTTTTTGGAAATACATGCTTCCCTATGTTCTCAATAGCAAAAGTTACAGTACAAAATTTCACTTGTATCAGAATCAAGGCTCCTGTCTGTGCCATATTTTCCCATGGAATCCAAATAGGTATGCGCAAGCTCAGAAAGAGTGCTCCATAGTTCACACTCTGCTCAACAAGTCTCAGCAGCTCTTGCCTGGTTTGATGACTAAAAGCGCTCAGCAGTTACACCCTATAGAGGTAACTCTTCCCACTTCGCTGCTCTTAAACTCTCCAGGCCAGGCAATGGTCTGGGTTGCTGGTTTTGCCTTGCTTATTCTCCAAATGAAAGCATTCCAAGCCAATAAAAAGGACCAAATGGGATTTTTCAGTTATTTTAATACTTGTTCTTTTAATACGAATAGTGGGACCTGGAAGCCTAAAAGATTAAATTTAAGCAAAGAGCCTGAAGGAATTCTGAAGTGAGAGTTCTGTAAATCTAGTTGTCAGAGAAGATTTATTTTCTCTGTATCTGTGGTAATTCCTGGATAAAATCTAGAAAAAAGGCCACTGAGTACCAGTCTCGGCAGGTTGCACTATATTCAGATTGTTCTCGTTGGGTGTAGTGGGTTCAAAGCTGCTCAGGCAACATTTGCTAATGATTTTCCAGAAAGGAAAACCCAATTCCCCACTCTTTCTCTTCCTTTCTTCTTATTCCACTTACCAGTGCTGCTGCTTAAGAGATAGTTTTGTAAACTACCATACAAGTGAGTGCAAGGGTTGGTTTTAGAATAGACAACAGGGAATCTTAATTGAATAGAATCTAATTTCATAGCATAACATGGCTAATTCAGATAATGGCATAGAGATGGTGAGAAATAATGCAGTTGGGTAGAAGAAAGATTTGACTTAGACCCCGCCAGTTTTTAGTGTATAACTTACACAACTCACTTTATGCCCAAGCCTCATTCCTTCCCATATGTAAAGGGGAGGGGTTGGATAAAATGAGTTAAACCTCCTTGCAGCCCTAAGAATCCATAATATTATGATCTCTGCTTTAATTTCTTCTTTCCTAAGAGCCTTACTACTATAAAATATTCCTTTATATTTTTAAGTCAGCGGGGCCCACAATGATGACTAATCAATTTGGATTTTTCTCATCCCCGTTGGGGGAAATTAAATTCAAACCTCTGTCTTCATTTGATGTGTAACAAGCTTGGCAGATGGCCATGTCAATCCACCGTTTGGTGTTTTGGGACCCAAACAGACATACTTTTATACAACTGCTTTTTGCTTCAATTCACTGTCCTAGTAGAAGTAGCAATTCAGCTCAGGGAAAAATGTTGTCAGAGCCACATTGAGGAGACTGGATGAGTCTACAGCCTTACTCAAGCTCTTGCACCATTCTTGCTGTAGCAACACAGCCCACTTCAAATACTCAAAACACACATTTTCTCCAAACAGGTCTAATTGCCAATCCAGTATGGGAACTTGGGAGCCTTTGGCAAATAAACTTGAGCACTCTTATGAAATTTGGTGCAAGACTTACACAACAACAGCAACTGTCTGTAAACACCTTTCCTCTCTGCCTGTATGCAGACATGCACATCCGTACAGGGTGAGCCAGGGCCAAGTCTTTTCTCTGGGGATATTTGATTGAATTCGTTTTCCAACATTCCTCTTGGTGTGTTTCCATCGTGGGCATCACACCACAGATAAAGAAATTCTACCAGACAAGAATGCAGTGGTGCTGGCTATCACTGCCCTCTTCAATGCCTGAGGAGTTTCTAGGCTGGATAGAATGCATGGACTGTCTGCAAGGTGCAGGCCACCAGCTGTGGCCTTTGAACAACCTCTTGCCCTTTCTGGTACTGCTGCAATGGGCCACTGCTTGCATCTTTGCTCTTTGTCCAAACTTTTGCTAAATACAGAATGGGTTTGGTATCTATTGTGTTGTGAGCACCTTTATTGTGAGAGAAGACTTCAGCTCTTTAGAGTTGGGGGAGGATGATATAAAGCTAGGACTAAAAGGACTGGGCTGCCTTTTTTGTTTGTTTGTTTGTTTAATTTTTAGTGCAGAAGACATGATGCAAGAGCAGCAAGAAAAAGACTACTTCTTAGCTGACCCATATATGAACCTATAGGAAAGTAAGTTCTTATTTTATTCATTCTAAATAATATCTCCAATAATTACTGATCAGGTTTTTTTCCCCTATATTCAGCCTTGCTTCACTTTCCTACCTCTGGACCAAGTATCTGTTTTGATAGTTTAAAAAGTTTTTCTGATGGTTCTATGCTGAGAATAAAACCTGCCACTGTTTTGCAGAGAATAAAACAGACCCCACTGCTTGGCAGACCCAGCACTTGACCTACAGTCTGGGTAGCAACATGTCCCCAGTTCTTCTGGAGACACCCCCAATTCCTGGGTGAGTGTTGGAACCTAACAGCTGACTGCTACCCTCATCATCATCCCTCGGGGAGACCGTGAGGATACAGAGCCTTGCTTCGTCTGGGGTTCCATTTCTTCTCATGGCACCCATTTAGCCTGCCTCGAAGCAGCCTGTTGCCTTTGGTCAGAGAGAAATACACACACTAGCCAAGGAAGTTGGTCTAGCATGTCTCTGAGGTTTCTCCCCATGGAGTGAGCTCTCTGAGATGTATGATCAGGAAGCTTAATGCTTCAGGAGAGTTACAGTCCTTGCTAGGAACTCATCCAGATTTTTCCACGCATCACCTTAACTCCCCCATCCCCGTTCTCCCTCCCCTGGTCAACCCCAGCATTGTATCTTCCTGTTGCACAGCACAGATCAGATTATCTGGTCACTATAGAGATTTGTATATATATAAAAAAAACTACTTTTGTGAGGATTTTTGTATATTGTTTTTCTATTTGTTTTCTACGGCTTGAGGAGAGAGCTGGCAAACTGTGAATCTAATTTGATCTTGCTGCCAGCAGATATATTTTGGCTTCCTGGTAAGAGTCTACGTTCCCAGGGACAATATATTGCCCTCTGATCAGTATCGCACCCCAAACTCACATATTTCTTCAGCCCAATCTTACATTCTTTCTAAAAAAAAATCCCTGGGCTTCTTTGCTATTATTTATACAAAGCATGAGAAAATGTATTTATAGTCTTGGATGTTCTATGTTTAATATTCATTTAGCCTTGAATAATGTTATAGGTTTATATCTATTCTTCATAAATCATAAAGAACTCAGTGTAGACTGAATTACTCTATTTAGTATCTGTAATTTTGCAGACAGATATTTTTCTTATGGTATTTTCTATATAACCACATATGTAGAATTATTACCAATTAGAGCACAAGGAGTTTCTACAGTAATGTAGAACTATCACTTGTTTCCTGAGCATACAACCACAATTGAAAAATGTGAAAACCCAGTCCTTTGTGATGCAATGAACAAACGACCATAAAGAACAAGGAATCACTTAAATTCCTTAGCTGTTCAGGATACACACTTAAGCAATTCATCTTTTTAACTCAAGGAGTGGTGCTTATTTCTTATTTTTGACACCAGGCCTTGTGTTTCCAGCTAAACATTCTAATTTTGCTTTTTTCAAGAAGATGAAAAATAAGGTGATAATAGTAAGATCATTTTTATATCAGAATTTCCCATGCCTTCTTAATAATTTATGTAAAAATTGGCTTAGGAAAATTTTGAATAGCAGACATTAAGGGTGAGTGCTAGGAAACAAATCAGAAAAGATTTGTCACAGTTCATTCTTGCCAAGCAAATCGATAGTAAATGTCACATTGTTATGTGAATTGAGCACATGTTTTTAAGAAAAAAAATTATTAGTACCGGCTATGAAGCAATATCACTGGGGCTGGAGGTGGGGACTTAAAGTCATACTGACACTGTTCAGAAGCAGCCCAGGTAAATTCTGTCCTCAGGTGAATAACAATCTGTCATTTCCCCAAAAGGCAAATCAATCGCTACTTCAAAGACAACAGGAGTCCTCGTTCTGCCAAACACACTTTCTGATATGGTTGTAGGACTAGTATTTTTGCCATGTTTTAAGACATTCAGTTACATAAAAAGTGTACGGGGATGTATTTGAATCTGCTCCTCATTCAGCAAGTAGATTAGAAATTCCCTCAACTGGCAACAATTGTCCCTGTGATTTTCAAGTACAGATAGCTGTCAAAGCATGAAGTTCTTGTGTATACACAGTAACACTTGGTTCACGCATGAAGAACAGTGCCTATGCACTTGTATAGCTATAATGTAGGTATCTATGTGTAATTTCAGTGAAATGGTGCATAGAGGTAATTTAATTTAAATGTTATTTTTCGCTGTTCATCTAAATGTAGTAGACGTGTTCATTGCTGTTTTGAAAACCCTTCTCTTCCTTCTTAGATACCTAGTAGTGAATAATTTCTCTCGTTTCTTAATGTGATTTGGGGGTGTATATCAGTGAAGAAGTTATCCAACAATCCTTTGTACTGATGATTGTTTGAAAGTCTGTGTGTGTGCAGCATCTTTGTAAATATGCAATTCAGAGCAAGGGAGGGTTGGATGTGGGTCATGATTCTCACTGAAAGGTCATTGGACATGGGTATCATGCATGGCAAATGCAACTGTGGAAATTTTGATTGTCTAGGCTTAAGTAGGTTTAGAATGAGGACATTTACCTTTGGCCCTAATCCGTTTGGTGGATTGGGCTCAGTAAGACAAAAGGTTAGTCTGCTTCTGTGCATGTTAGCATCATGTCCTTCAGTAAATGTCTGCCTCTCTGATTGCCAAATACTGATCATGATGCTCATGACTTAAAGGTTCTGAAGAGTCTTGCCCCCTCTTGGTTTCTTGGGTCAGTGTATAGGAAAGATATTGACTAACTACCATTCAGTCCAAACCCCACAAAAGCACAGTTCTGTAGAAAGGTCTGTGTAGAAAGATAGAACACTAGAAGCTCAGGAATGCTCAGTGTACAGCTTTGGGGTTACAGAAAGGCAACTGATAAAGCACAGATCCCACTTATGTGAGGGGAGTATGAACTCTACCTAATAGGTTCTGTGTGTATGTTTTGAGTGATTGAAGATGAGATTAACTAATGCAATTACACACTTACCTCCTAAAACACACACTCTGTCTACTTATCACTAAATGGAATGCTGTGGGATCTATAGTTCCTGTAACCCCTTTCTTCTCTGCAAGGACAGAGAAAAATGGCCATCTGTAGTTGGGAACACTGAGTGCTCCTCTCTTTTCACAAGAGAAGCAAATCCTCAAGGATCCCCTGAGGGCACAAAGCACATTAATTTTCAGTGGCTTCACCAACGGTTGGAGTGAGGAGGTATATATAGTGGGAAGCCACATTTTCAAAGAAAAATCTTCAGCTCGTGTCAAATTCAAGGTAGAAACCTTACTGAAATAAAGCAAGCCTTTAGGCAGGATTTTCTTTGAAGATTCTTGTGTGCCCAGAACAAAATATAAGAATAATTGCTTCCTTCACATTCACAATCCCCACTGGTCTAAAGTCATGTAGCATAGAGCATCTATAGCACATAGTGTTTAAAGACTAATGAATGAAAAATATAAAAACTTCAACTAATTTTTGGGGTTGTTTCTTATATATGGTACTAGGAAATGCCTTGTTGGCAAAGCACATTTTGGGTAGTTGAGATCTTTTGTTTTCACCTTTAGCTTTCTGAACTTTCTTACAATGTGGACTGATTACTGTAACATTTCATGTGTAAAATAACTGGATATTCTTTATATACTGGAAATAATCTGTGAATCCAATATTTCACTAAGTGTTTTAACTTTTGTGTATATACCCCTCATCAATAAATGTGGATTTCAGTTTCTCTTGGTTGTTGCCTTGTCTTCAATTCCCATTATAAACTGGTGTTGGTTACCTAGTAAGGGTCTCCAATGTTCCTTTTGGAGACATTTGAGGATTGAAAACTGCAGTGTCCAAATGAATATTTTTTGGAAGCCTAGATATAGACTGGAGTTAAATCCAATGATCTAAAGTTAGTGAGTTGGACAAATATAGTGTATAATCAAAATTGTCCCTGTGAATAATCCAGGATGGCCTATCCCCCAAATCTCAGTGTCTTAAAACAACAAAGGTTTATTTCTTTTTAAAAATTTTATTGGGGAACAGACATGGTCATTGGTTACACATTGCTTTCATGCTACAATGGCATAGTTGATTCTTTTAGGGAGGGCGCAGCTCACAGTGGCCCATGTGGGGATCGAACCAGCAACCTTGATACTACCAGCACCATGCTCTAACCAACTGAGCTAACTGGTCACCCCCAAAGGTTTATTTCTTACTCATGTGACATGTCCATCACAGGTTGACTGGGGGACTCAACTCCATGCCATCCTCACTGGGAAAGTCTGAGAGAGACTTCCTCTCCATGTTCTGCAGTTGCCAAATATAGGAAAAAGGGAACATGGCAAATCTTATTTTTTGTTTTTTGTTTTGTTTTTTGGTTTGTTTTTTGGTTTTTTTTGTTTTTGTTTTTATTTTTGTATTTTATTTATTTATTTTTATTAGTTTCAGGTGTACAACACAATGTAATAGATATACTCTTTACCCCCCAAAGTGACAACCCCCTCCCCCAGTTCGCCACCAACTCCCCCCCCCATATCATACATATTTATAACAGCTCCCCTGACTCCCCTCCACAGTATACTCCACATCCCGTGACCATCCACATATTCAGTTACAGTTGGCATACAATACTATACAACATCAGTTTCAGGTGTACAGTGCAGTGGTGGAGCCTCTACTCCATCCATGAAGTGGTGTCCCTAACAAGACATGTGACTATCTGACATGCCACAAAATTTTTACAACATTATTATATTCCCCGAACTGTGTTTCATATCCCTGTGGCAATACTGTGGTTGTCTATTTATGCTGTCTAATCCCTTCCCCTTCCCCCCATCCCCACCCCCCTCCCAACTAGCCACCCTCAGTTTTTCCTCTACATGTACAAGTCTGTTTACTTTGATCGTTCACTCAGCTCTTCAGACTCCACACACAAGTGAGATCACATGGTACCTGTCCTTCTCCGACTGACTTATTTCACACAATATAATAGTCTCTTCACAACATTATCAATTACATTCCCAGAAGTGCCCCCATCTCCCTGCGGCAACATTGTAGTCCCATCTACACTGTCCAAAACCTTCCCCCTCTCCCTCTTCCCCACTCCCTCCCAGCCAACAACCATCAGTTTTTCCTTTATATCAACTCTTTCTGTGTTGATTTTCTGTCTAAAGGGTCTGTCCATTGGTGACAATGGTGTTGAAATCCCCTACTATGATAGTGTTACTGTTGATCTCTGTCTTTATGTATGTTAAAATCTGTTATATGTAATTAGGAGTTCCTATGTTGGGTGCATAGATATTTATTAGGGTTATAGTGCCCTTCTTTGTCTTTTATTGTAGTCCTTTTAAAGTCTATTTTGTCCAAAATAAGTAATGGTACTCCAGCTTTTTCTTTTTTCTCATTTCCATTTGCATGAAATATCTTATTCCATCTGTAAACAGCATATACATGTGTCCTATTTTCTTATCCACTCAGCCACTCTCTGTCTTTTGATTGGAGCATTTAACCCATTCACATTTAAAATGATTATTGATAGGTGCATATGTATTGCCATTTTGTTATTTGTATTCCTGGTCTCCCTGGGTTAGCTTGTTTACCCCTTTCTTTTGTTTAAAAAAGCCCTTTTAAGATTTCTTGCAATGCTGGCTTGGTGGTAATGAATTCCTTAAGCTTATTCTTTTCTGAGAAGCTCTTAATTTCTCCTTCAGTTTTAAGTGATAGCCGTGCTGGGTAGAGCAATCTTGGTTATAGGCCTTTATTTTGTGCCACTTTGAGTATCTCCTGCCACTCCCTTCTGGCCTGCAGAGTTTCTGTAGACAAGTCAGCTGTTAGTCTAACAGGAGTTCCTTTGTATGTAACCTGCTGTCTTTCTCTTGCTGCCTCTAGGATTCTGTCTCTGTCTTTAACCTTTGCCATTTTAACTATGATGTGTCTTGGTGTGGACCTTGTTTGGAACCCTCTGCACTTCCTGGGCATGTATGTTGATTTCCTTCACCAGGGTAGGGAAGTTTTCAGTCATTATTTTTTCAAATACATTCTCGATCCCTTGCTTCTTCTCTTCTCCTTCTGGTATTCCTATGAGTCGAAGGTGGTTGCGTTTCACTTTGTCCCATAGGGCTCTTAAACTATTTTCATTGTTTTTTATTCTTTGGTCTTTTTGCTGTGCCAACTGGGTGGTTTCTGCTATTTTATCTTCCAAATCGCTGATCCGCTCCTCTGCTTCATTTACTCTACTGGTGATTCCTTCGAGTGTGTTCTTCATTTCAGTTATTGTATTCTTTAGTTCTAACAGGTTGTTTTTTATGGTTTCCCTGCCCTTCTTTATGTCCTCACTAAGTTCCTTAAACATTCTTATCATCAGTGTTCTAAACTGTGTCTCTGAAAGGTTGGCTCCCTCTGTTTCATTTAGTTCTATTTCTAGAGGTTTCTTCTGATCTTTTACTTGTGACGTGTTTCTTTGTTTCCCCATTCTGGCTGTCGCTTTGGGATTGCTTTGATGTATTAGATAGATCACCAGGAGAGCCCTGGCTGGATCATGCAGGCACACAGCTCACGGCCCAACACTCCCAGGAAAACTCCCAGTCTCAGCCTGTCCCAATCAGCTGCTCGCAGATCAGGCCGAGCAGCCCAACACCAATCACCAGCCTGGCAACTCTGCAAGCGCAGTGCGGAGAGCAGGAACCCAAGGCAGCTCATGCACTCCCGAATCTCAGTGAGCAGCCTGTTGGAGCTGGAGGGCACCTGCCCAGCGTTTCCCTGGCAATGCAGTATAAGCCGGGCAGAGGGTGGATCCAAGGCCAGATGCGTGCACGCACGCACACATGCACTTTTAAGCCAATTCCACCAGACCAATGAGGTCTCGGACCTGATCCTCCGTGGGAGGCCCAAGCCCGACAAAATGGCGTCCTCCCTACACCACTGGCATGCAGGCTCCACACCATGGGAATAACAGTCCAAAAACCTCCAGCCTTTGCACCAAAGGTGCTCAGCTCAGACCGTCCCTGCAGGCTCCCGGCTCACACAGCCACTCCCTCCACCAGGAACCAGGTAAGTGCTCACCGGCGAGCAAGCCCAGGCGCCGGCCCCACTGATTCTCCAGCCCTCTTAGCCTCACCGAGCTGAGCAAAGAGAGTCCTCACTAATTTACTGCCGGCTATCTTAGAACTTCTCTTCCCGGCAAAGGAACTCTGGGCTGGTGAGCTTGGAGTGCGGCTGGAGGGTCTCTCCCCCAACCAGACAAGCTTCCCACGGCTGGGGCTTCCCTCACGGGGCTCGCCCTCTCTCGTCTCCGCCCGTCCTACCAGACCCGACGTGGCCTCCTCTTTAAGTTCTTCATTCAGTGGTTCTGTTCCTCCAGTGTTCCGGGGACCTCCAGGGTTGAATGCTGTATAATTTGTTTGTAATTTTGGTGTGATCCTGGGAGGCAGTTAGCACAGCATCTGTCTATTGCGCCATTTTACCAGAAGTCCAGCAAATCTTATACTGACTCCTAAAGCATCCTCCCAAATATTACTTACCTCACTTCTGCTCATAAATCAATGACCAGAGCAAATCACATAGTTCAACCTAACTTCAAGGGGGCGGGGAAGCTTACTAGGTGCCCAGGAAGAAAACTGGAAATCGTTGGTGAATAGCTCTAATGACCATCAGTCCATAAAAATTCCCTCAGTCATTCATAAAGGATAGTATACAAACATACAGTCTTTTAGTAAGTTTAACACAGGCCTTTCTCTAGGATTGGAAAATTTCTTGCTATGGAAGTAAGTGTCAAGAATTTAACAGTCATGTTGTAGAAATAAAATATATGGTCTTCAAAAGTAGGATCACACTCAGCATAATGAGATTCTCAAGCAATGAAATACATACATATATATTGCTTTTCTCTCATTGGGTCTCCATTCCTGTATGTATGTATGTATGTATGTATGTATGTATGTATGTATGTATGAACTTCCTTATAAGTTACTAGTTGCCTTTCTCTTGCTTCTTTTAGAATTCTCTTTGTCTTTAACATTTGCCATTCTAATTATAATATGTGTTGGGTTCATCTTATTTGGGACTCTCTGCACTTCCTGGACTTGTATGTCTATTTCCTTTGCCAGGCTGGGAAAGTTTTCAGTCATTATTTCTTCAAATATGTTCTCAATCCCTTGCTTTCTCTCTTCTCCTTCTGGTACCCCTATGATGCAAATGTTGTTATGCTGGATGTTGTCCCAGAGGGCTCTTAAACTATCTTCATTTTTGGGGGGTTCTTTTTTTCTTTTTGCTGTTCTGACGGTGTTTTCTACTACCTTGTCTTCCAAATTGTTGATTCGATCCTCTGCTTCATCTAGTCTGCTGGTGACTCCTTCTCGTGTATTCTTCGTTTCAATTATTGTATTCTTCACTTCTGACTGGTTCTTCTTTGTGGTTTCTATGTCCTTTTTTATGCTTGCTATCTCTTTGTTGACATTCTCACTAAGTTCCTTGAGCAGCCTTATAACCAGTGTTTTGAACTCTGTGTCAGATAGGTTGTTTGCCTCAATTTTGTTTATTTTTTTCTGGACTTTTCTCCTGTTCTTTCATTTGGGATGTGTTTCTTTGTTTCCTCATTTTGGCTGCCTCTCTGTGTCTGTTTCTATGTATGAAGTAGATCTGCAATGTCTCTCAGTCTTGGCCAGGGGCCCTTTTGTAGAAGGTGCCCTGTGGGACCCAATGACACAGTCTCCCTGGTAACCTGCTCTGGGTGCTCCAGGAGCGTCTCTTGTGTGGATTGTGTGTGCTCTCCTTATAGTTGAGACTTGGTTGCTATTGGCATGTCAGTGGGTGAGAGTGACCCTGAGGATGATTGGCTATGGGTTTTTACCACTTCCACAGCTTACAGGCTGCTGGGGGGGGGGGGCAAATCCCACTGAGTGGGATTTGACCCAGTGGGCTCTGGTGACTGTTGATACCACCTTTTGGATGTGCTGCTTGTGAGGCTACTTGTGCGGTGTTCTGCTATGGTCTGAAGCCAACCTACATTGGTTCTGGGGCCTCTTGTGAGGGGCCCAGGTCACCCACTGCCTGTGACCAGCCATAAACTATCTGGGAAGAGCTACAAAGCGATTCATGGTTGTTCGCTGCCTGTGCTAACCCTGGAGGTGCGTGGGAGAGGCCATGCGGCAAACCGAGGATGTCTGCCACCAGTACCAGGCCTGAGGTAGCTCCACAAAATGTCAGGACACCCCAAGGCCTGCTGCCATCTGCAATCTCCCTTAAGGTTTGGCCTCTGACAGAGCCTCATGCAGTATGCAAGTTGGGTAAGGCAAAGTCTCAGGGAGTCACTAGAGTGGGAAGAGTTGTGGTCACCAGGTTAATGTAAATTCTGGTTTGGTGCCAGTGCTAAGCCTGAAGCTACTCAGCAAAAGTCTCAGAGCACACCAAGGCCAATCGCTGCCCCCTGGGGTCTGTCACATTCTGAAAGTTTTCCAAGAAAAAGTTCAACATAGGCAGGGCTGGCTGTTGTTATAGAAAGTGGCTCTGGTGTTGGGTGGGATGGGATCCCAGTGAGTCAGCAGGGCAGAGCTGTGGAGCTCACCAGACCAGTCAGATTCAGATTTGGTCATAAGCATAGGGGAAGGGCTCAACACAGGAAAGATGGAGCCAACCTATAGGCTGCATGAGAAAAGGACATCTCACAGGGAAAATGCTGACTGTCTTCCAGCTGTCATCGCAAAGCCACACAACTCAGTCTGCTCCTTGTATGTTCCCAACACCCCCAAGTTACTGTTTCTCCATTGGAGCCCAAGGTGAGTGCTTGGAAGTGAAAAAGTCTGAGAAAAAGGCCCTTTAAGAGGACACCTAAGTTTCCCACCACCTTCTGTCCCACCTGGATGTTTGGAACCCCCACTGTTTTTCACAGCCAGATATTGTGGGGATTCCTCTTCCTGGCACTAGTACTGAGGGTTGAGGAGGCCATGTGCAGGGCTGGGATCCCTTACTCCTCTGAGGAAAACCTACATGGCTGAGTTATCCCTCCTTGTTCTCAACCTCCACATGGAGGTTTGGGGTTAGCCAGTTTTGCATCTTCACCCCTCCTATCAATCTTGACATAGCTTCTTTATAGCCTTAGTTATAAAACTTCTGTTCAGCCAGTTTTCAGATGGTTCTTCAGGTTGATTTTTCTATAATTTAATTGTTATTTTAATGTGTTCCTGGAAGGAAGCAGGCACAGTGTTTATCTACTCTGCCATCTTGGATCTCCCTCTAGATAGTTTATTTTTTAATCTTATTATTTTAACATAATTCTCATACATCCAATATAATATATGTAACATATATCTAAGTTATAATGCCAGATGATATAGAAGCACACAAACCCATTACCCAAGACAAGAGCATCACCACTAGAGCATCACCAATAATTTCCCTTGACCTTTCTGTTCCTCCCTTATCCCATTCATTTGCTTTACTCCCCAGAGGAAACTGCTACTAAGAATGCTGTATTTTTCATTCCCCTGCTTTGAAAAAATAATTTTATCTCACTTGTATACATGCCTAAACAAGCTCTGCTTACTTTTGAACTTTATAAAAAGGATATCAGGATGCATGTAGTCTTCTTTTCTTGGACATGTCTCTTTTCTATTTAGCATTGTGTTTCTCAGTTCATCCATGTTGTTACAAGTAGCTGTGATTCATTCATTTTCACTGCTGTATAATAATATAGTATATAAAATATGCCACACTTTGGTTATTCATTTTCCTGCCAATGGACATTTTCCTGATTTTCAGTTGTTTTTCTATGTCAAACATGTTGCTATGAATATTCTTGTATGTATATATTTTAAAAAATGTGTGTGTATGCACGTTAGTGTAACTGGAAAACTTCTATTCAAATCTTCTACTTATTCGTCCCTGGCTCCCTCAGTGGACCACCATTGGAACCCCTGGGAATCCATACACTGCTGGCTGTTCAATGGAGTCCATCTCTAACAGACACACTGAGGTAGGCAAAAGCCAAGCATTTTTAGGAAGGGAACATAAGTTTAAAGCTGAAGACTTCTTTCCTTAGGCTCACATGGTAAGGTCTTTGAGCCTAGCTTTGATGGTAGCTAGACAGGGTATACTAAGTCTTTAATCTCTTCTTTGAACAATTATGTGCTAAGGCCTGGCACGCTCCACCTGACTTCAGCAGGTTGTTTCACAGAGGAAGTTACAGGAAGTCGCCAGAAAACTCTCCATCTACTCCAAGAACCATGAGAAGCCCCTTCAACTATACCCCTTTGCCCCATAATGGAAAATTAGAGAATCGTAAAGGGCAGTATCTCTGAAAATGATGAGCTGTGTGGCTGCCACCTAGGGCATTGAACCTTCTGGTCACCTTCTAGGCACAGTGACATAAACAGGAAGCCAGGATTCTGTACTTCAAATAAGCACAGGTGAAGAAAGTTCAGGGGAGCTTTCATGAGGTTCTCTCTCCACTTGTCACTTCTCGGCCCAGACAGGAAGGCATGGGTGGAGATACCCACACATTTGACATGAACAATGCAAGAACAGAACACTGGAGTTCCTAGCAAAAATGCAAATGTTTTTAAAATAATACCTTACTTCCTGGCAGTTTTTTAAGTTCAGGTAATTCCTCCACCCACTGAGAGGCCATATTTAACTCCCAAGTGCTTTTAAGAATAACTGAGCCACAGAGTCAGGCTTCAATTCAAGAGTTTAGATTGGGTCCGTGCTGCTTGCCCAAAAAGAGTATAAAGACGATAAAGCCATCCAATGTAAATATTGTTCTTACTCTCAAACAGTTAAAAGCAACGACTTTAGACTCTTACAAATTCCATAAAGCAGATAAATGAAACGTTATTGTGTTCCCCCCAACTCTTTGCTAAGTCAGAATGAATACGCAAAACCCCAAGATCTATATTTGTCCATGGTTTGGGGTAATCAGATTTTGCCTTCCAAATACTGTCTGGAAAATATCTAATATCCTCCAGTTAAGGGAAAAAGGCAAATATAGAACTGCAGTCATCAGTGGTACACTCCTTTTTTCGCATGACCTGTCTCTCCTGGAATTCTCCAACAGCTTCTGTCATTTCTCAGATGTTTTCCAGGCTTGGATAACATACTGCTCACAGAGGGAGGGGCCATGGAATTTCCAAATTGCCTTCAACTGAATGAAAAGTTTAGCTGGAACAGAGTCTCCCTCCTGATCCCAAACTTTCCTCTCGTCTTGGTGAAGAGGACCAGAGATCACTCACAAAGATCTGTGAGACCAAACAGAACCTCAGAGGGCAAATATTTGAAGTTAAGCCATGCTCTTTGCAGATGAGGACATTGATACCAATATTTAAAAGGAATTAGATATGATACAATGGCAAACCAAGATTAAATCCTGGTTCTCTTCATTTCCTAGCTATGGGCCATTGTATTGTACACTTAGGCTCATTTTCCTCATCTATGGAATGAGGCTAGTCATGGCTATGATATAGGGGGTTTGATGAGAGAACATCCATAAAGTAGCGAGCACAGTACTTGGAACATAGTAAGGGTCCAATCAATGATAGTTATTATCTTTATTGTCATCATCATCATCATCATTATCATCATCATCATCATCAACATCACTGTTATCATCCTTAGCATTATCAATCACAACTTCTTAGTGGCTAAGTTGGAAGAAGCTATGCTTCTTCTTTCTCACTTCAGCCTATTTCCCAACTATATCACCTGGACACCAGCATTTAACCCAGAGCTCAGCTGACCTCATGAAATTCTGAGCTTTGTTGACAGACCATGACCTCTCCTGACCCAGCCTGGGATAACCCTGCCTTTACTCTAGAGAAGCGTCCTGGACACCATGAGCCTGTACTATCTGATGTTCCAAATGCTCTTCTACACTTTCTTCTGTTATTTGCCAAGGCTTTGATTCTTGGCATCGAAGGAAAACACTGGATTTCTTCAAAGAAAGGAAGTGAATCTTAGTTTGGCCTAAGTGGACTCTCACCAGGGTGGGAGCCTGACTGGTTCTTCCAATGAGAAACAGGACATCCAGAAATGAAGCAATTCTTTTCTTCACTGGAGAAGTCCCCCAGGGAGTCCCCAGCTCACAGCATTGCATGTACTAGAAGAGACAAATGTCATGAGAAAGGCTATTTCTGTGGAATGTGCCCATCCCAGCAGGAGCCTCCAGAACTCCCTTGGCTGGATCTATTTCCAGCAGCTTCCCTTTCTCCTTTGCCCTGTCTTCTCTTACAAATGGTATTTGTTTTCTCCCTCAACAGTTTCAAGAACAGGACTTGGAAGAAACATTTTGGAGTGTTTTTGTCGGGGTGCTCATCCATTACTATGCTAGTGGTGCCCCTCTAGGGTTTTCAGCAGCTCCAGGGCATGACCACAACCTTAGGAGCCTGCTATTTAAGATAAATAGTAGCTATTGTCTTAAGTGTGATTCCTAGAAGCAGAGCCTGAGAAAGGATTCAAGTGCACATGATTTTTTTTGAGGGAGTACTTTTCAGGAAACCCTATAAGGACATGAGGGAAGCAGGATAGGGAAGGTAGGGAAGGGAAAGAGTTGAACAAGAAGACAGTCTCAAAGAAAGTCTAACTTGGAGTTGTCCCTGCTTGAGAAAAGGAGACTTGTCTTTGAGCACCCATATCAGTCAGTCATTAGATGTGGGTTACTTATGGGTGGGGGACATAACTTCCTGGGTATGGCAGCTCCCATCTGCAGAGAGCCATTCTCTAGAGGAGGGAGGGAGCTGAGTTATTAGTTGTGAACACATCAATTAGGGGATGGGTGCACCAATCTGAGAAGGGGATCTGGGCTGAATACCAACAGCATCTACTAAAGCTTTCATACCACACATGCCTACCCTGTGGCAGGCTCTTGTGTAGGTTAAGTCATTTAGTTTTCACAATTCTGTGAGGTAGGTGTTATAGCCCTCCCTATTTTACAGACAATGAAATTGAAATTCAGAAATATACACACCTAAGAAGCAGCTAGCCTGGAGGTCTTTCTGGTTTCAACGCCTCCCACTATACTGGCTCTGTTTTTCCAAACAACCCAGCAGAATATATTGCCATGTTATCAATTTTTTTCATGGTGTTTGAATCTCTATGCTGAGTGCAATGCTCCTTGATGTCTAATTTTGAAGTTCAATTATGCATGAGACTTCAGGGCATTCAAAGAGGTTTGGTCATGCTTGTCATCCCATAAGGTCCTGCATCACTTAGCAGCCCCCTGGAGTCATGAAACATGTTTGGTAAAGAGGAGACCTCAAAGGATATTTGGAGCCCCAAAGTGCATAGCTGGCACAGCTAGTCATAACAGATTATTCTCTTCTCTAAAACATTTGCTAAGTCAACAAGCCAATGAGTGTCATCTTGAATGTCAACTTTGATCACCTGTGAGGGAGATTCTCAGGCATTATCTGGGCTCACTAGGAAAGAATCTGTTGATTACCAATGACTGCAAAGGAAGAGGGAAGAGGGAAGAGGGAATGATTCATGTCTGTCTTATATCTGCCATCCTTCATTGTATCAGTCAGTATGAGTTATACTGCACTGACAAACAACACCCTAGTCTTGGTGGCCTCAGCAAGATAAGTTTATTATTGGCTCACACCGTATGAGTAGTTCTACCATGGACGTACAGTGGTTATTCTGCTCATTGTAGTTACTCAGGGACCCTAGATGATAAACCAGCTACTATCTTAATCAGGTTTGTTGCCATGCCAGAGGGAAAAGAGCTCTAGGAAGGTCCTCATGGGAGCAGTTAAATGTCACCTCAGCTCACAACTCATTGACCATAACTAGCCACATGGTCCCACCTAGCTTCGAGGGAGAATGAAATGCAAGCCCACCATGTTCACTGATTGTAGGAGATCCAGAAACATTTGTTGGACAATGGTAATAAATTACCAGTTCGCTTCTTTGGTCACCTAATATTTGGTTACTCCGTTTTCCATAGGCAAAATGTACCCAGCTCCTTCCAATGAAGACCATGTCAAGGTCTCATCCAATCATGGCATCAAGCTCAAAGTCCAGGACCTCAGGGTGATGCATGGAAGTTTCTACATATGGTTCAGATGTGGCTCCTGTTGGCCCAGAAATCAATGAACAGGAAGTACAAGTTTTCTGCAGCTCCTCCCCTCCCCTCACCATCCACACACATGCTCTAATGGTGAACTAGGACAATTTAGTCACCATAAATACTGCCAAATGGAAGATTTACAAGTCACTGAGCCATAGCATTTCAGAAATCCTGGTGGGCAGATATTAAAGGGCCCTCTACACCATGGATAAGGGAAATCTCTTGATTATGTCCTATTCTGGATCCTAGGAGGGCTTCCTCAGTCCATCCCCCGCCCCCCATGGCCCTTGATTCCACCTCCTAGAATGGCATTCCTTTTCCATTATACTCCATTGCTACATATCTGAAGAGAGAATTCAGGAATAATTTCTCCTATAGCAACATCTTCTGCTTTAGAAAGTTAGGATTCAGGACTCCTTTTGAGTCTTTTTTTTAAAATTTTTTTATTGTGAAATAAACATTTTTAAAAAGTTAGTTTCAGGTTACAATGAAGTGCAATAATTATACTTTTTACCCCTCAAAGTGACAACCGTCGTCCCCCAATTTGCCACACCACTCCTCCCCGATACCATGCATATCTATTACAATTCCCTTGACTCCATTCCACACTTTACTCCACATCCTGTGACTATATATATATATATATATATATATATATATATATTCAGTTACAGTTAGCATACAATATTATACAACATCAGCTTCAGGTGTACAGTGCAGTGATCAAGCCTCTACTCCATCCATGAAGTGGTCTCCCTAAAAAGACATGTGACCATCTGACACCCCACAAAATATTTACAACATTATTAATTATATTCCCCGAACTGTCTTTTATATCCTTGTGGCAATATTGTATTTACCTATTTATGGTGTCTAATCTCTTCCCCTTCTCCCTCATCCCCACCCCCTCCCAACTAGCAACCATCAGTTTTTCTTCTATATCTATGAAACTGTTTCTGTTTACATTGCTCATTCATTTAGTTTTTCAGATTCCACATATAAGTGAGATCATATGGTATTTGTCTTTCACTGACTGACTTATTTCACTTTACATAATAGTCTCTAGGTTCATCCATATCATTGCAAATGGTATGATTTCATTCTTCTCTATAGCGGAGTAATAGTCCATTGTATAAATGTACCACAGTTTCTTAATCCAGTTGTCTACTGATGGGCATTTTGGTTGTTTCCAAGTCTTGACTATTGTAAATAGCACTGCAATAAACACAGGGGTGCATATATTTTTTTCAAATTAGCATCTTGGATTCTTCTGGGTAGATACCCAAGAGTGGAATTGCTGGGTCATACGGTAGTTCCATTTCCAATTTTTTGAGATACCTCCATACTGATTTCCATAATAGCTGCACCAATCTGCAGTCCCACCAACAGTGCACCAGGATTCCCTTTTCTCCACAACCTCGCTGGCACTTGTTGTTCGTTAATTTATTGCTGATAGCCATTCTGACCATAGTGAGGTGGTATCTCATTGTGGTTTTTATTTGCATTTCTCTAATGATTAGTGAGGTTGAACATTTTTTCATATGCCTGTTGTCTATCTGTATGTCCTCTTTTAGAGAAATGTCTTTTCATATCCTCTGCCCATTTTTTTCATTGGGTTGTTTATTTTTTTGGTGGTAGGATGAATGAGTGTTTTATAAATTTTGGATATTAACCCCTTATCAGATATATCATTGCCAAATATCTTCTTCCATTCAGTAGGCTGCCTTTTTTTTATTGATGATTTCTTTTGCTGTGAAAAAACTTTTAAGTTTGATGCAATCCCATATGTTCATTTTTCCTTTTATTTCCCTTGCCTGAGGGGATATATCAGTAAAAATATTACTTAGGGTAATTTACTCCCTATGTTTTCTTCTAGGAGTTTTATGGTTTCAGGTCTTACATTTAAGTCTTTAATTCATTTTGAGTTTGTTCTCATATATCGTGTAAGTAGGTGATCCATTTTCATTTTTTTGCACGTGTCAGTCCAATTTTCCCAGCACCATTTATTAAATTGACTATTTTTACTCCAATGTAAATTCTTGCTTCCATTGTCATAGATTAAATGACCGTATATGGATGGGTTTATTCCTGGGCTCTCTATTCTGTTCCATTGGTCTATGTGTCTGCTTTTATGCCAGTACCATACTGTTTTGATTACTGTAGCCTTGTAGTATGATTTGATGTCAGGTAGTGTGATACCTCCCATTTTGTTCTTATTTCTCAAGATTGCCATGACTATTCAGGGTCTTTTGTGGTTCCATATAAATTTTAGGATTCTATGTTCTATTTCTGAGAAAAATGTCCTTGGTAGTTTGACTGGAATTGCATTGAATCTATATATTGCCTTAGGTAGTATTGACATTTTAACTATATTAATTCTTCCTATCCATGAACATGGTATGTATTTCCATTTATTTGTATCTTCTTTGATTTCTCTCTTCAGTGTCTCATTATTTTCTGAGTACAGGTCTTTTGCTTCTTTAGTTAAATTTATTACTAGATATTTTATTGTTTTTGAAGCAATTGTAAAAAGGATTTATTTCCTGATTTCTTCTTCTGATAGTTTATTATTGGTATATACAAATGCAACTGATTTCTGAATATTAATTTTGTATCCTGCTAACTTACTAAATTCGTTTATCAGTTCTAACAGTTTTTTTGTGGAGTCTGTGGGATTCTCTCTATATAGTATCATGTCATCTGCATATAATGACAATTTTATTTCCTCCTTTCCAATTTGGATGCTTTTTATTTCATTTTCTTATCTGATTGCTGTGGCTAGAACTTCCAGAACTATGTTAAATAGAAGTGGTGAAAGTGGGCAGTCTTGTTTTGTGCCTGATCTTAAGGGGAAAGCTTTTAGCCTTTCCCCATTGAGTATGATGTTTGCTGTGGGCTTATCATATATGGCCTTTATTATGTTGAGATATGATCCCACTATTCCCACTTTGCTAAGAGTTTTTATCATAAATGGCTGCTGGATTATGTCAAATGCTTTTTCTGCATCTATTGATATGATCATATGATTTTTATTTTTCATTTTGTTAATGTGATGTATTACATTAATGGATTTGCGGATATTGAACCAGCCTTGCATACCAAGAATGAATCCCACTTGATCATGGTGTATGATCTTTTTAATGTGATGCTGAATTCGGTTTGCTAGTATTTTGTTTTCTAAATTGTTGATCCGATCCTCTGCTTCATCTAATCTACTGGTGAGTCCTTCGAGTGTGTTCTTCATTTCAGTATTCTTTAGTTCTAACTGATTGTATTCTTTAGTTCTAACTGGTTGGTTTTTATGATTTCTCTATCCTTCTTTATGTCCTCAATAATTTACTTAAACATTCTTATCATCAGTGTTCTAAACTCTGTCTCTGAAAGGTTGGATACCTCTGTTTCATTTAGTTCCATTTCTAGAGGTTTCTTCTGATCTTTTACTTGTGAAATGTTTCTTTGTTTCTTCATTCTGGCTGTCGCTCTGAGGTTGCTTCAATGTATTAGATAGATCACCTAGAGAAAAAAGGAAAAACGAAAAAGAGGAAAAAAGGAAAAAAAGAAGAAAAAAAAAAGAAAAAAAGGTTAAAAAAAAGAAGAAAAAAGAAAAAGAAAGTGGGGGTGCTCTCTGTCCTCTTTAATCTGCAGACTCTCGCTCAGCAATAGAGAGTCTCTGGGTGACTCAGCACCAGCTGTTGGGGGAAGGGCTCAACGTGTCCTGTGCTGGCCTCCCTCTCAGGCTAGTAGTGAGCTTCCCACAATTAGCTGCTATGTGCTCTGGAACCGTGCTCAGTACCCAAAATCCTCAAAGGTTGTTGCGGGTTGTCTGCTGCTGCTAAAAACCCTCTATGACCTGCAGAGGTGGGGGCCAGGCACTATGAGTTCAGGGTGCCTCTGGCAACACAGCTCTAGGTGGGCAGGGCAGGCCCCCAGGGCACCACGGGATGTGGTCAGTGGCCCCCAGCAAGTTAGTGCAGCATGCACTGTGCACCGGCAACCAGCCCGCACAAACTCGCCAGGAAACCCCCTGCCGGATCACACAGGTGCAGAGCTCATGACCCAACGCCCCCAGGAAAACTCCCAGTCTCAGCCTGTCCTACTCAGTGCTCGCAGATCAGGCCGAGCAGCCCAACAGCCAATCCCCAGCCTGGCAACTCTGCTTGAGTAGTGCGGAGAGCAGGGACCCAACGAGGCTCATGCACTCTTGCTGTCTCAATGATCAGCCTGAATGAGCTGGAGTGTGCCCTCCAGGCGTTTCCCTGGCAACGCAGCACAAGCAGGGTGGAGGATGGGGATCCAAGGCCAGATGCATGCGCTCACTCGCACTCCTGCACCAATTCCACTAGACCAATGAGGTCCCGGACCTGACCCTCAGTGGGAGGGCCCAGCCCTGACAAAATGGCGCCCTCCTGTATACCACTCCATGCAAGCTCCACACCACGGCAACAATGGTCCCAAAACCTCCAGCTTCTGCACCAAAGGTGCTCAGTTCAGTCCATCCCCGCAAGTTCCTGGGCCCGGCTCACACAGCTACTCCCTCCACCAGGGACCAGTTGAGTGCTCACTAGTGAGTGAGCCCGTCCGCTGGCTCCACTGGTTTTCCAGCTGCCCTCAGCCTCACAGAGCTGAGCAAAGAGAGTCCTCACTAATTTCTACTGCCAGTTATCGTGGAACTCCTCTTCCCAGCAAAGGAACTCTGGGCTGGTGAGCTTGGTGTGCAGCCAGAGGGTCTCTCCCCCAACCGGAGAAGCCTCCCCACAGCTGGGGCTTCCCTCACGGGGTTCACCCTCTCTCATCACCGCCCCTCCTATCAGGCTTGACGTGGCCTCCTCTTTAGGTCCTTCGTTTAGAGGTTCTGTTCATCTAGTGTTCAGGGGACTTCCAAGGTTGAATGTGGTATAAATTATTTGTAATTTTGGTGTGATCCTGGGAAGTAGTTGGCTCAGGGTCTGTCTATTCCACCATCTTACTGGAAGTCCTCCCTTTTGAGTCTTAATCAGTCACAGAATTTTCTATGTTTCCATGGTTTCTTTGGCATCACAATTCTTAAATTGTTGCTGGCTTTTATCTGTTTGGCTGTGATCAGCCTCATATGCCAATAATCACACCCACAACCCTTCTAGAAACACAACCTTTTCTCTTAATTGTGAGAACTTTGAACCAATCAGGTGTAAGGCAGAGAACCATGTCCTTAGATTATTATTAAAAATGAGCCATTTTTTTTTTAAATAAAAGAATATACTGGATGCCACATTAGTTCCTGCAGAGGTTTTCATAATAGATATCATGACCCAGTACTAGAATTGACTTTGTTTCTGAGGCTGAGCTGGCTTTTTAGTACATAAAACATCTATTTTATCTTTTATTGTTTGGGGTTGAGAAGCAGTTGCCTCTTCCAGCTCTACAAGTGTTCACATTGCTAGAATTTCTCTTTCCCTCTGTCTGGCAATGAAAACATTTGAAATGGCAACTGCACCATTCATTAGTCAGGAACTCTGAATGGCTCTGATGACCAAGCCTGCTTGAGACCTGTGATGGGGATACAGTATGAGTGAGCAATAAACTGGTGTTATTTGGGGCCACGGAGAATTTGCAGTTTGCACTGCAAACAACCACTTGATATATTAGGCAAATCTCCGGCTCTAGGGTTTCAGCTTCAATGTTTCCTCTGTGTTGTAGCCTTATTTGGAAACAAAATGAAACACTTCTTATGAGCCAGTAACTATCTGATGATGCTGATGCTGATGGAAATAATGTATGTTTAACTGTGCTGGAAGAAAGGGGAACTCAATTGCCAAAGACCTACAAAGGCAGAGTGAAGGAAAGGACAGCAGAGATAGAGGCAGGGGCAGCTGACAGAATGTAGGAGTTGTTTTTCTAAGGCTAGAGAGTTTCAGAATCACAAAAAAATTTTTTTTTCTGCACCAATTTCAAGTTAGAAGTGAAAATTTTTAAAACAGCTGTGTTGTTGGAAGCCAAAATGAATTGGTTGATATATTTTTTAAAAAGACCCCCAAATTGTTACACCTTTATTTCCACCCACACGGAATGGGCCTCTAGCTGTTGTCTGAAGAGAAGGAAGTCAGGAGGGTAGATTTTTCTTTCTCCAGCTGGATTCTTGCTGTGGGGAAATGCTCATGCTACCTAGTGGGGTGCATAGAGAGTGCTTTGTTTAATGTTTACTGGGCATTTATTAGGTGCCAGACATTAATCTATGTATATCTTTACCCATATCCTCAGTGTAGGCACAGATGAAGAAACTGAGGCCCAAATGTGATAGACAAGTAAGATGTCCTCAGGCATAATGTCCATTCAGTAAGTAATAACCAGGGAGGAAGAGATACCCCTCCTTTATTTTTCTCTTGGCTATTGGAGGCTGGTAGGCAGATTAATTTTGCAAAGATGTTGCCATCATAGCTCTGCCACTGGACACAACTACTGCATCCCTACAGCTGTGAAACTCTCTTCCCTTCTTGCTTATCTGTCTATCATTTGCTCAATATTCATAGTTCTGGTCAAGGGGGTCCTTTTGACCAATTTTGTCTAGGTCAAGCTCAAGCCATGCTTTTGTTTTCCTCACTGCCACTCTCTGTCCAGTTGGTGCCTCTGTCATAGGAATCCCCAGGGTTCTACTGGACCTCTTCTCTGAGACTCATTCTGCACACACTTTGGGTTCTATCTTCCTAAAGGGGTACCAGCTAAAACCCCTCTACCATATACTTCCTGTCTTCTAAAATCTTGTTGTCTGCTAAAGTGCCTTCTTCCATTTCTTTTGTATTTGTGGGTCTATACTCATTCAACATGTTTACTATCAGTTGAGTAAGCCTTAAGAAGGAAAATACATAAATATGCAAACCATTGACTTTAACAGAACGTCAAGAGGGAATTCCAATTCTCAAATGGAGCAATAGTGCATGTTGCACCCTTTTCCAACTGGTAGTGCCAGGCCAATATTTAGCTGCCCCTACACAGCCCTCACTTATATTCACCACAGTAAAAGAGGCTCTTACATACACTATTGCTCTGCTAGCTGGCTAGGTCCACTTTGACATCTTGATGACGTTTTCCTGTTTAGCAGCTGGCCTGGGGAATATATTCCCAGCTTTATTCTAGGTTATGACTTGGATGAGAAATAACCAGATATCATACCGCCATTCAAATACCCTGGAAAAAACTCCAAAATACAACCAGTAAGTTAGGTTCTTCCTTTTCTGCCACATAAGGTGTGTTGCTTGCTATAGTTCATCTGTGCATTTATTCAACATATGTGATTGAGCACCTATTGTGTGCCAGGCATTCTTCTAGGTGCAGAAGACACTGCAGGGAACGTGAAACTTATTAGGTAGGTTGTATGGTCAGCTACTGATTATTTGAAAGCCTTACAGACTTCTAAGAATGGAAGAATGGAGTGGGGAGAAGAAGACCAGATATAGTAGACCTGTTCTAACCAAACCATACAAGCTGGGTGTGTGTGTGTGTGTGTGTGTGTGTGTGTGTGTGTGTGTGTGTGGTGTTTCCTCCTGGCCTGGGTAACATGCCATGCACTTTTGCAAGATTTGCTCTTCATCTCCTTTTAATTCCCATCCCTCATCTCTCCTCCATTAACCCAATCTGCCTCTGGTGTCCCCAACAAGCTTTCCTCTTAGTGCCTACCAACCTTTCTCACAGAAGTAATCAAAATCTGCCTATTTCCACTCTTTCTGCTTCCCTCAGTCTTCCATGTTGGATGTCAATTGTTTTTCTCCTCTTTCAAGTTATAATTGTTCCACAGAGAATGGTGTCTCTGTCTCTGTGTCCTCCGACTCCCATGGATAAGACCTTGTCTCTAGGAATGGGAAGTGTGGGAGGAAAGGCTTGGGGAGAGATTGCCACCCTGGGTGGCGGCTGGGTTTCCCCTGGATTACCTAAAATCAAACGTATCTCATCACCTCCAGGATTAATTTCTCTCAGAAACCCCCTGTCCTGACCTAAAAAAAACAATTACCCTTTTCTTCCACTCATCTTGATGCTCCTCCTTGCAGAATTAATACCATAGACTTAATATGCCAAAAGGGCATTCAAACCCATCTTGCCCCTGAGGTAATTTATCAGACACCTTACTCTCATTGGACAATAAGGAATATTGTGTCCAAGTCATATTTTCCTAAGCCCTGGAGGCAGGAGGAATTCTCAGTTCATCCAGTCACACTGATATTATTTGAAATTTTTTTAAAAAATTAAAGTTTATTAGGGTGACAATTGTTAGTAAAGTTACATAGGTTTCAGGTATACAATTCTATAATACATCATCTATATATTACATTGTGTGCTCACCACCCAGAGTCAGTTACCTTTCTATCACCATATATTTGACGCCATTTACCCTTATCTACCACCCCCCATACCCTCTGGTAACCACTAAACTATTGTCTGTGTCTATGAGGTTTTGTTTCTTCATTTGTTCGTCTTGTTCCTTTGTTGTTTTCAGTTTTATATCGCACATATCAATGAAATCGTATGGTTCTCTACTTTTTCTGTCTGACTTATTTCACTTAATAATCTCAAGATCCATCCATGTTGTTTGAAATTTAACTCATTTGTGTAACTTGTTTATAAACTTAAAGGGTGCTTTTTAGAATAGAATATATTTCCAGTGTAAAACTTCTGGGAATAAAATGAAGATAATAATTAGGTGCCTTATCTCACATGGTTGTTGTGAGTCTAATTTCTGTTTTCTTATTTTAGCACACACTTAAGTAGTGCTCTGTGCCAGGCACTGTTCCAAGACCTTCAAGACATTAATTTGTTTGGTTCTGATAACTCTGTAAGCTAGGTTCTATGATCTAGTTAACCAGAGGTTAAATCAGTTAACTGAGTTAATACATACAAACATTTTAAACAGTTTCTGGTAGATAGCAAACACCCAGTGCATGGCAGCCATCATCGTCAAATGCCCTCCTATACATCCCTCTGTCATGGCAGGTACTTGCTGCACTCATCTGGTCCCTCGGACAAGGATGTGCAGCCCAGCACACAGCACAGTTCTGGTATGTAGGAGGTATTCAATATTATGACTAAGTGGGGACTAATTAATATTTCCTTCTCCTTGAGATTTTTGAATCCATTTCAAAACACAAGACATTGATTAAAAAGAAAATGTGGGTCATCAGTTATCCCCTGACCCTTTATCCCACCATACAGGCAAACCAGCCCCACAACCACTCCACACTAAGCCTTTGGTACAAGGACACCCACCTTCATCCTCTTCTTTCTGGTTTCGCCATGAAGATTCAAGGACTGAAGTCAGGTGGCAGGATTCTATTTCCACATGGACCAGGGGATATTTTGAAGTACCCACTAGGGGGCGCATTATCAACAGGCCAGAGAAGGTGGTTGAAATAAGCAGGGAAAGGAACGATTTCTGAAAGAACATGAACTTAGATGGAAAAATTCTCATTGATCTCATCTTCGGCTGGCCAGATGAGCACATAAGAGTTTTCTCAGTTAGCTTGTACACAAAGCTCTAGATTTTGCTGAGGGAGAAATTGATCTAAAACAGAGTCAGGGCGTCTTTTCCTGTTGAGAAAGGTCCCAGCCTGTTGCTGCCCTAAGACAGAGAGGGCCCAGTATCACCAATGACTATAGCCCAGACCACAGTTTGTGCTTCTGAAGGTGCTGTACCCCAGGGCCCAGTGAAAGTGGCTTCAGAATGTGGAAGAGAAGAGAGGCCACGTGTGGTCAATCCTGCCTTGAAATAGTGGCCAGCAGCACTGAGAATTAGAGGAGAATGCTGCCCTTTTTGAGACTCGTTGGGGATTACTTTATGCCCATTATGATTTCTATATCTGCTATATGCAGAAGGTCCTTAATAAATAAGTACTAACTTAATTTCGTTCAGAACAGCTGTGCAAGTCTTGCTCTTTTTGCATTCCTCTGATTCTAGTTTTATTTTTTCTTCATTTCTTAATGAGGTTTAAAGAATCTGGGGAGATTTAAAGAAAGTAAAGCTCTTCCTGAACTACAGTAACCTCGCCTGGAGTTTGAATGACCCTTAAGCCTTTGTTGCTGAAAACCTGTCTTGCCACTTCTGCATGAAGGAGTTCCCAAGGTGTACCTCCAGGATCTCTGGAGCTACACTTTCGGAATTCCCAATCCATCTCCTCTCTCTCCCTACCTGGAAGCCACCCTGAAGCTTGGCTCTGGCAGGGCCTTTGTATAGTAAGATGTTGGCAATAACAACCCTGCATATTCCACCTTTGCCCAGAAAACAGAGGGGAACTCTTTTCCTTTCTGATGGTGTTTGAACCTCTCAGGGTAGGAGAGGGGGTAGGTGTTTTAGGACCCCAATTGTTAGAAGGGGCTAATTCTTTGGGAGGGGTTCAGAAGTTCTTGGAATAGCCCTGACTTCCTCTACATCATGACTCATAGTTTATCTAGACCCCTACTATGTATTCACACAAGAAAAACATTGAAGATTGGCAGGAAGGAGGAGGGAAATGTGTGTGCATCCACAATAGTCCGTGCATTTTACATACACATCTTATTTATTTAATCCCTCAGCAGTCTTTCTAGCAGTAATTACTATTCCCATTTTATAGATGAGGAAGCCGAGGCACAGAGCCATTCAATAACTTCTATAAGGTCACACAGGGAGTAAGTCGCAGGGGTTGAATTTGAACTCGGAGTCTTATTTTAAAGGCCACCATTGTCTAACTAAACTTTAGCTACCTTTCCTGAGGTTCTTGCCATCCCTCTTTAGGGAGTGAGGAAGGAGGAAGGGGTTTGGACTAGACTACTGGAAAACAGGAGTCATCACATGATGAACAAGCAGTCTAGAAGCCTGCGGGGCAGGACTAAGGAGGCGGGTTATGGGGAGCCCTGACAGGCAAACTACTGGTGTTGAAGGCCAGATGTTGACAGAGGCAAGGAATGGGACTGGAATTTGGGGTGCTGGTTATTGGGAAAGAAGCACGGTTGAGCCAGACTTTCTGCTCCCATGATCCTTTGCCTGGAGCATCATAGCAAAAATCACATTTATACAGGGCCTGCTCTTTCTCTGTCTAATAAACACAGCATCTATGAGGTTGTTTACGGTTTCCTAAATGAATTATATCACCAATATGGTTTTAATGGCAAGTGTATCTTTGCTTACTCATCCCCAAACCCTTCCTGTGGTTTCTAGAAGCCTCCTTTGGCCCCAATAGGCACAGAGAACAAGGGCACACTGACCTGGTTTGCAGCATTTAGAGGCAGCTCTTAACTTCAACAACTTCATTTTATCAAATTTCTGACAATAGGCAATAAAGCACATTAAGGCAGAGACTTTGGAGAGAGCTGAACACCATTCCAAGTTCCACCACTTTCTACTTGTGTAGCTTGGGGACCATAATTAACTTCTTTGCACCCCCAGGTGACTCACCTGTTAAAAATGGGGTAAGATTTCTCCTTCCTTCCAAAAAGAAAAGACTCAAAGATATGTAAATACTGGCATCCATAACACTCAGTAGATGGTAAATTTTGAAGCCTTTATTGATCTTAAATTGTGTGTTAGAGATAAAGAACCAAATCCTGCCCTCAAGAGGCTTGCTTGTCTCCTGGAAGAGACAGGCTCATGGGCAAATTAATGAAATGGCAGAGTAAGACCAACTTCAATAACACATGGACAAGGCTAAGAGGTGGCATTGAGAGGGGGAAATGGGCTCATCCTGAGTTGGGATGGAATGGGACAACTTCCTTAAGGTTATGATCAAAGAAAGCATGGGTGGAGCCCCAACTTTGGGTAATCTGCAGCCACAGCTGATATGGCCAAGATTTAATCAAGGGACCTCAGCCAATCTGCTTCCCGGACTTCTTGCTCTTCACTCTTACTTTGAAAGCAAAAAAACATTTCTGTTAAAATCAAAAGACTTTCTTCACAAAGAGCTTTGGATTCTCAAATATTCTGGTTTCAGGAACCTTATGTCAATAGCAACATGCACTTAAAAGCTAGTTAGAGTTCAGGAAATTGGAACGGATGGTGAAGAGAGAAGTTTGGTCCCTACTGTGTGGATCGGGAGATAAATTCACATTCAGGTAGGAATTAACCTTTTTGAGGACCTGATATATGCCAGGCACTGCTGTGTACTTATTACCTCATGTAGTCCTCATAGCGAACCTATGAAGGTTTTATTGTCCCTCTTTTACAGATGAGAAAACTAAGACCCCCAAGTAGTTAAGATGTGTGAGAGGGTTGCACAGTTCAGTGGTAGCATCAGTATTAAAACCTAGGTTTGTCTGATTCCAACCTTCACGTTCTTTCTACTATGCTAGGTAATCTCCAAAACATATATTTACGCAAGGTCCCAATCCCTCCTTTTCCAATAAACATGTCACTTATGAAGTTATTTATGGTTTTCTAAATTAATGCTATTGCCACGATGGCCAAATGTGGGTTTATCTTAAGCCTACACATGAGAGGTACGCTTGAGCACAAGAATCTTTCATCACATCTGTTGCAGATTGAATAATAGCCCCCGATCACTGGACTCCTTGTAGTCATACTTCTTGCAATGTGACTTTGCAATGTCTCTTATTAAGAGGTAGAATAGGGCCGGCCGAGTGGCGCATTGGTTAAGCGCTGGTTTTGGGATGCCAGCGGCCCCGGTTCGGATCCCACATGAGGGCCAGTGACACTGCCCTCTACAGCTAACAACAGCTCCACCTGGAGCTGGGCTGTGCGAGCCCCGGTGATGGTGTGGGCTGCAGCCCCTGCTGCAGTGGGCTGCCATAGGCTGCAGTGAGTGGCCGGCAGCCAGCGTGAGCGGCTGGCAGCCAAGCGTGAGCTGCCAATAGCCGCAGTGAGCGACATCCAGAGGCCAGCGACCCATCTGCCTCATCCGGGAAGAGCGCAATGACGATACCAACAGTGAAGCAACATCCTCCGCAACTAAACTGAAGAACAAGAAGACGGCAACTTGTCTGTTCCCCTTCCCCGATTCCCCAACGCTGTTCCCCTCCACCAATTCCCCAATAAAATCTTTAAAAAAAAAAAAAAAAAGAGGTAGAATATATTTCCCATCCTTTAAATCTGGGCTGCTCTTCAGACTTTGGCCAACAGTAAATGATGGAATGATAATGGGCTTAGTTCTGGGCCTGTGCCTCAAGAAGCCTTGTGAGCGTCTGCTGTCACTTGGATTCCTGTCAGACTTGGACTGGGCAGCTAGAGGCATGTGAGGGGCACACAGAAAGAGACTTCAGTCATCCCAGTGATCCCATATGAAGTGGATTCTAGTTAACCTGTTTGTTAACTGCAGACACTTAAGTGAGTCTAGTTGTACTTAGGTGAGCTCTGCTCAAATCAGCAGAAGCACCCAGTCAATGGGTAGACTCATGAGAAATAATAGTGTTTTGTTTTAAGCTACTGTATTTTGGAGTGGTTTTTAACACGTCGATAGTTAATTGATATAACCAAAACATAATTTTCTTTTTAATCAGAAGTCAATGAAGCCAAGACATTCGTTTCATGTATTAGTCAGTACCTCAATTTGGACTGATTTTTTTTTTCCTAGATCTGTTGTATAGCTGTTATCTTGGGATCTACCTCTTTCATCATTTTAGGAATTCCCTTTACTTTGCTTTCTGAATCTCATGTCTTCCCTTTCTTGGTAACTCCCTTGTTTTGATGGAGTACATCCTTTGGGAGTTGTCTGAGAATGCATGAATAGTTTTGGAGAAAACGCATATTTGAAATGTCTTCATTTTACCCTTTCATGTAATTCATGGTTTAGCCAAGTTAGAGTTCTAGCTTGGAAATATTTCCCTTAGAATTTTGAAGGCACTGCTTCAGTGTCTTCTATGTGGCTGTTGAGAAGTCTGATTCTATTCTGATTCTTGATCTTCTACATTATCAATTTTTTTCTCCCCAGAAGCTTGTAGAATAATTTCTTTGACCCAATTGTTATTCATTTTAAAATGATTTGCTTTAGTGTGGATCTCTTTTCATCCATTGTGCTAGCACTCACTTGGTTCGGTTAGTCTGGATATTCATGTTCTTCAATTCTGGGCAATTGTTTTGGCTGTATTTCTTGGGTGATTTCTTTCTCTTCATTTTCTCTGTTTTCTTTTTCTGCAACTCCTATTCTTTGCACATTAGATTTCCTAAAATGATTCTCTAATTTTCTTTTCTCCTCTGTTTCTTTCAACTTTGCTTTATTTTCTGGATATTTCTTCAACTTTATTTTCTAAACCTTCTATTGTGTTAATTTTTAAATATGTGTTTTCACATTTAAATTTTAAAGAGTTCCTTTTTTTAAGGTGTTCTCTAACTGTTCCTTTTTTTACCCTAGCATTGTACTCTTGTTTCATAGATACATTATCGCCTCTAACCTTACTGAGGTTATTAATGGTATTATTATTATTATCATCATCATCATCATTATTAAAAGTGTTCTTCCCTGTGAATGTCTCTGCTTCGCATGTGTAGGAATGAGTCACAGAAAGCAAAGAGCCTTGTGCGGCCCTGGCAATGCCTGAGATGTGATCTCCACTGTAGTTTGCTTTCCTGGGTCATTTCCTTGGGGAACTATCATGTTAGTGTCTTTAGAGTTTTCTCTCAGGCTTATCAGATTCTCCAGAAAGACTGAACTTCTGCTTAGAAGATGCATACATGTTTGGCTGTCCACATTCTGGAAGCCAATGTAGGCAGTCTCAACATTCCCAACGCATGGTTTCTCTCTTCAGTATGGTATTTCTAATGACAACTGTGGGTGCCTTGTTCCCCTTCAATCAAAGTCTCTTTATTTTGCCTTTTCCAGGGAATTATCTTCCAGACATTTGCTGGAGTTGGAAAAGAACAGTGTGACTCAGGTACTTAGAGTGGAGAAGGAGATAGGGGGTTCTAACAGCGTCTTCAATAGAATTTAAACCCATCTTCTGAATTCTAGCCCCGCCTTCTCTACCACATCCAGAGGTGGCTGGTGCTGCCAATCCCTGAGCCTCTGGGGAGTTCCGCTGCACAAATCTGGTTTACGATTTAACTTTTCCAAGTTCTCTCAGTTACCAATAAACCGTCACTTTCCAGCTTCAAATTTTTGTTACTATTGTCTCTTCTTTCATTCTCTTTGACCCCATTGGTCTTGTCTTTTGGAATATTTATTGTTTTTTTAGAGGCTTGTAGGAGGGAATGGAGTATGTTTACTCTTTCTCTTTACCTGGAAGTCCAAGAGTAGCTCTTGGCTTTTAAAAAACTAACACTTCATGACACCTCATTTAGTTTGAAATGTGTGGAACATACACCACCTCTGAAAATATAAACTTTCTCCAAAGAGGGTGCTCAAGTGACAGAAATCCAGGTAGTTTTTCCTTTTAGAAAAAATGTGAGTGCGAAGCTTCAGCCACCTAATAAACTTTTAACCTTGTCCTTCTAAATTACCCAGACAGCCAGATAACATAGCTCTGCCTCCCCCTTAAATCAGAGACTCAAGTCCATTTCCTTTAGCCTTTTAATAGTAGCCTTTTGATGTTTTCCAATAAGTGCTTTCAACTGGGAGATATACATATCATGGTTTCCTCATTCTTACTGGACCACCAATAAATATACAAAAATCAGGGGAAGGGTGTGCTGTAAAAAATCAAGGTAACGATGCACTAACAATGAACTAGTCTTTGAACACTCAAAGTGATTTACAAAAGCCATGCCTATGGCATAAAGGTGTAGGACCATGTTATTCTTAAGTACATTTTACTCTTCTAGAAAAGTCAAAGGTTTCCTTTCTCCTACTTCCATTGTATCAGAATTGAATGAACGTTGGCCATGAAATGAGTTCTTCACATCATGGTCTCAGTGTAAAACTTTTTGAAAAGTTCTACAGGAGAAACAGATTCTGCAGGTTAAAATCTACCAAAAAAAAAAAAAAAGTGGATATGAAAGTGTTTTTTGTCTCACTTTATTTTCACCCAGTGCTAATTTAAAGGAAGCCCTTAGGAGACTCAAAAGATTTATGGCTTTAGGGAAGATGATATCTTAAGCTTGCAGCTTTTCAAAGCTCTTAACTTTGCTATCTTAAGCTTTCAAAATAATGAAATGCTGGCCCCTTACTTTTATGAGCAAGGCTCAGTTTAATGGCTTAGCCCAGGTCACCAGGCAAGTTAGTGGTAGGAAAGATGCATAGTCAAGTTGTGCTTCTGGAGTTATGCCATTATTTCAAATGGGTGAAAAGATATCTGATTCCATGAATTTCAGGCAATATTTTAGGGGTAGTACATCTAAGGGATGGAAGCTCTAGACGGCCCCTTTTCCTATGTTGAGAACACAGAGATATATCCAAGTGAGGGACTGCAATGATAGTAAAAAGAAAGATCATATTTAATTCCAAAATAAAATGAAAAGCAATCTCCTAGCTCAGCTTATTTGTAGGGACTGTCTAGAAGGGGTGGAAAACCATCCCTAGCTATGAAACTCCTGTGACTATCCATGGCCCCAAGGGGAATCTGGCGCACCCCTAGCTATGAAACTCCTGTACCTATCCATGGCCCCAAGGGAATCTGGCGGACACATAAACCTGGACTAGCCCTCCCGAACCTGATCCCAGAGCAACCTGTTGCATTCATGTTAAACAGCCAGGAAAGCTCTTGGAAAGCAAGGAGCACTTAGACACTAGTGGTGAACAAAAACAGAGTGACCAGATGTCCAGTTTCTTTTCTTTCAATTTGAAAATAAAAAGAAAACCACACAGCTGATATAACAGTTGCCAATAATGTTCACAGAAGAAGAGGAAGGAGGTTTACAAAGACCACGGCTGGGAGGGGGCTGGGAGGGTGGATGGGGGAGGGTAGAGTTTGGGAATGAGTGTGGAAAGTGGGCTTCTCTCCTTTAAACATCTCCTTCTGAACCAACTCTTTGTATAAGCCCAGCCCTGATTTACGTGGGAGCTTTTTCTTCTTTTTCTCTTCCTCCTCTTCCTCTGCCCCCTCCCCTCTCCCATCCCCATCTCTCTTCTTCTTCTTTTTGTGTGAGAAACATTGCCAGTTAAGCATATCAGTTTAGGCAATGGATGATTTTTTTATGGGGACCTTTGGAAGGGGATCTCATTTTATAGGAGCCCTTACTTTATAGATTCAATCGCTTCTATTACAAGTAGACTTTGGAAGTTCCAGGATGAATAGGGCCTTCTGAACGTAGGAATAAAGATGACAAAGGATAAAACCATTAATCTTTTATTTGGCCATAACCCTGGTATCTGGTGATAAGGCTCCAGTGGGGGGAAGTCTTATAACTTTTTGAGGGATTCCCCAGGCACTTAATTTATCCTGAGTAGCAACTGCACTGGGGACAGACAACTGGCTTGTTAAAGTATAAACAAATACAGCCATACAATTACTCAGACAGGATCTACACTGCTCCTTCCCCGCTTTCCCCAGCCTGTGCCATGTAGTTGGCTGCTCTCTATGCTCTCTTTCATTTCCATTGTTTTTGCTTTGATTACAAGAGGTCGAAAGGCACTTCCCTATTGTTTTTGGACAACACCAATGGGGTGAGTGTCCATGAAATGGGATGCCATAATGGTAAGTCATGCAAATGTAATGTGACTTTTCACAGGCTGTCAGGAGAGAGAACAGGTGGCCATTAAAACATAAAGCAGCTGAAGCTCCCCATCTTACAGTTCAGCTTCTAGGACTGGACAGAAAACCTTTGGAGCCTCAGAAATAAACTAGCACTGTCTTCCTGGATCTTCTATGAGATTTGGTTGAGTGAGCCTGAATGGGGACTTAGCGCCTCAGAGATGAAGACCTTCAGGGAAGACCTCACATCTTCCTGATGAACTGTTGGAACCCAAACATTTGCTGATTAAGAAACTGAAGGATCACAGCACAAAAGGTTAAAGTGGAAGAAGTACAGATATTTATTATGAGTCAGCTTAAACCCTTTTATGCCTCTGATGAATTAATTAAAAAAAATCATACTGATCAAAGGACCTCCAGGGTTTAATATTTCAAAAACAAAGATAAATAGCTTACTACAGATAAATAGCTTCACCCTTTGGGCATTTCCCAGAAGCATCTGAAAACTTTCCAGGGGGTCTGTAGACAAGGATGTGTAACCAGTACACCCCAATCCCCTACCTCACTGGAAAGCAATGCCCAGGGATTGGGCTGCTGGAGGGGCAATAAGGACCCATTCAAATTTCCTCCCAGGGACCAATCCCTCTTAGCACTGGGGATGTCCTCAGCATGTGGCTGTCACCTGGGAAGCGGGGTGGAAGGAAGGTTGGGGATTGGAAAGAGGGATTTGTGGTTTTTGTTAGAAGCTGTCCATAATAGCACACCCCCAGGGAGTGAGAGGCTTCTAGGTGGGAACTGGAACAGTGAAATTCTTGTCAAGTGTTGATTGGGCCCTCATTTCAGAAAGCAATGCTGTTTTTATAAATTGGACAGACTTTAAAAAACAAAACACAAAAAACAAAAAAGGAGTAGAAAATTTTATGCTAAAAAAAACAACCCCAATGAAATAATCAGTAGCACATTGCATCTGTGGAGTGTCCCAGTTCCCTGTAATGGATATGTGTCATTTTGCTCCAAGGTCATGGTATAGGGGTTACACCCCAATCTTCATGTCCACATTCTGCAGGTTCCGTGTCTCATCGGCTGTCATAAACTGGTCGGGGGTCTCTGACGGCTCCTTGTTCACTAAATGCACCATCTCCTGAGACTTGCTGGCCTCCCCGTTGAGTCCACTTGGCTTTCTGTCCTCCACGGCTCCATTTCCATTGTTGATCACCAGTTTTTTCTTCTGCCCACACCTAATAATGTAAAGATCATATGAGAAAAGGGTGCAGGGACCCAATCATCGTCATCATTGTCGTCACCACCATCATTATCACTACAGTTTATAATGTCTTAGTATGTTTCATCTTAATTGACTCTTAACAATTGGCACTTCTTACAGTGAGGTTCCTGAGCCAGCAGCAAAAGCATCAGTTGTGAATGCCAAAATTGCTGAAGTAGAAAATTCTAGGATCTAGGGTTTGACAAGCCCTCAAAGGGTTTCTGATGCACACTTGAGTTAGAGAACCAGTGGTCACAACTCAGGAAGCCAGTGCTATTATTATCCCCTAGTAGGGGTGAAGAAACCTTGGGACTCAGGAAAATTCAGTCACTTGCCCCAGGTTACTCAGCAAGTAATAAAAGAATCAGAATTCAAAACCCGGTGGGTCTGATTCCCAAGTTCTAATTCTCCTTCCACCATACTATGCAATAGAAATGTTTGCCTCTGATAAGCACTGTAGCAATTTCTGCAGACTTAGATAAATCGATAAATCATCAACATGATGATTTTAAATCATTCTGATTTGTGTATTCAAGAAAGGCCAATTACTTCCTCTCCTAGTCAACACTTGGTTGGTCTTGTCAGGGTTACTACTGCATGTACTAAGAAGAATGATTTTTTTCCCTAACATTGGTTAACTTCTACATAACTCTGGATATAGGAGGGTGAACTACACAAAGCAAATAGTTCACTGTTACTTTAAGGTTTCTTAGTAACATTACTGTTACTTTAAGAGTTCTCAGTAACATTACTTAATATATGAATGCAGAAGGTCTACGGAAGGAGCATGACCTTGATCTTGCTCCTGGGTCATAGCATTGTCATAGTACTGCCTCATCCAATGCTTCCTCTTTCCTGTAACATGATCACTGATACACATCTAGACGTCAGACTGTACTTGATAGAAGCAAAATTGCAGAGCCTCACAAGTGGAGTGAAAAACAGGGGAAATGGGCTAGCATTTATGGGACACCTTCTGAATGCCAGGCACTTTACATGTCATTTCATGTAATCCTCACAATAGCCTTGCAAAGCAGCTGTTATTCCTATTATACAGCAGTGGAAACTGAGGCCCAAGGGGGTTTAATAGCTAGCTTGAGGCCCCACAGCTATTAAGGCAGAGAGTCAATATTCAAATCTAGGCATTTATGACCAAAAGCTTGGACTCTGCCCAGCTCTATTCATGCTGCCAACCATCTGGAGATTTGGAAACTGTATGAAGTCGGAATTGTTCACTTTGCCGCTGGATATTTGGGGTAATATAGACAAAGCTTCTATTATTCATGATCATGGGCCATTCCCACTAGGACTGCCAAGGCCATAAACTTTAATCTCTTGTTTGGGGAAACAGAAATAATACCTCCTCCACAGGAGGTAGATCCTATCTCCTCTGGCAGGATGCTTGGTGAGGGGCAGAGGGAATGATGATTGAGCCATGCCGCAGACCCGTGGACTGGGAGTATGGATGCCGTTCACATGGACAAGAGCAGGGCCTTGGAAGGCCTGGTTTTGGGATGTTAACTGCTGTGTGACCTGGGGTAACTCACTTAACCTATCTGAGCTTCAGCTTTCTTATGTGTAATATCAGATTATGAGCAGTACCAGTTTCACAAGATTGTGGAAAGATTGGGAACAGAGCCTGGCACTGCATACATGAATCTATTATTGTTGTTTTTAATGAACATTGTGGAGTGAGGAAAACTAAGACCGTGGATAAGGACTTAGAAAAGTATCGGGAACACAGTAAATGTTCAAGAGTCACTGGTGATCATTGTTAATACAAGAAGAGCCATATGAAATGGGTTTTGCCTGTCTCTCCTGGCTGCCTCCATCCACCTCGTTATATTGACTATGAAGATGATTTAAAAGGCTGAAGGTGGTGCTGGTGTTATTTCAGATTCTCAGGTTAAAGCAATGCCCATTTGCCTGACAAATAGGTACTGGAGAAGTTGAACACACTATTGCGGGAAAGTATTTTTATGAGCATAAAAAATGTTCGTGCATGGCGGTGAAGCGGGGATTGATGATAGTAACATCGATGAAGCTCATTTTGAAAGTGGATAACATCTGATCTGTAGGCTTTGGAATGTGGTGTGTGTGTTGCCTTGCCTGCATTTCCCTTTGGATCTAAGTATCTCTGTTACTGCCTGAGTTCTTTGAGGAGGGTAAGATGGTTCTCATAAACAGCCTAGTCCATTATGTAGTACCCCAGGCATTTAAGAAAGTACTTCTAAAAGACAAGTTCTAACTTTTTTGCTCTTGTTAGAGGAATTTTAAAAGGAGCATTAGAGCTGAAGGGGTCTCAGAGGTCATCCAACCCAAACTTTTCTATATGTAAATTGGAGACTGAGTCCAAAATGTCAAAGATATTGTCTGAGGCTGCACTGCTAGCTATGGCAGGATCTACATCATATGTACAACTTAGATTTTCTGAGTCCAAAGGTAAGAGATCTCCACCAAACTGCATCCTGCCTTTATCTCCTTTCCTCATAAATCTCAGGCATTAGTTGAGCATACAGTAACCACACAATGTGGACGAAGGTAGACTGGAGCCTTGGCAGGGGAGGGCGGGCAGGCTGGGTGGGGTTTACAAACTGGGTAACATACATTTAAGGCATAGAAGAATTGCTCTTGAAAGATGTAAGGGGGTACTCCTGGAACAGAAGGCTTTAAAAACTGATTTTAAGTCTCTTCTGCCTGATTGTCCATAAAGACATTTAGAGATTTTGCTTTGTGTTAGAGCTGTGACATTCAATATGGTAGCCACTAGCCACACGTGGCTCTTTAATAAACTAATTAAAATTAAATAAAATTAAAAATCCACTGTGTAAATCCAACTAGCCTCTTTTTGAGTGCTCAGTAGCCACAAGTGGTTCATGGTTGCATATTGGACAGTGCAGATACAGAACCTTTCCATCATCGCAGAACGTTCTAATGGGCAGCTCCCTTCCAGGAGGCAGAAGCAGGTTGGGTGAGCTACATTATGGGGAGTTAGACCACAGCTTAAGAGAAGGGAGGCATTTCTAAATCATGGAGCTTTATAGAGGGGACCTACCAAGCAGAGGGTGTATGACTGTCTGCTGGTGTTTACAGAAAATAAGATTATTCCCATGAGAGTGAAAGCTGGTGAAGGCCTGTTTTTGCACAATCAGCTTAGAAATATTCTTTAATCATTCTTGTCTTGTGAAGCCTTCTCTGGTCAGGCTGTCACAGTTTTGTTTTTGTTTGTTTTCTCTTCTTCATATAAATCAGCTAAGTTCTTTAAGGGAAAGATACCTAAGTTCTTCCCTTGGGTCTCATCCAATATCTACAACTGACTCCGAAAACTATTGTTTGCTCTTAAAGAGAGTGACTAAAGTACGATTTCCATTGGAAAGCTGCAATTCAAGGACTCTGGTTACATGAAGCACAGCCAGGAAAGGTGAGGTGGGCTATGACAGGGATGGAAAAAGCTAAATAAATAATAGGACCCCTAAATCAGAATCTTGAAGGTGACACAACTCACAGATCACATTACCATGGAAGCCGGTGATCAACCCTTGAACCTCAGTGACTAATGCTTTTCCGCTTGTATCTTTTAACTGTAATTCATCGAAAAGTGCCTGACGTAGAGTATGTGCTCCATAAATATTAGCTGACTCAAATTCAACGGGTCAGTATTGCCACAAAACATCAGGATTCTTTTAGGGAAGGAATGGTACCCTTTCTGTTTTTAATCTTCTCTTTCTCCACACCTGTGCTGACAGTCATAGCCGCTCCTCAACAGATGTTTGCCAAATGAATGAATGCCTGTTGTAGATACCTACGAGAACTTCCAACCAAACTTTCTTTGCTAAAAACAGGATTCTGTATCTCTGTAAAATGCAATGCTCAAAGCAGAAAGTCTGTTGCCTTTAAGAGGATTAGAAAATGGCCGGCATCTTTAGAAACTGCATATTAAAGGACATGTGAAACCATTAGCCAACCCTTCAGCTGCGTGGTAAATCTGTTTTCTATTATCAGATCAGGACATAGTAATTTACGGAGTCCAAGCAGCTACTTTCCCAGTGAGATAGTCGCTGTGCCGAATCCCACAGTCCCTGTTTGCCTGTTGCTAGGGTGACTGCTGGTCTTGGGGAAAGGGGGAGCATAGCAGTGGGGCCCCTTTTTACTGCTGACATGATGGGGAGCGACGGACGTGTGAGCTAACCAGCCACACTGCACGGACTCCAGCTGCTCTCCAGGACAGCTGAGATGCGTCTCTGGGGTCTCTCCCACGTCACAGCATCAGGGGCCAACGTTTCTATGGTGACATGTGCAAAGCTCATGGACTGTATGTGTGCATTCTATGGCTAAGAACAAAAGGACCGATTTTCAACAATGGAAAATTTGTATTTAACTGAGCAAAAGCAATCTAAGAGAAAACAAGGAAGCTGGGGAAAAGGATAAAGACTCTTTGTAAGGGCTCCCTCAAGTCACATTATTTAAATTCAACTAAAAAAAAAAAGAATTTCTTTCCATTTAGTCATAGGAAATTTCTAGGAGGTCTTTCAGATTTCCTTTCCTAGTTTTTGTTCCTTATACAATCAGCTATGATGACTCAAAGGTGCAGATAGCAACACAGTGACTTCACTTTAACATAGCACTTTTATTAACTTGTACCAGTGTAAGACGGCATTATTTGATTTCCTCAAATAATTAGAGATACTGCATGGGCTGCACACAGCAGTGGAATTAGGTATTTGTTGCTTTACAAAAGCCAACAAGAAAGATTCTTAAATTTTCTCCAGGTCTTTTCCTAAACCTAGGGGCATTTTCTGGCCTGTTAGATGATCTAGTGATACAATAAAGATGGCCCTACTTGGAAATAATTTTCTTTTACCTTATAAGAAGAAATCTCAAGAGATACTTACAAAAGGTTTAATGTTCCTATGTATATGCTCAGAAAAAAAATAATACATCTTTAAAGAGTCTTAAACAAGAAATTTAGACCTACATTTATGGAGTACCCCTGTCCAAGTTTACTTCCTCTGTTGCTAGAATTACTATTTTTCCTCACTTTACTTTAGATGGCATTATTCCTGGATCCTTGTCACAGCTCAACCAGATACATGTGTCATTTACATACCTTCTGCAACAACAGGCTTTGGTTGAGACAGGGAGAGAGAGACCTTTGAGGATACGGAAGCAGCTGCCATGCTAGTTCTAGGGAGTTGACTGTCTTTATTCAGACTTTCCCAAGGAAAGTTCTTCATTGTTTCACAGACCTCACTGTCAGGGAGCTCTCCCTAGTCATAATCTGAATCCTTTCAACTGCAGCTTTCAGAAAATAGAAAATAGTGTACACACGAACGCCATGCCTGTTTTAGGTAAGGGTTCTAGAAAGTTCCATGGGCCTCAGACAGAGGATGACCAATCCCTGAATCTTTATGTGGTGTTTTTGTGCATTGTGAATGCACTTAATAAATATTTGCTTAATGAATCAATTAATGAGTACATACTTGTATGCCTTCCTGGTGAGATATTTCATAACTTTCATTAAAAACAGTCCCTGTGGGTTTAACCTCAACATAATTAAGAACCCCAAGAGATTCAACCACTATTTTAAAATGATGGTCCAGATAATCCCAGTGTTTCCTTTCTCTAACGAATGTGCCAGAGCAGGGCTTCCTAAACTGTACCATGCACACGAATCTCTAAGATCTTGTCAGAGCAGATTCTGACACAGGCGGTCTGGGGTGAGCTTTAGCATTTTTAACAAGCTCCCAGGGTGCCGGGGCTGCTGGTTCCAGGGGCTACACTCTGAGCAGCAGAGACAGAGTCTAAGTTTAAATGAAGCCCTTTCAACGTGGAAGGCTCTGAGGCACATCCCCTTACCTTCTTCTACTGTTGACAGCGATGCAAACTGCAAGAATCAAAGCCAGGGCCAGGAGGGATGCCAAGATGATCAGCCATTCTGTTGTGAGTGAACCAAAAGACACTGTAAACTTGGGAAATACACATTGTGAAAACAAAAAAAGCACTGCATAAACCTGACATGGTCCAAACACGAACCACAGTCAGTACTACGGATGAGTCCAACCAAATATACCAGCCAGTCAGGCAGATAACACTGGAAGAACAATTTTGTTATAGGTATTTGTCCAACAGGACTTTTTTTTTAATCTCTCATCATTAGTCAGGATTTCCAAGTCCCTCCAGGAGAAACATGACTCCAAAAAAGTGTAGAATGGCCTGTTGAAACTTGTAGATGCCTTTGGTGCAATATTATCAAGTATACTAGAGAAAACTTGTGGTTCCCTTGAAGGAAACATTCCCTTCCTATATAAGAACATCCACCCTACATTTTATTAAGAAACAAAGATGGAGGCCACATACAAGTGGGTGGGCAAAAAGATCCTCCTGTTGAGGGCTGAAACCGTGCGTATTCACTGCGGCGTCATTTGGAAAACCTTGTCAAAATCTTTCAAAATACACATGCTTTTGATCTAGCAGATCTAGAATTTATAGGACCTCAGAATTCACTACGAAGATGTTAATTACTATCCTATTTATAATAGTATAAGTTGAAAACAACCTAATATCCAACAGTAAGGGATCAGTTGAATAAACTAGGGTATACCCATTGTGTATTAGGTGCTACAACACGGGGGAAAAATATTTAATGACATTGGAAAGCTGTGGCCAACCAATTGAGAAGAGTAGTTTAATAAAGAGCATGTATGGTATAACTATATTTTTGTATATAAATTACATTGAAAAATGACAGCAAGGACATATATGAAAATGGTAACCATGGTATTTCTGGATGGTGAGGTAGATACTAAGTCATTTATATTTTTGTCCTTTTGTTTAGTCATATTTTCTAAAATTTCTCCAATAATTAATGTATCACTCGTGGACTAATAAAATGTTATGTACATGTTTTAAAATCAAGCTACAGTGGGATTAAAATATGACTTGACAATGTGAATAAATTCAGTTGTCAAGTGGGTTGTATATCTGCGCAATGAACTAGAGCTTAAGGAATAAGAGGGGTAGTCTTTCATGGTCCATTCCTCTTCGAGAGTCTTGGTTGTCCTCTGATTTCCTGCTCAGTACTGCCTTTGCCTGACCTCTACCTGGTTAGGTGAGTTTGGGGAGCAAGGTCAAGTCAGGAGGAAGGGAGGCTAAAGGAGGAACCATTTCTGTTCTTTCTCAGGTCTCTAGTGGATGCCCCACATTCACTCTCACTAGGGCTGGGAAGAATCCTGCTGCCTAATTATAGACAATCCCATCCCTCCCACCCCCTTCCTTCCTGGCAGCCCATTCTCTCTCCAAATGCTCTGCCTCCAGCTAAGCCCAAGCAAGCTGGGGCTGCAGGGCACACACCACATTCTTCCTCTTCCCCATGGGAGCCTCAGTTTGAAGGCCTCTGAAAAGGGGAGAGTTAAAAGGATCATTTACAACCCTAGGAAACCCTTCCTGTTTTGTAACCCCGCCCCCTTTACACATGCTCAATTTTGAGCCCTAGTCAAACAAAGAATTGGCTTCCAATGCCTTAAGTCTTGACATTCAGGAGAGGGAGATGTCCCGGTCCCCTCACCACAAAAGCAACACTGTTTAAAACTTTCTTCTTCTAAATCAATGAACACTGTCTTTCAAGAAAAAGTAGTTTGGGGACCAGAAGAATGTTTTCACTCCACCAAACATGCTGTCTGCAATGTGAGAGAAAAGTTACACATTTCACCCCAATCCCCAGAAATAAAGGGTAACCTGGGCTAAAATAGGCAGGATCTGGGTATGACATAGAGTCCCCCTGGGTGACCACTCATCTGGGAAGGAAGCTTTAGAAACTAACATGGCACTTCTTTGGACAGGCCAGGGGCAAGTCTGAATATAAACTCAGCCAATCTATGGAACTCAGGAAAAAGAGAATGTTCCATCTTTTCTTATCAAGAGACTGTCATGCTTTCATTCATCGTTGATTTACAAAGAGCACCAATCAGGTTCAGTTTGGATATTCAGGAGAATGTGGCTGCTTCTTCCTTTCTGGGACATTCAGCAAGACCTGCTTTTAGCATTTTTTTTTTTCCACAGCTCAAAGCTCACCTGGAATTTGAGGTTTCCTCATAGGACCAGAGGTCGTGTTGGCCCCACCTTGACTCCCACTTGAGTGTCCTATGGGGAAAAAACAACATCTCTCAGCCAAAGTCTGGAACGCATAACCAGGCTTACAGAGCAGCACACAGGGCAGCCTCTGTGTCCTGCATCATTGCAAAGCTATTCACAGATTCCAGCCACAGATATATATAAAGTGTTCCAAGAAAGATACCTGCCCTGCAAAGTTTGGTTTGATTGGGGCTAAGGTTTGGAAATGTTATTTTTCATCAAGAGCATGAGAATTCTCAGCAGTAGCAAAGTGCAGGCTCTGGAACAAGACAGCCCTGGCTGTGTGTCCACCTCTGTCTCTTGTTAGCAACGTCTGTTGGGACAAATGACTCTCTCCAAGTCTCAGCTTTCTCACTCTTAAGTGGGATAATAAGAATCCACTTCATCATAATTTTACAGAGGTTTAAAGAAGTACACAAGAGTGGTAATTGTGTGCAGTTATTTTCTATTTGTAATTTAAGACCTTGCTTCTCAAAGGGGGGTCCCTGGACCAGCAGCATAGGCATTACGTGGGAGGTTGCTGGGAATACAGAACCTCAGGTCTCACCTGAAACCTGCCAAATCAGAATCTTCATTTTAACAAGCTCTCTAGGGGATTCACATGCTCCAGAAAGTCCAAAGCAAATATAAAAATCATATCCAATGTCATCATAAAAGCACACATAAATATTATAAAATAAGGGCTTGGTGGGGCCATGGACCTTTCTGCCTATTGAAAATTACCCTATTAGAGTCCCTGCTAATACATCGGGGGTGCCAAAAAATTGTATACACATGACTTGTAGTCATCTTTTGTTATCGGTATATATTGAGTATTACAATTTTAATACAGTTTTTTTTCCTTTCTTAAATGTGTATACATTTTTTTTTGGCACCCTCTGAAGTACTGAAACATGCTTTGTTTGTGAAGAATGAACATTGTCTACTGCTACAAAACAAAATGGGAAACAAACAAAAAAATCTCAAACTGGAAGGAAGTTATCGCAAGACAAAGAATCCCCAAGTCAGAACAGGAATCTTATCAAAATGAGGGAGGCATTATGTTTTAAAAGAAACTACTTAGATGTTTTATGAAGACATTCACCCAAATGAAAGCTCTAGTTTTTTTCTTTGTGTGTTTTTTTTAATGCTTCCTTTACTGCTTTAAATCAAAATTTGAAAATATCCCACTAAAATGAACTCTTTTATCTCTACCAAATGGGAACCCATTGCAGAATCCTGAAGCCCTCCAAGGGAACAGAAAAACAGGGCCGTCTACTTGGATAATCAATGGAGGAAGATGACTGGGCCTTAAATAAAAACTTTTCCTAGGAGGGTTAAACTCTAGACTGTGATTGGTGGATACTGAAATCTTGATTACAATGGTTGTTTTGGATAGGATGGCTCCTGTTTATGCAATTTAACATTGTTATTAAATTCAAAACAGACTAAAACAGTCTCACATATGTCTGGCCTTTGCAACATGCCATTATGACAGCGGCCTCTCACTTCACAAATCTCAGAAGGAGTCTAAGGCACTTTCTCTGCCTACCAGCCTCCTTGGTCATTGGCAGGCATTCACCTGCACAGGTCATGGGATATCGGCCATCTAAACTGGAGATCTCTGGCCATGAAAACCACCTCAGAGGTACAGTCACTCTCGCTGGTCTTTCCCTGACTCACAGCAGCCTTTGATATTTGAAAGGGAGGCCATTAATGGATCATAAAGTCTTTATTTTGATTTTCCAAAAAAGTGCTCCTAGCAAGGAAAGATCTGGGTGTGTATACAACCAGATGAAACCTCCCATTTGAACAATAGACACCTGCACAGGAGTCAAACAAAAGAGACCGCTCCTGCCCACCTGATTCTCACTTCAAGCAAAAGCCAAGAAGATGGACGAGATACAGCAGGTCTCGCCTTGCACCCTGAAGGTCTGCAAATCTAGCCAGGGGAGGGCTGGCTGGTAAAGCAAGTTCTAAAAAGAGGGACATTTGACACTGTAGTTGGGAGATGAGATCCAATCTGAGACGTGTGCACAGAGATAATTCACAGTTTTCAACTGTGATAAAAACAGTCTAGGTAGGATAGTGCTTCTCCTTTAATGTATATACATGCCACCTAGCAGGGTGGGGAGGTGGGGAGGTTAAAATGCTTATCTTGATTCAGTAGGTCTGAAATAGGTGGGGGTTCCCCATTTTCAACCAGCTCCTAAGTGATGTCCATGCTGCTGGTCCAAGAACCAAGCTTGGAGTAGCTGGGGTCTCTTGATTTTAGTGAGTATTGTCTTTTGGTAATAACTCCCTATCATTTCCAAAATTTAATATTCCCAATAGCTCATATTCTTCACAAGAACTCTAGGAGGTTAACTGAGGCTGTTGTTCTGATCTCCTTTTTTATAATAAGGAGATTGAGGCTGAGAAAGGCTAAATGCCCCACCCAAGGTCCCCAGAGAGCCTAGGCCTTCTGTCTTTATTTTAGAAGGATTTATAATAAGCCCCCACATCCATGTTCTCTTACATAAAACGTTATCATTGAAACCACCATGTGATTATCCATCTTCATTTTGCTTTAAGTACATGAACCTTTAAGCCTAGAGGGAACCCAACTTCTAACATAGGCACGAAGGAGGGGACAGTAGTTCATATGGATGACCAGGCTCACATGGGGTCTTCTGAACTGGTGATGGTCAGGGAGATCAACGACATAGCCTTTCAGTAGCCCCAGTGTCTGTGATCACAAGTAAACTCGGCTCATGTCAGAAGTTTGCTGCCTGGAGTAATGTTTCCATGGGTGTGACCTGAGTCACAGCAAACAGGAACCATTTAATAATGCATGCCTGGTGGTAATTATGGTCATTAGAGTGCTTTCTCCAGACTGAGTTTATGAAAGTAAACGAGACCCCTGGGCTTTAAACCTGGCTCCACCCTCAACTCACCAGTCATGTCAACTCAGCCAAGTTACGTAGTCTCTCTGAGCCTTAGTTTCCTCATCTGTAATGCTGGGATAATAATAGTACTCATGTAGGTCACAGGGTTTGTAGGATGATTAAAGGAGTTAATAACAGGTGAAGCATGAAATCACTGATATTTGACTACTGACCTACAGAAATGGCAGTTTCCTATGGTCCAACCTAATACGTGTAAAGCGTTTAGAACAATGCCACCGGCTCACAGTACATTCAGAATAAATGCTAGCTATTATGCCATGTGCTGGGAGTTATGCTAAATGCTTTACATGTATTCTATCCTGTAGTCTTTTAAAACAATGTCCTATCACAATTAGTGTTATTATTCCAATTTTATTGCTTAGGAAATTGAGTCGCAGATCCGCTAAGCAACTTCTCCAGTTGGTATGTGGAGGAGCTTGGAATAAACCTTGGTCAGTCTTACTCCAAAACCCATGTACTTAATCACTCTGGTGTAATGCAATGTTAAATTGAGAGCCTGCTTGAATTCTTCCTGATCCTGTCAGATGGAGGACTTTTCTCCAAAACAGTACTTCTCAAAGTGCAGTCCTTGTCCTAGCAGCACCAGCAGCACCAGGGACCTAATTAGAAATACAAATGCTCAGGCTCTACCCCAGGCCTGCAGAATCAGAAAATTCAAGGATGGAGTCCATCAGTGTGATTTAATAAGCCCTCCCCATGATGGTGATGCATGCTAAGGAAGTTTGAGAACCACTTTGCCAGAGACACTGACTCAAACTTCATGAATAATCAGCAGGTTTAACGACACTGACAGTAAATGACAAAAACAGCTGAAACTTACCAGCTGACTCAGATCCTTGAGTGGTATGGGCCCTCCCGCTGGTGTCAGAGGATGAGCCATGGTCTTCTGTAAGGAACAATGAGAGGAGGTTCAGGACTGTGTGCTCCAGTTACTCTGCCATCTGCAGTTCCTCACGTTTGCATTTGCATGCAAGCCATCGCAAAGCGTAGTCCTTTCAAAGTAACCGAAATGGTAGCAAAGGAGCCTTGAACGGGCCCACAATATTAATTCCTATTCATTGCTTAATCCATTGATGAGTGGGCTAAAGTTTAAAACTGGGACAGCACAGGCCATCAAGAATAAACATAGGAAGTGTGGCTTTGGTAGAAACCCAATAACTGTTAACACTCTAGCAAAAATATTATGATGTGTTCACAGGCCTGAGGCTGGGATTTGATATTGAAACAAGGACTATATACTTTGGATTATAACAAATGTGATCTCTGAGCATGAGTATTTCTGTGGCTTAGGGCATGAGACATTTAAAAAGATTTCTGTTAGGCAGGAAGTAGAAAGAGATTTTGGTGTGCAATCAGGGGTGTGGGGATTGAACTATGTAAAGATTCAAAGAAAAAATTCAACTGTTTATTTAGAGAGAGTCTGAAAATAAGTGAAAAAAAAAATGGGAGCTGATAGCTAACATGTGACCAATGTATACCTTGTTATTAGAATACATTTCAAGTAGTAATATTTTGGAAAAATAAAATCTGCATTTTCAACACCAATAATTATAATATAATCCATCTTCTCAACCATCCATCACCAAAAAGCTTTATATTGAGACAAGTTCATGAACTGCTAAAGTCTGGATCCACAGGTCAGATCTTGGATTCAACATGGAAATTCTCGCTCTTCTCCCTCCTCCCCACACATTTTCCAAAACTATACTGGAATCTTAAAACAAAACAATACAAAACAGGACAATGGTTTCATAAAATAGCTATAGTCACCCATTGTGAAGGTACGTATCAAAAATATACAATAATCTGATCATCACTATTTCCTTTAAGGCGGAGGTAACCTATAATCTCTCGTGTAATTGTATAGAGGAGAAAGATTGCTTTGTTCCTTGGCTGATGGTTAGAATAACAGAGAACAGCATTTGTTGAAATACTAACACCAATATCCCCAGTACCATCACCACCATCACCACCATTGCCACCACCAGCACCACTACCACCACCATTCCAAATGTTTTAGTTTTTAACATGCACATAAAGACTGAGAGAAATGTTTGGGAAGAAATGAGCACTTATCTGAATGCTTTGAAAGAAAACCAAGGATGAGAGTCGGATCACTTACTAATCATTTAATCCATGGAGAACCATGGAAAATCTGTACCTCCATGGAATGTAGAAGGAGTCAGCATATGTGAATATCAATTTTGTAGAAAGCATTTTATTTATGGACAAATAGACTACTGTAACTATTAATATTTCCATTTAAAATTTAAATTCATTAGGTTGCATAACAGGCCGCATTTTGCCAAGAGAAATTAGGCAGTGCTCTAAGATTCATTTCCCCAGAAGAATACTGACAATGCTACTTGGAATTTTTGATAACTGAGGACAGAGCTATGTTGAATAAAGAACCAAAGGGTGTAAGGGGCTCTGTCTTGCCAATATTGCCAAGGTTAGTATTTTTTTAAATTGTTTTCCCTGAAGCCCTAGGGTGGGCAGCCCACAGAAAAGAGGCCATACACATGGCATTCTGGGTTTTCTGTCACCACATCACTCAGAGCATCACAGCTGTCATCTCTTTTATATATTGGGTTCTCATAAGATTTATTCTTTTGGGGGCAGAGGGAAGGGAAAGAACCTATGCTACAAATGTATGTCTGTATTTATTTATATTTATATTTATATACACAGTAATCCTCCCTTATCTGCAGGGGATATGTTCCAAACCCCCCAGTGGATGTCCGAAAATCGTGGACAGTACTGAACCCTATATATACCGTCTTTTCCTATATATACATACTTATGATAAAATTTAATTTATAAATTAGGCACAATAGGAAATTAGCAATAATAGCTAATAATAAAATATAATAATTATAACAATATACTATAATAAAAGTTATGTGACGGTGGCATTAAGTAAAATACGGGTTACTTGAACACAAGCACTGAAATACCACGACAGTCAATTTAATAGTCAAAATGACTACTAAGTGACAAAGGGGTGGGTAGGGTACATAGGTGGATGCACTGGAAAAGGGATGATTCATACCCCTGGCAGGACGAAGCTGGATGGCATGAGATTTCATCAAGCTACTACAAATGGCGCACAATTTAAAACGCATAAGTTGTTTATTTCTGGGATTTTCCATATAACATTTTCAGACCACTCTTGACTACGGGTAACTGAAACCACGGAGAGCGAAACCGCAGATAAAGGGGGGACTACTCTATGTTTAAAATCACTCATTTTTAATATGCCTTAGTGGTTGAGTGGTAAGAAGTACTTGAATAATTAACACCAGGAGGAGAGTCCGATTTTAGTTTCTTAGCCAGAGTAGGTATTTTTCAGTTCCCTGTTCTTCAATGTTATTTTCTTAATGTAAATGGAGAAACAAAGAAAAGCAGAAATATTTGAGAAGTCTCATTCTCATTCTAGATCCATGTCCAACTTAATTGAATAAGTCATCCTCAATCACCTCTTCGCTGTTACAAGAGAAATATTGCCTATTCATTAATAGAAGACATCATAAAGTTTTAAGTGTGCATCGTAACTGGAAGAGGTTTATCCATAAGCCCTTCACCAAAAGTAAAACTCACCAATCCATCACCAATAGAAGACAGTAATTTCAGAGTAAAGACATTAGTATATGGAAATTATTCACAAACCTTGCTAACTCGGCAACATATATTAGATGAACCAAATGAAATTGCTAATATTTAACTTCTTTGGTCTACAAAAGTATCAATTTTATATGGTTCAACATAATATATCACAAAATCAGGAATAAGGCAAAGAAAGAAATTCTACCGTAACCACCAAGTCACAAAATAAATGAAAATTACACCAGCAAGTGAAAGCATTCTTTATCTAAAATAAATCTGTTTACACTAGAATGATGACATGATAAAAGCCATGTCACAAATCAGTTTAACCACAGCCTACACAGAAAATGTTCCCTGTAACATGAAAGTGTGTTTTGTTTCTCTTCATAGAGAAAGCAAACCAGATAACAAATGGGCAAATTACCTGATAAGGAATGATCAACGTTAGAGACGGCATTTCCAACAACAGTAACTTCAGTAACTCCAGGGGACCCAGTGCCAGCAGAAGTCACTGGGATGAGGGTTCTGTGCTCATTTGTGTCTGGAGAATGAGGAGTGTAACCTTCCACTGAAGTAGTTGAGTCTTCAGGAAGATTTTCACCTCCTTCATCATTCCTATCTGTGTGGAAGTGGAATCAGTGATAAACCCACATTTGTAAGACCACCACCCATCGTGTGCTTGTCTTAAGAATGTGCAATTGATGCAAACGCTTTCTACTTGTTATTCAGGAACATGGAGCAAAAGACAGTGTGATTTGTTACACTATTGCCAGAATCAATATTTTGCAATTGTCACCACCTGGACATCACTCAGCAGAAGAGATTTTGATGATCCTAATACCCAAAAGAGGCATTTGCTGTAACATCTGCCTGGGTTATTAATATAAGGTTTATGTCACTACAACTATGACCTTGAAGTTAACTCATGTACTAACAGAAAACCTTGAGAGCTTACTCAGTTGGACCCACCTTTGATGAAGTAGAGAAAACACATCATTGAATTGAAAAGTAAAACTATGCTGCCTATAATTGGAATAGCCAATGCCAGGTTTCAAAGACCTGAGGGTTTATTCTTTCCTTTGCCAGAAGGGCACTGATTCTTACTCACCAGCACCGTAGATTTATGGTCCAGAGTATAAATGGCAAAACAATATTATTAAGGCAAGAAAAACAGAGAGTAATAGAAGTCAGACCTATATACCAACTGTAAGTCATATATAAGCAATCTAACTCTAGAGTTTAAGAAACTGGACCTTTAAGATTAAGAAATACAGTTTACACTTAATACACAGTGGCTTCTAAGAGATCTACAAAGCAGAAAAATCAGAGAACCATCACCAGCACACCTTCTCATCGGAAGTAACAGCATACCAGCAGACCAACTGATGTACCTCCACCAAAGATGCCGCAAAAACACCCATAATTTATTGTTTACAATAGCTGAAGCCACCTGGGCTTCACAATCCTTACTGCTAGATGTTGGAGTAGAAATCATTGGATGGCCATTATCTTCTTCCAAGCCTTCATGTGATGTAGTCAACCTCTGAGTATGACTCTGCTCTGTTTCAAGGAGGGATGAATCCAGCATTAATTTGGAGCCATGAAACAAATCCTGTTATTGCTGACAGGGAGGATCTAACTAAAGTAGAGTCAGACAGGGAGATGCCATCAGAATAACAAGGCATGTGTATGCCATTCTCATCTGGTTGATCAAAATGTACAACAGAATTCTCTTTTGTCCCTGCTTGGTTCCTAAGCTCCTTTGTTTTTCAGAATAATCAACAAAGGTAATGTGCCAACAAGAAGCTTGAGCCAAAACTTTGTCTACCCAGGATCATCCTGACCCAATTGTAGCACTGCTTCTAGTCACTTAGGAAACCAGAGAACTTGGAGGCAGTAAAAGTAATGTTTGACTTCCAGTGCTCCTAGCTGTGTGTCGAGAGGCATGACTATAGGGAAAAACATGTGATAGCACAAAGTATACCTGGAACCACAAAAGAGGCAGAAATTCATCTAGGATAACTTGCTCAAGTAACTCAGATCAGGTTTATAAGAGGAAATACTTCAGTCTCTCCTAAAGAACGTTACATTAAAGTTTCCATTTTACTCTATTATTAGGTTTTTGATCTCCTCTGTGGATGGGATTCTCATCACTGCATGGAAACGCTTGCCTGGGCAAACACAGGGCCCTCACTGACACATATGAAATTTGAGGTTGAACCGTTGCCCGTATCTGAAATCATATTGACAGTTTCAAGTTAATTTCTTTTGTGTTCTTCTAAGAAAAGTACTGATCTCTGAGTTACAGGTGCAAGCACTCCATAAGCCAAGTCCACCACCAAGTAATAAACATTACACCCAGGAGAGAGACGTGCACCAAATTCCAAATCCAACATCAGAATAAAAGTCAGCAGGGATGTAAAGTGGAAATACAAGACCCTCTATTGCCAGGGATCATTCTTCGGCCAATCTGCATCTCCCTTAATGCTTAATACTGTACTATTTACATTCTTGACGATTAACACATGGTTGCTGAGTTTTTCCCTTTGCCTGAAAGGGCTCACATAAAGGGCTCTGTGAAATGAGGCCCTCTTAATTCTGTATTTCTTTCATATTCTGTCAAGAAACTATGAATGGCTTTAGGCTGATGTCTAGCATAACCCTGTACATACGAGTATAATGGACATTAAGGCTATTTATTACAAGTTTAGCGTTGCTTTTACTGGACGTTTAGTGACAGGAAGAGATGTTACTGGGCCCTGTTACCTTTGTCAATTGTCAGCAACATGCCTTGCCCTCTCCCCTGTGGGCTGATGTGATTCCCTATTGTCTTTGATTATCCAGCCCCAAAATTTCTTACCATTAAAACAATCTAACCCCTCTTCTGCCTTGATGAAGAAAATATGGGACTCTAATACAGGGTGGTCAGTTAAAACATAGGGAAATCACTGCCCTAGCCATGATCTTGGGTGTCACTGATGTACTACTTAGGGAAGGAAAATCAAGTTGAATGGAGGCCCATATACTGGTTTTTCGTTTGGTTGGGTTTTTTTTTAAATATAAGGTCATTGAATCTGGAAAGCACCAAGAGTGAAGGCAAAATCGGCTGTAAAGAATCCCACCAAGAAAATATAGAAATGAAGACAGCTTTTATGCTCTGGGCTGAGCTGAGCCACGAAGTACTAAATGCACCATTCTACCACCAAGCTCTGAATCTGGGCCAATATGAGCAAGAGCTGAAGCAGGAATGCGAGTCAATAAAGGGGCTGAGAGTCATTATCCTTACGAGTTGTCATTGAAAGAGGTCCTATCCTGTCCAAGTCTTCCACCAAACCTGTGTTTGGATCTGCAGAAGCCTGAAGTGTTGTACTATGGCTGGAGCCCATATCTGAAGGAATTAAATCAGTGTTATTGTTTGATTTCCTAAACTGCTACTTGAGGGTGGTTTATGATCTACAGCCAAATTATTCTTCTATTCAAACCGGGATAAGATAAAAGAAACACATACTGATTCATGTCTACAGAATTGGAATAGATGATGGTTTCTTCAAAAACACATCACAAGACATAGCTGGCTTTCATTTAAGGGCTGAGTTGTATGAAAGCTACAATTTTTGTTTATTTCTGCTGAGTTTGGGAGGACTCTAAATGAGCATATGATGGGCCTCCCCAAACTTGCAGTAACTTGTGTAACTTGTGTATTTCATACACAGTGCCTTTGTTATAGATATATGGGATCTGACACACAGAGAAAAGACAGAGTATGGTGATTCAGGCCCATTTCGTCATATTCCCCCTTACTTGGCCAAATAGGTTTTTTTTTACAGTCCTCTTCCCTCATTTGGTCTTCTTTCACTTCATAAAGTGAAAATACAAAGAAAACATAAACTCATCAGATTACCTAGGTGGAGGTCACAGGAATTACTCAGGGGCAAGAAATAACAAGTGGATGTCAGTGAATCAAACTTCCTAGAAACACAAGTATGAGGTATCTTTGGAACTTAACACATACAATATTAACACTTTGTAAGCGGGCATTTGAGCTATATGATGAGTTTACTCGTTTCCCGCAAAAAAATGTGTTAAGTGGTACAGAAATTTCACTGAAATATTTACAAATGCTTTTAAAAAAATAATTATCACAAATAAATTCTGTTGAAATAATATTGAGTGAAGTAAAGGTCAAATTATCCACAAACACCATCACTATTGCCCGTTCTCCAATTCAGTCTGCCCACACTGCTGCCTCTGGAGAGATTTAATCAGTTCCAGATAACTCCAGAGGGAAAGACTGAAATATTGGGCACCCACATCTACACTGCAGCCTTTATATACAAAAAGAAAAGAAAATCAAGATCTTTCTAAGACAAAAAGTGGCTGACTCTATTATCCCAGATTTCAAAAAAGAGGAGAGGTTAGCTAACCCAAATCAAAACCCCAAAAGGATATTCCCTCAGGAAAAGTCCTGCCTGTTGATGGTCTCGAGACACTCCTGTTCATCTTCCCTTTTATAAGTAGAATCCTTCGCACCAATACTTTTATCACACCATTCTATGGTTCGAGCCAATTGTATCATCCTTGATATGTTCATCAATTTAATGGAATCTCATTTGTTCATTAGTATGGATACTTAATACTGCTTCTGACATTATTTTACTGGCTTGGTTTTCCACCATGCATATCATCAGAGCTCTAGCAGCCATGTGCATAAACATGAGTGTTGGGTGTGCCTGTGGCACTTCAGCCTCTTAACATGATGGCCACAACCTAGCCATTCAAACTCATCGTACTTTATGATGAATGGATCCATTCACTGACAAATTCATTCACTGGCTTTCCTTCCTTTATGCCTGTCCTTACATGAGTCTTCTTACAAAATCTTTCCCTGACTTCCTTTCTCTGACTCTCGGTTTTTTTCCATTTTTCAAAAACCAGAACCAATCTACCTTTCTCAGAAGCCCTCCAGAGGGTACTCTGAATTTCTTTGGTGTTTATTGTTGTGGACATTCATTTGATATCTATTACTTGCTGTTTCATATTATTAGATATATTTTGATGCTAAATGTTTTATTTTCCTTGTTAAATTTTAAGTTCCTTAAAAGCAAGGACCATGAGTTGTACATTATTGTGTCTCCGTAATGCCTTGTATATTTAGGAGATATTTAATACCAATGTAGATTATAATCATTAATATCTGGTGATATCTAATTACTAATATTTGGGTATGACATATTTAAGCTCTTCTAAAGAAATGAAACCACAGAAACTGTTGGATTTATTTTGGAGATAACTGTTCAATTCACTACCATGAGGCATCATCACTGTGCTCTTAGAACTCATTTCAGTAAGGTCCACGTTATACACCCTTGGCAGTTTTGATCCAGATTATATACTCAATGCCATGAATAAAAATTCACATCCTTATATTGGTTCTTTGGTTTACCTCCTTTTTTGGGAATGTTACATTTCTATGACTAAGACATCTTATTAAATAACAAAACAAAACAAAACTTGGGTAACTATCCATGAGTATAGTAAGGAACATAGATTCTTCAACTTGTAAAGACTGAGAAAAGAGGACACCACCTGCTACCAATTCTTACATATTCTCTAAGGAAAATTGTCATTTGTTCTGATAAAGGAAGAATCCCTTTGAAAAATGAAAATTGGTCAAATAAAATCACAAAATCCATTCTTGCAGAACTATAACATATCTTTTCTCTCTCTCTCTCTCTCTCTCTCTCTCTCTCTCTCTCTCTCTCTCTCTCATTTAATTCTGTTTTTGAATTGCTTATAGGTAAATAAGAATGATGTTTAAGAAAACAGAGATTCCACCCTGTATAAAAGTTGTCCATTTATTAAATACACAAACGCTTATGGAGGGCCAACAGTGGTCTATATCTTAAGCCACTGGGTATTATATTTATCTCTAAATGTGGCAAGAATACATAATAAAGTTTTCTGAGGCTTTTAGTCACTTGTTCAGAATGAGTAGCTCACCAATGTTTGACATCTAAGATTTCTCTACCAAAGATAAGTTATATCTTTGGGTCTACAATGGGAGTAGTAACTGAATCCATCACTTTGCTCTTTGGAAAACCCTGCACTTAGAATGAAATAGGAAAGAAATCTTTGCTCCTTTTTCAGAGTAAATGACTTCCACTCTCATAATCTTAGAACTAATTCTTCTTTAACCTTCCTGACAAATTCACTTTCAGTTCAGGACTTCATAGTCAGATGAATGTACAAATCACTCCTTCCAAATAAACTAATTTTTAAAGAAACACCAAGGTCCCTAGCAAAGTAGACTGGTCTAAAACCAAGGTCATATTTTAGGAAAATAGCCATTTGGTGGCTTTCAAAAAGATATTATAAAAAAAGCTCAGAGGCTATTACCCATTGCGTTTTCTGTTTGATGACCTTGTCCCATTGGATGTGAGATTGGGTCGAAGAAATAAGTCCAGGAACTGTCCTCTTGACTCTGCGTTGTCACTCTTTGATCTGGATGGCTGTCATGGGCTGAGGCTGTTTTGACCATGCAGTTCAAGCAATTGTCAAAGTGTTAGTTGACATTTGACCAGGGACAAACCAGTTTTTAGAAAAGACTTTTTTCTCTAGACAAGGCAATGAAAACATCTTCCTGGCATGGAGGGCCAGGAAATTGCATAATGCAGAAGGTTTTAGCAGGTCTGGGTTCATTCATGCTCATTTACTTAGCAATCAGAATGTGAACCAGAGGACACAAAGGCATTCATGACTTCTCCAGTGAATAAAAGATGGGTAATAGACAGCAAGTGAAGATAAAGGAGAAGTAGTTCCTGTCCCGTACCAGGTTGCCACCATCCACAAAAGAAGGAAGTGTCCGAGTCCAAGCACATGATGTCATTCCAAGACACCCACATCCCAGTGAAATGCACATTAGGCTGCGAGTGGTTCAGAGGAAGAATCAGTTAACAGCTTCCATGAGAAAACATGAGAGTCAATGCCATTCATCCAAAAGTATGAATGAAACCCATTAGAAGCATTACCTGCTACCAATAAGACTTATGGCATAAATCACATATAACAATGCAGCACATGGTTTTGTTTCAGCCTATGCCAGTGAAGAAGTATAGGTAGTAAAGATTACAGTAGTAATCTTTAGCAACAACCCTTAGCAACAACCAACCACACCACATAGCCAGTCACTGAATCCATTGCTCTGCCAGGAATGCATTTGGAAGTTGCCACACACTGTAAGGACGTCATGCATTATACTCTATATTGCCAATGGAAATATGGGGATATTTCTCACTGATACCAAGTGAAAAGATGGAATTAACATTCGTTTGTGAGGCAGGGTGTGTTTCAATGTTTCTGCCATGCAGACAAAAGAATCATGCATAAGAATATGCAGAGCCAAGTTCTTAGAGATGACAATTTCCACAATCCCACAACTCAAGAGTAGAGAAGGTGTGTTTTTTGTAAATCTAAGAAAAAAACCCTTGCACATTCAAGGAGAACTCTCCAAACAGACATGACAAAAGTGACAAATGACATCAGACAGGTATTTTTCTCAAAATACCTGGCTCCATTTTTTTTCAAACACTGGGGTTCTGACCAAACGCTTTCTAACAAGCCAGGAATACCATAGAACCATGCTGTAAAGCCTCGGCCCACATCAAAAAGTAAATTCTTTTATAAAACAAAAGGGAGTATTTTATAAGATCAGAGTATCTGCTACAGTCTCACCAGGGGATGCCCAAAACTAAATTTGAAAGTGACATACGCAATGGTATATATATTGCCATTTGTGTGTGTCCTTTGTGTGCTAATATCCATTTTTGTTCAGGTGATTTGTTCCGAGCACTTAAGGCTTGGTTCTGTGTTGACCACACCATAATTTATTAAGCAACCTCAACACCTTGCAATAATTTCCTCAATATCTTTTTTGTTCAGTGTACTCAATGTTCAGCAGTTAATCCAAAAGGAAGTTTCCACCAAAGTTTGCTTGTTAAACCACCCATTACCAGCTGCCCCTATTGTTGAAGGAGAATCTTCTTTGGGCATTTGAGGATATTCCCCATGCCATCTGTTCTCAAACCATTGCTCTTTCTAGGTAGCTGTTTCTTCTGTCGCACTACTAGGGGTTGCTGGGGCTCTGAGAAGAATGTCGGCTGTGAGCCATTATTGTACAATTTCCTCACCATCACATATCTTTCTATTTTAAGGGCATATATATGTGGGTGAGAAGGTAGAAAAGAAAAACAGCAAGGAGAGACCACTGATACTCTGAAAAGCATATTAAAAATCAAATGACACAATCTTTTAATTATCAGATGGGAAAAATGGGACCAAAAGAAAATTTAATTTGTTCCAAGTCATATAGCCAGATTGGCTCAGTCAGAACTAGACCACTGTTATGAATCCCCAGTATTGTTCTTATTTTACTAGAGTCTATGGCCTCATATCTTCTGAGAGAGCTGCTCAAAGAATTAACCTCCCTGCTCCAGGGATTTTGGGGGCGGGGAAGGAGTATATTACATAACCATCGATGACAAGATAGCCTAGCAGGAGCCTTCTGAAATAGTGGTCACATGACCCATAATCACATGCACTGAAAATGCACCAGCGGTGGACTTGCCCAGCAAGGGAGATGCTGGGAAGGGCTGGTATACTCCTCCACTGACACATTATAAGGTTATGCCCATGTGGCATCTCAAATGGTCAAAGTTACTTTTTAACAAAATGAATTCGGTGGAAGGAAACTATTCTCTAGCCAGTGTTTGGCATTATATAAACATTATGAATGTGTGACAGGCTTAAAATTTCAACCAAGGTGTTGTAATTGTCCAGTTTTTGAAAGGACAAAATGAATGCAATAAAATTATATCAGGGTCCCAATAGGAAAAACTAGGAAGCCACTGACATTTTCATCTAAAGCCATTGATAGCAAATCTTTAGTTCTCAAGAAATAGAAAGCCTATCCACTTGCCAACCTAAAATATATTTTGCAACTTGTAAAATTGATGTATTTCATGATTTTAGAAAATATTTGTGATTTTATAGTAGCAAAGGCATTTTAAAAAATAAAACTTATTGTCATTTTACCCTAACATTGGCCAAAACATTCCTGGGGTTAACTTGTTATCAGATGGGAAGGGAAAAAACTCCAAATCTTAAGCTTTACTTCCCAGTAACTAACTGCCTCCTAACTAGTAATGCAATTAGAAAAACCACTGAGTGCCATTACCGAAAAAAGGAAAATTAACCCAAATATAGACTGCCTATTCAAAATTTTAAAAAAAGAAAAAAAGTCATGCGCACTCACATATGTGCGTGCACACACACACACACACACACACACACTTCTCTATACTCCTTCTATCACTATCTGTATAAACACAATGATCCTTTAAACACCCAGTAACCCCCTGTTGTTTTCAACATATGGGTTAGCAGAGTATAGGATTTCCATTGAAAAATATGAAGGTTAACTTTCTTCTAGAAAGCTCTTTTTATTTTTTTAAACAACCCTTTTTACATTTATTTAACTATATGAAAATTCTTAGAACAAGAATAAATTATATGTTTGGATTTTTTGCATAATTTTTAAAATAAAATTTGACAGCCTTACTTCATATTTGAATTTTGTACTATAATCAAAAAGAGAGTCATGTCTGTAGAATATTCAAGGGCCTTATTAATTTTCCCTTGGACCCTTCCTTAGCCCTGTGAAATAGTCACATAATTCTTGAAGTGTCTGTTAAGTTGTAATGTTCTTTTGAGAAAGCCCAGAGGTCTCCAACCAGGAGACTATGTTTTGAAAGTGCTGATAAGAGAATTGCTGAGGCTGGTGCTGCTTTCCTTCTGTTAGATTCTGTTATGTCTGGTTTTTCAACCACACATCACTGATGATACCCCACCACCACCACCTTTGGACAAGAGACTCATTAATTCCAAGCCTCTTAAGCATCTTTCTGTTTTTTAAGGACAAGCTGTCTTAAATAATTTCCAAATTATAGTGTTGGGTCCAAAGAGGGCTAGTACAGAATGCCATTCTGAGGAGAGTCACACTTCCTATTTCTTTCCTCTAGCAGAAGACTGTTAACTCAGCTCATAATCCTCACACGCATAGCAAATCTATCAGGGTAAGTAGTGAGATGTAGGCCTGTTGGACGTATTCGGTACAATGCCTAGGACTTGTCAACCTGTGTCTTAGCAGATGTCTCAAATGTTTTTTTTGTTGTCTGAAGACATCCCTCAAACCATGGATTCCCAAACCCCTCTAGTGTCTTCCTTTGGCCTCTAACTGGCTGTGTCTTATATTTTTGCTTTAGGAGTATCAAAGGCTATGAGAATAATGGCTGAGGCATAGTTTTTTAAAAATGCTACAAGTTGTTATCCTAAATTAAAGCTTCTTTTATTCCAAACATGACAGGCATCTCTCTGAGAAACAGGCAAAAGGAGAGTATATACTTCTTACTTTTTTTTTGTCCTATCCTCATAGTACAATAGTGAGACTTGAGAGTATTTTAGAAAACCTGAAATGTTTGCACATAAATAAAAGAAAACAGCATCAAGGCCTCCCCCAAGTTACCGCAGGTTTAAAAGCAGAAAAAGAACAGTCATAGAATTCACATAGACCATCTAAGCTATTGACTTTCCTCTAAAGAGTATAAGAGATGCCTTTCTACAATGCAGGGAAGAACAGACTATGAAAAAGAAACTGGATTCATCAAAGACCTTCATAGAAAGTGAGGATTCCAAAGATTGCTGCACTAGTCAAGCTTTCTTTCCAAATATAACCTAAGCACCCAAAGAATACACTCTTCATTATACATTTCCATGAACATCCAAGTGGAACCTCTATGAATCTTTAACACAAAAACTTGATCTTTTTAAAATTTAACTTTCTAAACATTGTTAAACATTTTGGCTTTTGGGGGCAACCTGACTAGTTAGCATTTCCCCCCCCTCGCCCAATTTTTAAAAATTACATGCAGATTTGAAAGCTTTTCATGTTCCAGGGATAAAAAAAAAAAAAGTGCTGTGTGGAAATAGAAGATGTGACCAATGTCTAAAAATAGTCTTCCCTGTTCTTTGGAATGACTTCACTAAGTCATCTAACCCAGAGCTGCTGACCGCCATCCTTACTTGTATTTTCAGAATGCTGAGTCTCCTCTGCCTCATGATGCTCATGGTAAGTAAGAGTGGAGTGTAGGTCCTGGGTCCAGTCTTCTCCATAATCACTGGTGCCGCTTCTGTCCACATCTGTTGTGATGATGGGTATATACGTTGTGACTTTTAATCAACCAACCTTTGATGGTTCTGTTCTTCCATTCAAGTATATGCTATTTAGCAGTTCTATGCCTAAATAGTATCTCTGGGCATCGACTCTCAATACGTTTGAGTGACTTCAATACTTTCTCACAAAAGAAAGCCAACAGGCATGGAATGTCTTAGTGATGGCCTGTCATCCCACTTTCTCAAGGGCAACACCAAAAACCACTTTAATGTATTCATTAGTATAATGATGCAACATAAAGTATCTTGTGCCCAGATGGTATGATTTATAAATGATCCTTAAGTTCAATTGTGTATCCTCATGAAACGTTTACTAAGAATTTGTGATGAGGTATTAACTAAATTTCCCACTGTGTCTTGATGATTGACCTTTGTAGCATCACAGACTTTAAGGGGAAAAAAACAACATCTTTAATTAAGAATGCATATCCCATTACCAGTCATCCTTGTGGTTGTCTGAAGTAATATTTCTGGATTTAAAAAGTCTGGGCTCCACTGTTGCAAATCCTCGTTCTGTTTGGGTTTGTCAGAAACCCGTCGCGTGGTTGAAACTGTGATAACGATGATTGACGTCATTAGGAAAATGTTATTTCTTGAGCCTTCATCACCTGTTTTGCACATTTTCTCCTTCTTTAGTCTACAATATAGTAAATCATCTATACCAGGTTGTATAGATGGCTGAGTGGAAATGGAGGGAAAGCAGAGGGTGCCTTTAGCTGGATTCAGTCATATCATTAAGCATCTCAGTGTCCTTTGCATTCTGTCATAGAATACGCTGGAGTCAGAACATGAGATCTTCTGGAGGAAGCAGCCAAAGAAGCTGCAGCAGGAGGAGGAATAGCCTTGAAAACACCAGCCCTCCACCGAGGTTAACCAAAGACGGTAGAGTTTTGACCCTCCATGCAGTCTGTAACAGCATCCATGCTTGAAAGCTCAAAGAGTTTGCATCACTGGCCAGGGTGCTACTCGTTGATCCTCAGGATGAAGAGGCAGGTACCTGAAAGTTATACCTTGATGATCACTTTATTCCATTAGCAGTTTTGGTGGGGGAAAGGAACAGCCTGAGCAACTAGAGCTTTCCTACAGGTGATTCTAAGAAAGGATATCCACCTGTAACAGCCATAGGACTTAGCTATATGTTTCTGAATATTATTCAGATGCCTACGATATTCTTATCAAAGACAAAGCATTTCACATGCAAGCCATTCACAGCCAATGAAAGAAAAACAAGATGCGTACATTCAGCAGAAAAACACCATAGGTAACAAACCACCATCACAGCAGCCCTGAGAAAACAGAAAACAGGCATACATCCACCAGTGCCACAATACTGTCACCCAAAGTGATAGGGCTAAAATAGGCAACACGCCTGACAGAAGGATCATGACAAAATCAGAATCAATGTCTTTTGTGAAAAGGTAAGTTGCAAATCCCTCCTAAGTCTTTCAAACTTTATTTTGATACCCAAATAACACAAAACTCTTTTAAGAACTGTAATAGTATCATCTCTATTTCACAAGAAAACCAGTTTTAAAATCATCAACCACATTCGCAATAAGCATGAAAAAGTGGCAGTTTTCATACCCTTCACAAGAAAGAGGGCATCCTGATGAGTTATGTGCATAGCTGCCAAGCACAAAGGTGAACTGACATTGGAAACTAAGCCATAGAGATGAAAAATACCGAGGGAAGTTTTCCCCTGGAGTGTGAATATACAATTTATTTTCAGGTTGATCTGTTTGGGTTACCACCCAAGAGAGTTGTTTCTCAACTATGAAGACCACATCCTTACTGATAGCCCCACATCCTGAACCCAAAAGACAGTGTAATAATAAAGCTCCAGTGTTTTTGATTATTAGTTTTTCTTTCTGAAGTTACTAAAAAGAGTTTCCTTGTTCTATAGATTAAGCTCAGCAGAGGTGTCCAGGCTAACAAATATACCACTTAACTGCTTAGATGTAAAGCATCTAGTTCATCTCAAAGTGTTTGTCCTATCAATGCCATATACTTAGGTGCGTTCAAAGCCTAAGCTATTTTCTTTGATCCCTCCCTCTTAGGGTGCTGTCCATTTGGAGATAATGCTCTGAGGTTTCGATTAGACAGACAGAGCTTCAGTGACAGAGGAGAGCTCATGGTACCCCAAAGGCACACCTTCTCTAAGGAAAAGCAGAGCTGTGATGGAGTCAGGTTCAGGATTCTCATCTCTGTTCAGCAACATCTTAGATCATTACAGGTACGAATAGGAAACTCAGCCATTTGGCAGAATATTAGACCAATCTCTGCATGTTTCCTTTTCGAGGACATTTTTTCAGCTCAATTTCCATCTCTGTTCTCAAAAAGTTTTATAATTGTCACAAATTTTGATACTATTTTGCAGTGGTTTCGCTATTTGTTTATAATAATTGGTACTGTTTTGTCAAATCTCAGCTGACAGTTGTCATTTGCTTCCATGTCTTTCTGTTATATTAATATCCAATTTGTTTGTTAAAACTTTGGATTTGTTCCCTTGACCTCAACCAGGTTTTGATTAAGGCAGTTCATGAGTTCTAGTTCCCATCTTTTAAGCCTTTCTAGGGCCTTCTAAGTCTTCTATTTAGGATCATCTACAACTTTTAATTACTATCCTCCCAATCACATTCTCCAGTCCATTGCTTCAATAGTCCATGAGTCCCTTGAAGGCAAGAGCTCTGGCTTTTTTCACGTTTGTGTTCCCAGCACCTAATGCAATAGGCACACAATGCACATTGGTTGTAATGTCTTACTACGATATTCTCTGACAAAACTCGGCATCTCAAAGAGAGTCTGTAGCAGCAGACTACATACACAGACAAAACAGGAAGATTATGAGACATTAAGAATTTTATAAAAGATACTTTTCCCATTTCTCCTCCAAATGTTTTGGCTTCCATGAAACCAAAACCTATTGCTTCTTTCATAATCTCATCAAGGCATATAACTAAAGTGCGATCATAGGCTTGTGCTCATTTTTCATATTAACTATTTCCCAAGATAAATACTATTGGGCATCACTCCAATAAATTGGTAAGCCTTGTGTAAATGGTTCTACTGTAATCGATTATTCTTACTGGTGCTGGAGATAAAATCTTCATCATCATCAATGCCTGATCCAGAATGAATGGGGTGTTTGTCACTTTCATCTTCTTCAATTGGCTCCCAGCCTGCTGAGATGAGACTTGAATCCGTACCTGTTGTGGCGACTTGCGTTAGTAGCTGAGCTGGATGCCAAGCAACCCATTTGACATAGAAAGGAAATCAGGAACAGAATGTATAATGGAATTCTCCAGGTTATAAGAAGAATGTGAAATATTTAATGTGTATGCCCCCAATTCTTATATCTTGGTCTCTGAACCTACTCTATAAGTCTATAAACAATTGGCTACGATCTTTACAACTGAACAATTCTCTTTAAGGAAGTTAAAAGAATAAATATAGACATAATCCAACTAAAGAAGTAAAAGAAAAAAAGGTCAATAAACACTCCTCCATGCTTTTAGCTACACTTATTAACCTATTAAGCATATGCCCTTAAAACTAGGACATCTAGAATACAATGGAGTTTTCACATATGCCTATTTGTTTTGTCAAGCCACCTTCAGAAAAATCTTGAAATCTAAACAGACATCAGGCATTTCTAAAATTTCATAGTTGTATTCACAATTTGCTAATTCATTTTTGATCTTCTCTAGCATCAGATCGCTGTACTGTGAACGCAAATGAAAGCTCCACTGCAGTTCTCAATAATACTTGCGCATACACCAAAAACAAGCAAACAAAAAAAAAGTCAGTTAACAGAGAAGTCATGCCTGGAATTTATTAGTCAACAATTCTGGTTAAAGTGGGCTGTAACCAAGATTTGGAGACAGTCTCACTTTTTCCATTTTGGATGCAATCACAAGAAAAGAGAAAAACCTCCACCTCTTCTCAATGGTTACTGTAGAAGACATCTCTTTACTGAAAAGAGGTTTCCTACATTTTGAATGAGATTCATGCTACCTTTTGGAATGACCATTTGTCTTCCACATTGTTAATATCTACCTCAAGAATAGTTCCACTGATGGAGATTTTCTAAATTTTGTTAGATCTAGCTGTGCTATTTTATTTTCTCATGAAAAGTTAAACATTTCATATGACTTTGGTCATTTTAGAATACCTTTCAGAGTCAAAATTTTGTTCTGTCATCAAGAAAGACCCCTTTTCACAGTCCCCTTATTAGCCTCCTTCTGGGCTATATTAATTCTATGGAGTAGAAAGAAGAAATCTGCTTAATGGTGCTATCAAATGAAACATGTAGATCTCAGAGCTCATGATCCTTCAGTTATCATCACAAACATTTGTGAAACCAGAATGGACTTCAGACTTTGACAGTATCCCCAAAGTCAATGAGAATTATTGAAGACTGTCAAGAAAACATATGAAATGAGATAATGATAACTCATTACTAGCCATTATTGTTGTTATGTGAAGAGGGTTGTTGAACTCTGATGACTGAGTCAACCACGCAAACCAATCCTGAGGTTCTCACCTCTTGCTTGCTGTTTTGTATCACTTAGTGCTCACTAAAACTGTTGTAACCATAATTGACTTGATTATTGATAGATTAATTATCAGTTCCTAGGAAATAATATTGTATATGCTTTTACTCTTTTACTAAGCAAGAGAGTCATCTATACTGGATATAGATGGCAGAAGGAAAGGGAAAAAGCACAGAAATTCCATTTCTTTCAGAGGCCCAAACTGGAGTTCATAGACTGTCAGAGATAGAAGGATATTAAATATCATCTGGTTCATGCTCCTCATCTTAAAGATAAAAACACTGTGCTGGAACTTGACCTGTCTGAAGTCAGAATGCTAAACAACAGAGGAGGAGCATGAGACCTGTCTTTGAATTTTGAAAGACTATAATGTAAAAGAGGAATTAAAGCTGAGTCTGTGCTCCCAAAAGGTCAAATTGGGACCTTTAGTAAGAATTTCAGGGAGATGACTTATTTTTCCAAATGTTGGATTTAAAAAGGTAATAATCTGAACTATCAAACAATGAGCTTCTTCATAAAGTATTATATTTTCCACCATCAGAAAGATCACTTAGGAGGAAAGCAGTGTAAGAGGTTAAATGATTAACAGCGTTAGATGAATCACTAGACCATTTAAGATCCTCTCCAAATCTGAAGAGTCCAGGATCCTAAAACCCAGCTCTTCAGAGCCCTAGCCATTCATCTTCTACACACTCTATCTTGCCTAACCAATATCATCCTCCAAGAATTTAGCATATGACATTTTTGCAAGCAGTACCAGGCACATAATCCCAGCAATCCCAAACACATGAAGAACGACATATGACATGAAAGATGGAAAAAATGCTTTTCTGCTTTTCTCCATTTAGAGTCCAAAGCATCCAGCAGCCTTGCCCACAGTCACTTTTTATATCAACACTATATTTTGCAAAGCAAATAGAACATTTTGAGTCCCAGCTTTTGAAAATAGAATAAGCAATCAGGAAAGACAGACCAAGGTAAAGTGACTCAATGATCTCACTAATAAGACCAAAAGCAAGAATCCTGATTTGAAAACTTCTAAAGATGGCCATTTCTGTAACCATGATGTGCATCAGAGGAATATTAGATAATAGATGAAAACCTGAAAAAAGTTCAAGCAAAGAGACCAACACCGTTATTAAATTCCCAAATACAAAAGTATGTGAATTAGATTTCTTTTTTTCAGCTATCAAGAAGACTCAGAAAGGACCCAAAATGAAACATTGACAAGACTGTTTCCTTCACGATGTTTGTCCTATGAAGATAAACATCGTAAACATTTAAAAACAGCATATTATTTATTTGGCAGTATCTCTTTGCCTGCCTCCCTCCCTCTCTCCCTGTCTCCCTCCCTTCCTCCCTTCCTTTCTCTGTTTCTCTGCAGAATTACCTTAATCACTATGATACAGAATCATAACATCAGTGTTCTTTTCCTTACTTGACTATTTGTTGAAATAAAGAATATAGTTTATTCAATGTCTTACAAGCTAAGCAAATGTAAAGGACCATTTTATTACTCTCCTTCTGTCAAAAACATACCTAATTATTTTGAAATATGAACATATCTTCCATCAACGAAAGTTAATAAATGAAGATACTTATATGCTTGTAACCTGCCATTGATATAGACTCTGAATCTTTTCCCACAAAAGCTTTCAAGTCAAAATACTTTGCAGGGACTCAGGGTTAATAGTCAAAGATCCAGGGAGCTTGTTAGAGGCCTGGATTCTGATGTACAGCAGCTCACTTCCTACACTTTGCAGTTGAGGTTTCAGATGTCCAAACAGGTGTCCAGGGCCTACATTTTCCATCTATAAGTCAATCTTTCCCTCCATTATTATTGACTGTAATAATTAGCAGAAAGTAGGAGCATGCATTTTTCCAATAGACTTCTTTTTAGAAGATTTGCTCTGAATGAATCTCCTAATGGAAGTCCCTAAAGAAAAAATAATTCTGATTCTAGTGCATGTTTCTAAAAGGAAAACACATAGGACATTTAGGAGTATGTATCCCTAGATCCATAGGCCTCTCTAATAAGTGAAATGATACCAGAGCCTGTCCTCATTAATGGTGGTGACAGAGCATCAGTAGAAAATGATAATGGGTGTCCTTTAAAAGACTTGGCATAGGACAACAAATAAGTAGAAGACATAATAGTTTATCTGTGGTTGCTGTTGTTCAATCCTGAGTCTTAGACTGTGAATTATCAAACCAGGACCATATCCAATTAATTTGTCCTGAACTGCTGCATGGCTGTTTGAATGCACAGTTGAAGTTACTGAATCAAGAAAATATCGTTTAGTGAGATCTTTCTACACAACCTTTACTCTCAGTACTGTCTATATAGAATGTCTGTGTCTATTATAGAATGAAGATTAGATCACTTCTCGGCCTTTTGGCTAAAATCAAGTGTAGAATGAAGATTAGAAAAGAAGGATTGAGACCTAGTTTTATCTTTCCACTCTCCTGGAGGCTCCTAGATTCTTAGAATAATATCATAAGTGCAAATTCTATATGGGTATCACTTCAGTGCTACTCATTCTTCAAGCAAATCCTTGAATACAGGCTCAGAGCAAAATCAAGTAGTAACTTAATAACCTATGATGGAAAGAGATTTTAAATTTACTTGATTGGGCAACCTACCTATGAACAGTCTTTAGCACAGAATTTCATAAAGTTGCTTTCACTCATTTATTTTTGGGGTACCTTTAGAGGTACTTGCCTATATCTTTTGGGTCTATTTTTTTAATTAGGTACCTATGACAACAACTGGCATTTCAAATCTCCACTCACACTTATTAACCTCAAGTCAAGCTTTATACTTAAATGGGAACTTTGCAAAGGGTGTGTGTCCTACATGTTGAAATCAAGAAAAGGTTTCTCAAGTATCCATCTATCACTTTCTGTCACTTTTAATTCTAATTCAGAATGTGTTTCGAGAAAAGAAACAAAACTGCTCAAGTTAGAGAAGTTATGGGCTCTGTTCAAGTTCGAGAAATGATCATCAGTAATATTTTACAATTTGAAATCTCTCATTTGACTCTCAAACTGGACTGAGTCCAGAATGTGTCCCTGTAGAAGAAGAATGGCAAAGATCATCAGGATAGACATCTAAACCATTTGTGATTTTTACAAACCATTTGAGTCACATATCCCTTTGAAAATCTGATATAAGTTATGGTTTTTCCTCAAAAATGTGATTCTTCATATACACATTCTCAAAATTTTGCATATTGTTTCTGGGGGTCTTGTATACCTTATGGCCTGTTATTGAACCTACTGGAAGTCCACGAAGTCCAGGTTAATGTGGATTCTGTACACACCAGACTTCAACCACCTGCACAATATGCTTTATGCTCCAAAGGACACATTTGCTCGGAATAGAGAGTAGAGAGATGGGAGCCAATGTCACCAGCGATGCCGTGCGATAAACCTGAACACCCACTGGAACATTCACAGCCTCATTCTTGACTCAGAAACGTATTAAAGATGCATAGTTCCTGCCACCCTCACCCTATACTACACCAGGAAGAGACCAACAGGAAGTAAACATATAAGAGCAAGATAGAAATTGGCAGTATTTCTGTCTGCCCCAAAAGACTTGTATGAGATTTTGGGAAAATAGAAAAAGCTGCTGCCTAGCCAGCAGTGTTTCCAATTTCCCCCGCCCAAGTAGACCACGCCAAACCAAAAAAAAAAAAAGAAAAAAATTCCTTTGACACACAGAACGCAAGGAAATAGAGTGTTCTCAGGCAGGAGCTGCTTCCTGAATTAGTTTAGGTTTCTGGATCCCGGAGAATTTTAGATCACCAACCAAAAAGAGGCTGAGACACACCTCCAGGAGGGCTCTTCCAAAAATAACACTTAAAATAAGAAAGCCTGCTGGAAGTTGAAACTTACCCAGATGGTTCTTACTGGCTGTCCCAACTGCCACCCACTAAGGACCCTTAAGGAAGGAATGAGCCACCCCAGCCAAAGAGCGAGTTTAGGTATTCAGCCAGCTCTCCTCTTGACCTCTGCCCTCCTGCATGTATTAGGGAGGATTTTTCAATCGTTTCCTCTCACTGAGTCCCAACTCTCAGTCCAACAGCCATGAGGTTTTGAGAATCTCCACATTGAGTTAGAAAACACAGTCTCTTCAGGAACTTACCGGTGCTAACTTTTTCTAGCACACCATATGTTCCTTTCAAATTTCCCCCAGATTGTTGTCTTTGACCCTCTTCTTTGCGGGCACTGATGGAGCCGCAGGTGACCTGATTGGATCCTACAGCACTTCACTGACACTCGGGTTAGCCCTGGACTCACTCTGGTGGACAAATGAGTCTCTCTCTTCCTTAACTACTAGAAGAAATTTAGCTGAGTCCTCTGGAAACAGGAAAGCACAGCTCTTTTCTCAAACCGAATCCTGAACTAGGTTTCAATGAAATCTCATAATACTCCTCTTTCTGGATTTCTGAACAATGTAGAGACTCAATGAAGGCAGACCCCACTCTGAGTCCTCAGTACCTAGAGCAATGTCTGGCACCAAGAAGACCTCAGATATCAGTCGCGTGGCTAGCTCACTAATCCTTACTTCTCTTCAATACCACTTTCTAATGGTGCTTACTACTGGATCCTAAGCATTAGAATAGGTGTAGTACGTAGTAGGTCCTCAAAATATGTTTGCTGACTAACAGGCAGGAAAGGTACAGTCCTTAAAGGATGTGCTATAAATGTTCATAAAATGTGCTAATTGTCCTTTCTAAAGCACATATGAAAAATTGTTTTATTTAGCCTATTGGCAGCTTGTATGTTAACTTCATGATTTTCTTCTTTGGTGGGAAATGGTACTTGAGGGTAGACCTGATCTGCTTCCAACTATTATTGTCTGCTAACGTTTGACAAAATTGCATGCCCTGACGATAAGCATCTTCAACATACTACTTTGAAAAGGCAGGATACTCAAGAAGCAACACGTAGCCAGCAGCCCTGCCAGGCTGGTTCGCAGAAGCTTCTCTGAAGTACTGTCCATGGGATTACAGACAATAAAGTTACAAATAGTTGGCTCTAGACAGCCAGTGATCTGGGAAAGCACAAGCAATTTGATAGTATCTGTTTTTTGAAATGCTTCAAAGAATCTGCAGAGAACGACCAGAAGCCCAAGCCTGTTTGTACCATCCCCTCAGCAAGCTGCTAATACAAATGTAAACCATTGCTTAGCAAGTAAACATATGAAATCATCAAGCGCTGGGGGTTTCCTTGGGCTCTGGGTGACAAGGAATATAAAAGATTCCTATCTTGAGCTTTCACAAACCGGTAAATTTCTGCCACACTCTTTGGAGAGCAAAGTCCCACCCCTCCAGAGCCATAGCCAGGAAACGAGCAAGTCTACACCATACTAGGAAAGTCACGCAAGCGCCAGATGCCCTATTTGAGTTGGAATAACCCTCCACAGAAGAAACACAGCCAACCTGGAAACATGTTTTAAAACGAAACATGGGGAAAAGGCAAAGAGGGAAACAAAGGAGACAAGACAGAGATGTAACCATTTTCCAATGAAAGTGAAGCCAAAACCCTAAGAAATCGAAGGTACTGTTTACATATGAGTATTTCCACTCTCACAGTCCCAAGGTAACGAATGCCCCACACAAAACATGCCTTCCCCTACAGGCTGGAATATAAAATTCTTAAGCAGATTTCATTTGATCAGATAACTCCTTCAGCTATGTTTCCTTAGACCAAAAACAAAAGGAATTGTTCAATTAATCATGGGTAATGAATATGACTGAATATTATACAATCAATAGCATGAGTATAAATCAGGTGAAAATATAAAAATATATAGAGAAGTTAAAAAAAAAAAAAAAGGAACAGATAGAATGGTCTGCATTGGCTGTGATCCCAACTTATGAAATCAATCCTATCCAGAGGTAGATAAGAGCCAGAGGGAAACATGCAAAAATGAAAATAGCTTCTGTATCAGGCTTGAATTGTTACCATATCCCTGAGACAAGAGAACAAGGTAAGTTCTTCTAAAAAACTTTCAATATGGCACTTCCTATCCCAAGCGCCCAAGGAAAACAGGATTGTAGATGGAAAAACAAAAACCAAAAACAAACTGTTGGCTCTAACAGTCAATGCACACAGGGCACTGACAACCACAACAGCCCACCTCCCCAAATGATGCCACCAACTTCTAGAGACAGGAGACAATCTACATATGAGTGCACAGGACTCAAGAAGATCAGAGATGTTTCTGCAAAAGAATCGTTATTGGAAAGCACAGGGATCCATTCTCCTTACTGGGAGTGGGAGTTTCCTCTGGGTTGCCGGACACCCAGGGACTGCCTTGGCCTTGGGTCGGGTGTGCAGTTGGAAGCTGGGTGTGGAAGATGTAGCCTCCCGAAGTACTTCTTTCACTGGAGAATCCACTGCTCATGTCATCCTCAGTAGAGTTGGTGATGTTGCTAGAGTTGATGTCTTCAGGGTTAGTTCTGTATTCACCTTTTTTGATGTATTTGCTGCCATCACTGTTAATTATACCTGGGAGAGAGAGAAAGCACTTTCAGAACTTGACAGCTGCTATTTTCTGAGTACAGAAAAGATTGTGAATTATCACATAAGACAGTAATTTCAAAGCAATTTTTTTTGTTGTTGTTGTTAATAAAAGTAATACCTAGGGCAGCCGGTGGCTCAGTTGGTGAGAGCACATGCTCTTAACAACAAGCTTGCCGGTTCGATTCCCACATGGGATGCAGGGCTGCGCCCACCCCCGCAACTAGATTGAAAGTGGCGACTGGACTTGGAGCTGAGCTTGTGCCCTCCACAACTAAGATTGAAGGACAGCAACTGGAATTGGAGCTGATGGGTTCTGGAAAAACACAATGTTCCATTCCCCAACACTGTTCCCTGCCTCAATTCCCCCAATAAAATCTTTAAGAAACAAAAAAGAAAAAAAGAAAATGAAAAGTAACACCTAACTATCTAGCCAGTGGGGGGATAAGTGGCTGAAGAACTGAGAAAATTATCTTTCCTGCCCACACACTCACCTTGGAAATGGGGAGGGGAAAAGAAGGTGTGTTTGGGAGTCCTGTGTGTGAATTCCAGTTTTGTGTGGCTCTAGACAAGGTAGGTAACTTTCTGAGCTTCAGTTTTATCATTTGTAAAATAGGGATAATACTACCTTCTGTTATGAACACTATATGATATTGCATGTAAAGGGCTAGCACAGTATTCAAAGTATAGACGGTGCTCAAGAAATGATAAATCTCCCTCCTGGACCTACTCTCGCTTCTCAAGAACATGTAAACTTTGTTCCCATTAATTCCACCTATTTCCAGAGAGGATTTGAAGTAGGAGACAAATATGCTATTAGACTCAGCAGGGAATATACATATATTTGCAAATCCATGAAGAATTAGATTTTCTTCCTAAGCACCAAATTTTGTCAGTTTAAGTGAATCTCTAGTCCTGGCTAAGAAATTAGCATACCTAAATATTGACAGAGCCTCTGCCAGCCTCTGTGAAATTCAACCTTGAAATCAAAAAGCACAGATGTATATAAAGATTGAAATCTTTGGTTTAAACAAGCAAATGACTAGAATAGACAGGAGAAAAAAGCAAGGATGAGTTCATTCATTGTTCATCCCTAAAAATATTTGCTTCCTTCAAGTCTGGGCCCCTCACTGAACAAGTGTTCTTTTAGCTGAAATTATTTTATGCATTGCATTGGTAAGACTAAAGATTCCTTTTGTGATCCTATCTAGCTTGCCCAAGTAAAACTATTAATAAAATATGAATGTAAAATCATTCTAAAGTCTCTATCACACTGATAATCTCTGCAGAAGAGGATATGGTAAGGAAATATGACCAAACTTGTACAGGTCTGAACTTTAAAGGAGAACTGTGGGGGCCAAGAAAATGGGACATTTACTGACCATCTACTATGGGCCAGGTATGCATTAGATATCTTATCTTTCTTAGTTTTCATGACAAATCTCATATGTTGTTCCATTACCCAAATGAGAAAACTGAGGCTCAGAAAGATTAAGTCATTCTTCTAGGTTCATCCAGCTGCTAAAGAACTAGGATTTCAAAACAGGCCTGACTGAGACAGTGTATCTCACATTGCAGGTTTTCACTTCCTTTTGCAAAGCACAGGCCTACCTAACGGTGGAGGGCTGGATTTGTATGGTCCAGGAAGATTCGCACCCCTGGCCACCAAACCACTATCCCCATGCACACTGAGGGCTCTGGCTCTTAGGAGACAGAAATCAGAACCCCTCAACGCTGTGATACTTTCTCAAGGAAATGAGGTTCAGAGGCAATAATGTCAGAGTTCATAGGTTGACCTGCTAGAAAGTTTTGATTGAGAAATTCTGTTGGCTACAGTGCCAGATGCCTACCTTGGGGGATAATCAAAATGATTTTAAATGGACATGGTATAAATAATATTGAATCCCATATCAGGAAGTTTATAAACTTTATAATTATCTTTCAGTATTCCAGTTAAATCAAACACAAAATCTAGGGGGCCAGAATGCCCCTACCCCTACCATTTGTTAATCCCCCTCTACAAGAGAGAACACAGCTCAGAGCCTTCAGCAGATACAATTTAAGAACATTATTTAATTTTCCCTACATTTAAATTTATTTTTAAGGTTACCTTCTAATTATGACCAGAGATGTTGGTTTTTCACTTGAAGTTTTTAAAAAGAATAAATGTATTTTAAGTAGAAAAGAATGGGTTAATTGAAAATATCACTAATAGTGCTGTGTACATAGAAATGCCCCCCCTTCCCCCCAAAAAAGTGAAAGTAGTTTTCAGATGACTGAAATTTGAGGAATAGTGTATTGAGGTAAACCAGAGACCCATTTCAAGCCATTGCAGGAAAAGAGGAAAGGACACAGAATCACAGCCAAAGTGCCTAGCCCTAGGGAAATGGCTGCTGTTGTCTTCAAATATAAAACACAGAAAAGCACCTGATTCTTTTCCCAAGTACGGGGAAACTCAATCAAGATTAGAAGAGATACGTACTTATGGTAATTGGTCCATCAAAGGCATTGGGCAGGTCTGTGATTGATGCACAATCTTCTCCCTCTGGAGCTATAGGGTAGAAAAGAAAAAAGGCATGAGAACTCTAAAAAACATGAGCAAAATTGATTCCCATTTCTATTAGTTAATTAAGATGGAGTTTTATTGTAACTTATCTCAAATAATTTTTTTTTCTGAAACCTGGTTAGATCTCCTGGTATTCTCTAATCTTTGCGATTCATTTTTCATTTTTATTGAGCTTCATACATTTTTTGGAAGCTTACTTCTTCCTCTTTCCACCCCAACAAATTCATTCATTAACAAATATATATGTTCTGGGCTGGCCGAGTGGCTCAGTTGGTTAAGAGCTCGCTCAAGAGTGCGAGCTGAGCTCTGAGCAACAGCAGTTCGATGCCCAGCCCAAGCTGAGCAGCTGCTGAGCTGCCAACAGGTGGCAGGATGGCTCAGCTAAAAAAAAAAAAACAACAAAAAAAACGAAACAAAACAAAACAAAAAAACAAAATATATATATATATATATATATATATATATATGTTCTATATCACGTGTTGTGGAAGGCTAGGGGTACAATGGTGAATAAGATAGACATGGTCCTTCTCTAAGGAAGCACGCATTAGACATTGATTTTTAAATTTATTATTATAAAAGTAATGTAGGAAGTGTGCCAAAAAATTTAAAGACATCTATACTAATGAGAAAATCATGTGTAATCCCAATAATCTACACAAATGATGAAAACACAAATACAATAAAATGTTTATCAACATGAACAGCATAAGAATCTGAAGATTAAAATAAACAACAAAGAATTTATTTGATAGGATAATTTTAAAACAAACTCATATTTAGTCTTATGAATTAATTTTTTTCATTAATTTGACTGATCTCCTCTGTAGAGAATGCTTCTCGGCATGTAGTTTCTGAGGTTGTCTACCTTTGGTCTAGGTGCCCAGAATAATTCCTCAGGCTACTGTTTTGGTATATCTCACTGTGAGTATCTCTTGCTTCTTTTTCTCTTGTCCTCCATTTATCACCTACTTCCTGCCCCCTTCTTCAGGAATAAAGATTTCTGATTGTACTTTGGGCCTGTCTGATCATCCACATATGTCACTAGTAGCCCTATGACAAGCATTGTGCAAAAGCCCTATGAAAACAGGCCCTGAAAGTTCCATGTGCATGCCATCCCTTGAACCCTAACAGAAGACTGCAGAATGTCTCTACCAACTGTTCCATTCATGTCCAAGGTCTCTGTTTGGTAACTAGACCTGTGTTGAGCTCTAAAATCTCAGAGAGCTTAAAATTGGCTTTGCTATTATAGGAAAGTTGGATCCGTTTGCTCATTACAGCTTTTATACTTGGTGTGTACATGTGTGTGTGTATGTCACTTTAACTTAAAATGGCAACTTATTTGTTACGTTGGTTTCTCCCAAAGTTGCTTCCTGGCAAAAAAGAAGGAAGAAAGGGATGGATGGATGGATGGATGGATGGATGGATGGATGGATGGATGGATGCAGATCACAAGGAAGTCTATTATCACAAGTATTTTAAGTGTCTTGCCATAAACCACTGAGTATTCATAACATTGGACAAAAATACAAGTTGAACAAAAAAGGGTTTGGCTGCTTTGCAGTCCTTAGGAGCATCTTTTCCCACAGATAAAGGGGATGCCCTATACCTGCCAATTTCTTTGGCCCCTAGTGAAACTAAATGGCAGCTTTATATATTCAACTGGAGAAGAGCAGGTTTTAGGAAAAGCCATTCTTGCAAAGGCTGATTAAAAGATTTCTCAGAAGACAGACTCTTCAAAGAGAAAATCACCTCCTTGGTAAGGCTGTTTCTCACCTTCCAATCTAAACCAGCGTCTCACCACTCCCCCACACCCATCAGCATCATATATTATCTGCTCTCATTTCTTCCACAGGCTTACCACTATCTAAAATGATCTCGTTCATTTTACTTGATGGCTGTTCATGACACATCTCCCAACCCCTACCCTCTGCTACCCACCCATTCACTTCCATAGAAATATGTAAGCTCCACAAGAGGAGTAGGAACCTTATCTGTCTTAGCCAGAACATTTATGTGCGGTGGGGACAGGCAGGCACTGAATAAATATTTGTTGAATGAATGAAAAAAGGAGCAAAAGGTCCATTTTTCCAGAAAACCCTAAAATGTTAACCCCCGAAACGGTCTGCAAATATAAACAGGTCAAACAACATTTAGATAAACCCTACTTGGCAATGTCATAAGAAATTATTAAAGGAAGTTTCAGACATATCATTTTAAGGATTTATGCAACACGTATGACAGATCACATATATAAAAGGAGCAAAAATATGAACATGTTGCTGTCCCTGCTTTTGAGGAATTCACAATGTCATGGGGGACAATAATAATTAATATGTTTTTAGATTATAACAGTTTTCACAAAATTTTCCCAATGAATCCCTCATTTGAAAATCAAGGCAAATAGTCAACCTGGGCCATCTTTAAGACTATCTACCCCGTCTGTTTTGGGGACACCACCAGAACCTGGCCTGCTCTGTGAGAATCTTCTGAGATTGTTATGTTGCATATACCCAGAAACAGGTCTTGAAATATGACTTCCCAATGGTGGGGATGGAAGAATCTCCCCCAAATTCAAACACAACAGCAGGGAAAAGAAGTACACTGGGAATTTCTAGGAGTTAAGTTGTCATGGAAGGTGGGGTATGATGTCAAAAACATTAAGACGCTTCTGTAAATGATTAGAGCATTTGTTGAAATGGGCCCCCTTCATGCTCTAATTCACCTTAACTTTTATAAAGAACATCAAATCTGGCATGTATACTAAGATGGATGGTGACCCAAATGTGCAATTAATATATTCATGCTCCCATGTCAGAGCAGGGCCTCATTAGACAGCCTTTCGTTCTGTTTAGTAAGCCTTGATCTGCTGGGAGAATTAGGCCTGGTGTGGTTTTCCTGAACCTAAAGATTTGTTAGAGACTCTGAGGTAAGCTTCCTGGCGGGCTGCATCTCAGAAACCTTGCATCTACTACACCAAAATTGCCAAGAAAAGGGCTAATTATTCAATCTAGCTAATCACTCAGTGCCAGATAGAAAGACATTTTCCTCAATGGCTAATACCTTCTAGGGATCCAATAAATATTTGTTTAATAAATGAGTGAACGAATAAACAAATGTAGAACTTTCCTTTAAACTTCCCCTTCAAAAGAGAATGAGGAAGATAGTCATTGGTATTGTAACAGTTATATAAGGTGTCAGAGGGGTTGCAACTTGGGGTAGGAGGGTATCACCTTGTGAGGCGTATAAATGTCTATTATGTTGCTTTGTACACCTGAAACAATAATAATAATAACAACAATAAAGAGAGAATGAGACATGTTATTCAAAGCAATCTTAAAAAATGAACTGATTCCAGTCAGTTCTTGGTGTTAACACAGAAGACACCAGGCTCATGCTGGGCTTACTGCTGAGAGATGAGGAAATAAAAATCACAAAGCCTTTCCAGGTCTGCCTTATTTTCATTTGCAAACCACAAGCTGTGCTTGATAAAAGTATTGCTGAAATTGTAAGCATACAGAAGCTATCCTCTACGATTGAGCTGGCTTTGGTCCCTGTAATCAGCTCATTGGGTTCTGCTGGTAGTTCTCTGGCTACACTGAATTCAAGGATCCTTCCAGTGAGATCTTGGCATGAAGTACAAGGTTATCAAGATCTGTCGCTCACCTAATACCCCTATCATCTAACTCTAAACCAAGACATTTAGAATTTATCCATAGGGTAAACATTCTTCTCAACCTCCTTCACTTTTTGCCCTGATGCATCAACAAGATTGACTCCCAAAATAAGAAATATGGCCCCCAGTTCTTTCTCACCCTACCCTGCCCAGCACAGTACACAGCACATATAGCTGATCAATAAATATGTTTCTTAAAACCTAAAGAAAGACTTATAAAAGCAGCCTATCCATATTGAGTAAATTTGGAAAAGAGAAAGGAAAAATGTCACTTGGAACTTCACTATTTTAATACAGCCATTTTGGTATGCAATACAACCCCAGGCCTTCTCAAGCTTTTCAACTGAACCATCCCTCCTAAAGAAGAGGAAAATTAATCAGTACTGTTCACTCCTTTCTCTGAGGATGCCATTCTCATGGACAAAAATAAGGGCAGGGAGGAAAGTCTCAGCAGTAACTTGACTAGATGGCTTCATTTCCAGGCAATAAAACAGTGTGAGTTTCTACCTTTTTGAGTAAAGGTTCTTCCCATCAAGGGATACCAACTTATAAAACAGGTGAGACAATGTGAATACACAACATAATTTATTACACATTCACAACCTAACATATGCACTCAACAAGATTCAGTGGGAGTCCCAACAGGCAGTACCCAGAGACATTCAAAGGTAGGCAGTCGGTTGCTAGCTATTTTCCATGTGACCAGCACCTTCATCTAAAGCACAAAGTCTTCCCAAATCTTCCATGAGTTCTGGCACTAAGATAAGCTAGCTAGAGGACATGTGGCACTGTGCCTATTTCCTGTTTATTTGCATGTGGTTTTTCTCATTATCCTATCATTAGAATGGACATTCTGGGTATGGCTGTGGGAATTGGATATGGGCCATATAACCTGTAGGCTCAGATGGGCTCTCCTCCTTTTGGTCAAACTCCATTTGTGTTCTTTGTTCATATGGCAGGGAGGAGTGAACATTCTATAGTTTGCTCCTTCTTATTTTGAGTGTCCCTTCATAGGTTTAGTGACCTGCATATATTTGACAGTATTGACTGCCTTCACACACACTTTGTTTTTAACTAACGAGCACTGGTACTTTCTCTTTTTCCTAAAACCTCTGAATTCCCATTCTGAAAAACTACCCCTGGATGGGGTTGCCTAAAGCTACTGATGTAATCTCACAATTTCTTTGATGTCCCTGCCTTAAAGTAGCTTTAAAAAATCCATGAAGATTTTAAATTCTACTGCCACATATAATGGTTGTGTTTGTCTTATGCAGAAAATAACTTAAGTCACTTTCCAGATAATTGAACATCCCCTTCGTGTCTTTAAGCTAAACTGACATGCCTGGAAGACATGGCTTCATCTTCCCCTTCACACAATCTCAAACCTTTAAGATTTGAGAAGTCCCAGTTTGAGAAGTAAGACATTAGATGGTTGGCATTCAAAAAATTGACATTTATGGGTTTGACTCTTCTTAAAAGACAATGAAGATTCATGATGCATAGAATTCTTTAGTTTTGCTGGGGCCTGAATTAGATTTGCAAGCATGTGTTTCTAGGCTAATAGTTGGAAGTAACTCCTTTAGAGAGAAAGGGGGCCTGGCCAGCAGCCCGGCATGTAAATCTTAACTTGACTTCCTTATTCTCTAGTTGTTAGGCTCTCAGTTCTTGGGTAAGGACACTCAACAAGGTCAAAGACCTGCCATATATCCTCCCAGCCCTCTCTCTATCCCTAACATATAATAAATACCTCTGAGCTAAGCCATTTGGCTCGCACTCCAATGCTATCCTTAGATTCATGTCATTTCCTTATCCAAACCCCTGCAATAACTTCCCATCACACTGAGAACAAAATCCAAACTCTTAGCTGTGGCCTACAAGGCCTTATGTGATCTGGCGCCTGCTTACCTCTCTGACTTCATTCCTTGGCATTCTCCTCTCTGATCGCTGGGCTTTATCCACGTTGGCCTCCCTGCTGTTCCTGAACCAGGCCACGATGCTCCCATGGGCCTGCCTTTGCCCTGGCTGTCTACTCTGCCTGTGGGTTTCCTTCCTCACTTTCCTCAGGGCTCTGGTAGACACGCCTCCTCAGAGACTCTTTCCCTGACCACCTTCTCAGAAAAAAAGCAGCCCTAACACTCTGAAGCCTTTTGCTCTGCTTTCTTTTTTTTATATAGCTCTTGTCACTCTCTGCCTTCATATAAGGCATTTAATATTCATTTCTTTACTATTGGCCTCCTTGACTTAGCCAGTAAGCACCCCAGAGACAGGGATCTCGTCTCTGCTGTAGAGATATTCAGTGAACATCTAGAAGCTATGTGCATCGCCTCTTAGCAGTGATTGAAACGCTGGTGGCCACACTGCCTGCCACAGGCCTCCTTGCCCACAACAATCCAAAATGCAAAGACAATCCCCTTGGAACCAACCTGAAGCGTTGAAGCAGTACGTGTCATATTGGGAGGTGTTGGAAGTGAGGATGTACACGCCTGTGTTGTTTGCAGCACAGATGGCGTTGGGGTGTCTCCGAGGGATCACCACATGCCCTTCTATAAACCCGTACCTGCAAAAGAAGCACCAGCAGTTACCCACCTGCAAGGCAGTGATGGGTAGTTCATCGTCTCCCATCCAATGACATGTCATGCAATGCTTCATTCAGCTCATCCCGAGGGACTGAGTTATGTGTAATCCAAAAATAACAGCAGAGGGAAAGGGAAAGGGATCAACAAGACTAATGGAGATCAAGTGATTTTGTTTAGGGCTCTATTAGAGTTTGTTATTTTTTTTAAAAAATAGATATCGGGGATGGGGGAACGGTGCGTTGGGGAGGAGGTTTGTCACTTTGTGAGGGGTGAAAAGCATAACTATTGCATTGTTTTGTACACCTGAAACTAATAATAAAATATTTTTTAAAAAATAGATTCAAGAAAGAAAAAGTTAGCTTCAAATAAAATTTGTGGTCAGCAGTGTCAAGTCCGTGTGAACAAGCAGAGGAAGCCCGAGTCATGGGAGAGAGAAGAATGACCATTTTATGATGGGAGATTCTCTCTGGCTCCCCACTACCCTCATATTTTTCAGAAAGTACATAAAATGACCAGTTCCTATAAGATAGGACTAAGTGGCTCTTCATTTCAGTCCCCAAATGATGTCAATCCTGCCTTATTTCCCATCCCCTACACTTCTCTCCCTGCTTCGCCTTTTCCTGTGATTCCCTCATTCCACACTCCATTGCCCTAAACATGAAGCCTGTTTATATGTCAGATATAAGAGCTTTTTGCCTCATGAGCATCCCAGGCATAATTTCACTGCCAGTGGAAGTAAATTGACCGCCCTTAAAATGGGAGTAATAATGATTAAGTAAGTAGATGGCATTTAGCTCAGGAATTTTCCAGAAGCAGCACAGCCAAAGAAGTGCAGAGAAGTGCTTAAGGCCCTCTGCCCCCACCCTTCAAGGTGTTTCTGGGAGCATGTGTGAGCTGGAGTCCCTTTCAGTGACAACATGCAGCACCCAGCCTCTTCTATCAGCATTATGGTGGCTAAATACTCACTGTACAATTTCTTTCGAATACAGAATGCCTCAAAAAATGAGATATGGGCTTAGAAAAATACCATTTGCAATGGAAGACGTGATGGCAGGGGAATGGCAAAGAGGGAGAAGCTAAATCCAGCAGGTTTTTGAAAATGCAATGCTGGCTAAAATGCACAGCTTAGATCCTTTTAATTGTTCCTGCCGGGGGCAAAAATAGTGCATTGCCCTGCAAGACCCATGGAAATGGCTGTGAGTTTGAAGTTTCTAAGCACATAGAGCTCATTATGTCTGTGTTGCAACTGTAGCTTGCATGACTAATTCCTCATCTAAACCGACAGACTGGTTTCTCCAAAGACTGCTTAGCTTGATGGGGGGAGGAGTTACAATTAAATGTTAATAAGTTTCCATATACCTGAGAATTGCTAGGAATGAGGCCAGAGAGGAGCTGCTCAAGTTCTATCATAGCCTGAGACTGCCATCTGTCCTATAGCTGACTCATAGCTACCTGAGTGAAATTATGGAACTGAGTTTTGCAAAACTTATACCAGCTATGGGTGGAACAATAGATTTATTTGGCATAATTTTTCTTTTCTTTTTTTAAATTTTTTTTTTTTTTTTTTGAGGGCAGTGTCACTGGCCCTCACATGTGGGACCCGAACCGGGGCCGCTGGTTTCCCAAGCCAGCGCTTAACCACCGTGCCACTCGGCCAGCCCTCTTTTCTTTTTTATAATTAACGATACTCCTTGGTGAGCCTACCCGCCCCCCGCTTCCCCATCCCATTATACACATATGTACTAAGTCTGTATAACACCAACTTCTAGAATCTGCATTTCCTTTGCAAGTTATTCCTGAGTTTTTGCCACATTGTGTCTATTGACAGTGTTAAGTGTTGCGCTGTACAAGAGTTGGGGATATTAAAATTTATATGTGTGTATATTGCATGAGTAGGTTGCAGGAGCAAAGGAATACTCAGCAAATCCATGCAGCAAACTTCCATCTGCCTTTTGCTGTCAGTTCTTGTGCAGCGCTTGGTCATTAAAACCTTGTCCTGGGCTCAGATGAAGCAAGACCTGAATCTGGATCCTCCCCACGCAAGTGATGTGGCCCAGGGTGGGCTGGGGGATTTCTCTCAGCTTCAGTTGCTTCATCCATAAGTGGAGTAATATATATATATATATATAATAGACCATGCTACAGCCTGAGGATTAACTGTGGGGGTGTGGGAAGTGGACAGTGGGGTGCCCGTATCTAAGTGCTCAATCATTGGCCAGTGGGAGTAGTAAGAACTTCCTTTTTTTTTTTTGGCATATGAGAGCATTTCTGTATTTCATAAGTATACCTTGTCTGCATTTCACAATCAAAATTTGACTTACTAAATCTACTTTAGCAGGCTACTGACCTAGACAGGGCAGTATTTAAACAAGTAGCTTTGTGTATCGAACAAATGGATCTGCTCATTGGCCTTCCCTCATTGGAGCCTGCAGCTCAGGGTGAGCTGCTACCAGCTGCTCTCTGCTCCCTTTTATGTTCTCCCAGACCCAGCTCTGAACACATACAGATGTCTGTATAAAGCTGCTCTTTGATTTAGAGAAGGGCTACTCAGTAAAACTTTATGATAATGGAAAACGTTCTATAATCTATGTTGTCCCATACAGTAGCCACTAGCTATTTGTGGCTAGCTGAGTGCTTGCAATATAGCTAGTGCCACTCAAGAACTGCGATTTCGATTTTATTTAATTTTAATTAAGTGTAAGTTGCCACATGTGGCTAGTGGCTACTATATTAGACAGTGCAATTTTGGAGCAAAGGTTACCCTTTTCCTTTTCTGCTCATAAAGTGGGTGCATTATTCTGTAACCAAGGATGGGGGAAAGATGTATTTACATTTAACGGTTTTCATAAAGAGTCACAAGCTTCAAAAAGCAGTCTGTGTTTGTACATGGGTACAAACTGAAGAAAAAGGGAAACCACGTTACCTAATGACATTGCATTGCAAAAACACAGAGAGGGTACTGAGTGACAGGCTGGGATGGGAACTTTGGAGCAGTGGTTCAGGCAACCCACAGTTCTAGTGAAAACAAGCCAAACTAAAACACTTCATTGTGGTCATCACCACTGCTTGCTCTTAAAGTGCACCACTCACCAAAGGGTCAGCAGAAACTCAAAAAAAAAAAAAAAAAAAAGAACGTCCAGTGCCTGCTGTGATTGTCCTGGAGCAGGAAGGAGGGCTTCAGGAAGGCAGCCCTTGATAACCATAGAAGCCTCTCAGAAGGTCTTTGTAGGTCCCTCTGATCGCTTCCCAATCACTTGTAATATATCTTAATAATTTTCATGCATTTTTTAACCCTTTCACACCAGAGCAACATAGAAAAAAATGAGAGAGTTGGGGGAGAGAGAGAGAGAGAGAGATCGAAAAATCTGCTTTGAGCCAAGTCTGCAGGGCCAAGATTCCACCAAGCACATATTTATTTTAAACACTGTTATTTGGTTTACGTTTTCTTGTGGTTCCAACAACGATATTACACACTTCTTCAAAGCCAGTAGAGCGCTGTGGAAGCACTTCAGGCAAGAGGATTATAGCGGATGACCTTAATGGCCTCGTCTGGGCAACCGGGCTATGATTCACAAAGGAGTCTTTAGAGGGCTTTGAATTTCCGTTGTCATGCAGGTTCCAGATTGGCTTGCCAAATTAATGATGGGGCAGACTCTTCAGGCAATCATCCAATCAGCTGTCAGGGAGGAGCCTTCCCTGTTCTAAGCCCCGCCCCTAGGACCCCGGTCTGCCAGTCTGCCAGCTTTCCGCAGCCGGCAGGTACTGGCCTCTTACCTGCAGGTCTCAAACCCTGCTATCAAGGCTTTTTGCATCTGGGCCATGGTAGGCAGGGTGCAATTGAAAGCCTTGCAGAGGTCAGCAGCCTCCGTCCGCGAGATGCTGTAGCGACCATTTTTCTCCACGTGGAATACACCAGCAAACCGGCAGGTAACATTCAACTCTAAGAGAAGAAACAGAAATGTTAGATTCTTTTACATAAATAACATGGAAAGTGTAAAAGTTTTAAAAGTTTATGTTTGAACATAAAAGCCAAATAAACTTCTTTACTGGCCAGAGCTTTCAATATTCACTCCATCATTCCAAAACACCATACATTAAGTTCAAGTCTGAGCTACAACACAGTAAAGCAGCATCACTCTTACTTTCTCTCCATCAATTACTCCACAACAAAGTTTTTAGAAAGTATATGGTTGATAGCCTGCCTAACTGCCTTGGGTTTGGCACTGCCTGGCTGGAATCGATTTTTGCTCTAATGAACTCAAAAATTTTAATATGCCTCAGTTTATCCTTTAACACTGGTGACACTGCAAAATGGTACAGCCACTTTGGAAGGCCATTCGATGGTTCCTTACAAAACTAAACTTTCTCTTACTGTAAAATCCAGCTATCACAATCCTGGTATTTACCCAAAGGAGTTGAGAACTATGTCCACTCAGAAACCTGCACATGAGTGTTTGTATAGCTTTATTCATAATTGCCATAATGTAGAAGCAACCAAGATATCCCTCAGTAGGTGAGTAAATGAATAAGAAAAAGATTATATAAGAAGCACATGATTTATTTCTGATTATTAAAGTAACAGACTTGTAGAAAACTTTAAAAATTCAGGACAGTAATGAAGGAAAAGCAAGTCCACCACTAAGAAAACTACAGCTTAACATTTTAAATATTTTGCTGTTTTTTTCCTTCAGTATGTTTTCTGAATATGTGTTTATGTTTCCAGTTAAAATGACACTAATTGTACAGTTTTAGGTTTGGGAGCCTTTTTTCCCATTTACTGTTATATTATGAGCATTTTCCCACAGTCATGTGATGTCATTCCCTTGCTTATAACCTCCAATGTCTTCTGGCTGCATCCAGAATAAATTTCCTTATCATAGCTGATAAGATCTACATGATCTGTCTCCTAGCTCCCTCTCTAACCTTTAAGTAACTCACTCTGCTCCAGGTACAAAGCTCTCCTTCAGTTCCTGTGGGCATTCTGAGCTCTTTTCCACCTTCAAACATTTACACCTGCCTTTCCCTCTCTCCAGAATGCTCTGTCCTCAGATGATCACATTCTTGTTTTTCAACTCCACATCACCTTGTCTTGGAGCCCTTCCCTGAACATGCTTATTCAACTTGCAGAGTCTCCCTCAGCTCACTTTGCTTTTGTGTCTTCACAGCAACTTGTTTATTTATTTGCACATTTAGTTATAATCCACCTGCCCTTTCTGGGATGGCGTTCCAAAACAGCAAGAGCCTTTTACGTTCACAGATGTTTCTCTAATGCTCACAAGCAGTATCTGACAGAGGGGAGATGCTCATCAAATGTTGAATGAATGAATGACTCCTTGAAATTTCCTCAAAAACTTTTAACATTTTGACAGACAGATCTAAGCCCTGTGGTTTGCTCCCAAGAGTTAATGGCATCTCACATGAGGCCTAACTGCTCTCCACTGGTTAAAGATTGATTTAATCCAAGGACTTCTGTGGGTTTTGCAGACGTTAATCTGAAATTTCAATGAGAAACTGAAAAATCTTCAGGTTCTACAGGATCCTCTGTAACGATCTCAAAAGACTTCAAAGACCTGAACTGAACACTAATTATTTTGGGGGGACTGTATCATCCCTGATTTGCACTTGAGTAAGCTCCAACACAGAATGGTTAAGTCATGGAAATTGTCCTGGTGACACTTAATTCCTCTTGAGCACTTCCTGAGCCTCAAAGACAGTCCTTCTCTAAGGATGCACTTAACAGAAGTGCCCTTGAGGCCACCGCATGGTGGACCACGTGCCAGGCCAGGCACCACTTGGTTAGTTATAAGCCAAGTCTGGACTCAAACAGGACTGGCTTTAACTCAGGCTCTATCTCTCACTGGGGCAGGTCCGGAGATAGTCAGGGAAGAGTTTGCTTATGTATCAACAAGAAAATCGAGACTCAGAGAAGTGAGTTGCCCAAGGAAGTGAGGATTTCTGTCCAGAGCCTGTAGTCACCTTCCAGAACCTCAGTTGCTTGGCTCTACAATTCTGAGCCAATAGCCTGGATAGAGGGAGCCTGTTACTGCAGTGTTCCTGGGTACCCAGCACTTTTGGGGTTCTGTGTGGCATCAGCTGCCGAGAACCCTAAGAGGTGAGTTTAAGGTACATATGTACATATTATTTATAGGTGAAAAAAAACAAAACTAGAGCTCAGAAAAATTAAATGACATTCTAAAGTTGTACAGCTATTAAGTGGCAGAAATAGAATTCCATCTCAGGTCCGTTTAATGCCAAACCCATGTTCCAAACCTCTATGCGATTTGCCCTAGGATCTTTTGTATCATTAGAGCAAGTCTCCCCTCTAAAGAAGAGAGGGACACCTAAATAACTGTGACACAAGGACAAAGAGAGGGTCAGTATTATTGAGTTCTAAAGGCAACAACTGCTTTGTCCTTTCTGAGCAGGAAACAGCCTCCAACCGCTAGAAAACAGTGCCTGCCTCATGCAAATTGAGATAAGAGAACAGTTCAACTTCTGTCTGATCTTTCTTGACTCTGAAAATAGTGAAAGAAGAAAGGAGAAATGGAGCATAGGAAAGACATAAGCCAATATCAACTGGTTTTCTTTTGTTTGTATCATAAGCATGAGGTACTTAAAAACAACAACAACAACATCAGACTGGGTGAAACAGAGAAAAGGTATTTTTGTGAGATTAATTCCTTTTGGGGTGTAATGGTGTCTGTCCTTCTGAAGGCGGTCACACAGCACGTAGCTGATGAGGCAGGGGGAGCACAGAGAAGGGACATGCACAAGGGCCTTTTGAAATACTGTTTGTTTTTACTGACATTTTCAGCTTTGGCCTCGGTCTGCCAATCTTAGCAAAGGGAAACTGCCATGCTGGGTGACAGCGCTCTTCCGGGGCTCTTCTTGTCTAGCCCACAAAAGAAAAACAAAGCCTTCTAATCAGTTTCCTGGAGGTGAGGCTGATAGCAGAGCCTTCAGCAGATGGCAAGAGAGGCCAAGCGCCTGTCAGCGCTCAGCCAGGTGGCTGCTGTCACTCCCACGTTAAAAATAAAGTCTGAGGCATGGATGGTGGTTTGGCACTCAATGGCAGTTTCTGTCTTATTAAAATTAATTGTAGTTTGCCACCTGGCACACTGATATGCAAATAGAATAGGAACCAATTCAGGCTGAGACGTTTGAATAAAATCCTTTGTGTCACAGCCAATGTAACTTTATAGACAATACACGCATGCATTGTGTGAATGTGTCTGTATGTGTGTATGAAAGTAGTAAATGCTGGTTGTGAATGCTTGGGTCCGCCAAGACGGGAAGACACCGGTAAACTCCAACTTCAGTCTTCCTAGACTTGGAGGCTTAAACATGTCTGACATATAGTAGGTATCAGCCAAGGATTCTGACATATAGTAGGTATCAGCCAAGGATTCTGACATAAAGTAGGTATCAGCCAAGGACTGCTAAATGAATAAAGAAATTCTACACAGTGTGAAAATTCCACAGCATACATTTATCTTAATCTCATGAAATAAGGTCCAACTCCTAACCCTGATGGTGTTGAGCCATCCAGGAATTGCAAAGATGGTGCCCAAAACTTCATTTCAGGTCAACTATCCTATGAGTGTTCACGGTTCCTCCCCTCTGGGTCCCTAATACCTTAAAAGGGACCCAGCCTTCAGGGCTGTGTATCCTCCAAGTCCTGATAATTTATGATGAGTTTCTAACAGGCCTCTTTAACACTTATGCAAACTAAAATTATTACCCCAAAGGGTATTAATAATACCAACAACCATAATAGTAGCTAATATATATTGTGCACTTATTATGTATATGCCAGGCACTCTTCTAAACACTTTATAATTACTAACTCATTTTATCCTTAAAGCAATCCTATGAAAAGGGTAATATCATTATCCCCACTTTCCAGATATAGAAACTGAGACACAGAGAAGGAAAGAAACATGTCCAGGTTCACAGAGCTAGTAATGATGGAGCCAGGTTCAAATCCAGGCAGTCTGGCAGCAAGAGTTCACAGGCTTAATTAACCTAGGAGTAGGCTACTAGGCTACTACTCCTAACTCCAATTTAAGTAACTATTTATGACCTCTCCACCTTCCAATGTATAGCTGTGAATATTCCCAAGGTTTAAGTAAAGTTAGAGTAAGGCTGAGGTGTGAGTAGCTATGGACTACAGGTCACAGGATAGTCACCAGTGTCCGTGGCAATGGCACTGGCCATGCTGCAAACCCCTGCAGACAGGCGGGACTCCCGAGATATGTGTCGGTCCATCTCTCCTGAGAAGCAGACCTCTGTGATTCAGGATCTGCTGTTGACTCAAGAAGCTAATATTAAATGGCTGATAGCAAATCTCAGACAAGCCTTTCCAACTGGAAATAAATCAAAAATGTTTTCCGTTGAGCTCTCTGGTCTCCAATAAATCTCCTGTATCATGTAATAAATGAACTGTCCCAAGTTCCTCCCTCTGAGAGACCCAAAGGGCAACACTAACTGTTTGAAGCCGCTTTTAGATTCTGAGTAGAGCCTCTTGAGGGAGAAATGCCACCAGGACCCTTAGGGGGCTCATTACTATAGGGTCGCCAGGAGGGTAGAGGGGTCACAGAGGTCAGCATCCAGGGATTTCATCACCTACATGGGAAGAGGCCTTCCAGGGCGACTTGTTAGGAAGAGTTTTAAAAAGGAGCTCTCCTTACATTGTTTAACTTACTCTCTGTCACCAAACTCACATCAAGTCAGCGGTTCAGGGTTCTAACCTCTGTACAATGCTGCCAGCTCTGGCGGGTTCTGGGAACATTCATTCTTATTTGAATAAAAGCTGACCTGTAACACCATTAATTTTAACTACATTTTCCACTAAATCTCAGATCAGGAAAAATAGATCTCTCTAGTACAATCAATCACCCCAGCACATTTCAAAATTTTGCCAAGTTTGCAGGGCCTGAGACAAACAGTTGGTTGGTTTGCCCTAGTCATTTCCTGAGTGGCATACAATCACAAGATCTGCCGGGCGTAGAGCACTGTGTAATTTTCATCCAACTTGCCATTATCTATATCTTCCCAGACTTTCCTGAGAGGTGAGTGGGAGTGGGGGTGGGGTGTCACACAGCTGGCTAGCAGTGGAGCTGGGTGACAAGAGGTTTTCAACCTGGACTCCATGAGTTGGTCTTCAGGGGGCCTATAAACCTGTGAAATTGTATAAGATGTTGTGCGTATGTGTAGATATGTGTGCACATTCCTTTGTGTGTGCATCTGTATATGTGTGTGCCTGTGTGTAGGTGTTTGGGTGGGAACAGCATCCCTGGGTTTTATTGGTTTCTCTAAGAAATCTGTGACACAAACATGTAAAGAAATTATTATCTCCATGTTCTCTTTAGTAATTAAATTCCAGGATTCTGGAATTTTACAACTTTCCTATGGGCTTCATGACAGCAGAGACTGTGTTTCTCCCTCACCATTGCGTTCCCAGTACCCAGCACAGTACTGCTCAGAGTAGGCACACGTTGAACGAATGAATGAATGAGTGAATGAACATCCTCTTTCTCTCCTCACCAGCTGGGCATTATTGAGAAATCCATAATGACACTTCAAATGTATTTAATGGGGAACGTTTGCTTCCGAGAATCTTTGCTGTTTTTCCTGGAAGCAAATGTTTCAGAGGTCAATTTTTCCATTTTGTAACTGGCTTCGTCCGTTTGAACTTTAAAAACGTCACGTCAGTGATGGACACAGGCTTTTTGCATCGTGTCACAGGGGCATTTCTGAGGCCAGGTCTCCTGAGAGAGGACACCAGACAAAGTGTGTCCTGTGTAACAACAAGCCGTAAGACGGCCCACAATCACACTGTGCCCAGAAACTCCGTTCTCCAACCAGACGTCTCCAGAGTCCAAAATGAATTAATGTATTTTTCTAACACGAGACACTGGGATGTAGTCAAAATAGACTTTTTTCCTACTGCTTTGGTCCCAGAGTAGGCTCTCTGTCTGAGAAATTTGGTTTCTCTTGAAGATGTGGGGAAAAGCCAATTCCTGCAACTCAATGACTTGTGCAATTCCCCAGCCAGGATAACAATGGGAGCACTCCCCCAGCACTTACTCTGGACCATACGAGGTTTTCAACATCGTACACCTAAGAATTCATTTAATTCTCACATCAACTCTATGTGACAGGCACTTTAATTATGCCCATTTCACGCAGGAAGTAACTGGTTAAGAAGACATGAGTAACCTGAGCTGGTAAGCAGTGGACCAGGGTTTCAGCTGGGCAGCCCAGCTGATCACATTACAGTGTGAAATTGTGCATGGGACAGGTGTTAAAACTACAGGAAACCCGCTTATTCTCTATGTGGGCTTTAAATGTGGAGAGGTGAGCATTAAAAGAGCTCTGAAGAGAGAAATTTGAGCTTATTGAATATTATTTTAAGATGAGAGTTCTCTTGATTCCGACTGTAAGTCTTAGCAGGGCAGGGCCCTTTGCCCAAGAACTTGGTAAGTCTTCAGTAGGAAAACCCTCACGAATGGAACTTCCACCCTCCCTCCGGGGAGAAGATTCCAAGGTCTCCATGTTCACTGGCTTTCCCCAATGGTGGGCTGGTTACCTCTCTCTGATTCTACCTGTGCTCTTCCCATGATCCCTTGGGAATTGAAAATCCAGCCGGAGCTGCAGCCTCAGGCTTCAGCTATGACCTGAGGGCTCTGGCCAGAGTCAGGTCAGGCAGGGTGAATGGAGGACCCTAGGACTCAGGGCTTGCCCAAGGAGGGGATGCCAGACCATAGGCTGTCCTTGTGACATTTTGAGATGTCTGCTACCCAACCCAAAACCTCAACAGACCAAGCTAAGATGCCAGGTCGACTGAGCTGGAGCATGGTCCTCCAAGCAGATTGCATCCGACTCCATCAAGCTCCTGGGAGTGTGTCACACACATAAACCTCTTGGGCAGAGGCAGCCAAAAGCACTGGTGAGCTCCCGACATTTCTTATGTTTATAGTGTTTATCATAAAACAGCCAGGATTCTGTTTCTGTCTTCTGATTTGCTGAGCTCATGTCTGAAAAAGATGATGCAACTCACAAACCTAACCGAACTGATTCTCATCAGAAGAAAAGGCAAGACCAATTTTTTTTAATAAAAGCATTATTGCTAATTAGATCATCTGTGTTTAAAGCCAGGAGGGACACAAGACAGCTTCTAATCAAATTCTCTTGTGACACAAGAGAAAGAAAAGATCTTGTGACACAAGAGAAAATAAAAATGTCTGAGCATGGTCTCGCAGCTAGGTATGAGAAAAGCAGGACTTCAGAGGTCCATAATTGCTAGATTCCTGACACTCTAGTCAGTGCTCCTACTACCCAACTGCTTATAAAAATAGGAGGTCTGAGCAAGCCATTCCCAATAAAGTTATAATCCACTGCCTTAATGAGACATAAAAAAGACATTCTGTTCTTCATTTCTCTGATTGTCTGATGCCTTCAAAGCCCAAAGTTTCCATCTGAGAGTCCTCCTAGCTATTATAGCCCCTGCTGCCACCCAGGCCCACCAGTCCAGAAGGCTGGCAGCCTTCCTGCTGCCCCCCCCCCCGCGATGTCCATGTGATGGGCATCTTGTGAAAGGGTCTATTGTTCAGCGTCCACTTCCAAATGAGGCCCAAATCACACTCAGAGGCTGGATTGCCTTTGGCTGCCCAGTGCAGACCATGAGTCTTGAGTGACTCAGTCTCTCCCGGAATTGCCCCAGAGGTGGGTGAGGGTTTAATGAGCCGAGGAAATAGTCATACACCATCATTCCCAGAGAATGTCCTCTAGAATGTGTCCGGGGTGGTTTTCAACTGTACTATTCATCTCTTGGCACTTAGAAAGGCAATGCACCCCAACTTCTTGGCACCTGGCTGTACCCCTGACCTCTCAGACTTTCGTCCAAGGAGCATGGAGCCTGTCATGGTAGCCAGCACCAAACCAACAGGAGCCCATCACATTCACGCTGTCAGAGGAGAGTCCAAAGGAACTCCCAGCACTACTCCGGCCCTTCAGTCAAGGCCTCCACACTACCAAACCCATGAAGTTATTGGGTTGTTTACACAGAGCCTGGAGAGCTCCCACCCCTGCCTCCTAGTGGGATGATGGGAACTGGGGAGGGGAGAAGTGGGTCCAACAGTGTGTCCCAGAACTGTCACCTCAGTGCACGATTCTGAAAGGCCAAGTGGTCTTTGGTGAGTGAGCCTCCAGGAAGATGGCTGAGGGAGAGAAACCCCAGGGTATATCCCTGTGTGTTGCCATGGTGATCAGGAAATACTTTGCAACCTTTGTTTTCTTCTCTTTCGGATCATATCGGTTTAGCAGATTGACTAGCACAAACCCAGGATGTGGTAAATGAAATTTTAAAAAGCATCTCAGGGGCCCACATGGGGTTTTTCCTGTTGCAAGTAGGAAAAAAAAAAAAAAAAAGGAGGGTCCCACTTTGTTTCATAACTATTTTTTTTTGTGTGGGGTAGTTACAATTATGGCTACATCATCTAATTGATGTACAACTTTAGCTCAGGTCTGTAACCAGCAATTTGAGGAACTAGTTAACTTTTACAGATGAAGAAACTAAGGAACAAGAGATTCAGAGACTCAAAGTCTTACAGAATTTGAGTAAAAAATTCCAGACTTCGGCTCAGATTTTCTAGGTAGAAATTTCTCCATTGTCTGTAGAGCTGCCCTGTCTATCCTGGGTTGTCAATAGGCAAAGGGGGAAAGTGGCCACATTCAGAGAGAAGCGTGATGATATTCAGACTTTTCTCCCTCTCCCTACCCCACTCAGCCTGCCCATGATGTCTCAGGCAGAATCACAATACCTAGGATGGGTAAAAGCAGAGCTGCCCATGGGAGCTGGAATGAGAGACTGGACCCTCCATCCACTTGCTGCTCATTCTTGCCTAGTCCCCACCCCACCCCACCAACAGTCCTGACACCCTCCACAATGCTCTCGAAGGCTCCATGGAACACTCTGGAAACCACTACAGTAGGGGCCAATCACAGCACCACTTAGCAAGACCTGCAAAGTGCCAGGGGCTCCAAAGCATTAGTCACCCAACCTGAGAGCTGTGGAAAAAGAGGGTCAGAGCGTTCAGTAATTAGCACAGAGCTCTGCAGCTCCAAGGCTGCAGCCCAGATGAAATGCACTGTGTGAAAATGCTTTACCAGTGATACAGACGTGGTGTTGTTATTTTTGTGTTTTTTACCCTTGGTCTCAAGAATAAAAGTACCTTGGAATTTAAAGTCCTCCCAAAAGGTTGCCCCTGGTGCACAATGGAAGGAGGGGACAGCCAAGTCTGAATTTCCAGTCCTAGTCTACTGGGGTTGGGTAACAGTGGGCTTGACAAGATTTAATGAACTGGAAATGCAGGCAAGGCTGCTGCCCTTCGAGAGATGGCCATGCAGATGGAGGGACACAAGGGGCCACCACCCATTCCCACAGCGCCCAACTTCACCACGCAATCTTGCGTATCTCCAACATTGGTTTGATTTCCTCTTGTCTATCTCTTTTTGCATCTTCTCAAATGAAAAAGAAGACTGTGGGATTTATGAGGCTCTATTCTGTGTGGGACAGCAGTCTAGATGCAGTATCAGATGTTCCACAATATGCTCCCCACAACAGCTTGGAGAGGTCAAATCATCATCCCCATTAGGTGACCCAGCATCCCACTGTGAAAGTGGCAGAGCCGGCAATCAAACCTGAGGATGATACCTGGTCTCTGACAAGTTAGCCAACCAAGGTTCAGTTTATCAAAGCCACACCTCTTGCTTATAGCAGGCAGACTCCCATCCCAGGGGCTTGAAACACAAGAGTACTGCAGGGTAGAGGATTTGGTTGGGACACTCAAGCTCCTAAAGCTCCAACAGATGAGTCCCTGGCTAGGTTCCCCAGTGATAGCAACACAAAAAACAGCAGCACCTACTGTGTGCAGAAGTTTGAGCAAGGTGCTTCACAGTGATGATCTCACTTAATCCCCGCAATAATCAGATAAGAGCTGTTATCTGTCATCAAACCTTTTTATAGATAAGAAAACAGGTTTAGAGAGGTGAAGATACCTATCTAAGGCTGTAGTTGGAAATCAGGCAGCCTGGCCCCTTTCCTCTTAGCTGCCACACACAAATGCCTCTCTCATTGCTTAACTTGGGGAGATTCCAGGTGAGTTGCAGGATAACACCTCTTGCCAGATAATTTGAGTGCCACTGGGTTAATATTTGGTGGTGCCATGCAAATAGGGTTGGTGGATGGGAGCTGGTTATTACTCTCTCCTCCCAGGGGATAAATAACAGACCAAATGAGATGGGGAGAACTTCGCAGAAAAATCAGTCCCACTGTAGGCAGAGCTGACAGTCTCAGGACTCAGGAAGAGGAAAAGCTTGATGAATGGATTGGATTCCTGCCTAGCTGTGATGGTAGGCAGGTCAGTACCTCTGCTCTTCCCATGGTGTGTGGTATTCAGTCAGACACCCCTTAGATTAATAATATTTAACTTCTTTCTCCCACCGCATCACTTCAAATCACAGGGGGGGACAGTGTCAGTCACACTCTGATGGGCACCAGGTGCTTTGAAATCCCCAGTGATCTCTTTTCCTGTCACTCAAAAAAAAAAAAAAAATCTTCCCTGAATGCAAGTGAGTGAGCATGCAACTTTTTCTAGGAATAGCCATGAGTTTGTTAAGTTTTTAAGCAAAGAAAGTCATTTATAAGCCTTGGCCCTTGCCAGTAACCCCATACTTAACAATTCATCTACCTCCAATCCTGAACCACAGATGGGTTGAGACAGAACAAGAATCATGTCTTTAGGTTACCTCTTTCCTCTTCAAATACATCAGCAGTGAAGTGATGTAGCTACAAAGTATTTATTTGCAGTAATAAGTATTGCAAGTGACTAAGGAGAATTCTAGATTTTCACTGATTCTGAATTTGTTAGGCTCAAAAATCATCACATCACATTTTAATAACTCAATCTGTATCTTTTCTTATTCTCTCTCCCTCTCTCTATCAGGTGCTCAAGTGTAGAGGGGTGTGTGTGTGTGTGTGTGTGTGTGTGTGTGTGTGTATGCAAAAGGCAGGCTCTCTTTCCCAGCTCAAGAACCCACCGTTATTCGTGCTTTAGATGTTTTTAAGAGCAATGCAAATGTCTCAAGGCAGAAGCCCAAAGGAGGGAGAGGCTGGATTGTGGAGACATTTTTAAAAATCTGGGCCAAAAGATTTCCAGGATCAGTACAGTTCCAATTGCCCTGTGAGCTAATAGCCTGTAATTCACACCTCTTCCTGAGCTTTCAATCTGTGAAATCTCATCGGTAACCACAGATGCCAGTCTTTCAAGTGCCAGGCTCCAGAGAACTCATTCCTGACAAGCTTTTAAATCCGACTCAAGCCACAGGGTTTGGACCAAAATCTTTACCATTTCATGTTCATCTGGAGTGGGCCAAACATAACTTCCTGCTTTTAAGGTACATGGCCCATGCAAAGGTACAGGAGGTTTAAACATGGAGGAAGTTACAAAAGACCCTGCTGTGAAGTTGTAAAAAAAAAAAATAATAAGGTCTTGATTTTCCTTCAAATCAGTAGCCATCAAACACGGCAAGGAACCACACCTGGTGAAGGCCCAAGCTTCTTTGACCACGGACATTTGAGAAGTACTCTAGAAACATCGGAGTGAGGACAACTGGGTCTCTTCCTGTGAAATCTGTGTCTCTCCAATTGCCATTAGTCTCCCTAGGGCATGGAGCAGACATCAATACAAAGCACCTTTTAGAAGTCACAGATGTTATATGTCAGACACGATCCTGGGTGCTGGGGAGACATCCAAGTCCCTGCCCCCAAACAGCTGACATTCTAGTGGGGGGAGGCAAGCAGTATACAGGTAAATGATGAAATACGAATAAGGCAATTTCAGGTAGTGATAGTGCCACACAGAAAATAAAAGGGGATGCTATATCAGAGAATGAGAGGGGATCACGTGGTCAGGCAGTCTGTGTGGTCTGGCGCTCACTCTTCTGTGAATTTATGGGCATAGTTCACTTACTTATTATGTGGCTTTTTTTGAGATCAGATCAGACACCCTATGAAAGGCCCCCCCCCCTCCTCCGGCCCCTCACACACATCCACACCTACAGATTAAATCAGATTTGGAATTCATCTGGGCTTTCCAGTGTCCATAAAGAAATGTCCCCAGAATTTGGACTTCGTAGGATAAACAAGGGAGGCTTGCTGCTCTTTTTATTTATTTATTTATTTTTTTTTGAGGGCAGTGTCACTGGCCCTCATATGTGGGACCCGAACCGGGGCCGCTCGCTTCCCAAGCCAGCGCTTAACCACTGCGCCACTCAGCCGGCCCAACAAGGGAGGCTTGGAAGGCAAAGCCTATGGCAAGCAACTGAATGACCTGGTTTCTAGGATGCATTCCATTTGAGACAAAGGCTGGGTACAGCGTTGGTGGAAGTGGGGTGTGCCTGTCTCTTCTGGGTCTTGGCCTTAACTTCAAGGAGACAACTCAGATGGAGTGACAGAGCAGCCCATCGGAGTGCTACTGTGACGTGTCCACTCACAAGGCCTCTGAAGTCTTACAAGAATCTCCTGGCTCCCTGGCATCTTCAGCAGCCTTTATTTCACAGTTACTAGAGTGATTCACCTCCATGCTATTGTAAGACGGTCTAGTGACCATGTAGTCTTTCATATCAGAGAGACTTGGCCCTGAGTCCCAGCTTGCACTTTTGTAGAATGTTAGGCAGACCACGTGTTCTTAACATTTAAGCTTCTGTTTCTTTATTAATAAAGTGAAGGTAAGGCCTCACTCATAAGGTGCTTTTAAGGATTGGATGAGGAAATACATCTGAACCACTTAGCAAAGTCCCTGACACTTGGCAAAATGGCTGGTATTGATCAATATCAGTCAGTCACCTCAAAGATTAACATGTACTTAAGGCAGCTTAAATATAAGGTGCCTAATACTGTGACTGAATTCTTAAGTAACTGGTCAGCCACTTGCTCTATCATTGGAAACAGACACTGAAGATCTCCAGTTAGGAGCCAGGAGACTCATTATCCAGATACATGAGCTCTTACTCTACATAATGTGTGTTCTTACTAGAAAGATAGGTGATAGATGATAGATGATAGATAGATAAGATAGACAGATAATAGATGATGGATGATGGACTATCTAGAAAACATCATTCTAGGAAGAAGCCTGCCTAAAGAGATAGTAATCCATATAATCAAAGTTCCATTGGGACTGTGCCTCATTCATCTTCACATCCCCAGTGTCTGATACACAGTATGGTGCCCAATAGATGTACCTTTGGTTTAGTGGGAAAAACCTGGTGCTGGACTTCGTATTGATAAGCTGTTAGTACTCAGAGAAAGCTTCAGTTTCTTCATCAGACCAAGAAGAAGCTGGATTTAATGATCTCTAGATCCCCAGGCAACCCAGCCCTCCACCTCCAGAAGGAGAAATCTCCGTTTCTTTGTAACTTGCTCTCTAAACATTCCAGTAACTCGAGTGGTTCCCTTTTGCCTTCAGGGTTGTGGCATTTCCCTCTGGAATCAAGGCAGTGGCGGTGTGATGAATGCATTAAGCAGGATGGGACTGGCCAGCAAAAAGAAACAATAGACAAAACAAGAGCATTACCAGCATCCTGCTCTCAGATTACATCAAATAAACGCCTCCAGCACACAGAGACTAGAACCTGCCCCATGGAAGCTGGAGGGAAAGAATGGTTTCAATTAAGAGAGAGAAAAAAAAAAAAAAGGCAGAATCACTGATTTCCTTAGAGAGACTTCTCCTAAATTGCTACAAGCAGCCTCAGCGCTCCCTGCAGTGAATTCACCATCACCGGCCAATTCAAACCATTCTTTAGTTGTGAGACAATCCTCAAATGAAGTGCTGCTAAGCAGCCCCCACCTGCACAACTGGGAGTCCAGACGCCCACCCCCAACTGGCTCCCTGATCTTTGGTGGTCCTGGAGGCCCCATTACCCCTGTGAAGAAGAGAGAGGGAAGTTCCCAGCTCCTCCCTTCCTGAAGATAACTCCCTGTAGTTCTAAATTGTTTCAAGGTGCTTCATTTTCAAGGAGCCAAAAAAAAAATCTATTTTCTTAGGTAAAGGAGATGCCTTGAATTTTCAAGGCCTCCAGTTCTGGGGATGGAAGAATAGGGTCAACTCCATAAAGCTGAATGGGAACTCACAATGTTACAAAGAGAGGGGAGGTCAGAATTGAATTGCAACCCCACCACATAGGCAAGTTACTTCACGTTTATGAGCTTTAGTTTCTCAGCCTGTAAAATGGCTCTAAGGAAATGCACTCATCCATTTATTCAATGGGTATTTGGGGGGTACCTCAAAGAGAAGTTTATGGGAGTTAGATAATAAATATACATAAAGCACCAACCTTGAGTTGGGTTCATATCAGGTGCTTTTAAAATGTCAATTTTTTTTCCTTCTCCCATGGGAAGATAAAACCCTGATGAGTGGCCACAGCTCTCCCTAACAACAAGGGAGAGCTGTGGCCACATTTACAGTGTATTTACACCATGAAAATTAATTTGTACTTTGATAATCTTCCGTTTCAGCCTGAACAACACAGTCCAGAGCCACACTCTCATGAAATGAAAAGCAAAATGAGAACCCGACACAAAGTCAAACACTTCTGTTAAAAAGTGTAAAAGTCTTAGTCACTTCTGAGGCGTGGCTGGGAGTGGCAAGATCTTCCTTTCTTGAGAGGAGAGCCGAACTAAGCAGTATAAGGCAATTAAAGGTATTTGGGGAGATGAGAGAATTGAATACCACGACGATTGATGGTTGGGCACTTTATGCCCTCGAAAGCTGGGCCCCCTTCCATAACAGGAAATTCCAAGCTGGGGCTCCTGGGAAGGAAGTGTACTCTGGGAAACTCCAAAATTTCTAGACTGAGAAGGGAAGCTACCGTATTAAACTGCCCCTAAGGGCCCTTCCAGACTCTGAGGCCAAAGAACAGCACTGTAAAGAAACACATCACCTTACAGGAAGCAAAATACCATCTCCTCCTTTGGCCCCACCACCAACTGCCAGGACTGAAGGCAGGAAGAGGCTGATCCTGCTGAGACAAGCAGCCTGGGAGATTGACTGTCATTGTACAAGTAAAGACAGGACCTGGAGTGCATTTCCCCATTCGCTTTCACGAGCTACTGCAATAGCCAAGGTTTCCGGAACAACCCATGCTGCTTTATCTGCTCAGCAACAGTTGTTCCAGTAAGCGCACATGGGTATCAGCCCTCTGGCGTACCCTCCCTGTCCAATTCAATGAGATCTTATTGGCTAATGTTTTGCCCAGAAATGGAATGAAAATATTCCAAAGGCAGCTGGAAGCATTTCTCAGGTGCTGCAGCAACTGTTATGGCTGACTGGTGAAACGAGAGGTCCCAGGTCTAATAATACCAGTGATCATAATGATTAGTGATGAGTGCTTGCTCCGTGCCAGTCTTTCTGTCATGCACACGACCACCGTAGTCCTTACACAGCCCTACAGGTAGATATTATTACTCTGTTTTAAAGATGAGAAAATTGAGGCTCGGAGACGTTCATTGTTTAAAGCCACGTCATTGATGAGTGGCAGGACTCAAACTCAGGGTTCCCGCTAGGACACACACTGCTTTCCGTGTGCCCGAGACACTAGACTCAACCCTCCTTTGTGCATCCCTGGCAGCCTGGCTTGGCCCAAAGACTGAAATGTATGGGCTTGAGTAAACATTCTCAAGTCTAGCCTTTAGAAGAAGATGGAAAAACTGACTTTGGGGAGATGCTATTCTCTCCTGGCCTGTATGAAGTGAGGTGTGTTTCTAAACGTGTTCCAGGGCATGTGGAAAGCTCATCTGGAGAAGAAATCAAATGAGTTTTCCAAAGGTTTTAACAATGCAAACAATGCAGGCTACAAGAGTGGCTGTTGACTTTAGCCTCCAGAACAATACAAAGAACAGGAAGCTCAAACAGATAATAGGGTACTTTTCCCATACCCTGTGGAACCATCCTTAACCCGTTTGCTGCGATGGTTGGATACATCCGAATGAATAGATCTGAAATTATTATACATGAAAATAATGTCATTTATCTACAAAGCAGCTCCACTTGTTATCATTAAATATATAAAATAATCAAAATATCAACTTTTTGTTTTTTGTGGATTTCTGACACATTTTGAAAAAAACAACAACATTGAAATCAATTCATGCAGGAAAGAGTTAAGGAAAGGTTATCTGATAATGCTTGTTTGAAAGGAGAAAGAGTTGCCCCAGGGAGATCCCAGAAGGAAGCCTCAGGGAGCCCCGCCCTCTGCCCCCAGCAAGAAGAGGAGCCAAGGCTTGCCACCTCAAACTTTGCCCCATCTTTTCTACCCCCAAACAGAAAGGTTTCCTCATCTTTCACATCCGTCCTGAGTGGCTAGACATTGTACGTATTCAGCTTCCCTTGGTGCCCTCGCAAGAAACCACAGAAGAAACTGTTAGGTGATGCCAAGGAAAAGGAGTGGGAATTGGGGTGGGGCACAGCGACAAAGAGGAAAGAGAGAAGGAAGAGAAGATATGGCCTGCTTGCTGACATTCAGTTGCTTTTTTAGCACTTATCTCTTATTCCAATAGATAGATAGATAGATAGATAGATAGATAGATAGATATCAAGTGTTGTTGTTTTTTTTAAGTTGTATTTGTAGATCACATCCTGAATTCACCATGGTAAGTCATAATCTCACAAAACCAACCCACCGTTCAAATGGATACAGGATTTCAGAAAAGATAATTCTAGTCTCCACGTCATTCATTCAACAAGGTTTTATTCTGTTCCCCTGTGTGCTGGGCACTGTTCTAGGCACCAGCACCAGGCAAAGTCACTATCCCAATGAAGGTTATGCCCAGGGGAGAAGGCAGACATTCAACAAGTCAACAGCACAGCAGCATAAACGTGATGAAGTACAAGGTGCTAAGCACTCGTTTAGAAGGAAGCCTTTTCTCCCCAGGGCTTTTGCTGTTCCCAGGAGATGCCTCCCCGAGGCAATGCCATTTCAGCTGAGACCTGCAGAGATGGGTTGGGAACTAGCAGGTCAGGAAATTCACCCTCAAAATAAAGCATAAATCATTTTGGTTTAATAGAACCCATTTCCTCTGGTGTTCATCATTAGACTGAAAAGAAACATTCCCCTTCCGGTGTAAGTCATATCCTTGAGGTCCATATTAGACATCCCTTGGGCTTCTCTTCCCTGAATACAGTCATTATAAATCTTTTAATGGTATTTAGGATTAAAAAAGAAAGAATGGAAAACAAACAAACAAACAAAAAATCCTAATGGTTCCCCGACCCCCAATGCTGTTAGATTGCTTATCTGACTATGTGGAGGCAGGGGACTGGCCCAGAAAACCCTCCTGTTCATCTTGGGGCTTATTAAAGTGTTAAAATGTTGGACACAAGCTTCAGACTCAAAGAAATGATTAGGAAGGAGTTTTGCTGCTTATAAAAGAGAAATTATTAATATAAAACTCAAACGTTCGAGACTCCTTGTAAGCAAGTCAGGTCCATTGGGAACCAACATAGTGTGGTGACATGGACATCGTCTCCAGGTATAGAAAGCTAGGGTTCAAATCCTGAATCTGTGCTAATTAGTTACATGACCTGGGGAAAGTCATTAAATTTCTCTACTGTGCAAGATGATAATAATGCTAATCATGAAGTTAATATGAGGGCTGGATTAGATAATGGAGCTGAAAACACTACACACACGTTAAAACACTCTAGGAGTAGTTATAGAATAAAAGAAGCTGGCTATCTCCCTTGGGGGTCATCATCTCATAATGTACAGGAAGAGATGCTTGTCCCAGGTCATAATTTTTCAAATGGATCACTACAGATTAGTGGTCCTTATGCATGGTGCATCTTCAGCAGCACTGAGATGGGTTGCAATAATGAGTTTCTAATAATAAAGTGCTCCAGTGTGCAAAAGATTGACTATTTCCTATAAATTATAACAGATTTAAGGTTATTCCCTGATATGCTTTTGTTGGGAAAAGGATAAAGTTATCGCTATTATAATGGCGCAAAAGTCACAGACCATCTAAGCCTCATCTAAGCTGTGTGTCCCCCATGTGAACTCTATCCATGAGGTGTATCTTTTCAGAAGGTAGAGGGTGTGGCTTAGGAACACAAGAACCTAGCCTTGACTTTTTTTTTTCCTTCTTTAGCCCGTATAGCATCTCAAACCACAACTCTGCCAGGTGGGTGGACACCCTGTGGGGCCTTACTCATTGTAACAGACATTCTTACCAAAGCAACAAAGATCTAATTGAACCCTGATTTTGTTTAACATCCCAGATTTTGTTTAACATCCCAAACTTGTGTTTCATGGAAGCCGAGGCCCCAACTCCCAGCTCTAGTGTGTGGATCATGACTGGTCTAAGTCAAGCACTGTGGTCAGAGTAGTTCTTGCCAATGATTGCTTCGGTGTGGGCATTCCATGAAATGTAATCCCCTTCTTCCAATGAGAAATAAAGGGAAGTCAATTCAGGACTTTGGGAAAAGCTATTTCTCCCTTTTTTTAGAAGACATGTTTACAAATAAGCATTCCTTTTTCTGGTGCTGGATATTGATTTTTTGTTCTTCACAGGACGCCTGGAACTGGGGGAATCAGTTTTGGGCCATGAAAGGGGCTAAACTGTAGGAAGACACTGGAAATGGCAGAAAACTGGGTCTTTGATAATATCATTGAACTCCAAAATTGTTCTACCTCCATACTTCTTGTTGTAGGAGGTATTTTATGGGGGTTGATTACCCTGTTACTTACAGAGATATTCATCTGGCATGCATTGCTATGGGTATACCAAGAAACATGTGACAGATAACAATTACATGGGGGACACATCACGATTTGGTGCATAGATGGGTTGTAACTTACGTTCAATTGTGATAGCTATAGCTCTATCACTATCTTTCCTACCCAAGAAAGCACATCAGAGTAAAATTGAAAGGATGTTATATCATTATTGTGGGAGGATAAGCTTGAGTCTGTTCTCATTTTTAAGACACAGATGTTTATAAGTGACCATTTGGATTAGCTGGTGCTTCTACCAATTGATAAATACTGTTATTATTTATGCTTTCATTTGAAAGCAACTTAGATGATGGTTTTTGTTTCCTCATCACATCTGTCCCACTCTCCTGATAGAGTCCACTCCAATCATTTCCAAGTAATTACCACCAACAAGGAGGTAAACGAGTGAGGTCCTCATAGCCAAGTGGTTGGACAGCCATATCCCAGGGTTCTTGCCTCTAGCTGCTGATTAGACCCAACAGATGTGCCTGCATGAGTGCTGGAAGTCATCCTGAACTCCCCTCAAGACACCTGGACACACTAATCAAACCCTGGGCCCAAGCTCCAGCCACCAAAGTGCTCAAAAGAAGACCAAGAAACTTCCAATAAAATGGATGAGTTATGAACCCAAACCAAGGCTTTCATGCTAAATTAAGTAAATTATGGATTTCCCCGCATGGCTTAAAATAATTCCATCATATGACACATATAGTTCCCCAGAGTCTGGGTTCCTTCGTGGCCCCAGCATGTGCTTTTCTAAAAGTCTGAGTGACCTTAGAGGTTCCAATATTCCCTTCCCACCACTGTCGGTTGTAAGATAGACCTGATAAACCAGTTGCTTTCAGAATTTTGAGGAGTAGAACTTTCTTTTCTTGCTCTCTTACTCAGATGACCTGAATGTGAAGCAGCCAGAAGAGGGTCTGCCTTGACTAGATTTGTATGAGGAGTTTTGACCCCCACCCAGCAGATTGTCCCGTGGGCCTGAGAGCTGGTGATATTGAGACATCCAACAAATAGGCCCCCCAATAAACTGTGGGGGTCCTGCAAACATAGCTACTGCTATTAATCCTGCATATCTGGAAAAGCCTTCTCTGATGCTCCAAATCAGCTGAGGTCTCCCTGTTATATGCTCTCACAAGCCCCGTGCTTCTCCTTCCCAGCATTTACCTTAAGTATAATTACATAAGCGCATAATTACTTGTTGACTGCCTCTCTTCCCAGACAGACTGTAAGTTCCATGAGAGCAGAAACTGTGCCTCTCCTGTTTAAAGCTGTATCCCCAGTGCCTAGTGGGACACCTGGCACACAGTGGCATTCAATAAATACGTGCTGAGTGAACAAGTGAATCTTTCGAAACCATTGATTGTTGACTCGACTTACAGCCTTGCTGAGAGGCTGGGGAAAAGCCAGGCCAGTTTATGCTGGGCCGTCTGGTTTCCAACTGTTCATTAAGTCAAAAAGGATCAAAACGAACACCATATATGGATGTACAAGACACTGCACAGGAAACCAGATCCAAGTACAATGGAGGCTCCAGTGTAGTGTACACAATGTAGGCTCCGCCTACACTATTTCCCACTGAGCTACAAAAAAAAAAGAAAAAAAAAGTGCCCTTTTATCTTCCTCGCTTTGTCATTCCAAGTCTTCTTGCCCTGGTCAGCCCATTATCCTCTTTCGTTGAATGCCCTGTCCTCTATCATCTCAAAGGGTGAAATGGGAAGGGCACTGGACTGTGTCAAAAGACCAGGGTTTTGACTCGAACTCATTGCAGGCTTTGAGACAATCTGCTCTCAGCTGTCCAACAAGGAGTCTATATAACTTATAGTAGTGTACCCTTTCCCATTCTGATATGCCATCATCTCTGGCTTTTTGTCACCAGCCCATGATAACCTCTCGCTTAGGGTCCTTTTTCTCTCCTTTTCCGCCTCCTTGGATCCATAGTTTGGTGCTGCTGTAGGGGCCCAGCTCAGCCTGCACCTTCTAAGCCCCAGTGAAGCATCTAAAAACCCTCCCTCCCATCTTTGCGTCGAGCACTTTTATTGAATTACTCCAGCAAGGGCATTGAGGCTCAACTTGGCAGGGCACCCAGGTCCCCTGCCAGTCTGACAGCATCTGTATGCTTCAGGAAATGGCAGAACCAAGAAGCCTGAGCACATACCAAGTCCTCCTAGATAAGCACTGCCCAGGAGGGGATGGCAGCTGGGAGGAGATTGGTGAGCATTCCAAAGAATACAGTTTCAATGATTGGGGTCAACCAGCAACAGGAGACAGAGATAAAGGCAAAAGCTACCTCAGGGAATAATAGGACCTTGTCGTTCTACATCACGTGCTTCTGCCGACCAGCACAAAACACTTTCACAGCAGCAGGCAAAGGTGGAGAGGTCTAGGGAAGGTAGAGGGATTATTTCCCAGGTGTTTCACACTGTACTGAAGCATTAGACAGATAAAGCCAGTAGCCCAAGGTCACACAATTAGGCTTTGACAGGGTGGGAATTAGAGCAGAGTGTCCTAATCTCACCTGGGGGCTATTTCTAGTCAACTCTTGATGGAGCCTTTTGTTTATACCTGGGTTCTACCTTATTTTACCTGCCCAGGTAGTGGGCTTGCTTTTTCCCTTGGGATGAGTAGTGGGAAACTTGAGCAGCCCACCGTGGGCTAGCCAGTCTGAGTTCAGAATCCAGCTTTCTTGATTTGGATGCTACCAGCTGGGCCCAGAGGGGCCAGTCTGTGGAATGCTGCTGCTGTCTGCTTTGGGGAGGCACAGAAGAGCCCTGGAGTGGCAGCTGAGAATGCCGAGGCTCCAGGGCTGATAAAAGTTGTAATTAACGTGCGCATACAACCCTTTCATCTTCAAAGCCTTCACTCACATTAGCTAGTCATTCCTCCTATCACCCCTATGGGGGAGGCATCATTTTTGTCTTCTCGGTTTGCAGATGGATAAGCTGATGTAGAGAAGGGGTCCTTTGCCAAGAAGTCTGGCCCCTGTTCACACAGAGGAGATTCCTGGCTCCCACCATCGAACTTCAACTGGGGTGATGGGAAAACACAGTGGCAGTGAGTTATAAGAGAAGGCTCAGGCAACTGAACTCTTCTGAGTAAGGGACTGCATTTATAGTGTTCTGGAAGGAGGTGGAGTCGAAGGTTTGGCTAGCTGACTAGATTCAAGTGGCTAAACTCCCAGAGTTACACATAACTATCAGAAACATAAACTAGAAAAATCTGCTGCTCTACTGTGGTGATCTTCATGAAATATGTGGGCATGATATCCTCTCTATTGTGCCCATAGCAGACATCGCTAATAGATCTCAGAACTCGCTGTAGCTGAGTCAAAGTTTGGCTTTTTAGCACAGCCCTCCAGGCAGCCTCTGGTAATCAATGGAAATGTTATATGGGCTGAAATCTATTTGCTGTTGCTGCTATAGGTCTTGTTTGGGATTCTCTTAAATTGCCACTCTCCAACTCAGGCAAAGTTGCCCAAGTTCTATCTCAACCAATGTTGGAGCTAGCCTGCTTCTGATCTCTGTCTAGTATTGTCTGAAGAGGGTGTCATGAGAACTTCTCTGGGGCAGAAGAATTGGATCTTGTAAGACGGAGCTAGTGTTCCTTGATCACCTGGGTTCTGTCCAACCACATCCCTCACTGGTTTTGAACATGGATGCTCTTATTCAAATAGGCTGAGCCCTCTCCTGACCGCAATCAAGCCATACATACATAGTTCCTTCACTTTAAACTTTTCAGCTCTTGCTTTGTTTACACTTATGTGGGTTGCTCTCCTCTCTCCTGTCTCTGCTCATCCTCTTTCCCACACTCATCTCATCCTCCATATTCCATCCTTCCATAAAGCTATCTCATACGATTACCACTCATGGAGATATCTGCTTTCCCTCACCTTGGCACCTGATGATATGTAATCTTGTCTAGTTCTTTCATCTGTTGAGTTTTTCTCCCACCAAACTGTAAGCTCTCTAAGGACAAAGCCTAGATCTTCTACTTCCCTCACTTCTTTCCACAACGCCAGCCACATAGTACTTCCTACTGAATTAAATTGGTAAGTCCATCACTGCTATATGACTGGGGAAACAGAGGCAACCAATAAGGGAAGAATCTTGCCCACAATCATCCTGTGACCAAGATAGAGAACTGCTAAACCTCTGTGGGTTTTCACTTCTCCTGGAAGGCTATGTCTGCAGGCCTGGCTGGCGATGCAGACGACTGAACCATACCCAGCAACAACCGATAGCACAGCATATGCCATGAGGAATGAACCCACCTGGTGTTTTCTTTCAGCTGCTGGTCAGCGGATTTCAGGCAGGTATGAAATGGACACACCCAGGATGGTCTGTAATCCGACTAAGAACTTTTGGTGATTGATAGAGGGTTGGAACCATGACGGGACTTAGTCCCTGACCAACTTTGGCACACTCTTAAGTAATATGCAGTTTTCATGACTTCCTTTGTATTTATTATTTCCTGAGCAGGAGCGTCTCTGGTTTCATGGAAAAGAAAGAAATATCTCAGTGGGAGTCTGGAAGGTTCTCAGTAGAAGCAGCAACTTGTCATCTCAAAGGCCTGGGTTGCTCAGTGCCCTGGTTGTGTGTGTGTGTTTTCTTTTATTTTGCTTATTTTTAGATTCCCATGCCCACCCTAGTTTTTTTCCATAGGATACTCGTGCTCACCCTCTTAGCACTGTTTTGGCTGAATATTGTGGTTCCTTTTGCATCAAAATGTTGTAGAGTTCCCTTAAGGAAAGCTGAGAAATCCAAGATGCTCATGGAGCTTTGAAAGTGAAGGATACCATCTTTTCTCCTCTTCAGTGGTTGATTTTTCTGGCCAATGAAGTAATGTTTTATAAAGTAGAGTTTAAAGTAAAACATATTGCCTTCTTATCCTGCAGTTAACCCCAGAACTGGCTTCCTGCAGTTTTAGCTGTGTGACTGAGAGATGTTGCTAACTTCTCTGGCCCAAGCTTCTTCACCTGCTCACTTCCAAGTGGTTGAGGGGATTTGGTGGAGTCCCCTGAGCATAGTACCTTGGCCCTAGGAGTCATTCTTGGCCACTAGAGTTTAGGACATAACTGGGTCCACACGCTTGTTTCTGACTTGGATTAATAATTCACTTCTGACATTTAATACAAACCAGGCATCATTTTTTTTTTGGCACTGCATTATAATCGTGTTATTGTTTCCATTAAGTTTTATGAGGCTTAGATGTTCCTGGGCCCTCAGAGTAGTGGATTTACAGTACGTGAGTCCTGAAAAGGACTTCACAGATCAACTAGAATCCAATTCTCTCATTTTACACATGGAAAACTGGAGGCAAATAGGGCTGAAATGATTTGCTGAGTAACACACAGTGAATCAGCAATAGAGAGGAACTAAGAATAGCCATTTCTATTCTCGAGACACATTCTATGTGCTAGACACTTAGCTCTATGTGCTAAGCATTGCTCTAGAACTTAATGTGTGCAGCTGTCTGAGCTCATGCAGCTCTTACGTGACAGAGAGAGGACTCAGCCTGAGGTCTGTCTTGTTTCACTGCCCTCTCTTCCTCTTTCTACACAACCCTTTCCAAAGCCCAAGCTCCTCATGCCCATTTTACCACACTACACATCTGGTTTGGCACAGGTGGTCTCTGGTATGGAACAATTTCCCTCTTTTTTTTTTTCGTTTAACATAATGACCAAAAAGCCGACATCTTTTTTCATGATTTGAGGTTTGGGGTTCTTTATACATGAGGCCAGACTTGAAGTAAGTGCTGGGACATAGAGGCAGACAGACCCATAGGAAATCAAGATCGCTGTTCTACTGGACAAAACCTAATGAGCTCTAAACTTTCTTTGCCTGGCCCGACATGTCATACCTCAAGAAAGATACATGATACACTCAAATTGGAAAGAGTGCAGAGAAATTTCAAGGAGCTTTGAGGATTGCTACAAGAGGTGCTAGAAAAATTAAAATTATAGCGTTTTTATAGACCAGGCAAGTTTTTAAAAGGATGAAAAGGAATTAGTCAGAACCTTTAAATCACAAAAGGGAAATGGTACAGATAGCTTTGCTAGCCAAATCTAGAAATTCCATTCATTGTCTGCCATCCAAATATTTATTATCTACTATAACTGGGGAACTGTACATACAGCACGGATTTTTCCCTAGGGAGTTTATACGTTCATGGGCAAAAGAGAACAGATTGCCATAACACAGCTCAGAGGAATCCTTTGACCTTCTTTTTAGATAGAGATATGCTTGTGGGGTTTTTATGAATTGTCAGGGAGAAATAAGTAGGAAACAACAGAGAACGCGAAAGTCACTCAGGGAAGTGAACAAGGATAGACCAGATCTCTAAGACTGACCTGGGGAAGACAACCAGCCCCACTACCGAGGATCCACTGCAAAGACAACCTGATAGGCAGGAGATTCCATGGCAGCATCACTTCCTTCTCTAAAATCTTGTCTGCATCTGTGTGACTAGCACTCTTTCGGGTACCTGCACCTTTGTCCACCATGTAGGGAAGTGGTGGCTGTGGGGCCAACCCTGTGACATCAACTGGTCTTTGCGGACTACAAGATAGTGCTCAGCTCTGCTGGATTCTGCTTTTTGGGTTAGACATGCTGAGCAAAGGCAACAGTTGTGACTGGCATATAGTAGATGCTCATTTACTATTTTCGGAGTATAAGAAGCTTGGGGCCAGGGGCCTGAATAGAAATGACCATCTAGGCCATTGGCAGAAGAGCAGGTTTTGACTGCATTACTGCAGTCAAACTGCTACAGGAGTTGCTGGTTTCTACCTGACATCTCAATTTGCATGATGCTGAACATGTGTGAAGAAGCTTTACCATCATCATTCCAATATCTTAGCAGGTTCTCTTGGACAGAGGAAATAGAAAAAGATGCTGCCTGGATCCATGACTAGTATGTGGGTCCTTCTAGCAGGCACTGCAGACCTGCTCAGGTGCAAGGAGATGCACTGACATTGAAATATATGGGGAATCTGTGATGAATGTCTGTCTCCAAGCCAAAGACCTGGGTGCCTTCCTGAAGACTAACTCAGGTGTCCCCAGGGAGCTTTGCCTCCTCCTTTCCTGGGTAGTTTGTTTCTTAGCTAGGAACACCCTAGGGAGGAAACACCCTCCCCCTTATTTCCCACCTCCCCATGCAATGGTCACCTGCTGAGCCATATCGAAGCCAGGCCATCTGGTTTGGGCTAGGGCTGGGGAAAGGGGGTTATGGCACACTCCCAGCTTTAGGTCAATTCCTTGTACCAGGTGAGCGTAGCCTGATTCCTGACAGGCTCCTCTCTGCTTCCCTCCCTCCCTCCCTCATCAATGCGAGCTGGTGGAGAGAAGGGCCTGGCACCAAGGACTCTGAAGCTGAAGGCAAACATTTTACTGCTATTTAACTGGTTCACTTCTCAGCTTTGTCCAGTCAAGAGCCAAAGTCCTAGACGATGGAGAAATATCAATCAGCGACCTTCTCCTTTCATCCAGGCGACAAATAATGATGTGATAATGAACAAATCACTCAATTCACCATCCCTTTCAGTCCTACCTCCTCCCCAACTTCCCATCACATAGAAAAGACCAGAACATCTATCCAGGGATTGGAAGGAATGAGCCACTCATAACATGAATGGGAAGAAGTTCCCATTACAACTTCGCTTTTATTTTTGCAGTCCCAGGCACCTCCTTGGACATCACATGTGGAAAAGGAGGGCAAAACCAGCTCTGTGGACCTTAGGACTCTACCCATACCCGATTCCCAAATGAGGTTTATGAAAACCACCAGGGTGCTACCAGGGATCATCATTTGAGTTCCTGGGGCTGCGCTAAGGAAGCAGAGCAATGTAGGAACTAGGAGCCAGACCCCCGGGTGATTCTCATCTCCATCCCTTTCCAGCTCTGTGGCCTTGGGCAAGTACGTTACTTAAATTCTCTACGCTTCAGTTTTCTCATACATAATAGCACTCTTTCATAAGATTGGTGTATGGATTAAACAAGGTAGTATATAGGAATGTATTAGTATATAGGAATATAAGTTAGTATATAAGAATATATTAAACAAGTTAGTACATAGGAAACAGAGTGGTGCCGGCACATGGTTAGCACTCTGTGTTTGCTATTATTACTAATAGTGGTGATGGTATCACAAAAACATACAACTAGCTGAACTAAGCAAGTGCAAAAGGTGCAAGAGTTCTAAGTCTCGAGAAAGGTTGTGGAGAAGAAAGATGAACTTTCAGGCACTGCCAAAGGAGACTGACAAAGTATACCCCAGCAAATGCTCAAAATTACCCACCTATGTGAATACTCTCTCTCCCCACTGGAGTTTTCCAATGAAACTATACTCTCAAAAGCTGAAGATTCAGGGATGATTTTTGGGGCTTCAGTTTTGCAAATCACCTTCTTGATGACTCAGTCCCTCTCCACCCCTGGGACCTGTCTGCCCACACTTGCACTTAGCAGGGACACTTGCCTCAGGAGGACACACACCCAGGCAACCAGTGCACCCCAAACTCAGGGAGCTCGTGTTGGGGGGTGCTGTGCTCCCACACCCCCCATGCCCTCATTCTGCGTTTGACTCCCTGTCTCCGAGTCTCACTGGGCAGATGACCCATGGGTATGCAGGACCTGCCCCGGTGCCGGGCAGCTTCAGGTTTGGCAAGCTCTGTGGAGAAGAGACACGTTTCATCATTGCCAATGTGGCTCCCCATCAGAGGTCAGGCTTCCCTGGAGACTTTCCCCTTTCATAGCTGCAGGAGCTGCACAGAGAAGGCAAGAGTCCTCTGTGAAACTCTTCTGCTCCTCTCCCAGCTGCCACTGCCTTCCAGAAGCAGGCATGGAGGTTGGATGGGTGTGGGCCTCTCACCCAAGGAATCCAAACTCAAATCAGCATCTCCAAAACAGCCAGACCCCTAAAGCATGCGGCTACTGGGGAGTGTTTTATTTTGAGGCTTACATTTCAGAGTTGGTGTCATCTTCCTGCCTGGCTCCCACTCCCTTCTCAGCTCAGGAATCCCAGCCACAGCAAGCAGCCACCAAAGCCACAAACAGATGAACGATCTCCATCTTTGGGCAGACCAAACACGAGTCCTGTGATAAGCAGCAGGTCAGCCAAGCGCCCTTCTCACACCTGACTGGAGCAAGACAGCCATCACCACTGTTATATGCACATAAATGTATTTGCATCTTAGGTGTACTATTTTTATATTTGTGGATAGAGTTATTTCTATATTCCAGGCATTCATTTCAGTTCTATAGTTACTGATAACAGCTATGGGCCAGCACTCGGATCTGGGACCACAAAAGTGAGTGAGATACAATTCTTGATGTCATGGGTCTCCCACAATGCTGCAGATAAAAGATATGTCATGTTTAGGGTTTTCCCCCTTTGAGGAGTGTGGCCCTTTGGCCCCCAAACACAAAAAGGTGTTCCTGCATCATTTGATTCTGAAGCTTTAAGGCTAATTAACTGGTGACATGTGGGAAACCCCCCCCCCCCCCCTGTAAGAGATGAAGTTACTGGGATGGCCACCATCCTGTTACACCAGGGATACTCAGTTGGGGGCAACTTTAACCACCTCACCACCCACCAATCCAGCAATGTCTGGAGGCATTTTTTGTTGTCACAACTGGGATGGGGAATGTACTACCGGAATCTGGCACGTGGAAGCCAGAATGCACAGTTAGCCATTATCCGGGAAACCTTATGCTGGACTGTGAGCTATGCAGGGGCAAACATCATGTCCCTCTGACATTAACCTCTCCAGCGCTTAGCTACCTGGTGCACTGAGTAAGCAGTGCATAAACATTTGTGGATGATACCGTCTAGTTCATTTATTAATTTATTTGAGGATGGGTAAATTAACATCAGGATAACAGAAATAGACACAGCCCTTTCTCATTCCCTCTTGTTCGTATATTCAAATTCTATCTTGTCCGCATTGTTCCCTCTTCTCTGTCACTGATTCCTCCAGCCCTCTTTGGTGCACCTCAGCTTGGCAATGCCATTAGCCTTATCATCTAAACTGGTCAGGCTGTCACTCACCTGTACCGTGTTATGCATGTAGGACCATCAAGTTCTTGAATGTGAGAACTACATGTCACACATTTAATTCCCCATAATACTCAACACAGAGTGGGGCCCACAGAAGACACCTTATAAATGCTTAGCAACTGGCCAGCAATACCCACATTATGTGTAGGCACATGCGTTCAGATGTTAATTTACCTGTAAGTACAGACTTACAGGCACACCCATATATATATATATATGTCCACATCGAGCAAGCAAGAATCAACTTTTCCTGGTACTTCATATATTGTGGTAATCGAGAAATGGAGAACAGAGGAATGCTGAATATTTCCTCTCCAAAGTACATCAATTTAATCAGACACTAGACTGATTAAGGAGTTGTAAAGATGTGAATTTATGTATGTAAAAAGTCTTGCAAAATTTTTGACTTCTAATTACACAAAGGCATGCATTTATTTGTAGAAAAATATATAAATATTTAGTCAAAACATATATACTATGTGTCAATTGGTAGGGGATTTGCATATTAAAATATGTACTGTGTGTTGACTGGGAGAGTATTTGCATATTCAAAATCCTGACTCTCCTGGAAAGTCTGGAATGCACAATCACTGTACCCAGGCCAGATCCACAACCACAAATTTTAGAAAGCACCCCTTCCTTACTCTGGCAAACTGGGCTGGCTTCCTACACCCTAGTTGGCCTGCTTAGGGGGAGTACACTTTTTAAAGAAAAATTTCAATTGGCTAAATGAGTGAAAAGTGGGGTTTAAATTTAAGGTGGGAGACATTAGCCTTCTCTGGCAATTCTAAAGGACACTTGTGTGCTTCCCATTCAAGCAGAGACACAAAGGAAATTGAGTCATCAGCTTCTTGCTGTGCAAACCCCCAGAATTTTCCTTTGAGGCAGAAAAGATCCCCTTTGAGCACTATGCTTTGTCTGGCAGCATCTGCCACCTGCTTCGGTCATTCTTCTACAAGTGCCACTTCCTTTTCAGGCTCTGGGTGCAGCCCCTTCAAAGAGAGGTGCTGGGGAAAGACCAGTGCAGCCACTGTCCCAGCCCTACTAGCCAGGCACAGCTTCCCTCCCACCACCTCCACTCTGCCTGGGAACCTCAGCCTGGAACCATCTGACTCGGCAGGCTAATCTGAAATCTCACTTGGGCGGCCATGTGTCACCTGGAGCTCCACATTGTCTTAGATCTTTGACTTTTGTAGAGAACCGTGTTAGCCCACTGCCTGGGTCCTCAAGGCTCCCTCACATACAACCTGCTAAATGCCGAGGGTTTCCAGTGAGCTGGTGTCATGGGGGCTTTCTGTGTCGATGCATCTAATTGCTTGCAGGGTCAGTGTGAGAGACAGTGAAGGGCCTCTTAATTTTCAGGCAGAGGGCATTGCCTTAACTTGTCTTTTAGACAAGGAACAGCCAGCCTCTCCCTTTTTTCCAAGCCTGCAAATGAGAGCATGTCTAGAAGGGCAGCTGGACTCTGATAAGGAAAGGGACTTATTTTAGTAACAGATAACTAGGTTGGCATCTCTTGACGGCTGGTGGCCAAACCTGGGGAGAGACAGGCCATGGCAGGGGAGGGGAAGGCAGCCAAGAGTCCACAGCCTGTGGGTGGGGAAAAGAAGACACTCAAACCAGGCTTCACATTAGCTGGCCATAAGGGATGAGGAGAGAACCACACACAATTTCCAAAGTCTGCCAGAGGCAAAGTAATGAATCAAAGGACCACAGACACTGAGGTGTAACATGGGGGATGTTAGACAGTGAGAGAACCCAACTCGACCACTTATTAGCCGGGGGTCCTTAAAAGTCATACCATCTCCCCGAACTTCAATTTCTTTGTCTCTAAAATGTAGCTAAAGAGTGCTAAATGTATATTGGGGCTGTTGTGAGGCTTTTATATGCTATAACCTATGCTAACCTCTTGCTGAATGCCTAGCATGGAGTTAATGTTCAGTAACTGGCATTTCCTGGGGGACTTAAGACACTGCTTTGGACAGAAGCATACGCCGCCATAGCCGAATGTCAAGCTTTTAAAACTGGGTGTTGCTAAACCTGAGGGAGTCAGGAGGCCCTGGAAGCCCCCAGGACAGTACAGAAACTCTTCTTTGACCATAAACTTCACTTTATGGTAAGAAATATACATATCATTATTCTCATATTAAACTTAAACTGGGTATATTGTGGAGTAAAGTAAAAAAAAAAAATGTCATGAGTATTTAAAATAGTATTTAACGCATGAAACACCAGTAGACCACACCATGCCCACTCATTGCAGGGGATAGAGGTGGAACTCATGGCAGTCATTGATGGCACTGGTATTTCAGAAATCCAGTGTATGGAAAGTGTGCTGCCTTAACACTCTATCAGAGAGAGGGAAAGCCATGCCTCCCTCTCTTGCAGGGTCTGTTTCCTTCTAGGGAAAAAAAGGTTTCTGTTTTCATTTTTGTTTTTTTGAATGATCCTTGCAACCCCCGTCTCTGAGTTTATAACAATGAGTCAAGAAATATTTCTTGAATGAATGGAAGGGAGGTCTGTCATAAACTAAGAATTCTAGGCTACCCAGTATCCCCTCCCATGTGGGGCATTTTGGAAGAGAATGGAAACTTTTCCTACTGACTGCCAGCCTCAAACACGCCTATCTGGCACCCTGCCTTTGCAGGGAGTAGATGTCCAACATGCATCGGGGGAATTACTGAATTAATTGATGCTACCTCATCGGCGATGGACATTTGCTTCCTTGCTCCTTCACCTGGGAAAACACAGCCAAAGCTCTAATGCCCAGCATGAAGAGTGTCTAATGCTCAGAGAGAGAGCAGGAGGGCACATGCCACCCCCAAACCCCAGAGCTCTCAGACACACCCCAGGGATGTGATTCCCTAGCAATGACCTCTGGCCCACATGGGAAAGGAGGAGATGTTTGCAAGAGAGCTCATCCCACCCTCCACCCAGGGCCACTTTCTTCTTCCCACATATGACACCTACTTCAAAGTATCTGTTCTCCAACTCAGGGTTTCTGAGTCCAATGTAGTTTAACTATATTTGGCCATTTCTTTCCTTTTTGCTTTCCAATACGAAGATTGGATTGTTCTTCCTCCTGAAAGCCTTGCCCCTTTCCAAAATTTCCTCATTGTCTTCCAGAGCCCACCATCCCCCGGAATGGAGCAGCCACTGTGCCTTTCCTTCCCCTCTCTGTCTGCCCAGCCGGAGCCCACTGTTAAGTCATGTCTCCTTTCCAAGTCTTAGTTCCTTCCAAACAACTTCACCAGCACATGAAAGCCAGAGCCCAGACAGTTATTGCTACTGGCACTTTTTATGCTTCCTCCAAATGATGCTGCCCAAAGTGACCATGGAAACGTGGGGTAAGGGTGAGCCTGCTGGTCTCCGGGAGAACCTCAAGGGTCAGGACAGTGCCTAAATAGTTGGGGACAGGTCCTTTAGAAGAATCAGGCAGACAAGTTGGAAGGAGTTGGGAGTCACAATCCTCAAAAAGCAGAAGACATCATGGAAGGTAACATGCAAATAAACTTCCCTAGAGGCCCCTCTTCTCTGAGGCCAGGTCCAGGGAAACCTTTAAGTTTCCCTCTTCTCTCCCATCCCAAGCATTTCTGCCTTTCAAGAGCTCATTGGAGCTCCAACCGCAGCCTCCTCTAAGGCCTCTGGTCCACTACAATCCCTCCTTCCCTGAAATCCTTATAGATTTTGTCCATGCCACACATACAGTCTCTCATATTCTGACTAAGCACAGGCAAATGGGCCTGGGTTCACAATAGCACCAGTCCTCTGGCTGTGTGAGCACTGACAAGTCACCTACCCTCTCTGGTCTCAGTTTGTTTCCCTCCTATAAAACAGGGCTAATAATAGGACACGTCTCACTGGACCACCATGAGGGTAAAATGACATAACACATGTAAATAATTTTACGGTGCCTGGCATAGCAAAAGTGTGCAATACATGTGGCTAGTGCTGTCATTCTAATTATGATGATGATGATGATGATGATGTCTGTTTCGGGAATCTAAATCCTGGATCCCCACTTATTCTCAGTTTCAAGTACCCAGGTAGGACTGTGTCTTTTACGTTCTTGGTCTCTCCAGAGCTAGGTTTAATAAATACTTGCTGGGAAGAATTAACCATAGGCTGAGCTATTTTAATGACCCAGCTGGCACTTCTTAAAAGAAAAATTAATTTTGCTCCCGATAAGCAATTCAGCCATGTAATTATCCGTACATATATAGACAAAGGAAAGGAACACTTGGAGATCAGCCTCGCCAGAATACCTCACACGCAGCCACCCCCTCCACAAGCACGGAAAGTCACAGACCCTGTCTGGATGGGCTTTCGGCAGCCCCAGCTCCAGGCTCCCTGATGCAGCCTTGGTGCCCAGGCTCTTGTCCCTGTTCCGAGGCTGCCAGGCGGGAATATGAGCCACATTACTGTCTGGATTTCCCCTAACTGATTGGCAGAAGCAGACGTTTACAAGGGCTGAGCAGCTTGCCCAGTCATTGCCTTTCCGACTCACACTCATTGCCCCAGGCTGGCACCTCATGGAGACCCAGAACCTCACCACAGAGCTGGTTCAAGTTCCCACTAGCGCTGAGGAAGTCAGAGACTGGAGCCAACGGTAAGAGTGTTGGAACCCAGGCGTAGTGGAGAGCTGCAGGAAGCCAGGACCTCTTTTTGGAAAGCTCATGGCCACCAGTTCTCACACTCGAAACTGTGCCTACCACTATGGCCACGTCGCTACCAGCCCCTGCCCTGCCCCGCCACAGCCCCGTCCGGCTTCCAGAGCCCGTGGGCACAAGAGCCTGTGAGTCCAGACACCGGCCGCGCGCATCCAGGAGTACAGTTATTTTCTGAGGATCTGGCGACCTCGCCCAAAGCTGCGCGCTGCAGCTTGCCCAGCAAACTTTCTTCTCTTTCTCTTTTCCTTTTCACAAAAAACGATACTTCACACCAACACACTCTCCAACAGCTTAGCGCAAATCCTAGCCCTCCTGCACCAAATCCAAGTCGCTCGCCGCCCCCCGTGACTCCGGTCCCCGGGGCCAACTCAGCCTGCGCGGCTGTGCCGCTCCTGTCACTCCCTCCCGCCGCCCCGCCGGGCACTCACGGATCTGTGCCAGGCTCAGCTGCACGAGGCAGAGTCCCCAGACGGCGCGCCACCAAAACTTGTCCATGGCGTTGGAGCGGACCGCGAGAGCCTGGGAGCGGAGCTGGAGAGTCCCGGCGCGCTGGGCGTGGGGCCGGCGGAGGACAGGGCAAGGAGGGCGGCCCGAACCTGCCAGAGGCTGGGGTCCTGATGGGCAATGAGGGCGCCTCGGAAGTTGGCTTCGGCTTTTATTCGAGTGTTGAGTGACCTAAGAGGGAGGGCGGGAGGGAGTGAGCAAAGGACACACCCAAGCGAGGGGGGCTGTGACTACGCAGCGGGCAGAGGTTTAAAGACGTACCAACCCTCCTCTGCGCCGGCCCCTGCGCCCCCGGCCCGTTCTCTACGAAGATTGTAATTCGGAGCTGCCTGGCAGGCGCCCGGAGAGCCGTGGGGTGCCAGTGAGCCCGGAGACGCACCGGCTTTCTTCTCCCAATGGCTAGCTCGCCGGCTGGGAGGGCAGCCTCCGCAAGGAGGACGACTGAGTGCTGAAACCTCGCCCCACTGGGTTCAGCCTCAGGCCTCTCCTCTCTGCTACGTTTCTCTTTGATTCGGGCCAGGACATGATTCTCTCCGCTGCAGATTCTGAGACAGGAGCTGGGAAAGTAGGCGAGGTCCTGCATTATAGAGTGGTGCTTCCTGCCCAAGACCGGGAGGAGGAATGGAGAGTGAGTCTTCCCAGGGGAGAGAGGAAGAGCTCATTCTTCTTCCCGTGAACGAGCCGTCAAGACCACGTGGCTCCGTGCAGTTTTGCTTCTTCTCAGAACTGCTCCAGAAAGATGATGATGGCCAGCCATGGGGCTGGCATTTGGCTCCACTAACCCATGTGTCATCCTTCAGTCTCAGCCTGGCACCTGGACTCATCCACCAATTCGTCATCCATCTACTCACCCACGCTCTCATTCATCCTCCCAAATATGCTTCCATCCACCCACTCATCCATCTACCCGTCTTTCCTTACATCCCTCCAGGGTTCACACATCTATCCATCCTCCTGTCCGTTCATCTTTCCAACCATCATTCCATACAACTTCTTATCCATCTTTCCATACATCTTTTTTCACATTTCTTCACAAATCCATATCCATCTACATACTATCTTCTTCGCCATCCATCCACCCAGGTATTTGTTCATCGCTGTATCCATCCGTCCACATATCCACTCATCATTTTATCCATCTTCTCATCCATCCATCCATCATACCCACACATCCATCCATTCTTTCTAGGTCCCATTTATACTCCGATCTGTGCAAACATTAGTCCACTTTTCCCTATCTAGTCTACCCAATAAATCTCAAAAAGGGGTTGGTTGGGGGAGATTATCATATTCTTCAGGGAGACATTTTGAGTTTGAAAAATCATATTTGCATTCTAATTTCATATCCTGTGATTTAATATTTGGAAATCAAAAGCAGTATTGACTGTGAATATGGACTACCAAAAGTAAACCTGAGTGGACTTCTTGCCTGGTGAGATACACAGGAAGTGACAGTGGTTATCAGTGGCTGTGGCCAAACCCTGAAGGAGCCTTGCCAGAATTTCTGAGGGAAAGTAATCCCTTTTTGATATTGTTATTTATTGGAAAATTGAAAGAAAGTACACTCAGCCATCTTTAATTCATTAAATGTGAGTGAGTGCTCAAAGGTATCACGAGAAATAAGACCTGCCCTGTCTTCAGAGGTTTTTCACACTTTGGTAGGGAATGAGACTCAGGAGCAGGCTGTTACCACACTGTGTGTGTGTGTGTGTGTGTGTGTGTGTGTGTGTGTGTGTAGAATGCTATTGAATGCCAGGGAGGTGGGGGAAGGAGGGGGCTTCACAGTAGAGGTTGAACCAGGGATTCTTCACAAGAAGCTGCAGGGACAAAGCAATCACAGGCAGTACTCTGTAGTGATAATAGCAAGGATTCAGGAGCCAGAATGCCTGGGTTTGCACCTTGCCTTGCCTGCTTACTATTATAGTTGTGTGACCTTGACCAAGTCAATTAGCCTCAATTTCCTCAAGTCAAACAGTATCTATTTCACAGGAATTTGTGAGGATTAAAGGACTCAAAAGTCCTGCATATATTAAGCACTACATATGTGTGCATATATACATATAGTAAGCACTAGATATAAATGTTTGCTATTACTACTAAAAGCAAAATAGTGAGTGAAGATGGAAAAGTGAAACAGCATGGCTTGTTCAGGCAATGGAGAGCAGTTTGGAATGACCTGAACATGTGATCAGATGAGGAGTTTAAGGGGGACAGAAAGACATAAGGATAGAGAGATAAACTGTACCAGGAAGTATGAACTTCATCCCTAGGAAATAGGGAGCTAATGCAAGTTTTATTACGGTTGCTATTGTTGTTGTTGCTATTATTATTTTTGTGCTAAAATACATATAACATAAAATTAAATCGTGCAGCAATCGCCACTGTCTTAATCAGTTCAGGCTATTATAACAGAATACCATAGACTGGGTGGCTTAAACAACAGAAATTTATTTCTCACAGTTTAGGAGGCTGGGAAGTTTGAGATTAGGGTGCCCATATGATTGGGTTCTGGTGAGAACACTCTTCCTGGTTTGCAGATGGCTATCATCTCCTATCCTCACATAAGGGAGGGAATGAGGTGGGGGAGAGAGAGAGGTATTGGAGAAGGAGGAGGAGGAGGAGGAAGAGGAGGAGGAGGAGGAGGAGGAGGAGGAGGAGAAGAAGAAGAAGAAGAAGAAGAAGAAGAAGAAGAAGAAGAAGAAGAAGAGAGAGAAAGAGAGAGAAACTCTTGTGTGTGTCTTTTCTTATAAAGACGCTAATCCCATTTAGAGAGCACCACCTTCATGACCTAATCCCTCTCAAAGGCTCTATCTCTTCATACCATCACGTTGGGGGTTAGGATTTCAACATATGAATTTTGGAGGGAAACACACATTCACCCAAAGCAGCCACTATCTAGTTTAATGTAAGTTTTCTGAGTTGGAGAGAGCCTGCATGCTGATAGGCTGCTCCTCTTGCATTTTCAGGGAGAGTGTTTCAGGCTGAAGCATCACTGGACCTACTCTCCTACCCCTCCAGGGCTGGCAGTCCATAACTGAAGGGTGGCCTGTCTGAAACGAAGGCAGTGCCTCTGAGCCCCATGTGGAGAGCAGGCACTTTGTAAAGTAGTACCAGAGTTGACCCCGCTGCTGTCTATGACCAAGAGGATCTTTCCTGAAACACCTGGTGGCAACTGGGCTCCAATGTATATCTTTAGGAATTAACTATCTAAGAAACCTTGCCCCAGTGATTTCCATGGAAAGAATACTAGACAAAGAGTGGCTTTGGGCATCTGATATTACCTCCAGGACATTCAGCTTTTTTTCTTTTTCTTTTTTTTTTCCCCCTCATTTTTCTTTTGGAGGAGGAGAGTGAAGCAGGATGGGTAGTCACTAGAAACAAGCTTGTCCTACTGTGTTTCATGGGACTTGGAGGCTCCTTAGAGACCTCTCAGAAACAGACACAGAGGTCCAAGCAAAGGTTTAAGTGTAGGCTGTGCCTTCCCCAGCCCTGTCCCCATGCCAACCACAGAAGTTCCACTCACATCAATTTAATACACTAAACTATTGTGTGAGATTTCATTTTGACAAAGGATTTTACTTTTTAAAAAATATATTAAAAACCACTAGACTAGGTCATCTTGGACACTGGTTCCTTCTGCATTTGTGCAGTGAACAATCAGCAAATGAAGAAACGGATATGAAAGTGCTCTGCAAACTGTGGAGGGGCATGCAAATTCTAGGGATTGTAATTAGGATTATTCTCCCAGGGGGGAATATTTGGCCTGCCTGCTTCCCGATGGTTTAGTGAGGGACTAAGGTTGTTTGCCCCCATACCACAACTGACTCATTTCAAACTGGCCAGGTGACTTACTGAGTCAAGGGCAGCCTTTGGGAATACCTGGATCACCTCTCTGAGCTCCTCTCTCGCCCTTGTTCCAGTCCAGACACCCTACCCACACCGCTGGTCTCACAAAGACTTTCCCATGCTCTTCTCTGAGCTTCCACAAAGATAAATCCTTCAAGTACTAATTTTAGATGCTCAGTATCTGTTGTGTGTTGCACCAGATACCTTTCTAAGCCAAACCATGGGATGTGGGAAACTGAAAAAGAGAGTTTGAATTGATCTGGGTTGACAAGAGATCACATATTTGGAAAGCACCCAGGACGCAATCAGCAGCCTTGGACTAAGACTGCCTAAGTTTGAGCACCAGCTCTCCCTCTTATCAGCTGGTGGCTTTAGTAGGGTCACTTAACCTCTGGGAGATTCGGTTATCCCATCCCCAAATTGAAACTAATAAGACCTTTCTCACAGTTTTTTATGAGTTAATAAATAAAAGAAGGCATCAAGACCCTTCCTTGGGGTGCCTGCCTCATGGTGGGACTCAGTGACCTGCCCACCTACCTAAGGACAGGACATGTCTGTCTTAGTCACCGGTACACACTCAGCTGTCAGTGCCTGACAACTCTCATCTCTGGCACATATACTATGCTCAGTCAATACACATTACATAAATGCGTGAGTGATTCTTTTGCTTCTTCCTCCCAGCACGCTTCAGAAATTACATGAGCCAATAGGTAGAAAAGTTTAGGCTACTTGACACGTTCTAGACAAATGCAAGGAGCAGTGTCTTATCTGGGTGATCTCTTTCAGAAGACCCAGTAAAGGCAGAGCATGTTTCACTCTGCGAGACTACGGTTTGTGTATTTATTTTTTTTTTTCTAAAATATTGGGGCCTGCTGGCTTCTGACTAGTAATAAATCTTGTTCTTATTAAGTAAAGAAAAGTCAAATATAAACCAAATGTGAGCAGGAGTGTGTGGAGCAGGAATGGGAAATATGAGGCTGAATCATGGGATTTGAGGATTATAAACACAGCATACCACAGGCTCTTTTAAAGGGACAACATTCAATTATATGTCCCAGAGAAGGAGCAATCTGGCAAGGAAAAAGAAAAAAGGTGTCATTCCAGTTAAACTTTAACTCAAAAAAAAAAAATCCATTCTTAGTTTACCATCTCAGTGTAAATTCTACACATGCAAATGAGTAGTGGTAAAAAAGCTCTTGTGAAATCATTATTAGTGAAGTCTAAATAAACTGAGAATTTCAGAAGCAATTTTCATGATAAATAAATGATGTTGAATGACTAATTAGTATTGAACTAACCAAGTGTGATTATGGAGCTGAAGCCTTAGGATTACTAGGACTTTCAAATTATGGCACATAAAGTAGTCCGTATGGGTGCTGTACCCTGGACATTCAAAGGGGACAAGTACCTCTAGAATCTAGAGATATACCCATGTCAGTTGCAAAATGGGTTTTACACAGATCTTTGGATGTTAAAATAGCACGCCAATAGGACCAAATCCTATAATTAGATGGCAACCAATTTTTTATGTTACCATGTAAGTGTGAATTTTTGAAGATGAAATTAACGATGTGTGACTTTATATAGCAAGCTGATTGGGAGGAAGACAAATGAAAGGGTACATTGTATGCCCTTTGAAGTACATGTAGTAACTAAAATTCTTATTTATTCATCTTCTCTGCACTCCAAATAAAGTGTTTGTTAGTTAAACATCTTTCAGAAGGTTTTAAGAGATCTGCATTAATGAACATTTAAGCATTATTTGTGTGGGTCACATTTGTGGCTAATATATAAATGATGATTAATATCCTTGAGGTTGTCTGAAAATTGTTTTTTCTTTTCATCCACTATGTTATTACCATGTGCTGAGGAAAATATAAGCATTCTTGATTCTATCATAATTAAATCATCACAATTTCACCACTGCTGTTGTCACCACCACCACCATCACCACCATTATCATCAACATTGCAGCTAATTACCAGTACTCAGTACATATCAAATCTAAGGATAATTAATTGTCACAACAACCTTATGAAAAATTCACTCCTATTTTACAGATAAGTAAACCAAGGCTTAGAGAGGTTAGGTGACTTATCCAAAGTCACATCTTCATTGTACTTAAACGTAATCTTTCTTGCTATTAAAAGATGCAGAAAAAGAAAATTTTGACCCCTTTATGATTCTGTTTTTTATCAGTTTTAGGTGTACAAACTAATGCAATAGTTATACTTTTCACCCCTCACATAGTACAACTCCCTGCCCCAACCTACCCTCCTCCCCGATATCATACATGTCTATTACAATTCCATTGACTTCATTCCCTACACTATACTTCACATCTTGTGGATATATATATATATATATATATATATATATATATATATATATATATATCGTTGGCATACAATATTATTCAACATCAGCTTCAGGTGTACAGTGCAGTGATCAAGCCTCTACCCCATCCATGAAGTGGTCTCCCTAACAAGACATGTGTCCATCTGACACCCTACAAAATATTTGCAAAATTATTCATTATATTCCCCAAACTGTCTCCCATATCCTTGTGGCAATATTGTAATTACCAATTTATGCTGTCTAATCCCTTCCCCTTCTCTCTCATCCCCACCCTCCACCATCTAGCAACCATCATTTTTTCCCTTCATGATTCTTGATCTAGCACAAATGCCAAGTCAATGTGGAGTCTTAATTAATTTGTTTTCACTGAATTTTATTCCAGTCAGTTTCTTTTAAGAAGAAAGATTTCTCTTGGAAGCTCTTGTTCAAGTTGAGGCGGTGGAGAGAAGATTGCTAAGGTAAAGAGTAGAGAATGTTTATTCTCATGGAAAAGTTAGACTCCTACAATGAGGCAACTTTAAATGCATAGATTCAGACCTTGATTATTTACTCAGAAATTAGAGAAATTAGAGACTGTGCCTTTATTCCTTATAGCATCACTGTGAGATAGCTGTATGTCCTGCCTAGAATTGAACCCTATGCTCTGTTTATATGATAGCACCTGAGAGTTTATTCAGTGACTACACCCCTCACAAGACACTTTCTGGGTTGCTGTCCCTGCCCACATGTTGTAGAGCCTTCTCTGAATATTGCATCCAGACACTTAAAGTAGCCTCCTGGCAGCCATAATTTTAATATGTGACCTCTACCTCCCATGTCTATGATTGGATAGCTGATGCAAGTCAGGCCAATCAGAATCTTTGCTCTAGAAATTTTGAATTGTACTGTGGCTGAACCTGTAAGACACAAACTTGGAAGTTATGCAGTAGCTACATACCTCCCTGTGAATGGAGAAACAGGAGAAAGAGGACTAAGTCAGAAGCTCAGAGAAAAACAGAAAAACTTGAGTTCTGACAATTTTCAGGTTCCTTGTTCTAGTCATTCTTGACACCTGATTCTTGCCCTTTACTTCTGTAATGCACCCCGATGCGCTTCAATAAACCCTTTTTATTCTCCTTATGGTAGCTTAAACTGGTTTCTGCTGCTACCAAAAAGATTTGATGAGACTAGAAGGCCATCACTCTGTTTCACAATGAAGTAAAGAGAGGCTCCAATGAATGGGGGCTGTGCTTACACTTAGGTCTTGAATTCAGACTTCTGACCCTAAATTTCAGGTCTTTGGACTCTAAGTTCCTTTGCTGTTTTCACTACCTGGCCTCTCCTACAACCCCTCCCCCATATCATACACTTATACCCAAAGAATGCAATTATTTCTCCTTCGCTGTTATAGAAACTAGACATCTCTGATGATGACTTGCCCACAGTTGCCTGGATATCCAAATGAGTGGCAGGTCTTCTGAGTCCTGTCTTCCCAGGACTTCTCCTGAAAGCCCCTTTCTGTCTGAACATGTCTTACAGTGTATTTCAAAGGCAAAACCTTTAAGCTGGCAGATGTAACAGCTGTTTCTCTTCCAAACACCCAAGGGGTAAAACTTCTGGGTTCCAATGTATAGGCATGAGGCTCCAGGCAAGTCCTGACGGGGCTTAGCATCCATTCCTGCAGAAAAGGGAGTAGGTGCTAAACTTGGATGTGAGGCCAGGTCGGAACCCATTTTACTGCTGGATAATGTTCCTCAGCCACAGTAGACTGTTGCTTCGGAAGGCATTGCGTGGGTGAGAAAGAGACTTGAACTGAAACTTAATTAGGTGAATGAAGGGGGAGGAGAGAGAAAAGACACATCTTTAGAGAGCATATGAAAGGTGGAAGAAGGACAAAAGGCACAGACACGAAACCATTAGAACATGAAGGAAAATAAAAGTATTCTAACCATCAATCAGGAATTTAATGAACACCTATTGTATGCACTACATGAACTAAGCACTCAGGAAAAGCCAAAGGTGAACAGGACCTGCTCTCTCTTTTCAAAATATTATGATCTAAACTGCAATTGAATATATAGATAGTCACAGGATGTGGAATATATGGTGGGAGTCAAAGGAATTGTAATAGATATATATGATATGGGGGGAGGAGTGGGGGGGAGAATTGGGGGAGGGGTATTGTCATTTCGAGGGGTAAAAAGTATAGCTATTGCACTGTGTTGTACACCTGAAGCTAATTAAAATAAAAAATATATATTATGATCTAGATTAGGGCTGGCAGATCATGAGTTCCAGAAATATTTAGTAAGCACCTCTGTATCAAGCACTAATCTAAGTATCAGGAATAAACAGCAAAACAAGACAGAGCCTTATTTTATTATCAATGAGGAGATGAGTGGAGGTAATGGGGTGGACAGAAAAGTCTTTCTGAAGAGGTGACATTTGAGCCAAACTTGCAAAAGTAGGAGAGAAAAGCTTTCAAAAAAGATAGCACTGCAAATGTAAAGGCTTGAGATAGGAATATTGTTGGTTGGTTTGAGAAAAAGAAAAGGCTGGCATGGCTGGAGCAGAGTGCAAGAGAAAGTGCGTGGCAGGAAATAAAATTACAGAATTGGGTAAGGTCCCGCTCCTGTGTGGCCTTTCAGGCCATGGTAAGAAGTTCAGATTTTATGCTGTTTGCAGTGGAATGATGTTGGTAGGTTTCCCTGTTTTTCAGCTCCAACTGTTAGTCATGACTGTTTATGTCATTGTGATGAGAAAGATTCTTAGGCCTTACAGCTCAATTGCTAATAATTCAGTGATGGGTTAATAGTATATATCACATCTGCAGGATGGGGCAATGATAACACAAATAATCAAAATTTGCCATCTCTGATCAGAATGAAATATTAGGTGGTGTTAAGTCAGGATAGTCCAGGTTATGCTGCAGTAATAACATCACCAAAATCTCAATGGCTTAACACAATCACTCAGGTGACTTCTTGCCATGCTAAGTCTGCTGTGAGTGCAGGCAATTCTTTAAGGCAGCTGTCTTCCACACAGTACCTCAGTGATTATGGGTGTTTTGATTTTATGGCACCTCCATTTTAACATATTTGCTGAAATCAAGGAGAGAGAACAGGGGAAGAGCTCATACCGGTGATTAAATGCTTTGGGCTTGGAAATAATATATACTATTACAGCTCACAACCCATTGGCTAGCCCTAGTCACATGACCCTATCTAATTGCAAGAAGGCTGGGGCAGGGTAATTCTCCATTACCTAAATGTGCCTAGAGATAAAGAAGAACCTAATGTGAGCAAGCAATAAAAATCTAGCATATAACTCAACTTTGCAGAAAGCCCAGTCCAAGGCAGTTCGTAATGAGCTGGATGAGGAGTAGTGAATAATGAAGGAGTTTAAAGAGTACTGAGGGAGGTTGGTATAGTTCAGAAAGGCTCTAGAAAGAAGGAGTACCTGAGAGAGAACTTGACGGATAGTTTTGTTAGATGGTCACATCAAGCTCATTAAGCTCTTCTCTTTTCATGATCCACCCCCATCCATCATCCTGCAATGGGCTCTTTGTACTTATCTCACTCTTTAGACTTATTGTTTTGGATGCAATATCATATGATGCTGAAGAGCATTATTTATTTTCTGTATAACCTTGGGCAATTTATTCAACTTCTTAGAGCTTAAGCTTAAGTTCCTCATTTAATGCTTTACATAACTATTTTTGAAAATTAAAGTATGTAACCTAACAGCATATCTATTTCGTTTAACATAGGGTTTGGAATATAGTGGGTCCAAAAATTGCAATTATTTTTTTTTTAAAGAAAGACTTCATTGTTTTGTTAAGAAATATACAGAGAAAGGTAGTGCCATGGTTGGGTAAGTAGTGTGAGACACAAAATCCGTTCATCCTTGTGTATCACTCTTAGCCTGTCAATTTCCATTCTCATGCTGTTTGCCTCATGTCACAAAATAGTTGCCACAGATCCAGGCACAGCAATGTCCAAAGCTGAAGAAAGGAGGTAGGCAGAAAGAAAAGGGTCTTTCATCATATGGTTTTTTTTCCTTTAATCAAAAGAGAAAATTAATCCTCAGAAGCTCACCACCCCCAGCCATCCTCTTTATGTCTCAAGTTCTAGTTGTTCATATCCAGGTGTTATTCTCATTGTTGACCATTCCTCCTCTAAATTCTCTCTTCTCTTGGCTTTATAGACACTACACTAGCCCATCTTTCATCCTACCTTTCTGTATTTTGTGGTCTAATCTTACCTATGAATAAATTAATTCAACAATATATAATGGCTCAGACACATAAAAAATTATTTTGGAGTCATCTGATACTCATAAGGGTTTCTGGGTAAATAGGATGTTGAGGAGGGGTGAGGGCTCAGGCTGATGGAAGCTCTGCAATTCTCAACACATAACTTCCAGATTCTCTGGGGTCATTTCCATTCAGTTGGTGGAAGGAAAAAGGACATGGAGGAGTATTGTTTGTGCCGTTTTTTATGAGCCAAGCCTGCTATGGGACCATCACTGCCACTCACGTTCCATTGGGTTCTAGTCACACCTGACTACAAGGAAGCTGGGAAATGGAGTCCACATGGGAGTCCAGGGAAAAGAGGAGTACGTGAGGTTTAATGAGCTATTGCCTTTGCCACAATTCTCTCTTCTTCCCTGGCTCCTCCTCTGAGTTCTTTCCACAATTTCTTCTCACGATGGAGAGTTCCTCAAGTAGATGGTCCCTTCTGTATTTGTTTCTTCACTTTTCTCTTAGACTTACTCTACCTACAATGCCACAAACAATGATAAAACAGGAGACACTAAGCTGACTTTCACTCATTGAGCATGCCTACACCTTCTAAGTGTTTCTATCACTTTCCTTTTCCATACTCCACATGAACTCTGGGTAAGTCCAACTGCAGACACTGGGAGAAGGTTTGGGGCAAAAAGAAAGAAAATGGAGTTTTGGCGTGGGTTTGATTCTAAGATCAGCCATCCAGGAACTTGTACACAGTTTACAGGCAAGGAAATGGCCCGTGCAGTCCTAGACTATAAACCTGTGCTTTTCTCTGCCAACTTACTGTGACTTTGTGAGAATAATTTTAATACCATTTATTAAATGCTCTGAGGCCATTTCCCAAACCTACTAATTTCAAGGGATGTTAACATAGGGTGCTCCTCAATAAAAGGCTTACATAGACAAATGTATTTGGGAAATACAATTGGGAAACATTGGATTAAATATAAGTTAACAGGTTTCCTTGCTGAAGAGCCTTCCTTTGTTTTTTGTTTGTTTGTTTGTTGTTTTTTTTTAGCCATCAACCATTTATTGAGTGTTTGCTAGTGCCAGGCACTGTGCTAGGCACTGAAGATCAGTGGTGAACAGTAGTTCCTATTCTTCAGTAGTGTCTAATCCACTCCTAACGCAGATTGTAAATTTCCAAGAGGGTACCATAGTATGCAGTTTTTTCCTGAGTTATTTCACTACAGACACCCTCTTTTTCTTAAAGAAATTTCTCAAAAAATTAGTGCAAAGCATAATTTTGAAATCCCTAAAATGGAGCATGCAAAATGTTAATATTGACCCAATAAATGAGGTCTTATTTTCAACTCATTGTTATAAATCCCAATCAATAGAGTACAATTTTTTCTCTATGTATATCTTTGTATAGAAGAAAGGACCGGAAGAATATGGGGTAGGATTATTGGTGATTTTCTTTTCCAAATAAGTGAATGAAGTTTTAATGGGAAGATATATGGTACAAAATAAAGATGAAAATCTTAAAAAAGAATTTTTAATTATGAAACATTTTAATCATAAATATAGACATACAGGTAGTGTGAAAAGTATAAGATATTACCACGTATCCATCACCCAGCTTCAACAATTAGCAACTCATGGCTAATTTTATCTGTCTGCACCTTCTACTTCTTTCCTCACCAATGGATTATTTTGAAACAAATCCCAGACATCATATATTTTTTATCTGTAAATATTTTAATATTACCTCTGAAGTCTTTTGAGCTCCTTCTTTTGCTCGGCCTGCTCCAAACTGTTTGAAGTGTACTTTTTCTGCTAGTAATGACGCCTTTGGCCCTTTGGGCCCGGGCCCTGGCCTTTGGCCTTGGTCTTGGCCCTTTGAGCCTTTGCCACGCTTTTGCTCGGGCCCGCTCCTAACCCTTTGGAGTGTACTTTCTCTTCGAATACTATTCCTTGGGCCACTGCCTTCTGCTCGGGCCCACTTCTATTTCTTTGAAGTGTACCTTTTCTTTTAATAAACTGCTCTTTCACTACTTAAAAAAAAATGTTATCTTTGAAAGGTAAGGGCTCTTTAACACAACCACAATACTATTATTACATTATTGATGATGTTAAGGTTTTTCCACTAGAGGTTTGTATATGTTATATTACTTTTGAATCAAACAACAGTCTTATTTTAAACAACATATTAAGACACAGTAAGCATAGCTGGTGTGTTCAGATACGCATGTACACACACACACACACACACACACACACACACACACAGTTGTGAAGTGGCCCTGGCATCATCTCTAGGGAAATGCTCTGGTTCTGAGGGCAGTCTTCCCATGGGCTGGGTGACCTATTCTGCCTGCAGTAGAAATGGAAGGAAGTCCCACCCATCCTCACCCCAGTTCTGTGAAAAATGGGAAAACGGGGATCTGGCTGAGTCTTGCAAGTGCTGTGAGTGACCCTGTCAGGTGGCCTCTGAAAAGTGATGCAGGGGGCCGGCCGAGTGGCGCGGCGGTTAAGCACTGGCTTGGGAAGACAGCGGCCCCGGTTCGGGTCCCACTTATGAGGGCCAGTGACACTGCCCTCAAAAAAAAAAAAGTGATGCAGGGTGGGATGACAAGCCTGGGAAGGAGGAGGCAGGGCCACCATGTGATGTCCTTCAGAGGAAGTCCTATTAGCCCCTCTTCTGCCAGCCAGCTGATGTCCCAACGTCTACCACCTAAACTTTTAAAGCCTCATCGGTCACTTTAGCCTCTAGGTCAACGAGTTTAGAAGAGTATTTCTCACCAGCAAGTTTGACAAGGGCATGCCGACTTTTTAAATCCTCAGGAAAACCTAGAGGGAAAACCCAGAAAGAGAGGGTGTACCTAAGACATATTTGGCTTTTGTTCCAGTGGCCTTCTCAGAAGCAAGCACTGATCCCCTTTCCAGTCCAGATTGGGCTATGACAATGATGACTGGCACTGTGGCAGTCATGGATTGCCCTTGCTCCAGGATGGAAAACTTTCTTTATTCTGGCCTAGTCTAGTGCTGGCAGGAGGACCGCCCCCAAGCCAGTGAGTCATGTATCGCTACAGACAAATCAACCCACAGTGGCACTTTCATCACCTCATTTTGTGGAGAAACAGCCCCACGTGGAGTGACTGGTGCCAGCTCCCCTCACTATTGTGTTCATAATGCACCCATGCTGGGCATGAGTGGAGGAGGTCTGCAGGGGGATGATGGGAGTTCTGCCAGTTTCTCAGCTACTTTTCATCTTTCTCAGTCCCCATTCTTTCTATCTTCTTTTAACTTCCCTTTTCCTCCTGGCTTGTTTCCCTTTTTTCCCCTGCCTTCCTCACATCCTCATTGCTCAACCTCTAGCCATTTCCCTTCATTCCTATCTCTGGACTGGCGTCCCCTCACACCAGCCACATTCATGCCCTTTAAAATTTCACTCTCTCTCTCTCCCCCCACCTTGGTCTGCCTTTCTGCCACTTCCTCAGCCTGGGTTTGTCCCTTTATCTTTCCCCACCCACAGAGTTGCAGCCCCTGGCGGCCTGATTTGGGCCATTTGTGTGTTTCCATTCTTAGCACACACCATCTAGAAACTCATCCTCTGAGCAGTAGGAGCAGTAGGATGGCTCTGGGGTGTAGCCTGAGTCACCCCTTTCCCTTCCTTCGGGAAGCAGTGACAGGCTTCTCTGATCTCTTGCTGGAAAGATAGACTGACAAGGAGTTATCCCATGGGGTGCGTATGGAGGGCACCGGAAATGCTTTGTTGTCTTGGTGGTTATGGAGAGCCCCATCTCCATGGAGAGAGACAGGGAGGACAACAAAAGCATCATTTATGTTAGTGGTAGAATGGCTTCCTCAGGATCAGGACATCCATTGAATTTCATGTTATATGGTTATTGCCACTTTTATGGATAAAGCATCTGAGGATCAGAGAGGTTAAGTGACTTACCCACAGTCACACAGCCAGTAAGCAGCCAGCCAGAGGTATCCTGCCAAAGCTCTTATTCATTCCACTGCAATGAGGGCCTCTAAGACTGTGAAAACTGCCTACTTGGACTGCCTTTTTCTGCCTTAACCATCCAAGAAAGTCTCTTACCACCAACACCTCAGCATTTGTTTCTTTCTTTTGCACCCTTTACTCATTTACATGTTGTTTCCTCTAGAAAAGTGTAGGGTGTATAGGTCTTTACCTCCTCCCTTGTCCTGCCCCAAGCGCTTTCCTCCCACGTCTCAGTGATGTCATCATCGCCTGGGTCAAGTCCTGGAAAACCTCCCAGCTGTGTGGCGCTTCAAGATTCAAGCTGTCTGGTCAGGCCCAAAGTTTCCCTCCTCTGTGGGGTGCTTATAGGAACCTGCCCTCAGGACTTCAAGGTCTGCCTCAAGTTACATGAGCCCTGGCATCAGGAAATGAGGGGGATGTGACCTGATTGCAGCCTCCTCAAGGTCAGGCTAAAGGCTGCTGGCTGCATGGAGGATGAGCTGCAGGAAGCTCCCCCTGTTATGCCCAGGGACCCCTCTCCCCACCAATGAACTAGCTGGTGCACAAACACGTGATCCTGCCTACAGCCCTGTAATGCTCCACACAGATCTCTTCTGCTTTTGTTGACAAGGTAGTGCTTCTGCAGTGTTGAAAACAATTTGAAAAAAAAAAAATCACCTATATCCTACTTGTTATTAAAAGTGATTTTTGCTTTTGCATATTTGCTTTCAGTTTTTGATCACATTGGGCAGATTTTTCCATTTTACACAGTTGCCATCTTAGTGCACACACCATTTTCTTTTCTTGTTGTTGTAGTCTACAGTGTTCGTTGTCAAAGTAAGTTCCAGAATTACTATTTGTAAAATTAGGTCTAGCATTCCATTGATTGGATGTAGCAGATATAAAATATTTCCCTTGCTGATGTACCTTTAAGTTGCTTCCTCTGGTCACAATTATGTAAAACATTCTAATGGAAATTTTTATGCACGTGTGTTTCTACTTCTATTGAGTTATTTCCTCAGAAAACTTAGGAATAGGAAAACAGATTGAGTGCAATATGGAGTTAGTATTAAGAGTGGAGTCCCAATGAGCCGGTTAAAAACCAAAGTTTGGCACTTGCTAGCCTGGGACCTGGGACAAACTATTAATCTAAGTCTCAATTTCCTCAAATGTAAAACAAGGCTAATATATAATATTTAATCCATAAGGTTATAGTGAGGAGTGAATAAAATAATTGAATTAAGTAAAATAATATATATTCCATATATCTTAGCTATTACTAGTACAGCACTACTGCTCCAACAGCTACTGTTAACATTACCAAGATTTTTCTGTTCCTTTAGACTAAGCTGACTCAACACCGTGTGGCTGAAACTCAAAATGTTTTCTAGAGGCAAACGCAGGCTTCTTTGCCATCACCCAAAAGGTCAAATTATTTTAGAAACTCTCACTCCACTCATAACTCTCAGCTGTGTCACCTGCTCCCTTCACAAATCCTGAGTATGACTTTAGCCAAATCTCAGTCTTTACTTGATCTCTTGAAAGGTTCTTTAAAGGCCTTGGTGGGACCCTGGCCCTCTTAATTTTGGAAACCATGCCTCAGATCACATCAGTCATATTAAAACCACCCCCACCCTGACCTGCCGGAAATATAATTATATAAGTGGGAGCAGTGGAAGACTAGAGATAATGTGATGTTTTGTATTACATTACATACTTACTAATTTTGATTTTGTTGTTTGGGTCAAGGTTTAGGGGTTCACTGAATAATGCCTTTCACCTTCCTTTCTGAGTTCAAAACCACATAAGAAATATATTGAGAGATCAGAGAGATGGTGATTAAGACACCAGCTTCATTACTAGGACAAGCTGAGGAAAAGGATATGGCTTAAATATGTAGCCACAAGGAACTTTCTAATACTGCCCCCTGAAATGAACTTGAAGCACATCCCCCCATAAAAACCTTCAGGCTTCCCCCACTTGCCACAGAGTAGTAAATGGCAGCCCAGAATGGACCCTGGCTGCAGGCCGGCATATCTGAAACAGAGGGAGTGGCAATTGCGGAGGGGAGGATGTTCAGATTTTCCAAACTTACTGTCAGAACAGAGCGGGTAAAGGATGATCAGATAGGCCAGGGATATTTGTTTGCTGCAATTCTTCCACATGAAAATATCAGGCCAGGGAATGAGAGGTTTCTTTCTGGACCCAGTATGCTTCTGTGCTGACCTGCTGGACATGATAGTAGCAGGTTCAGTCTCACCATTTGGACCTCGTTATCTCACAGCCATGGTTATACCCACTCTCTACATCCATCTCTTCTGGCCTTCCCTATAACCCTCAGCCACTTCCTGTCTCTGGAACAGTGTTGGCCTACAGCTGTCACTCCCAAGATAGGGATGCAGGGCTCTTGAAACGTTTTCACACTGCTTTCCGTCAATTTATAATTCTATCCATCCTATAAATGCATTATGATGGTAGAAAACAATCACAAACAAAAAAAAAACACCAAACAAACAAAAATCCCAATTCAAAGGGGCCCAGGCAATAAGGAAATGTATTATTTCACATCACAAGAAGGTGAAGATCCTAACATGGTATTATCAGTGACTCAGTGATATTGAACCCAGGTTCTTCCTTTCTGCTCTGTCAACTTCCCCTTGGCTTCCTCCTAAGACTGGTCCCACTTGTAGTCTTAAAATAGATGTTGAAATTCCAGGTATCCCATCCAGGAACCACCTCATTCAGAAAAAGAAAAGGGGCCACAATGTGTCTGTTCTACCTTTTTTTTTTAATGAAGAAATCTAACCTAAAATCCCCCTCACACTGTTTTGGCCACTTCTAACTCAATCTCTGTAAGCAAGGGGATGGACTGTTATTGTCTTAGAACTGCTCATGGAGTTATGACTAGATAGGGGGAAAATCCTCACAAAACCAGGGCTCTGACAAACGGAAAAGGGAGAACAGATGTTGGCAGCCAGCCATGTCTATTATGTATCACTAGGTATTTTTTTTCAGTGGTTATGATTTTAAAGAACCAGTTTCTTCAATTCCTGTGTTCTTATCTCTGAACCTCAATTTCTTCGCCCTCCTTCTGCACCTTGCAAAGTTGCTACGATGATCAAGTGAGATAATGGGTCAACTACGAGGCGCTGTATAAACATTGCACCTGACGTGCATAATGATCAGAACATGAGCTTTCCTACCAACGCCAAGGTGAAACTCATCCTTGACTTGGGCAGTTGTTTGCAAAATTGGGGCAGTCCTTGTAAGACTGGAAAGTGGAAGCATCTCATCATTGGGATAGGGTTCCTCTTTGACCTCCAAATATAATGAAAATTATACACAAAAAATGAAAGCAGATTAAACCAACAGACATGAAGAGATGCTCAATGTCACCAATCATTAGGGAAATGCAAATCAAAACCATAGTGAGCTATCACCTCACACCTATTAGGATGGCTATTATAACATATCTTGGCAAGGATGTGGAGACATTGCCAACTTTGTGCACTGTTGGTAGGAAGGTAACACAGTGCAGCCATTATGGAAAGAAGTATGGTGGTTCCTAAAAGCATTCTAAATAGAATTACTGTAGGATCTATCAATTCCACTTCTGGGTATATAGACAAAAGAATTGAAAGCAGGATATTGAGATATTTGCACAGCAATGTTCATAGCAGGATTACTCACAATAGCTAAAAGGAAGCAACTCAGTGTCCATTGGTGGATGAATAGATAAGCAAAATGTGGTCTATACATATGAGGCTGACAATGAAGATCACGAACTCATCTTAGAAAAAGTGCTATATGCCTCATTGCTGAATATCACTATGGTCACCACCGAAGTACTCCCCTTAGGAAGCTATGCACTGATGCCAGCACCTAGTCCACCTTTCAAGGCAATTTGGGAACTCTTTTTCTGGAATGGCCATCAGAGCTGTCGTAGTATTACTCGTGATGTCACAAATGTCATCAAAATGTCTTATTTTCAATATTTCCTTTATCTTTGGGTAAGGAAAGAAGTCATTGGGAGCCAGATCAGGTGAGTAGAGAGGCTGTTCCAATACAGTTATTTGTTTCCTGGCTAAAAACTCCCTCACAGACAGTGCCGTGTGAGCTGGTGCATGGTCATGATGCAAGAGCCATGAATGGTTGGTGAGAAGTTCAAGTTGTCTTTTTCACGCAGCCTTTTCAGCACTTTCAAATAGTATACTTGGTTAACTATTTGTCCAGTTGGTACAAATTCAAAATGAACAATTTCTCTAGTATCAAAAATGGTTAGGAACATCATCACAACAAGTTCACAAATGTAATTGTTAGTCCTCATATGATACCAGAGAGAATAGAAAGGAGAGTTTTGTTTGTTTGTTTGTTTGTTTTTTTGTTTTTTTTTTAAAGATTTTATTGGGGAATTGGTGGAGGGGAACAGCGTTGGGGAATCGGGGAAGGGGAACAGACAAGTTGCCGTCTTCTTGTTCTTCAGTTTTTTTTAGTTGCGGAGGATGTTGCTTCACTGTTGGTATCGTCATTGCGCTCTTCCCGGATGAGGCAGATCGGTCGCTGGCCTCTGGATGTCGCTCATCGCGGCTATTGGCAGCTCACGCTTGGCTGCCAGCCGCTCACGCTGGCTGCGGGCCACTCACTGCAGCCTATGGCAGCCCACTGCAGCAGGGGCTGCAGCCCACACCATCACCGGGGCTCGCACAGCCCAGCTCCAGGTGGAGCTGTTGTTAGCTGTAGAGGGCAGTGTCACTGGCCCTCATGTGGGATCCGAACTGGGGCCGCTGGCATCCCCAAACCAGGGCTTAACCAATGCGCCACTCGGCCAGCCCAAAAGGAGAGTTTTGATGGAAGATACATTCCAGACAAGACTTTCAGGATGATTGTAGAAGGGGAAGGCAAATTAAAAATGATTGGGAAGTTGTAAAGTGGATGACTTAAACTAATAGTGCCATGAATAGGGATATGGTCATCTAGGAGAATCAGAGAGGTGATTTTGAATCCATAGATCAGATATGTGACTAACAGTAGTGACAATAATAATAAAATAATGCTAATAATGAAGTAATAATAATGAATAATAAAAATTAGCATATGTTGAGCAGTTAATGTGTATCAATATTTACCAAGATACTTATTGTTATTCTATACACATGTATACATTAATCTACTCTTTACAACAATCCTATTATTATCCACGTTTTGCAAATGAGGAAATAGAGGCACAAAATGGTAAAAGTAAACAATCCAAGTGCATGTAACTGATAAGGTAGAATCAAACCGAGGCTATTCTTTCAGTCATTATAACAATAGCTAATGTTTATTATGTACCTACTGTGTGACAGTACTTTATATCCATTCTGTTTAATCCTTAAGAGTCAACTTATACAGTGGATAATATTACCCGTTTTATAGGTGAGAAACCTGAGGCGCAGGAAGGGTATGAGACTTGCCCAGAGCCACACAGCTTTTAAGTGAAGAAGTGGGATTCCGTGAGAAAGATAAATGCATCCTAGGAACGCAGGCCTTAGATTGCTTGTCTCATCAATGCAATTTTAAACTTCTAGCTTGAGGACCAACTCTTACACATTTGGGGTAGACGCTTGGTGAGGGCAGGACGCGGCATGGAGATGCCTAGAACCAACAGAATTGTGAATTGTTTGGGAATCTGCATGGAGGAAAAAGCTGAAACTACGATGGGAAGATCCTGACCAACTGAGGCATGAAAATCGAGAAGGTAGAAGGGTGAGAGAATAAGCTTGGGCGTCAGAGAGTCCTGAGTCCAGTGGCAGTTCTACAGCTCCTTAGCTGGGGTCTTGTTCAAAAAAAAGGCCTCTGAGTTTCAATGTCCTCACCTGCAAATGGGGACAATAATAGCTGGGCCTCACTCCAGCGAGTTGTCTAATCAGGACTGAATAAGAGGAAGCAAGTGAAACACTTGGCTCGTTGCCTAGCATATAGCAAATGCGTCTTATGTGGTAGTGGTATTGCTATCATTTTTGTTATTATTATTATTTCCACAAGAGAATGTGGAAGGCAAACAGTCCAAGCCTCTGGAACGGGAATTCTGCTGCTTATATTGCATAATGTCCCCGTCCCTTGGAGGGCTCTGAACAGCAGCGCCTTGGCCTCCAAGTTTCCAGGCAGGATCTCTTCAAACCAGATAGACGGGGGCCAGTGGCTGCTCCAGGAGCAAAGGAGGAAGAGGAAAAGGGGCAGGGACAGGACAGTGACAGGGGGGTGAGGGGGAGAAGGGCTGCCCACCCAAGGAGGTTTCCCCTGGTCCCTTCCCAGATCCTGCCAGCTCTGCAGTGTGGCCCCAGCACCGGCCCAGGCCGTGCATTCTGCCCAGTCAGGTGGTTTGCAACTCAGACTGTAACCGGCAGCTGTTGGCAGCTGGTCCCGGCTATTAATACCATGACTGAGAAGCGGAGGAACTGTGAGGTCAGTGCTGGCACTGGAGCAGCTGCTTTGCTCTTCACATGGGCGGGGAACAGGAAGGTGGAGAGAGCCCAGAGGCCCGTGGAGCCCTGGGAACCATAGTACAGGGCACTGGCTACTCCAGACAGGGTTTTCAGACCTTTCATACACCCCCACACTCCCAGTTTGGCTAGCGTAGAGTGAGGGGAGAAGTGACTTCCCATCAGCAGCAAACATTTCCCAGAGGCTTCTGGGAACCTGTGAGTTATAGGTGCTTAGTCATGGAACATTAGAGCTGACAAAGCCCATAATCCAACCATCCCATTTTATAGGTGAAGAAACTGAGGCCCAGAGGGGTGAAATGACTAATCTAAGTTGGCTCCATGAGTCAGAGTGGGGCTGGGGCAAAAACTCTTGTTGCAAACAGCAAGCCTGGGGCTTTTCCTTTCGGCAGAACCACAGTGCCTGCCCCAGCACTCTCATCTAAAAAGAGCTGGATACGGTGATCCTGGTGGGACCTGCAACCCCAGTCTATCTGCAACCCCAATCCAAGGGCCACATGTTTGAAAGAGGGCTTGCCAAAAACAGATGACGGCCAAAAATAATGTCAAAGCAAAACGTATTTTGACACGGGTACATGCTCACTCTACTGTGTGAAATGAAGAAGAAACAGATTCTACAAGCAGGATTATCCTATGGTCTCATTTGAATAAGGAGCGCTCACCTATGCACACACAGAAAACACACTGGAAGGGAAAGTAAAACAAACTTACTTTGGGGAGACAGGCTTTGAGGTGGTTTGTCTCTTCTTTTGTGCTATCCCTATTTTCTAAATTTTCTACTTTGAGAGTGTTTATTTCTGTAACAACCATGTTAAAAGGATATAAAATAAGTAAACAAATGACAGGGTGGGTCTCCAGTCTCCCTCCCTCAGTCAGGGTTGGCTTGCCCGAGCTCCCAGGACAGGCTGCACCCAGTGCACAAGGCGGGGGTGTTTTCCTTTCCGGTGCAGCCGAAACAAGCTCAGACCTGAGGGCAGGCAGTCCCAACGGTGCTTTCTCTGCCATCTGGGAGCAGCTGCCCAGGCGCAGGGCACTCTTGGGTCTCCAGTACCCAGCGGGACAAAAGGCCAGACGCCAGACCCCAGCCTCGCAGCTGGCTCAGCTGAGCCTGTGTCTGGCGGTCTCAGACAGAGGGCAGCCCAAAATCTGGTGTGCGGAGCGCAGGGAAGAGCAAGATAATGGCCAGATGGCCCTACTGGGAATTCTCCCAATCCCAGGCCACACCTTCCAGGAAACCTCATGGCTCAGTTTTATTTCAGACGCGCACATCTCACTCACATTTTGTTGCCACTTGCCCACTTTGATTCCAACATCCTTGAGAGCAAGCCACCATTCTGGGTTATCCCCCGAGGGCTGTCTGCCATGTGGACCTCTCAACCTTCTTGCTGAGCACAGTTTGGGAATGGTGGGTCTCGTAACCATTGCCATGGGGCTCAGAGAGGGTTTGTTTAGATAGAACCTTTGCTGCATGCCACATACCAAGTCAGAACGAGGGTACCTCCCCAGTGTCCTGCCTGAGACCTGCTGCTTCTTGGAGCAACCAGTCTAAACATCGGCTGATCAACGCTGCTTCCCCCAAAGGGGAGGAAGAAGAAATGCCATCACACATTGAAGGGGCACCTCCATTAGGACAGCTTCTCAGGTCCCATAAGGGTGGACCTTACAATGTCTTTACACAGTGGTGACAAGTGCCGAGGGAACCAAGCAGCCAGGTCCAAGGGTACCATGAAGCAGATGGGCAGAGCAGAGGAACTGAATCTCAGCTCTGCCCCCCACTACCCTGTCTCCAGGGGCGATGATGGAACCCCTCCCAGCTTCAGTTTAAGTCTGCGGCACTGGCAGCGTTAAGTGACTCAAAGCCTCTACACCTGGGGTCTGCAAACTACCACTCGGGGCTACCTGGCGTGCCGCTTGGTTTTGTATGGCCCTCAAGCCAAGAAAGGTTTTTACATTTTTAAATGGCTGACCCAAAAAAAAGTAATATTTCACAACACATAAAAATTATATGAAATGCAAATGTCAGGGTCCATAAATAAAGTTTTATGAAACAGCTATATCTTTTATTTACATATTCCCTATGGCTGCCTTTGTGCTAAGCACCATCGTGGAATGACTGCAACTGAGACCAGATGGCCCACAAAGACTAAAATATTTACTATGGCCCTTTACAGAGAAAAGTCTGCTGAGCCCAGATCTGAATGGTCTGGTATGTGGCAGAACGTCAACAAGCATTACTCTCCCTTCTCATCCTCTTTTTAATCCTTTCTGCCTGGTGCCTTTTTGTCCTGTTTAAAAGACGAGTACTGCTGTTTGAGGAGGATGGTGAGGGAGGGGGCTCCCTCCTCACTGTGGATCACCAGGCATGGAGTTGGAAGGCCAACTACAAGATTGGATCTTCATTCTGCCACCAACTGGTAGTGTGGCTGGGGAAGGTTGCTTCACCTCCCTGAGCCTCAGTTTCCCTCCCTTATAAAATGGGAGAATAGTAACAGCTAAAGCTCACATATCCCTTGCTGCATGCCAGACGTTGTCTGAATCACACCACTCACTTATCTAATCATAACAGTTCTATGAGGTACGTAACTCTCATCGTCACCCCATATATGGATAAAGAAAGCTGAGACAACAGGAGGGTAAGTGAGTTGCCCAGGTTACCGTAGTTGGTCAGAAGTGATCCAAACAGCCCCATCACGTGGCTGCTTAAACAACTGCGTTATAGGGTCCTGACGTACTGGGAGATTCAACCAAGATAAAGAACCTGAATACTTTTAGCTGACCTGTCAAGCTCTGCGATGATGTAAACTCTTTTTATCTTGAAAGAAGAGGAAGAGATAACAACGTTTCCAAATCTCTCACTAATGGTGGCATTTCAGAGAGTGTGGCGGCACCTGAATGGAGAGGAGACATTGTAGGTGACAGCAAGCCCTGCCTGGGTGGTTTCTATTTCCTAGCTCTCTCAGAGTAGCAGAACCCGCCCTGGTCCAAATGCCAGAGCCCTGTCTCATTAAGACCTGTTCTCATCCAACCCTTGATTGATAAACAGGAGTCACTTTTCTCCTCAGGTGGCTGGGAAGCTGGTGGCAGCGTCCCCACCTTGGCTCTGGTCTTGGCTCCCCCACTGCTCCTGGCCCTATCTTAGCAGGGTCACTGCGGAACAGGAGTACTGGCCTTGCTCCTCGGTGTCCTCCCGGGCTGATGAGGACACGCCTTTTCCACGGAAGTCTTTCCCAGCTCTCCCTCCCATCTCGTTCTCAGCACTTCTTCCCCGCCTCTTATCGCACATTGGCATTTGGACAAGGAGTGAGTGTTAAGGGTTGGGGAAGGCGGTGTCTTGCCTTTTTGTCTGATAAATCTCCATGAGGATGTCTTGCCCATGCTACGTACGTACAGGCAAGGGAGGGTGGGCAGCTGGTCCTAAAGATGAAGCATGCATGGGAAAGAGTGCATAGCTTGAGCCCTGCAGTTGAAATTCCTCCATTATTTCCTCGCTGTGGGACCTTGAGCAAGTAACTCAACCTTTCTGTGCTTCTGTTTTCAAATGAGCAAAATGGAAGGAGCATATAACTTGTAGGGTTGTTGTGAGGATTCAGTGAGAGAACACAATGCAAAAGCCTCTGATAGCACCGGGTATATATGAAGGGCTCAGCATACAATGGCATTATTTGTGTTCCTCTCAGCAACTCCTTCAGCTTAAGGTACCTCATGAATGGGACACAAGCTTGTCCCACATGCTTCTGTAGTGTTCCACACCATAGTGCATCTTTGATTCACCCAATATGTGTTGAGGGCCTACTAAGTGCACTGTTTTAGACCTGGAGAACTAAAAACTCTCACAGTCAAGGGGAGGGAGGAGAAAGACATGAATCCTGGAGACAGTGGGGTGAGTGCTTTGAGACCTGTGGGCAGTGGGGAGGGAATCCTCCCACCTCTGCAGGAGGGGGCAGGGGCCGGGGAAGACCTGCCAAGGGAGATAAACTTGAACCCCTTTATGGGCCTCCGAGAAGACCCAGCGTGGTGCCTGAGCTCAGTGCCCAGGCATGGGTCCATGCAGGAAGTTTGAAAGTTCCTTTTACATCTAATATTGAGGCCATTGCTGCCAAGACTGGGCAGCAGGAGGGAAGCTCTCTGAATGCCAGCTGGGAGAGAATGAAGGAAAAGTGAAAGTGCTGGGGTCACGGCTGGGAACTCTCCTTCCCAAGGGTGGTTCAGAGCGACTCCACCCGGAACCAAGTGAACATGCTGTTGATGGCCAAGGAGGCCCAGCAGGAATCAAGAGCAAGAAGGGACGGCAATAAGGCCGACCTTCCCAAGCTTTGCTGGGAAGGAAAGGAAGCAGTTGGGCCTGGCTGGGAGAAAAGAATGAACCAGTCCAGGGAGGTGTCATCCCAGCAGGCTAGGACACGAATTCCTTCCGGAAGCCTCTGACTGTGGGAAAACCACCAATCTTTCCCTTTGCAAGAACTGGAGGAGGGCAGGACAGTGGGATGAATCAGAACCTCCTGGTGGGTAGAAGACTGGCTGCTCTAATGCCTGCGACCCTAGCGTGTTCTCCTTCCCAATCCCCCTCCACCCGAGGCAGGCTTTCAGCTCAGTCTTGCTCAACACAGCAGCTCCGGGCTGTCTACACCAGGGCAGGAGAGGCGAGAGCTCTGGTCTGGGAAGCAGAAGGCCTGGGTCCTAGTCCAGTCTTTGGCCTTAACCAGCACTGTGGCCTCCGCAAGTTTCAGCCCTCTCTGAGCTTCTGTTTCCTTACCCACATAATGAGCCCACATGCTTGCTCTCCCTTACAGCTTGCTCAGAGGAGATAATACGAAGCAGCGGGGAAATGACTTTAGGTTTCAGTGTGTCCCTCTTCCCTGCTCCAGCCTGTGATTGCCTATGACTGTCAGAGTGAGACGCAGTCAAGAGCTACAAAAGGAACCACTGGGGACAACGTGCTCACATTGCCATCGACCCTGAGTCCTGGGACCGTTGTAACTGCCTCCCCAGTAGCCCCTTGGACTTCTTTCTGATTCACAGAAGCCTGAGTTGGCAAAGTTTAGAGCCAGGAGCTACATTTCTCACCATCCTGGCATCTAGAGTAGCCACGGGACACAGTTGTGGCCCAAAAAATGAGTAAGCATTGGAATGAGGGTCTGGAAAATTTTCAATAGGTTCACCTGGCCTTTTGCCACCTGCTCTTCCTCTCCTTACTACCTGGAATACAGAATTGATGCCTGGAATTGTAAAAGCCACTTTGCAACCATGAGGAAAAGATCCACAGGCTAAGAATGACTGAGCAAAGGCCTTGGTGGCATCTTTGAGTTGGTATAGAACCCTGGACTGCTTACTTCTCTAAATATAAAATTCATAATTGTTAGAGCCACTGTTTCTCCATCCCACCCAGGGAGTGGTGGTGGATTCTCCTACTTGTAGACAAGCACAATCAATTATTAACAAATACACCCTTTTCTCCAAGGAGTAAGTCAGTGCCCTCTTAAGGTCTCAAAGGACTTACGACACTGCATCGTAAGAGCCAGTTGCTTATAGTCAGTCCCCACCAGGCTGCTATTTCAGCAAAGGCAGGATCTGCACATGCTGTGTTGATCACTAGTGTATCCCGAGAGTGTGACAGTTCCTGGCAAACATTAACTTCTCTATATGCTTCCCTCAAATCAATGATAAAATAATCCTTTGAGCTATGATTCTAGATGTAGATAACCTGCCTTATATCGAGGAACCATCATCTCTGGCCAACTTTGAAACCTCTGTTGACACATTTTTGGAACCATCAGGTTTTAAAATTGGTTTGCCTAAAATACCCACAGTGCCTGAATATTATAAATAACTCTCTGGGCCTCTCACAGAACCGCTGCCTTTTCCTAACCACCCACAGCCTATCATGGCTGCCCTCAACTTGCCATTACATGACTCAGAAAGCAACTCACACAAACCTTCTGGCAGGTTCTGGTGCCAAGTGATTATCACAGCTGAGATAAAGCTGAGATATATCTGACAACATATGGAGGGCTTGACTAAATATACATAAATGTGTATATGGAAACATTAACAAAAATATTTTGTCAGATTGTTTTCCTATCTTAAACAACTCAGTTATATTTAGATTTGTAAAATTACTTTCTCCATTGTTTCCGGAAGGTTCTAACAATCTCCTCCTCCTCCCCTTTCCTTTATTGTTACTTTCTCCTTAAAACCTGCTGTTTTCACTGTGTTCCGGAAACAGTCACGCTTTTTCTGTATCCAAGTTATCCAAATCGGATATCCAACTATATAACTCCTTCATTTGCCTTCCTTCTGAAAAGCATGGGAAGTCCATACGTACATTACTAATGAGAATGCAAAGTCCAGATATTTCCAACAAAGTTGGAGTTCATTTGTTCAAGATGTTTGCTGACAGTAACTTGGAGAAAATCACAGGTAATGCATCAGGGCTGCCTATTAAAGCCGTTCAGTGTCTTCTCTCCTGGGTTCACACTTTGCCCTGAAGTTCAGTGGAGTCACATGACCTGAGATCCTTACTATCTGTCCTCACCTACCAGTAATGGGGAAGACTCCAAGGACTTAGGGGAAGGTGGAACAACAAGATAGAAGAAGTGTGGGCTTCTTGCATGGCTACATGAAGCCAGGACCTACAGATCTGCACTGCACTAGTACAGGCGCAAGAAAGAAATTTTATGGTACAAAAACCAATGCTTTGGAAGTTTATCTGTCATAGCAGCCTGCCTTATTTACAGATTATTCCTTACTTATCCATAGCACTTTTTTAGTGTCTGTATTCTAAAATGCTGTCACAATTTGCTTGTATTAGAGCTACTTACATCCATGACTATACTGAAGGTGTTTAGATTGATGATTCTTGGCAGCTCAACAGAAAGTTAACTGGGGAGCTTTTAAAAACTCCCAGTGCTTGGGTCTCAGCCTCAGAGACTGTGAATCAATTGGTTGGTGGTGGGACCCAGCCTTTGTTATTTGAAAAGAGTGTCCAAGGTGACTCTAAAAAGCAACCAGGTTAAGAGCCACTGATCTAGATCAGGGTTCTCAAGCTTGAGCGTGCATCAGAGACTGGCACAAACACAAATTTCTTGGCCCTACCCCGCAGAGTTCCTGATTCAGGAGGACTGGGGTGTAGCCTGAAAATTATCATTTCTAATAATCTCCCAAATGGGGCTGATGATAATGGTTCGGGGACCATAATCTGAGAACGATTGGTCCAGACCTATACATCCTCCTCAGTAACTACAACAATCACTAATGTCATACTGAGAAAACACTAGTCACTCAACAATTGAGTGTGTAATTGAATTGAAAATGAAGCCATGCAGGCTTTTAGACTGGATAAAGCATCCAGGATTTGTTTTGTAGTGAGTTGTTACAGAGGCAGCACACACCCCAGGCAATGAGAGTGGCCTGCTAATCTCCTTCCCTGGGAACTACGCTCAGCATCTCAGCATCAAGGCACCCTAGCTTTGAACTGTGCCTGTGAGCACCTGTGCTTTCTCTCCACTTATTTTGTGCATCTGTTAGCAAGATGTGTCTTAAGGTATCAGAAAAGTCTAAGAGAGCTTGTAAGGCTATTAGCGTAAAACTGGACATAATTAAGCATATTTGGTATGATTTGGTAGGTTATTTTGGGGATCTGGGAATGCTCAAAAGCTTTTCCATATAAATTAATGGTAATTGCTTCTTCACATTACGTCATTTCCACTTACAAAATGTTTTATAGGAACCTTCTACTTTTAGATAGCAGAGGAGTAACCTGTCCTCAACTCCGCTGTCATAACACAAAGGCAGCACAGGCAATAAGCAAATAAATAAGTGTGAACAGATTTGACTCTTGGCCATAATTTGCAAAGCTCTGGAACAGGACAAGCGGATGGGTGCAGGGAGGATGTCCAGCAAGGCACCCCAAGGACCCGAATGATGAGCACAAGCCAATCGTAGATCATCTGGGAGAAAAGCATTCCAGGTAGGATAATTTGCCCTTGAAAAAGCCTTGGGGTAAAGACACAGCACATTCCAGGGACAAAATGAAGGCTGCATCCAGAGTGTATTGAATAAGAGTGAACGAAGTATGAGATGATGTCACCGACGTAGGATGTCACTGAGTCTGTGTGGAGTTTTTCTAAGTATGATGGGACAGAACTGGAGGGTTAGAAACAAGATGGTGGTCAGAGAGGCCTGTTTCTTGTCAGAGAGAGGAAAGAACATAGCATTTCCTTTCTTACAGCGCACCTGGCCAGTGCTTAGCTCATGGAGGTCACTAATATCTTCTCGTGCATGGTTGATAAGACACTGACCCTCCAAAGGGTCATCAAATCCAGAAATAGAAAGGATTGTAGAAACCAGCGAGCACATCTCCCATGCTTTAAAGACACATACATTGAAACCAAGAGAGGTTAAATGCTTTGCCCAAGGTCATTCAGCAAGTGGGCAGCAGAGCTGGACTGGAACCCTAAGGAGAAAGAGAGAATGTCAACAGAGAAGCTCGGCCTGCTAACAAAGCATTTATTATGGGAAGGGCAGGATGATCCTGGATCCAGTACGGTGGTGTTACTTGGCTATCTCAGTGAACCCAGCCTCATATGTTCTCCATGTGAGAGTTCTGGGGAGAGACAAGCTGTGACAATAACCTGAGCAGTAAAATTTGTGGGAGCTATGGAGTTGAGTGGTGGCCTGGAGTTCAGGGAGGAAGTACTAGGCATGCGCTTTCTTCCAGTGGCAGTTGGGTGAAGAATCATGGACATGAGATTCCCTGGAAGAGGCCAGAGGAGGACCAGAGGACAATGGCAGGCCCCAAATAGAAATGACAAGGGCTTGTTTGTTTATAAGCCCATTTGAGACACCCTCAAGAAAGATCAGAAATACTTGAGGGACCCTTTGAGAAGCGCTGGCGGATATAATAGCAGGTAAGACCCGTGAAACATGATATTTATTGCTGTCAACTGCATCCCATTTTTGCCATCCTGTCTGATACAGTCTCAGAAAACACAAGTCACATCTCAGATTCATGTGAGACTATTCGGACCTCTATCTTTGTCCATTCAGCAAATATGCCTGCACCATCTTAAGTGTCTTATCTACAGGCTCTTCTGAAACATTGTTTGTTCTTAGAGCTAGTGCACATAGTATTAATGACCCCACGCCTGTGCCCAGAGCAAGCTTTAGTGATCTGGAACCCTGGTCTGGGCAGGATGGTGAGAGGTGGAAGGGTCACACCTTTCCTGTGGAATACAGCAGGGCTGGGCATGTCCAAGAGGGTCATGGACAAGGTCTGGAAGTCAGGTCTCAGGAGATGGGACTTCTCTCCAATAGGGAAATGGGGTCTCACCAGGTTAAGACACTGCTGGCCTGCCAGTCAGGGCAGCCTTCCTCTCCTTCCTGGGTTAGGGCTCCAAGTCCTGCCTCTTGCACAGCAAAGCTACCTTTCTATTTTTAGGGGAAAAATCTGCTATGAAATGTACTTTCCAATTTTAGTCCTCTTGCCTGGGCTGTATTTCTAGTGACTGACTAGAAAACTATCTCTCAGTCTGTGTGAACATATTTGAAACCTGGCCAGTGGTTTCAGAGTCCGCTCCCTTGAGAGGATTTGTAAGACAGAATTGGTTCCAAACAATGACAGGGCCATACTTTTAGGAGAATGTCAGCCTGCATCTTGCCGAAAAGTTAATGTCCATGGCGCCAAACCTTCTACCTTCAGCCACAGGGAAATTTGAATCATGGTTTTTTTCTCTCAAATATTCAACTATGGCCTTGGGGCTTTCTGCTGATGAAGAGGATTAAACTTCAGGTTGTATCAGTAAGAGAAGTCAACGTTCCAGGAAAAGAGTGCTTCTCATGACTTTCTCCCAATGGGATGCTTTACTGCAAACGAAACTGGACATGGGATGTGCTGAGTGGGCTCTGAGTTACTTTCACTAGACAGGATCTAGGCCTGCATGGGGAAGGGTAGATGAAAGGAAGCCATGGAAACCAACAGGAATTGGAACATGCGGAGATGATCTTCACAGTGGGACTAGTGACTTTAATGGGGATGGTGGAGAGGGGGCAGACAGCTCCACTGGCCCAATAGGACAGCTATGGAGCTGGCGTTATTCAAACTCTGTCGATGCTGCTTCCGCTCCTAGAAGAGGGAAACTTGCTTTTTCTGGGGATGGTGACTCACCTCTTTACAGGTATGGAAGTTGAGGGTGCACAGAGTGATTATGGGACTTGCCTGAGACTATGCAGGTGGAAGGCAGCAGAGGCAAGTGGTGAAGCTGAGCTGTCTGAGTCGAATCCTATGCCTTCTCCACTCTCACACAATGGCTCACGTGCTCTGGTTTCTCGCCTTGTTTTCCTGAAGAGTAAAGGGAACTGAAGGCTGGAGAACAAGAATCAGAGGGCATCTTCCCTCCCTCCCTATCTAATGCCCCTTCCCTCTAAAACGTGCCCTCGCCACCCTGTCCATGCTAGGTGACTGGATCACTGCAGCCCACTGGTGACTGGATCATTGCAGCCCACTGGGACAGTCTGGCAGGCGTGGCTCTGCTTGGGCCTTGTGGCTTCAGGTGTTGAGATCCTCCCTCCCACTTCCCCCTCTTCCCCCCTTCCCTCCCCCAAGCTAGCCTTGTCACAGCCAAGTATAAACAGCCCTTGGCCAGAGCACTTTGGCTTCTAGGGTGCTGTTGGCTTTGGCTCCAGCAGCTCCGGTTCCTCTTCCCGGGCTCTCATTATGCAGCGTCACATGGCCGGGGCTGCACGTACACACTGAGTTTTGTCCGTGGTGACACATGCCAAAAGGGGCCTGGAAGTGAGGGCTGAGCTGCTGAGAAAACAGCATATCCTTTTGGAAACATGAGCACCTCTACATGGCCTGGGATCACAGGGTGGCGTGAGGTAGGGCTGGGGAAGAGAAGAGAGGAGGCCAGGCCCACAGGGGGCCTGTGCCCAGAGCTTCTGGCCACAAGGAGCTACAGCCCCATACTGCTTCTAAATAGAAAGGAGAGGTGCAAAGGGGATGGGAGATGGGGGGGAGGGGAATGCACCAAAAGATTCCTGGACTTAATTGCTAATAATTGTAGCTGCCTTTTATTGAGACCTTCCTCTATGCCAGACTTTCTGTTGAGCTCTTTACATACTCATTCTATCTTCACAAAAACCCTGAGGTTGGCACTGTTATTATCCCTGTTTTTCCGATGAAGACCCTGAGGGTTAAGTCATTTGCCCAAAGTCACAATGGCAGAGATCTGAGAACAGATCTTGTGAATGACAACAGCCATATTTGATTAAGTAATTATTAAGTACTCAGGCTTTTACGTTTTTAGATGGTTCACACAACTAACAGGCCTTCAGGAAAGGGTATTAGAGTGAATTTTAAATCTTTTGTCTCCCCACAGTCGTCTGAGTATTAAGCATCTAAATCCAGGCTGAGCTCCTCAGCTCCTGAAGAGTCACCCCAGTGTTTATCAAATGCCCACTGTGAGCCCTGCCAAGCACTCTTCATTTCCTGCAGGCTTGCCAAGGTTGTCAACAGACTAACCACATTCAAACTAGATAAATACAAGTAACCTGACTGGCTGATTTTCTTTATTTCATTTCCCATATAACGCCACATCAGTTTGGGCTGGTACTATTTCAGTGCTTTTTTTCCAGGCTGGGTTATAGTCTCCCACACCCCCAAACCACTTATTCTTCTGGAGGAAGGTAGGGTATTTTATTTTGTCACTGTCCATGGGTTTCCCCTCCACACCCAGCTCCACCCCATCCCTGTTCTGAGGATTATATTTCTAACTCATAGGGGAGGAGCAGAAAGAGATACAGAGAAAATAGCACGCTCCTTTGTTTGTCAAAAAAGAAGAATGCCAACTCATAACCACCTTCCTCAACATTAGTTTGGCCCTTTGTCACTCAGCCAAGGCAGGAAGAGGCAGTGGGAAATGGATTTTACATATAGTACATGTTAAGTGGCTTAGTTCATGGGTCTATGACCAAACGCTTCTATGGAGCTAGGACATAGAGCTCTAGACTACCAGGATTACAAATTTGTGGCCAAAACAGACATGGCTAGTCAATCACAGCACTCCTCTGAAGCAGGATGTGACCTCTCAAATGCCCCTCAAGAGAGTACTCTAGGCAGCCATTATCAATCAATCAGAGCATATAAGATAAAACCTATTGGGCTGTTGGAAAAGTCATCATACATTTTTGCAACGAAAAACAGAAAAAATACGTCATGACTTTTCCGACAACCCAATATTTTTAAATGTGAACCCGTCTGTGGGCTCCTTATGAGCAGGTGTCCTGCCTTACAAATGCATTTGTCCCCCCTCAAAGTAACCTAACACACACAGTATAATCTAGATAGCCTTCAATGTTTGGCGAATGCATAAATGAATGAAATAATGAATTAATGTAGTTATTTAGACAGATGTGACTGAAGTCCTCTTCTTTGCCCTTTCTTTGACTGAGATGGTGGAATCTTCTAGGTACCAAACTTGTGCTTAGTTCACATAGATCCTCTCAAGCTGATTTAGCTTTATAATTGTCTATGCTGATCCCAAAGCTGGGGAGCTTGTACCCCAGTGTCCTACAGAGCTGTTAGTGAAATATTCTTTCTATCTATTAATATATCTCCCCTCAATTGAAATATTCTCTAGTGGCGAGTGAGCTTTGGCCTTGATCAGTCTGCCAGGTTTCCTTCACAGACCTTAGGAGATGAAACAAAACTGAAGGCCTTCCCTAGATAGTCCAAGCTGCCTTCAAAGTTCCTAGTCACTTCTCTGTGTCCTGAAAGTACTCCCTTTGTATCCATATGACACAGACAACTGGCTTCCTGTCATTCGCGATCTCTTGGTCTTGTGTCAAACTCAGCTAGCTCAAGCTAGGCAGGCATCCCTCCACTTGCTTAGATTTCCACAGCAGCTGTCATCATCTGGTGGTTTTTAATGTTGTAGGTGTCAAGAGTGGGAGTGAGGATTCATTTTTGTGCTTCCAGAAATTCACTTCCTATCTGGTTCCAGCTAAAACTCTTCAGCCAAAGCAAGTTCTCAACCTCAATAAGGAAAACATTCAAAAAGCCCAGACTGATTATATCTTTCTAAAAGTTTAACTCCCTTAACTCCCATCATGGAAGAGCTGAGTCCTATTAGAGATTTGACCATTCTGGGCTGGAAGGCTCTGTAAAGCTTATTTAATGTAGCAAATGGCAAATTGTCAGTTACCTTTTGGGGATCATCTCAATTGGAAAGATGTGAAAAAATCAGTTCTTTTGTGGGTTTTCCACTTTTTGGTGAGGAACCTGCTTCAGAATTGAACAGCAGAGTTTTTAAATCCTGCTCCTTGAGTGAGAAGACACATGACAAACCCCGTTCTTTATATCCTGTACCCATAAAAAAAAAATCTGAACCAATTCCAGTAACTTTACTCATTTATCCTGGGATGTCAATTTACAACCCTTCTCTATGCAACACTCCAGGTAATCAGAGCTGGCAACTGAAATGAAAAAGATTTATCATAAAGATGGACCATGGATTCCACAGTAGAAATGAGTAAAATGTTATTATAGGTTGAATTGTGTCCCCCTCCGCCCAGATTCATACATTGAAATCCTACCTCTCGGAATGTGACCTTATCTGGAAATAGGGTTATTGCAAATGCAATTAGTTAAGATGAGATCATACAGTTAAGATGAGGTTATACTGAAATACATAACCTAATCCCATAAGACCAGCGTCCTCATAAAAAAGAGAAATTTGGCCAGAGATGCACCTAGGAGAACTCCATACGAACATGAAGACAGTACTATATAAGTCAAGGGAAGTCAAAGATCGCCAGAAAACCACCAAAAACTAGGGGAGAAGCACGGAACAGGCTATCACAGCCCAAAGAAGGTACCAACCTGCCAACACTTTGATCTCAGACTTCTAGCTTCCAGACTGCAAAACAATAAATTTCTGTTGTTTAGGCCACTTACTACTCTGTGGTACTTTGTTATGGCAGCCCTAGCAAACTAATACACAGATCAAAGAGAATCTTGCCTGTCGACCACAGATTATTTCTAGGAGGTTCAAAGAGACAGGCAATTTAAGACAGAAAGACAACATGGAAACCAGATAGACAACTTCTCTCCCCTCAGCAAAACAAAACAAAACATAAAACCATTTTATGAATAAAGAAACCAAAGCCCAGAGAAGTTGTGGGGCTTGACTAGATCACTGAGCCATCTGGTCAGAGCTGAGAGCTAAAGCTAGGTCTTTTGACTATCACTTCCCCATGCCTGATGCCCATGCACACTTTGTCATTTTCTTACATATATATCTCCTCTAATTTACCGTGACACCTCAAAAGTAGGGACAATAAGCCTGGAATCTGGTGTGGTGCCTCACATATAGCAAGCCCTCAATAATATTTGTTAATAATATTTAATGTTTCCAGGATCTTCCAGGCTTATCTTTTTGTTGACTCAAGAAATGGTGCTTTTCCAAAAGCAGTTTCCATGCTAGAGAGAGAATAGGAAGCAAGGCTCTCCATGTGTCAGGCTGTGGACAGCAACTCCCAATGGACGATGATCAGGCCCTGTCCACAGTCAGCCTGGGCCAAGCAGTCTTGTGCTGACAGCATGGTACTCAGAGTGGAGCAGCCAGTAAGAAAGGCTTGCCGGGCTCCCATGATTTGGGCCAACTTCCTGCAGCAACTACAGATTTATATGTCTATCCCCCTGAGGGTCTTATATGCTTCTTAGAGGCAGGGACCCTCTTATTTATCTCTGTACCCTCTCTGCTGCCCAGGACCCAGGGTTCAGCTCATATCTGGCAGATGTCCAATGAATGTGTGTTGGCTTGAACCAACCTAGCTAGTTGCCTAGCTGTTGAGCACAAGGAGAAGAAAATTTACAAGGTGTTATTTTGCTAAAGATATACCTCTGAGGGGAATCTCATGCCTTGCTATTTGTAACTCTTCCTTTCCAAAGCAGGAAGAGTGTTGAAAGAAATAATCATCAAAATGACACTTTTCAACACTTACAGTGTCTGCCCGAGTTTAGGGAACAAAGCTTCAGTTAGTCCAGTCTCTGGAAGAAAATCTCCCACAAGGCACACTTACGATATAAATTTTACATTGTGCTTGATTTTCCATAATAAACAAATGCTTGTAAAAGGTTAAGATGTCGAACACATTTTATACAGGTAGTGAGTTCTAAAGATCATTGCATTAAGCATATTAAACATATAAATAATATTAAGTATACTTATGAGGTGACTCCACAGTACTCACATCTTACTTTCACAATCAATTTTGCTAGTTTTATGGTTGAATGGGTTCTGAGAAATAAAGTACATTGAACTGATAGGAAATCAGGATTGGCTTACACAGACAGCATGTGTGACCATTGTTCAAGACCTAGTTAGATTGAGAGGAGGGAGTTGCTGCAGTATATTTGATCTGATATATAATAGTGGGGCTCAAGTACAAAATGCGAATGTGGCCAGGAAGTGGAGAAGCTCCCATTTCCACAGCCTGCCACCTCAAACCGCTGTGACCCCCAGGGGACACAACCTGCAGCACACACTGGATACATAGACGGGGCAGGTGAGAGGCCTCCACCACATGAAATGCACCATGGCACGGCCAGCCCAGGGCAGGGACAGTGCTGCCATGCACCTTCCCAAGATGCCCTGGGGTGCATGCCCCACCACGACTCTCCCTGCATCTGCACCCAGGTCTCCTTCGGGGAACAAGAAGTGGAATGAGGTCTCCTTGCCAACTGAAGAACGGGCAGGCACTCTGGGCAAAGGGTGGCAACAGTTATTGAAGACAAGAGATCAGGTGAGGTCCGGGACACCAGAGACTGGGAATGAGGGGCAGGACCACCAGTGAGTTGAGCTCTATTATCCCATCAGACTTCAGTGACATAAGACAAATTTGAAGATAAATCAAGAAATGCAAGACAGCAATGGCAGTGCGATAAGCCCCAAGCAAGGCCTGCTGAGCACGAGTCTTGGGTGACGTCCCTGGTGTCTTGGGCTCAGTTTTTCATATGGGCTTTAACACATGTGTTGGTCACATGTTGAGTGTATCATGCTCTGTTTAATGCCACATAAGAACTTAACTAAACTAGATAGTGAGGTCTCTGGAAGCCAGCAATCCTTTTATTCTTGTTTCTCCCAAAGTACTTAGAACAGTGCTTGTGACGCAAATGCACTAACAAACACCACATAAATCACATACGTCACAAACAGAGATGCTTAGAGATAAAACGTTCTGTTGCACATATGTGGAGTTGAATTACAGTTTTATTTATTTTATTATTTGTTAAACCTTTAATCCCTTCACCTTTTTTACCCAGTCTCCCATCCCCCCTCCCATCTGGCAACCATCAGTGCGTTCTCTGGATCTATGACACTATTTCTGTTTTGTTGGTTCATTTTGTTCTATAGATTCCACATATAAGTGAGATCATATGGTGTTTAACTTTCTCTGCCTGATTTATTTCACTTAGCATTATACCCTCTAATCTCATTCATACTGTCTCAAATGGTAAGATTTCATTCTTTTTTATGGCCAAGTAACATTCCATTGTAAGTATGCATCACATCTTCTGTATCCAACTGTGTATTGATGGGCACTTGGGTTGTTTCCATATCTTGGCTATTGTAAATAACATGGCAATGAACATGGGTGTGCATATATTTTTTCGAATTAGTGTTTTGGATTTCTTTGGATAAATACCCAGGAGTGGAATTGTTGGGTCATAAGATAGGTTTTTTTCTTTTCATTTTTTGAGGAATCTTCACGCTGTTTTCCACAGCAGCTGCACCAATTTGCAATCCCACCAACAGCGCACAAGGGTTCCCTTTTCTCTACCTCCTCACATCCGTAGCAACTTAGACTTTATTCCTGATCAAAGAGTTCCAGGCAGCATTTGAGGCAGAAAGGGGAGAAGGGGTAATTTCAAGGCCCAATGTGGGAAAAGGGAGTGAGGAGGGAGGTTTCTGAGAAAGATGTTGTTTGCTGGCTCAGAGCCTCAGCTCACATCACTGATACATATGCATCATAAAGCAATTTTGACTCTTCAGGGAGAATTATGTAATGATGTGCCCTTGGAAACTGCGAGAAAAATGAAGACATGCCTTACATGTTGTGGTTAAAAGCTGGGAACCACAACCTCTCAGCTCCTTAGTATTGACTTCTTAATAACCAAATCCCTTCCTGACTCTCTGCCTCATTGCCCGGAAGATGGAGCAGGAGGTAAGGCCCTTCCACCCTGTAAGTTTCAAATGCCTATTGGGGTGATTCACTGGCTCCCTGCTGTTTGAAAGCTTCATGCCAGATGGCTGCTGGGAGAAGTCACGAAACCAGTGGATGGAAATAGCCCTGCCCGCTGGGAGAAAGAGGATCTTGGAGCCCTCTCTTCTCATCCTTTAACAAATACCGATGAAGCATTTTTGCACCTCTGCCAGTTGCTATAGAGACTGTGTGGGGAACACATGTAAATATTCGCGTGTGTGAGACAGGCTAAAGTCCTCCAGTGCAGTGTGGTTCCTCTTCTTGAATTTCTCTTTCTGTCCAAGAGCTGCAGTTTGCAGCTACATCAGTAAGCCCTGTGGTTTCAGGCCTCGAACTTGTGCAGCTCATTTTTTAAGGAACTCATCTACCAGGAGGGACTAGGAAACACCCTACATGTAGGGTCATGAGACCCAGTTTGAAATGCTTTTCTGCTACTTTTTTGATTAGCAGAATCTTACTCCACTTCTATCTTCTCCTGTGTAAAAGGGGGAACACCAAATTGTCTTCTTGTGGAGAGGAGAATGAGAATGGACACAACAAGCTTCATAAAGATGAAAGCACTAGGTGTGTTTAGTAGCATTATTACATAATCACTGCATATTCCCGAAGGCTCCTAAAATGTGGTCAAATTTAGACACTGGCATGTAGCCACGGGGCTGGCTCATCATCAGAGTTAGCAGTTAGACAGCACTGTTCCCTTTCAAGATTTGATGGCTGTCTCCAAGCCACCATCACTTTGTTCTGCTAAAGGCTGGCAAGCTCAGAGGCATCTCAGGCCCTGGGACTTCCTCCTGGCCCCTTTCCTTCCAATTTCCTGGGGCCTTCATGGTGATGAAGGGCCCCATCTCACAACTGGACATCCACAAGAAAACAGAATAGCTCAGCCACCAATCTTTTCTGACCTTTGAAAACCCCAGCTGTCTTCTAACAACACAAATGCACAGCCAAAGCTTAGAGAAGCCCTCAGATCCAGCATCAAGCAGTACCTCCTCAATGAAGCACTGAGGACCAGACAGTACATGTGGACAAGCCTTGGTTTGAACTCCAGTCCCTCAAATTCCAGCTTTTTTTGTGGGGCTTCTCTTGGGCTGTGGGAGGAGGGGCAGAGCCAAGGTGTAGGGTGCAGTCTCAGTGACTGGTTGGCTGCTGCCACCCACACTCTGGAGAACTGAAAGCAGTTCATCAGAAAGTTCCTGTATACCTCCTTGGTAACCCGACATGGTGCTCTGGTGACAAGAGAAAACCGCAAAAAGAATCAGTGAGCTGTGAGGAGCTGGATCTGCTTGTTCCTGCTCCTTCCACCATACCTGCTCTCCATTCCACACAGTTCTAGATTTGTGGTTTATCATTCAATGAAACATACCAGCAACTCCAAATTCTACACCTCCTCCCTCCAGAAGAAGCAGCCTAGCCCACATGTTTCTTGTGTTACGCACCCAGTCAACGAGGGGATACTGGAAACCTGAGCCTGCAAACTCCAAACTATCCCAGCCCATGCACTACAATCTGCTGAAGTGCAGAAGTCACCAGACAGGAATGTGACAACAGTGAGAGCAAGGGCGGAGGGAAGATGGATGGGGAGCTGGGAGGAAAGAGAGTCCAGCCAGGTCAAGAAGTCTCCCGATTCTCTTCCCTTGACACTCCACACCCCAAATCTTCCATTTGGAAGGAAAAAAATAAATGCACATATATCAGAATTTCCATGAAGTTGAGAAGGAAGGTCTAATAGTATCTTGACACTTGTTATTGTTGTTGACTTCTGTTTGCTTTGCCAGGAAAGGAAGCAGAATTAAAAGGGAAGCATGAGAGAGGGAAGATGTGACACTGACAAGAACAAGTAGAAGCAAGCCGAGAATTCATTCATTCAATGAGTAAATACTGTGTGAGCAGCCACTACATGCCAGGCTCTGTTTTAGATGCTGGAGATACAGCAGTAGACAGAATAGAAATTCTGACCTCATGGAGCTTTTATTCAAGTGAGAGAGGCAGGAAATAAAAATAACAAATTCACTTTTAAAAATGACAAAATTACAACAAATTATTATGAATAAGTAAAATATATTGTGCACACACACACATATACATAAAGCAGAAAGGAAGATAGGGGGTATGGAAGGGATCTGCAAGGTACGATGAGATAACCAGGGAGTCTTCACTATGAGAGCAGCATCTGAATCCAGTCCTGGCAGATGAAGATGGCAGCCGTGCTGGTATCTAGGGAAAGAACACTCTGAGCCTGGTTAGGAGACCACTGTGGCCAATGCAGTGAGTGAGGGCAGAGGAGAGAGGGTGACGCGGCAGTGGGGAGTGTGAGGTCAGGCAAGATCTCGAGGGTTTCGGCTTTTCCTCTGTGTTAAATGAGACATTGGAGGGTCTTAAACAGAGAAGTGGCCTGATGTAACTTCTAAGGATCATTGCGGCTACTTCATGGAGCATAGTTTGGAGGTGGTGGGGGCCTGCTGATACCCAACATGTGACGTCTGCTCTCACTTCGTTAAAAAGAGGAACTAGAAAGTGTTAGGGAGGTTAGAGACAAGAGCTCCACCAAAACTTTCTCTTACAGGATCAGAAGAGCTGAGAGAAACTGGAAATGGGATCCTGTGGGTGTGATTCAGTGTTAATTAATGGTGTTCCCGCACAACCTAGAATCATCTCGGCTATCACCAGTGGTTTATCTCCCACCACTTGGAAAATGTGGTCTACAGAGAAACATATACCATCCATGGAGGCTATAATTTATCCAGCCCATAGAGGTTCTCTGCAGGAAACTGCTATTCAGACATGACTTAAAAGACACTAAGCTTGACCCTCCTTAACCCTACAGCTTGGACAAAAATTCCAAATGTAAGATGTTTTATGTATGTCTAGTGGAGTCACTAATTGATTTACACACTCTCAAACATGCAAAATTACTCAGCTTCTTTGTTTTCCATCACATCTTCCTTGCAAGTCCCAAACCTATGGAGTATGGAGGAAAAGACTGGCCTTGCACAACCAGTTGGCTTATCATGCCCTCTCCCAGGATCCCCTGGTCTCCCAACATTACATCTGGGTCTCACTTGGTGGTGGCACTGTTACCATGTAGCTATGAGAGTGGGAATCAGCAAGACCTCTGGCCTTGAGAGGCTCCTCTGCTGGGACACTATGATAGTGTCCCTGGAGGAGCTCCTGGTCTAGTTTGTCCATTGGCCTTCAATGGCCAATGGCATCCATGGCCATGGGACACTGACATTGTCATTACCTTTAGAAATCAAGCTCCTTGATCTCACTGGCCTCCACTCCCCAACCTCAGGCCTCAACATTTCTGGTGGTCCCCCTTAAACCTCCCTGATCTTCACCATGGCCCATGGGAATATAAAAATACATTACACAACAGCAGTTCGATGCCCAGCCCAAGCTGAGCTGCCACTAAGCTGCCAACAGGTGGCAGGATGGCTCAGCTAAAAAAAAAGAAAATACATTACATTGCAGTCTGCCATGGTCCCTCTATCTGCAAATGCTATACTGTCCCACTGAAGTCATGTCAGACATCGTGCCAAGACAAAAGTGGGGCTTCTTCAGGTTGCTTTCACCCTCCTCCAGACTATGTGTGGGAAAGTGGGTCCTTTGCTCCAATATTCTTAGTCTCCCCACACCTTTCTGATCACTTCTGTAGTTCCCTCCCAACAAGGTTTGGCTCCAAGAAAGAGGTAAGGCAAGACCCTGATATGTGAAGGTCTAACTCTGCCTGCCTCCACCTCTCTTCTTATTTTTGTACTCTCCAGGACAGGAAGGAGTATGCCCTTGTCCCCCTTCTTTTCTGGTAAGAAAGTATCCCTGAAAATATTTCTTTCCTTGCTAAAATAGCACCTGTCCTCCTTACTTATCTGGCTATATGATGGTTGTGTCAAGTGTGACCTCAGAGAAGCAGACACAGAGACAGAATTAAGAATGTGAAAGGTTTATTGGGGAGTAATACTTGTAAAAAGAAAGCAGGATCAGACAGGACTTCAGACCACAACACAGATCTGAGTAAGTTTTGGTCAACCCAATGGGGAATTCCAGAACAAAGGTTGCTCATTAGAGGACTACTAGGTTGAAAAGAAATGGCCGACCCTAGCACCCACTCTGTGCTCAGCCATTGGCTGGGGGGTTGCCCCAGGAAGAGCATGGCCTCAGCTCTAGGGGTGAGATGGATTCTAAGGCATTAACAACTAGAGGCTGTAAGCTAATTACACTTTTTACAGCTGAACAGCAAGTTCTGTCTTGAAGGGAGACCAAATGGGCACCTCCAATATTGCCACAATGATGGGAAGGTTGCTAAAGAAATGATTGATGGGGAGACAAAATGAAAATCATACCAGTTTAATATTTTTTACGTATTTCATGTATTACCCAAACTCTTGAAATTATCACTGAGCAAAATATTAGCCCACATCCTCTTCACTGCAGGTGAGGTTTATGCATTGTGACCACAGCAGAGAGCAAGCCACATGGATTTGATTTCTCTTGAACCCTTCCTACAATGCTGGCAAAATGCCTTAAAACCATGAGCATGGCCTTTGCAGAGCCTTCTGCTTTTTATCCAAGGCTTTCTGTAAATCCCCCAAATATTCATTTTAGTTCAGCATTTGGAACCAGCAAGTGCTGGACAGTTAATCTAAACCCAAGTGTTTTACCAAGACAACCTGTGTGCTGCCAGGGAAACTTCAGTGGTTAGTCGATAGCAAACTAATGGTGGTAGATGGCTAGAAATCTCCAGCGGAGAAACTTCCTGTGAGTCAGAAGCCAATCATTCAACTGTCTCTTCACCAGGTTTCCTTCCTGTGAGTCACTTTAAGAAGGTTGACTTCTTCTTTCTCAATTTTCAGCCCTTTTCTGGTTTAATCAAAGGCAGTGGAAGCCATATTGCAATTTTTTTAAAATTAAAGTTTATTGGGGTGACAATTGTTGGAAGTGTCGATAGATGAGCTTATTGCTCTCTTCTGGACATCCCTTGGAGAGAAAGTGGTAGAGATGAGATGAAAGGAAGTAAAAAAGGAACCTATCTATATGTGGAGGGAGGGAGAAGCGAGAAAGACTGAAGGAAAAATCAAAGGACTAGAAATTTCTTGCTGTCCCAAGAGTCAAAACATTGCTCAGTTTAGTCATAATTTATCACAAAGGCAGCCAGTTTCTGGGGCCAGACCAAATGCAAGACTCCAGTTAATTTTGAATTTCAAATAATAAACAATTTTTTAGTATAAATATGTCCAATGCAATATTTCAGACATAGTATATTAATTTTTTTGCCTTATTTATCTGAAATTCAAATTGAATTTGGTGTCCTGTATTTTTTATTTACTAAATCTCCCAGTCCTACCCAAGAGACATTTCAATCTCATCACCTTGGGTTGATGACGGTGATAAGCTATCATATTGAAGAAGAAATGGAGAGAATGGCATCCTCCTCCTACTTTCTGTCAGAAAGATCCAGGTTATTTGGACATGATAGTTCCTTCCTTTAGGTGCAACCTCTGCCTTCTCAGATCTGCTGAACACTGAGTGCTTCAAATTGACCACTGGTTCAAACCTACCAGAAGGTCACTGAAATTGGACTTGAAATTGGTATCTTCCATGACTAAGGTAAACTTATATCCCACAAGCCCACTGAGACTCATTCTTACCTTAAGCCCCACCATGTTAGTCCTGACAATAGAACTGAGCATTTGCCTTGGTTTCTGTCTATCCCTGAGGTCCTGAACTCTAGAACTGAGCTTTCGCCTTGGTTTCTGCCTATCCCTGAGGTCCTAAACTCTAGAACTGAGCATTTGCCTTGGTTTCTGCCTATCCCTGAGGTCCTGAACTCTAGAACTGAGCTTTTGCCTTGGTTTCTGCCTATCCCTGAGGTCCTGAACTCTAGAACTGAGCTTTTGCCTTGGTTTCTGCCTATCCCTGAGGTCCTGAACTCTAGATCATTCAGTTGTGGCTTTGACATTCTGCCTAGGCCTTACCATTTTCCTCTTTTCAGAGGTTCCCCACAGCCCATGCCTAGGGTGTGTCTTCAAATCAAACACATCACTTGGAACCACACTACTGTTCTTGTAGAACAGGGGTTGCCAAACATTTTCTGTAAAGGGCCACATAAAAAAAATATTTTGGCTTTGTAAATCTCATAGTCTCAGTCACAGCTATTCAATTCTGCTATGGTGGCATGAATTGACGTGTGTTCCAATAAAAGCTAATTTACAAAAATGGTCATGGGTTGGCTTTGGCTGACCCTTAATTTGCTGACCCCTGTTCTAAAACATTCTGTGATCTTGCTCTTCTTGCCCAGAAGATTCCACTTAGATCTAGATGCTGGCTTATTAGCTCATGGAAGCCACATCTTTTCTACTTGACGTTGATGTTGATGGTTGTTCCATGCTCCCACACAATCTTGGGCCTGGCAGTTCCCAGCTTTCTTCTTGCCTTCTACCAGCCTCTGAAGTCCTAGTATGTCTAGAGGTCCTAGTATATTACACTCAAGTGATCCAACTTCGTTCTCCTTTTGTTTCCACACTACAACCAGGATCCATCCCCTTTCTTTCCATGAACACTACCTTAATTTAAGATTTTGGGCTGGTTCTGTCTCCTCTTTGAAGTTCTTCCTGAGGAATCTTTACTTGCCTATCACTGCTGCATAAGTCAATGAGACTACCCACCAGGGCTAGGCCTTGTTTGTCTTATAAAGACCATGGATTTAGGAAAAAACTCATCTCTCTTTGATGATTAAAAAACCCTGGCAGAACCAGGAAAAGGCAGCCAGTACATGGCTGCAGGGCTACACATATAGGGCTTAAACATGAAGAAAAATATCAATTGTATTCATGCTGCTAGTAAAAGTAATAACATGACCTTAGAACGATTTATTATGGTGTGAAACTGCAAAGCAGATTTCACAAGCAGCTGAATACATGTGTAAATAAGTCCATTTATTCACCAGGGCAGGACGTTGGGACCTAACAAATGAATTTCAAAAGTAAAGTTTTAAATAAGAAAAAGTCAACAATTTTCAAAGAGCTCCACACAAACCTTTTTAAATAATGATGATTGACACCAGGTGCCGCTCTGGGTCACTTTAACCACCTTGCACTAGATGTCCTTTTTCTGTGTGGGGTAGGTATTTCTCTCAAAAGTTGAGTGCAATTGAAGGTTCTATAAGCCAAATCCTATTTTAAATAGAGCTCACTGTTTAACGTTGAAGCCTTCCTTCCCTCATCAAAACAATTGTTTTCTATTCATTTTCTTTCATTGTAACAAATTTCCAATAGCTATGATATCCCCAAATTGAAACTTTCTACCTTTGCTTAGAAAGAATGCTTTTTGAATCATCTGAACTCTTTCACACCAGTCAACTATTTGTAGTTTAATTGTGTTGGAAGGGATACATACACTTGCCGTTAATCTAATATCAAGTCAGGTTGAGATGAGGTCTTTGAAGAGCCCTTCATCACATTTAGGACTCTGACCAAGTGAGGCCAGATATGGGGAGACTTGAGAAAGGCACCGGAATTTACTGTGTAAAATATGATTGCTTACTTCCCATCCACCAGGTAGAAACTTGTAAGTTACCAAAGAGTAGGAAAATGGCCACATGTCTAGGTTGCCACAGAAGAGGACTGATGGCCCTGGGTCTTATTAAGAGGAACTTAGAAGTCACATTGCTTTCTTTGGACCTCCAAATCATCATCCCTCTCAAGGAGATGCCATTATCCACATTCCCTCCAAACAACTGCCCATGACCCACTATTTCCTCCAAATAGTGAGTTTTGGGACATTTTCTCAGGGACAATGTCGCAAAGACCTCCCCAGACATTACACAAAATTGTGAAATAGGAGGCGGGCAAACAGAGAACAGCTGTTGGATGGACAACCAATAGTGTCTATTGCTGAGGCAACTGGGTTGTTCCTTTGGTTTATTTCTCTCATAGAGGCAAAGCCAAATCATAGAGGCAAGGCTTTTTAGGAAATACAGTCTACCTTCATGAGATCATGGATATTGCTGATATTCTAGCTCAGGGGCAAGCAATTCCATTTTTAAACCCTGCTGTGACTTTCCAAAAGACGCTTCCTAAGTTCCATGTAAAAGAAAGTCATCAAAAATGCAACGTGCATTTATTTCTATGTTTAGCATGCAATTCATCAAACCTCACTCTCTGGGCTAGCAGCCCACAGATATCTCATAGTACTTACTAAAATATGTAATGATTTAATGTATTTGTTCGTTTGTTCCTTTGCCTCTCCCATTACTTTTACTATAATTTTCATCTGCCTTGTTCTCCATTCTTTCTGGAAGCACACAGCACCATGCCTGGGACATAGCAGTCATTCCATAAGAAAATATTGAGCTGGGCCAGCTGAGTGGCGTGGTGGTTGGGCGTTGGCTTGGGAAGCCAGCGGCTCTGGTTTGGGTCCCACATATGAGGGCCAGTGACACTGCCCTCAAAAAAAAAAAAAAAATTAAAATAAAATAAAAAAATTAAAAAAAAGAAGATATTGAGCAAATAAATGAAAAGCATGGATGTGTAAACTATGAGACTATCAATATCTTTACCAAATTTTTGTCAAGCACAAAAGATTCTTTTCAATGCTTACCTGGCACACAGTGGGAAACACCAAGGTAAGGTGGGCCAAGAGAGTCACCTTTCCATTTATCTCCATCAGTGTTTGCAAGTGGAGTTTGGCTATACCAAAAACAGTTGCTGTCTTACCAGCTACAAGAAACAGAGAGTAAATTGTAATTTATTTTTGTGTTCTAGAACTCTGGTTGAAGGTAAAAGAATCTGTCTTTCCAACTCTTTAGGGATCTCACCCTCCCCAATTTTGATTGCTGTGTGCTGAGTCCCCAGAGCTGACTCAGAGGGAGTCCTGTCCTAAAACAGGCGGGTGCCATTTGCATAAATGTCACCCCCACTTTCAGGTTGTGGGCTCCTTGGACCACTTTCCCTCTTAGGTGGAAAAGCAAAGAGTAGAGAATCTAATGACTGTGAGAGGAGGAGAGAATGGGAGGTCTACAGACAGGCACCAGACAGCTGAGACTTTGAGGACCATGGAATAGCTATGTCTGTCCTCTGTTTTTTTTTATCACAAAGGGGAGAAGTGGCAGTAGAAAAAAAAGGATCAAGCTGAGAGTGGGAGGAAGTGGGTAGGAAAACCAAGTTTATGTTAGAACCTTTCGAGAGAATGACTGCTAAGGTGGGCAAATGATGGAGTCTCTGGAAAGTGAGATGGGCTACTGGAAAGTTTAGGTCAATAAACACCATCTCTGCTGCCATTGTTTCTCCAGCTTCCTTCCTCTCGCGGGTGCTTTTCTTGGCAGGCACTCCCTCGGACAAGTCCTAGGGAGCTGAGTGGTGACAGTAAAGCTGAGGAAAAAAGAAAACTGGGAGGCATTTCAAGAGCTTCTACCCCCACGTGTTTCTTCATTTCCCTTGTAATCTAGTTTTAGAAATAAAGAATAACTGCAGAAAGACATTCCAACTGCAGTCTTCAGTGGCCTGCCTACCCCGCCAAGCCTTCTCTTTGCTCAAACCTTAAAATCCTGTATGGTTTTTATGGACTTTCTAGCAGGGGCCCTGCTCACATCATGATTCATTATAAAGGGAATGGAAAATGTTAGGAGAGATTTTCAGCTAAGGGGCAAAATGTGTAGGACAGCTCCTATGCAAGCCCCTGCTCTTCACCCAGCCCTCAGTCTCTGGCTCAATGTGAACCGGTGCCCTGCTCACCCAGGGACCCAGCACCCTTCTGGAAGAGCAGAATGCCCTGGGCTGGATGAGCAGACAGGCAAAAAGAACACCAGAGGAGAGAGCCACGGGTGCTTGGCAAACCAGTACTGGAATGGAGCAGCTTACCCTCCAGGTTGCTAGTTCAACTTCCAGCTGAGTTGAGGACAGGGAGAGGAGGGGTATGCACTGAAGACATTTGCTTATTTCCCTCACAGGATGGTTGGTCTCTACGGAGGTCCCGTTTCCAGGACATGATGTTGCCCCATTTATTCTCACACCTGTAACAAATCAGTCATCTGGTACAAGGCGAAACAGGGCCAATTCTTCCAGCATGAGGATATATTTCTGTTCTGTGGCGGAAACAGGATTTAGGGCAGGGCTGATCTCAGAGGGCCATTCCTTGGATGACATCTCTTTTCTGTCTATATCCTCTCCCTCGGTGATCTCATCCAATCTCATAGCTTTAACCAACACCCAAATTTACATCTTCCATCCCAACTTCTCCATTGAGCTCCAACCTCATTATCACCAGCGGCCTCCTTATAAACTCCGCTTGGCTGCCTACTAGACACAGACTAAACATGTGCAAACAGTATTTCCCAATCTTCCACCTCACCTGTTCCTCCCACATGTCAGTTGACAAGAACTCCGTTCTTCCAGTTACTCAGGCCAAGAACCTTGACTCCTCTCTTTATCTCACAACTCACCTCCAAACAGTAAGCCCTGTTTGTCTCTACCATAAAATCAATCTAGTTCTCACCATCTTCACTGCTGGTCCAAGGCACATGGTCTCTCGGCTGTATCACCATAATGACTTCCTAACCAGGCTCCTTCCTTTGGCTTTTACCCTTTTTCTGTCTATTCCCTTCCAGCAGCCTGATGACTCTTAAAAGTTAAGTCAGATCATCCTTCTTTGCACTCAAAACGCTCCAGTGGCTCCCATCTTCCTCGGAGGAAAAGCCAGAGCCCTTACAAAGCCCTAACGGTGCCTGACTCTGATTTCTGCTCTTGTCTTTCTTTGTTCATTCCCCTCCTGCTGCGCTGGCCTCCTGGCTCTCCCTCAGACACAGACGCTGCTCCCAATTCAGGCTCCCTTGGCATGGAGCACTCTTCTCCCAGACTCCCACAGGGCCACCCCTCTTCTCCAGGTCTCTCACCTCTGACCACTCTCCACATTACAGCAAAACCTGACCCCTGGCACCTGCCACCCCATGCCCTCAGCCTTGTTTTTTTCTCTCCATTGCATTTGCTGGTCTGCTTGTATATTTTTGATCTCCACCAGAGTTCAAGTTCCACGAGAACAGGATCTTGTCCTTTGTTCACTGCTGTAATTGCAGTGCCTAGAATGACACCTGAGGTATTAAGTAGGTGCTTAATAAATATTTATCAAGTGAATGAATGCATTTATTTCGGATCCACTTTCACCTCTGATCACAGGATGGCTATTGTTCTTAAACTGAGCATTTCAGTTTTCTTAACCATAAAGGGAGGGGAGAGAGGGTGAGGTTTCATGGTTTTATTTGAGGGTAGAGTTTTTTTAATGACCTTACAAGGAAGACATTTAAAAAAGAAAATCTGTGAAAATCCATTACATTTTTTTCCTTTGTGACGGACTTATTTGGTGAGAACAACAAGTTCACGTGCAGTGGGGAACTTGGATGGGGTTGGTGGTGTCAGAAACAAAGTGGGGAGAAACATTTTATCATTTATTAAAATGAGGCTCACCCTTCCCAACTCATTTCCTTAGATAAACCTATTTTTTTTTCAGTACAGCATACCTACAGAAAAGTGCACAAACCTTAAGCAAATTATTGATGAATTATTGCAAAAAAACCACCCATGTACCCACCACCCAGCACAAGAAACAGAAGAGTACCAACACCCAGAATCCACCTCATGCCTCTTCCCACTGTTACCTCTTTCTTGCTCCTTAAAGAGACCACTATCCTGAGTTACAATACCATAGATTACATTTTCTTGGTTTAGAACTTTAGATAAATGGGATCAGACAATATGTGTTCTCTTGTAGCTAGCTTTTCTCATTTGCCATTATGTTTGTGAGATTCATCAGTGTCATGTGTAGTAGTGGTTAACTTATTTCACAAGTACAGAGCTCTATTCTATGAATATACCACAGTGTATTTATCTTGATGGATGTTTGGGTTGTTTCTATCTCGAAGCTATTATGAATAATGCTGCAACAGACATTTTTTGTGCATGTCAGATATATACCCAGAAATGGATTTGACAGATTTTTTTTTTTTGATGTGACTGTCACAGTCTTTTATATTTGAAATTCAATAAGGAAACAACTGTGTTCCAAAACAGCTAAATAAGCAGGTCCAAAAAGGGAAGGTATGTTTTTAACGGCCACACTCACTCCGAAGCCCATCCATCTCCTTTAGCATCCCAAAGATAAAGCACATGTTTTGCTTAGCTATGTAATGAAGTGGCAAACACGCTGCACCACTGACATCACAGGATAGTTGCCTATAACACTAGACTTCGGACGCTGAACCCCAGCTTCACTTTCATAAATCGTCATCCTCATCTGGATGTGAGCGGGTCTGTGCAGCCTGAGGTCATGCTCATACTGTGCTGCCAAAGCGGGGTCCATGACAACCTCCAGCGGGGCCAGGGAAGGCATGGCAATGAACTCCAAGCTAGGATCTCCAATGAGGAAGGGCTTTTCAAAGTTGTAGTTAGGTTAGGCAGAGATGTCATAGTCCTGAAGATTCTTTTATCAGTGGGAGGCAATTGATTTTTCCTTCGCTTTTCTTCCTTCCTATCTACTTGGTTGCCACACAGCACAATGGGGATGTTTCCACATACCCATACCAGATCTCTATGCCAGTTAGGCATGTTTTTGTAAGTAGCTCTTGAAGTTACATGAAACATGATAGTGGCACACTGGGCTTGGATGTAACAGCCATTTCTCAGTCCACCAAATTTCTCCTGACCAGCTGTATCCCAGACTTAATAGGTCCCCTGTTGGTATGGGACATGAAGGGGTGGACCTCCACACCCAGGGTAGCTACATACTTCTCAAATTCACTAGTCAGATGATGTTTCACAAATGTAGTTTTTCCAGTACCACTATCACCAACCAATATAATATTGAACTGAACTTGGGGTTCTTCTTGGGCAGCCATAGTGATGTTACTTCCAGAAGAGTATCCGGGCCCATCTTGAATTTGACAGGTTTTGTACACACTGTTTAGGTTTTGTAGATATGCCAAACTTTATCCCAACTGGCTGTATCACTTTAGATTCCCACCAGCAGTGTATGTGTTCCAGTTGCTGTACATCCTTACCAATGCTTGGGATTATTCGCCGTTTAAATTATTTTTGGATATCACATTATGATTTTCAATTGTATTTCCCTGATGACTAGTTGAGCACCTTTTCATGTGTTCATTTGTCATTCTATTTTTGTGAGGGCCTGTTCAGGTCTTTGGCCCATTTATTTTCAATTGAGTGGTCTTTTGGAAGAGCACTTTATATACTCTGAATTTGGCCTTTTATCAGCTATATGTGCTGTGAATATCATTTCTCATTCTGTAACTTTTTTTTTTTACTTTCTTAATGGTATCTTTTGATGAATTAACATTTGTAACTTTAATAAAATTCAATATGTAGATTCTTCTTTTTTATGATTAGTGCTTTTTGTGTCCTATTTAAGAGTATTTGCCTAGGACAACATGAAAAAGCTATTTTCCTATATTATTTCCTAGAAGCTTTCATCTACAATCTACAGACCACACAGGAATGATTGTTCTCCTATGATATGAGGCAGAAGTTGAGCTTTATTCTTATTTTGCCATTTGGATATCCATGTGGTGCAGCACCATTTATTGATAAGATTCTTCTTTCCTCACTGCTCCCAAGTGCCATCCTTTTCATAAATCCAGTGCATATATATGCATGGATCTGTTTCTAGACTCTCTACTCTGTTCCACCAGTTTGTCTATTGTTGTGTCAAGGACAGACTGTCTTCATTGCTGTCACTTTATAATTTATCTTGATATGTGATTAAGTCCTCCAACTTTGCTCTTCTTTGAGGTGGTTTTGGCTATTCTCAGTTCTTTGCACCCCTACCTTACTTTTATATGGAATAAGAAGCACCTTTAAAAGTCAAATGTCTTCCCATTTTGGTGGACCCTCACATCATCTAAGCCACCAGGTCTGAGCTAACATCATAAGGTCTATAGCCACATTTCATTCCACAAGTAGCCTCTGGTGTGGTCTTCACTGTCACACCAGGCACTGCCTGGTCCCTCCCCACTTCTTCCTCCTTTATCTCCAAACGGTACTCTCTTGTGTGTGCAGTAGATCATGTCTGCTCCTAATATGAACTCTATTTCTTCTAGTAATAAATAAAAATGTGCTGTGTTCTTAGTATTATGTCAAGCACTGTGCTAAGTGCTTTGCATGCATTATCTTATTTAATCCTTCTTACCACACTTGGAATTAGGTTTCCTCTTACTGCCCTTCTTAGGATTTACACCATTTTCTCAAAGACCCTACTTTCCCCATTCGCTGTTCCTTCTCTGTCAGCTTCAGTATCTCCATAGAACATAACTTTTCTGAGTCAGAAGGGATTTGAGAGATATTTGATTTGACAAATGAGGAAATTAATACTCAGAGAGGGAACTGATGTACTTAGGGCCTCCTCAGCTGGTTAGTGGCAGAAAAAGGATTAGAACTTATTCTAATTGACTCCTAGACAGTCACTTCTACACACATTTCCCAGTTGCAGCACCCAGCCAACAGACTTCTCTGCTGCTACCCAATTTCCTCCCTAATTCCACTGAAATTTCTTTAAAGACTTTTCTATGATGTTAGCTATTTCCACTTCCTCATCCCCCACTCCAGTCCCACCTTGTGAAACTGCTCTCACAAGGCCACCTTGCAACTTCCATGCTGTCAGACCTAACAGTCTCCCCTCCCTCCTATATTACTAGCCCTCTCAGCTATCTTTTACCCACTGATTATTCCCATCTTTCTTGTGACACTCTCCCCTTCTTTTGCGTGTATCACTACACTGCCTCAGATTTTCTTCTACGTCACTGACTATTCTTTCTCAATTCCCCTCAGCTGGAGCCACACCCCTCGGCCTAAACATTATATTTTAGAGTGTTCCGGATTTCCTCCTTGACCCATATTTCTCTCTCTCGCTCTCTGACTGCATTAGTCTCATGACCCTAAAAAGGACATATCTTATGATGTTTCCCAAATTAGTAGTTCCAATCCTGACTCTTCTCTTGAGTTCTAGACTTCAACTTCTTGCTTGCCTTCTCTGTTTGGATGTTGTCTTAATTGGGTCCCTTATAAAACGGAGCCTACAGCAAGGATTACGATACTAACAGTTTAATTGGGAGGTGCAAGCACAAGATATTGGGTGTAGCAGAAAAAGGGAAAGGAGGCAAAAGAAGGTGTGATAGAATGTGATGAGCTGCATTTTCATCCTGGTTTCCACCTTACAGAGAGCTGCCAGGAATCCCAGAAGGTCACTCAGAAGTGGTGTCCACTCAGTAGATGGAACTTCCCTGGAAGAGCTGACTTGAAGATATTGGACCATAGAGTAGTCCATAGGAGAAGGGAAAATAAAGGCTTCATCTGTCTGGCTCCTGCTTAGCTCCCATTCACTTTTGTTTAAGGTTCAGCCTCAGGTTGCTAACTCTCCACTTCTGATACGCTATCTGAACCCTTGTTGGCGCATAGGAAGCCACCTTGCAGTGTGGTATTCCATTTATGTCTGAACATGGAGGAGTGACTCAGAGCTGATGGAACACTGACCAGGGGAGAGAGATAAAGAATGAACCTGTGTAATGTTTGTGGCCCAATGTAGGTGTCTATTAGACATATTAAAATGAACATGACTAAACAGGGCTCTTGATTTCTTTCTCCCAACCAAACTAATTCCCTCCTCCCCCACAGTCTTTCTCATCTCAGAAAATGGCACCATTGTCTTCATTACCAAACCTTAGTCAAGGAAACCATCACCTGGGTCACAGGCCACTGAAATGGCCTGTGAACTGGTCTCACTCCCATTCTCACTTCCTTTCAATGTATTCTCCCCACCACAAGTGTAACCTTTTTAATGGTAATGCAGCAACGCTCTTCTCCATAGCTCTGGGGTTCTGTTCTACGATGTCATTTAGCTCTCAGACCAAATCACCCACAAAGAAAGACTTTCCCTGTCTCCTCTACTGAAAGAGGCTCGCCTCCATTAACACTGTCTATATTACCCGGTTTTATTGCATCCTTAGTACTTACCACTCTGAAATTATCTCATTGCGTATATGTTACATATTGTCCATCTCCACTGTAATGTAACCTCCATTCATGTACAGTCAAAGTCTGTTATCTGTCTTCCTGTACCCACAGCACCTACTACAGTCCTGGGTATATAGGTGGTCACCTCAAATGTTTGTTAAATGAATACATGACAGAATGAACAGTAGATGAACTGAGGGCTAACTAAGTGGCAAGGAAGGTATCAGTTTGTCTGACTTTTCATCTGGTTCTGTCTTTCTACAACTACAAATTCTTTTAGAGTGGGAATATGGGCGAGCTCAAGGGCATTATTCAGGTTTTGTTAGATTTCAAGGTGAATTTGGGGATTAGTTAACAGTCTTTCTCCTGTCTCCATTTTTTTAAAGTTAAACATTTATTTTGAGATAATTATAGATTGACATCCAGTTTTAAGAAATGATTCATAATGTGATACACCACATCAACAAAATGAAGGATAAAGATCACATGGTCATTTCAATAGATGCAGAAAAAGCATTTGACAAAATCCAACAGCTATTTATGTTAAAAACCCTTAGCAAAGTGGGAATACAGGGATCATATCTCAACATAATAAAAGCCATATATGATAAACCTACAGCTAACATCATACTCAATGGGGAAAAGCTAAAACCATTCCCCTTAAGATCAGGAACAAGACAAGGCTGTCCACTTTCTCCTCTTTTATTCAACATAGTGCTGGAAGTTCTAGCCACAGCAATCAGACAACAAAAAGAAATAAAAGGCATCCAAATTGGCAATGAAGAAGTAAAATTGTCATTATATGCAGATGACATGATACTGTATATAGAGAACCCCAAAGACTCCATCAAAAAACTATTGGAACTGATAGACGAATTCAGTAAAGTAGCAGGATATAAAATCAATGTTCAGAAATTGGTGGCATTTGCATATACCAATAATAAACTAATGGAAAGAGAAATTAAGAAAACTGTCCCATTTACAATTGCGTCAAGAACTATAAAATACCTAGGAATAAATTTAACCAAAGAAGTGAAAGATCTGTACTCAGAAAATTATAAGACACTGATGAAAGAAATCATAGAAGATACAAATAAATGGAAACACCTACCATGCTCATGGATAGGAAGAATTAATATAGTTAAAATGTCCATACTGCCTAAAGCAATATATAGATTCAATGCAATTCCTATCAAACTACCAAGGGCATTTTTCACAGAAATAGAAAATATAATCCTAAAGTTTATATGGAATCATAAAAGACCCAGAATAGCCTCGGCAATTCTGAGGAATAAAAACAAAGTCGGGGGGATCACGCTACCAGACATCAAAACCTACTACAAGGCCACAGTAATCAAGACAGTTTGGTATTGGCATAAAAACAGGCACATCGATCAGTGGAACAGAACAAAGAGCCCAGAAATAAATCCAAGCATTTACGGACAGTTAATCTATGACAAGGAAAGCAAGAATTTACACTGGAGTAAAGATAGTCTATTCAATAAATGGTGCTGGGAAAATTGGACTGACACATGCAAAAAAATGAAACTGGATCATCTCCTTACGCCTTATACAAGAACAAATTCAAAATGGATTAAAGACTTAAATGTAAGACCTGAAACCATAAAAATCCTAAATGAAAATATAGGGAGTACATTTGCAGACATTACCCGGAGCAATATTTTTACTGATACATCCCTACGGGCAAGAGAAGTAAAAGAAAAAATGAACATATGGGATTATATCAGACTTAAAAGTTTTTTCACAACAAAAGAAACCATTAATAAAACAAAAAGGAAGCCTACTGAATGGGAGAATATATTTGCCAATGATATATCTGATAAGGGGTTAATATCCAAAATTTATAAAACACTCATGAAACTCAACACCAAAAAAACAAACAACCCAATTAAAAAATGGGCAGAAGATATGAAGAGACATTTCTCTAAAGAGGACATACAGATGGCCAACAGGCATATGAAAAAAAGTTCAACCTCACTGGTCATTAGGGAAATGCAAATAAAAACCACCATGAGATACCACCTCACTCCAGTCAGAATGGCTATCATCAACAAATCAACAAACAACAAGTGCTGGCGGGGCTGTGGGGAAAAGGGGACCCTGCTGCACTGTTGGTGGGACTGCAGATTGGTGCAGCCACTATGGAAGTCAGTATGGAGGTATCTCAAAGAACTGGAAATAGAGCTACCTTTTGACCCAGCAATTCCACTCCTAGGTATTTATCCTGAAAAAACCAAGACACTTATTCAAAAAAAGTTATGCACCCCGATGTTCATAGCAGCACAATTTACAATAGCTAAGACTTGGAAACAACCAAAATGCCCGTCAGTAGATGACTGGATTAAGAAACTGTGGTATATTTATACAATGGAGTATTACTCCGCTATAAAGAAGAATGAAATCGTGCCATTTGCAATGATATGGATGGACCTAGAGACTATAATGTTGAGTGAAATAAGTCAGTCAGAGAAGGACAAATACCATATGATCTCACTCATATGTGGAATATGAAAAACTGTATGAATGAGCGAAGTAAACAGAAACTGTCTCATAGATATAGAGGAAAAATCAGGGTTGCTAATTTGGAGAGGAATGGGGATGAGGGAGAAGGGGAAGGGATTAGACAGCAAAAATAGGCAACTACAATATTGCTACTGGGATAGGAAAAACAGTTTGGGGAATATAATTAATAATGTTGTAAATATTCTGTGGAATGTCAGATGATCATAGGTCTTGTTAGGGAGACCATTTCATGGATGGAGTAGAGGTTTGATCACTGCACTGTTTTACTAAAGTGGAGGTGGTATGCCTACTGTAATTGAATATATATAGATAGTCACGGGATGTGGATTATACTGTGGAAGAGAGTCAGAGGAAGAGTAATAGATATATATGATATGGGGGGGGTGTGGGGGGGTGTATTGGGGGTGGGGGGTTTGTCACTTTGAGGGGTAAAATGTATAACTATTGCACTGTGTTGTACACCTGAAACTAATTAAAAATAAAATAAAATAAAAAAAAAAAGAAATGATTCAGAGAGAACCTTTATACCCTTCCTCAGTTTCCCCACTGTGGTACACTGAAAAAACTATGGCACAGTATCACAACCAGTATATTTACACTCATAGAATCAAGGTACAGAAGATTTCCATCACCATAAGGACTCTTCATGTTATCTTTTTATAACCACTGCTACTTCTTTCCTGCCCTCATTACCTTCTTAACCCATGCAACTCTCAAACTGTTTTCCATGTCTCCGATTTTGTCATTTCAAGCTTATTAAGGAAATGGAATCATATAATATGTAATTTGGCGGGGAAGGGCTTTCTCACCCAGCATACCTTGACATGTCCTTTATAAACTCCAGGTCGAAGTGGTAACAGCAGAAATGCAAGTTTTCATGCATTTTACTTTGTTTGAACACAACCTGGCTGTTTCTAAGAGGGGTATACTGAGCTCCACTGTTTGGGACTGGGGCCATCCTGGAATTTTCTATCTTTTGAGGTTGGACAAGACAAAACCAAGAAGCAGAAAAGTCTTTGTCCAGCTCCTCTCATGATTGCCCACAGTGTCTTACCCTCCACCCGAGGCCCAGCACCTTGTAGACCTCCTTTGCTTTCCCAGCCTTGCCTTTTTCTCACATTCTCAAAATCATCTGTTTTTTCTAACACCTTAACTATTTGTATTTAACACATATAGTGATTACTTTCCCAAACATTCTTTTATGGTTTCATATATCCTACCTCCACAAAAACTCCTAACAACCCTATGATGTAGAAATCATTAAGGTCCTAATTTCACAGATGAGAGACTCAGATACAGAGAAGTCAGGTAACCTGCCCAATGTCACACAGCTCATAAGTGGCAGAGATGAGATTCAAATCCAGGCAGCCAGACTCCATGCCCTACATCACAACATTATGATGACTTTCTATTATTGATAAATACGCTTTAAACTATTTTCTCTTTTTCAAGGCCAATGGTATTTCAGTAAAAATAAAAATGAATAAAGCCTTCAGCTAAAGAAATAAAACATTTAAATGTGGACTGCAGACAGCAAGTGGCAGGGACATCTGGAGGCATCATTTCCTTCTAGGCGCTCTTTGTTCATGTCATGTCCTGTCACACAGGCTAAGGGATGTACAGGACTCCCATAAGGAAGAATCTATTGAAAATAACAGCTTACTCTTATGCAGGCTATTCCCAAGAAGGACAACTAACATTTAAGACATGAAATTGCTCTGTGCTAGAGACTGAGCTAGGAGTTAGGAGGGCGACAATTCGGCATGGGCGAGGGGTCCCAAATATGGAAAAGCATGACTTACTCCACCACGGTGGGGGTTAGTGAGAAGGCAGGACAGCGGCTTCAAACCCAGCTGAGCTGGAAGAATACATACACATTATATCAACAACAGTGTGGGTCAGGCAATATTGTTAATAACTCCCTTTTAGAGATTAGGCAATTGAAGCATCAAGTGGTGATTTGATTTCAGTTACACAACTTGGAAACGTCAGTTCTCGGTCTGAACCAGAGTCCTATGTCTGTCTGGTCTCCTTTTACTATGCAAAAAATAATTAAAGAGTGAAAGCTTCTAGTTTTGTGTACTTTATTTTTTGGTCACAGTGTCAACTTGGGCAAATGACAAGGTGAGAATAGTTCCCTACCCATGACACAATTACTTCCCCAGATTATCACATCGTAGAATATGGCACCACCATTAGCCTGGGTACTTAAATTAAAAACCCAGGACCTGGCCCTTATTTATCCCTTATCCTACCTTCTTTTTTATAATTTACCATCAAGTTCTGTCAATTCTATCTCCAAAACACATCCTGAGTCCATCTACTTCTGCCCATCTCCACCAGCAAACCCTGAGTCCCGGCCACCACCATCCATTACCTGACCGTATCAACAACGCCTTCCTGTACACACCCCACTTCACCCCACAATCTAGCTTCAAATAGAATATGTATACGATTGTCTTAAAGTATAAATTTGATCTTGTTTCTCTCTTATTAAATATTCTTCCAGCTGGATTTGAAGCTACTTTCCTACCTTCTCCCTAATCCCCAGCCATGGTGGAATAGGTCACGCCCTTCCATACTTGGGACGCTTTATCCATGCCAAAACTGTCTTCCTGTGACTATCACCTCCTCAAAAGGGTCCACTGAATCTACAGTAGACAACCGCCCTCTGTTAAGATTAGATGTATCAGTCCATCCACTCAAAATCTTAGACTAGCTCTTGGCACATAGTAAGCACTCAATTCACGTTGGTTCTTGTCACTGTTTTGATCATTGTTGCTCTAGTAGAGACTTTTAAAATGCATGCCTAAATGATTAGATCAATGGAGTAGGGAAGAGGAATAATATCAATATCTGGCCTTCCAGAAGCTTTTATGAGGTGAAGGTTAGATATTTTTAGAGGAAAAAAGAAATGTAAGCTTGTAATTCCTTTTTCTGCCTTAAAAAAAAAAAAGCTATTTCTAGTACTGTCACACACAATTACTATGTGCCTAATGGAAGCATGTTTTACCACAGCACTTTAACGTATAGTTTGAAAAAAATGTAAGAGTACTTCATATATTTTTTAAACCAGTATCTAGACCTGCCTGATTGATTTTCCTAAATAAAATTCACCCTAGCTCTTAACAATCTCTCATGAAGTTTTTTTTCTATGACTTAGCAACAAGTACCTAAAACAAAGTGTGTCCTTGTTTTTCATTTTCCAGTATCTTGGATAGAAATCTAGGAAATGAATTCCAGAAACATGAAAAGAGGAAGAAAAGTGAAGAAAATTTAGGTTAGAATAACCTATGAACTGAATAATTAGGCTTTGTGCACTAAGAGCTGCCTTTTAATAGAGATAAAAGTGACAATTTAGAGACCTCACACTCAACAACTGGCAAGTCTGGACTCTGCTTTGAGAAACGGTGCCCTGGCTTATGTACAAAGATATTATATCTATCACAGCACTACTTGCAATATTTCATGTTCAATGCTGAGGCCCCCTTCAGTGAGTTATGGAACAACCATTTGATAGAATATTATAAAGCCACTAAATAATACTGGCAAAGAAATGTTAAAACCTGGGGAAGGCCTGGCATTCTAATATTAACTGGATAAAGGAAGCCTATGAATGAAATGCATTAAAACCTGTCGTTGTACTAGCAACACTGATTAAGCTTTCACTTGATTTCAGACATCATTCCTAAGTGAAAGCAGGTAGAGGAGGCTTGGAAATGAGTCAGGGACGGAACTGTGCCCTAGACCCCTAAGCTCTTCCTCCTGATCTAAAAGCCAGGACGGAAAACACACCAAAATATTAATCCCGTAGGTCATTGCAGGCCTTCCTTCTTTGTTCCTCTGTATTTTTCAAATGTTCTAATGCTGTTTAAAAAACACTTTTGCGCTTTTTTAATGTTTTCCCAGAAACTTCTACACAGCAGCTGCTTTGGGCTCACATGATCCCCCCTTTGTCCCCCCTCAATGTGTAAATAAAGAAACGCCTCCTTGTCTTTAATTTATAAGGGGCAAAACTTGCTTTACCTGTAAGCTGATACTCTGACCAGAAGTCTGTGGGTGGGATGGGTGTTGTGTATTGTTTCTTTTTCTTTTTTTTTTTTTTTTGTCGTAGCTTCTTTCGGCTGATAAACTAGCACTTAAACATTTACCTTTTCCAAACCCCCAAATGGCAAGCGTCTTTGTGGTGAGGTGGCAGCCGAACCGTCTCTGCCAACACGAATGGTCCTAGGGACACTTATTTTTAGTTTGCTGTCTAAGCAAGAGCGAGGCTGGGCAACCAGGAGCCTTGGGGCCCAAATTCCAGAATCCCGAGCATGGAGCTATTAAAGAGAAAGCAAGGGGAAGCCACCAGGCCTCTGTGGGGAAGGCTCAATGCCTTTTCGCTAGGTGGGCCACAAAGAAACAGCAGAAATCTTGTCTTGGGTGAGAAGACTGCAATCTACTTTTTGCATGATTTCATTTTATCAAGGGTGCTATGAAACAGAAACAAGTTGACTCCGTTTGAATGAATGTAAATCCAGGCAGCCTGGGGGAACTAATTAGAACAACAAGGTTGATGATAATAAGCAGAGACAGTGGTAGACATCTGCTCAATATCCTGCTCTCCCTTCTAACAGAGCCTGGAGGAGGATGGCTCACCTTCTGCGGCTCAAATTATTGAAATGTCACCAAGCAAGACCAATGAACGCTCTCTGGGGAAGAGAAATCCTGAGTGACATGACCACTAGCTAATGGAGAGTCTGTTAGTTTCTCCCACTTAGGGTTCCCAGCTTCCTGTCCTGTATAAAGCCAGGTTCTTTGGCTTTTTATATGATTCTCTGGCCTGCTAATGTGTGTGTGTGTGTGTGTGTGTGTGTGTGTGTGTGTGTGTGTGTGTGTGTTTAATTTATTTTTTTGCTTATATTAACTAGTTGTGCTTTTGTTTGTATTTTTGCTTGGAACCAAAGAACTCTCCCTAAAATGTTCACTGTATTTATGCAAATTTCTGCCTGGCTCTGGATAAAAGGACAATGTCTCCTCCCCCACTCACACCTCCCCTCCCCACCCCCACTCCCCTGCCCCAACCCAAATATTTTCAACTTAGGGAAGAATGAGTCTTTCCCCTTAAACAGGAACTGTGACATGGTTTTATGAAAGCACTGGTGATTTTTTTCTTCCTTCCTTTTTCTACACATGCGAGCTTCTTACTATTTCGTAACCAGGGGTAGCCAAGCAACCCCAGCCTCAAAAGGACCCTTCAGACAGGAGAGAGAGGGCCTGCCCACTCCTTGATCTTGTGTATTGCTGCTATAGGACCTGGCTTTGCTCATTCCTTGGTTCTTGAGCTGGAAAGCAGGCTCTGGCATTGACGTCTTAGAGAGTGACAACCCCTAAAAAAAGCGCCCTTGGCTCCATGATGGAAGTATCGGATGTCAAAAAGCAATGTTTTGTGAAAGGCAGTACAGTAAGAACTAGCCCCACCCACCCCAAAATATCTGCCTGCTCGGTCACAGCCATATGCAGCATCAACATAAGTGGTAACAGGACAGACAATGACACTCTACTTCCACCACTTCAATTGCTGCTATTACTTTGCCCAGCATGCACAATGATATCTCCTATCTTCGTAGTATATATGTGTTTTTTCAGGGCATCTCTCACTTCACTTGATGCATCGCCTTATCCAGTAAGGTAACATAATCCAGTGAGCACCATTAGTCCCATTTTATGGAAACTGAAGTACATGCCTGTACATAATATTAGATTGTGTGGTATTATTACTGACAATATCGAAAGACATGTCAAATTGTCAGATCTCTCTCCCCAAATCTCTTTAGAGCACAACAAAAACAATCATAGTTCATATTTACTGAGTTCTCCCCATAGAATTCAACATTGAAGTAAATGCAATCGTCTTTATTTTAAAGTTAAAGAAACTGGGGCTCACAAAGATTAAGAGATCTGCCTACAGCCACATAGTTAGTAAGTGGTTGAGTCAGCCTATGAACCCAAACAGTCTGACTCCAAAGTCATGCTCTGAACTAGAAAGCCACATGTCTGTTAGCCGATTTTTGAAGGAAAATTCCATTACAGTAAATTGGCCAGACCCTTAAGCTTTGTTTTGTTCCAATCTGAGCCCCATTTGTAAAACTTCTCAGTCTGAGAGTAAACATTCAGTACCCACTAGGGGCAGAAGTGGCTCTTCACTAACATTCTCAGCTCAGAGCGAAAAGTGGAAGTACAAAAAGAAGAAGGTGTCCAAATCCATTCCATAGACCCAGGTGGCTAAAGGACTTGGGTAAATACTCAGCTTAAAAATGCTAACAAAGTTCCCAGCCTTAGCCAGTTACCTTAGCCCATGTGTGCCAGGCCAACGGAAGTAGTAGCCTGGAAATTGTCAAGGATTTATAAGTCAATTTGCACTGAAACCAAACCTGGCTTCCTTCTGTGGGTGTGTCTCTGTCCTATCAGTCTCCGCAGCACTAGACACCAAACTGCAGCAGGAAACCCAACCGTCTAGGTGAGCAACTTATCACTTTCAAAGCAGTGCCCAAGGAGGGGCTGGGGAAGGAAGGCAGATTGGCGACAAAAAAAAAATCAAAGATTTGATAAGACTTGGTATCATTCAAATACACCCACAGATATTTGAGGGATGCTTTGCTCACATGCACAACTTGGGGCCAAGTGGTAAATTCAAAGAAGTTGGTCACAGGCAGCTGCTACGTCCTGCAGTGCCACTTCCTCCCTTAACAGTATTCTCCTCCAGACACTCACACTCTGAACTACCATCTATCTCAAGACTAGGGCCTCCCAAGTGTCTCCCGCACAACTCTGTCCTGCCTATCCAAGCCCTTAAGCTGGTTTGTTTTGTTTTGTTTTAGAAGGGACCTTAAAGTGTATTTTCTCCTTAGCTGTTCATTCCTTCAAAGTATTAGTGACTAACCCAAAATTGATAAACGAATTCATGACTTATACACTATTAAGTGATAATGGATATTGATAAATTAATACTGTAAGAGAACTTTTGAAATTTAACCTAACAATAACGAATGGAATTTTCTGGTACTCTGAGAGGCTGCTGTGGCGGAGATGTTCAGTGCTTGCTTTTACTCTCTTCTCCCCTCCTTTTAGACAAGGTCATATGACTATGGACCAAGGTGTTTAATTGCCAGCAAGAGATATACCAGCATGTTCTTCCTGTGTTGTGGCAATTGTGAAGCCATTTATTGAAATGAAGGTGTCATAAGATTAAAGTAGCCTGGATTCCTGAAGCACCATGTGGAGGACAGGTGTCCTAGAAATCATCCAGACCTTCAGCAGACTTCGGGTGACATAGTAATAAACTTCCTTTAAGTTAACCAACTAACAGTTTTGTGTTATTTGTTATAGCAGCATAGTCTAGCATATCCTGACTGTCACAGCTAATGACTTTTGATCACCTCAGATCATCATCCATAGTTTAGCTCCTATCTACTGTTAAGAGAGGTGTATGCCACTTACTCGCTGTGTGGCTTGGACAAGCCATTATACTTGAGTCTCAGTGTCTCTGTAGGACAGGATGGTAGTCTCTTTCAGATATAAAATTCTGCCTACATGGCAATCCAAAATTGCATGGCATCTGCTCCCTAAGGATAATTATTATACACTAAGATAAGGCAATGTTTCCCCGAACAGAGATGTTTAATCCAAACCAAACATTTTTTACCTAATCATCTCTCCAAACAGGAGGATCAAGATCCCAGGTTGCCAAGTACTACATAAGCACATGTTTTAGAAGGTTTGAGGTTACACCAAGAAGCCATAAAATATCTCCTAATCCTTCAACCTGGCCATTCTAGCACCTCTCAGCTATCAATATTTGTCAAACTAGAGCTGTTCAATTTGAGAATTAGGCAGCCTTTCTCAAAATGTATTTGGAAATTAAATAGAAAACTTGGCTAATGTCTGAAGACATCATCTAAAACAGTGGTTCTCAGCCCATTTAACATGAGGACAGCTCTTTGATGCAAAAAAATGTCCGTGTGTGTGTGTGTGTGTGTGTGTGTGTGTGTGTGTGTCTAATTATTAGTACCCACTGGTCTAAAAATGCACTACTTAAAAACTATTTTAGTAAAATTTTAATGGATCATTATTCATATATTTGAAAAATAGCACATATATTATTCAATCTATTTAAACCTATTATGTATTCAGGGTACAGGCAATGTTGGGCATGTGTGTATATTTGAAGACCTCCGGCAGTAACTTTGAGGTGCCTCAGGGCTATTCATCGACACAGGCTGGGAATAGTAAGCTTAAAAAAATCTAGGAGAATTTTGCAACCTGTATTTGGTTCTCATTTCCTTCCTCTTATCCCTAACCTCTTATTCTCTGGGAAACAGATGCTACAACAGAATTAAGAATGCATAAGGTTTGGTGGTGGGGTGGGGGCGGAGTACCAACTGTGAAAGGACATGTGAGGAAGCAGGAATGGTCATGAGGAATCACTTGACCATAATATAGTCTCTGTTAGTCCAAGAGGTTACTCACAGCAAAATTGCCTGTTGGAGTCGAATCCCCATCAGATGGAAATGGCCATGTCTTTCGCGTCGCTGCTCAGTTATTGTCTGAGGCCTTCTGATCAGAGTGTGACTTTAGCTCAAAAGTTGCTACTAGCCAGTGGGGCTGTTACCTAGCTAATCTTCGAGTAGCTGAGCAGAGTCCTTTTTTGAGGAGAATCAGAGATCAGAGTGGTATATCTCTATCTGCGACACCCCACATCCCTGCATAATTCTAGGAGGAGATTTGCCCCTCAAGATAACTCATGAAGACAGCATAGCTCTATAAATGACAGTGTGAAGTGCCCTTGATAAGTAGGCCATCTCTCAACTAGCAATATCAGAAAGAAATTTATAACCATACGTAAGCATAATTTCATTAGCTAAAGGGTGAGGTGTTTCTGGGATATGGGATTGCATTTAGTTTAAGCAGAATCTCCTTTAATTGGAAATCAGAAATAAGATCAGAGAGATGCTTTCTGCAGAGGTCTAGTCATGCTTGGCAATGACCACGAATACTTATGAATACATAGTATTGATTGACTCTTTACGGTGGGGATGTCACTGCTGAGAAAAATGAAGCAGTCATGAGAAGATGGGAAATGGCCTAGGGAAGGCACCTTCTCATAGGACGAGGAAGGAGTGTCAATCCCTTCTTTTAGCCTGGGCTGTGAGTGGGTGTTTAGCATGTGGCATGAAGGACAGGCTGGGATGGATCCAGCTGGTGGGAAATATCTACAGGATTGAAGCTGAGGATGAAGGTCATGTTCTGTCAGTCCAGTTTCAAGCATGAGCCCGTTCATCTCCAAAGATGCATCTTTCATAAGCTACCATGGTGGTTTCCAAACAGGGGTTGATGGAGACCAAGGAGACCAGAGGGGAGAGCAAATGAAAGGAAACCCCTGGAGGGCTGGACCATCTCCTACCCTTGCCTCCCGTCCCATCTTTATCTAGCTTACATGTTAGGACTTTGTGTAAGGTTACATTTAAGAAAAGGTTCCTTAATGAAAACAAAGGAGTCAGTTAACTACAGTTTTCTAGGTCTCACCTGAAGCCTACTGAAATAAAACCTCACAGAAATTTGTAATTCCAAAAATGCTGTTCAATTTACCTCCTAATAAAAGCATGGGTAGATAGATGGTATGAGATAGATAATAGATGATAGACAGATAATATACATTTATCAGTATAGTAATTTATAATGCATATTGTATCATATACACAAAAATAGAAAATTTAAAAGAATAAGAACTAAATACAATAAAAGCTCTAGTTTTTTCTTCTTGCACCCAAGGGAACATCTTGATTTCCCCCGATGTAGGCACACCTTACACTGGGGCATTCTCACAGCCTTGTCTGTGATAGAAAGACTATAAGGTATGGGGAGATGACTCACTATTACTTACAGATCTAAATCCATTCCACTGTAGTTTTAATGGTCTCTGAGTCCCTGAGACATTGGTTCTCCCTATCCTAGCTTATTCCTTCCTCTTACCAGGGCTAGGGCCTGGGAGTACAGTGGTAGCTGATTACTACAAGGTAAGGAAAAGGCACGTGCCTTTTTTCAAACCAGGTGGAGTCTTTCTCCCCATCCCCTTCAAGCACAGATGAAATGCAATTTAAGCAAAACGGAGGTTTCAGAACTGAGCTGTATTCAGTCAGCAATGTTTAGAACAGTGGGTGGAACTGCTGACATTTTAGTTGATGAAATGCCCTATAGCTTATCTCTGAAAGTCAACTATATACTGGGTTGTCAGAAAAGTCATGACTCATTTTTGCAACAAAAAAAGACATAGAAAAAATATGTCATGACTTTTCCAACAACTATATATATATATATATATATATATATATATATATAGCCACCGATATCCAAGATAGCTAGAGGAGGACCCGTCTGAGACATCACCCCTCAGCGAGTGGGTGGACATCAATGGAGTGGGGGTCTCAAGGCCTGAGCAAGCAAAGGCCAAGTTCATTAATACCCTAGGGAGTCAGGAGGTATGAGACAGACACCAGATGTGTTTGTGTCACTTCTGTGACTCAGCGTCTATTTCAGCAACTGATAAATAAAGGACTGTTTCCAGGTATGCTATGTTTGGTCAAACCCTAAACTTGGACATTAAGTATAGCCCTCAGGTTGCTAAGACTACGCTGCTCAAAACCACAATTATTTCACACATGCTGAATTAAAGAGAAATTAAAATTAGAAGGCTGAAAAGAATAAAATAAATGCCTATGTGTTTCCCACCCAATTTGCAAATCTCCCTCCACTATCAGCATGACACAAGGGTTCTGCATCTGTTTTGACAGCTCCTTCCACCCCAGAGACCCACTTTCAGTACCATTTCCCCAGTGTGTTTTCCCACCTTTTGTTCATTTACATCTTCTCTTCCCCCACCCCTTTCCCTCCAAATTCCATGTGCCAATCTCCCTTGCCAACCCCACCTCCAGATACATGTACAGGCTTTGCCCAAAGCCTCCCCAGTGAGCAATATCTTTTCCTGGGGATAGTAATCACTGACTCATTGCCTCCTTCTCACCACAGTTTCCAAAACACAGTCTTATTTCTCCCTTGTCTCTACCCAGATCGCCGTCAGTCTGGGCCACCATGCACGTCAACAGACTCCTAATGGAAGATTCTCTCCTCATCCTTCTAATAATGTCTCACTTCCTATCCCTCTTCTGATACCTGATCTCCAAAAATTCAGAAGAAAGCAACGCTTAAGGAACTGGGACCCTTCCTTTTCTGTATCTCAAACATTTGGAAAAAAGGATGAAGAAGAACAAAAAGAAGGAGAAGGAGAAGGAGAAGGAGGAGGAGGAGGAGAAGGAGAATGAGAAGAAAACATACTTCTGCTGTTAAAAATAGGACTCAGAGATCCTTAGAGAAATGGCTTTGTAAAAACAGACAGTACTACAGTCAATTCCACCTTGGTTTCACTACCTGGGCAGGAACAATGTAACATAAAGATGAGCCAAGATTTTCTCTGAATTGGGTGGCTGGGTGAGGTTTACTTCTGTTCTCCCAGCCCAGTGAGAAGCAGTAAGAGATTTAAAGGTGGGTAATTGAAAAGGAAAGTTCTCAGATTTTTATGTTACATATAAGTGTATTTATCCCTTTGTCAGATTCATGCAAGGCAGGACCCATAGGACACTGATGTGAAAGTGGCATGTTACAAACGAGAAGAATGCTATTCAGCAAAATCAATGCTCTCTTAACGATTCCCAAATTCCTATTCTTGAACCACATTGAACTGGGTGTTCCTACCTCCTGACACTCTCTTTTTCCTGGATCCATTCTTTAAATCCTTCCCCAGCTGGAAAAATCAGTCTCCAGGTGCCTCAGAATAAATTTGGAATCCTGCCCCACACCCCTACCTCTCTGATCAGGACCAAGCCTGTTCCCTATTGATTTCCAGTGTTGACCCCAGCATGCCCTCAAGGTTTCACTTCTGCCAAGGCGTGATTGATGGCTTTTTTATTTGGGAAGCAGAGGGAAGCATGTGTAGCCTGTGCCTTTAAAACTGCACAAAGCTGATGAGTAGTTCTGCACCAGCCTTCGTGGAGGAATTTATGGAGAGATTGTTTAGTCCATTTTTCCAGAAGAGGAAATGCCTTCTTGTCTTCTGGAACGTCTTCATGTCTTTGCTTAGGCTTTAGAGAAAATGCTCTCATTAGCATTTAGAAGGGATTCCCACGCCTGTCTATTACAAGACCACTGAAATAAAACAAGCCAAACAAAGAGAGAGGGTGTGCGAAACAGTCCCCTGTGTATGCAATGGAGATGTTTCACTCGAAATGATGCTTGTGGCACTGCTAATTGGGACAGGGCTCCTGGGATAGTTTGCTTCCCAAGTCACCAGGTTTCAAAGGAGAATTTGCATTTCCTGTGGCTTCCAGATGGTGCATTGCAGATCATCTAATGTATTTTTTTTGCAACATGTTCAATCATATTTGGGAATTAGCTTCCAACTCGGGAGAGTTTTACAGTAGTACAGAAACTTGTTTCAGGGTTGACCGACGAATCTGACGTAAGTCCAGTGCTAGATAATTACAATGATTCACGTGACCGTGGGCAAATCCATCCTTGTCTGATTCTTCCTTCCAGAACATATAAAGGAAGCAGAACCTAAGAAATCAGGACTTCCAGGATCTGATTCTCTTCTGTATCTCCATTTATCAGATAAAGAGTATATTTTCCTGTTAAGTAAAACTCTGAGGCTCTTAGTTAAATGGTACGTAACAATATATAGTAGGTACAGCCATTTCCAATTTATGTTCTCCACCTGGGCAGGAAACACAGAGATGAGCCAAATTTTCTCTGAAGAAAGCTTTCATTCACTTATTCAATTGCTATTATTTATGTAGGCATGCAGATCTGAAGTTAAACAGTCACTGATGCCCACAACTTCTCTTATTTCCTTGGAGAGCATAAATTATATAAGCTCCTCTGTAGCTTTTATTTCTTTCCCCCTAATCTAAAACCAGTGACTTAATTAAGTGTGCCATTGAGAATTTCTATATCCCATGTAGAAGACTTCTGAGGAGTCTTCTTTGGATCACCTACATTGCATGATCCAAAGTCCTTAAGCACAAGGGAGAGACATCAACCCTGGGTTAACTGACACAGAAAATAAGTTTATTGGAAAGGTTTAGGGAAGTTCACAGAATAGACAGGAAGGCAGGAGAGTAATGCAAAGACCAGGACAGCTCCAGGGATACAGGCAACAGTAAGCACCATCAAGATCACGTCTTAGGAAGAACTTAAGTTTAAGACTTGCTGGGGATGCTACCAGGGGTGTGGCTATTGCCTCCTTTTAGTAAACAGTTCAGTGAAAAATGGAAACAAACCAGTTTGTACATATAGGAAACGACCCTGTACTCTGTTTGGTGGCCCCTCCTCTCAATACCTTCAGAGAAGAGGGAGGCTAACAAGGGAGGTGGGGTCAGCCCGGGCTCTTGTAATCTCTTGGTGGTCAAGGGGGTGCCCTGGACCAATAGGCGAGGTTTTAGATAAAGGACTAATGGGCGGATGGGTCTAGAGGTATTCAGTGTGGCTAATACGTGTTCAGGAAACACAAGAACTAGGCCAATAAAGGGGGTTGGGGTCATGGTGGGGATTGGCCAGCGGGCTAAGGAAGGATCACGGACAAGGGGCCGGAGGGGGAACTCAAGCAGGCCAGCTAGTGGTTAATAAAACATGGCTGAAACCAAAGAAACCAATGGGGTACAGATGCAAGGGCTGGGCTCAGATCCTAGGACAAGGCCAGGATCTCACCTAGAGATGGCTTCTGGCAAACAGTGGCCTCTGCCAAGTGCTGCTGTTAGAGGGGAAACTGGAAGTGACCCTTCTCAGGGCTAACCGAAACCAGAACACCCAGGATGACAGTTCTGAATCTTTACCTACATGTTATTCTTTAGTCAGGAAAAAAAAAAATCATCAAATGTTTTGCTTTGAAATGAACCTTGTAGACGGTGAGATAAGGTAGAAACAGGTCTGACTTTTGTTTGAACTCAGCTCCTTCCATTAACTAGCTGTGTGACACCAGGTAAGTGAAATTTCTTAGGGCGTCAACTTCCTTCTATTAAATGGGAGGGTTGGGCTAAATATTGCATAAAGACTGATCAGCTTTAGATATGACAAGTCACTTTAAGGGCTCAAGTGTATGCACATGCACACAGGCCTACACACACACACACACACACACACACACACACACACACACACACACACCAGGGTGATGCTGCACACATATTCCAAGCAGGAAATCACAGATCACTATCCTTGCCATCCACCTCCCCTCCCCTGAAACTGGCTCTCTCCCTCAAATACCACAGCCCTTGAAACGGCCCTAACAGTTACACCTAATTTCTCTTTCCTAATATCCTGAACATGGGGCCCAGCAGAACTGATAATTGGGTACTTCCCCAAGTTACTGACCACAGGGGGAAGAGAGGGAAAACCATGCTACAGAAAGACTTTGCCAGTAGTGAGCAACTGGCGCCAGAGATACAGGCCTGACCTAGGACAGACCGGTTCACAGCTCAGGGATGTATAGTGGTAGCCCAGCTAGGATTCCCTTTTTTTCCAAGACAAACCATGTGGGCTCTGATTACACTCCTGGTTATGATTTAAATCCCCTTCATTACTCATATTATTATTCCCAAGATTGCATTGTACTCAACCAGCAAGTATTTTGTGGGAGTCTTTGAAATTATCTAACCATTCTAACTGCATGCATTGATCAGCCCCTCCATTGAGTGATGAATTGAGTGTCTTTATGTGCCCGGTCTTGGGAACACCATAGTAAAAAAGACTACCATGATCCGTGCTCTCATGGGACTTACAGTCTAGTGTTGGGGATGGAAAAAATATACAAATAAATACCTAACTATGATGAGTGTTATAAAAAATAGAAACAGAGTAGTGCAGCGCAGTAATGGAGACTAATGGAAGGGAACAAAGGGGAACATATTTGCATAGAGTGATAAGAGAAGGTCTCTCCGTGATGTTAGAGTGGAGGCCTGAGGGATGACAAGGAGCCAATTTTATGAAATGCAAGGTCGGGTTGGAGTAAACCTGTGTGGTCTATGTGAGTGTGTGATGTGTGGTGTATACTGTGTGTGTACGTATGTGTGCTGTGTAGTGGGTGTGTTTGTGTGTGGTAAATGTGCATGTGTGGGATGTTTGTATGCAGCGTGGTGTGTGTGTGCATGGTGTAGTGTGTATGCGTGTGTTGTGTGTGTGCACATCCACACATGCATTGAGTGAGGAGAGGAAGAAGCAGTAGCTTTACTGGCAGAGGGAAGAGCAGGTTGGTATTAATAGAAAGCTCAACTGATTCAAGGAACTGAAAAAAATCCTATGTGGGCGAAGCAAAAGGAAGGATGATAAGAGATGAAACTGGTGAATTTGGCAGAGGCCAGATCATTCAAAGCCTTTTGAAAATCAGATTATTTTTCCTCATCTTTCTTTTTCCCCTAAATTCAATAGGAAAGCATTAAAGTATTTTAGACACAGGAATAACCATCTTATTTCTATTTTATTTGTTTTGTGGACAACCAAATAAAAACAGGAACAAAATTTGAAGCAAGAAGGCTAAGTAGAAGACTATTATAGTTCAGTCAAGGGATGGTGAGAGCTTGGACTAAGTTAGGGGTTCTCTGTCCTTCAGGGTGCACTTGGCAATGTTTAGAGACATTTTTGCTTGTCATGACTGAGGGTTACTACTAGCATCTAATGGGTAGAGGCCAAGGCTTTTACTAAACATCCTAAATATGCACACCATAGCCCCACACAACAAAGAATAATTCAGCCCAAAATGCCAATGGTGCCAAAGCAGATAAACCTTGGACTAGGCAGTGGCAGAGGAAATGGAAAGTAACTGGATTTGAGATGCATTTTTTAAGCTAAAATGACCAGGAATTCCAAAGAGAATTAATACAAAATGGCTTTCAGATTCCTGTGTTTGTGTAACACGTCATGAAAACATGTTGGATGCATAGGTATCAAAGTTTCTGTCTAGTAGATAGACTCAATTGCTCACCTGAAAATTCCACATTTACTATTTACCAATTGTGAGTTGAAAGATACACAAGCATTTTGGGTCTCAATGGTCCCATCTATAAAATGGGGTGACAGTATACCTATTTCAAAGATATGTGATGAGGATCCATGATTCAGTCACTTAAACTGCTCCAAACAGGCCTGGCATGTGGTGAACAGTTAAGGGTTAATAACTTTTGTTGTTGTTATTGTTAATATTTTTATTATTATTAGAGTCTGACCCTCATGAGAGCTATCAAGGTGAGACACGTGAATTTGGGAGCCATCAGTCTACAGATGCCAACATAGATGGCATTTAAAGCTTTGAGATGAGCCTGTAGCTAGAGAGAGAAAATGTCCAGGACTGAAACTTGGGGACTCTATTGGTGGGATACTGAGGGGATGAGAAGAAACCAGGGGATAAGAAGGGCCAGATGGTGATGTAAGAAGCCAAAAAGAGGGAAGCATTTAAAGAAGAGGACGCTGAATTGGGTTGATTAAGAAGAAGACAGAAAAATATCTCTTGACTTTCAAGGTTACTGGAGACTTTGATAAAAACAACTTCAGTTAAGAAGTGGGATGAGGCCAGTCTGGGATGAGTTGAAGATTAAATGGAAAAAGCCATGGGACAGAGTATTGGTTGAGGACAGCGTAACTAGTGAAGGGCTGTTAGTGAGGGATGGGTAATTTTTTCTCTCTGTTTTTTAAGATAAATCTTATTATATTTTATTTATATTCCGATGGCAGTAACATGGTAGAAACAGAAACACGAGAGATATAGGAGGGAAAGGAGACAGGTGAAGTATCAATGTCCTTGAGAGGATGAGAGGAAAAAGGACAGAGTGGCCTTTGGTTAGATGAGAGGCACTTTGTGCTTTGAAGCAGAAGGCTAGTGGAAGATGGACGTCATGTAGACAGGTTTGCAGTTTTTATTTTAGGGAAATGAAAGTTAACCAAATGAAGTTTGGTTACTTTAAGTTCCTGAGTGAAGTATGGGGGGAGGCACACCCATTGATAAGTAGAAGAGAGTGTGTTTGGAGTATAAAATAGCCACCTTGGAAACTGGGAAAGCTGGACTTCTAGAGAAAAGTGGTCTGATCGCTAGACATCTTTGGACACTTGTGATTATGACTTTTAAGTGAAACCAGTGAACTTCATTCTTTGAATTTCTTCTCCAACATCCAGTTGTTCAGATATAACTGTAGAGAAGGTAAAAGTAGGACAATGGATTCGTTAAGGAGTTGGAGTTTTGCCACGTGTTTAGGACATAGGATGAGGCAAGGGAGTTAAGGGTATTTGGATCTGGGATAAACTGGGATGTGAGTAAAGACAAGAGCTGATGTGTGGGGAAGACTGATGGGGGCCAAAGGATTCGTCTCTGAGTTAAAGTAGAATGATAGAGGAAGTGAGATGAAGATAGGAGGTGATGGTGAGAGAAGGGCATTGGCATCCAGATTTCAAAAGTAGTATGCTCTCTGGTGATGGCTGTGTCCAGGGTGTGAATAGAATAGTGAGTGGCTTAGGTAGAGTGGAGAGGTTGCCATCAGACATGAGAAGAACAAGGAACTAAGGAATTAAGAAGCTGGACAACTGTTTCCCTGAAAGTTGAATCACTGGGAATGACAATGGATTTGACTTTGAGAGAAAAGCAGAAATTTAAGTCCTCAGAGAATGGGGTATGGAGAGAGAGAGAGAGAGAGAGAGAGAGAGAGAGAGAGAGAGAGAGAGAGAAACAAGAGTGCATACATCTTAAAGGGACAGGAGGGAACAATAGGACACTTCCTCCTTTCCTGAGCCTGAAGTACTAAAGGTATGGGTGAATAAAGAGCCTCTGGTTGAGACTGCCAGGTCCTAGTAGGGCAACAAGGTGAAGTTCAGAGAAGAGATCATGTCACCTGCTACCTTCAACCGCCATCTGCACACAGCAAAATCTGTTACACAATATGAGGTCCAAGCCTGCTTGGTCAAAGCCTCTTCTTTCCCATCACCCCCACTGCCCACTTCCAGTGTAGAGGGAGGATTTGCAGACTAAAAATAACTATAGAGCAATTAAGTGGCATGAGTGGTTTAAACAAAAGCCCATACTTAGTGCCAATGTGGATTAGGTTTAGCCTATTTTTATGAAACCCACCCACATTGTTTTTGAGAGCATCCCTCCTTCCCCAGCATTCAGGTTTAAACATACCTTTCAGTTTTATTTTAAATGCTCTAGACTCCAAACACCTTATAGGTAGTGTCAGAAAAAGAGAAATTGTCCAATGAATTCCATGGTTGCTATGGCCTTTTAAATCCGATCCTCATGCTCCCATGTTGTGGATGCCCCCAAAGCTGTTTGTGGCAATTGTCCAAGATCAGGGATAGCAATGGAATAATAGTTAACATTTACTGAGTGCTGACGGTGTCCCAGGCATTGTTCTAGGCAGTGTTCCTTCATTATTGGGTTTAACGTTCACAAAATCTTTATGGGTTTTAACCTCATTTTACAAATTGGAAAAATGAGACACCGGAGAGATAAGAGATAAGGTATCAGGCGCCATCGATGGGATGGTCTGCAGAGCTTGCACCCTGAACCATTTGGCAATACTGCCACATACTGCAAACACACAGTGCGTTTTCTTTCCCTTTGTCATCCAGAGAAGACACCACCGGTCAGTCACAGAACAATCCCACCAAGCTTGATCCCTAACCCATTGCTCTAGGAGCTCCTATCAGTTGGTAAGTGCTGGCACTAAAAAAGGAAGTCTCTCACCTTTTCCCTCCTTAGACTCTCCTCCCTTGCTTGCTCCCTTTCTCCTTGAATTTGTCTCTGCCCGGCTCCCAAGTTTGGGTCTACTTTGACTCTGACCGTCTACGCTCAGTCTATGGTCCTGGTCTCTTTCAAGACTAACCCAGACTGAGACCTGCTCCCAGATCCCTGTGGCTTTTTTCTGGTTCCTTCTCATCATTTCCCCATCATGAGCTGTCTCAGTGAGTGATGTGGTCAGTGCTGATGAAGCATCTAATGTGCAGAGGAGAAAAAGAGGCGACAGGCAGGACGGAGGAAGGTTCTCAAGTGCAGATTCGTCCTCGGAATCCTGAGCTCCAAGCCCTCTATAAAAATGTGTGTGAACATTGGGAGCAGTGTAAATGCCTATTATGTTGCTCTGTACACCTCAAATAAAATAAATAAAATAAAAAATCTGTGTGAATAGTATTGATACAGAGCTTTAGATGTAGTACCATGTCCTGGAGATCCTACAGTTGGAGACATGCCACTGAATTATGCTGTCCCTTTCCTTTAAAATAACCTCTCCAAAGTCCCTGAATTCTAGCCAACTAAATGATAAACACAAGAAAATCTTTGAATTTTAGAGGGAAATCTTAGGTATTTGTTGTCCATCGAAGATGCTAATTGGGGGATTGAAAAGAGGTGGGTTCTAACTAGCTGTGTAATGCTGGAAAATCAGTCTCTCTGGGCTGTGTTGGTCTGTAAAGTGTGCAGTTTAAATGTAGGACCTTTCAGGCCCCTTTTAGTCTCAGCATTCTGTGTCAGTGTGTTTCAGGGGTTCTACCAGGCGCCTCCTGTGCACTCACAGGAGTTCTATCCATTTCCACAGGGCAGGTGACTTCTTAGCTCTCTTTCCTGCTCTGGCTCTGCCGTCTGTTTCACCTACCTATGGCCTGTGGTGTTCCTTGAGCTGCTGGTTCTGTGGGGTGTAAAGTCTATGACCCATCTCCACCATCTGTCCTCATGATGCCCTTCGGATTTGTTCCCTTCAGTTTTGAAACCTGAAGCCGAACTCCACCACTGACATCTGAGCCCTGAGAGCACTTGCTAAGAGGAATTGTCAAATGATTGTGAAAACTTTAGAGGCGCCACTCAAATTCTGGATTGCCTGTCAGTCTCTTCACCATTTCCACAAAGAACAGAATAAGTTGGTTGAACACCCAAGACCCACAAAATATAGGACTGTTCTAATCTGTCCCTGGAAACTATTGAGACCAACCCATTATCTGAGAAGACAAATTATAATTAGAACCACAGTGAGTCACAGCTCATAGGAGTTAGCTCAGAAGCTCTCACTCATGAAATGACACCATTTTGACATCTACTGAGGCTCCTCTTGGGCATCAGAATTCAGTCTTATACAAGGAATATATTAGAGAGGAGTAAAATTCATGGAGCACAAGGCCATTCATGCTGGGCCCCGCCTCCCCATGAAGACAGAATATCAGACATATGAAGTACAAATGATAAAAATTTTCACTAGAAAAAAATTCCCTTCATTTGAAGCACCCAATTTCTCTTTAATTTTGCTTAAGGTGTTGTAGTTGCTAATTTAAGTCCCTCACATACTTTCCCAGCAGTGAACTGAATTTATGACTTTACTGTACATCCTTCCAGGCCTGGTTAGTTCAGAAAGAATATGAGTTTTAAAATCCAAGCTCCATTACCTATTTACTGGCTGTATGACTGTGAATGAAACTGCCCTACTTTCTAAACCTTCATCCCCTTATTTATAAAATGGGATTTTTTATGAGGATTAAAAGCAATAATGTATGCAAAGCACAAGGCTCAAGATCCCATGCATGAAGGGTATTCAATCAGTGTCAGTCTCTTTCCTTCCTACTAGAAGTTACCAGATGATATGAGCTCCAGGTCTTCTGTCAGACACAGAGCACACTTTTCAAAGAGTTAATGCTGTTTCAGTTCAGCAGACACCTTGTCTCAGGAAAGCCATTAGAAACCCCCGAAGTACTATATTTTTCTCCTGGTAAGTAGCTCACTTCCCACAACTTCATATTAAGTGAGCCCAACAAATGAGTCATATTTCTTACAAAAGCAAATTCAGGAGCCATGCTCAAAATGGAGCCATCTTGACTTTTCATAAAGAGCTGTCAGTACCGCGAACAGGAGGGCTTGGGGGACCCACAGTTAGAAAACCCCAAACTTCTAAGCCACCTCTGAATTCATATGCAAATACAAGATCTTAGTTCCCCTTTTTTTTTTTTAGTAAATTTCTATCCACAGTATTCAATGACAGCTGAGAATCACTGGGCATTTAAACACTTGCGAACTTGAAGTTTTGTATGGGGGTGCTGTAGGGGTTCAGAGGGAGGACGAACAGCAAGATGGTCTAGTCACTTCCCCTCTTAAGTACATGGGAAATACAAAATTAAATTTGAAATAACACCCTACTTATTAAAGGCAATTTAGAGGTGATTACATGCTTATTGAAAACATCTACCATGACATTTAGAGTATGACTTTGATTTTCATGAAAATGTTCAAGAACTTATTCATTGTAAGAGTACAAAAGAAGATAAACGAAGCCTGCTATTTACAAAAGTCATGGGTGAAGAAAAAAGTTGCACCTGAGATATAAACACCCCAAACTTATAGAAAACACAGGTGTGGCGATCAAATTTATACTACTTGTGTTGTATGGAAACCCTATCCAAGGAATTATCATGAAATTGGTGTAGAACCATTGAAAGTCCTAGAAGCAGAAACTAAAACAAAACATTTCTTTACATACTTCTAAAATCCAGAGTACATGGGCCTCTTGCACCATTGAAGGTTGTACAATGATAAACTATGACAGAAAATAAGCTACTATAAGAAAGAGTTATCAAGCACCATAAACAAGAGAGTTAGCACCCTAAGAGCTGCATCTAGTAGAACAATTAAAAGGCAACAAAAGTAAGTATGGCATTTCAAATAATTAAAGAGTTTTAAGAATGGGGAAAGGAGGAAATAAGATTCATAGCAAAAAAGAGGACAGTACAGCAAACAAACAAACAAAAAAGACAGATTTGAAAAAGACCAAAAGGACATGCAGACAAAAAACAAACAAACAAAAAAAACATATAACACGATATTAGATACAGCTGCTGAGAAAATTAGTGAACTGGAAGATAAAATTGAGGAGATTATCTAGACTATATTACGAGAACAGATGGCAAATACAAATGAGCAGATAGAAAATATGGAGACTAAATTGAGAAAATCTAGCAGATATAAAATAGGGCTGCCATGCTGCACAACTCTAAAGGCTACTCTTCACAAGGAATGCAATATAAATGGTTTTTCTAGGACTTTTACAACATGTCAGCCTTTATTTAATAAGATTCCCAGAAGGCAAAAATATAGAAAATGGGGATAAAGTGATAATTTAAACAAAGATAACAAATTTTTAAAATTTCAAAATTGAAAAAGGACACAAGTTCTCAGTTCTCAGACAGGAAAAGATACATGAGTCCTGGTCAGAATAAGTAAAAATAAACACACATCTGAACAATTTCTAATGAAAATGAAAAAACCTTCAAATACAATGAAAAATACGAAAAGAAAAAAAAATTACCTGAAAAATAATGAGCAATCAAAATGACTGAAGACTTTCTACCAGTAACATGCATGCCAGAAAACAATGAAATGATACCTCCAAAGTGCTGAGGCAACAGTTCTGTCACTTAAAAATTCTAAACTTAGATACATTTTCATTCAGTAAAGTATGTTTCATTCACACAATGGAAGCTTGCCTTGGAGAGAACATCATAATAAAATCTTAAGTGAAAAAAAGGTACTTTTGTGTTAGGAAGATGGGTAAACAAGTATATATATTCAATTTATAGAAATTGTACATAAAATGCTGGAAGATTACCAAAAGAAGGAATAAAATTGGTTACCTGTGGAGAAAGGGGGAAACTGAATGGATGAGGATAGGAATGAGAGCAAAACTTCTCACTGATTATATCACTAATTATCTCTTTAAAATTTTTGTTTAATGGGCAAATTCCTAGAAACACACACCTACCAAAATTGAATCATGCAGAAAGGAGATTGAATAAGTAACCAAAAACCTTCCAATAAAGAAAAGGCCTAGAACCAGATGTTTTCATTGGTTAATTCTACCACACATTGAAAACAGAATTAACATCAATTTTCCTCAAAATCTTCCAAAAAATTGAAACATGGGAAACACTTCCATATTCATTCCATGAGGCAAGCATTATCCTGATATCAAAGCTAGACAAAATACTACAAGAAAAGAAAACTAAAGACCAATATCCCTGATGAATATTGATGCAAAAATCCTCAACAAAATACTCGGAAACAGAATTCAATAGCACATCAAAAGGATTATATACTATGACCAAATGAGGTTTACTTCCGAAATGCAAAGATGGTTAAACACATAAAAAGCAATCAATATAGTATGGAAAATAAATCTAAAAAAAAAAAAGGCAATCAGTATAATCCACCATATTAATAGAATAAAGGAAAACAACATACACGATCACCTCAAATGATGTTGAAAAAGTCTTTGACAAAATTCAACACCCTTTCATAATAGAGAAAAATCTCTCAACATAGCAACAGAAGGAAAGAACCTTAACATAATAAAGGGCATATATGAAAATCCTACAGCTAACATTATACTAAATGGTGAAAGATTGGAAGTTATCCTCTAAGGTCAGCGAGAAGACAAGAATGCTCACTTTAGTCACATAGTTTAACATAACAATGGATGACCTGCCTAGAGCAATTAGACAAGAAAAAGAAATAAAAGGCATCTAAATTGGAAAGGAAGAAATAAAATTATGTCTGTTCACAGATGAGATGATCTTGTGTGTAGAAATCCTAAAGGTAACACACAGAGACCCACAGAACTGTTAGAACTAATAAATGAATTCAGCAAAGTTGCAGAACACAAAATCAACACAAAATCAGTTGCATTTCTATACACTAATAATGAACAATCTGAAAGGGAAATTAAGAAAATAATTCCATTTACAATAGCATCAATAAGAATAAAATACTTAAAGGGCCGGCTGGATAGCTCAGTTGGTTATAGAGCATGTGCTCTTAACAAAGTTGCAGGTTTGACTCCCGCATGGGATGGTGGGCTGTGCCCCTTCCTGTGCCCCCTGCAACAAGACTGAAAGCAGTAACTGGACTTGGAATTGAGGTGCGCCCTCTACAATTAAGATTGAAGGACAACATCTTGACTTGGAAAAGACGAGTCCTGGAAAAACACAATGTTCCTTTCCCTAATTCCCCAACACTGTTCCCTTCCCCAATTCACCAATAAAATCTTTTTTTAAAAAAAAGAATACTTAGAAATAAATTTAACTAAGGAGGCAAAAGGCTTACACTTGGAAAACTACAAAATGTTGCTGAAGGAAAGTAGACAACAATAGATGGAAAGATAGACAATGTTCACAGATTGGGAGGCATAATATTGTTCAGATGTCAGTACTACCCAAAGTGCTCTACAGATATATGCAATTCCTCTTCTTAGAATTCCAATGATTTTTTCCCCCCAGAAATAGAAAACCTTCCTAAAATTCATAGGGAATTTCAAGGTACTGCAAAGGGCCAAAATAATCTTGAAAAAGAAGAACAACGCTGGAGATCTCACTCTTAAGTGATTTCAAAACTTATTACAAAGCTACAGTAATTAAAACAGTGTAGTGCAGGCATAAAGAGACATGTAGACCAATGGAAAAGAACAGAAAGCCCAGAAACAAACACTCATATACATATATGATCAGATTATTTTGACAAGGGTACCCAGACCACTCAATGGGGAGAGGACAGTCTTTTCAAAGAATGGTATTGGGAAAACTAGATATCTACATGCAAAAGAATACAGTAGAATCCTTATCTTAACACCATCTATAAAAATTAAAATAGATCAAAGACCTAAACATAAGATCAAAACCTATAAAACTCTTTGGGCCGGCCGACTGGTGCATTGGTTAAGAGCTGGCTTGGGACACCAGCGGCCCCGGTTCAGATCCCACATATGCGGGCCAGTGACACTGCCCTCTACAGCTAACAACAGCTCCACCTGGAGCTGGGCTGCGAGCCCCGGCGACAGTGTAGGCTGCAGCCCCTGCTGCAGTGGGCTGCCATAGGCTACAGTGAGTGGCCGGCAGCCAGTGTGAGCTGCCAATAGCCGCGGTGAGCGACCAGCCAGAGGCTGGCGACTGGTCTGCCTCATCCGGGAAGAGCGCAATGACGATACCAACATGGGCCAGTGAAGCAACGTCCTCCGCAACTAGACTGAAGAACAAAAGGACAGCAACTTGTCTGTTCCCCTTCCCCAATTCCCCAACACTGTTCCCCTCCCCCAATTCCCCAATAAAATCTTAAAACAAACAAACAAACAAAACCTATGAAACTCTTAGAACAAAACAGAGAGAAAAGCTTCATGACATTAGATTTAGCAATTTCTTGGATATGACACTAAAGGCACAGGCAACAAAAGAAAACATAGATGGACTGGACTACATCAAAATTTAAAACTAGTCTGCATCAAAGGACACAATCAACAGAGTGAAAAAGCAACCCACAGATTGGGACAAAACATTTGCTAGTCATATATCTCATAAGGCAAAGGTCAGCAAAGTGGGGCTCATGTGCCACAGCGGCTCTTCGGGTATGTTCTGTCAATAAAGTTTGCTGATCCCCTGGAAAAGCCAATCCTGGCCCTCACAACAATTTAAAAATTATTCGAGAGCCATAAATATATTTTTACATAATCACCATTATGTGAATAATGCCTTTAAAAATTTTATAAATGAAACTATGATTGTTTTATTTTCATTTTCAATTTTACTTCGGAGCCTGCAGCAAGCTGCAGTTTGCTGACCCCTGGCAGCTCTTCCATCTCAAAAGTTTGCCTACCGCTGTCATAAGGGGTTAATATGCAGAATATACAAAAAACTACAACTCAACGGCAAAACAACAGCAATCCAATCAAAAAATAGGCGAAGGTCTTGAGTGGACATTTCTCTAAAGAAGTACATAAATGGCCAATAAGCACATGAAATGATGCTTAGCATCACTAATCATTACAGAAATGCAAATCACAACCACAACAAGATACCACTCCATATCCATTAGGATATTACTATAGAAAACAAAACAAAATAAACAATGACATGTGTTGTCAAGGATGTGGAAACACTGCTACCCTTGTGCACTGTTGGTGGGAATGTAATATGGTGCAGCCCCTCTGAAAAACAGTTTTGCAATTCCTCCAAAATTCAAAATAGAATTACCCATAACCTAGCACTTTCACTTCTGGGTATATATCTAAAATAACTGAAAGCTGAGACTCAAGATAATTTGTACACCAATATTTATAGCAACATTATTCACAATAGTCAAAAGGTACAAATAATGTGCCCATGGACAGATGAATTGAGAAGCAAAAGGTAGAAGCAATATGTCATTGGACAGATGAATTGATAAACAAAATTAACAATGAAATATGATTGAGTCTTAAAAAGGAAATTCTGACACTTATTACAACGTGGATGAACCTTGAGGACATTATGCTAATAATGAAATAAGCCAGCCATACCAAAAAAAACAAATACTTAATGATTCCACCTACATGAGATAGTGAACTACATGAACTAGAATAGTCAAGTTCAGAGAGACAGAAAGTAGAATGGTGGTTGCCAGGGGATGGGGGGAGGAGAGAACAGGGAGGTAGAGTGTTAGTTTTACATGATGAAAAGAATTCTGGAGATGGTGGTGATGGTTGCACAACAATGTGAAGTACTTAATATGACTGAACTGCACACATAAAAATGGTTAAGATGGTAAATTTTTGTTATGTGTATTTGACCGCAATAAAAAAACAAAAACAAGTATGTCTTGCAGAAAAATAATTCAAGAGGTGGAGATTAAATCAAAAGGTCAAAGTAAAGTATTTCTACCCAAATATTATATAAAAAAGTTTGCTTTTATTAAAAAGCATTTAACAAAGAACACTGATTGGAGATTTCCAACATGGCACAAGAAATAAATGCTCATTGTAGAAAATTCAAAAAATATAGACAATGAAAACCAAGAAAATATGTTAAAAATAATCTTTGATATCGCCAATGAGAGATAACTATGGCTAGCTTTTTGATGTATATCCTTTAAATATATATATATATGTATATATGTGTGCATGTATTATATATCTACATGAATATCATACAAATATATACCACACCCGTATGTACATGAGTAAATGTATATAAATTTATATGTTACATAGACACACAGTTAACAAAAATTTGATTTACCACAAAAGGAATTCATTTACAAAATTAAAAGATATCACAGGTTCTTTTCTGTCTCCACTGGTTCTGCCACTATTTGTAGTCACAGTAAAGGGATATTAACCTACTTTTATCTGCTGTCTACACATATTAAAAGGTAATATTACCAATGAAAATTGCCATCTGTGGGTACTGTCTGGGCTGAAATAACAAAGCTGGTCCTTTCTACCCTGTGCACTAGTTTACACATGAAAGCTGCTTAATCCCCCACCATTTTTATTATGAACATTTTCAAACAGTCATTTGAAATAATTTCATAGTGAACACTGTATATCTATCACCTATGTTCTACCATTAATATTTTATTATGCTTATATTATCACATACATATCTATTCTTTTCACCATCTATCAATCTATTTGCATTTCCATTTGCATTGATGCATTTCAAAGTAAATTGCAGGTGTCAACACATATCACCATAAATGATCATGCATATTGTTTATATAAGGGTTTTTTTTATATAAAATTTACATCTGAGGAAATGCACAAACCTTAAGTATACACTCACTGAGATTTGACAATAACTGTTTAATCCAAACCTACTAGACTATAGTACTTTACCATCACCCCAGAAATTTCACTCATGCCCCTTCTCAATCACTCCCAGCCTCATTGCCCAGAAGGAACAAATGCTCTAATTTTTCCCCACCATTGGTTAGTTTTTTGCTTTGTGTAGAATTTCACGCAAGTGGAGTCATGCTTCCATTCAGCATAATTAACACCTCTTACTCATGAGTTCAGATGGACAAGTTTCGGGTCATTTAATTCCTTTCTGGTCTCCAGTGATGGTGAGACCCATTTGATGTTGCTGCCACCCCTGCTGGCAACTTCATGTAGCAACGAGTAGTGTGTGGGCCTTGCCATAGCCTATGAGATTGATGAACATGCCAGGCCACCATCACCGAAGTCAGAGGAAAATGAAAATCAGAGTTCAGGTGTTTATGAAATATGTGGAGTAAGCAGACACTGCCCAATCCTACTGGAAGGTGTACAGGAAGTAGTCAGAATAGTCTTAACGCAGTGGTTTTGTCAGTCATTGTAGAGTATAAATCTACAACTACTTGTTTTACTGTTTGACAACACTTCTATTTTGCAATAAATCCTTTAGGCAACAATGAGCCAAAAAATTTCAAACTAAACAGAAGGTGTATGTTTAGTGAAAAAGGAATACTAACCTTCTGTGTCTCAAGACAATTGATGGAAATGTAATGTGCATAAAATATGTTTGGCATTTACTATTCAAATCCCTGCTACTAAGGGTAATATCCTTTATTTACTAATAAGTGTCATGGCGATATCACCAACCACTTGAAAACCAGAGGTACCAATCTGCTGAAGAACAGTCAGTATCTGCTGCATAGTACATGGATAAACATGCCCATGATGACTGCAGATACAGGATGTTGTGCATTTACAAATCCCTTCATAAAGAATGGCTTTTCATGCAGATCAACTGAATGGTCTCCTCAATTAATTTTGCTTCTTTTCAATTTCAAGTTTCTTGTATACATTTACAGAGTGAAGTAGTAGTTATTAACAAATTGGGAACTTTGCAAATAGTTAATAAAAGGCCAATTTTATATACTACTGTCACTTGATATTTCAAGTAGAAAACCAGCTTAATTATTCTCTAATATTAGATTTTTCTATTTTTTTTTTTTTAAAACCAACTCAGGGAATCCAAGGAAAGCTTTGGAAGTTCATCCTGTCCAAAGTGAAACACTTGATCTTATTTTGAATGTTACTGTAAGTTCAGTTAAAATGTTTAACAATGATGATAAAGTTATTTGCTTTTCCATGGATAATGTAAATGCAAATTAGGTGAAACTCAGCCACATAGTATAAACAATGTTCTTATTAAATAAAAACAGCCCATGGAACAGAATTCTACTTAGAGTTGATTGGGTGAACACATAAGTCATTTTGTACAAACAAGCCACAATATTTTACCAATAAAAATAAAAACGACAGTTGTCAAAATACACACACACACACACACACACACACACAGCAACTAAACTATGAAATTTTTGTGACAAGGCAAATACTGAAATTAAATAAAAAAGAACACAGAAACCTTGGTATAGTGATATGAGTTTTATCTCTTTGCTCCCTATAAACAATCAGATTTTAGATATTTTTAGTCTTTGAATTATTATTTTGTAAATCAACCTAAGTGTTCTATAATGTATTAAATATTTATTTAATTAGAAATGAGAGTGCTAAAATTTGATTGAATTTCATTTAAAATCATTTGAAAATCTATAATTAAAGTATATGATAAATGGAAAGCTCCCTAATACAGCTTTGAAGCTTATGGAGAACTGCCATGAATAAAAACAAAGCTTGGAAACAAGAAAATATTGAAATATATTATCATTAAAGCAAACATGAAACGAAACAAATAAAACAATGATCACACAAACAGTAATGAGATTTGATTTAGCAAATTGGAAATTGAGTTTGGAATATCTCAACTTACAGGGATAATACTTTGATGGGTCTTCTATTTTTAATTGGAAAAACTGATATTCTGTGCCAGAACAAAGTTATACTAAAAGTAAAGAACTTACAATTTTTTTCAGCATTTAAATTTGGTAACAACATTAAAAATAATAACAAATATAGGCAATCTTTATGGTAAATTTTGTCTTTAAAAATATTTGCCAAAAAAAAGTTACACAGAGCCGCGATGAGCGACCATCCTGAGGCCAGCGACTGATCTGCCTCATCCGGGAAGAGCACGATGACGATATCAACATGGGCCAGTGAGGCAACGTCCTCTGCAACTAGACTGAAGAACAAAAGGACAGCAACTTGTCTGTTCCCCTTCCCCGATTCCCCAATGCTGTTCCCCTCCCCTAATTCCCCAATAAAATCTTTAAAAAAAAAAAAAAAAGCTACACTGAATGGTAGCTAAAAGACAGCATCTGTTAAAATACTTAGGCTGAAATATTTAGTAATTTCAATATTCAAAAAATAGAATTGAGTATATCCTCCATCCAGGATAAATTGCCCTGATCTTATCATATACCCCGGCATCTATAAAATATTTTCTCAATTAAAAATAGTTTTTACTCTAAATAAGTTATTTGAATATGCCAAGAATTTCAAGTGTATTAGCCATAAATTACAACTTCGAAGATCTTAGGAATTTTATGGGGGAAGAAAAAAACCCACACAATAATAAAAATATACTGAAAAAAACCATTCTTCGGAAAAATACTAGTGACACTTTTAGAATTAAAAATGGCTAAGAATAAGTAGGCAGAGCACAGAGGATGTTTAGGGCAGTGAGAATACATGACATTATAATGGTGGAAACATGTCCTTATACATTTGTCCAAACCATAGAATGTACAACACCAAGAGTGAACCCTAATGTAAGCTAAAAAAGATTTTGGGTGATAATGACATGTCAATGTAGGTTCATTGATGGCAACAGACGTCCTATTCTGGTGAGACATGTTGATAATGGGGGAGGGGGCTCTATGCATGCATCGGGGCAGGAGATATATGGGAAATCTCTACACCTGCTGCTCAATTTTGTTGTGAACCTACTCTAAAAACATAAAATCTATTAAAAAATTTTAAGCATAAAAAAATGAAACTGCTAAAAATATGACTTAATAAATGAATGTATTCAAGCCAGAAAAATTTTATGATCAAGAAATCACATGAATAAAGTATTATTTTTTGTATTGTATAAAATTTTGACACCAAAATAATATTTTTCTAGGTTTACTTTGTTACTATGTATCACAATTACCCATATTATATTTTACAAGTAATAAATATTTTAAAAATGGGTAAGAAACTGATTAAAGAATAAGGCTAAGTACCAAGAATATTTATCCTAATTATGTTATTGTAGTGGTCATATAATCAATATATAGACATTTAAAATCATTTACATTAATGTACCTGAATATGTTACTTTCTGCTTATAATAATGTTTGAAAATAATTTTTTGACTAAAACAAGAGTTTTTGTCATTCTATTAATATAACAAAAACTTGCTTAGTCAACAAATATTTCAAAAATATAAAACACATTATTTTAGCATTTTTTTTTGCTCTCAAAAGTGTGCTGCCACTTTTGAGGGCCGTTAGAAGACTCCCACGTGTTTTGAAAGCAGAAAAAGGAAGTCCTAGCAATGTTTTGAGCAAAGGCAATGAATAATGAAGGCAATTTGAAGGAATACACTTGAAATAGGATGACACTCACATACAATTCTCAGCATGAGGCAAAAAATAATAATAAAGTCAATTCCACTGACTCAGTTCCCTTGTTTGTAAAAGGAGGGTTTGTCCTAAAATAGGTCCCACAAGCCAGTCTATGGGAATCGCTGGGAGCACTTTCAACAAACACTGAGCCCCCGTCTCGGAGAATGACATCCAGAAACCTGCATTTCCAAAGGCTGCCCCCCGTCTCGGAGAATGACATCCAGAAACCTGCATTTCCAAAGGCTGCCGGGAGATTCTGCTGGGCAGCCAAGCTTGAATCTGCTGACCCAGATGATGACTAACTACATCTTGTTGAGTGACTTTGTGTGAATCCATAAATGTCTGCTCTGGGGTGTCTTGGGAGAATCAGGACATTGCTGACATTTAACACGACTCAGCATCTGCTCTGGGTTAGACATGACACCAATTACTTTGTCCCAAACTCATGCTGCTAAGCGATGTGACAGGAGATACTCTTATCAGACTTGCCTGTAGACTCCTCCCCTTTCCTCACGAAGCTTCCACTCATCAAAGCCTTCTTGAGGGAGAAAGATTTATCCAGACCACTCCTACTATAAAAGCTTCACAGCAGACAGATGTCACTCCTGCACACCGCACTGGCTGTTCTCGTAGGCTGTACTGTGTTCTTTATTTACAAAGTAAGCAATGAAGCTTGAGACACCCCATCACTAGAAATGGTCTAGTTGCAGCATGTAGGTGCATATTCGTTTCTTTTTCTTGACCCTTAAATACGTATTGTAATTTTTCTCCTGTTAAACTAGTGACACAGTCTTAATAAAAGAGGAGTTTGAAAACACAAAAAAATAAAATAAAATACAAATCTTCTAAAATATCACCTTCAAGAGAAAGTGAATCAATGTAAGTAAACATGTCGGTTTGTATAGAGGGTGCCAAAAAAATGTATACACATTTTAAGAAAGGAAAAAAAACTGTATTAATTGTAATACTCAATATATACCGATAACAAAAGATGAATACAAGTCACGTTTGACTTCTGCAATTACAAGAGGTGCTCCAAATGGTTACCATCAGTGTCCAGACACTTCTGATTATGGCAAACTACTGCTTGAGCTCTATATAGATAACATCTCTCAAAATGTGTATACATTTTTTTGGCACCCTGGTATTCTATGTTATTTAGTTGCATTTATACACACTCTTCAGATAAAAGTGGAATTATATTGTACATATGGCTTTGATTTCTTAAATGTTAATATTGTGAGCACATGCAAGACATGTCTTTTAAACTGCCCTTTCTATTTTCATTTTTCCTGGAGATTAAAGTAGATTTCTTTAGCTCAGCAGAGGAAGAGTTGAGATTTCTCATTAAAACTTGGATGAACTCCCTCTGTCACAGCTTATTTATATTAGCAGCTTCTTAAAATCAATGGCTCCGACTAACAAGACATACACATGAATGTCCTATAGCCAAATACATTCCGAGATAAATAGCTCCTCCTTCCTTACATATCGCACACACAACAAGGGTCTGAGAGGAGTCAGCTGCTCTGGAGTGCAAGATTAGAAAATTAGACTTCATTTACAATTTCCACGAACCAAAAGTCAAAATCAAAGCACAACCTTCTGTGTCACATTGAACTTAGAAGGAAGTGTAAATAAGACAGGCGGTGATTTGAAGAAAAGCTGCTGGAATCTGGAAGAATCTTTTCTGAGCGAAGGATTGTCTTTGAGGTTCACTGCAAAAAAACTGAGTAACTCCTGGGGACAGCTGGTCTCATAATATTGAATGTTTCAGTATAGCAATTTCAGCTTATGAGCACTCATAGAATTTGTGAAAAACCATACACCCACAACTGGTATCATATACAAAACTAACAAGGTCCCCTTCTACTGGAGTGTAGCCAATTGGTAGCCAATTGCTCTGTCATTAGCTGGAAAAGACATACAGTACTGGGGCAATGCTTCGGACCAGCACATAGCAACAAGGCACAGAAGCAGGTGATTTAAACATTTCTCACATTTCTTTTTCCTTTGTCATTAATTGACAAACATTCCTTTCTCCACCTATCTCTTTGTTGAGGTCATATCAGCAATGATCTGCCCTTCAGCTTATGCGCAACCACCTGAATAATTCATAATGCAGAAGAGCTTGTCAATTTGCTTCCATGTTCCTTTGCCAGAGAATGATTAGCAATGAAGTGTTTCAAACATTTCAGAAAAAAGAGAGGTAAATAAAACCACCTAGATTTAACAGAGGTTAACCCTCTACTGTACATACTTCATATATTTTTAATACAGCTCTTCAGTCATCACTGCCATATTTACAAGAGTATTTGGCTCTTTGCTATAACACGTCTTATGAACATATCATTGTATGTAGGTCTTTTACATATTTCTCTGAAGTGGTTGCATGGCTGGCGGCTCCATGGTCTTTATTGTTCCAATACGGCCCACTCCACAGAGCAGGGGATGAGACCGAGTGTTGTGGTGACAGCAGCATGGCTTTGGGACCACATAGGGCTGAGTTCCAGTCCCTGCTGACTAGCTGAGTGAATGTGAGCAAGTATCTACCTAGTTTCTCATTTATAAAATGGGAATAAGAAAACCTACCTTGTAGAGATGTTGCAAGGTGGTGTAAGTGAAGTGTTATATGAGAACCTAGAACATAGTAAGTGGTTATTATCAGCTTGTGTATCTATTGTATGAGCCAAATAGCCTTCAAAAGCTTGAGTCCCTCTCCAACTGAAGCTAAATTTACCAGGGACCTGCCAACCACTGTCCAGTTAATGAACAATGCCTTATTTGTGCCTCACTGGTACATGCCACCTTTGTATGTCAGGCCAGGTTTAGCCCAATAAAGTAGCCATCTTTATTTTTTTAACAGCTGGAGATAACTGCTGATTTCAAAAACATGATGAAATTTTATAGCATTTTATAGCACTTAACTTCATGTCAACTCAAATTAGCCCATGACATAAGGGAGCAGTTGTTTATAACCATGGAGCAAGCCCAAGGGCGTTATTTGGCTGTCTATTTCTGTATCTCCTTCTCTTCCTATCCTTAGGTTTATCTATGATTTATCATGAGCGCAAGTTGCCTTTAAAAGGTCACATTGGTGGGCTATGCCCACCCACAACTAAGATTGGACACGGCATCTTGAGCTGAGCTGCCCTGAGCTGCCGACGGGTGGCTGGTGGCAACCGGACTTGGGAGCTGAACTTGCTGTGCCCCCCACAACTAAGACTGAAGGACAACAACTTGGCTGTTCCCCTTCCCCAATTCCCCAACTCTGTTCCCTCTCCCTAATTCCCCAATAAAAATCTTAAAATAAAATAAAAGATCACATTGTTTGACTCAGTAGTTCTCAACTTCCAACTTACCTGTGTTTTAAAAATTATCTATCTATCTATCTATCTATCTATCTATCATCATCATCAATCCCAATGCCTCCACCCAAGGCATCCTGGGAATCACTGGGACTGGGAGTGATGGGGTGGAGAAGATGAGAATGGGAGGGGTAAATGTTCCATCCAGGTGAAGCTGTTAAGACAGCTTGAGATGGGACCTATCTGAACAACCGTTTAAGATTCTGGAATTTATCAGGAAGGCTTCTTTTTTTTGTCCCCCAATAATTTTGCAGGCAGGATGCTACTATTCCAAGTCTTCTGTTGCAAATTATATCTTCCATAGGAATGAAGCATACATATGGTCCATCCAAACACAATGTAAATCAAAACGCATGTCCATAGCTGAAGCGAAAGCATGAGGGCCACTTAACTGGATTCCACCAGAGTGAGTCTGTGTGATACCATGCCGAAGTGATTGTAAACAACCCCCCGAAAGAAAGCTACATGAAAGATAGCCAAAACACACACACACACACACACAAGCCCTACTGGATTTAACTCAATGTTCAAAAAAAAAAATTATAATGCACACATTGTATCCTTTTGCAAACAAAACCAACCAAATGTCAGAAACTGGTATAAGAGTACGTCGTTCTCCAGACTGATCCCAGACTGGTATTGATCAGTGTGCGTCCCTCTCCCGCTTCCTCATTCCCAGTAGCTGTATGCTCTTGGCTATTCTGGCAGAGAAGCGCATCTGAAGACGGAGACCAGTAAGAAATCACTCTTCTTTTTTATGTGTTTCTATGGCAAAAGCAAAATAAAAGACAACTGTGTTTCAAAGCAACGATAATAAAAGCAACAACATCGCTCTCAGGCAGGCCAGCTTTGGAGGGAAAGTAAAAGCTATACTGCTTGCTCTCCGTAAGATGATGCCAGGCACCTTTCCCCAAACCAAGGGGCATGGCTCCTCATGGCACTGGTTACCTATAACACAAACCCGGGCGACCATGCAGCTACACCTAGAAGGTGCTAACTTTTATATTTTCTTTGGAGGTCAGGTTGCTAAATTTCACTTTCAATTGACTTTCAGAAATCAGACATCTCTGGGACTTTCCAAGTCACTTAATTCAAAGTAATCAGGAACCTGAGTAGCGTTTGAATGATGGCTGACTTCTTGCCAACAAGCAGGGACCTGGAATTTGGGCTACTGAGGGATTTAGCAAGTTCTATCCCTCAGGACAGAGTCAGTAGGGAAAATGTCCAGGATGGTTGGGGTTTTCTAGTGCATGAGGCAGGCAACTCCAAAGCTAGGTTCTTCTCCCTCGGAGAAACCAGGGCCACCACGCTTATTAGTAACACAGTGGTACATTCCTCTCACTACAACCTCATCCTCATTTTGTCATCTTTGCCTTGCATTCAAGCACCCTGGCCATTGTCAATTGCTGCACTTTTCAATAAAGTTTCCAATTAGTATCAAATCATTGGTTTCCACAACCATCCGACCCAATGACAGGATGCTTTTCTCTTTGATTAACCTCCAACAGACCCTCGTAGAAGACAGTGGAAAATCAGGCAGTAGTGGTTTCTCATCATTCATTTTCTTTAAGGGAGGAAATCCCCACAGTGGATTTTCTTAGAGAAAAAAATGGTATCTCAGAGGCTTTGGACTTGCCCCTGCCTTCACTCATGTTGGTGCTTTTTATTTTTTTATAGAAGCTAGGTTCCCCTCTGCCTGCCCAAGGGAAAAAAACCAATTCTTTACTTTACTCACATCCTGCTATGCTTTCTCAGGCTATTCATGTTCACATCAAGCCTCATCTTCAGCTGAAGTATCCTAGTTTGAAAGAAAGGGGGGAGAGGTCAACGAGAGGTTGTCCCGACCTCAAAGACAGAACTCTTAGGTGCCTCTCTCTTCCCGGTAACCAACACCAGCGCTGCTCTAGGCCATCTCAAAAATCTCAGCAGATTCAATCCTAGAAACAAACACCACATACTTTCTTTTTCTTTTTTTTTTTTTTTTTGAGAGCAGTGTCACTGGCCCTCGTATGTGGGACCAAACCGGGGCCGCTGGCTTCCGAGGCCAGCGCTTAACTACCGCGCCACTCGGCCGGCCCACCGCTTACTTTCTAAACTGCCGGGGCTCAGTGAGGTGTAAAGAGTAAGTTAAATTAAGTGATAACATCTGATAACTGCAGTTCCTGAGAACCCAAGAGAGAAACAGTAAAAAGTAAGGTATCCTCAACCTTCCGGGCATGAAGAGACTATTTTGATACAACAGAAGTAAAAAAAGGATGCATTCTGAAGATGGAGAGGGACTCTCCTGTGGGTGCTCCTGTATCCCTGTCTCTAGGAGACCACCCGACCAGCGATGTTGACAGTTGCCCACACAAAAGCATAACCTTTGATTTACTTACAAGCTGGGCCTATGGACTGGTTTTATTCTATAAGGGTAATGTTGAATTCTTTCCATTAATTTTTTCCGGTTCATACTGTGCCTCTTCCCAATCTTTATACCGAGGTTTAATCACACTAAAACGAACCTGGAGGGTTATTAAGGAGCCAGTGGGGGAAGGAGGAAGAGGCAGGAACAAGGAGCCATGGTCTGATGGACAAGGATAGTCATGACCCTGGGGGAAGGATGGTGGGAATACATGAGAAGTGGCTATAAAATAAAGACATCCATTTTACTGCCTGGTTGGTGAAGCCAATTACGTTACCATGCCGCCATACTGAATATGTATTTGAGCCACAGGTCTTTGTTTTTTTAGTTTTAGTTCCAGTTGGAGAATTCACATCTATCTCCTCCTATGCAGCCCCCTCAGTCACTATGCAGCCACCAGCCAAATAAAGTGCCGTGGCCCTTGAAGTATGGGAGCTCTCACCACTGGCTATTTGTCATTTTGCCTTCTGAAATCCTCACATCTCCTCCTGAGTTCACACACTCAGAAATCTGACCATATATTCTTTTTTTTTTTTTCTTTGAAGATTTTTACTGGGGATTTGGGGAAGAGGAACAGTGTTGGGAAATTAGGGAAGGGGAACAGCCAAATTGTTGTCCTTCAATCTTAGTTTTGGAGTGCGCAGCGAGCTCAGCTCCAATCTCCATCCGGCCACCCGTTGGCAGGTCGAACTGGCAACCTTGTTATTAAAAGCACACGCTCTCACCAGCTGAGCCATTCAACCACCCACTGGCAGCTCAGCAACAGCTCAGCTCAGGTTCAGCTCAGGTGCATCCCACTGAGCCCATGTGGGAATCAAACTGGCGGCCCTATTGCTCAAAGCTCATGCTCTTAACTGACTGAGCCACTTGGCAGGCCCTGACCATATATTCTTAAACTATAAAGTCCTCCAAGTTATGCCCATTCAGAAGGCCTAAGCAAGCAAGACTAGAAAACAGCCAACTTACTCTATGGAAATCTGATCCTCTCATTGCCCAATAACCATGGACCATGAAAAAGTTGCTTCAGATGGCAGGGTGCCAGTTCTCGTTCTATCCCTAATAGTCATTTGACTTTGGGAAAAAGCCCTGTCTTTTGTGTGGATTTCAGTTGCGTCCTTCTTAAAAATGAGAAGCTGGCTAGAGAGTCGCATCTATTTCAGCTATAGGGTCTATGTTTTGCAACTCCAAGGTTGAGGATTTGAGAATGTGTGCATACCAAAACAGCTTAAAAATAACAGTACCGACACTTAAGCACTTTACGTGGATTAACTCATTTAATCCTCTCTAGAACTCTATGAGGTATTATAATTATAACCCCTATTTTTCAGGTGAGGAAAAAGCCAGCAAGGGAGGGTGAGCAGCTTGACCTGTGTTAGACAGAATGGGTGTGGCAGGGGTATGAACGCAGGCAGTCTGCTCTGAGGTAAGTGGTCAGAGCCACGAGGAACATAGGGATAGAGGCAGATCTGAGGGTTGGGCTCCTTGATGTTTGCACACTTAAAAGGTGGGAGCGACAGTGTGAGAATCAGTTTACCTGCCTGTAAACCGCATTTACAAAGAACCCAGACCAGAGCCATACAGTGTCCTTCACCACCAGCTGGGTTCTCCCGCTTACTCAGCACCCATATAGCCACAGACATAAGGACTTCATGGCAATGGGGTACATGAGGATGATTCTGGAAGCAAAGCCTAGAATCACGTGAAGGTAAAACATCAGTTTGGAATTACACATTTCCCGAAGAGATTTTCCACCTACTGACCTGTCAGTGTATTGATGTGCTTTGGAGTGGGAATTGTTCACATGATACTGGATGAGGGAACATAACAGGCCAGGCAAAGAGAGCCAGCCACTTCAGGCCTAATTTAGAGGACTAAACCGTGTCGCCAAGGTCTTCAAGGCACAGCCACTCTGAGGTCCTGACTGCCCCGTTCTGATCGCCCAGCTTTAGCCTCCTCAAAATCAAGTGCCTTTCCCTAAGCCCGGCCATAGCCCAGCAAGATCTTTGCAAAGGAAAAGACAACATGCTTGTTCATTTCACAAATAGGTCCATTAAGAACCCTGAACCCCAACAAGACTCTGTACCAGGAAAGCTGTTGCCAGTTCACTGCAGAAAGGTAGCGATGAGAATGTACAACGCTGTCTTGATTCTAAGCTCATTGCACCAGGTCCTAAGGTTCTAAATGAGGCCTCTTTACACTGCTCATTTACTATGGAAAAGTCTCATTGAAACACTGAGTGTTGTTTAGTTCTGTGCCCTTTGGGTTTTTTCCATCATTAATCCTCTTGGAGTTGGGTGGGGCTGAGCTAGGAACACAACAACTCTGGTTACAGTCGCCCTTATGCAACCCAGCACTCCACAAGTTAACAGCTGCCTTTGAGGTGGAAACCAACATAACTGTGCTATTTGATGTAGCTTCAGGCTGCTAATCACTGATATGTACTCTAGCCAACTTGGAAAGAGTTCTCTCTATTGATACTTCCCTTGACTCTATCAACCAAATGGCTATGTGCTGTCATACAGAATGAAATTCCCTTCTTTCCCTTGAGCTAAAAACACCCCATCAGAAGAAGCGGTACATTCTTTGTTGCCGTTGTCATTGATTTACCTACTGTACTTTGTAGCCCAGGAGAGGTATGAATCATCCCTCTTAACTTTTCAGCTAACAAAACAGGTTCCTTTTGATGCAATCTCTTCTTCCCAGATTTATTTGTTCTGAGTCCTGATGCATTCTTAGGGCATTATTTCTTATTGAGGACAGCTCTCCCTTTGTGTTTGTTTAGTAATTTTTATTTCAAGCTCTTCCTAATACTTGCCCTTTCTCAAGGCTTTATATTCCTAGGAATACCTGAGTCACACATTGCCAGCACTCATCCATCACAGGCAGGGGCACACCTTTTTTGTCTCTCTCTCTCTTCTGTCACATGGGTCACTGAACAGTTTAAAATTCTGATTTCCTTAGGAGTTGAGCTCAGAGACAATCTCTTTTGTTTTCTTTCCTCTCTTCATATCCATTATTTTAATTTCCAAGTAATGCAACAGGTCATCTATTCCTTCAAGCACTAGTTAAGGAATTATCATGTGTTGGGCACTTTGTTGGGTGCTGGTGAGAATTGAAGAAACATGGTCTGCTCTCAGGAAGCTCACAACATGGTGAAGGGAATAGGAAAGGCCAGGACTAGACAAAGCAGGAAGTGCTCTAAGGAAAGACTGCCAGGTGCTTGACCCAACCTGGAAGATCCCAGAAAAATCCATCCAAGAGCCAAGAAGTGATACTTGACCTGAACTATACTTTAAAGGACAGGCAGCCGTCATTTCGGGGGAGTCCAAAAAACACATGGACAGGTGTGGATGCAGCAGAGGGACGTTAGAAAGGCAGAGGCTGGAAAGTCATGGTGAAGGCATGAAGGGCTTTGTCCCTTGGGGTAAGAAACTTGAATTTTATCTTAACACAGGAGGGGAGAAACAGCAGAATTGTAATATTGAGTGGGGTTATGGATGAAAGGATAAAATCTCTAAATTCATAAACATTAGTAAGATTCTGTGTCCCCATTTGCTTCATCTGACATTGCTTCTTGGCCCCAGTGACAGCCCAGAGCTGTCGGGGTAGACTAGCCAGAGCTTAGTGCCAATTCATGGTGCCAGTTCACCTCTTCAGGGGATTTATAACAATGACCATCTTCAAGCTGTCACAGAGAGCCGTGCTTGTTCTGTACTCTGGTCTGCAGAGGGTTACAAGGTGGTGACCATCCCAGAAGCTTTCCTAGAGCAGGATCTCTTGGCATAAGGTCATAAAATGAGGGACTCAGATGGTGATGAGCAGTGTACATGGCATTTGCAGATGGAAAGACAGTGTGTGCACAGGAGCAGAGACACAAGTCAGCAAGCCCACGTGTGACATGTCAAATGCAGAGCGGGAGGGGAAGAGGTGGGAAATGTAGTGAAAGGAATCAGCAGATCCGTGGGTTCCCTTTGTTTCACGAGAACGTTGTGGCACAGAACACTACACATTTTCCAAGTGGGAGAAGCTAAGTAAAAGAGAGGAAACTTGTCTCAGCACAAATGTGGGGCAATAGCAAATTAATAAAACAAATCACATGGATTTGATTGCTTCTGTTTCCAATCTCTGTTCTCAATGCCCAAGCCTGCCTGTCATATCAAGTTAGACCTTCTCCTTTTGAAATCAGGCAGCGTTTAAGAAAGCTTTCAGATGGAAATGATGGAAATGTCATTACTTAAAAAACAACAATAAAAAAGGCTCAAGTAACATCCTAATCGTCTTCCATTGTCACATCTGCAGTATAGCTCCTATTCTCTAATGTACGGAAGTCTCATCAGATGACTTGGAAACTGCTCAGGAAAACAATTTGACTCCTAATGACCCCTGGACAATTCTTTTCTTTTTCCTTTGGACACTGACTTTTTAAATTTTCCATGAGAAATTTTGGGTGAAACTAATTAATATCAGAATTTTATGTGTGTGGAATTTAGGTTTATCTGATTTTATGCACAGTGGCCCCTGCTCCAAAACCCAATTTATTTTCCCCTCATATATATGTTTCACGATGGATTTTTCAGGGATTTAAAAGTTTAAACCAGAGAGAAAGGGGGAAGAAGGGGTGAGAGAAGAGGGAAAAGGACATCAAATATATGGTGATGCATTATAGAAATGCACACTTGAAACCTATATAATTTGACTAACCACTGTCACCCTAATAAATTTAATAAAAAAATAAAAGTTTAAAACTTTCACTCAAGTCAAGGTTCCTCAATTTTCATTTGTAATTTCACAGGCCAGGATATGTTACAGAGACAAAAGCAGTTTCAAAATTGCTGGCTCAGTCATGTTGCCTGCAGTGACTCTCAGCCTAGCAAAGCAAAAGGTTTTTGTGTCATTACTGTCCCCAAACATACCCTTATGCTAGTATGTCTCCCCTGATGTCCCTCCCACTTGGGTCATATTTCCTATTTCACAGATAAAAGGAGACAGGCTCTGGATACTGTACGATGGATGTAGGTTCAGTATGTTTAATGTAATCAATGTATTTCAACAAACATATACATAAATAAAGTTTTTGTAAGCACCATTTAAAACTATCCAAACGATAATTTTCTAGGTAGCTTTCTGTGGATCTTTTCATAAAGCAAAAGCCCTTTTGAAAAAATATCACTCTCCACTTCACGTGTTCTAATTTCAGGTTTTCATGAATTAATTTCAAAAAATGATGGAGGCTACCATTCCTTTTCATTTGTGGGCTAAGCTCCAAACCAACCCAACAGCCAATCATGCTTTACTGTGAAGCTTTACTAAATAAGCAATGATATTTGAAAATGTGGGCTACTGAACAGAAAACTTCCCTGTGAGTCAGGCAAAAAATCTCATGGTTGCAGCTAACTAGCCCACATCCTTTCATATCCAGTTCTGCTTTTTCAGTGGTCTCCAAGAGTCTAATTTCTGGTTAGGAACTGAGAAACTGGGTTGATTTCTACTTCCACAAGATAGTGATGGTGCTAGCCAACATATTGTTATGTTAATAGTGGTAGAAAAAGTGGCCGGGTCCCAGGATCTCAAACATGGGAACTCTTTCTCCTCAGCCCCATTCCACCCTCTCCTCCATGAGGTTACAAAGGGATACAATACATGAGCAGAGAACAAGGACAGACAAAGAAAGACGTATTGTTAACAGGACTCCAGCCTCAAATCCTGATGCAGTAGATCCTAGTGAGCTGGTGTGGACTACCAGCACTCTTGCCAGAGGAATATATTAGGTTGTTGGAAGTCATGATGTATTTTTTCTGTTTTTCATTGCAAAAAGTGCGTCATGACTTTTCTGACAACCCAATAGTTCCTACATCTAGTCACACATCATGATCACCTGGGGGGCTCTGGTTTTGTTTTGAACTTTAATTCCAAGCCTCACCGGACTTATCTCCAGGGGTGGGGCCATGGATTCCATATTTAAACAAGCATGGCATATTGGCAAATGTCTTCTCCCTGCCTCCACCACCGTTAGAGAACCTCTGATCTGAGATGGAAGGCATGAGGCCAGTAGTGTGCTAAAGCTGGTTTGTACCAGCTCGAGTGAGCTGAATATTAAGTTCTGTAAGCCCTTATGAAAAGTTAAATTATATAAGCTTACTATTAAATAAATTATATCAAAAACAAAGATAATACCTAAAGCTCATCACTTGTTAATCGTTTACAACATTTTACTATTACCTATGTTCTTGAGGTTTTTGTACATCTATTGCTATGTAATGGTGGGAAATGCTATATAATGGTGTATGGCTGCACATCTTCCCAAGTCTGCATTCAGTGACATCACATTGGTAACTTGAGATCAAGGCATTTATACCATGGAAATCAGTAACTGCTAAAAATCAGGGCTTGATTTATTGTTGATTGTCTCTGGTCTTAAGAAAGTGATGGGAAAATGTAGTTGCCTACAAGGGAGCTCCCATCTCATCAGAAACTCTGCAGGCCAGAAAGGAATGGCACGAAATATTCAAAGTGATGGAAAACAAGGGCCTATAACCAAGATTATTCTACCCAGCAAGGCTATCATTTAGACTCGAAGGGCAGATAAAGAGTTTCCCAGACAAGAAAAAACTGAAGGAGTTTGTCACCACCAAACCAGTATTACAAGAAGTGTTAAAGGGACATCTTTAAGAAGAAAAAGAAAAAAAAATATGAATAAGAAAAATATCAGAAAGAAAAAAAAATTCTCACTGACAAAGACAAACACAATAAAAACAGTGGATCAACCAACTCTGAAGCTAGTACAAAGGTTAAAAGGCAAAAGTAGGAAGACCACGTGTAATTACAACAGCAAATTAAGGGATATACACAAATACACACATACACAAAGTAAAAAATAATGACAAAAACCTAAGTGTGGAGGGGGTGAGTTAAAAAGTGGAAATGATTCTAAAACGTGTTCGAACTTAAGCAACCATCAACTTAAAATAGAGTGCTATAAACATATGCTGGTATATACGAAGCACATGGTAACTACAAACCAAAAATCTATGAGACATACAAGAAAAAAAAAAGAAAGGAAGCCAAACACAACACTACAGAAAGTCATCAACATACAAGAGACAAAAGGAAGAGAATAAGAAAGGGGCAGTGAACTATAAAAACAATCAGAAAACAATTAATAAAATGACAATAACTATATACCTAACAATAATTACTTTAAATGTAAATGGATTAAATGCTCCAATCGAAAGATGACTGGATAAAGAAGATGTGGTACATACAAGGTGTGATCAAACAATATGGTCAATGTTTAAGTAAAAAAGAATTATTACAGTAAAAGACACATTGCAATTAGTCTCCCTCAAAATACTCGCCCTCGCTTCTAACACACTTATCCCATCGTTCTTGCCACTTTCTGAAGTAGTTCTGGAAGTCTCCTTTCATGAGTACCTTTATTTGCAACATCATGGCTGCCTCGATGTCCTGAATCATTTTGACTTTGGAGAAGAGCCAGAAGTCGCACGGTGCCAGATCTGGTGAATAAGGTGGATGGGGACACACTGTAATGTTTTTATTTGACAGAAATTGCCATATACCAGAAGCAATGTGTGACACGGAGTGTTGTCATGATGATGATTTATAGCACACTTTAAAACACACCTTCTCTCAATCGTAGCTCACACCCTACTGACTGCATTGAACAAGTTGAAACTTGTCACACACTGTTACTAAGGTTTGATGCACTGCTTCCTGTATTGAAGATCCCTGCCTTTCTGTTGGATGGCACTTGGCAGCAGCATTCGCCATATTTTGTAATCACAATGGAAATGCTCTGTGTCCCACATCGTTTCTGGTATAGCAATTTCTGTCAGATAAAAACGTTACAATGTGTCCTCATGCATCTTTTTTTTTTTTTAAAGATTTTATTGGGGAGTTAGGGGAGGGGAACAACATTGGGGAATTGGGGAAGGGGAACAGACAAGTTGCTGTCTTTTTGTTCTTCAGTCTAGTTGTGGAGGACATCGCTTCACTGGTCCATGTTGGTATTGTGTCATTGCACTCTTCGTGGGTGAGGCAGTGGGTCGCCAGCCCCTGGACGGCCACTCACGGCACCTCATGGCAGCTCAAGTCAACTGCCGACCACTCTTGCTGGCTGCTGGCCACTCACAGTAGCTTACGGCAGTCCACTGCTGCTCCACTGCAGCCTACACCATCGCTGGCGACTCACAGCAGCCCAGCTCCAGGTTGAGCTGTTATTCACCATCTGAACTGTAGTGGGCACAGTATCACTGGCCCTCTATATGGGATCCAAACCAGCAGCCCTGCTGCTCAGAGCTAGCGCTCCCAAGCCAACTCTTAACCAAAGAGCCACTCGGCTGGCCCTGTCCTCATCCATCTTATTCACCAGATCTGGCACCATGTGACTTCTGGCTCTTCCCCAAAATCAAAATGACCATGAAAGGTAAACGTTTTGAGTTGATTCCGGACATCAAGGCTGCCATGACAGCACAGCTAAAGATACTCATGAAAAAGGACTTCTAGAACTGCTTCAGAAAGTGGCAAGGATGAGGGGTTAAGTGTGTTCAAAGTGAAGGTGTTAATGGCAATGTATCTTTTACTGTAATAAAAATTTTTAAAACACTCACCATATTTTATGATCACACATTGTATATACAATGGAATTATTACTCAACCATAAAAAAGAATGAAATCTTATGACAACATGGGTGGGTCTAAAAGGTATTACACTAAGTAAAATGAGTCAGAAAGAGAAAGACAAATACCATATGACCTCATTTTATAAGAGGAATCTAAAAACAAACAAACAAACAAAACACACTCAGAGATACAGAGAACAAAATTATAATTTTCAGATGGATGGCGGGGTTGGGTGCCTCGGTAAAAAAGGTGAAGGGATTAAGAAGTACAAATTGGCAGTTACAAAATAGTCACAAAGATGTTAACTGCAGCATAGGGAATATAGTCAATAATATTGTAATAACTATGTATAGTGCCAGATGGGTACGAGGCTTACCGGACAGATCATCTTGTAAGTTACATAAATGTCTAACCACTATGCTGTAAATGTGAAACTAATATAATATTGAATGTCAACTGTAACAGAAAAAAAACAATTTAAGGAAAGTGATGGAAAAATGTCAATAATGCAGACTAAACTTAAAAATGTCACGTCTGTGGCCAGTATATTGTAAATAGCACAGTATTTGAGGAAATATCCTTTCAGTATTTGAAAATTGTCTGATTTCAGTAAAGACATTACTTTCTTCATTGACAAACAAGTAAAATTCCAACACATGTCTTTGCTATTTTAACTTTCATCTTACTCTTTCACATAAAGAAAAATATGAACCAACATTCATGTCAGGAACTATACTTACTCATCCACAATAGTTTGGCTACAGATAGACAAGTTCCATAAAATCAATGAAAGCATTCTGAAAGAATCAGTGAGCTATAAATTAAATTTAAAATAAAGAGTATTATCTGGTCTATTATTATTTGTGAATTGTACATTTTATTGAGTTATTACTATATTACACATTTATTACATTTAATATTGTATATCCTATTAAATTTATGAATTGGATATTTTATTATTTGTATATCAGTAAACTTTCTAATGGACTTCCATTTGATTACAGGTGCACAGACACTTCTTTCTCAGAGCTGATTGTTAAACAGTTACCAGCATACCACTGCCTACACGAACAAAAACAGGCTGAACAGCCTCCGTGGCGTCTTCCATTCTATATAGAGGTCCACACCCTTACTCCAGGCTCTTTAGTTTACCCTTTCCCTGTCAAGAATATTACAAAGAATTGTACAAGAACAGAAATCAAAAGGAAAAGAGATTTTCCTAAAGACTCAAGACAGATAATTTAATCGAATTCAGGCCTCCCTAAGAAGGCTGCCCTCCAAGAAGGGAAAGCTTTAGGCTGATTTGATAACAACTGCCATGTGGCAAAAAATAAGAGAGAGTCCTAATAGATGGCAGTCTTGGTACCGTAACCTAATAAATGTCCTCCCTTTTAATCCACATACACGGCTTCTTGGGAACAGAGGGGGCCTCAAAGTAGGCAACAAAGCTGAATCTTCTTGTCAAATTTGGAATGTGTTTGGGACACAGAACAAGGGATCACTAAGCAGGATGTGTACATGAATATTGGGGTTTCTTACACATTTATTATTAAGTTGTCACCGCTTGTGAGTTTAGAATGTCTTTCTAAAGGTTAAATAAAACAGCCACCAAACCAAGATCTATAGAAATTTTAAAAATTCTGTGTCTTGGTAGACTTGTGTGGTAACTTCAGGCCAAGGCCAATAGCCAATACTAACTAGTAAGGAGTTTCCTTCCGTGCTGAAAAAACAATGACAATGAAACTGTCGTTTTCCTAAACAAAACTGTCTCTGATCAAATCAGGTTTCTGACTGCTCATGTTACTCTTGTGTCCTTGTCCATGCGTCTATTCAGTAACATAAATATTTTTCCATTTGTTACAATCTTATCCCACCCCCCGCATGTACTCCTTAATGATTTTTCTCTTAAAAAAACAAAAACGAAAACAAAAGCCCACCAAATAGCTGTTATTATTATCTGAGTACCATGCGGAACAAACCTTTGCTAAACAGTTATCCTCCCATTAAAGGGAGTGCAATTTTTCATTAGTGAAAAAGCACAATTGATGCAGATAAGGAGGTGTTGTCAGGTAAGCTGCTTTTGATGTCTTATTTACAATGTTGTCAACATAAATGCACAAAACGGCTTCTCTGACCTCCAAAGAAGAGATGAGTCAATGCCACCATCATAAAATGGTCACATAACCACCCACCACAAAAGGGAAACTGGCCTCAGAACTATCCTACAGAAAGCATGTTATGGACTAGTCTTGACAAATGGTTAACTTTCACTTAACTGGTATGATCTTGAAACGTAGGCACAGAATTGCTCTAAAAAGATTTCTTAGGCCCTTAAAAAAGAAATGTGTTGGGTGAAGGTCAGCCTGACACATTTAGGGAGTTCAGAAAAGGGAAAGAGTAGGAGAAACCCAGGCTGGCATCCTACAAGGTGTGAGCAAATTCATAATTTTGTTGGTGATAGTAAGGATGAGAGGTGGAGAAGTGGTATATTTCAAACAAAAACATATTCAAGAAAATTTACAATCTGGGGAAAATCAAGGAGATATTTCTACTTACTAAATTCTGCAATCTGCATAGAAAGAACATGTACTTTCAACCACAAGGACATTTATTAACTGAAAAAACATATTATTAGACATTTCTTTGTCCATACCTTGTTAACCCTGAGCAAAAGTAAAGAACTCTCTTTACTCAATAACTTGCCCTCTAAATAAGAACATTGAGGTGTTTTTCTATTTCTGATCCTTAATTATTAATCCACACCAGCTACTTCCCCTTCACGAATCAGCAGGTTAAAAGTTAACGGGACAGATCATTCATTAATACTAAAATCTAGAGGATACCAAATGTCCGGTTACCAACATTTAGCTACAGACTTCTTTCTATATTATTTCTATATTCCTGTGGGAGGCGCTACTGAGTTCAACAAGCTGTTTTCAGTACGTCAATAGAGAGGCATTTTCCCAACTCATGTCTTTTTAATGTGCTAAATTCTAGAATTTCCTGATAAATCTTAACAAGAGGAATCTCTTATGAGGCTCTGGGGCCAGACTACCTGCCTTAAATCCCGTGTAATCTTAGATAAGTTACTTAACATCTTTTGTGAAATATTGATAACTATCTGATGGGGTTGTGGTGAAGGCTTAATGAGTTAATAATATGTATAAGGCATTCAGAATATCTGGAACACAATAAGTTACCTATTACTATTGTATTATTATATTTTCATGGTAAGCATATATATATATATATATATATATATATATACACACACACACATAAAGAAAAGATCTGCATCTACTTAATGGGAACAATGTAATTACATGACAAGAAAAATTGTATTGGAATATCCACTAGCAAATTAAAGTTCTATAGAGAATTTCCCAAATGATATCTTAAGAAATTAATTTATTTTACCAGTTCAAGTTGAGTCCTCAGTGCCCATGCATAGATGGTAGTGAATGAATAATGTATTTCAACATTTTCTTTTGTTTCACACTTTAATAAATGTCGCACCTAGAAAACTGGGGACTTTATTTGAAAAAAAAAAAGTCAGAATATGAAACAGTATTACCTCTAACCTAGGTAATTTCTACCCACAAAGCAGGTCTAATATAGACTGCTATCCCTTTATAAGGTGTCTTGTTGGGCATCATTCCAAATTATGAGATCACACTTTACTTCCCAGTCTCTCTGGTTGGGCTGTTGTGCCAGTTACAAATATGTTGTCTCTCGGATGCAAATGTAGCCTTCAATACCTGCCCCACAGTGATTGTTTTAAGGTTTTCTACTTTACACTAAGCACCATGTTGTTTTCTCACTATAAGACACCCGAGGGACACTGTTAGTTCCAGCTGCTGTATGGCTGGTCAGCCGGTGTACACATCCCGTGATGCTTTGCCCCTGCCATGTGCCCAGAATGGCAGCCCCAGACCTTGGTCTGGTGACCACCTTCCCATGGCCCTCCCCACACAGACCCCAAGTGCTCCAGGCTTCCCACCATAGTGGCACCCTGATCGCCCTAAGTGCACCAGCCGCTACCTCAAAATACGAAGGGTGATAAAACCAAAAGGGAGCCTACTGAATGGGAGAAGATATTTGCCAACGATATATCTGATAAGGGGTTAATATCCAAAATTTATAAAACACTCATGAAACTCAACATCAAAAGACAAACAACCCAATTAAAAAATGGGCAGAGGATATGAAGAGGCGTTTCTCTAAAGAGAACATACAGATGGCCAACAGACATATGAAAAAATGTTCAACCTCACTAATCATCAGAGAGATGCAAATAAAAACCACAATGAGATACCACCTCACTCCAGTCAGAATGGCTATCATCAACAAATCAACAAACAACAAGTGCTGGCAAGGGTGTGGAGAAAAGGGAACCCTGGTGCACTGTTGGTGGGACTGCAGATTGGTGCAGCCACTATGGAAGTCAGTATGGAGGTATCTCAAAATGCTGGAAATGGAACTACCTTTTGACCCAGCAATTCCACTCCTAGGCATTTATCCTGAAAAACCCAAGACACTAATTCGAAAAAATATATGCACCCCTATGTTTATTGCAGCGCTATTTACAATAGCCAAGACTTGGAAACAACTGAAATGTCCATCAGTAGATGACTGGATTAAAAAACTGTGGTACATTTACACAATGGAGTATTGCTCCGCTATAAAGAATAAAATCGTACCATTTGCAACGATATGGACGGACCTATGGAGACTATTATGTTAAGTGAAATAAGTCAGTCGGAGAAAGACAAATACCATGTGATCTCACTTATATGTGGAATCTGAAAAACTGAATGAATGAGCGAAGTAAACAGAAACAGACTCATAGAGGAAAAACTGAGGGTTGCTAATTGGGAGGGAGGTGGGGATGAGGGAGAAGGGGAAGGGATTAGACAGCATAAATAGGCAACTACAATATTGCCATAGGGATATGAAAGACAGTTCGGGGAATATAATAATATTGTAAATATTTTGTGGGGTGTCAGATGGTCACGTCTTAAGGAGACCACGTCATGGATGGAGTAGAGCCTTGATCACTGCACTGTATATCTGAAACTGATGTTGTATAACATTGTATGCCAACTGTAACTGAATATATAGATAGTCACAGGATGTGGATTATACTGTGGGAGTCAAAGGAACTGTAATAGATATGTATGATATGGGGGGGAGTGGGGTGGTGAATTAGGGGAGGAAGGTTGTCACTTTGAGGGGTAAAAGGTATAACTATTGCACTGTGTTGTACACCTGAAGCTAATTTAAAAAAATGTCTATTTCACAATAAAAGAATAAAAATAAATTAATTAAAAAAATACGAAGGGTGGCTTCCAATTTACCTGGTGACTGCAGACATATCCGGCCTGGGCAACGCAACGAGCTTCTCTGCCATCCAGTGGGCTGTAACCATTGGACCCTGACTGATAAGGTTGTCAGTATAGAAGATTGGACCCTCACTGATACAGCTGTCAGTATAGAAGCCTAAAGCATCCAAAATAAAAACCGAGGTAACTACTTTTGATTCTGAATCTGGACCTGATGCAGATATTGATCAAAAGTAACGTATTCTATATCGTTTTTATCCTTAGAGGAACTAAGTCCCTTATTTCTTATGTTTTTCTAAGCCTTCCATTCAGCACTTTGCCTCAGCATTTTGGGTTCATAGTTGTCCATAATGAAAACAAAAATCCCTCAGCAGTTTACATGTAGAACTACCAGAAAGGCACAAAAAAAATCCACTACAGAGAACGTAGGAATTAAGTGTGGCTTTGCAGGAAACACATCAGTGTCATGACCGAAAAACAGACCCTGCAGTTACTGCACATGGAAAATGCTACCTGTTAACACAAATTATCTCAGCAGCAGTAAGAGGGCCTAGAAAGCTGTGTGCTGCAAAGTAGTGAGCTCGAATTTTGGCGCTGCACAGACCAAGGTTCAAATCCCCGGACTGGAGCTTCAGAGCTGTGTGCTTTTGACCAAACTGCATAATCTCTGAGTTTCTTTATCCTGCCTGCAGTGATCATTGTAAAGTAGGATATACCTACCTTAGAGAATTGAGGTTAAATGAGATCAGCAAACACCACTGTGATTAATTTTTCCTCCTGTTCCCTCATTTTATAGGTAAGAGAATATTGAAACACAGAAATAAGGTGATTTATAGATAAAATCGAAACTGAAATACTATAGGCTCAAAATACTGTTGATTTAAGTGTGCCAACTTGGGAAACAAAGCATGGGGAGGATGGTAATTCCTTACGTGGCCTTCTATAAGCTTCCTGATAACTGCCATTTCCTATCAAACAGGCTGCTGATAAGCGACTGATAAAAAGTGTAAAATAAGTGCAATTCATGTGATTAAAAATTTAACATCTTAGATTTATATAATACAGTATGCTTTATGAAGTGTTATGAATAATATGTAATTTGATCACAATAACGTTATCTTTAACAGACCTCCTACATTTTAGTGATAGGAGTAATAAAGGATTTCATAAACTAAGAAATTTCAGAAAAATAAATTATTTTGGGTATGGATAAAGGAAAATCATGACAAATTAATGCTTTTGCTAATAATTTCTCAACTTCTAATAAAAGCCCAAGGTTTCCTTAATTTTATGTATCATACATAGTCGAGGTTAAATTAGAGGTTTAAAAAATAGCTACTTTGCTAGGAAGGCTGCTTGGCTTTGTTGCAAAAATTATAAACAGGTGATAGTATGTAAAAGTAAATTTTATATGATCAAAGAAATAAGACAGCCACTCACTAAGGCAAATCATAATTTTCAAAATACATCTTTACACCTTATCATTTCAAGTCAATGGTGTCTTCAGTATTACAAGTCTAGACAAGGCATATCTTTCCACCAGCCTATCTGTCCCCATCTCTGGAAACCAATGGAGACACTAGAAAATAAAATTTTAAAATCCACAAAACTTACCTGCCCCATAAATTCATAATACACTACAGCAAACCAGCATCTCCAACATGCTTCATGTTTGCCCTTCTTTAAAGCCACTTGAACTAGTGCATAATCTAAATAACTCATGCTTTCCTTATAGCAGAAGCTTCGAGCTGGCTCCTGCTGACTGCTGTGACCTTGCATACTGTGGTCAGACTAGTCTGAAAGTAACTCTATATTGTTACTTTTTTCTTCTGAGACCAAAAGGAGTTCCCCATTAATAACGTCACATTTAAATTAATGGTTAATTCTCACATGCCACACACTTGGTTCTTTCATTTATTCACTTCAGCTGAGACAAAATCCATCATCGTGAAATATATAATGAGGACAAATTTTCCTTGAAAACCAAGATTTAAATGCCATTTTTATTTTTCACCCACACTCAACGTACAATATATTAACTCACAGCACCACCTACCTTTCAATAAAAGGTTAGGAAACTAGGTTTATCTGTAGCACAATGCCCAAATGGCTGGCCTATACAATGTAGTCTGAAATTAAGTCCAAAATGCAACAAAGAAAAAATAAAAAATCTAAAAATACAAGTTCCATTTGACACTATATATAAAACTTACAGCAGTATATATAAATTTCTTAGGAATGGTCCAAACAAAGGAATCTGACCAGCAGTACACTGATGATTTTAATCTGCTACAAAATAGTGAGCAAACAAACTGTGCGTGTAAATGTTAATTAGAAGTTGCAATCAGGGACAAGCAGGGCTGTTTTGACTTATAAATTCCAATGTTCATTGTTATTTTCGTGCCTAAGTGTTAAACCTGGAATGGGCGGTACCTTTTCCTTAGCAGTCTTCCCAATATTGTAGTCATTTTCCCTGTTTAAAGGAGAAAAAAGATGACCAGTATCAAATTTCGTTTTCACTTCCTCTCGGTGTGATGCCCATCAGTACTACAAGTATAGATACTCGTGTATATACACAGCCAGCTCACACAGCACATGGCTCATTCTAACAATGCAAGCCAAGTATACCATACTCCTTTCCCCAATCGGTGGTAGTCTTTGACCTCTCAATGCAACAGAATTCTTTTTAGAAATGAAATGACAATTTCCTTACATAAACCTAGGCAGTATAGAGATACTAGAGAAAATACTTTTAGTCAGCATGAATGAGCACTTGCACCGCCAGCGGAGGAGTCAAACCATGAAAAGTCCAACTATGGGAAGCAACTCACTATATAAAAAGCTTGGTTGTGATGTCCATGAAGAATTAAAATGTCTTAAATTTATCCAGCATTTCTCCTGGGCAGCTCACGACAGCGCTGTAAAGCAGGCTGTGGTGGGTGGGGCTCCACCCCCATTTCACCCACAGGGAAACAGATGCATTAGGTTTATGTACCTCAGGCCATGGAAAACAGAAGGTTCATTTATGGCTGGCTCACCTCTACCCCTCAGATATAAAAATTAGGGAAAAAACAATTTCAATTAAAATTGACTGAAAATAATGTAACTCATAAAAGTTGTTTTGAAAGCAGCATTTGGTTACCACTTTCAGTACAACTGTTAATATGACAAAAGTTTTGAAGACTATTTTTTAAAAAACAGCTTGTTAAAACTGAGTAATGGGAGTAAGCATTTTCTTAACAATTAATAGAGTGGGGCTCTATTTTAGAAGGCTCTTTTCTTAAGAGGATAAGTAGTCCATCAATTCATATGATAAAACCTGTTGCCTTTCTTCAGGTGAGTCACGTCAGGAAGTACTAACACGAGCCTTTCTGTGACTGGTTAATTAAATTACCATCCTATTTTGGTACAGCTATCTTGCCAGTCATAGCAGAGTTGTTAAAAGTGAGAAATAAACTCTTCAAGCCTTTATGATAATTTGTGAACACTTCATATCATTGATGGAATAAAAAAGATAGTTCTCACCTGCTTCAAACCTTCTCTTCTACTCTCTTTCCAAAGTTTTACATTCCATAGCTGTTATTTTCCTAACACCATATTAATTTTAAATTCCTTCTTTCCTTCTGTAGAGTCCCTTTTAAACTGTTCCAGGGAAATTACTAATCTACTTCAAGTTTTCCCTAACCATCTGTGTCCTAAACACTTAAAACACAACAGAAATTTTTGTGTTTTCTCACAACTTATTCCACAGTACAAACTCGAAACATTTTGTTTAGATCAACACTAACTTAAAATGCTTGGTAATAACCTAATTTATTTTAATATATTCCAACTTAGTATGAAGGTGACCAGTAATTTCTGAGGGTTTAGATATTTAAACTATAGTTTATCATTGAAACAAACAAATATTTTGGTCTCTCTCTCCAGTTTTGGTTTTTTTTTTTATTCTTTCTCTTTAGAAGTTCACAGTGTTACAGTAGTAAAAAATAAGACTGATAGAAAGCACTCTAAAACATATGGCTATATATACATACAAAGTTCAATAATGTTGCCACAACCCCTAATACAATGTGATCGTATTTATTTACTATTATCCAGAATAAACTTCTGTACATATTAAATTGTTCAAGTATATCTAAAGCAGTACTTGTAAAAGTGAGGTCCCACTGCTAAACTAATGGGCATATCTTTCAATACAATTAAGTAGAATTGTAACAATTTTTTTGAGTTTACAATTTATCATACATTTTCAAATATTCTGAAACATTGCAAGGCGTCAAACACATAATTTAATTTACATCTAGTTAAACACCCCTTTGTACAGCACCAGAGGTTAAAAGTGGATCTGACTAACCAAATATTCTCTTTCTTTTATTAGTAACAGTTTGTTATCATTTATTCCTACAATATTATACCCAAACTGGAAAGGAAGACAACTCAGGTCAAATGTTTTCACCTTAAATAAATAAACATTGCATCCACTTCACACTTAAATACTTCATTTTTTTTTGTATAGTTTATGTTTATGGGTAATGGCTTTATCTTTGAGAGCTAGGCAAGTCGAATAGGATTCTCTAGGTTTGCTTTAAAAGTTTCAAGAAACCTGGTAGCTAGTTCATCATCTACCACTCGGCCGTCACTGGACATAGTGACCGTGATGAGCTGGTGCTGCTGTAGTTTGTCCTTTCCTTCTTCATCCTGAGTGAGCTTCAGCACAGGTCGGAATCTCCCAACAGCCAAAATGCAGGCCTGAGGAGGGTTGATCACTGCAGTAAACTCATCGATGCCAAACATCCCCAAGTTGGAAATACTAGGGGGAAACAAAAGGCTCTGAAGGTGGCATATTCTCAAAGAACCCTTTCCCCAAGCCTGTATTTTTACTTTACCAAAGAACTGTGCTACAGACTTTATACCAAGTCGAAGACCAAAGACGAACAATATTATTGACAATAGTATTAAAATACAAATATTGACACACGTACAAATATTATATCTAATAGAAACACCTATTCAGCATTGAACTAGATGTCCTAGGCAGTGGCATATGGCAAGAAAAAGCAATGTAAGGTGGGTAAGGACTGAAAAAGCTAAACTGTCATTATTCACAGATGAATTGATTGTGTACATAGAAAAACTAAGGCTCTATAGGTAAACCAGGAAGATTAGTAAGTGACTTTAGCTAAGTCACTAGACAAAAGGTCAATATAAAAATTCATTTTACATCTATATACAAGTTGCAATTAGAAAACAAAATTCAAAAACAATACCATTTACAATAGTATCAAAAAATATCAAGGAAGAGTCTAATGAAATATATATAAGACCTCTATATAGAAAATTTTAAAACATAACTGAAGGATAGCAAAGAACTGAATAAACAATGGTTTACGCCATGTTCACTGCCTGGAAGACTCAACGCTGCAAAAATCAATGTTCCTTAAACTAATCAAAAGATTCAGTGTAATCCCAATCAACATCCCAGCAAGCTTTGTATGCGTGTGTATGTGTGTGTGGACGTAAGAAAAATGACAGGTTGATTCTAAAATAGTTTTGGAAATACACAGAGCCAGGAAAGATGATCTCGAAGGGTGAACAAAACAGACACACTTTCATTACCCTGATATCAAAATGTATGGCTTGCTGGTACTGGGAAAGGGATAAACCGCTGACTGAAAAGAAGGGAGAGAGAAACAGACCAAACACATAGGTGCATGGTCACCTTCTCAATGCTATGGAGAAGGAATAATGTTTTAAATATATGACACTGGTCAAATTAATATCCACATGAAGAAAAACAGAGAATGTTGACTTTTCATACCATAAACAAAATCCAATTTCAGATGGATTATGATCTACATGTGAAAAGTTATAAAGCTTCTAGAAGACGACATAGGAGAATTACTTTGTGACTGCCCAGGCGATAATTCCTAACAGATAACAAAAAGTACCAATTATGAAAAAAAAATACTGATAAATAGAACCTCATCAACATTTAGAAATTCTGTTTATTAAAAAACACCATCAAGAATGTTCCAGAGGCAAGGTGCAGAGTGGGAAATGGTATTTGAAATAATATATATCCTACAAAAGTCTGTGTATCTGAATAAGAACTTCTACAAATCATTTTAAAAAATGGACACAAAACTTCAACAGGTACTTTGTCTGGTGAATTACCATATACCAAAATGGCTGATAGGTAAATGAAAAGAGTTTTCAACATCATTAATTTGCATTTCCCTGACCACAAGGAGTACCATTATATACCCTGTGAATTGTTAACATTTAAAAACTAACATTACTAATGGAAATTCTCATACACTGTTGATGCAAGTATAAATTTGTATAACCATTTTGTTAAATTGTTTGCAGAACCTATTAGAATGTTTAACCTGGCATTTATACTTTCAGGTCTATACGACAAAAATATGTATATATAGTCACCATTAGACACTAAGAAAATGTTCAGAGCACCATTATTTGTAATAGCACCAAATTGTAAACAACACAAATGCTCAACAACGATAAAATGGATCCTGGCATATTTATACAGCACACCACAGAATACCATATACTGCAGTGACAGATAAATGACAGCTTCACACAGTAACATAGGTGTAATCTCACAGACGTTAATGCTGGGTAAAAGAAGTCAGGCATCAAGAGTACGTATTTATATAAAGATCAAAGCTAGCAAAACAGATCTACGTGGCAATTTTCAGAATGGTGGTTGCCTTTAAGGGGGATTAGGAAGGGGAAACAGAGTATATCTTGCTTTGGTTGGTTACATATGTTTCTTTACTTCGTCAAACATTCAAGCTACAGACAGTATAAGTTAAACTATAGCTTAATAAAAATAGAACTGATAATAATTGAAGGGTCCAGATCGCAAGAAGAAAAAATTGAGATTTATAAATCTATTGTATTTATATACACATCTATTTTAAATTTCAGACTCTGAATGCCATTCTATGAACGTTTGAATGGGTTAAATAGCTAACCTTAATGGGTTCCTACTAGCTTTGATACGAAAGTCTGACTATATATTTTCACATATTCTGTTTATCTAAATCAAGTATGTGATGTTTAACTTAAATTTAAAAAATGTTTCAGAAAATAAATAAAACAGGTTAACTTTATAATTCTCTTATCTGTTTGATGCTACTGATAATTAAAGAGTTTAAATTTTACCTAAAAGATCCTCCTTGGTATTCTTCAGGTAACAATTTTCCATCTCTTGCTTTCTTTGATAGAACCTGAGAAAAATACGAAGTGTGTCAACCAATGCTATGTTATATGCAGTAAAGGGTATTTGTCATCTGAAATAGTTGTACAGGGTACACTCTCATCTCTGATATGCTCTGATTTGACTTTATAAGACACTTTAATAGATACATAATTTTCTCTAAAACAATTTTTAAAAATGGACAAGTTAGAGCACAGATAATCCAAGAAGCTAAAGATGAGAATCAAAAATCTAGAAAAATTGGGCCAGCTGAGTGGCTCAGTTGGCTAAGAGCTTGCTGAAGAATGCAAGCTCTGAGCAACAGGGTCGCCGGTTCGATTCCCGGCCCAAACTGAGCTGCCGCTGAGCTGCCAACAGGTAGCATGATGGCTCAGCCAAAAAAAAAAAAAAAAAAAAATGTCTAGGACAATCACTTTCCTTTAAAAATTCTTCAAATACTGGAATTACCTTGTGCATCATTACTATGTGGAATGTTTCAGGATTTTCTATTTTGTGTATAAATTTTTTTCTTGTAAGACAAAATATTAGAAGAAGCCATTCTTGTCAATCTAGTATTTTAAATAAATTACGCACTGGCAACAAACCCACAACCAACATTTCAGTTTTCATCTTTTGGGCTCTTTTTTACCCATAATATATACTTTCAGACAGTTGTAAAATACAAGACGAAACAAAAAACCAAAACTTTATATTTCCCTTCTCAATATTATAAACATCTTTTGTGTTAAGTCATTTTCTAAATTATTTTTTATTTATTTTATTTTTTTAGCTGAGCCATCCTGCCACCTGTTGGCAGCTAAACGGCAACTCAGCTCGGGCTGGCATCGAACCGTCGTTGCTCAGAGCTCACCTTGCACTTTTGAGCAAGCTCTTAACCAACTGAGCTACTCGGCCGGCCCTTAAATGATTTTTTTTTTTAAATGTCTGCTTAATATTCTAAAAACTGCATCTGCCAGAATGTACTTAGTCATTTCCCCAGTGTGATAATTTGTTTCACTGGTTTCTTTTCAATGATTTCATATAAATTCTAGGAAGTGGAATTACTAAATTCTAGAAAATGGACATTATTTTGATTTTTGATCTTATAATTGAAGCATTTCCTGAATGAGGTAGTCCACACAGAATATAAGAATGTAGTAATTTCATATTACTCTTGATACTGATACCCTCAGAGTGACTTTAAGGAAAGTCATTAAGTTTTCCTTTACTTGCCCTTGCAATTAACCACACTTCTGTTAATCCTTATTTTTCAATGCTTCAAAAGCAAGAGAATAGAGGTTGAATCATTATATATGAAAAATTAATAATGAATTACTTCATGAGAAGGGCAGAGAAAAAAATAAAGCTACTGTCATTTGAGTAGATGAAATAAATCCATGGCTTACTTAATAGTCTGTATTATATAGCTAATATAAGTACAATTTTATAACCACTGTTAATAATTATTTAATTTTAAACCATAGATGATTTAAATTTTGAAAAACAAAACACTGTTTAAAAATCTAAAAATGATCTCAATGTGTCACCGTGACTTGCTGCAAAGGAAACAACTACAGATTTATACTATTTAGATATAACTATTTATGAAACTATTTGAATTCAAAATGAAAAATGAAGAGATGGACTCAGACTTGTATAGTCTGTGGAGTATCAGAAGTGCAGAGAACAATCTACAAATGTATTTTTCCTGCCTTAAACAATAGAACTGTTCCCATGATTTGGACAGGCGCATATCATGTGGACTGGGAAAGGCATTTTTTTCAAGGCAGATGATCTCCACATACCCTGATGAGCCATCACACTAAAACAAATAAAAAGCATATTCATTTGAAAAACTAGATTGCAAGCGCACATGATGCACTTTGAAAAATCTCTGTAGACCTTAAATACACCAGCAGGACATTCCTATCAGTGAACTCGCAGAGCCTGGAGTAAGAATAGATGCTGAGGAGAATCGCTGGTTCTGAAAAATCCTAATCCTCACTGGGCTTTCCTGGGAATGTGAAATGTGAACTAAAAGTCAAAGCAGGTGTTGCCTGAAGTGTTCAGCTGGAAGGATGTACTACAAGATGACTGGCAAAAACTTCTAAAATATATCACATGTCTCACAAATTCATTCAAAAAATGTACTGGGTTCTAATGAGGTTCACTTTAACTTCTACCTTTTAAAACTACTATAATTAATGAAGAATTAAGAACAGTGTGGGATGTAAGGTTTGTTACTATATTACTTTATTTAGGAAATACAAACTTGAACTTCGCTGAGACATGCCATAGCACCACACACTGACATCCTTGGGATTACTGAGGGTCAAGAAGTAAATAAATACTTAGTGCAGGTGTTTTTAAGCTGGGGTCAGATAAAATTTGCAGGGACCTGGAAACTCCTTGGAAAATTAATTTCAGTAAAAAATAAAATTGAAATTTTTTTTTAATTCATTGAGCAACTACTATCTTTCAAGCACTCTCTTTTAAAATTGGATATACGGCAGTAAACAAGACAGTCAGTGTGAGACAGTAGGGAAAACAGAAGGATCAACAAATAAAGCAATTTCAAAGTGATAAACCATAAGAAGTCACTAAAACAGGGAAAGGTATTTTAGCTGTGGAAGCCACAGAATGCCTAAGAAAGTGGCATCTGAAGTGGGAAATGCCTGGTTTAAATAAATCCTCACTTCCTCTGCTTTCTAAATGCAGCACATTGGGCAAACTTCTTAAAGGTTTTCAACTCAATTTTCTCAATTTTAAAATGGGGAAGTTTGGTTTCCTGCTATACTTAGTGAGCTAACAGGATTACCTTATTTTGCCATGTATAATGCACACTTTTTTGCCCAAATTTGTGAGGGAAAAATAAGGGTGAGCATTATACACGGGCAGTTCTAATTCCGTATCTATATAAATGTTTTAAATTCTTTTATTTATGCTTATAAGTTAAAAGTGTAACTCTAGAAATCAATAACGATATCCGTATGCAAAATAATACCCTGGAATATGATAATCGGTTTTGCTGAATTTACGACAAACTTGTAACTACGAAGACTTCTTGGTCTTCTATGGTGAGTAAATATCGTAAATTTGTTACCAGTACATAAAATTTCTTGTACCTGGTATCTGTTCTTGTGTTTGGTAATTATTTATTAATAAAATTTCTTGTACCATAATGTGTTAAAAAATAAATGCTAAAATTCCTTTATAATATAAAAAAAAGTACCTAAATGTAAACAAATAAAAATTTGAATTAAAGAATTAAAATGAAAGATTTTTCCCCTGAAAGTTTGGGCCAAAAATGTAGGTGCTCATTATATAAGGGAGTGCATTATACACAGCAAAATATGGTACGTGAAGGGCTTAGCCTCCTGTCTGGTGTATCAGAAGGAGAGGAGAGTGGAGTGCTGGTCATAGATAGCAGGATGGGTGAGGGAAACAGGTAGGATGAGGAGCAGCCTGGGCACAGCAATCCTTACGAGTCGCTGGGAATTACAGGAAATGCCCAAGGGCTCCCAGAGGCCCTGGGACACTCCACAGGGTTAGGACTGCCCTTCCCCCTACAGGGAGGCTGCTGACACTGCTTCCTTAGCACCTCAACTTCAGTTCTTTCAGGAAGGAAAGGAGAGAGAATGCTCACGGAGCTTCTTGAAGAACTATTTATTACAGTAGTAAAATCGGTAAATTGGTCAAAAGCAAAGGAACCTTCATATAATGGTTAATTCTAAAAATTTAATATGTATAAAGATAAGGAATTTTTTTTTTTTTTTTTTTTTTTGGAGGGCAGTGTCACTGGCTCTCGTATGTGGGACTGAACCGGGGCCGCTGGCTTCCCAAGCCAGTGCTTAACCACCGCGCCACTCGGCCGTCCCAAGATAAGGAAATTTGAACTCTACAGTTAAATGCAATTTCTTTTGACCTTCACAAAAACACTAAAATACATGTATTCTCAGTGTTGCTGAAAACGCTTGATGAATAAAAGGCATGCACTATCCTAGTAAACCCACCCCTATTACTATGACTTTTAAATTGGTCAAATGAACGCCACCTCTCAATTATGAAACAGTTGCATTTTTATCTATAAAAACACACTCCAGGGCTGGCCGAGTGGCGCGGTGGTTAAGCGCTAGCTTGGGAACCCAGCAGCCCTGGTTCGGGTCCCACATATGAGGGTCAGTGACACTGCCCTCACAAAACAAAACAAAACAAAACAAAGCAAAACAAAAAAAAAAACACACTCCACAAATCTTTTTTTTTTTTGAGGGCAGTGTCACTGGCCCTCATATGTGGGACCGAACCGGGGCCGCTGGCTTCCCAAGCCAGCGCTTAACCACCACGCCACTTGGCCAGCCCCTCCACAAATCTTTTAAAAGAGGGGTGAAGAAAGGCTTTAAAATGTCATTCCACTAAGGTCACCTTTAATTACATCTAACTCTAAGATCCCAAGGATATGCTTTTTAAACTAGATTGCCTGGCATTGATTTATTTATTTAGGGCAAGTAAATCTATACATTTATATAATGTCAGCTCCCCAAAGAAGCCTTACCTTCTATTTTTTATCCCCGTTATAACTTGTTTTGCCACTATAGTATATATACAACAGGTCCTTGCTAAGTGAAAAAAGAAAAGAATCACTTATCTAAATGAATCTGAAATTTTCAATGCTAACACTTCAAGACTTGTGATATTTCTACCCCAAGACACCCTTAGAAATTATTATCAAAGCTGAAGGTTATCAAAGCTGCCTACTTCCTGTCTTCGTGCCTATTCAACGTGGTATTTTTGGTGAAATCAGATTCCACCATACTGGAGCTACAAAACTGCTTTTCTAGAATCCTGGGGGAAAAAAGTACTTTTGCTTCTGGAATACTAAGTACTTTCAGTGGTCTCAATTCTAGAAAGGAATAAATAAGCTTTTAAGAAGAAAATGATGTTAACACTGAGGCCTATCCATTACCAATTTCACAGAAATATATTGGGCTGTGGGAAAAGTCATGACGTATTTTTTCTGTTTTTCATTGCAAAAATGCGTCATGACTTTTCCAAAACCCAAGTTTCAGCCTTAACTTTAAAATCATTCTAAAATATCATCTAGGCTTTGGGAAGTATATTACTTATCTGTAACTTGAATACTGGTGACCCTGATTCATCTGTATGTTATTTGTAAATTTCTGAATGTTAAATGTTCTTAAAATGGGTTGTACCTGGATAAAAACTTAAAACTCCATATACACAACTGACAATTACTTGGAAACATACACACATACACACACCTGTATATAGAAATATACGAGGTTGGACAATTAAGTTCACAAACTCTCCACCATGTAAGCGCATGGCAGAATTATATATAGATAGGTATGTAATTATAGATAGATAGATGTATATTATATTAATCATAGAGTAACCAGATCATGACATGATTTTATCAGAAAGTAAATGCTAAACTAACAATTTGAAACAGCAGTATTTCTGAAGGCATACCTTTACAGAGTCAGCAATTTCTTGTATACCCTTGGCAGCAGCATCTTTTATGATAGGTGTAATTAAACCTTTCTCAGTTGCCACAGCCACTGAAATGTCAATAAAGGGCAGCTGCTTTGGGCCCTCTCCATCCCAGCTTACATTCACGCTTGGCATTTGCTAAAATGAAAGAGAAAAAACATGCTACTAAAGAAACAGTGTTAGACCAAGGCAAGGCGGTTACAGAAAAATAACTGACATTATTATGCATATTGAAAGTAAATACAGCTGAACAGAAGAAAATAAATAAAAATTTGGTTTGAAAAGTTGGTTTGGTTCTGTGTTAAATGTCTTTTACGTTTGGGAAGAATAAACTTAACATACCATCTTTTTTCAAGCATGCTTGAGGAAATTCTGATGGGGTACATATTTTGATCTCTTTACATCATGGTTAAAAAAAGGGCTCCCTTTTGTTAAACCTGATTGCTAGAAAGCATTTAACATTTGTTATACTTCCTGCCTCAACATTTGACCAACATGACCTTGAGAAGCAGAGCAGAGAGGAGAGGGGTAGTGACATTCATCCCATTATTCCTGTGGCATGAAGGAAGCCTCACTCTCTAGCTCAGCCCTGAGAGGCATCAGCAGACCATTAATACATGACTTCCCTGCTTAGGAGAGATTTCCTAGCTTCATAAACAGGATAGATATATGCTACATGTGAGAATACACACACACGCACACACACACATTTTCAACATACATACAACTAAACTGAGGATGAAAAAAACCAGATGTAATGACTCAATGCCTGGAAACAACATACACTGAAAATGTTGCCAAATACCATAGGAGAAAATGATGCTAAAAAATTGAAATCAAGACTGAAGAACAAAAGGACAGCAAGTTGTCTGTTCCCCTTCCCCGATTCCCCAATAAAATCTTAAGAAAAAAAAAGTAGAAATCAAAACCAAAATTGTCTTCTCAAAAATTCTTTGCTTTCTATACGATACGATCCAAGTCTCCTTGCATGTCATGTAAGCCTGGCAATCCACAATTTGGCTCTACCTACTTATCTAACTTCTGACCACTCCCTTAAGGTGAATAACCCTCACAAATGAAGAATATCTGGCAAATAAATTCAGTTAGAGAGCTACATAACAAAAACATATGGGACATAGCCTAAGTTATGCTCAACGGAAAATTTATAATCTTAACTCATCTTATTAATAAAAAATAATTATAATGAATTACATATTCAAGTTTTCTAACAAGTTTATCTAACCAAGATAAGCCAAGGAAATGAAGGAATACATAATGAAACAATATAAAAGGAGAATATAAATATGCAATAATAAAAGCAAGACAGGGTTCAGCAAACTCTCAGGCTTTGAGGATATTAAAAAATAAGAAACGAATTTAAATGACTCTAGGCCAGTAAGTTTGGGAATACAAATGAAATGAATGATTTTCTGGGAATATGTAAGTTTCCAAGACTGACTCAAGAAAAAGCTAAAAATTAAACAGCTTCATAATTGTGGGGGAAAAAATGAGCAAGTTGCCAAGGCTCCCTCCTCAAAATAGAACTAGGCTCGGATATTTTTACTGGTGAATTCTATAAAACTTCAAGAAATGAAAATCTTTATATTGAAACAAGCCCAGAGAAAGGAAAGGAAAAAAGTATCCAAATTCATTTTGATGAAGCTATTGATTAAAAAAAAAAAAAGCCTGACAAAGCTAGCACAAAATTCAAATTATAACTACGATGGCTCCTGATACAAAATTATGAAATATTAACAAATAGCTGATGGCCACTAGAGATTCACTTAAGTAGGGCAAGAATAACTCATAATTAGAAAATTATTAATATAATTCACAATATTATTTGGTCAAAAGACAAAAGCCAAATGAACATTTAGATACGAACAGCTAAAAAGGCATACCTTTAAAATTCTCTATTAATGTCTTGTTCAAGAAAAAAAAAATCCCTTATAAATGTACTTTACATACAGCACTTAGTATACAGTGCAGTAGCCTAGCTATAGAAAGAAGGCATGACAGAAAATGGTGCTGAGCAGGAAGTCAGCAGGCCTGGGCTGTTAGAGGGACATCTCTAGTCAGACACTTCCACAGTTCACTGGCCTTCCTGCCACCTCCACTGAGACACTATTCGGCTTCTGAAACTTAATACGTACGTCCAAAACCAAACTCTCGATTCCCTGCCTCAAATCTGCTCCTCTCCTATTTTCCCAATCTCAGTTCATGGAAAATTCCATGCCCCCTATGGCTTTGGGCCCAAATGTTTTTCCTTTCTCTCAAATCCCATATCCAATCCATCAGCAAATACTGTTGGCTCTGCTTGTGAAATGTAACCAAAATCCCCCCTTCGCCTCAGCTTCATTCCTACCACCTTAGTCCAAACCATTGTCATCTTCTCTGGGAGAGCTCGCTGCTTCAGCCCTTGCCTCTGCACACAACCACGGCAGTCTCCCCTTGTTCTATTTAAAGTCTAAGTCGAATCATGGTAGTTGTTTCCTCAAACCCTCCCAAGACTGTCTTCTCGTTTCTAATCAGATCCCTAGTTCTTACCTTGGCCGCCAAGGCCTCGGGGAGTTCTGGTCACCCTAGCCTCCACTGTCTTTTTAACTCTCATCTCCTACCCTCTGCTCTTGCCAGCTCCACTCCAGGCACACTTTATCCTCAGGACCATGTCTGTGAGTGACACAATCCTCTCCTCACAGCCTCTGTGGTTGCTGTTCCCATCTGGAACCATCTCCTAGCAGCTATCTGTTTGGCTCACTCCTCCTTTTGCAGGCCTTGTCTCAATTTTCACCTTGCTGGAGAGGCCTTCCTTTCACAAATAACACCCCTAGTTATTCTGTCCCCTTACCCTGCTTTCTTTTTCTTCTCAGCACTTGCACTATCTAACATATATTTGTTTCTTTCCTAACTAAAATATAGGTAGAGAGCAGAAAATATGTAGGCTTTTGTTCACTACCATATGTCTAATGCCTAACAGTGTATTTAGAGCAATTAGTATTTGTTGAATAAGTGGTCTTTATTCTACTATAATTAGTTTTAAGCCTTTTGATTCTCAGTTTCTTCATCTGCAAAACTTAGGGAGTCAGATTAAATGATGGAATACGTTTAGCAATACAATTATGAAATGTTTGTGATTTCAAAATACGAGTTCTATTTACCATACAATCCAAAGACGTTAGACTACTTTGGAAGCCAAAATCATTGGGGTTTGCTACTTACTTTAAGGGTAACAGCTGCTGCTTTGATGATGAAATCATTTACTGATACTTTAATGTCATCTGAAAGAAAAACAAGCATATTAAAATTAGTGTTCATAATAAATTTTAACACTGACCGTTAGGATTTCAAAATTGTAAATTATGGACTATACTGACAAATAATGGGGAGAAACATTACAGGTTTTGGTTGTGCTTGCTTGGTCAGTAAGGTTACCTGATTAGAAAAACTTGCAATATATGAGGTCCTGGATAAATACTACTAAACCAGGAATGTACAAGTTTACTTCTAGGCCTTGATTACATTATTTTAAATTGCTCAGACATCATACATGAGCACTGAAGGACACATTATAACCACAATCAGAAAAGAATCGACTCTTATGTCTCTAAAGAGACAAATGGTCTCTCTGTGGTGTGTATAATCAGGAAGTTTATAAGATGATTCTCTTTTTTTGTCATCCTTTTCAAATGTCTTCATTCTGTGCATGCTTTATAATATACTGAATGTGTTAGAACAGTGGGACATGTAGTCACTTTAAGGAAACAAATATATGGAGGGAGTTCAAAAATTTCTTTTTACTATTGAAGTGTACAACAAAAAATGTTAAGACCACTGCATTAAATAAGAACTGCTTTTTAACTTAACAAAACAGGATACAGCAAATGCCAAAGATGAAGCAATGTTGGCGTGGGTCCTAGTGTAATGAGTAAAACGAGTTTAACTGTCTAGTTTCATGGTGAATCCATTTGAATCAATTTCCTTCCAATGTACATAATGATTTTAAGATAAAGCCGAGGTCCCCTCCCTCTCCACAGAGCTGATCATAATTATAGCTGATCATAACTAGAGAATTTGATTTATACTTTTGCTTTTCCCAGTGGGTATGCAAGTGCTGAAAAATGTAGACTACACTTGATTCTTCACTGCAAGAGCTTCTAGAAAAAAAGACTTTAAGATCTAGTCAATGGTATGTGGCAGGAATCACAAACTCTGTTATTATAGTATCATGGAATTTTGCATGAACAGCAGCTCATACCAAAGGCATGTTGGAGATTTCAGAAAGAGATTAGATGAACTACCCTACACATAAATACTGACAAACTGTCATGGTAACTGTCAGCTATTCATTTAATTCATAGCTCTTCTAATTCAGAGTTCCAAAAACACACAATTTTTTAGTTTGTTTAAAGCCCCTTTAGAAATAGAACTAGAAATGGACTTCTAGTGCTTAGAGACTTTTAATGATAACTCATAAATAAGACTAGGCGTGCACCAATTCAGATATGTGGACATAATCTTATATGGACTCATTACGCATACCTCTCACGGCTTCCTCAGCTTCAGTCTCACTGTATCTACTATCCAGAGGAATCCACAGTGAAGGCTTCCAAAACCACCTACCTACCTACCGCCCAGGTCCACAGTCCTCACCTAGAATTTTCTGCCCCAATCTTACTTCAACATTAAGTATTCTTTGGTTGATCACTTTTTTCATCCTGAAACATTTTCTCTTACTGGCTTGTCCGTCATTACACCCTTCTGGTTTGCTTCTGCTCTCTGTCACTCACTTAGTTCAGTTTTTCCCTCTGAATGTTGGCATGTCCCCAAGTGAGAACTTTCAGTTCTATGGTTTTGATACCATTTATATGAGGGTGATTCCTCCAACTGCTACCTCTAATCCCCGATGTATTTGGAGCTTCAGACATATATATCCAATTTCCTACATGACATTTCCACTTACATGTCTAACAGGCATCTCAAATCTAACATGTACAAAGGATATTTTTTCAAGTTTCTTTATTTGAACTCTTTATTACAGAAATTTTCACACATACAGAAAAGAGACTGCTGGTGGCATTTACTGAGAAGAAGAGAGCAAAAAATAATTTGTAGAGGAATACTGGACATTCTCATGTGCATATTGTTATAAAACAAAGTGTGGAAATACTCAGAGAATATTATATATTGTAACCTTATATAAGAAAGAGAAGTGGAGATACATAGGGTACACAGATGATGTGGGCTCTTTGAAGACTTACCAGAAAATTCCCAATTGCAAGGACATATAAAACCTGGATCATGCAAGGATATTACACTAAGCTATTTCCACTGAAATAGTACTGTTTTCTGCCTCATGAGAGGAATAAACCAGGAAAATTATTCTCATAACTCTACATTGTAACTAAACCAGTATGATTTGAGACCTATAAGGGAGCTTTCATGGTTAACTTTTTAAATATTTATCACTTGCTCTGAATAGCTTTGTGTTTGTTTCCTTGAACTTTTAAAAGCTGTCAGGTTATCTTCATAGGTCATCTTCAAAGACTGCATCTAAACTGATTTAATAGTCCTGTTTTCCCTTAGGATGTAGAACACTGCAAGGGCAAGTTGCTCCCATCCTAACATGGTGAGAGAAAATGCAGGATAAACTACAAAATTATAACTTTCTAGATCCCATTAGGAAGCTAAGGCTACAAAGAAAATAGGTGGATGGAATGTCAAAGGGTGATGATGAGAGGAGAGACAGCACATGATTAACCACTGTCAGAGTACAGGAAAGTATAGGGCAGAGTATGGGACAATGAGCATGAACAGATGGGGAGTATCAGCAGAGAGATGGAGACTATGGAAATCTAGGGGGGAAACCCATGCTGTTAAAGAATTTTTTTTTTTTTTTGAAGCCAAGCTTCACAGGCTTAACACAGCAGAGAAAAGAATCAGCGAAACAGAAGTGAGGTTCATTTGCAAAAGCAAAATGTATTATGAATGTATTCTGGGATTAATACCATATGTAGAAGTAAAATATGAGCATAATAGCATAAAGGACAAGAGGGAGGGAATGTAGGCAAATTGTTGTAAGGTTCTTACATTATATATGAAGTAGTACAATAAAAAATTGAAGGTAGAAGGTAGAATGCGATAAGTTAGAGAATTATAGTATAAATCCTTCCTAAGGGAACTATGGAGAAGCAGAGAGAGAAAGAGGATGGAGAAAAATAAAATGGGATAAAATAAAAAAGTAATCTAAAAGGAGGCAAGAAAATAGGAAAAATAGGAAGAGATGGGAAAAATAAAAAAGACCAAAATGATACAAAGAGCCACAATTGTACAAAGCAGAAACAAAGGACAAATTCATTAAATATAAATGGTTCAAATACCTTAAATAAAAGACAGAGACTGTAGGATTGAATAATAAAGCAAGAACCAACTATATGCTGTCTCCAAGAAACCAGTTTGAATATAAAGCTACAGATAATTAAAGAGATGGTAAAAGATACAATATAAAAACATGAATCAAAGAGGGCTGGAGTGGTCATATCAATATCAGATAAAGAAAGTTTGAGGATAAAAAAATATTACATCAGAGGGCCGGCAGAGTGGCACGGTGGTTAAGCGCTGGCTTCCCAAGCCAGCGGCCCCGGTTCGGTCCCACATATGAGGGCCAGTGACACTGCCCTCAAAAGAAAACAAAAAACAAAAATATTACATCAGGAACATAGACATGTAATGACAGGTCTATTCATTAAGAACAAATAAAATCCTAAATGGATACATGCCTAAAAACAGACCTTTAAAATAAAGAAGCAAAAACTGATAGAACTAAAAGAAGAAACAAGCAAATCCACAGTTATAATTGGGGATTTTTAACATTTTTATTTCAATAATTGATAGAACGAAGAGACAGGGAATCAAGGGCCGGCCGAGTGGCTCAGTTGGTTAAGAGTTGGCTTGGGAGTGAGTACGAGCTCTGAGCAGCAGGGCCACTGCTTTGGTTCCCACATGGGCCAGTGTTGCTGCGTTCTCTATAGCTAAGATTGTGAACAACAGCTCGACGGAGCTGGGTTGCCATGAGTGGATGGCGACAGCGTAGGCTGCAGTGGGACTGCCATGAGACACTGTCCAATGGCTGGCAACGGACTGCCTCAGCCTGGAAGAGCGCAATGATCATAATACCAACATGGGCCAGTGAAGCAACGTCCTCCACCACTAGACTGAAGAACAGAAGGACAGCAACTTGTCTGTTCCCCTTCCTCAATTCCCCAATGCTGTTCCCCTCCCCCAAATCCCCAATAAAGTCTTAAAAAAAAAAAAGAAAAAAAACGATAGGAAATCAGTAAGGACACAGAAGACATGAACAACACAAAACCACCTTCAACCAACTGTCATTCATAGAACATGTCTCAAAACAAAGTAGAACATAAATTCTTTCAAATACTCATGAAACATTCACCAAGCTTGTTCCTATTATGATTATAAAATAAATCTCAAATTTAAAAAGACTTAAATCATACAAATATGTTCTCTAAATACAATGGAATTACACTAGAAATCATAAAAGAAAGATAACAAAAAAGTCCTCAAATATTTGAAAATTAAACTTACACTTCTAAATAATTCATGGATCAAGAAACAGACACAAGTAAAATTAGAAAATATCTTGAATTAAATGAAAAGGGAAATAAAAACATCAAAATTTATGGGATATGGTTAAGAACTGCTTACAAGGAACTTAAAAGCATTATATGCTTATGTTAGGAATAAAAAAAGTTTATTATATTGATCTCAGTTTTCACCTTAAGAAACTAGAAAAGAGGAACAAATCAAAGAAAAAAATAAAGATGAGAGCAGAAATCAATGAAAACAAAATTACAGAAACAATAAAATTAATAAAATCAAATGCTGGCTCTTTGAACAGGTCAATAAAATTGATAAAACCTCTAGCCAGACTGATCAAGGAAGTTAGAAGGCAGTAATTCTAACACCAAAAATAGGGACATCACTTCAGAATATACAGATGTTAGAAATATAATAAGGTAATATTATGAACAACTTTACGCCAATAAATTATAACTTAGATGACATAAGCAAATTCTTTGAAAGACAGAAACTACCAAAGCTCACTGAAGAAATAAGACAACTTGTATCTATTTGAAAATTGAATTCATAGTTAAAAATCTTCCCATAAAGAAAACCAGAAGTCTCAGCCACTTCACTACATTCTACCAATTAGAAATCAAACCTATTCTACCCAAACTCTTCCAGAAAATAAAAGCGGAGGAAACATTTCCCAACTTATACTGTGAGATCTGATAAGACAGAAAAAAATCTCAGTTAACAGAAAACTACAAATCAGTATTTCTCATGTGCACTGATGTAAAGATCCTTAGCAAAATTTCAGAAAATGGAATCAAGCAATTATGAGAAAATTAATAATTAAATGAGTTTTATTCACTTATTAATGAGGAATCGCTCATATAAAGAAGTTTGATTTAATATTTGAAAATCAACCAATAAAATCTACCACATTAACATATGGGAAAAGGAAAAGATTATCTCAAAAGATGTGTAAAAAGCATCTGACAAAATTCAGCATCCATTCTTGCTGAAACTCTCAGCAAATTAGAAACACGAGTTTCCTCAACCTGAAAAATGAAATCTACAAAAACCTGCAGCTAATATTAAAGATTGAATGCTTTCTCCCAAGATCAAGAACAAGGCAAGAATGCCTGCTTTTACCACTTACATTCATCACTGTATCAGAGGTCCTCAACAGTGCAATAAGGCAAGAAAATGAAATAAAAGCCATACAGATTGGAAAGAAATGATGCATCAGTTCATGCTAAATTCTTACGTTTCTATGCAACCCTAGTTTTAATTGTTGGGGAAGAACACTACAAATTTAATAACGTAAAATGTATTCTGAAGAAATTAAAACATTAAAACTTGTATCAAGAAGAGTGATATCTAAGACATATTTATAATGTAAAACATTCTTAAACCAGTTTTGGATTTTATACTTCCTAAAAAGTTAAGGATTGCTTTGCTCAATTATCAAAAATATGACTTATTCAACAGTATGGAACCAATTTATTTCTTACAGAAAAAAAGAACCAATTCTTTTCTCTAGCACTAAAATATGCCCAGATGATGAAACTGAAATAGGTAATGAAATTAAAATAAAAAGCTACAAAATATGCATTTTATATATTTATTTTATGATAGTAGCATGTGTATTGCATTAAGTAAATTCAACTTTACTAACCTTTGACCAGATTTTTTCTAATTTTTAAAACAGCTCCAAGGTCACAATCAGCAGTAGCATATGAATGAGGTACAGTACTTTTAGACTCGGTTAATCTCTTTGCAATAACTCTTCGAATATTGCTAGCTGGGATTTCAGTGAATGTACCCTGCAAAAAAATAGCAATCTGTCCATTAAACCATAAAAGAAAACCCAATCTCAGTTAATTATGATATTAATTAAAGATTAATATAGGAACAATACTATACTGAAAAGTTTTAGTATAAGGAGGAATGTAAAAAATTTGAGCTTTAACTTTATAGTATAAAATTGTAGAGAAAACTTTATAGTATGACTGTAAAAAACAGTGGAAAATTTCATGTTTCAATTGTGAATGGGATATCTTATGTTACTATGTTTAAAGTAATTAAAAAGAAATCTAACAATCACCATTTTCCACAGAGATGTGTGCACATGCGTGCACACACACACACACACACACACACACACCAGAGATACCACTTGGAAGCAACTTCTGTTTTAAACATCATTTCTTACTTGATAAAACTTCCAGCAGTAATAAATCAATAAACCAACTAAAAGCAATTCTTATTTGAACAGATGACATAAAACAGAATAAGATAATCCAATATACTGGATAACCTGCCAAATTATTTCTACTTTGGTTTGTCATTTAAAAAAAAAAAAAATCACACGAGTCCCTTACTTCCTAACAATTCATAATAGAAAGAATGAATGAGATAATAAAAGGTGCCTGTAACTTGACTGTAGTTTTTCCATTCTGTTCCTTGAACCTCTAACAAAAGCATGATGGACCTTAAAAAACATCTAATCCCATCCTTGTCCTTCATTCCATTCTGGGCCTGGATTACAATCATTTCAGGATAATACAAAGAGGCAAAAAGTACAGCTGATTTACTTTTTACTAACGCCGTCTTATGGGATTACACATTTTGTTAGCAAAGTACTTGATCAAATGGAATAAATACTCTCTACATACCATACAAATTTGGAAGTAAGGTTTATCTTCCTAATTTAAATAACTTACTTTTTAAGAAATAAGATTTGATTACACATGAACTTTTTGTGTATGTAGCCATGAATCTTTAATGTACATTTAAAAAATCTGTTAGCTATGAAATTTGTACTGTTTTCAATTATTTTAAAATATTATATTGATATTTCCCCATTAGAAAGAGCAGCGTAGTTTGTCTCTTTGTTTGTTTTTTATTTTTTAAGTGTCCACTCTATTTTAAATAAACCTCATTATCCTGTATTTCTTCGGATGGGAAGGAAATGACATGAAAAGTATTAGGAAAGGAAGACAGAAAGGCAAAATGGAGCAATTTGAAAACAAAAAAGGATTGTCAAGACTGCATATACCTGAGAAGAAAAGAATGATTAGCTATATGGTCTCTATAGTTCATCATAGTGAGACTTCCAATTCCCTTAGTCAAAAAATAACACACACCCACAAAAGGAGCTAGTGCTACCAATTATCGGCTCCACCACCGAGAAAAAAGACATGAAAAGTATGATTATAGAGCATACATATGGTACTAAAGCTGTGAAACATGTTGTAAATTTAAATTGCATCCTAATTTTAACGTTCTTTTCGGAAGTTAGCACTGTACAAACAAATCTGGTTTGTGCTAGGGAATAAGCAAAACAAAGCATGTGGAATGTTCTGTCTTTATCACTTTTAGCTACCGTATGTTGCCGTGTATAATGCGCTCCCATGTATAATGTGCACCCATGTTTTTGGCCCAAACTTTCAGGGGAAAAAATCTTTCATTTAATTTTTTAATTCAAATTTCTATTTGTTTACATTTAGGTACCTGTTTTTTTTGTATTATAAAGGAATTTTAGCATTTATTTTCTAACATATTATGGTACAAGAAATTTTAGATAACAAATAATTATAAAACATAAGAACAGATACAATGCAAGGTACAAGAATTTTGATGTGCCAGTAACAAACTTACAATATTTATGCATCACAGAAGGCCAAGAACTCTTCCCTGTTGCAAGTTCACTCTAAGTTCAACAAAACCGATTATCATTTCCCAAGGTATTATTTTGCATATGGATTTCGTTATTGATTTCTAGAATTATACTTTTAACTCATAAACATAAATAAAAGCATGAAAAACATTTATATAGATATGGAATTAGTACTACCCATGTGTAATTTGTGTCCTTACTTTTCCCTCACAAATTTGGGAAAAAAGTGTGCAATATACACAGTAAAATACAGTTCTACTAAAACAGACTGCTAAAAGTACTTGTAAAACATATAATGGTTCTTATTCTCTCTCACTTAAATCCGAAAAATAAGAATCTATTCAGATGACATTACCGCTGCGTTAGGCTGTCCAGGAGTTGACACGGGTGGGATCATGGGCCGGGGATAAGCCGGCCTCGCTGTGGCCTGTGAGGGCAAAGGCGCAGTGGGAGCCACGGGAGGGGCTGGGGTCGGCCTGCTTTCAGTGCCCTTGCCCATCTGCTTCAGCTGGACAAGCTTGAGAGCATCCCTGGAAGTAAGAGGGAGTTAGAGAACTGCGATTAGCAACACGGACTATAGGTTTACAAAATGGAGGGGAAATGTGGAGGGAAGATAACACAAATACCGGGGGTGCCAAAAACATGTATACACATGACTTGTGTTCATCTTTTGTTATTGGTATACATTGAGAGTTACAATTTTATTACAGTTTTTTCCTTTCTTAAAATGTGTATACATTTGGGAGCGGGCACCCTCTGTATATAGATATCAAGGCTATGATGCAAAATGAATTATTTGAGCCAGGCAAGTAAATCTTATGCCTTACCTGGTCTGCTGACTCGTATTATTTGTCCAATGGCTACAATATGTGTACATTTTCAAAAACCAAACAATTAGAAACTTATCAAAGTATTGGGTTTAGACAGTTATTTTTAAAAAGGAAATTAGTCTTTTCCAGGGGAGAGTGTCATTTGGCAGATGAGCAATTCATAAATTAAACCATACCCTCAATCTTTATACTTGTGAAATAACTCTCAAATGGCATTCAGAAAGTGTCAACTTTATTGTACCCATGGCTTTCATTAGGGTATTTACTAAATCATTGTTTATTCTAGTGCAAATTAGCTTGTTTATGGCCAGGAAATCACACCATTGTTAATTTTGCTCAATATGTTCTCAGCACAACCTAATGTAATAAACTTAACTCACAACATCATTTAGAATGAAAAATAACTAAACTAGCAATAAACTTGCCTTTGTATTATTCTGTAAAACAGAGATAACTTTGTTTTTTATAAGCACATAATAAGACTACTAACTATGTGAAGCCCTCAATTCTTATCAACTAGTGTAAGAGGGAAAAAAGCATATCTCTTGACAACATTAACTCGATTTCAAAAATTTAAGATTATTGCCAATAGAAACATGGCACCTAACACTACAGCAACTTCTCATTAGTTCATATGCCTATTGAATTAATCTTTGTCTTCCCCACTAGCCTACGTTTCAATACAGCAGGGGCCATCTGTTTTAATACACCCTTGAAAGACACCAAGTATAAACGAGTAGAAAGGCCTACCAGTGTTCTTGACTAGGAAGACTCAACATCATAAAGATGCCAGTTCTTTCTAATTTAAAATGTGACACAATCCCAATAAAAATGCCACAGTTCTCCAGCACAACTCTCCCAGTGGGATTAAACTGTTTAAAATACATTTGGAAAAATAATAAAATAAGAATGAACCAAGAAAACCGATTTATTGGGAGAGGGAGGGAAGCAAGGAGAGCTCTATCAGATTTTAAAGCATACTATAAAATATTCATACTTAAGAGTGTGGTTTAAAAAAACATCGTACTAGGCCATGGGCAGAAGGAGCAACACAATAGAGAAGAAAATCCAGAAAGAGACCCAGCTGTATATGGAAATTACTTTGAGCATACAAGTCAATAAAATTTGAACATATAAGAATAAAATTGCTTTTTAAAGTATAGTTCCATGTTTCAGAAATTTAAATGTGATTGTATGATGATGTGATATTAACTTAAAACAATATAAAGTGTCACCACTCTGCACTCTCATTTTCTGCATTTACCACCATTCTAAGGATCTGGCTCAGTCACCAAATTAGAGCTGTTCTTCAGTAGCACTGCAATAATTCAGAAAAGAACCCTTGCGTAGAATACAATTTTTACTCTGACAAAAGAATCAAAAATACAAAAACACAGTGTGCTTCCTTTTAAATCTTAATACTGATTGAACTCTTCTTTAAATACTTTTAGAAAAACTAATCATGATAAATAATAGAATTGATTATTACAGAAAGCATGCACGTACTCTTTAGTGAAGACCCCCCGAGGGCCAGTGGCTGTGCCCTGGCTAGCATCCAGTGCATGTTTTTCCAGAATATTGCGGGCAGCTGGACTTAAACGAAACCTAAGAAGAAAACATGAAGATTAGCGGAACCAATTAACACTTATATTTGATTCAAATATATCTAAATGTCAACAGTTCTGCTGATAATTAGAAAAATAAAACCTTACAATAAATCTAAAATGACTCCCACAGTCACAGACAAATTAATCTTCACTAATCTGGTTTATTTTACTATCAAAATATTTTCATATAAATTTAACTAGTTACGTAGTATGGAGGTTCCTCAAAAAATTAAAAATAGACTACCTTATGACCCAGCAATTCCACTTCTGGGTATTTATCTGAAGAAATCCAAAACACTAATTTGAAAAGATACATGCATCTCTATGTTCATTGCTGCACAATTTACAATAGCCCAGACATGGAAGCAACCTAAGTGTCTATCAACAGATGAATGAATAAAGAAGATGTGGTACATATATACAATGGAATATTGCTCGGCCATAAAAAAATGAATGAAATCTTAGCATTTGCAACATGGATGGACCTGGAGGTTATTATGCTAAATGAAATAAGTCAGACAGAGAAAGACAAACACCATATGATCTCATTTATATGTGGAGTCTAGAAAAAAAAATGAACAAATAGAAATAGACTCATAAATACAGAGAACAAACTTATGTTTGCCAGATGGAAGGCAGTTAGGGGGTTGGGTGAAAAAGATAAAGGGATTAAGAAGTACAAATTGGTAGTTTCAAAATAGTCACAGGAATGTAAAATACAAAGGGAATATAGCAATACTATACTATGTATGGTGTTGGGAGGGGGTACTAGACTTATAGGGGAATTATATAAATTTGAAATGTGGTAAATTATATAAATCTCTACTATACCTGAAACTAATACAATATTGAATCTCAACTGTAATTGTAAAAAAAAAGTAAAATAAAAAAAGGGTTACATAAATGTTAAAAAAATTAACTATTTACTATTTCAAAATATTCTTTTAAAAAGAGTAAATATTCATAAGGAGAGAGCTTCTATTTTGAATAACTTTTCACATGGTTCATCACAAGCATCAATAAAGAACTAACTATATTGTGGCTTCATTTTATTTTGTGGTAACATATATAATTTACCATTGTAAGCATTTTAGGTATACAAATGAGTAGTGTTAAGTACCATCACACAGTTTTGTAACCATCACCACCATCCATCCCCAGAACTTTATCTTCCCAAACTGAAACTCTGCATCCGTTAAACAGTAATCCCCCTTCTTTTCTCCCCCTAACTCCTGGCAACCATCATTCTATTCTCTGTCTTTACCAATCAAAGTACTCTAGGTAACCAACCCATGTAAGTGGAAATCATATGGTATTTGTCATTGTGTGCCTGGATTATTTTACTTAGCACGGTATCTTCAAGGTTCACCTATGTTGTAGTGTGTGTCAGCACTTCTGTCCTTTTTAAGGCTAAATAATATTCCAGTGTTTGTACGTACCACATTTCAGCGTATACCCAGAAGAGGAACTGCCATATTATACGATGATTCCATTTTTAAATTTTTGAGGAACTGTCATACTGTTTCTCACAACGACTGAACCATTTTCCATTCCCACCAACAGTGCATAAGAGTTCTAATTTCTCTGCATTCTTGTCAACACTTGTTATTTTCTCAGGGTTTTTTTTGTTTGTTTGCTTTTGATAATAGCCATTCTAATGAATGTGAAGTGGTGTCTCACTGTAATTCTGCTTTGCAATTCTCTAATAATCAGTGATGTTGAACATCTTTTCATCTGCTTATTGGCCATCTGTACATCTTCTTTGGAAGAAATGCATATTTGAATCCTTTGCTTATTTTATTTATTTTTATTTTTATTTTTATTTTTTAGCTGAGCCATCCTGCCACAGCTCAGCTCAGGCTGGGCATTGAAATGCTGTTGCTCAGGGCTCAGCTCACACTCTTGTCCTTTGCCTATTTTAATTAGGTTGTTTGTTTTGTTGTCATTGCATCGTATCCTTCACATATTTGCTCAAGTCCTTAGTATTTACATGAAAGCATTTTTACTTTACATACACTCCAGAAGAGGAAGAGGCAAAAACAATTATGTTGGTTCTACCGCCAAGTAAACTGAGGCACACTGAAAGGTCACATGACTAGTGCTCCTTCTTCCATTGACAGCTTTAAGCATAGCAGCAAACACAAATGACTATGTAGTCAGATAAGGGAAATTATCAAATGAGCTGGGTCCGTTAAGTTTATAGCTAAGGACTCAAGAGGAACAAACGTGGCACAGGCCGCATTCAGGGAAACAGCTCTAGCTGATAATGGACTCGGTGTTACTAAATCTTCAGGTTTTTTAAGAGAAGCTTGTATTTTTAGATTTTTTTGTGTGGAAGGCTAAGTAGTCACCATCCAATTCAAAAAGTTTTTGAAAAAAGAAAATCACTGTACGGCCACCATCGTGCGGGCTGACAGCTCAGCTGGTTTCCAGTCTACACCGCGGGGCGTCAGGCCTGTGTAGGTCTCTAATGACAGGATGACAAAGTACACGCAATTATCTTTGCAAGGAGAGGAGAGCAGTACGTGTGACACATCTGTGAGCTCACCTTCTGATTTTCATGGCAGAATGAAGACAAAACAAAGGGGAGTTAAGGCAATGGAGTCAGAAATATTGTGTAACAATGAGAATTTTTTCTGAGAAGAACTGACAATGGTAAACTAAAGGAAAAAATATTTAAAAATGAAAGGCTCTGCATTTTTATGGAAGTTCAAAAGTGGTTTTTAGGACTCTTACTCTACAACTTTTTCCTTTAAAATAATTTTGAATTACAGGGACCATTAAAATAAACAAATGAAACTTGTTACAATCTTCAGAGTTCGTCAATTAAAGTTATGTAAAGCTAAAGTAAAATGATGTTTACTAAGTAACTGTTTTGTTTCAGACAAAATTGAGCTCTCATCTGTGTCAAACTCAAATGCAGAATAGCTGGAGAAGAAATGCATGTTGAAATGCTAATTTCATTTTATAGCAATTATACATTTGAAATTGGAATTCACACTGCAGTAATTAGAATCTATAAATGAGAACACAATATGAAGTTTTAGATACTGAATTGCCTCTGGAATCCTAAAACCTAATTCAAGCTCACTGTGGACACGAATTATTTTGTTCTCTACTGGGCATGCAGGGCTTTTGTAGTATCTGTAACATTGTAGGTATAGATAACTGTTTGTTGAATGAACAATAATGGTATAAAACTCATTCCTAAAGAAAAAAAGGAAGACCAGTAACTTCTTGCTTAATGTACAAAGATGTTTTAACCGTAATGATTAAAATACCCTTGGGCTGGCCGAGAGGCGCGGTGGTTAAGCACTGGCTTGGGAAGCCAGCGGCCCCGGTTCGGTCCCACATATGAGGGCCAGTGACACTGCCCTAAAAACAAAACAAAACAAACAAAAAAACCCTAAAAGTTGGCATAACATTTTTTTTTTTTTTTTACATCATCGTTCAATTAAACACACTCACTGCAGTGTCCCTGGTGTGTGTTCCTTTTTGACGGGGGCAGAAATCGGTGGTCCGGGTGAGGGCGGAGGCGCTGCTGGTTTTGAAGCGGCTGGCGGAGGACCTACATCTTGGGGAATTTCAACATGTTTCCAGTCTCCTCCTTCTTCGACTAGCAAACCAATTAGGGAACCCAGGCGGATATTTTTAGATCCTTCTTCAACCTGTATTTTAAAAAGAAAATAACTACAGAGGTGCAAAGGCTCAGGACTTCATAAAGTAGTTTATTTCTTTGGTGGATAATCCTGTAGTTAGAAAGGTCTCTTAATCTGAGCTAAACAGCCTGCCTCCCGCACCTCTCTCTCATCGACCACCTTCCTTTCCTGCCTTCTCCCACTTAAACCTCCCTTCATCACACCCGCCCTGCCAGTTGCTACTGCCATCTCCTGAAATATGAAAAAAAATCCAGCCTCTCTCCTCTTTCTGTCAGCCTTTAAATACTTAAGAGCTATTCATTACCATCTTCCAATGATGTCAATCAGAACAAATCCACAACAGGAGACTGTGGTTACACAGCTCAACTATTTGTCTTTCAGACAGTGTCTACATAATGGCTGAGGAATTCCAGGAGCCCAGAAGGGATTAAGTCCCCCAGGCTAGTCCTATTTACGAAAATTAATTGAAAGAAAAATCTTTTCAGGAAACTTAGTCTGGAAAAAAGAACATCCCACTGTATAGACAGAATTGGTCAACCACTCTGGTTAATGTTAAGTGTAGTTTCCATCTTTCTCTATATTTAACTCTTTCTCTGTATATATATTTACACACTTGAGAAATAAAACCTCATGAATTTTTCATAAGTACATCAGAAACATGGTGGTGTCTCAGGTAACCAAACACTTTTCCATAGATAATGCCAATTAAAAGCATAAATAAAGATCAGAGATAATACTTAAGATAAATACATTTAAAGCATTTCAACAGCATTAATTTATAAAGGACTGATTCTTATTTACTTATTTTAAAAAGTCCCCAGAGAACCTGCAGATGACAATATTTTATAATTTAAGTACTGAAGAAAATGTCATTCCTTTAAAATGTTCTATTATTCCCTTTCAATTACTTTAAATAAGATTTATTATAGAAATAATTTAATGAATAGGCTGCAGGGCGTTCACTAATATAGTAATTATAAGTAAAAGCATAACTCCTAGAATGAGTTTGACATTTCTGAGTGACATGAATTTTGATGCTGATCAGTACGTGCACTATTCCTAAAACAATAAGGCACAAGTTCTGGGAGTTAGGAAACTCTCTAAGTTTAACAATTACTTACGGAGAAGAACAGGTACAATGTTTTGATGAAGAAATATATATATATGACATGGGTATATAAAACATGGGTATATAAAACATGGGTATATAAAACTAAACATGTTTAAGGGATTGCAATCTGTGGAAACACACTAAACAACCCAAGAATAATCTGTTTAGTTGTCTGTCACATACTAAAGTCTTACTTCTGTGATTGCTTATTTGTCTTTACTGTGTCAAAAGATAAGTTAAGATTATTAAGGTAACATTGTTTTTTCTTCTAAAAATGTCTAATTACCTGCTTATGAACTGCTAACTCAAAATCACAACATAAAATGACTAATATTCTAAAAAAATTGTTAGAAAAAAAGTATTGTGATATGATGTCTACTTGATGTTAATTCCTATCCAAATTGAACCAGAAATAGGATCAATATCCAAGTACGAATAACATCATTCCGTTGCAAAGCATTCTTTAAAAAAGGGGGAAAGTTTTATTTTAAAAATATGAATAGATTTCTGAAATCTGAATCAGAAACTATATTAAATCTGAAGCTGACACCTCTCCTCTGTTTCATTTACTACCATAAATCATATAGATGATTCCATATATGCTCTATCAACTGAATGTTTCACAAATAGGAAATAATGGACATTTAGTACCATTTCCATTTTTACCATATCTAACTATCAAATAAATCTTATTTTTAACTACTCATATTTTTCCCATTAAAAAAATGACACCATGGGCCGGCTGGGTGGCACAGTGGTTGAGCGCTGGGTTGGGAAGCCAGCGGCCCCGGTTCGGGACCCACATATGAGGGCCAGTGACACTGCCCTCAAAAAAAAAAAAAAAAAATATGACACCATGAAGCATGATACCCAACAATAGACAAGGACAAGTGTCTACTACCATACAACTTAAATGTATAAAAGAAGTTAAAAGAAAATAATGTCCATTATAATTCCATTTAAAGTCATTAAAATCACTAACTTAAGACAATTTCTCTGATTTCCCTAATTCCCTTAGAAATAAAAGATCTTTTAGAAGTGCGCTAGTTTCCTGTAGACTAATTTGCTTATGTTGTAGTCAGCAAATATTTAAAATTGGAGTTGACTTAGTCACAGAAGAGTCAATAACGTTCTTTCCAAATTGTGTTTAGAAACCAACGAGTGAGCCCGTGTAACTGCTCCCTGAGTTAGCGCTGTGAATGTGCTGGACTCCAGGAGAGCATTCAGGGTGAGTGGACCCCTCAAATGCCCAGTTCTTCTCCCAGGCACCTGGCTTACTTGATCTTACTCCTCCTTCTACTCTTGTGCCACTGATCTCTTAATATCAAATGCAGGATTTTTATACTTCAGCCCCGCTAAAACTGCTGATTAATGCTGAAGCACTGGATCTGGAATCTGGTTTTCAAAGCACTGGCCCACCTCTCAGTTTTCTCTAGACTTCCTGGGTTTAGATGCCGGCTCTGCTACTTACTAGTTAGGTGGCCTTGTTAAAGTTTCTCTCACCCAGACTGTTTCTTCATCTGTAAAATGGAAATGATAACAGTCGCTACTTCCAGAGTTATTACGAGGAATAAATGAGTTAGATATAAGACCCTTACAGCAGTACCAGACATCTAGTAACTACTATTGATACATAAATGTGATTTTATATTATTATTATTATGTTTTCCTCTAAGTGGCTGACTTTAAAACAAAACAAATACTCATGGATCAAGAGGAATGCCCCCAAGGACTACAGAGGAGTGCCCCCAAGGTAAGGGCTGGAAATTCATGCCTCAAGGCCGGGCATAAGGTGGGCAGCACGAGAGAGTAAACAGCTGCATATGAGACAACAGATGGGAAGGCCTGTGACAAACTCCTTTTCCATAATACTCTCCAGAGGCTGAATTCCATCCCCAGGCATGAACCCCTAGGATGGGGCCTCTTTACCAGAGACATCTCCAGAGGCTGACAAATCACCTGCAAGTGTGCTAAATGCAGCCACCTACTCTTATCAGTGTACTAAATACCCAAGGACAGGAGATGAAGCCAAGAGACAAAGTAACTACATCAGCATTTCCCAACAGAGAAACTGTGAGGGGGTTCATTCCATGAAAGGTGCTGCTCAATCCAGTGTTCTGATCCTGACATGAATAAACAATCAGTAAGTCAAGCCATTATTTAAATATTTTTCTTTTGTAAAATAGAACAGCTTGAGCGCTGCGGAGTGAGTGCTGAAGAAGGGTGTAGTGGGCCGCCTGCCTGGGTTTGAAAACCTGCAGATTCTCCATCGTAGTTTCAACCATTATAGAGTTTTAACTTGTTCTTATTCTTTAATATATACTGATTAACTTATATGCACCAGGAATTTGGGTCTAAGAGGAAGATACATAAGAGACACTGAAGCTGAAAACAAAGCAATGACAAGAAAGGCGAAAATGCAGAGGTGGAGAAGAAACATTAAGTCCTTGAATTACAGTCTGGCATCCAAATGTCAGGCTCTGTCCTAGCATAGTATTCACTCATTTAATTCTCCTAGTAATTTTATGAGGTTAAGTGATATTATTATTCCCACAAAAATGTTAAATAACTTGCTGAAGATCACAGGGCTATTAGGTGTCAGAGCCAGGAGTCAAATGCTCACATTCCAGGCAGCATGAAATATGATGGATCAGTACCAAACCTACAGACTGCAGTCACATGATCAAAATTACCATAGAGCACCTCAGGATAGCACTACCATTTTCAAAAACAAACCCAAAGGAGAAGATATAAAGTGGATTATAATTGATTTAGCTTTTAATTCTTGAGGAACAGAGACTCATTTACCATTTCAATATGTCATTTACCCATTTCAAAAGAAAAAATTAAAACTGAGAATATCTTCCATTTAATAGAATTTGCTCTGAGCTTTGAGAGGGTATTTTCTCAATTAAAAATATCAGTCCACAGAGAAGAACCAATCAAATGAAAGTCTCACAACTTCAAATTTCATCCATAAACTTTCAAACTATAAAATGTAATTTTGCAGGCAACTGTGGGTGTGTGTGTGGGGTTTTCTACCAATAAAATAAAACCATATCGAAAAACACGATTCTTTAGAAAGCACCACTGACACAGTATTAGAATGAGATACAGCTAGGAAATTGAAGAAAATCTCTAATAAACTCTCCAAATATATCATCCTAATATTCTATTTTATTAACTTATCATTTAAAAACACCTGCTGTCCAATTGCTAAATAACAAATTTGAGCTTATGAACTGCTATGCTGTAATAATTTAAGGTTTTCTGCTCAGTAATTTACTAGTGATTAAATGAGAATTTAACTTTCCCATTAACTGAACTAAATTGGAAATAAATCATAAAATTATAAATATCTACAGAGGACAAATATTCTTTATTAATATTATTAAGAGATTCTAAGTTGTTTTTCTGGTTCTAACTGAAATATAATAAATATTTTATATTTGAAATGGAATTCAGATGCAAAAACTATAAGACGCAATACAAAGAAATGAATAAAATTGCAAAGGAGAAAAAAGAAGCAAAAACTCTCAAAGACTGTGGAAATAAATCTCTATGAACAGCAAAACAGGTTATAATTTCTAATCCTTTCAAAATTGTGGGAAAACTAAGAACTAGAGTTTCATACCATCACTTGGATTTAATAAGCTCCATTATCCAACTCGTTATTTCTCAAAGTAGAAATCTCATTTATGAAGTCCTATAAAAAATCATTTTATTATGTATGCTAATATAAGAATTATTCCACAATGAAAGACAAAGGTTTAAGTTTTGTGGGGTTGGGAATTGAAAATGGAGTGGGGTGCAAGACTTAAAAAAACAAACAAACAAACAAACAAAAAACAACCCAAACAACCCAGTAATACCACCTCAACTTTTTCTCCATTTCTCCCCCCAACCCCCCTCCACCAAAATTGCACACATTGTGACATTAATATACTCCCATTCCTATTATCCAAAAAGCATGTGGAATAATAATAAAGCTATAAAGCCCTAAAATATACATGCAATCTTTTCTTTGGCAAGGAAATAGCTATTTGTGTCACTAAAGCTGCTATCAATCATATCCCCCACCCCTTTCCAGGGCATTTAGGGGGCCAGATGAACAGGCACTGCTGACCTATGACATTGTAAGCAATCTGAAATGCATTGCTAAGTAGCTAAGTGGAAAACGCTATCAATTCTGGAAGATCTTCATGGCCAAAAAACCCAGACAATCTAGGGCCAGGAACACAGCTTGCCAAAAGCACACACAATAAAACGTAGCTGGGTTTATTCCATATGGTAATTCAAACAACCTTTTTCTGTTTTGAAATGCTGCATAAATTCGTCAAAGACACTATTTTTGGTATGAATATTTATATTTTCTAAGCCTACAATTTTAGCAGCTATATCATATATTTACATTTAGTTATAAAGCTACAGAAATTTTAGCCTTCCATTCATTCACATTTCCTCCCAGGAAGTGTTTCAACACTGTGTTTCACATGGCTGTTACTATTGCAGATGACAAGCAAAGGAAGTTTGACAAATTATAATGCAAAAAGTAAAATATAAGAGACTAGAAAAAAGGGAAAGGGGATTTTCTAGTAAGAAATGCAAATAAAAACTACATATAGATACTCATCTAATGAGACTGTAACATTCCAAACTGTGGTCTTTGGATAGACTGCCCAAAGGACGGTGTTATAGCCATACTCAAAGCAGAGGTGAGCTGGAGAATCAAAAACACATCAACAAAGGACTACTAATAGATATGCAGTTTATCTGTACAAATCAAATTACAGAGGCATGAATGCATACTTACTGTCTAGTCACAAACAACCAATACAGATTATTAGACAAACATACAGAAAGGCAAGGGTATATATAAATGGTCACCAAGAGCTGAGTGAATCATAATAATGGAAATAGTAACCTTTATTGACACTTGGTGGGTGACAGGTCTTATGATGAGTACATATGTATTATCTCACTTAATCTCTACTACTAGTTCATTAGGTATGTATTATTATTATCTCCACTTCACTATGAAGAAAAAGGCAGAGAGAAGTTAAAAGAATTAGCAATCATTACAAAACGAAGAACTGGCAAAACTTACTAGCTATGTGAGTCAGGCAACAACTTACTAGCTATGTGAGTCAGGCAGCAGTGTGGCTCCAGAGCCTACAATCTTAGCTGCTACACCATACTGTCTATTAAATGTTCTGGAAGTTAAGAAACAAACATGAGCCGTCAGTGAATATACCAGATAACCCTAAATAGTCAGGCTTTAAGCATTTTAATTTACCTACTTTTCATATAAACTCTAATATTACATTTTAAAAATAATATGCCTATGGGCCAGCCGAGTGGCGCTGGCCTGGAAGCCAGCGGCCCCAATTTGGGTCCCACATCTGAGGCCAGTGACACTGCCCTCAAAAAAAAAGAAAGAAAAATATATGCCTACAAAATCCAGGAAAAATGGGGAAGAAAGATCACTTGGTTCCACTTCCCAAAGACACTCATTCAACATTTTTATAACATTTTATTCTATCTTTTCTATACTTATGTTTTTGCCTTAAAGTCCTACACGACTATAACTACTCTCCGTCCATACAAAATTTTAACAGCATTTTTCCAAAATTTTTTTTGAATTTTTATAAACGTAGAACATATGTAAAGAAATCACATTTTCTTCTAGCAACAGTATTTAATGGCTACATGATACTTCATATGTACTCGTGTTATTTAAAAAAAAAACCCTCTTCTATTGCTAGACATTTTAGTTGAAGGGCTGTATTATAACTTCAGCTTCTAGTAAAACCACTCAAGTATCAAGTTGTAGCTCCATATTTTAAATTCGTTATAAAGTAAAAGGCTGCCCAGAGAAGAGCACTCAAAATGACTGTGCCAGGAGAAAATTCTGAGAACTCCTAAATTAAATTACAGCAGGCCAGAGAGTGGAAGGAAGAGACAAGAGAGGTTAATCAGTTAACAACTACAGGGCAAAACAAAAAAAAGGCTGCTTACATTCCTGAGTATATGCTGAAACTGAATTACCTTTCAGGTAGCTAGTTCCAGAATTATTGACAGAGAACAGCCAAGCTGCCTGCCATCAGGCAACTCCTCCTCCTTGCTTATGCAGGAACTTTCTGGACTGTGCCTACCCCTTTTATCCATAGAGCCAATGCAAATTCTTTCAAAACAACTTGCATCTTTCTTCCCCAAACTGTCTGCCTAAGAGCCCTTCCACTCCAGGCCAGCCGACTCATGTGTTGCCTTCGCCACCTAGCCTTGCTGCTGGTGGTTTAGACTTTGTGCCCCAGCGCCTGGTCCTCTTTCTGGCTAGCTTTTAGCTCATGAATGCTTTCTTTTAGAAAACCTTTAGGCTGGGAAGATTTTTTGTTTAACAATTGCATATACTGAAATGTAGGTCTAAAAGGAAATGACTGGTCTGGCAAGACCCACAAGCATATTCTCTATAAAAACGCTCATGGAGCAGAAAATATACTATCGACAGACAAGACTGTCAACTCAGCGACATTCAAATACATGAAATATTCTATACGAACATCTTTTTATATAAATGTATATTTTAAATGGTTATAAAAATGTCCAACTTGTAAGGATGAGTAAGAATTCAACCAGGCCACTGAGTGTGGTTATGAAATCGATAGACAAGACTGCACAGGACAACTTAAAATAGTCTTGTCCAGAGAAAGGCGCTGAGCAGATAACTTTACACACTCCCAAGACTAGAAGAAATGATCTCTTCTTCTCATGTGCTAAGCCACATGTGGTAAGAGTAAAACATTCCTTCTTTTTTATTTACAACACTGAACTTGGAAATTGGAACCCAAAACTCTGAGGACCATTGTTAAGGTTGAAACAGTGTCATGTCTGACCATCGCTGGCTATTACTAGACCTTAACATTAAAATATTCAAAGACCTAAGTTTAAAATGTATTACGTAGCAGATAATACAACAGTATAAATTAAAGGTAAAAATAAAAGATAACTTTATTTCAAGTAACTTTACATTTAGGAAATCTTTATCCTGTTGAAAACAATCAAAATAAACACTTACCACTATTTTGGCCAGGATGCCGTCTTCACTAGAATCCAAGGTAACCACAGCTTTGTCGGTCTCTATTTCACATAAGGCATCTCCAGCGCTCACGGCTTCACCTACAAAACAAGACTGAGTTTGTTTTGTTTTTTAAAGTATGAATATTAGTATGTGGGTTGGTGTGTGTATATGTAAAACATGAATAATAAATACCAAAATATTCTGTAGCTATTTCTGGGCTGTAGAATTACAAGTAATTCTCATTGTGCGTGTGTGTGTTTCCATGTGTGTCTCTATATGCATGCTTTGCTGTATTTTTCAAAAACTCTATAATGGATATAAATTATATCTGTGATAATAAAAAAGCATTTACAAAGATTATTGAGCAAATATTAAAAATGAAAGCACATTTTAGAGACAATAGCAATGAATGCATATCCTCTGCACAAATCAATTCCAGACCCCAAATGTCTTCCTTTTTAATATTCTTTGATTATTATTCCATGAAGAGCCAAGTTTTACAATTAATTGCACTTCTGGGTTAACATCGTAAGTTGGGTTCAGAAAACCTGTCGGCATCACAGAGCATAAATGAATAAAGCATAATAAGCAGAGAGATCATCAAAGATACAACTGAGGTCAATTGAAAAACATTTCTGTGCAACAGAAACAGTATAGAAACGCAAAAATGTTGAGCAGAATCTCACTTGCTGGTTTCTAGATCTAGAAGCAGGTTGGGGTTGGGTGAGGGTAAAGTGTCCTGGTTTTTTTTGAAGTAAAGGAAACCAAAGGTGACCTCAGGAAACCAGAGGACTAAAATCAGATTCTTCCCTTAAAGCCAAGACTGGGTCAGGGTTCCTCTACTCATAACTAGAGGCTGATAAAATGGGCAAGCAGCACCTAGTGACTAGGACTGTGGCTTTAATGAGAACAGCGGATCTAGGAAGGTAGAAAACAAAAACATGCCTCAATACCAGGCACGGAGCCAAGGCACTCTGGCTTCATTACTGCATCTGCTAATATCGCCAATATCAATTTCAAAATCCCTGACAGTGGGGTGAGAGAGGGGGAGAACAGGGGCCAGGTGGGAAGACACTGAAATGCAAACGAAAATCTTCCTCTAAAAAGCACATTGCAAAACAAAGTTTCAAACTACATGAAGAAATCTGATGCTAAGAAAGAAAACCACAATAATCAATAAAACTGGAACAGAAAGTCATTTCAGATGCAATTCATTTAATGCAACCTCAAAGATTTTAAAATAATTATCTTGAGAATGTTCAGAAATAGAAATGAAAATAAAAGATTCATCACAAAAAAATAGGAGAGAAAAAAACAATAATATACAGAAATAAAACAAAATATATAAAAAGAAAAAACTAAATAGGGCTCTTGGAAATAAAAAATACAGTCAGCCAAATAAAAACAATCAATGGGATACATTCTAGATGGACAGAGTGAAGTGACTTGGTGAATTATAGATGGCACTAAGGAACTACCTGGAACTTAATACAGGCAGAAAAAGATAAAAAATAGAATCGAGGAGTCAGACACAGACTGAGGCTGCAATGCTTACCCAATGGAGTTCCAAGGAAAGAGACTGCAGGGAATGGTGAAGAAGCAATGCAAGAAAAGATAATTGCTGAGAATTTCCCAGAACTGAAAAGAGATCTCCATACCCTCAAAATGGAAGAGTTCTGAATGAGTTTAGAATCATGGCTACCTATGGTGTATTGACTGGGAGGGGCACAGGGACCCTTGCACCTTGCTGGAAACACTCTATATCTTGATCTGGGTGATGGTAACCTGGATTAAAAATTAACTGAGCTTACCTTTTGTGCAAGTAATACCTCGATAAACAAAAAAATTAAACAGAAAAGAGTAGGAGACTGTTATAAATATGAATCCACGTTAGATACATTATAGTGAGCTTGCATGCTATCAACAATAAAAACACAATCATAAAAGCTATGAGAGAAAAAAAATACAGATCTCAACGGAATAACAGACTGAGAGCTGACGTCTCAGCAGCTGCAAAGAGGTCAGAAGACAATGGAGTAATATCTTCAAAAGGCTTAGAAAAAATAACTGTCTAGAATTTTATATGCAGCCAAACCATCATTTAAGAATGAAGGAAAAGTTTCTTTAGATATATAAAGTCTAAGAAAATCTACTACCTATTGATGAGTTACTACAAAATGCAGTTCATCAAGAAGAAAAGTGGACACAGAGGCAACTCCTGGGGCTACAGTTACCACAGAAACTGATAAAAACCTTAACTACTAATCATTAACAAGGTCATTTCTGCATGTTTAAAAAGGTGTAAAACTCAAACTCTAAGAAAGAATAAGATGAATGAGGGACTGTTTAGGTGATAATTAAAGGGTGCTAAGACATTTTCTATAATAGGAGGAAAAAATACTGAGTAACTCTAGACTTCATTGGTAAAATTTAATTAAATATGTGTCTTAAAAACTTAATGGTATACACCAAAAATATAAAAATAGAAATACAATCTATAGTAATCAAAAAAGCTGAGGAGGGCCGGCCAAGTGGCTCGTTGGTTAAGAGTTGGCTTGGGAGCATGAGCTCTGAGCAGCAGGGCCACGGGTTCGGTTCCCACAGCATCACTGGCCCTCTACAGCTCAGATGTAAACAACAGTTCAACCCGGAGCTGGACTGCTGTGAATCACTGGTAACAGTGTAGGTTGCAGTGGGCTGCCCTCAGCTACTGTGAGTGGCCAGCAACTGATCTCCTCACCTGGGAAGAGCACAATCACAATACCAACATTGGCCAGTGAAGCAACGTCCTCCACAACTAGACTGAAGAACAGAGACAGCAACTTGTCTGTTCCCCTTCCCTGATTTTCCAATGCTGTTCCCTCCCCCAATTCCCCAATAAAATCTTTAAAGAGAAAAAAAAAAGCTGAGGAAACAGAGAAAATAGCAAAAACTATCATTCAATTGAAGGCAGACACATGCATAGAAAAAAAGTATAAAAACAGAAACAAAAATGGTAGACATAAGTCCAAATATATCAGTAATTACAATAAATATAAATGAATTAAAACCCCCTACTGAAAGCAGAGGTAATCAAAATGCATTAAAAAGAATAAAATCTGGACCGGCCGAGTGGCGCAGTGGTTAAGAGCTGGCTTGGGACACCAGCGGACCTGGTTCGGATCCCACATATGAGGGCCAGTGACATCGCCCTCAATAAAGAAAAAGAATAAAATCTGAGTAAACATGGCTTACCTAAAACAAAAACAGAATTAAAAAATTAGGGACAGGAAAATAATGCAACATATAGATACACCCTGCCCCGCACCCAGCCACACACATACAAAATAGCTGGGACAGCAATATTAATAGGCACATTAAATGAAAAAATACAAAGGAAAATCTAAAACACTAAGATAAAAAGTATATTCTGAAAGTTCACTGAATAGAAACTACTTCATTGTATACCAAGATTTTCACATAGATGGTTGTAGTGTATTTTCAGATAAATCACTTCACAATCACCAATATATACTGTTTTAATAAAATAAACAGACTCATCTGTTAGATGATGTCTAGTGAACACCTAAAAAGATGCTTGGTCTAACCACAAAGAGATTTTTCTAGTCAACAAATATTTATTGAAAATGCATTAGGACATTGAGGAGGATACAGAAGTTGGGGGTGGGTGAGGAAGTAAGATTTCTTCAAGAAGCTTTCTTACTTTCTAGTGACAATCGGAAACTGCAGTAGGATTAGGTGAAGTCAGGATGCTATGGAAATACTCAGGAGGGACATCTAATTCAGTTTAGGGAAGGTGAAAGAAGGCTTCCTAAAAATAAACAACACCAAATCTGATCCTGAGAAGATGAGGAGGAGACAATGCGGTGAAGGGAGGGGGGAGGGGGGCGATCCAGGCAGAAGGCACAACATGCCCAAAGCGCTGGGGGCCAAAGAGAACAGGCAATTTTGGAGGACTTAGCTGAGAGAAGAGATGAGAGGTTAGGATGGTGAGGTAAGCAGGAATCAGACCAAAACGGACCGCTGTATGTCATGCAGAGAAAGCTACAGTGCCAGATTACATAAGCTTACATATTTCTTTATGTGACAGATGTTTTAGTAGTTGAAATAGATTGTATTTCAAAAGGGGGAAAAAAAAATCACACCCTTATATGTTTCTGCTGTAACCATGGAAAAAAACAATTGAACTACACAACCTAGCAATCACATACTTCCAGATGCCTAGAAAAGAAACTCTGGCCGTAAGAAAACAGGAAACGTTTTATCCCTTGTGCTCGCCTACTTCAAATTCCAAATATCCTGTAAGAACCACCCACAAACTCTACTTCACCCACAGATCAATGCAGACCATTCTGTCCCTATTCCTGAATTCCTATAGTAATTGTAATTTATTTGCAATGAATCAGACCTTACATTATAAGATATTATATTGCCATTATTAACCACTTTTTTAAAATTGGGTTTTCCTCTATTTACAAGACTCTAAGCTTCTCCACAATAGGAACAGGACACACCTTAAGTGTTTTATATTCTACCTCATTGCCCAGGACTCCAGGTTGTGCTTCATATATAATGAGTTTGAGATTAAAACACTTCAGAAGAAAATTGCAGTAATTTCACACATCCTTATTTCCTCATAAGGTATACATCAAGCTGTCCTTTTGGTTCTAACATTTGGTTGGCAGCATGCTTCTAACAGCTATATAAGAATGGAGACAGAGAGAGACAAAGGCAGGGGGCGGGGGGGGGGGAGGATATGCAAGAAAAACAAGGTAGGATAATATCATATGGGGAACTTTCCCAAGGAACCACTGCCAAGTTTAAAACACCATATTATTACATAAGGGTACATTACCCCTTATTTATCATGAAACTCAGGTTCTATCTGTCAATTAATCAAACATAATGTAAATGCCAAAAGGAAATTTCGAGAATAAATAATGAGACATGAAGACTGCAAATACACCCTGTTTCAGCCTTGATCAACGATTTAGCACCATAATTTAGAAAAGCTGCAAGGCAGAGTAGTTACGAGGAACTTGTCCAACTCAGACACAGGTCTGAGTCCAAGCTCTGACATTCACTAGTAATCCTGACCAAGTGACTTAATCTCTCTCTCAGGAAGGCTCTGAACGTGCAGTGATATTAACAACAACAAAAAACATCCAGGCATTGGAAACGTTAGGTTAGCTCTTCATATACATTTTCACATAACACTTTACAACATCTTTAGAGAAAAATAAAATGTTATGTTATTAATTAAAAACCAAGATTCATTCTAGCTCCCTAGTCCCTACTCTGTTATTTCAAACAGATCAACCAATGTTAGCATACAAGGCATTATAGTAAGGGCTGGGTATAAATGTAACAATAAGATACGGTTCTGTCCGCAACGAGGTGGTAGTCTAGAGAAGACGGAGACGCTAGGACAGAGCAGCGTGGTCGGCGTGACGGGACAGGCGGCTCCCCTGCTGCCAGGCTGATGGCCGGCTGGTTGCGGGAAAGGGACGGCGGCCTTGCAGTGTCCCTGGGCCATCCCCGGTGGTGCAGCCGAGGTGCGGCGGGCCCGGAGCGAGAGTGCGGGCCCCAGGAGGGGCCCGAGCAGCGGCCCGCCCGGGGGCCGCTCCCCAGCACCGAAGCCAGCAACATCGTCCTGGTTCCGCGCCCCGACGGGCTGAGGACCGGAGTACACGGAGGCTCCCCTTGCCCTTTGGGGCAGTCTGGGTATGGAGTCCAGTCTCGATGAAACACGCTGATGTTTGTATTGTTAACTAAACACATCCTGTGGCTTCCACAAAACAATTCTGTTCTGTCAAAAATTAAGAAGGCTTCTTTTAAAAGGAGTGTGTGAGTCAAACGTTATCTGAATAGATTCTCCATCCTTGGAAGGAAAAAAAAAAAAAAAAGGTGTGTGTGGTGGTAGTGGCGGCAGGGCAAAGCTAGTTTTTATCTGTAAGATCAAGTAAATCAGACCTACTTCAATGTTCATTAAAGAAAAAAAAATCTCTTTTTAATGCTTATGTCGAACCATAATGACAACCATGATTAGAGATAAAAATAATTCAATTGTTTATTCAACAAATATTTATTACCTGCCCCTATGTGAATGACAGTGTATAAGACGCTATGGCAACAAACAAACAAACAAACAAATAAATAAAATAGTAAGACAGACCAGCTACCAGAAGTTCCTAACCTGACTGAAGAAGAGAACCAGCAGCAATGCCAATTCCATCCCACCAGTGCCTACCGTGGCCCGGGGAAGTAGAGGGGGACCCTAGTCAGCATTTGCCAACTCCTTCCATTTCGTTACACACAGAAAAAAGGATATTATTTGCATGGCCCAAGACCCGAGGCAACCTGGCTCCTAGGCTATCTGAGGTTCTGCCCTGAGCGCTAAAGGCATGAGCAGTAGTTTGAGGAGACTGCTAGGAAAGCTAAGTTCCCTTACATCCTTCTGACCTCTTACGTCTTATTGTGTTGTCCATTACAAGTAATGACACGTGTGGCACGTGGTTACTGTACTGGACAGTGCACACAGGACATTTCCATCACCATGGAAAGATCTATGGAATAACACAGAACTGACATAATAGCAATACTAACAATAAATGTAAAAAAGTCTAATGATGGAATGCTATTTAGCAATAAAGGAATGAACTGCTGATCCGTGCTACAACATGGGAGAAATCATGCTCAATGGAGGAAGCCAGTCACAAAGACCACATATTATATGATTCTATTTATATGAAACTTCCAGAAAAGGCAAACTTTCAGGAACAAAAAGCAGATCAGGGTTGTTTAGGGCTAGTGATGCAAGAAGAAAGTGACTGCAACCAGGCATCAGGTATCTTTTTGGGGTAACAGAAATATTCTAAAACTAGACTGTGGTGATGGTGACAAAATACTATACATTTACTAAAAGTCATTGAATTGTGCACTTAAAATAGGTAAATGATATGTTCTATAAATTATACCTCAATAAAGCTGTTAAAATAGTATACTGAAAAAAAGTTGATATTTGTGAAATGACCATTTCAAACATTTTCCATTTTAGCAACACTAACATGTCATACAAATCTCCCAAAATAATAGAAACCAAAGCCTCTTCTACAGTAGATGCCAGGACCCATATAACTCTCTAGTGGCACCTAGTGATAACACCTCAGTGATAAACTCCTTCAGACAGTTTTGCTTCTGAATTTTATACACTATGTTATAGTCTAAGACTTACACAAAACGATTTGAAATAGTCAAAATTCCCAGTCACATGACAGAAGGATACCACATAAAATGTTAGCAGGAGTAACACAAAGGGCGGCAGCAGCTAACATTGCTGATGAAGCACATGCTGTGTGTTCCAGGCACCGTGTGTGGCTCAGTACCTCACATAACTATCTCAGCCTAGCTCTGTGCCACACTGTTTCATGATATGCCCTTAAATATCTCAAGGAAAAAAAGACGTTTTTTATGCCCTCAAATATTCTCTCACAAAAGGGGCAACAAGAATATTTTCTTTCTTTTTGCTATTTTAACAAATTTGACCTTCCAAATGATAAAAAAACTATATTCGCTTTAACTGAAAATATCTGAAGCACAAACCTGTAATAAAGATAGGGAATTATATATAGCTCAATTTACCCTTCAAGAGATGTTGTACATGTCACCTAGCACTTTTTTAAGAGTTTTCTCTACTAATTTTATGATACATATTCTTTACTTAATCCTCAGGCTGAAATTAAGTATTCTAATACTCATCACAAAACTACTTTTCTAATATTCATTAGATCAACAAAGATGGGGATACTTTGTTTTTTTGTTTTTTTTTTTAGCTAAGCCATCCTGCCACCTGTTGGCAGCTCAGCTCAGGCTGGGCATCGAATCGAACTGCTGTTGCTCAGAGCTCAGCTCACACTCTTGAGCGAGCTCTTAACCAACTGAGCCCCTCAGCCGGCCTTGGGGATACTTTTAAATGCTCTATTAGTGCATGTATCTGTGACTTAAAAAAGAAAATGAAATTGAGTTATCAGAGAATTCTAAAGCCAGGTATATACCTTGGACCTCATCCAGTTCAGCTCATGCCCAGATACTTCGGGGCAGAGTGGGAACCCCAAAGGACAAATCCTGATTCCTGGGCCAGAGTTCTTTTCATTACACCCTGATTTCCTAGGCTTAACACACACACACACACACACACACACACACACACACACACACACACACGACTTTAGTAATAGCACTTGTGAATTACAGAATCTCAGACTTTCAAGAAAACTTGAAAATCAAAATGCTATCCATTAAATGTTATCGATTAGCCTTGGTTAAAAGCAAATTAGATTCATAATTAGATAAAACACTATTCTTTCTCATGAAAAAATTTTCAATACTCTTAATGTTTGAAGGTCTAAACTCAATGTGGGTTTTTTGTTTTTGTTTTTTTTTTGAGGGCAGTGTCACTGGCCCTCATATGTGGGACCCGAACCGGAGACCCAGCGCTTAATCACCACGCCACTCGGCCGGCCCTAAACTCAATGTTTTAAATAATGGTGACCATACATTTATGAAGATCTCAAGATAAAACATTTTAAAAACATAGCTAATAAGAGAAAAAAGGTATATAAAAAATAAAGTTTTCTGCCAGAATATAATTTTTTTAATACAAAATGACTGAACGAAATTATAAATATATCAAGCACCAAACATACTTAAACATACAGAGCCATACCCATGTGTACAGTACATAAATGCTAGTAAAAACAAGTAAATTATGCTCAATTAAATCACAAAGGGGATGAATTTAGGCAAGAAGCCCGTGAACTGCTGAGAACCAAGGATGAAGATTGCTCTCATTTATAGCGTGTTGGCAAACATTCCCCCTCAGCTGACATAAAACAGAATTTTATGAGCAGCCTTCAGGGAAACATGCTCCATGGGCTTAAAGTACATCCTGGCTTGTCCTATATAAAAATAGCGCATTGTAATCAAAAGGAAAAAAGAACAGAAAGATGAGACTATTTGTCTCCTGGCTCTTCATCACACCTACTCTCCATATTCTAATGGGTGTGAATAACTTATCAGATTGCCCATGTGCTCTGAGTCAGAGATAAATCTGGTCCAAAGACTCCTCTTATCCACTTGTCTATCAGTTCTCTAAGTGTGAAGAAATCTAATCTTTTTATAATAACCCTGCAAGGGCACTCTGTGTCTGAATTATTATTTAATGACACCAACACTCTATCATACTGAACATGGAAAGAGCCAAAGTTCTGTAATTCTTCAGGAAAAAGAAACTTAAAAATAGATTTCAATTGATTATTTATAAAGGCGAAACTTCCTTAGATACTGATAATTATTTTAAAAGATAGCAACAGCCATGCAGAGCCAATTACTCAAAGTGCTTCCTAATGAAGCACTGGCTCTTTCATTTAAATGACATATTATCTTTCTCCATTCTAGAAAGTTCTCTGCCATCTTTTCTTTGAATATTATACCTCTTCCTCATTCCCTTTTCCCCTCCTTCTGGAATTCCTCTTATTGGATTATTGATTCTCACTTTATTCTTCATGTCTCAACTTCCCTTCCATTCTTTTCTACTGCATTATCGCTCTGCACTGCATAGAAGCTAATTTTTTCAGGATGGTCTTCAGTTCACAAGTTCTTTGGTCACTCATGTTTAATCACTTTAATTCAACCTGGAGTTCTGTTTTCTAATTTTAGAGACAATATCTTTCATTTTAAAAATTCTTTCTGTCCCTTTCAAATCTGCCTAGACTTTTTAGATACTATTTGTCTTTTTTTGTATTTTCTATTCTTTGTCTTACATGTTTAATCATTTCAAACATACATTTTTATGCAGCTAGTAATTCTACCTACCTGAAGTTCTCAGAGGTCTAGTTCTGCTGCTTGTTATACCTGATACCTTCTGCCAGGACAACACCGAGAGAAAATTCTTAGAAGTAAAACTACCTGGCCAAACGGTAAATATAATTTTTCTAGATATTGACAGATCCTCTTCACCGGCATTTACACCATTTTGCATTTTTTCCAGCAACGTGTATGCGTGTCCCCTTTCCCTCATTCCCTCCACAGCTCATCAATTAAATAACTTGTCGAACTTTCTAATGTCTGTCAATATGATTGGTAAGCAATATGATTGCTATCTCAGTGTAGTGTTAGTTTACATATTTCTTATTAGTAGGAAGATTAAGTATCTTCATATATTTAAAGGCAATTTGAAATTCTTGTTCTGAAAACTGTCTGTTCACGCATCTTTCCCACTTTCCTATTCAATGGATCGTTTTCTTATTCTCTAAATTTTATTAATCCTTTGTGACAAAAACTGCAAATACCCTTTTCCAATTTGTCACTTGTTTTTTTACTTTACTTAGTGTGTTTTCAGCCATACAAAAGTTATTTTTATCATTAAATTTATCAACATTTCCTTTATTGCGTTTGGATCTTCAGCTGTACGTGTTTACTTTACTTCCAGGTTCAGAGATATTCACCACTTTTTCCCCTAGTCTTGTATGGTTTCATTTTTATATATTAAGTATCTGATTCATTTGTAATTTTTCCTTGGCATAGTATAAAGAATAAAGCTAATAACGTATTGTCTTCCTTCATTACACCAAAATACCCATGTGCAACTATTTCTTTCCTCATTTTCTAGTCGGTTCTATTATTTGTCTTAAGTACCAATACCACAGTTTTAATTATGGGGGCTTAAAAATACGTTTCAGGGCCGGCCAAGTGGCGCATTGGTTAAGCGCTGGTTTTGGGATGCCAGCGGCCCCGGTTCGGATCCCACATGAGGGCCAGTGACACTGCCCTCTACAGCTAACAATAGCTCCACCTGCAGCTGGGCTGTGCGAGCCCCTGTGATGGTGTGGGCTGCAGCCCCTGCTGCAGTGGGCTGTCATAGGCTATAGTGAGTGGCCCGCAGCCAGCGTGAGCGGCTGGCAGCCAAGCGTGAGCTGCCAATAGCCGCGGTGAGCGACATCCAGAGGCCAGCGACCGATCTGCCTCATCCGGGAAGAGCGCAATGACAATGCCAACAGTGAAGCAACATCCTCCGCAACTAAACTGAAGAACAAAAAGACAGCAACTTGTCTGTTCCCCTTCCCCGATTCCCCAACGCTGTTCCCCTCTGCCAATTCCCCAATAAAATCTTTAAAAAAAAAAAAATACGTTTCAATATCTGGTAGAGCTACAACCTTCTTCCGCTGTTCTTTCGAGAATTTTCCTTATTATTCTCACTTATTTGTTCTTTTCAATGAAATGTATAATCAACTTGCCTAGCTCTAGGAAAAACACACCCACAGAATCATCATAAAGCTATAAATTAACTTAAGGGGGTCGACAAATTTATGATGTTAAAACTAAAAACTAAGTATAAAGAATAGAACTTAGAAAAAAGAACCTTAACATATTTTACCATTCCCCGCTTGTGAAAAGTTACAGGTTGAACCCAGAAACTCTGCCACATTACCATGGAAAAACTTTATCTCAATGAACTTAGATTAATTAGCAGAGGAACCCAATTTATTTCACTTATCACCTATTGTATAATATAACTGATTAGAAAAAAACCCAAAATGATCAAATAACACAAGGCATTAGTAATGTATTTGCTCACCTTCCTTTTTCAGCCATTTCACAATGTTCCCTTCTTCCATTGTCGGAGATAGTGATGGCATTAGTATCTTAATAGGATCAGCTGAAATTGAAAAAGGGAAAATTTAGCCACAAAAAAAAAAAGAATGCAACTCACAAGGCATCAATAAAAAACTCAAGTAAATTAATACCAAATTCAATTTGAGAAAGAAAATATTTCCAAGTCGAAAAAACTCCCAACTGGTCAAATTAAGTGTCCAGTAAATAGTATAGACATTTAAAAGTCTCAACTTTTTAAAAATAAACTTTTTGGAAAACTCCATTCTCATAGCTGCCCAGTCCTCTATGCAATTTTTCAAGCCAGGTGTTTACAAAATTAAAAAAAAGACAAGTCGATTTGGGTTTCATCATCTTCTCCTTCCCTTTTTATCACTGCAGAAAAATATTTACAAGTAAATTGATCAAAGAAAAAGACAAATAAGAAAAAAAAGGAAAACAATTAGAGTTGTGATAGCCTACAACAGAGTAATCAAGATTAGACTTCAAGAAATTGGTTGTGTTTTTATTTTCCTCTAATATTATAATCAAAGTTTCTTGTTGGTAAATGTCAAAAGAAAGGTCTGTCTTGTCAAGAATGATCAGGCAAGTAAACCTCAGTGGTTAAATTAATCTGAGACTGTGTTCCATAATTCAACTGGGGATCCAAAAGGTAGTCTCAAACCAGCATGACCTCTCAATGGGGCATAGCTACTTTTTTCTTAGACATCAAAAAAAGACAACACTCTATATATTTGGCCAGACGTGCTTCCCGATAGTCACCCACTGTCCAGGACCATATTCAAGGCGCACACAGCTGTTAGATCGATTACAATGTATATAAAGTTCACACTAATAAAACAGTTAATAGCACGGCTCCAGCTCTATGAGTAACCATGGTAACAAATGACATTCCATGAAATCTTCCATAGAACCTATTCTAACCTATTAATTATTCACCAATCTGACCCCAAAATGCAAAATGCCACTGTAAATCTAACATATTTCAAATACAGAAGAGGACAGAATGGGGTTTCTTTTTTTTTTTTTCCCTTTGACGTTTTAGGGTTAAAAGCAAGGGTACTGAACACTAATATTAAATGAGGTTAACTATTTCCTTTGGGAACCTGAACTAATACTGCAATTTCAGATGATGTAGCTACATGATAAAGGAGTGCCATATCTGAGGCATTTGGGAATAAAGCTTCTGTCCTCTCTTTTTCATCCTCTCCTCCCTAAAGGACTGACTAAAAAGGCCCAGAGCATATGCCTACCTGCCTCAGTGTTTTTCTCCTTTTCTGCAGGAAATGCCTAAACTGTAGGGAACCTGCAGTTTCCTTTCAGTTCTTCCATGTACTAGGAGTAAATAGACCTGCCTTTCGAAGGCAGGCAGCAAGCCCACCTCTCTCTGTTCCCACCATCAGGACCCACTGGGTATGAGGAAGCAACTCAGGCTTGTGTGTTTGCTTTGTATACACAACCTTTCCCCCTCAAACAGAAGCCCAAAGTTGAAACATGGGGTTCTACTGCCAAGTCCAACTACAGGAGGCCACAGGTCTAAGTCACATTCTCCAATAAAAACATCAGTATTAAAATTGTTACTTTTGATCTTTAAGAGTTTTTTTTTTTTCCTCTCTCTCAATTGGTACCAAACTCTAAGGATAGAAAAGGAGAATTATCATCCCAACAATGATAGAGCCCAAACCAAACTCCAAGTCAACATGCCCATTTCATAAATGGGAAAACTCCAATCCAGATTAAGGGATTTGAATTCTGCCTAAGTCTCTACTACATTATACTACCTCTCATCATGAATTACAATAAGGATCATCAACTCATCACTGGTTATTTATGGCATACTCAGCCAGAAATTCAAACATAGCAAACCAGACATATCAAATCCATGTGCGCGTTCTTGTATGCCCAATCAAATATTCTAATAAACACTTTCCTACCTTCAGCATAAGGAATTCCTGTACTGAGAAACCACTTTTACTACTGTCAATTACTATTCTGAATGTAGAGAGAACAGGTAATCTTTAAGTGCATTATATCTTGGAAATGAGAGAAAAAAATAGCCGGAATGAGTTTCCTAACTCCTGATTCATTATTAAAGCACAGTTAGCTCAGAAGAGACTGGAAAACCTGTGTGCTATGTCTCTCAGTAACCTTTACCCAGTTTCATTTAATGTCCAAGCCCCTCTAGACTTTTTAGATAGTATTTGTCTTTTGTATTTTCAATTCTTTCTCTTACATGTTTAATCATTTCAAACATACATTTTCATGCAGCTAGTAATTCTACCTACCTGAAGTTCTCTTTGATTAGAAAGCAAATGATGACTAGGATTCTTAATAGCTTTAAAAAAATTTCATTTTTTCTTAGCAAAATAAGTCCCCAACATATGTGGGACTAAAACAGGCATATTAAGATATTGAATAGGTAGAAAATAATGCAGGCTACTATGCACAACCTCAGGGCACTGCTTTCTATAACACTGGAACACTAAATTCTTAAGTGAACTGGAATTAGGGAAAACACACACACAGACAAGCTTGTATTATGACATTAGTGATGCATGTCCAAGTCTTTGCAAACCATAACAAGCCTATGTTTAACTGCACGGATTCTTTAAAAGTGCTCAAAGCTTGATACAGTCAATACGTTTGGTAATAATAAAATGAGCTTTCTAATCCCCTACATTATTTGTGTATCTAGTATCTAGTGCCCTTTTCATTTTTTACATGGCTTGTTGAAGAAGAAAAATAAAAACATTTCCCTAAAGAATGAAGAGCCAGCTCAAGCCTGAGCATTTAATTTTTTAAAGCTCATAGTGACAAATAGGGGTTTGGAAAAAAAGTAAGCAAACAAATAAAAAAACCTACAAGTTAACAGGACCTTGATAAGAGACCAGCCTCTTCTTGAAAAACACTGGTTACAAGTCCCAATATGTTGTTTCTATCATCAAGTTCAAGGTTGGCATCATGAAATAGAATATTTGAGAATCACATACATATTAAATTTATACCAACTAGAGTTCCACTCCAAAGAAGCAAAATAAACGGACTTCAATTATTTTACGTCCAGATCCAATATATAACAAACACTAAATCAATTCTCTCAAAACAAAGTCTGTCTTCAACATTTTTACATCTTGGTTCTAGTTGCCATGATACAATTCATATTTATTTTATGATTCTATCTGCATTTATAATCTCTCGCCAATGAGACCTTCGCATTTCCCTTATTCCTGATATTAAAGGCTGCATTATAAAACTTTTGCACTTATTAAGTATTATTCTCCAAATTACCATATTAAAAGCCTCAAAATTTTTCATATTTTAAAAATAAAAAGAACATAACCATTCCTCATACAGCTGTCCTTCATGGATGAACTGAAATTGCTTCTCTGAACATTGACAATAAAATATAAAAATTATATAGTAGATCACTATCCTTACTCTAAAATGAAGGTGACCAAAAAGAAAGAAAGACATCTCCATTACTCAGTACTATCTCTTGATTGATTATACTGGATTACCACAGAAAGTAAAATGTGAAATGTATTTTTCTGATTAATCTAACCAATCTATCCTCAGACTCTCGTGCTAGAAAATAATATCAAACTATCAAACATAAGCATTAATTATTAATAATATTTCATTCTAATATGTCCTCTTCCAACTGGAACATTATACGTATCTTTTTTCAAATGCATTTTTTTCAGTCTTAAAGTAATTATACAAGGGTAATATCAGCTTTGAGTGACAGGGCTTCACATAATTAATATCCGCCCTTTATGGCTGCCATCAATTCTATTGAGATAGTCTGGGCTTTCCTAGACGCCTCAGAATTTTAACCTACACCTAATATTGTTTAATTTCATTACAAATTAAATACATCTTCCCTTTTCATTCCGGTAAGCAGTACATTCTACCTTTCTCCTGTCAAATTGAGGAGGCCCTGAAATGTGCACCAATTATATTTTTACTAATAACTAGGCACAACTGTGGGTAAGAATAAAGGAAATGTGTTTTTTTCCTTCACTGGTTATATAGGTTATTTCAATGAGTAAAAATACCCCAATTAGTAAAAAATACCCCAAATTTAGTTAGAATGTAACCCTTTTGTAGTCATTTTAGTTTTCTATTCCTTTCTATCAAGCTAACTAGCTATACTAATGCTTATAAAGTTTGTCCTTTTTTAAGGACAATATTTAAGATGACTATGGTAATTACATTTCCAGTTTATATTTAAACACACTGGTTTTAAAAGTAGGGTCTCACAAATCATTCGAACTGTCTTAATCTTTTTTCCCCCTCAATAGAATGACACAATAAATTAAAATTTTTGCTTAGAATGTTGCTGCTTTACCTGCCATATTGAGCACACGAGCAATCTATCAATCACTGAATTTTATCACAGTTTCTTCAAGCAATTCCTACATTTCTTCAAATTTACTCTTCCAATCTTTCTACAGCATAATTCTGTTTTCAACATCAAACACAGTACACTAACCCAATTCTAGTTTCTTATTCCCTAAAGCATTTCTTTTATCCTAAGAGCAAAACACCCATACTTCAACAAAATCAATTATATCAAAGCTTTAAATGGATGATCTATACATCAGTTCTAAAAATTCCCCAGATTAAAAAAAAAAAAAAAGATGAATATAAGCAAGCAACATACAAATGCAGAACAAACTTCTGTGTGGCTAATATGAAGCAGATCTAAACTCCATTAAAGCTGACTGAATTAATTAAGGATATTCAGCAGCTTACATATGGTACAGCTTGAGTGTCATGCTCTAGTAGTCCATGTACATGACTATAATCCAAACACAAAAATCATGATATGAGGCTAGACCAAATAAAGAAGGGAATTACTCAGTGCTTTCTTAGTGTGGCTCCCTAACATTCATTTGCTTCTTCTCTAACAGGGGGAGATACTGCTCATTTAATCACCTCTCTTTTCAAGGCAAGAACTCATTAAGTAAAACTGTACCTTTAAAACTTCTATTCCAATAAAACACTCCTGCCATCTGCAGGTTGAAAAAAGTAAAGCGGAATGAATGAAGTTCAGGTAATTTAAAAATCAACACCAGGGTACAGAATATTAACAATGCAGCTTCAAATAAAGGCAGCTAAAGTAATTTTTTAAATGGGTGCTTGTCATGTAGGTCTTCTTTGTCCAAATAATTATTCTGGACATGAATGTATACTACATTCTGGTGTAGTATACACCAGAATAGTACAATTCTGGTGTAGTATTGGTGTAAAAATACTCTGAAAATATCAATGGACAACAGAAAATGTATGCACAAATGTATGCTGTGAGAACAGCATTTGTAAGTCTTGGCACAATACAAACATATAAAAGATTTTGCCCTAAAAACAGTATACATAGCATAATCTAATTTCTACTTGCTTAGTTTGCACACACAAGAAGACTGAAAAGATATACTCCAAAATGACAATAGCAATTATCTCTAGTTGGTGATATTGTGTTTTTCATTACTTTTTTTTCTTATAATCTACAATAGTTATCTCTAGTTGGTGATATTATAAGTACTTTTCATTCCTTTTGTTTCTTATAATCTACATGTTAATTTTCTATGATAAATTTATCCAATTTCACTCCCTCTCCAAAACTTTGATCTAACAATGCTTTTGTTTTTGTTATTTTTAGACACACAGAGAAAAGAAGGGACAATGGCATACAATTAGGGAAGCAGAAAAGTAACCGATGAGTAATAATTGACTAATAAAGACTCTAGAAAACCAAATCCAGTGCTGGGTAACAACCCACCCTCATTCAACAGAAAACTGAAAGACTGGAGGTTGTTTTTTCTGGAGAGGGTAAAAGAGAAAACCTTTGGAATGGAGGTTCAGCCCGCAGACCTGGGATATAGTGGCACTGCCAAAATAAGTTACCTGAGAGATGACCTGATGTGACTGACAATACAGAGAATTGTGCTGACGATGTGAGATAAATTAGCAGTAGTTACAGAGAAAACTGAAGAAAAAATTTAAAAGACAACAATGTCAGGGAAAGCAAAAAGGAAGGTGGTAACCATCCTAATATGGGACAATCATCAGCTGTGTGATATTTCTTTAGTATCAACAATGAAAATGGATTTAACCAAGAATTACAAAAGATCTACATTAGAAAAATGGAGGGAAAACATGGGGGGACAGCGCTAAATAAAACAGAAATAGGGAGAGGAGCAAACACCAGAAGAGACAAAACCTGTTGCTTCTAAGAAAGAAGACACCTGGGGAGATAGGGAGAGCCGGGGCCCAGACCCACTGTTCTGTTTTAAGTCTTTTAGTACTATTTGACTATTTAAACCTGATGCATATATTACTATGTTATAATAAGCATTTTATTGTTTAATAAAATGTTTAAGTAATTTAAAAAAAAAAACCTTAACAAACAGCAGAATACCACAGCGATTTAGATAACAGGAGCTACACTACTTGGGTTCAAATTATACACCACCACTTACAAGTTAAAAGTTACTTAACCATTCTGGGCCTCAGTTGCCTGTTCTGTAAAACACAGTGTTTTGTGAGGATTAAATAAGGTAACACATGCAAAGTCTTTACAATGGGGCCTGGCAAAAAGGAAGTCCGTCTCAAACACGCTGGCTATCTATTGACAGGCAGCACAGCAGCGTGGTGAAGGGGCTGCCTTCTGAAGGCGCCAGGCGGCTGGCTCGGTGGGCTGCCATATCCTTCTTTACCTTTCATTCCTTCTTCAGCAATGAGATGCATTCACACGTTTTCCTTTCAGCTTCCCAGCCTCAATTCGGTTGCCTTTTTATTCTCTCCTTTACCTCATTCAGCCTTGTTCTCACAGCAAAAATACACTGTTAGCTCATGACCTCTATTTTAACTGTATTTCACACCTGAAAACCAAACTCTTGCCCAGCCTGAGCTGAGCTGCCAACAGGTGGCAGGATGGCTCAGCTTAAAAAAAAAAAAAAAAAGATACTTTGAAAACCAAACTCTCACAAAATCACTGGCAGGTGTTTCAGTGGACCATGTAAGTAAAACGAGCATGTTGGAAATACTTACTACCTTATACTAGTTTATAGTGCCTCATAATATACCTCATAATACTATAGTTCCTTATAGTACACTTTAATACCCGTTAATGGGTTTGATGTTCAATAGCAATAGAAAGCCATGAAAATATTTTTGAGCAAGAGAAATAAACACAATAAAAAATAGAACTTGTCTGCAGTTCCACATGCATGGCTAATATTCACAAGTCTATTTTGCAACCCCCCCAAGAATAATTCACGCTTTGACATGACCGCAACTAGAAACCTCACAAAAAAAGCTACACTAATGGGATTTTAAGTACAAAGTGAAGATACCCATTAATATGTTTCCTGTTCTCCTTTAGACCATTTGACCAGAGAGACCAAAACAGCACCAAGGGCCCAGGTCCTTCTAAACATCTGCCTTCATCCTAACAGTGTTAAGAGAGGAATTGGAGGGGTTTTAAGCCGGGCTGTGGGCATTTCTGGAAGAACACTTCATGGCACAGTAAAGGAGGAAAAAGACAAGACTGTTTATTCATTCATTTGTTCATTTATTCAACAAATATTTATGCAGTACCTCGTAAGTGCTAGTTAGGTGACTTTCTAAGGGTTGGAGATATCAAAAGTAAATCAAAACAGGCAAAAATCCCTACTCTCATGGAGCCTCCCTTCTAAAGTGGGGAGATAGTTCATATCATCACCAAACATTTGTTTTCTAAGAAACGAAAGGAGCATAAGGGGACAAAGTGACAGTGCGACAGTGCGGGAACTATTTTACCCGAGAGGGCCTCCTCTGAAACAAAATTAGAATTGAACGGAGGGCGCCATACAAATATCTGATGGAAGAGCCCTGTAAACAGCGGAAACAGCAAGCACAAAGAATGAGTTGAATGTGCTTGGAATGTTTAAAACACACCAAGGAGGCCAGCATGCTGGGGTGGAGGGAGTGCGGAGAGGCACGGTGAAAGCTGAGGGCATTCGCATGATACTGAGCCTTGTAAACCACAGAAAGGACCTCAGATTTTAGCCTGAGTTTAATGAGAAGCTCTTGGAGGGTTCTCAGTATAGTGACATGACCTGACTTAAAACTGACAAGCAGCCCTCAGAAAGCTGCGTGGGAAAGAGTCCGTACAGGGCCGAGGGTGGTGGCAGGAGCATCTAACGGGACACTCCTGCCAACAATCTCAATTCGAGATGGCGGCAGCTTGGACCAATTAGTTGGTGGTGGTAGAGATAGTGAGTGGTCAGATTACACTGAAAAAGCAGAGCTAACAGGAATGTCTGATAGATTGAATGCGGTTATGTGAAAGTCAGGAGTCAAGGGTGACTCAAGTTAGAAGTACAAGTGAAAAACAAAATCATAACTAGATGCCACAGTACCAAAAGGAAAATATTTCTCCCTATAAAAAGTGCCCAAGAGCCTTATAAACTACATAGAATCCTATTCAGCTACTCAAATATAGACAGAAAAATCCGATTAAAAATCAGGTCAGTTATAAAAACCCTGTGCTTACCCTTGTGCAAGACACTGGCCTAGGGACACAATCCAGGAAAAAGACAGTTGAGTCTTCCAAGTGCAGTTATACTTGCTCTCTTCAACTCCCTTACCGTGAGAAATATATGACAGCGCTTAACGGTTTTAGTGCTAAAATTGGGGTATAAGGTGTAATGACTGATGGGTTGAGTCAGGTGGGTATGCGAGGGCTCTCCCATTGCCCTCCCGGGTATACTCCTCAACTCTCCTCCGCATTAGTGTGTGAGCTACATCAACAGGCTTCCTTGCCTACCAGTGGGCAGGGAATGGTCTAAAGGAGGTAGAAGTATCAGATGGTTTACTGGACGAGATGGCCCATTATACTCCCATCATTCGGTATTCAACAAACATTACTGAGCAGTGAACAAGACGAAAATCACTGCTTTTCTGAATCAATGTTGTCAGTATCCTACCAGCTGCTACAAACCTAATGGATTGGCAAATAGTGCTGATTCAAAACCACGAAAACCTCCTTTTTTAAAAAATGAACTATTTATAAAGTCATAATGATTATCAGAGCACGCACTTGAAAGGGACCAAAGTTTTGTCAACCTAAAGCTGCCTTTGGGACATTAATTGTAAGCTAGTTATTAAGAAACAAGACTAGGAAAGAAACTTTATGCACCACCCCTTTTCCTGGCTGAAAGTTTCAGATGGAAAAACCTTCCCCAGGAAAGAAATCTTAATATATTCACCTTACTTAGCCAAATCTGAATTAAGTATGGTAGATGGGACAATGTGAAGCAGGGACTCCCGAGTATCCCATGGTTTCTGAGGTGCCCAGAAAGAATATTCCTGCCATGTGTGCTCGGTTCTCTCAACTACCTGTAAATCGCCCATCCTCGCTTCTCAAATCTAAGACCCAGTTCCACACTTTTCTCTTTTGTCTCAAATGTCATGTTACCCAGTGATGCCTCACTGTCTCTGGAACGTTCATGCTTATGTGAATTCCCCATGCACATGTATTAATAATTTGATTTTCAAAAACAAAAGTAGGCTTCCTTGCACGTTGGCCTCTGGTTGGGTTCTGCCACTGGGCAGCATAAGCAGGAGGCTGAAGGGAGAGTGGGAGTGAGCTTCAGGAGAGGTTTTCACTTGCAATACTGGTCCTCCTATTATTAAACTACGAAATTAAAATTCTACATGAATCCCAATTTATTCTGTAATCCTGGAACAAGGGCAAAAAGAAATCACTACTCCATTTAAAAACCTAGCAAAAGAATAAATGCATGCGAAATAGTTTGGGGACATACAAATTTTGTTCTAAAGGCAAATGAAACTTAAAATAACAATAATGCATATTTAAGAGTATATCACAATAGAAACTCACAAATAGGAGGACATTAACATATACTCTAACTCTCTTAAATGGTCCTGCCATCCTTTACACACAGTTTAGAATTTTAGTATCTTAAATTGTTCTAAAGTGATACCACGATTGTCAGTAAAATACTCTTTCACAATGTAGATAGTACTAAAATGTCTCATTTCATTACAAAACAAAAAGTAGAGGTGCTCACTTAGAATATACACATGGTGAATGAAACCTGCACATGCTGGCACTGTTTTACTGATGTCTACAGACATGGCATCACCTCACATTGAACCTGACTGTGCTTAAGGAAACCCGGCTTTGGTGTTAATGCAGACCTGGGTTGAAACTGGAGCTCTATCACAGAGCACAGCATTAGATGTTCTGAGTATTAAATGAGTTAATTCATGTGAAGTGCTGAGAAGGCTGCGTGGGACACAGAAAGCGCTCGGTAAATGCTACTTATTATTCCCAAACCTGCTCCCCCGACTTCTTTCTGGCTAGCAGTAACCCAATTTTGTTCAGCGGAACAGGTTTCCTGTGAACGTGTGCTCTGAGTTAGTGACCCTACTGACCAGTGCCTTAGTCTGTTCGGACTGCTGAAACACAAATACTTCAGACTGGCGGCTTATGAACATTTATTTCTCACCGTTCTGGAGGCTGAGAAGGCCAAGATCATGATGCTGGCAGATCTGGTGTAATGACTGATGGGGGCCCACTTTCTATTTCATAGATGGCACCTTCTCGCCTCACAGCAAGGTCTGGCTGTGAGAACTCTGTGGAGTCTCTTTTATAAGGGCATGCATCCCATTCATGAGGGCTCCCCTTCGGACCTAAGTACCTCCCCAAGGCCCCCACCTCCTAATACCATCACATTGGGCATCGGTTTCAACATTTGAATTTTAGTGGAGACACAAATATTCAGTCTAGTGTCCAGCTCCTTGATTAGTTAAAAGTTAATCCACTCTAAGGTATTCAACAAGGATACCTGGAGATTATCATGTGTATAGCTCCAAAGAAGTCATTCAATTACTCACTAACCTTGTGTAATCAGCTAAACCTCACTGAGTCTTTATTTCTTCAGCTGTAACACACAACTAAGCCTTGCAGGGTTCTCATGATGATCAGAAGTCATGCAAGTAAAGAATCTAAAATGAGGCCTGGCAAATAGTGAAATGCTCAGTTATGTAATGGCTACTTGGCATGTCCCACTTTCATATACAGCATGAAATGTTTTAAAGCAATGCAGATAGGTACTAAGTACTTCCTGATAATCCAAATTTTATTAGTTTCTCATGCTGCTGCTTCTACTAAGATCTCATTTATCCCCTTCCTATTTTCCCTAAATGGCCACACATCTCAACTACTGAGTAGCCTAGATCTGCTTTGCTTAGGCGATCAATCATACATTTTGCTTAGTCATTACTTAACTAACAAAATGAAGAAGCACTTCACTACTGTCCTACTTTAATCACTGTCACAGTATCAGACATGCCAATCATTGATTCCCAACTAGTACTTCCTTTCTAAAGAAAATGCCCAAACTGCAGCCTTTGAAAGAATCAGCCCTTTGTGTCTCATGCAACTGACCTACTCGGGGCCATCAGCTTCTCTCTCCAGGGAATCTGGAATTAGAACACAGACATGATAGCGAACTGAACTTGAACTAAACTGAAATAGCATGGGGTATAAGGGCCTGAATCAGCATTAAGGCAAGACAAGCTGACGTTAGAGAGAAAGAAAAGCCATGAGTATGCAGATCGGCAAGTCTGGGGAGAAAAACAAAGTAAATCAGAGAAAAAGAAAGAAGGCAATGGCAGCCCAAGCAGAAATGTATGAAATCATCCTAGTTCCCCCATGGCCCAGCAGCACTTCATATATGTGGAGGTGTATCCATTCTTCAAATAAATTCTGTTTTTACCTCAGCTAGTCTATGTGTTTCTGTTTCCACAGTTAAAAGAGAACTCAAACAACAGTATCATTGTCTTATCAGTATCAGCACAATAAGGACCAGGCCTAAAATAGTATCCATGTTTTGGCAGAAAAACCATACCACCAGCTCTTATCAGATCAGTTGCCTCTTTGTTACAGAACCGCTGTCAAAACCCAGAAGCCTACCGAGAAAAGCAGGTGAGAGATGTGGGCTAAGAGCATCTAAAGGACTTTTTTTCTTTAGATCCAAACATGCTTTATTTTCATATTAAGTCTGTAAGAATGTTCTTCCTTTACAAATATATACAATATCTGTCCTCTGCCACTTTCCTGGTCTATCTTCTGTTTTGTGCTTTCTGTACAGATAAAGATACAAGAAAAGACGACTAGAGGTGATGACACACACCAGGTGCACTCAGCCGTGCTGGCTGAGAGTATGAGTACAGGAGATAGTGGTCAACTAGACAGCAATTTCCTCATTAAGGAGGAAACATTTCCCAGACTCAACCAACTTCACCACATAGGCCCTAAATTTCAACTTTCAAGAGAAGTCAAAATTCTAGATTTTTATGTAAAGTTCCTAGTTTTCTAATGTTGTTAATAAACTGACTTTTCCTCTAAAATGATGTAGGTCATTTCATTGGCTGCCAATACGCACTCCTCCTGTGAACCTCTGAGCCCTTTTAGGGCTTCCTGGACTTTTAGGTTCCCTAGATTTGTTTACTTAACATCTATAATACGCAAAGTGGGTAGCTATATATTAGGCAAAGCACTGCGAAGGTGAACCTCATTTATTTTTCTACTCACATTATTTTAAATTCAGTATCTTCTTCCTCAGAGACAACTTAAAACCAATATTATTAACAACTTCTTCGTTATCAATTAATGAAGTTCCAAACCATGCCATTTCGTCTGAAAGAGCAGCAAATGGAAACTTCAAATTTAATTGCCTAGGCTAGGCTGAAAAACTGTTTACAAATGCTGTCACTTAAGTAAATATCACATCTGGCTTCCAGGCCTTTGTAACTGCTATTCTTTTAGCCTGGAAGGGCTGCCACCTCTTGGAAGCCTTCTTTACTCCCTTACCCTGAACTTAGCCCTCAGAGCTCACTCCAAACACTAGTGACATCCTGCCCTCACTGTTCAGCTCCCTAAGCAGACTGCATATATATACCTTAAGGATAGGACCTATAAAGAACTTAGGACTGCATCTCCAGAAGCTAAATAGGATTCAATGGGCCATGTGCCAGAATAGAGAGACTCTGTTTCATTCTGTAAGCCAACCAATTTCCAAGCAGGCTACCATGTAGCCTAATGTTCATTCCTTCACACAATGTCAGTAGAATGGTGCCTACCAATAAGCCTCTGCCTTCTCAATAAGCATCTCAGTTGAAAGAATGAAACAAGTTAGGAATTTGTTAAGCAAGATAAAAACTATATATATGAAATACATATATATATATGATATATATGATACACACACACACATACACACAGAGGGTGCCAAAAAAATGTATACACATTATAACAAGGAAAAAACTGTATTAAAATTGTAATACTCAATATATACCAATAACAGAAGATGAATACAAGTCACATTTGACATCTGCAATTATAAGAGGTGCTCAAAGTGGTTACCACCAGCGTAATTTTAATACAGCTTTTTCCTTTCTTAAAAAGTGTACACATTTTTTCATACCCCTGGTATACATATATATCCTCTTCAATTCATTACCATTATAGCTGTGTGGCTTTGGGAGACCCACTTAAATTCTCTGAGCTTTGATATTTTTGTCCAGTGATATCAGCTAATGCCAACTTTACTAGGTTGTCGTGGAAAGAGAATAGGAGTTCCAGGTAGTGCTAAGCACATGACATGTGCCATAGCTCATAAACATGCTGCCAATAAACATCTTTTATAGAAACCAAAACTCCAAGCGTACTTCCATCTGACAGATGTTTAAATCCTGGATAGATACATGGGGAAAAAAAGGAAATAGTTCAGAATTGTATTTAATTCATATAGTGTATGGATCGCCAAATAATTGCTTAGTTTTATTAATTTCTACCAAACTGAGAAAAAGATGAACCAACAGCATGTAAAGTCATGCTTTGTAAAACAAATAGCTCAAGAATAGCCACATGTATTCAGCATAGCAAAACAAAAATTTGAAGGTGAAAATTCAGGAAACAAATTTTGGCTCAGTATTAGGAAAAAATTTCAAAACTTGCAAATAATTTAGAACTATCTAACAACACACCACTTCTGTGGTAGACAGAATTAACGTCCACTGCCCCCCAACCCCCAAAAGATGTCCAGGTCCTAACACCCAGAACCTGTGAATGTTATGTTACATAGCAAGAGGAAATTAAGGTTGCTAAATTGCTGACCTTGAGATGGGGAGAGCATCAGCATCCTGTATTATCCAGGTAAGGCCTATGTAATAAACACAAGGGTCCTTATATGTGAAAGAGGAAGGCACTAGGAAACGAATACAGTTTCCTTAGGATGTAGTGTCCTCTCCATTACAGATGATGTTCAACCAGAGTTAGACAAATTGTTCATGGTGTTTGTGTGGGGGGTAGGTAAAATGTCATGATACATCAGATAAGGACTGCCTAAGTGAGTTTCTAAAGATAGGGGTCCTTAAACTGGGTCTAAGGAACACGCCTAAACCTGCATGAACATTTTTGTGTGTAACCACATATGTCTCTTTCTCTGTAGAGGATCTAGAAGCATTCGAATATTTTCAAAAGGATCTGTTGTACAAACAAGGTTAAAAACACTCTCCCTAGATTACTTCCAACACTAAACTTTTACTATTCCTTGATTTTCTAAGGCAGCGAGTCTCACAGTGTAGCCCATCATAAAACATCAAAAGTTATCTAAGGCTGTCTGTAAAAAGGAGATTGCTTGAGCTCCATGCCAGACTTGTAGGCAAGTTCAATGTTTAACAAAACTAGGGGAAGGAGGAAAGGGAATGCTATATATAAAGAACCACTGTTTCAAGTAGTATTTTATGAAACATTAATCTGAAAAAACTGAAATAAACTGTTCCCATTACCAAAGCTTTAGAAATCTCAATGCATTCACCTAACCACGTGACTGTGTAACTTATTTTTTTCTGAGCCTCAAGTAGCCCAGAATATGTCGACAATGTTTACTGCACTTAATATTTTAGATTAAAATTCATTCTGTGGAGTGACAATGTTTGGCAGGTAGTGCATCACTTAAAAAAAAAAAAACGTTAGCACTATAACCCCACCCCACCCTATGTAAATAAAAACACTAGAGTACCTAGTAAAATACCAGAAGAATTGTTAGGCGTGTCGATACGATTACTAAAAGCCAATTTTCTACAATAAACTTCATGGTATAATTCCCCTCCTAAATTTTCACTCTTTCGTGCTCATGTTTTGCCAGACTTGTCTGTGATGACAGGTAGGCATTTTCAAATTAAGTCCTTTTTTACTAGTTATCGGGCAACCCATGTGGTCTGAAAGAAAAGGTCTTCCAACAGAGACAGGCCAAGAGAATGAATAATACTAACAGCTAAGAGTGGCTTTTGAATCTCAGCAACCTTGGGCAGCTTTTCCCCGGCAGAGATGCTTGACAACCCTAAAAGAACCTGAAACCTGACTACGAGGGTACCTGAGAGAAGAGCGTTAAGGACCCACTATCTCCACGCCTCCCAAAAGATCCCCAATTCCAAGGCAAGGTCAAAGAAGCCACACCCACGAGGGGACCAGGGAGAGAGTCAGATTCTTCCCACCCCCCCAAGAAAGCCCTTGGCGGCATGCACTTATCAGGCGGCCAAGTCAGAGGACCCCTCCCCAAAGAAAGGCCAAGGGAACAGGGAGCCCCGAGTACCTCCACACCCAAATGCAGGCCCTCTGCTACAGAAAGAAGCTAAGAGAACCCCCCCGGTCACTCACCCCGCAGCCACTGCGTGCTGTGCAACCATCTGCAACTAGCTCCGCGGCCAAAAGGCCACCCAGGAGCCCTCTTAACCAGCCCCAGGCCTCTCCCGCCGCCGAAGCCCAGGAGATAGCGCAGCATCCGCAGGTCACAGCCTAGCCTCCAGGAGGACGCCATCTTCCCAGCCTTCTCACCGGCTGTAGCGGCTCAGCCTGATCACCCTGTCATCAGGACCCCTCAGGCCCCGCCTCCCACCCGGTTTGCCACGCCCCATACACGCCCGCCGAGCCTTGGAGTCTTGGAGTCTAGAAGCCCTCCTAGCTCCGTCTCCAACCCCGTTGGCCCCGCCTCCCTGTCAAGAGGCTGCACCGCTGGCTCGCTGATCAGCGAAGCCCCGCCCTTCGCCTTGTCCGCCCCGCCCCCGGGCTGCCCTCAGCGCTGCCTGAGTGCACTTGCGGCCTTGCTGCGTTAGCCCAGGCGGAACTCCGGAAGCAAAGCCGAACGAATATAGAAGACCGCCGGGTCCACCTAGGCTGGGCCATGTCTGGCGGTCCCACTCAGAACGGAGACTGTCGCTCGCTGCAAGGCGGCGCACAGGTAGGGGCGGGGCCGCTGGTGCCCTTGATTCCGGGGCGGCTGGACGCCCTTGGAGCGCAGCGGCGTCTTGGGCGCAGACCGGACGCAGCCCCACGCGGTCCCTGCGCGCCGCCGCCTCTGCTCCGCCTGCAACCAGGAGGCCGCTGCCCGCGGTGGGCTGCTCCGGGGGCTGGGAGAGCCTACGTTTGCACCAAAACGTTGCAAAAAAGGAAAAATAAGGAGGAGAGCTTTTGATGTTGAAGTGAGCTTTAAAGCAGCTCATCAGGAAGGCAGATCAACCAAGAAAACCTGGAGCGCTGGCGGGGCACTGCAGCTAGGGCGGGGCACTGCAGCTAGGGCTGCGCGCTCCGGTGCCTCGTTGGTGCGCCCTGAGCCGCTGGACGTGTGGCGCTGAGTAGGCACCCGGGACGCGCGCTCCTGCACGGGAGCTGTGCCTTCACCTCTGAGCAGTTTAGATTAATTATGGGGGTGATTTTTCCCTAAGCTGACGTCAAAGGGAAATCTACCCTCAGGCTGCATACGCTTTTAACTTACCAACAATGTATGGAACACCCTCTCGTAGATCCAGGGGTGATGAAGAGAAATGGCCCAGGGCCTGGAAAACGGGGCTAAAACCATTTTAATGCAACGTGAGAAACCCTGCGTAAGAGGCCCAGATAAAAATGAATCCCTTTATTCCTCTCCCATTGTTCTTTCTTAGGGCAGAAGGTCCCAATTAAGTAATAAAATGCAAGAGGTTTTTTATTGTGACATACTTATTGTGGGAGAATAATAGACTTTCCAGGCTAGGCTCTTTTCCTGGCTGGTCTAATCAATCAATAGGAGACATTAATAAGAGAAGAGAACCAAATTTAAGTACATAGGTATGTATGGGAACCCCGCATACACCAGAGGTTCAGAGACAGGAAGGTGGAGTGAGGCATATAGGACATTCAGAGCCAAGGATGAGGTAAAATGCTTTGAGGAGGAAGATCATTCTTAGGGATGATAAGAAAAGCAAATGTTCGGTCATTAGAAGTGTGCCTTGCCCTAAAGATAGGTCGTGAAAAGTTATTTCTGGTAATAACTCTCATGGACACGGCCCCACATTTAAATTCTTTAAAGGAGAGGTAAAAGTTTCTCCTGCGTCCACAGGGTCTCAGTTGCCTTCAACTCTAAATAATTCACATCCCAAAAAGTAGCACATTTTGGGGGGTAGGGGCCTGGGGACTGTTCTGAGCCCCTTTAGTGCCTCTACAAGTATTTTTGATGACCTGAGTAGCTAGCCCCTGAGCAACTCACAGCAGTCCTCTTGAGGAGCTTCCTTTCACATTCCCCTAAGGGTCTATCCTGAAACCTGACCATCTTACCTCGTCCTCTACCCCAAACCAATTTCACAGATGACCTTGCCTCCAAAATCTGCAAAGAAGGTGGACAGCTACTAGCTGTCAACTCTTTCCCACCTACATTATAATGTAATGAGGACTAGAAACCTAGAATCAAACTGCTTGGGTTTAAATCTTGCTTCTCTATCTGGGTGGTCTTGGACAAATAATCTTTCTTAATACAGTTAATAATAAGGATTAAGGAAAGTCCATATAAAGCCTTTAGCATAGTGCCTGGCACAAAATAAGCACTCAGTAAATAATAGCTATTTTTTATATCAGTTGTATTACATATTTACTTGTACCTTTTCCTCCTGTCTAAAGCAAATAAAATACTTCCCTGTTTTTCAAATCCCAACTTCTATCTCCACAAAGACTGACCTTTTAGTTAGGCCTTTGTTCTCCTATACCTTTAATCACCCAATTCCCTAATTTTACCTCCCAACATGGTAAAGAAAATTCTTTATTAACCAGTCTTCCCTACCCAGCCCTTCCTTCATAGCAACGCTATTGAAAGAGTCCTTAGAATTTTCTGCCTTGAAGTTTCATTCATTTCTTAACCCATTTCAATCTGGCTTCCATAGGCAGTCTCTTGAAACAGTTGTTACTTATGGTCCTGGTTAACCTCATTTACAAATATAGTTGGCCTACCAAAACCCCAACCCAAGATGAACCCTGCGATCCATTCTCTTTGTAATTGCACTGTGCGGCTAAACTCGGCTAGAGAAAATTACACGACTGTGCTCACTAGCCACACTTCATATTCAAAATTTCAACCTCAGATTGGCACTTCACACTGCCCAACCACCTGTGTTTCCCTAGTAGTTACTGTCCCGCTCCCCAAGGTGACTAATTGATACCTTTCATTATCGTTTCAAAGCTCTCATACCCTATCCTCACACTCCCTTAGCTGATGACTTTGTTTGTACTTAAGCGTATAGGAATCATTACATATGAACTTCCTCCACTTCATACAACAAAACCTGCAGATCTGCCTAAACTTGAACCCAATCTTTCCACCTAGGCTCAGGATCCATCCCCTCACCTTCTGTGGTTCTTTCTCTACCTCTCCCTGTCCCTCTTACCAGGAACCAATTCCCTTCCTGGCAGGACTGTTCTCATCAGCGTGACTTTCAAGCCCCTGTGTGATCTGGCCCCTACGAACTCAGCACTTCATCACTGCTCTAGCCAACTGGTCTTTCTATTCCTTAAGCTCGGCAAGCACTTTCTCACCCCAGGGCCTTCACACCGGCAGTTTCCTCTGCCTGGAGTGTCTGCCTCTCCCCAGCACAACTGCTTGTGCACACACCCTCATTCATTATATACTAGGGTTTTTTTTCACATCTGTTAGGCCTTAAAGGTCACTGCATAGAGAGGCCTTGCTTAACCATCTTAATCAAAGTCGATCCTGCTGTTTTTCTCTTAAGTACCATGGGTTTTTCTTCCCACTTATTACAATTAATTTTATATTCTGTTCCCTTTATAAAAATGACTCCCTACAGTGCAAATTCCTTTAAAGCAAAGACTGTCTTGTTCATGGCTGAATTCCCAGGAAGTGCTTTGCCCATAGTAAATACTCAATAAATATTTATGACTCACCTCCCAGTGAATGGCATCGCTTTCCACTTAGCTACTCAGCTAACCTAAAACTTAGACGTCCTTGCAGCTTTCCCTTTTTACCTTTTCTCACCTGATAAAAGTGAACTGGCATTTTGTGATGCTTGACTATAGAGTTGGGAGGACTGTGGGTGCAGCTGGGCCTCTTGTTAACTCTGTGACCCTGTCTCCATGTTTAACTTTGTGATACCTTACAGGGGGAAGGGATGATATAAATAGAAAGCCATCTTGAAATAGCTCTCTCTCCCTTTCTCCACATTGGCGCTGGTTGGAGCATGGTGTCCGAGCTGTGTGTGTGTCGGGGGGGGGGGGGGGAAGCCCGGTAGGAGCCTGGTAGGAGCCCCAGTACTGAGGAGTGCAGTTTCTTGCACTGTGGAGGTAGGTAGTTTGTTGTTTTTTTTCCTTCCTCTGTATAAACCCTTTTCTTTTGTGCATAATTTTTGGAGTTATTTTTGCCAGTCAACACACCCAAAGTTCATCCTTTCTTTTTAACTTCTAAAATACCTTTCAAATCCATCTCCACCATCACTCCCTTGCAATTTTCTTTTGAAACTTTGCACAGCCTTCTTACTGGTCTGGTCTTTTACTTCTGTGGTCACCACCCTTCATCCTCTTCTCTCTTCTGCCACTGTGGAAATGTTTCAGAAACAAGATCCGATCATGTCATCTTCTATTTAAAACTGCTCATTGGTTTTCAATCACCCGTCAAATCAAGTTCAAACTCTTTTGCATGGCATGAAAGGGCCTCTATAGCCTGCCTCCCTCTCCCCTCCATCTCCCACGCTGTACTGGGTGTCTGGGGGCTATCTTTGAACTATTTCACAGCTCTAAATTGTAGAGTACTGACAGTAATGCAGATAATTATTGTTCCTAGAAATGCAAGTTGTGCTACGAAGATTTCACCTTGTTGCTGCATGGTGGATATTGTTCAGTTTTGCATTATTCGTAAATCCAGAATTTTATATGGGTGTGTGTTTGTTTTGAATTCTCTTTGGAACCAGTTGTAACATATTTCTGGTTCCCTCATTAGTTGATAGGTTAAATAATATCTTTGACACAGGTTAGTTTTATATTTGTATTAAAATCTGTCTCAGCAATACATGCCTCTGTTATGCCTACATTGAAAGAAAAAGTAGAGGAAGGGATTAGAGCCATGGTTGGCTGTGAGGGGCATCTCACTGACAATTGAGGCTGATTTCCTTAAAAAGCTAGATTGAAAAATTGGAAAAATAAAGTACCAATTCAAAAACTTTTTAAACTTTAATGTTTTTAATATATACAAAATACTATATATACTGTTAACTGTTTCTCCCTTACTTAACTTACAGTAGAATCTCTGATGTAAGCAGTTGATTGCAATCCATCTGTAGATCACATCTTTCAAAATTTTTATTCTAATTGAAAAAGAGACGTAACAATAATAGCCAAGTAATGCTATTGACGTTAACGGGAATTATCATTTGTAACTAAATACTCACTAAACCTTTACTTTCTGTCAATTCTTGTTAAAAATATCTATTCGGATTTTTACTCTGGACAATTTAAGTGCCTGCCTTTTTACCAAATATATCTCTGTTGGTTCCCGCTGCTAAGTGATTATTTTTCTTGAAATTGTAATTTTGTGGGTGTGACTGCTTGAATGAAATTTTATTAACCACAGCTGCCTTTCCATTGTTGTTTCTGTAGCATGAAGCTGACTAATTGCTGTAATACCTCAGTACTGGAAAAGACAAAAGGGCAAAGGGAGACCCATAATAACAGATAATTTTCTATAATGTTTGCAACTTGCTGTGCAAATTGATGGTTTTAAGGATTGGAAAACTGCAGGAGCCTTCTCATTAGCTGTACTTTAATATATAATTAAGTATCATTTTATATCCCTAGAAAAGGAAATAGCAAATTATGCAGGGTACGGATAACTTGGGTAGATTTTGTAAGGACAGATATAAGGAAAACCAACATAGCTTTACCGTTAATTTTAATTCAAGAATTTTTACTCTTTAAAATGGGAAGGAAACTGACATTGACTGTGTCACACATTGTGCTGGCTGCTTTATATCCATTACATCTCATTTTAATCCTCATAATAATCTCATTTTATGAGTGAGTAAACTGAGACCCAAAGTCATGTAAACAAAAAATGAGGTAATATGGATTTGACTTTATGTCCCTTAACTCCTAAGTCTGTGTTGAATCAGAAGTTTAAAACATTTCAACGTTCCCATGTTCTTAATTTTGTATTTTGAAGTCTACTCCATCAAATTAGCATTCATATTACTTAAAATGTATATGTCAAATATTAACAGTGAATTTGGAAAAACCACTATAATTTCAGAAATCCAGTAAAGTAGCTGAAAATTCAGTCTGTTCAATAATAATCCCTCTTTGGACTCAGATATTTTTTTCCCCTTTATCCAGAGCCAAGATTTAGATAGGCAAGCTTCCTTGCTGTGCTTTTCTGCACAATGGGTATATTTTACATGGAGGGGATAGCCCCTCGGAGTCTCAACTATGTAGGGATTTGCTATTGGATGCCCCATTTTGAGCACACCCTAACCTAGTTTTATCTCGTGTTTCTAGGGGCTTGCATAGCTATCAGAATTAAAGCTCTAGGTCATCGGAGTTTTGGAAATACCTTTGGGGAAATGATGGCTTTGGAGCTCACTTCCCTTCCTGGGAGACTTACTCTCATTTCTTTTATGGCCCCTGTGAGATCTTACTTTCTTGACAGCTCAGCAATTTTTTTGGAAATGCTTTAAAAAATTTGTTCAGTTGTTTTCATCCTTGCAAAAATGGAATTCATTGTATTTACTGTTTTTGTTTTCATTAATTTTAACTTTAAAAAAGAAAGGGAAAGCTCTTTTTCTAAAGAAGTAATTTAGAGTTATACAAAAATAAGGCTCTTATTTTCAATATACTCACTGTGCTGATCATTTCACAGTATATAGAAAAATTGAATCATTATGTTGTACACCTCAAACTAAAATAGTGTTCTATGTCCTTTATACCTCAATAAAAATAAATAAACAAAGCTCGATGTTTATTCCACCATATATGGTGATTTAACACACCATATGTGTTGCCGTACACACATATCTTCATCGAAATAGCCTGGGAAATATTAATTGATTGTTTCTGAGTGATGCTTTCTATGTTATTTTCTTGACTTTATATTCTGTAATGACTGTATATTGCTTTTGTAATAAGAAAACATGATACATTCATTTTGGAAAAAAGACATTTTTAGAATTAAAAAAATTGAATCAACATACAGAGCGTGAACAAATAGCTATCATAGTATATCATATATATCATGCCGTGATTGAATAAGATGTTTTTGTGTTTACTGGATAACAAGCATGTTCCATAAAGCACCGGATTCTGTTTTATGTTAGCCATTTCAATAGACTTTGTAATATATACCAGGCATTTTCCCCACTTTGTTCTTGCAGCCTGTTCCATTGTTGTTGGACTGTATGGCCATATACTGAATAATTCCAGGTTCCCAAATAATATAATAGATCTACTTTCAAAACATTAAAACAAAGTATGTTCTATAATAGTTTTCTCCCTCACAGTACTCTCTGTACGGTAGATTTTCTTAAAGTTCATCACATTGGCTGAATAGAGATGTCAACTAGAATAGTCACTTGATAAAATAATCTCTGTTTTTAAAATCATTGTCTTTTTAAGGACAAGGAACATCCAAGATACCTGATTCCAGAGCTTTGCAAAGTGTTCTACCACTTAGGCTGGGTCACTGGGACTGGAGGAGGCATTAGCTTGAAGCATGGGTAAGTTTTCTGGCTGATTTCAATTTCTGGGAATTCTCCACCAAGGGCCCAGCTTGCATTATGTCCAGAGAACAACTGATGAACAGTTTTATGTGATACTGAAGGTATTTCATTTCTGCTTGGAGAAATAGGTATTTGCATAACTGAGTGGAACAAGTATACAGATGTTGCAGATATAATAAAACCTAAGGATTTAAGAGCCACAATTTCTAATCAGAATAACTTGGACCTCAGCCTTTGGAGCACCTGCGTTAAATAACATGCTGCCTGTTCATAGGTCTGGAATTGTGAAGGGTCCCTTGTAAGTAGACAGGCTGTGTTTCAAAGGTTCACATACATATTTCAAAGTCACTTAAATACACATTGCTAGCCATCAGAAATCCTAAAAGTTACATTGTATTGAGTCAAAAAAAAAAAGCAATATGACTTTCTATGCACATGTATCATTATTAATGGACATAGCAGCTGCTGGTCCATGTTGCTCAGAGGACAAAGCAAGAGGTACTGGGCTTGAAACAGAAGGAATGAATAGTATTTAATGGTTCAGTAGATTTATTCAGTGTCTTTCCTCCAAAAGGATGAAGAAATCAGTAACTTACCCTATAAGGAGAGGTTGTGGAATCTCACTCTCTCAAGTATTTTTCCTCCTGAAATGTTTTTGGAATATTATTGTCTGGAGGCTGAATGTTAAACCGAGGGACTTGATTTCTTTCTTTATCCTAATTCACTTTCTTTAACAAGAATTGGGTTACTACAATATTCATATAATATTGAGTTTATATGGTAATGCCCCCACGAGGCTGCATTGTGTAAAAGGAATGGAATGAAAAAAAAAACACAAAAGAATATTTTGAACAAAAGGGATTTTATGGCGTACTGTAAGACGATGCCATTGTAATTTCATCTGCTTCAAATTACCAAGTAACTCAGGAAATATTAATTGAAATGTGGGAAATGACAGGAGGGGCCTTGGACAATAACTGTCAACAGTCATGTGTACAGGAACGCACTCAGTCTGCTAAGGTCACATTCCATGCGGTACATCATCCATCTATCCATCTGGGTCTCTCTTCTTTTACTATCAACCCAGTGCTAACATGTCAACTCAGCATTTTGCAGGCGTTCATATTATTTTGCCAAAAGTTTTAAGTTGACCTGTTTCTAGCAAAGTCCTATAAAAACATTATTTGTTTGTTGTTTTGTCCATTTAAGAGTTGAGTCCCAGTATTGGTTTCTCAGCTGTTTTTTTTTTTAATAGTAAGTCATATTCTAAACATTGCCTTTAGTTAACTGCTTTTTATTTCTGCATATGCAGAAATAGTTTGTGTATGTACAAAATATAGCTTCCTAGCAAACTGAGTTAAAATAACCATTTTTAACTGGCTCTGTAAAAAAAAAAAAAAAAAAACACAAAAAAACCGCAAAGCTAAAAATAGAACGCAGAGAAGGGGCCATTGCAGATCTCAAGAGGGAATTTTATTTTATCATAAAGACATGAAATATTATGTTCTTTCTAAAAGAATTTTACTAATCTATATACTGAAATGTCTGTGGTTACCCTAAAACACCCGCTGTCACCTTTTAAAATGACATGGCTTTTGTAGCACTACAATCAGTTGCCAGGCCAGTTGCATCCTGGCTGTCCAGTGCTTTTTCCTTAGACTCTCCACGGGTGAGGAGCTCCTCCTGGAGGTCATGGGTGGGAACAGCCACACGTTTATGGCGCTGTGTTTGGAATCTTATTAACTTTGTGTTTTACACAGCACAATGGGAAATTTGTAATAAAATGTTGAACTGTTTCCCCTGATATTTAAATGAGTTCATAAGCCCACATCAACTATATTATCAGCAATGTTATTCTCACGTTATTCAGGAAAATGTGGTTTTCTTTGTCTGATGCTTAGAGCAAGTAAATTTGGAATGAAGTAGAAACCCCATAGATGAATTATGTTTCCAGAATAATACTGACAATAAACTCTTTGGGAATATAAAATTATTTACTGATTCCAAGGGTTGGCTGGTACCATTCCAGCTTATGCTACTGATGTGTGGTACCAAAAGATGTATATAAAAGACAGCTTAAGGCACATATAAGAGTTCAGTCAGAAGGAGGAAATGGAGGACCAAGAAAATCACAGTAATCAAGGCAATTCTAGGATACTCAGCAGGTCCCTACCGTTTACATTTAGCGTTTCCTGTTTTCACGGGGTAATGTTGAGATGCTAATCCTGTTGCATGCTATTAGAAGTAAAATTAATAAACCCATATTATAGACAAGATAATGAAGGCATAGTAAGATTTAATATGTTTTTAAATGACTAGACAGTAAAAAAAAAAAAATATATGTACTCTGAACTCTTGGGTTTTGTTCCCCTACTTTCCACATAGTGAAAGAGCAGATAGAATACGGAAACAAATCCCAAAACTTGATATCTTGAAATTAAAAATGTACTTTGTTTGTGGCTTATCATACGAAGTGAATACTTCAGTTTTAGTCTTTGGCATGTTTCCCTCCTAACATAAAAACTCTGTTATCTTTGTGTTTTTATCCAGATACCTCCTCCTTTGCAGGTATAAATATATTTTTTCAAAACCTATTTACCTAATCTTTGAATTACCCCAAGTTGATCAAAGTCTAAACTAATTTCCATTTTACAAAGGCAGTAATAAAAAGCAGATTTGGCGTACCAAATCACCTGAGTAAACTGAATAAATGCCATGGATTTTCCTTCTTTGTAGATGGATTTTATTTACTATCAGACTATTTCGTACTTGGAGTCCATTCCCAGGATTGCATAAATTTCTCCCACATAAGATGACTTACCCACTTACCAGTGGACGTGCTTGGACCACGTACCATACACAATCTAGAGTTTCTTCCATATTACATACACAAGGACAAAAACTGTGGATCCCTGGTAATTGTAAAAGGCCCTTTTTAACAATATGATTCCCTATCCATTCCCATTGGTTCTAGAGGAATGCCACTCTCTGGTTTTCTTAAGCAACAGAACTCTGAAGCACTCTGTACTTTGTGAAAACAAATGCTTGAATGTTACCTACTATGCTTTGGATTTCACTCCCATTATCTGGTACAGCATTTATTTTCTAGACCTTAGTTTACCACTGCACCCCTAAAGAAACTTTTATGTCGCCTTACATTTTTGTCAGTTCCAAGTCTATAGGTTTATCAGTGACCCCAAGTTTGATAGCTTGATTCACTACAGGCTGTCATGGTCATTTTCACTATGAAACAGTCAACATTTCCTCAGTGGCCCCGTGTCGGATCGTCAGTGGCAGAAGCTGGAGCGTAGATGCACATGCACGCCCTTCCTTTGCCTGTATGTGACAGCTCTTTAATCCCCTCTGGCAGCAACTGAAACTGATGAATGAGCCCAAGGACCTTTGTTGAAGGTGGAGAGAATTTAGAGACGATTTTTGAAATTAATTTCCAAATCAAGTTTCAGAGCATCTGGTGGTAAATGGTAGAGCATAACACAACATTCTGTAGCACAGAAATCTCCAGATGTAGCCATGCCTTTTATATTTTTAACCTTTGGTCATTGTGTCTGGTTTATTACCCAATATTTTCACCAGTAGATATGTTTTTCAAACAGGAAGCATACTGTCTCACCCAAAAAGTAGCCTAGTGTTAAAGCTGTAATCACTTAATAAACTGTCCAGCAGAGGTCTCTGGACTTCATGTTTTATGATAAGAGCATTTAAAACAGTTAAATTAAACCTGCCTGATTCCTTGCAAGACAGATACCTAGTGAGCATATTTCCCCGATTGGATTTTAGAATAACTGTATCCCATATATACTAGGATAAACTCGGCTTACTCATGCTTAAAGATTCATGCTGAAGACTTGTGTTTTCAGATTTTATTTCTCCTAACCAGATAAAGCCTGGTTATACCAATGATTTTTGCCTCATAAACAGAAATAAAGAAATTTTATATATATATATATATATATATATATATATATATATATATATATATGAAAACATAGAAGACAAAAGCAACTATCAACATTTTACTGTGTCATCAGCATTACAAAGGCGTTAAAAGTATTTGGTATCCTTTCTGTATAGCCAGTGCCATCAATTAAATCAAGCAGCTACTTGTATGACTTGATTTATAAAGCACATTAATGATTGGATTGCAGGGATATATTTGTCTTTGTGCAGAAGCAGAACATTGGAGTGAAATAAACACCAATTTCTGTATTTTGTGTTCCCAGCAATGAAATCTACATCGCCCCTTCAGGAGTACAGAAGGAACGGATTCAGGTATGGCAAAGAGCCCTTAAACCCAAATGTCTCTCTTCTCCACTTGTCTATTCTTCTGTGAAATGGAATTAATTTTAAAAGAAATGTTAGTTTTCAAGGGTGGTTCTATTGTGATCATTTAAATAACTAATCAACAAACATTTGTCGAGTAACTGTTAACATTTTTTTTAAGGTAGTAAGTATCCTCCGTGCATCCAGTATGTTTTGAACGCTCATTCAGCCTCTAGAGGACAACAGTGAAGAGTGCAATTTTGATTCGTAATAAGAAAGGACTAGAACTTTGCAGTATTATAACTCCATCTTTATCTGGCTAGTAGGGTAATCAGACTGCTGGTCTTAAATGGACCAAACTGATTCCTATTTAATAATAGCAAATCTATTTCAATTTAAATTTATAAAACTTTATTTCAAAATTTTGAGAAGACTCATTCTGTATTAATGCTAGAATAATACCCAAAATCTAGTTAAAACAAACACATAATACTTAACTTCTACCTAAGACATACTGCTTCATTAATAAAACAGTAGCAATAAACCCTGAAGTTTGTAGTTTGTAATAAGCCCTGGCAAATGAAATGTAGAACTCAGAAATATGCATGCATTACTGGGAAAACCTGTGGATCTACATAATTCCTTAGAACTTTAAAAATAATATACTTTATTGAGATTAACATTTCTGAGTGCCAGTTAACTTTCTCAGGGGATAAGAAAATTTTGCTCTATGTTTTTCCTCTTATATTTTGAAATATGAAAAAAATGTAACACCGATCTTAGAATGATTTCTTTCTGTAGTCTCTCTGAAACATAGTTGTGAAATTACAGGGCAAAGTTGAGAAGCTAAATTGATGAAATGACAGTAGTATCATTATGTATATATTAAATTTTCCATACCAATTTTTTTTTCAAATTGTAAAGGGAGATTTTTTTAGCCCCCTTAAAACTATTTTTATTAGTAGAAAACATTTTTATTCTCAAAATGGCTAAAAATTTTTGAGAAACTATAATGATAAGAATATTTAGGGCCGGCCGAGTGGCGCGGCGGTTAAGCGCTGGCTTGGGAAGCCAGTGGCCCCGGTTCGGGTCCCACTTATGAGGGCCAGTGACACTGCCCTCAAAAAAAAAAAGAATATTTAAAATATGAGTTGAACATAGGAACATATATATTTTCACTCTGTTGGTGATACATATATGTGTGTGTGTGTGTGTGTGTGTGTGTGTGTGTGTATATATATATATATATATATATATATATAAAGGAAACATTTCTAACTGATATTGTATAAGCCTTCTTTTTTTCTTATCTGCCTTCTGTAAATAGCCTGAAGACATGTTTGTTTGTGACATCAATGAACAGGACATAATTGGACCTCCACCACAGAAGAAGTTAAAAAAAAGCCAGTGTACTCCTCTTTTTATGAATGCTTACACAATGAGAGGTAGGCAGAAAATGTATTAGACATAAAGAATATCTGCAGAGTAGGCTCTCCTAAATAATAATAATGTTGTAGTTAACATGTCTTAGATACCTACTGTGTACAAGAACTTTAAGGATGTTAACCCATTTAAATATGCTAACCCATCATCCTGTGTGGAAGGTCCATTTTATAGTTCATAGGAAAGGACAGAAGCTCCAGGAAGATACTCCCAAATTAAACAGCTAGTGAGTCCTGGGGCCAGAATTCCAACCTAGGTCAGCCTGACTCGGTAAAGGATGTCAGATTGACTGACCAAATGTTTACAATCAGATTCCTGCTCTTAGTTCAGCGTTACATATCTGGGAACTTAGAGTAGAAGTAAATCAGTTTACAGATGAGGGAGAAACATGGCCTTTTCTTCACATCAGTGGGAGGGGTCCTCTCGTTTTGAAAAATTGACTGTGTGATAAAAGCAGGAGTCTTATTTTAATTCCCAGACATTGTGGGAGAAAACCAGCCTGGAAAGGTTGCACCTAGGGGACAATGTGAAAATAAAAGTATTAACAAGTACTGGCTCAGCCATAGCAATAAAGTCATTAGAAGCATGCTTTACTAGAGCCACTGAATGAAATCATTATTGAGTAAGTAATCATGCTATGTTCTCTTCCAGGAAATTATCAGCAATTGCTGAAATGATAAAAGTTCAGGAACAGATTCTAATAGTATGATGGACCTTTCCCAGCATAAAGCTAAATAAATTTCCAATTGCAAAAAGAGCCATTACTGAATTTTATAGCATACAGGTCCTTTTTAGGTAAATTCATTACCTCTATTCCTTAAAATCCCTACCATCCCTTATGCTACCAAGATATGGCCTGTGCTCTGAAGCCTGACTTGGTAATTAAGGGTCAGACTGACCTGGGTTCAAATTCAGGTTCTGCCACTCCTGACTGCAGACCATGGACAAGTTATGTAACATCTCTGAGCTTCTATTAACCATTAAATGGGGGAGGTAGAATTACCCCTATGATTGCTGTGATGATGGGAAGAGATAACCTATAGAAAGGGGGTTTGCCCAGTGCCTGGCACATAGGAATTGCTAAGTAAGCAGTAGTATTATTATGATTATGGTCTCCATGATTATTATCGCCGTACTTCAGACCATCGAAAAGATTTTTCATGTGCATGTGTAAAAGTATTGTGAAGTGCCCTGGTGCTGGATAAAGTTCCATTTTTTAGCTTTCCAGCTCCTCAATTCGTATTTCTCTGTTCAAACCTCCCTGCTACCAACTGCCAATTTATTATTCCACTCCAAAAAAATCCCAAGTTCATAACCATATATAAATGTGTGTGTGCGTGCATGCGTGTGTGTGTGTGTGTGTGTGTTTTTCCCCTTTAAAAGGTATAATTTAGTTTTCACTGAGCCTGTGACTTTTTTCTTCCCCTCCAGGAGCAGGCGCAGTGATTCATACCCACTCTAAAGCTGCTGTCATGGCCACCCTTCTCTTTCCGGGACGGGAGTTTAAAATCACACATCAAGAGATGATAAAAGGAATAAGGAAATGTACCTCGGGAGGGTATTATAGGTATTCTTTTTTCTATTTTTGCTTAAATAATTTGAAACATATTTTTCCTTCTTTTCATAAACAGACTACTGATTTTTTTAAAATACATTTAATGGATTGTTGTGGGATTTATGCTAAATAATACCCCTAATATTATATGTCCAGATGTGTTCTCAGTGACACAAATCAGATGCCTCCCCTCCACCCCCCTCACTTTCACCCCAGCCTTGGTAAATTATTAGCAACATAAATGACGAAATGTTTGTCAGAGCAAAATGAAGAAACCTTGACTGAGACTTCTATAGAGATGGAAAGATTACATCCCTGTATTAAAGCACCGAAAGCACAAGATCTCCCCATCTTCACTTGGTCTGAAGGAAGTTTCAGACCTGACTAAAGGTTTTGCTTCATTTTGATTTAATGTGGTATTTCTAGAATATTTTCATATTATAAAAGTTTTATCATTATTTCAATTTAAGTAGGTCTCTATATTTTGATAATTTTTCTTTGTGGAAAGTGGCATAGATAGGATACAACAAAGGCCTAGATAAAATCAAATAAATCCACCAGCCCACAAAGAAGTGGTAATTATTCATCAATCTAGATGATAGCGATGTGAAGAAACATGTTGTTGGTGCTCGGGTACAAGCTAAACGTTTCACTTAAATGTGTTGGCATTCTTACTCCCGAATCTTCTCCCTCCTTAGGTCCCTAAAGAGCCTTGTGTAGAGGAAAAGGGTGCCGGTTTCTGTAAAGTGTTCTTACAGCAATGTCTTATTGTTGCTGCATGTAATAGAGTGTACATGTTTAAACTAGTGTGCAGAGAACTAATTTGATTTGATTATAGTTAATATTTATTGTGTGCCTAAAGCATTCCTCGGCACTGTGAACTGCCTATTTACAAAAGTTAAATATTTATATTGGGAAAGAGTACATACTAAAGAAAGTATAGTCCCATGTTGCCTTTTCCATATCTGGGTCTTGAAGGAAAAGCATTATGTGTGATATCAATTTCATCAGCATTTGATTGCTTTGGTGAAAAAATAAAAATAGGTCAGAAGAACATGTAAAAGGATGGGGAGAGGAAGAAGGCACAATTTGGATTTTGTAGAAAAAAAGGACATGAATGAAAAGATGTCATTTCTTATGCATTGTAACTTACACATTTGGTATATTATTTTCAATGTTTCAAAATGTAAAGAATACAATCTTTTTTAGATGTCCTTTGCGATTCTGTTTGAACCTGGCTGGGAAATCAGTAACTGGGTCATTATTATAGCTCAGGGGGCAGTGATATTTTATCAGAGTTTGGGGAGAATCCTGAGCCCAGTTTTCAAAAGAAGGATAATAAAGGCGGGATGAAGTAAGAAAGGAGTGTTTTGATATTCTCTGTTTTATTTTTTAAGTCCATCTTAGGAGAAAAAAAATTTCAAATGCATAATTCTTATCAGAGGAGGTTACCACATTTAAATATAATTGTCCTCCCTTTTGGAAGCAACATGCATATAGTACAATGAAAAGGACTTTCCTGGCTCTGTTCCTCATTTAACTTATTAGTGTTCTACCTGTAAAACGGGTAGCTTGAATTGACTTAGCTTTCAGGTCTTATTTTTCTGTGAAATTATTTTGCCACTTGAAAATTTGTCTAACTAATCATTATATGCTAGACCAAAATATAAATTTGTGGATCTCCTGGCCAATATTAGGACAGATTTGGGATTAGCAATTCATTCCTTCCATATTTAAGAATATTTTATAATTATCTTTTTTTACTCAAGTGAAATAATGAGCAACTCCATACTATTAATGGTAATGGTTGGCCAAGTTACACATGACAGCTACTTAGCTTGTACCTGCCCTAAGGTAGCAATTTCTGCTAATACTTCAGCTAGAATTTGAGGGGGTTGGATTAGCCATTGTAGGGTGAAAAAGCAGATATTATATTACCGAGGCAAGAGATGGTCAAAACATGTCTGAGTTTTGACGAGTTATAAATAACCTCAGGGATAGACTGAATCTTTACCAGTAACTAAGTTTTTTGCCTGAATGTTATTACAGGAACAAAAAGGAACACACATATTCTGATTTCATCACGTATATTTACTGAAAGAAGGTGAAAATAAAAGAAGTTCTAATGACACAGATTTAAAAATGTTCTGAAAATATTATCATACCTTAATAGTTATCTTCAGAAGTTTCTTGCTATCCCAGTGCCACAAACCACACCTGTATGTATTTATTTGCCTATCTGAGAAACTTTGGGGTCCTGCAGAGATAAAGTAAAATGATTTTGTATCATTGGAAAATTCCTTCTTAATAAGTAGTTCAATTGTTAATCCTTCTTACAGCTCTGATTCTGATTTACATCATTTCCCATCTCCTGCTAAAGATATTATGATTGTCTCTGCTTCAAGGAAATACTTGTATGATCTTGATAATTTCTTTGTTAGGTTTTGGTATCCTGTACAGATTTCTGCCACTTATACTTAGGATTAGAATAATGCCTGCCAAATTCCCAAGGCGTCTTTTGATACAGATATTTGTTCAAGATACACAGAATAACATGCAACATCTTGTTCACAATTTGGAGGAGCTTTCCAGATATAAAGAGAATGTCTGAATGTCTGATTGCTTGAAAAAAATGATTAATTTTACAAATGAATACTTTTGTTTCCATGGGGAAAAAAAATGGCTTGTTTTGTCTTGCAGATATGATGACATGTTGGTGGTACCCATTATTGAGAATACACCCGAGGAGAAAGACCTCAAAGAACGAATGGCTCGTGCAATGACTGAATACCCCGACTCCTGTGCAGTACTGGTCAGACGCCATGGGCTCTATGTCTGGGGAGAGACATGGGAGAAAGCCAAAACCATGTGAGCTGAAATCAAAGAACATTTGGGCAAGTCACCACACTCTAAGTGTGAAAGAGAACAGAATAGATCTTACGGTTTTTAATGAAGTGTGATTTTTGTGGGTATTATTGGTCAAATTGATTTACATTTCAATGGTGTAATCGTTAGTATTTCTAGATATTTGACTTGCATTGGGTATTCAGTGAGTAAGAAACATTTATTGGATAAGCTATTATTGGCAAGGTGGTAGGCACTTTGATACAACGAAGGAGATACAGATCTAGTTCTGGGAGGTTAAGTCTGGAAAGGAGAATAAAGCTAACCCAAGTTATGTAATGATGTGTTAACATCTATTTCAAAGAGTGACCCATAGTAAAAATTTAAATTTTTGTTAGTAGTATAATTTAAACTCCCTCTTCTATCCTGAGAAGCATGTAATATGGTTGCATGCTTTAACAGAATTCTATTCAATGTTTTAATAATGTTGGGAGGTGGGGGGAATAAGAAAAATTTGGCCTACACTTGAGAAAAAAAATGTGCTCAGAACAGGGTTAACTTGATGGAGAGGAGAAATGTGATTGCAGGAGAACTCTGTTTCACTAAACACCTTTAGTTCTTTTTGCTTCTTCCCTTATAGGTGTGAGTGTTACGACTATTTGTTTGATATTGCTGTATCAATGAAGAAACTAGGACTGGATCCTACACAGCTTCCAGTTGGAGAAAATGGAATTGTATAAGCCCAGTGGAAGTCTATACACAGAGAAAAAGCTTATCTCCATTATTACTTACATACAACTTGACTGTATTTTTAAATGAATTGAAACTTTCCATGATGCCATTAATTTGTCACTAAATGCTACACAGATAATCACCCTGTATCTCTTCTGATATTGGATGACATTTGCTTAAATTGTAATTTTAAATAACAATGCAGTGGATTAAATTTTATAATGAGTATTTTTATGTTTATTTAAAAATCCATAACAACAAAATATTTCCTTTAAATTAATTTCCTTTTAACATACACTCCCTGAGGAATTCCTCTTGCTCTTTAAAACCGAGGCGCCTTTTTTTTTTTTTTTTTTTTTTTTTTTTTGAGAGCAGTGTCACTGGCCCTCACATGTGGGACCTGAACCGGGGCCACTGGCCTCCCAAGACCAGTGCCCAACCACCGCGCCACTCAGCCGGCCCTCCTCTTGCTCTTTAAAGTTGCTGGCGATAATAGAATTCATTGGAAAAGATCCACTTAATTATGGAATGAGCACTTTCTTGTTTTTACCAAAACTAGTGATGAGTTCGCTGTATGTTATGTGACTTTACAGGAGCATTAGTAGTGATTACTCACTCCTTGAAACATTTTTCTCTAGGCTTCTACGAGGGCTGACAATTAAGTTTGCGAACTTGTTGCACCGATGCTGCTAACTTTTTTTTGATATCAGAGGGATTATTCACTACGAATTTGTACCAACTGGACAAACAGTTAACCAAGTTTACTATTTGGAAGTGCTGAAAAGTCTGCATGAAAGAGTTAAACAACATGAACTCTTCACCAACGATTCATGGCTCTTGCATCATGAAAATATTTAGCCAGTAAACAAATAACTGTATTAGAACACCCTCCCTACTTATCTGATCTGGCCCCCAATGACTTCTTTTTTTACCTGAAGATAAAGGAAATATTGAAAGGAAGACATTTTGATGACGTTCAGGACATCAAGGATAATACGACAGCTCTGATGGCCATTCCAGAAAAAGAGTTACAAAATTGCTTTGAAGGCTGGACTAGGCGCTGGCATTGTGCATAGCTTCCCAAGGGGAGTACTTCGAAGATGGCCATAGTGATATTCAGCAGTGAGGTATGCAGCACTTTTCTAGGATGAGTTCGCAAACTTAATTGCCTGACCTTGTATGACACCAGACTCGTGCTTTTCTGCTTACCTCATCGGACACTTTTGTGGTTCTTTTCTTGAATATTTCTCCCTCATACTTCTAAACGTTGGAGGGCCTCAAGGCTGTCTGCCAGTACCCATGGTCTTCACCTTTTTTCCTAGGAAATCTCATGCAGTGCCATAGCTTTAAATATTATCTATCTACTGATGACTTAGAATGTTTTATCTCTAGACTGGACCTCTTCTACATTCCAGACTTATCTCCCCACCTCCTACTTGTCACCATTTGGATGTCTAATTGCCATCTTAAACCTACTAATGCCCAAGACAGTCCTATTGATTTTTCTTCCCTGTATGCCATTACCCTCCCCCTAACTCCCAAATGTTTTCTAGATGCTTATGCCAAAAACCTCTCTGAGTCAGACGTTTCTCTGTCTTGTTCACTACAACCAAAAAAAATGCCTGACACATTGTAAATACTCAGTAAATACCTGTTTCCTGGGTTCTTGTGGAGGTTCTTCCATCAGGGGAAAATAGTAACTTCTGCATCACCTCATTTTCCTCAGTTTTAAAATGGAGATAATGAAATAAAGTATGTGAAAGAACAAACCACAGATTTTGACCCATAGTAGGTCTTTAATAAATATTAATTACCCTCCTTTCTGTAAGTCCCATTTAATCCTCCTTAAAGTGCTTTGAGGTAGGTACTATTTTAGATAAGTTAACCTTTTTAGATGAGGAAATTGAAGCTCAGATAGGAATAATAAACATGTAGAATTTAAGAGAAAGTATGTAAAGGTCTCACCACAGCACCTCTCATATACTAAGACTGCGGTCCACTATGAATTTCCTTCCCTAAACTCCCCTCACTTAGTTATCTGCAAGGTAATTGTCATGCAAGGCACTCATATAAACTATACTATAGCACTTCGATTGTATGTCTCCTCACCACTGGAAACGCAGAAAAGATTTGCAAAACCTGATTTCAAGGTGGGGGAATAGTTGGTGGAAGTCTATCTACGACTTAATGTTTTATGTATATAAAGGAGAATATGATCCCTACAATGCGATCGCCAGGAGCTGGGGTCCAAAAGGGAACACAAATCCGGCTCTGAGAGGACTGGCATACTCTCAGTGTTGGTCACATGTGCATATTTGTGGAAGGAGGCAGTGGGCATTCTTCACACACCCTTGTGAATGTTGTTCTCTCAATTATTCCTTCTTCTTTAAATAAGAGGGGAAGGGTTGGTTATGAATGGAGTATTAAACTGGTAAGAGTTCTAGATTAAACACTTATTTCATTAAGTGCAGGACTTTCCACTCTCAGATTGAATAAGGGATTAACATATTTTAGTCAAGAGTCTGTCATTTGTTTCGCAAATGATATTAGAGCCATTTGGTCCCACCCAGCCTCTTTTGTTAGAGGTACCTCAAAATAATCTAGTTCCCCAGAGTGCCCCAATTCAGAAAGGCAATCATCACCTGAAGGAAAGTTTCATCTTATATTTCAATTTGCTCAAATACTTTTGATAAAGAAAACTGCCACATCTCATCAGCAATTCTAGTCAAGGTGGTCAGATAAGGGACTGGTAACAATGATAGCACTTTTCGAGACGAAATTCAAATTCTTCCACCATGGTGCTTTAAAGCAGGACTACAAGACAAAGAGAATTTGGTTTCCATTCCATGGATCTGTAATCTATAATCACTGAATCATCACATTTTAAATGATAATCACTGAAATAGGTATTCTTTTGCAGTTATAAGCAGTGTTCATCTCTTTTCCACAGCTCTCTAATTGTGTTATTATTTGAAAGTACATTTTCTGGAAAATTAAATAAACCTGACTTAAGAAAAAATACAGTTTTCCTCCTTTTACTACCTTGTATAAAATTCTGCGAGTTTTTCACTATTGGACTTTTAGAAGCTAGAGAATAAGCAAGGCAATTCTTATCATAAATACTGTATTAATCTCCTCTGTGTTCTTGAAACTTTCTGATTTAGAAGTAGTTAAAGGTTAGGAGGATAAAATAAATTTATTCGTGTCATTAGACTGGCACCCGGCACAGGCCAGGTGTAATTGTAGTAATCATAGTGCTCTCTATTTCTAGGAACCTATGCATTATGGGAAGGACCTTTACATACAGTACATTATGTCCTGTTATTGTAATAACCCTTGAAGATATTATTATCCCCACTTTACAAATGAAGAAAATGAAATTCAGAGGTTCAATTACATAAGTAAAAAAATTTACCAACATCACTCAGCAAACCCTCTGCATTTCATTTTTCTAAATACCTTTCATTTCCCTATCTGATATTTTTTATTGCAGTAAGGGCCACATCTTTGCAAATGAAACCAAGGAGTCTTTTTTTTTTTTTTTTTGATATGTAGTACAGCTGCATCTTAGGTTTGAAAGTTAATGAGTAAAATGGAAAGCTGCAACTCAAAAATTACCTTAAAAAATCCTTTCAATTACAAATAAAGTACAATGCTATACATGTGATTGGTGACTTTACGATAGTTTCTTGCATTCTTTCAATTGTGTTTACCTATGGCTCTCAATCATACTCTTTTCCTTCCTTGAGACTATCCATCAAGCCATCATCTACTATTTACTACTAGAACAATGTGTTTTAAAATCACCCACAGATTCTTCTATTGGTTTCTCAAATGTTCATTGTTGGTTTCAGGTTTAATTGCATCTATCACTTTTAATGTAAATAAGGAAAACAGATATTGACCTGGTGTACAGCCCCTTTAAGTTACCTTTAACCTTCAATACCAATGTGATTGTTTTTGAGGGCAGCCCTCATATGTGGGACCCGATCCTGGCTTCCCAAGCCAGCGCTTAACCACTGTGCCACTCGGCTGGCCCCAATACCACTGTGATTGAACTCACTTGCTAGCTAAGATTCATTCTCTTTCCTCATGCATGGTTGACTTTCAAATTAATTAACTTTCCCATACTCTAAATATAAAAATGTGCGTGTGGTTAAAATCTTACGAGTGTGTTCATGTAGGCTTGTATTATTTTATAAAAATTAGGTGAAAAGCAAAATACCTCTCCCAAAGAAATACAGTATGTTAGTGTGACAAAGACTCCTGAAGCAGGCACTTACTTGTGTTGTGGTCACCTACTGTGTTGGTGTCAAAGGTAAGGCTCCCCGAGTTGAAGCAGTGATGACCATCTGTAAGCTTGTCAGTTTGATAACATAGGATCTAGAAGACACCACAAGAAGGATATCAGTGAGGGAATGGAGCCATCCCCAGGGCACTGAGCGTTCCTGCCCAACATGGGGTGAGCAATCTTTACCCTTCAAGTGATCTTGCCGCAAACCTAGGATAGTAAGGAGATGTCAATAGATGTTGAATGAATGACTCTTGGCCTCCCAACAATATTAAAACTCATGGGTATTAGGAATAAAATGAAATGTCAGCCTCACTTTTTTCTCCAATTCCACTGGGGGAGAATTGAGCTAGGAAGAATGAATGTCATGTTAGCTTTTATATGATGGGTATAATTGATTGTGGTAGTTAATGAAATAGGACTGGGAAAGCCTTAAATCCCTGTTTGGAACAGAAGTGGGAGGGGGAGTTACAAATAAACAAATCAGTAATATCTTACATCACAAATGAAGAGATTGAGAAGAATAAGATTACTAAATAAAGGAGGGAGGAAAGAACGGGAGAGGAAGGGAAGGAAAGGGAAGGGAAGGAAGGAAGGAAGGAAGGAAGGAAGGAAGGAAGGAAGGAAGGAAGGAAGGAAGGAAGGAAGGAAGGAAGGGAAAAAAAAGAACAAGCTTATCTGGTATCTTTATTGAATGTCTTTAATTTTTATGAGTTTTCCTATTAACAAACAGAATCACTTTATTCATTAACTATATTTAATGATAATAATTGTGTAAAATCTATAGTTTAGCAAACACTTTCACTCTTCTAGTGACCTTAACAATCCTGTGATTGCGGTGTTCTCACCATCTGCCAAAGCCACACAATACAAACTTCTGGTGAACCACGGCATGACCTATCAGTTTCCATAGTCCCGTGCCCACATGTAGCAGATAATCAGAAATGTTTGTTTTTTGAATAAACACCCATGTTACAAATGAAAACACTAGGTTCAGAAAGATTAACTTGTGCAATGCCTGTGAGTGTCCTGGGCCTTTGGCTCTAAAATCTGTGGCATTTGCCCAGCCCAAATGAGCAAATACCTCTCAGCAAAAGCAGATCAATGCATTGGATGGGTGAGTTTTCAAATTGTTCACGATAATTGACATAGGGACATTTTCAGCTTTAGTTATCTGTTTTTACTTTTAATATAAATTTCAAGTATATTCTCTCAGACGTTTTATTAAAACTATGTTTAATAAAACATTTTAATATTTATAGAGATGATTAACAGCAAAATGTTGGAATATTAAGATATTATTAAAGAAGTGATTATTAATATTTCTCCCTATCTCCCTCTACAATTCTTAAGAATGAACTTACACACACTGAGAAGCCTGCATATTTCTGCTTTCCCACTTCGTTCGAGTAGTTTTTCACAGATATGGGATCTTGATAACCTCTGTCTCAAACTTAGACATATGTTGATTCAGTTTTAAATTCATATCTCTAAGGGCTTTGTACCTAAGTGATACTTTCCAAAGGCACTTTAGTTAAAGCCATTCATTTTACAGGATGTCAGGTATAATTCTGCCCTTTAAATCCCCTTGTTTTTAGCAATTATTGTAGTTAATTTAATTGCACGGCATCTCTAAGTAGTGATTTTATCACACAATGGAATGAATTAACTCATTTTGATCTACATTCATCAATGTCATATCAGCAATCGTGTGTGCTTTTAATAGAAAATTTCTGAAAAAGATATCTCTTCTCATTTTCCTGAGTTTCAGAATCTATTGTACTTTTTTCTTTTGCCTCTTTTTATCCAGAAAGCAAAATTGAACTCTTACTTCAAGTTGCTGATTTCCCTGCCAGCCTAGAATGACATTGTTAAAACCAGGCTGTGTTGTGAAAGCTGGCATTGTGAAGGATTTATTTTTGCCCCAGGTAACTTCATCAAAATTACCATTTAGCATTTACAGTGATTCTGACTCATGAAGCTTACAAAAAAGTGTGATTTTAACCCAGGCCTTAACTACTTCTAGCTGTTAATCTTCAATCATTCAATGCCATTCACATATTCTTCAAGTATGTCTCTTATTTACTTAAGAAGTAAATCACCAGCTATAGATTCCAATATGAAATGAAAACTTTACCGTAAACCAAATTCACATTATATTAAAGCATCTATTATCACTCGTAAGCTTTCTTAATGCTTTTACACCCTGGGACTGAGATTTTCCTACTAGTTTTCCTTTTCTTCAATTCCTTCTGCGTAACCATTTTGAATTAGGGAGATTTTAATTGTTGCTTTATTACTTTTTCCCCCATTTTCCCTTTTGCTTGTTTTCCTTTTTATTCTTTAAACATATATCTTTTGTTTTATGCTTTTACTCTTTTGTCCTGACTTACACATTCATTCCTGACACCTATATTCTCACCATGTGAGCACTTTTAATATTTTTACATTGACCTTGAATAGAATCACTTAAATTTTCTTCCATTTTTTTGGTTGTTTCCTAAGGATCTTTTAATTCCTAATAATAGCTACTTTTCTTTTATACTCAGCACATTAGTACTCGGGTATTGGTATGATGCATTGATAAACTCTTATTGAAGTCTGCCAAGTTCCCCTCATTCGTTGGACCCACTTTCACCCAACGCTCCCCATTTCATGAAGTTCTGGGATGGCTGTCAATCACAGTGTCCTGCCTGTCCCCTGGCTACAAGCATAAGCACAGGACCCAGCCCAGGCCAATCATGGCACACCAGTCCCCTGCCCGCAGGGATGGTTCCAAGGATGAGGTTCCTGACAAAACAGAGCTGTCAAGACCCTTCTTCCACTCTTGGCCACACAGAGAAAACCTGTCCCAGGTTGAAGAGAATGAAACCAACACAAAAAGAGAAACAGGAAAAGCAGCTATAGAAATAGAGAATTCTAATGGAGAATTACCTACTGAAAAAGGGAGTTTCAGCACCTGGATCCAGCAGTGCTGTTGGATTCACCTTCAGCCTTTAGGATCAGGAGGGATGAACAAACACGCTTTCTTTTTTTGGCTTAAGTGATTTGAGATGTGTTCTTTCATAACAGTCTGAACTGATAGCAATGCCTGAGGTAGAAGCTATGCAATTGTATGAAATAAAAGCCTGACTCACATTAACCACTGGTGAGACCACAGCCTTTTAGGCACGTTACTTCATACAGAATTGGTAAGTCGATAAATGGTGCTGGTATACTGGTATGCTGGAAGTAGTGTTGGTTCACACACAATTTTTCTAGCACATTGTGTTCGAGCAATCAGACCATGCTCTCACAATTGAGAAAACATGAAAACTTTGGGGGACAAGCTGAAAATCTGCAGAAGTTTCCTCTTTTATTTTATATTTTTTTTAGTTTCAGGTGTACCAAACAATGTAATAGTTAGACATTTATGCCCTCACAAAATGATAACCCCCCTCCCTCAATCTACTACACCTCTGACATCATATATAGCTGTTGCAACATCATCAACTGTATTCCTTGCCCTGTACTCCACATCCTGTGACTATATATATATATATATAAATATGAATATACATATATATAATTATAGTTCACATTCAGTATTATTCAGCTTCAGGTGTATAGTGCAGTCGTTAGGCATCTACACAGTCTATGAAGTGATCTCCCTAATAAGTCCAGTACCCACCTGGAATCCTACACGTGCCAGAGTTTATCCTTTATTGCCAAAAAAACTGATTTAGTAGCATCACAAGCCCTCAGTGTTTTCACTCTGTTAAACTACCTGGGGCAGGTGTGGATAAAGACACTAAGCAGACACTTCCCCCTATGTCAAACAATGGATTAATGATGAAGGTTTCAGACAGAGTCAGATTTCTAAATTGGATGAAAATAGAGTCTTTAAGAAGCAAGTGCCCTCTAAGACCTACTTCTTAAAGGAGGAACCACAACCCCCTGGAATTATAAGGAAGCAAATGATTAACAGTGATGCTAGGTGCAAACACTAGAAGATAGCTAACTGTACTCACATTTTTATTAGTAATATTATTGTTTTTATTGGTCCTTGTTACATAGTTCCATGAATTTTTTGGACTGCCTCAGCCTTGTTGATCCCATATGCCTTATTATTTTTAGCACAGCATAGATTCTTCGTATATATGGTGTTACAGCATTTATTTATACACACACACTCATTCTGAAAAGGATTGAGGACCAGATAAAAATTTACATAAAAAGATGATTTGGGGGGAACAGGGAGAGAAAGGAAGAAATAGAAATATAGGCATTAACGTTGAAGGGTAAAGTTAAGGCTAAAACAATATGAATGTAAAGCCCTGTGTTAGTGGATGTACAATTCAGACTTTTAATTAGGAGGCAATTCCATAACAAGCTCATTAATTAATATTACTATTCATCTCATTCTACCCAGTTGGCTGTGTTGGTTTAAATTGAAAGATAAGAGCATAAACTTGGTAGAATGTAAGTATTTTTATTCATTTGGTTAATGAGGGATGTGGTAAATTTTTAGATCCATAAGAACAGGGATATTTTGTATATTTTGTATATTTGTATATTTTTCATTTTGGGATCTTCTGGATCCTGGCACATAATAGATGCTCAATAAATATTTGGCCAAAAGAATGTATTTAAAAAAACCAGTTTATATCCTTAGACTCTGAATTATTTCTTAATTTCTTTCCATGTTTATTTATTTATAGAGTAGATTTTTTTCAACTTAAATTCATGTTTGCAATGTACATATACATTTAACATGATAGAAAAATTCAAAATATACAAAGCAGTATATTCTTAGAATAATTCTTCTTCCCACTCTGTTCTCCTGGTCACCTGCTTCCTCCCTTTGGAGGCAACCACTGTTACTGATGTCTTGTGCATCCCTCCACAGATGGTCTATGCAAATATAATAAGTCTCTATATAATACATTTGCATTAGACAGAGTAATGCACCAGCCAGATCTCTTTTTATGGAAAGAGTTGGAGTGCTGTCAACAGCCTTTCGCTTCAATTCCATTCAGAGACTGTCTCAGCTGCAGAGTTACCCACCCAAGGCCATGCTCTTCCCAGGGCAGCCCATATCCAATGACTGAGGAAGCAGGAGTGTAAAGGCCTGGCCATTTCAGCCTGGACATGTCTGATGTACCAATTTAATTCCAGAATTCTTTCTCCATGGGGTCAGCTGAGGCCATTGGGCCTGCATTGCAGCCTCATTTCTCCCTCGGTTCAACCCTGATTCTGCCCCTTCCTTCCACAAGTAGGGTTTTATTAAGTGATGGTTTTCCAAGGACAGAGAGAGTTCCTAGGATGCTGAATTTCCAGTGCTAAAACCAAAAACATCCCAGGGAAACCAGGATGAATTGATCATCCTATCCACATGTGTTGATCCCAAAGTTACCACCTAATAACCATCCTGTACACTAAGCTTGATCTCAGAGTCTACTTTCTGGGACACTTGGCCTGTGACAGTAGCAAGAAGGAATAAGACAGAATTTGGGAGATAAATCTCTTACCACCAAATTGGCATTGAGGATCCCATCTAGTGATAGGTGGAGCAGATAGCCCCTGCCTCAAGGTGATGGCCCCATTGTTAAAACTTTCACTAATGGTAAGAGGGGTTAGTATACCAAGAAGGAAAAATACCAGCATACCCAGTATATCAGGCGTTTGAAAATTATGGAGGAAATAGTCACTATAATGACAGTGGGACTGGATGGCTACTGTGATTGTTCTTCTGGTAAAAGATAACAAAAGGCTGAGAGTGATTAATAAGTAATTGAAAGCAAAAGCTTTCAATTTTCAAGGCAAACAGCAAAAGCCAGAGAGCTTCCTTGGTAGCTAAAAGGCTCTCATCTCCTGCAGTAGGAGAGCAAAGAAAGCTGAAGAACAGGATGGGTTTTCATTATCAGAGTATCTGAGATTCAAAGAATGTCAACTCTCACCTAAGGCCAGTCTGCCCTAACAAGACCAACGCTCTTGTTGGGAAGGAGTGGGATGTTAACACACTAGATGGGGAAATCAACGTGATGTCCCTGAAAAGCTTTCATTCCCAGATTCCCTGAACTGTCTGAGCCTGCAGAAGCGAACTCCCCAGCCCCCATTAGGAGCCAGTCGTCCTCCCTTGCTTTCCCTTAAGCCAGCAACCCCCAGGATCTGTTTCCAACTCCCGTCCTGGCCACTAGGTGCATAACTAGGGTTGAGTCACAGAGTAACCCAGCCAGGGTTGTGCTAGGTTTGATAAGAGAGGAAAGGGGCTCCCAAGTAGCTACAGTATCTAGCTACAGGTACCAGCAGGAGCCAGGGGAATTCTAGGGGAACAAACCAAGAATGCTGGGGCACAGGCTGATTATGGGAGAGTTGATTTCTTTTCCTTATGGAGAAGGGGGATACCCAAGCACAAAGGGTCTGAAGTTACATTGATAGCTGTGATCATGACCCGTGACCCCATCTAGAGTCAGATAGGGCCAATAAATGCACTATTGCCCAAGTTCTGGCTCACAGTGGGCCCACTATGTCCATGGACCCCCCTACTGGTCATTTCCAAATGTATAATTGGAACAGATACAGTTGGGAGATGGTGGAACTCCCACATTGGATCCTAGACCTGTGGAGTAAACACTGCCTATCATAGTAGAGAATGCGAAATAGAAGGCTTTACAACTGCCACCTACTTTCATCCTGCTTCCAGCCAAGATACTAAATCAAAAGAAATGTATTTCCTTGAAGGGGTGATAGAAATTAATGCTACTCTTGACAATCTGAAAGAGGAAGGGATAGTGATTCCCAGCTATCTCTACTTAACTCGCCGGTTTGGACATCTGCAGATATCAGACAGTGCTCCTGGAGGATAACAATACACTATCACAAACCCAACTGCAGCTGCCATGCTAGTTATGATACCTTTGCTAGAGAAGGCTAACATGGCCTCAGCCACAGGATATGGAGCCATCAATTTCTATATTAAAGGATCAGAAACAGTTCGCCTTCATGTGAAATAGGCAGTAGTTATAATTTGCCCCCAGAAATTCACACTCTCATAATATAGTCCAAAGAAATTTGAACTTTCTGTGTATCTCACAGCACATGGATTGATCCACTACATTGACGATGTGCTAAACGAGCTGAGAGCATGAAGTTGCTAGTATCTACCTCAGTGGCTGGGAGATAACCCCTCTGAAAATTCTGCGGTTTGACACATGAGGACAAAATTTAAATGTCCAGGGCTGGCCGAGTGGCACATTGGTTAAGAGCTGGCTTGTGACTTCAGTGGCCCCGGTTCAGATCCCACATATGAGGGCCAGTAACACTGCCCTCTACAGCTAACAACAGCTCCACCTGTGGCTGGGCTGCGAGCCCCGGAGACAGTGTAGGCTGCAGACCCTGCTGCAGTGGGCTGCCATAGGCTACAGTGAGTGGCTGGCAGCCAGCGTGAGTTGCCAGTAGCCAGCGTGAGCGGCCGGCAGCCAGCGTGAGCTGCCAATAGCCGCAGTGAGCAACCATCCAGAGGCCGGAACTGATCTACCTCATCCAGGAAGAGCGCAATAACGATACCAACATGGGCCAGTGAAGCAACGTCCTCCACAACTAGACTGAAGAACAAAAAGACAGCAACTTGTCTGTTCCCCTCCCCCAATTCCCCAACGCTGTTCCCCTCTCCCAATTCCCCAATAAAATCTTTAAAAAAAAAATTTAAATGTCTAATGGTTTGGGGCGTGTTAGGATATCCCACTCAAAGTGAAAGACACATTATTATGTTTTGTACTTCTCCTAGAAAGGAGGCTCAATGCCTTGTAGATCTCTTCAGATTCTTGAGGCAATGTATACACTGAGGGTCTTAAAAGGCTGTCGGCTTTGAGTGGGACTCAGAGCAGGAGAGAATTCTGCAGCAGCTCCAGATTGTGGTGCAAACAGCCCCGGCTGCTCGGGCCATATGGCTCAGAAGATTATGGTATTTGAGAGTTTGTGGTGGGGAAAGATGTCATGTGCAGTTTATGGAAAGCCCACTGGGACAATTACTATGTAGTCCTGGGCTTTTGAAATACCCCAGTGTGCTCCTGGGCCCTGCTAGAGACAGAACTTGCATATGAGACACCAAACACAATGGTTAATTTTGTATGTCAACTTGGTCAGGCTATGGTGTCTAGATGTCTGGTCAAACATTAGCCTGGATGTTTCTTTGAAGGTATTTTTCAGATGTGATCAATATTTAAATCAGTAGACTTTGAGTAAAGCAGATTACACTCCATAATAGGGATGGGCCTTCCCTAATCAGTTAAAGGCCTTAAGGGAAAAGAGTGAGGTGTTCTGAGGAGGAAGAAATTCTTCCTCCACACTGCCTTCAGTTTCAAGATGGCAATGTCAACATTTCCATATGCCTCCAGTCTGCTGGCTTGCTCTACAGACTGTGGAGTTGCCAGACCCACAGTCATACAAGCCAATTCCTTAAAATAAATTATATATTATTATATATATTATATATTGTAATATATATTATGTAGAATATATATATACACACACACACACACACACACACACACACACACACATTTTAAGAAAGGAAAAAACTGTATTACAATTATAATACTCAGGCCGGCTGGGTGGATCAGTTGATTATGGCGTGAGCTCTGAGCTTCAGGGTTGCCAGTTTGATTCCCACATGGACCAATGAGCTGTACCTGAGCTGAGCTGCCTCTGAGCTGCCAATGGGAGGCCGGCTGCCTCAGCTGATGAGAGTGCATGCTCTTAACAACAAGGTTGCCGGTGCAACTCCTGCATGGAATAGTGGGCTGCACGCTCCCCTCCCCCAACTAAGATTGAACACGGCACCTTAGGCTGAGCAGCAGAGAGCTGCCCATGGGCAGCCAGATGTCTCAGTTGGTTGGAGCACATGCTCTGAACAACTAGTTTGCTGGTACACACACACACATCCTATTGGTTCTATTTCTCTGTAGACTTATGTATGACTAATACACCAAGTTACCATACAACCGGAACACACCCATCATCATAATGAGTTGGGTTTTGTCAGACTCACCAAGCCATAGTTCAGACAGGCCCAGCCATAATTCATCAGATGGCAATGGTACACCTGGGATCAAGCATGAGCTGAGTCAGAGGTCACAAGCAAGCTGCAATAGCAGATAGCTTAGGCTTCCATGCCATTCATTATTGTTGCACCAGCACTTCTTCACTTGCTCACACCTATGGTCACATGATGGATTCATTCCAGCCAGCTGACAGAGAAGGGAAAAGTCTGGGTGCAAGCCAAAATTGGCCAGTAGCTGCATTACATCAAGGGTGGTCCTGCAAGATTGTGGTGATATCAAAATTCTTCCAATGGGCAGAGTATCTTGTGATGAATCTGATCACCCACTATATATGGACAGAAGAAGAAGTGGCCCAATATTAAAATATACACAGACTCACTGGCAGTGTCAAATGACCTAACTGGCTGATCAGGTGCCTAGAAGGAGAAAGGTTGGAAAATTGGGATCAAATTGGCCTGGGATAGAAGCATGAGGATAGACATATGACAGTGGACATGAAGTGTGAAGAATTTTTGCCCACCAGAGAATGCATACTATAGAATGGGTATAAAACAAATGGATGGGTTGACTCAGCCAATAGATGACATCCAGCCTCTAAATCTCTCTCTGATAATCCCTCCCACAAGCCAGTTGATTAATTATTTCATACTGAATAAATCCTCTGTAGACCACACCCCTAGTAACTAAGAACAACCACCAACCTGGCATTCAAAGCCAAGTTTTATGGGCACATTTGAGGACTGACAGTTGGAGGAGGCAACTCAGAAACAGATTCAGAGGCCCTGATAGGATCGTGATTCTTCATAGCTATGAGCTCATATTCTTCCATGCCTAGACTTGATTTGGCATTAAGTCTTTCTGAGCATTCAACATTAGGATGCATTTACACAATGAGTGTGGTGATATTGTCACCCTCAAAGGAGCTACCAGTCGTTTCAGATGCAGCAATCCTTCTCCATCCATGTTTACTCAGCAAGAATGCCAGTGTAGTTGCACTAGGACACTCCCAAAAGAGCTCAAACCCATGTCACTGGATGGAACCAGGCTTTTAATCTCCCCTGTAAAAAGTGTAGAACCCACCTTAGTAGTACAGCTGCCTCCCCAAGGAAAACATGAGAGAGTCCAACAGGTATGGCTGCCCAAGCAAATTGTGGAAACCCTCACTGATTCCACCAAACTCTTACCCCTACTTCACAGCAATGGCAGGAGACCAAGGTGGCAATATCCAGCAGGTAGTGGAAAATATGTGTCTAGACTTTGGGGAAAACAGTATCTAAGAAATCTCAGCAGATCTGTGATTCATTCATCCATTCATTTGTTCAACAATATTTATTGACCAGCTATGTGTCAGGTACTCTGCAAGATGGTCATGATTATCCAGTGAGTAAGACAGATGTGGTCCCTGTTGTCCTGGTCTTTGGAATCTGCTGGGATTGTGGAAAAGTGTTAATTAAAGCCATGAGGATAGGTGATCTTTTCAACAGTGTGAAGAAATACTGAGCTTTGGGGCACACTCTAGAGTGTAAAAGAAGAGAAACCAACAAAGGCAATAGGGAAAAAGGAACTAGGTGGAAAACCATAACAGCATAGCATTAGTTTAAGATATAAGGGTTTCAAAAGGGAGATAAAAGGTAAAATATCATCTGCTGCTAAAAAATCAAGAGTAAGACTAAGGAAAAAGTAAATGCAGGATAGTACTGTTAACAACATAAACTCCAGCTTCAGAAAAACATAACTTTGAGTCCTGCCTCCACCATCTATTGGTGATGTGACTTTGGTGGGGATGAAAATGCTTCCTTTAAGTGTTGTATAAATGAGATCATGTATGCAAACTATCAGGTATACTTCTTAGTATAGAGAGGTTTGGTTTTTTATGTCTCTTAAAATTTTTTTGACACCTTTGAATTTGCAAAAAGGAGAATTGGTAAATTCTAGGGAGTTTACCTAAAGTCTTTAAACTTTGAAATTCAACATGTTCTTCATAGTACCTTCCAGCGTTTATGTATCTCAGACCAACAATCTTCCACTATGCACCCTTCTCATAAGATGTAAGAAGAAGGGTAATAAATGGGACATTTTTGATATTGGGCTGACAGAAAAGTCGTGATGCATTTTTGCAATGAAAAACAGAAAATATACGTCATGGCTTTTCCAACAACCCTATAATATAAGGCCACCATTTAGTGCCCAGATGCGTCAACCTTTTGGCTTAAAGAATGTGGTCAGTCACAGAGCCGGAAATTTAAGCAAAGTGTATGCCCAGGATATCACAACTTAGAACTTGGGACTGACTTGGACTCTGTCTCTCAAAGCCAGTGGAGCATATGAAGTCAGACGCTTAAGTTCACGAACTTTCCACTGTGCATTTACACAGTAGGAAGTTTGCGAACTTAAGTGTCTGACTTCCATATATATAAACCAAGCATCGGACTCATCTCAAGGTAGAAGCCTACAAAGTATTTTCCCCTTGCCCTTATTTGGACCTTAGAGGGAAGTATAGTAATAGGGTACCCTTAAGAGAAACAGCAGGGTCAACTAGCAGTACGGATAAATCCAGATCCAAAAGGGGAGATGGCTGAGCTTAGGGGAGATGGCTGAGTTTGGGGAAGATTGAAAAATGGAAGCCAGGTATCAGAGGGTCAAGAAGACCTTGAGGAGCATGCACAGACCACTCATTGGAGAAGTTTGGTATGAAAAGACAGAGACACAGGGAATTCTGGCTGTGCCACTGTTGACTTCAACCCAAGCTTAGACCAATTACTTAAACTAAGTCCTGTCTGAGGAGTTGGTTTCTCAAGCAAGCAATCTGTCTCAGTTATTTCCCAGGACTGGATTTCTCATGTTCCATAAGCAGAAAGGATCATAATCCCTGCTGAGATGTCAGTGGAGAAAACTCTTCTTTCTAGTACACCCAGCCTGCAGATAATGATCTTGATTAGAAGATTTCAAGGCAGTTAAGAGCAGTTAAGGTGCCAGGTTACACTGTCTTTATTCCAACTGGGGAGAGATCGTTTTTTTCTATGTCTTAGCTGAAACAAATAAAGCAATCACTAAAATCCCATTCTCTGCAGTGACACCAGGTTTCATGTAAGGCCTCACTCCTGGATGTAGGTAAGGAAACCACTAGGTCATATGTGTGGATTTGGCTTTCCAAATCACTGACAGACTATGGATTAACTCTAGGGTCAGATTGTTATCTCAGGTCATTATCTCAGTGATGGTGGATGCAGACTATGGTTTGGCTCAACATTCTTAAGACTTCCCCTTTATCCCAAATCTATTCCAGGGCATCTTCTACTATGCCCCAATTGGTCCTAACTCAACCCTAGTGAACTGGAGGAGACTGGACCTTCCATTTAAGGCCTGCCTTTTACCTTCTGTGTGTGCATATGTGCCAGCCAGGGTAGTTATGGAAATTGGGGGAATGTTCACCCCAGTGGTCAGAAAGTAACATGATCAAATGTTTATGGTGATGTCCGGCTGATGGGTTTTAAAGCCTCCTAAAGCTTGAGATCCAAATCTTAAGTTAATCTATATAATCTATATGGCCTCATGGTCATATGAAGAAATTTCAAGGCAAGTCCTTGCTAAGGCTGCTTTCTAAGGACATTGATACCTTGTATAGGTCATTAGCTGGCATGAGACAGGTGAATCTCTCAAAATGATAAGATGAGATCTTTCTATAGATTTCTATTATTCAATTTAAATTTGAATAAAACATTCTGACATTAAGTTGCTGGATTGTGAAGACGGGAATAAAACAAAGAATTATGTTTTTATTTTTGTTCATTCATTTGTTCAACATGCATTTGTTGAGCACCTACTATGTGCTAGACACTGTGCTAAGTGCTGGAGGAGCAGTATGAGCAAAACCAGTCAGGTTCCTGTCCTAATGAAGCCAGAATATATTAGTCACATCACCTCACAAGTAAATGGAAAAGTATAAGTGCTACAGAAGAGAGCTATAGGGTGCTATGAGAACATGTGACAAAGCTGTTTGACTTGTTTTTGGTGGCCATGATGGTAGAGTTAAAGAATATCAAACTTTAATTGCCAAGAACACAGAAGATAATCATAACCCACCATATATGGAAACCTTATATGGTTTACTTTTAGCTATGGTGGCTCTCGTTTGCTCTTCTTGAGTTGTTCCATGTTTCCGTCTCAATGGGAAGGGAAGAGTAGAAAGTGTCCACATAGGTTTAGGGGGTGCATTTGGATAGAGAAGTGACCCAGTAAGAGAACATGATTTCTTTTTTTTTTTTTTCAAAGAGGGCAGTGTCACTGGCCCTCATGTGGGATCCGAACCAGGGCCGCTGGCGTCCCAAGCCAGCTCTTAACCACTGCGCCACTCGGCCGGCCCGAGAACATGATTTCTTAATTTACTGAATTCAAGGCAGGCTATGCTCATTGCTATTTCCTAAATGAAAAACTATCAGGTAGAATTATAAGAGATTCATCACATTCAATGTTTTTGTACCCTAAAGGCAGCAAATTCAGCTTTGAGTTAACTGTATAGAGACTTCAGACAAAGAACTTTAAAGTGCCATATGGAAGAACAGGACTGATATGAAACCACACAATGAGGAACCCTTGCAATACAAGCATCAATAAAACTCTGTGATGGCAAAATGGTGTAAAGAGAGACCACCAGGCTGGGTGTCAGGTGCTGGTTCGAACCCCAGCAAGGTCACTAACATCACCTCTGTGACTTTGCAGAAGTCGTTTTATATCTCTGAAGCAATAGTTCCTTATCTGTGAAATTGTGGGGTTTGACCTGTGATTTTTAAGGTTCCATCCCTTCAAGACTCTTTTCTTGTTCCTTGCTACTGTAAAACAGCACGACTTAGAGTAACAAGTTTCTATAATCCCCAGCTCATTTCTGATGCTTCTCTGTGTGAAAGATGCAGACAAGTGGCAATATGGCCCATATCTGTCTGTCCATCACACATGTGCTAGGCGCCATGTAGACCAAGATAGGAATAGATTCGCCTTTCTTGGTCAGATTATTTGTGAGTTAAGAACTCAGGTTTGAATCTGAGTTAGCTAGCATTAATCATTTACTACCTGTGTAACCTGGGAAACTTATTTCAATTCTCTGAGATTCTATCTGCCCATCTATAAAATGGAGGTGACCATCACCACTTCTTAGGGTGGTCATATGTCTGTCATATAAATGAAGGTACAGAGCTTTGTGGTTATGTGCAAAAATGCCAGGCTCAGACTCCTGGGTTCAAATCCCACATCCACCACATACCATCCCCGTGCCCTTGGTCAGGTTACTTAATGACCCCTGCATTTCACTTTCCAGTCGGTAAAACGAACATGATATAGAGGAGTGCATAAAATGAACATGATATAGAGGTGTGCATCAGATGCAGTAATCCACGCAAATAATCGAGCAGTACATGACATTTACTTAGGACTCAGTACAAATTAGCTATTATTATTAATAAATGGTAGCTAATGATTAATATATTAGAATACATATTACGTATAAAAAATGCGAACATTTAGCAGGAAACCATTACTGAGGACACGATCCAAAAAAACCTGAGAAATAATTGACCTAACAACTAGCTAAAACAAAACCAAATTAATTACTAAGCATTTTGTTTTTACCCTTGGTGAAAATAGAGGTGGTATTGCTCAGCACTTAAAAGCTGAATCCAAAGGAATGGAACAGGGAGTGCTTTTTGAAGTCCAATTTGGTCACTGGTACACATCGTCTCCACTCTGCTGCCCAACGTGCCCAGGTGCCAGCAGCTGAACCCTTGCATCTCTCAGCAGAAGGGCAAATGGTAACCACACAGGGTTTAGCCCTGCTGGGAGTGAGGGCATGATTCAGGGGGTTGACACTGTCAAACAGTGCTGACAAAGACACACTGTTTTCCCTGACAGGACAGAATCATATTACTGCACACACAAGTGTCTCACACCTGGGAAAGATGAAGTTACACTCAGCTTAATCCTCCAAAACCAGCTCAACAAGAAGTCGCTTAAACATTTAGGATAGGAGTTGTCTCCTGGCAAAACAAATATTGCAGGGCCACTGGGCACTTTTCATTAATTAGAAGGGCCTGGCCTTGTCAGTTGAAATAATCTTTGATCCTTTGTTCTCTTTATTAATTATCCTTGGGAGGTCTAAACACAAGCTTTTTTAAAATGGGCACTTCGGTCTTCTTCAGTCACCCTTTTTAACTGAGGAAATCACTCCTTCCAAGAGGTTATATAAGCATATTAAAACAAAACCGATTGATCCCAGATACGTCACTAAAAATAGACGCATAAATGTTTCCCTTTCAACAAAACTGAGCTTTGCGCCAGTTAGGGTCAGTGAATATTATGTGCACGCTGGAATGTGTCACTGAACACATACCCAGGGTTGTAACCAAAACTGAGGCCAGACAGGATTTCACAACCTTTACCTCTGGGCTTAAGTAACCAGAAAGCCAGCATTCTGGAAGGTGTTTAGACAAAGGTCCTCCAACGGGCTCTGTGGTACACCTTCACCTAGACACGGCTCACTCCCACCGGCCAGTCCTGCAGGGAGGCCAATAGCCGGACCTCACACCAGGAGGCGGACAGGAGCAGCCACCTCCCCAAGCCAACTTCAAAGTGGAGTTCTAGATTATGGTGGCCAAGCTCTTCTGTCTTCTCCTTCCCACAAGAAGATAACTGAGTTTGGAGTTTTATAAAAAATTAGATCTATGAAACATATCAATTCGTCCTCCTACCAAATGCATAACAATGCAATGGTATAAGTGGGTAAGTGTCAACCAACATTTTAAAAGTTAACAAAAATAAGATAATGCATGGCAAAAAAAAAAATCAAAGATGGAAACATGTGGTAAAGAAAAAAAAAAGGAAACTCAAAAGACCATAACTCAAAGAAACTCAAATTATACCATAAAAAGTAGATATTCATAATCTTTCTCTCCCCAGCTAACATGTTTCCTTCTGGAGAGGCAACTGGTGTCTCAATTTCTTTGGATTCTTCTAAAGTGTTTAATGCATATTCAAACCTATGTATATATATTTCCCTAAACACACATGCACATATAAATAGTAAGAAACCTAACCCACTGCTGTTACCTTGCTTTTTTTTTTTTCACTATATATTGGAGATTCTGCCACATCAGTACATATAGGACAGACTTGTTCTTCTAAAGACATCAAAGAATTCTATGGCATGGAAGCACCACAGTGGACTTAACCAGTTCCTTACTGAAGGACGTTGAGCGTTTCTTTTCTCCCAATCTTTTGCTATTACAAAAAATGTTGTCACATACATATCCTTATACGTATAACATCATATCTATGTGTTAATATACTTGCAGAATAAATTCCTTGGAGTGGAATTGTCAGGTTAACAAGTACGCATATGTGTAATTTTGATAGATATTGCCCAATTGTCCTCATAGAGGCTGTGCCAATTTATCCTCCTACCAGTAATGTATGAGAGTGGCTGTTTCCCCAAACTTTGGCCGGGACAGTATATCATTAAACCTTTTGATGTTTGCCAAACCAACAGTGACAATTACATGTTTCAGTTGTTTTCATTTGCAGTTCTCTTATTATAAATAGGCAGGACACCTTTACAAATGGTTAGATGCCTTTTCTTTAAACTGTCTGTTCATGTCCTTTGTTTCTTGATGTGTTGGACATTTTTCCCCTTACTTTTTTTATTGGCCTATATTGACAAATAACATTGTGTTAGTTTCAGGTGTATAAGGTAACAATTTGATTATTTGTATATGTTATGAAATGCTCACCACAATAAATCTAGTTAGCATCCATCACCACATATCATTGAATACACTTATACAATAAGGAAAATTGACAGTGCTGTGCAGTGCAAATGTTTTATCCAAATTTATTATTTGACTTTTGATTTTGTGTCATTTTCTTCCACATATTAAACTTTTTTTTTTGCATAATTGAATTTATTAAGGTTTTCCTTCATGATTTTGAAGGAGTGGATTTGGAAGGAAACCATAGACATTTAACCTACCAAAGTCAAAACTGACCAAAAATCAAACTTCTCAAAATGACTAAGGGTTTGTTTTTCTTGCGTCCCCTTGAAGTCCTGTCTCTATACATCCTCTCCAAGCCACATAAGCTATTTGTATCCACCAAAACAAATCATCATATCTATTTATTTGTTCATCCGTATAGACTGTGGCATAAGCTATTCTTTCTACTTGAAATACCATTTTCGACTCTGGACTCCATATTTACTTGTTGGGCAAAATCCTGTTTCACACAAAGCAATTCAAATGCCATCTGTGTGAAGTCTTCCTTGCCTGTTTCATCTTACCTGTGCATAATTAGTTATGTAGCATTTTTACACACCCTTCTGGCACTGGTCATACCCTAGACACCAGGTTGTGTGAACATTGGAGCCAGGCTGTCTGGGTTCAAATCCTAGCTCTACTACTTATTTGGTGTGCAACTGACCATGAGCAAATTATTTAATTTCTTTGTGCTTCAATGTCCTCATCTGTAAAATGGGGATGATAATAGTGCCACACAGGACTGCCTCGAGAATTAAATGGGTTAACATTTGCAAAAGTGTTAAACAGCACCTGTGTTGAGAATAGTACCTGATACACAGAAAATATTTATGAAATAAATAAAATCTATTGAACCCAGGTCCAGTCTAAGCAACAGAGAATAAATCTCCAGGAGGCAGCTGTGCAATAATTTATCTGCTTTCTTATCTATCTTTCCTATATTGTAAATGTCTTGAAGGAAGTGAATAAATATTGTGTGTCACTCAACTTGCTATCCCAAAACCCAATACATGATAGCATCGTCTAATCAAAAAATAAATGAATGAATAAATGCTTTCCCTTCCAAGGCTCTCACTTCAGTTAAAACATAACATAAATACAGGAATGTAAGTGGTCTGTAACACAAGCAAATACAAAATCCTTCTATGTGTGATTGCTAAAGAAATAGTCAAGGAGACCAGTGGAGCAGAACAAAGAAATGTTTCGGGGCGAGTTTCCTTTGAAGGTTTAAATCAGAGAAAGAAGGTTTAAATCAGAGATAGATTATAGAGACAATTAGATCCAGGGAGGGGAAATAATCTACACACGGGGCCACTTGAAGATCCTTTTAAGTCCACCTATATCTTATCAAACACATTTAAAAATACCTACTTCCACCATAATTTGGGGGCAAAAATATTTCAAAAGCATTTTCTAATTTGACTTTCAAAATTATTTTCTACAAGTAACTACTTTGATTCACACTTGGTTATGATTTCTCAGCAATCATTGGATACAAGAAAATCTAATCCAGAAATTATTTTTAATTATAACGAGATGCTTATAAATACTGGATTTAATAATTTATGAAATTGCTGTATGCTATAATTTGCAGCTATGTCACCAAACATTTTAAATTCTGATGTCACAATTTCTATATTTTGGAAGCAAAACATTTCTTCTCTCCCTCCCTCCCTCCCTTCCTCCCTTGCTTCCTTCCTTTTCTCCTTCTCCTTCTTCTTCTCCTTCTCCTTCTCCTTCTCTAGCTCTCTCACTCCCTCACTCCCTCCCTACCTTCCTGCCTTTCTTTCTTTCTTTTCTTCCCCAGGTCTCCGGTATTTTAATTGGCTCTTGAAATGTTCTTGGGCCCCAGCCTAGGCACTATCCCTGTGGTGCCTAATGGACAAAGTAGCCCTGCGTGTTCAGAGGCCAGGAGGCAAGTGCTGTCAAGTTTTATGCTGAATATGCCAAACTTATATTCTCTGTTGAAGCCAAGTATTTATGTGGAGGATTAGTTGGCATGCCCTCATGCATCTCAAAGTCTATCACCACTCAACACCAGACATAAGATCTGGGATCTAAAATACTATTTTTTTTTTTAAATCACAAAGCCAATTCTCACTCCTTTTTCACAACAAATTCTCACACATTTTTCAGCTTCTTGGAGCCACTTAGAACCTTTTCTCTTTTTCGCTCCCCAGCCTCTCTTTGTGCCAGATGTTACATATTCCATCCTTGGTCATGGATGCAAGGTCCCATCTTTGCATGATAAACAGGAAAAGGTACAAAATAGACTGAGGCTAAAAGCATCAAACATCATTTAACCTGAACCAGGTGGTAGAGAAAGGATACTAGAATGGCATATCCAGCTGACAGGGGCATCATTTTTGCAGGCAAGTCTATGAATGGCCCCATTATAAAGGAATCAGGGTCAGTGTCATGCACAACGCTAGGGGGCAACATTCACATAAGGTCACAGTACTTCCTGGAGTTGTGTGCAGCCTGGTGGTCTTGAAAGCCATGGTCACATGCCTCTCATTTCTAGGGAAGTGAGGAGCAAAATGGCCCAAAAGAGAGAGTACTCTGCAAAGTTGCACGTACGCTACAAACATTCCAAACTGCAATGGATTCCATGTTCCCCTCATGCTACACCTAAGATTTGCATAACCCAGCCCTGGGGAGTTTTGAGGGGAAAACCATGATTCCACCCCTGAACCCCAGCCAGTGACTGGAGACTGGGAAAACTGCTTTTTCAATTTTAATCTAGTTTTTCTTTCCCAGTAGCATTTAAAGTAGAAACGTGTTCTATTCTGCAGCTCTGGAACTCACTCTTCAAGGTTACGTCATACCTGTGAGGACTTTATAAGGGTTATTGGAAGTTTAGCTTTACAGTAAATGTAGTGTAATTTACACAATAAAATGCTGTCCCTTGCTTAATTACTTACCTCACCTATTGGGAGTTTTTCTCATTTCTCAGGTCAAGGTTTTCACATAGGGCCATAGCGACAGGGTCGACGCTGCTCTGAAACACTTTTGAACCCCTAAGAATAAGACTTCTTGACTACAGCTACAGAGCAACTCGCCAAAAACAATGACTGGTGTTTCACAACCTGAGTGGGTGTACTCATCTACCTAATAATACATAAATAAAGGACTGGTGAGTGAACAGCTCAATACTGGAGGGGCCTCTCAAGAAAGCTCAGCTACTAGAAATCAAGGGCAACTTCACTCAAATCCTGTGACACTGTGGAATTTAGGCACAGCAAGGCAGTTGGGCCTGGACCAAGGGGAGGACAAAAGGCTCCTTTCTCTCTTGGGAGCTCACCCATGTCAATAAAGGTGGGACGCCTGGGGGTGGTACACCAGAGCTGATTCTAAACCCTTCCATGTAGTTTCTATTCTGAACTTTATTTATTTTTTTTCCTATTTAAAAAACGACCAAAGAATTAGAGATTGCCCCAAAGAGGACAAGATCAATGCTGCGCTTTTGTCATGCTTTCTGGCTCACCTCAGGGGAAAAGCGCAATAGGCCAGCACGACCTGAGGGCACAGAGCCACCCAGGATCAACCAGACCAAGGCAAACAGAAATCTTGAAAGAAGAAAGATAATATTTGTAGATACTAATAGAATTGCTATTACAATAACCATTCAAATGTCAGCTAGCACTTGCCTACACCAACTTGAATGTGGGACCTCAGACCCTAGAAAATTCTGCCCACCTCCCAAGGTTCTCTGAGTGTTCCTAGGTGATTTTCCATAGGCATTTGCATACAGCCCTGTTGTGTTCTATTCTAGTTCTGTGTTGATGATGTCCTGTTCCCAAGATTCTCTCCATAGGCTCCATGACAGTCCCCGTGTCTGGGCCAAGACTGTGACTCTCATGGTGCTACCAGAGCTGCTAACCTGAGAGGCCAAATTGGTACTATCTTTTCACCTGAGCATCAAAGAGTCCCAGGTCTCACAGAGGCCCATGTGAAAAGAGCTCCTTCTTGCCTCCCTCTGGGAGGGTTCAGAAGGAGCCCCTCGGGGTCAGACTGGTCCATTTGGAAACTGATGTCTGTGATAGATAGGACTCTTCTCTCTACCTCATTTCTTTCTCTATCCCTTATCCCCCAGCCCTATCTCCACCCATTCCATTTCAATATATCAGGGTGAACTCCAATAATCTACATTTAATGTGTCTCCACAGAGACCAGATACACCCTGTGAGAAGGAACACTGCGCTCATTAACAGTCTGCTGGCTACAGCTCTCAGTCATACCTAGATTTGAGTACAGGCTCTACCACTTACTATGTCTTTAAGCAAGTGGCTTCATCTCTCTGTGGCCCAGTCTCCTCAACTACCAAATGGAGGTAATAATAGGACTCGGCTCATAGGGTTGTGGTTAGAATTCCACGAGATCATTCATTTATGCCTTCCCTGTATGAATACTTTATTGAGCGCCTATAAGGTTCCAAGCACTGTTCTAGATATTAGGGATACAGCATAGACTAAAATACACAAAACCTCTGTCCTTGTGGAGCTTGTATCCTATTTGGAGAAACAGTAAGCAGAAAAAAAAATATAATGTTGGGCCAGGATAAATTCTATAAAGCATAAAACCTGATTAGGGTATGGAGAGTGACAGAGAGGCTATTTGAGAGAGGATAGTCAGGAGGTCTGAGTGTAAAACATATAGCATAGTTCAGGCCTAGAGTGATCAAAAAATGAGAACATTAATACTATTACTTTCCAGTCTCTCATGTTTAAGATTCTCACAGACTGTGTGCCTAGAAATGTGGTAGGTTCTTTATTTTATTTAAAAAGAAAATTCATCTCTAAGCAACATTTAAAATATTGGCTCATTTCAAAAACATAACCACTCTTATTTTAATTATTATAGCTCATTAAATCTTAGTCTCCCATCCCTGGTTACCTTTCTATTGGGTGCCAGAGCAAGGTCCATAACTGGGTGTTTTGACTACTGGTCCATTACCCAGCCAGTGTCTGTTAGTACCTGAGAAGGGTAGCAATACACTTTCTAGAGTGGAGCCACTGTATGTTTGCTTTTGTGGGATTTGGACTATAGATGAGGGAGGAAGTAATGAGGGAGGGGGTGAAGCACGTTTAGTAGACAGTACTGTCCATCACTCAAGGACATAATGCTATTGGTTGTGAGTGGCATGGATGGTATCACTGTAGAATGATCTCAGACTACTCAGGAACCAATGACACCTGGTACAGATTTTTCCAAAGTGTGTTCCTGGAAACATTTGTTCTGTGTTGGTTCTGTGTTCAAATTAGTTGGGAAACACTGCAGACTAAATTTTTCTCCTGGAGATTTACAAGGTACATTAGCACATTAGATTAAAGGACTTGAGAAATTCTGCAGTAAAGATATCTGGTTACCTTAATTGACCCAAAATTCTCTAATCACTGAACCCCTTCCTTCCTTTTTTTTCTTTTTTTTAAATTGGGGAACAGTGTCTTTTTCCAGGACCCATCAGCTGCAAGTCAAGTAGTTGCTTCAATCTGGTTGTAGAGGGTGCATGTCAGTGGCCCATGTAGGAATCGAACCGGCAACCTTGGTGTTATGAGCACTGTGCTTTAACCAATTGAGCTAACTGGCTGCCCCCCCCCACCTTTCCTTTCTTAACACTTATTATTTTGTATTTTTGAAATGCTACTGTAATGTAATGACATTATATTAATTTAATTTAGACTTCTAGAATCTTAGAAATGACACAAGAGTAGGCAATTGGTAAATTGTGGTGAATGACTCCCTATTGGGGTCATAATGGGTGAAGCCCCTATTCAATATACATTCAACTTATATTCAAATTTACATGTACAAAGGGAGGACTCTTGCTTCAAGTACCACAGTGGGACCAACACAGAAAGGTTTTGAAACTCTTTTTTTGAGGGACTCATTTTTAGAACCTAAAACTTCGGAGGGGGTATGTCATCTTACAGAGCATTTTTAACCACCAGTTCTGAATCACATTGTCAAGACACTGTAAAATTTGTTAAAAGTAATTTTTAAAACACACTAAAGTACTATAGATTGCAAATGATGTTTTTTTAAAAAATGGATTAGAGGGGCAGCCAGTTAGCTCAGTTGGTTAGAGTGCAGTGCTCACAACACCAAGGTTATGGGTTCGATCCCCATGCCTTCCACAACTAGATTGAAACAACTGCTTGACTTGGAGTTGATGGGTCCTGGAAAAACACATTGTTCTCCAATTAAAAAAAAAAGTATTAGAACAATGTCACGGTTATCCCTACCACATTATTTCACTTTTACCCCATTGCATTCGATATTCTTTCTTGAGTGGGTGGGAAGGGTGGAGTTACAGACTCCCTTCTGGGAATTGCACATAACCCGCAGCCTCTCTTATGGGTGATGAGGGGCACACCCTTGGAAGTGTGTCATGCATGTAAATCTTATCTGTTATGTATGTTATCTGATAGAAGAAGGTTAAGAAATGCTGAACCAACACAAATTCCATATTGTACAAATAAGAACATGAAGATTTAGAGAGGCAGAATAACATGCCCAATCATTCAGTCAGAAGAGAACTCATTAGGACTAAGGCCCAGACGTTCTGTCTTCTGACACTGAATAACTTAGCCTCTTCTGAAGCACCTGTCTCAGGTCAAGGTCCCTGGAAGCAGAGCTTGAGATGGTAATTCTAGTGTAAGAGAATTATTAGAGAAGTGTTCTAGACCCTACTCAATCTAGGATCCTTCTGTGTCACTCGATAAACGGATCAGCATTCCGGCATGGAATATGCTACCTCCTAAATCCAAAGAGGCCTATCAAGCACTGTACTTCTTTCTTTGTTGTTTTTTTTTTTTTTGAGGGCAGTGTCACTGGCCCTCATATGTGGGACCCGAACTGGGGCTGCTGGCTTCCCAAGCCAGTGCTTAACCACTGCACCTCGGCCGGCCCTGCACTTCTTTCTTAATTGTAGAAAGCACAAGGTTCAAAAACTTGACCTATATTTTTGATAGAATAATCCAGCATGCCCTGGATTACTGGACCCCTAAAAACGTTACCAATGTGGCAAGTCACTGAATCTTTGTAGTGTTTATCTCCTATGCCTTGAGGCACATGTATGTTGCCAAGGCAACCAGAGAATTTGCCATCTCTCATCAGGTTTGAATAACATGATATCATCAATATAATGGACCAAGGTGATATTCTGCAGAACTGTCAGATGGTTTAGATTCCTTTCTACATTGTGACAGAGAGGGCAGAAATGGACATAGCCCTTGGGCAAAACTGAATGTACGAGGTCTGACAATTACATTCAGGAACTTGTTGCAATGATGTCACTAATCTTTTTTGATATCAGAGGGATTATTCATTATGAATTTGTACCAACTGGACAAACAGTTAACCAAGCTTACTACTTGGAAGTGCTTAAAAGGCTGAGTGAAAAAGTTAGACAACCTGAACTTTTCCCCAACAATTCATCACGACATTGCACCAGGTCACACAGCACTGTCTGTGAGGGAGTTTGTAGCCAGTAAACAAATAACTGTATTGAAACACCCTTCCTATTCACCTGATCTGGCACCCAATGACTTCTTTCTTTACCTGAAGATAAAGGAAATATTGAAAGGAAGACATTTTGATGACATTCAGGACATCAAGGGTAATACGATGACAGCTCTGACAGCCATTCCAGAAAAAAGTTCCAAAATTGCTTTGACGGGTTGGACTAGGACTAGACATTGGCATAGGTACATAGCTTCCCAAGGGGAGTCCTTCGAAGGTGACCGTAGTGATATTCAGCAATCAGATATGTAGCACTTATTCTACGATGAGTTTGTGAACTTAATTGTGCAACCTCGTATATTGTTCATTGGGTATACATGTCAGCTGCTTCTGATCCTCCTTTCTGATGGGTATTTAAAACCAAATAACTGAATGCCATATACATTAGGATGTTTTAATTGGTTCTTGTAAAAAACAGCTGTAGTCGGGTATATCACTTGGTTAAGTTTGCAGCAATAGGCTGTCTTCCCCCATGATCCAGCTTTTCGTGGACCAGGCTGATAATTAAATGAACATATGATGGAGACCATCACCCCTACATCCTTTATGTCTTTGAGAATGGCACCAATCTGTCATTTCCCCTAGGATGCAGAGTGTTTTAATACACTATCTCTACCAAAGGGTGCAGTTTTGGGGACTTACACATGGCTTTTCCTACGACAATTGCTTGTACTCTTATTGCTCAAAGAATCAGTGTAAGGGTTCTGCACACTGCTAAGAATGTCTGTTTCATTTGTACATTCCGGAGCTGGGGAAACGACCACAGGGTGGATCCATGGGCACACTTTATTAATGTGAGACAAACCTAGGTCAGGCTCAACTTATTAGCTGCTTTTCATATGCCCCTGGAACCCTTATATTAAAATCCCACTCTTAGAAATGCCTGCCTCTGACTGAAATCTGTAAGACATAATTTTCTAAGTTATAATGTGTATGGGAATAGGAGAGGCAGGAAGAAGGCAAAAGGCTCCTGGAGTAAGCTGAGAAAGGGAAATGGAGAGGTTGGGACCCACCATGGAGGTGTGGGAAAGCCACAGGTACGTGAAGCTGGAGGAACTGAAGACACACTCAACCACCTCCTCTTCCCAGGTGTCCTGGCCACTGATATCTGGGACCAATAGGAGGTAGAACTCTCTTAATGGGCTGAGATGACACCAAAGCTCCCTGGAATCCATGTTTGAGAAGGACAGAGGAAGCAGATGTGCTCAGTCTTCCTTCAGTAGTGACTACTGAAGTAGACCTCACTCACTGAAGATGGCAGCTTTCATTCATCCAACATCTCAGCAGAACCCCAGGCAGTACAACATCCCTTTGGCTTCCAATGAACACAAGCAAGATAGCACTATAGGAACATGACAGAAATGTCTGCTGGTGAGAAGGAACATTCTCCATAAAGAGCTAGGGTAAGGGGGAGGGGTGGAAGTGGGAGCCAAGGCAGGTGAACAGTCAAGAAGAATGTGACCAACAAATCAACTGACCGACTAGAAAGGCTTTTTCAGGCACTGCAGGAGGAGAATGCATTTAACTGGTGAAAAACATTTACTGAGTGTGTATTAGAATGCTACTACACTGGAGTCAATACCCATAGAGTATATATGCCTGGAATGTCAGGTTGACTGTACCTCCTGACCTTTGCACATGCTGTGCCTTCTGCCTGAAATGCCTTTTCCACTGTTTACCTGTCTACATCAAATTCACCCTTTAGGACTCAGTTCAGAGATTGCCTCTTCCAGGTAGCCTTCTTTGATTCCTCCCACCTCCCACCCTTTAAATCCCCAGATAGGCATGGATTGTATTGTTGGGTATCCATAATATCCTGTGCTATGTCTTTGTCCTTAAAAAACCAACTCAAAATAACCTATATCTATGACTGTCTCCCTGGCTATACTGATGTTCCTTGAGGGGTTGTGTCTCATTCATCTTCATGTTCCCAGTGCCTGGCACTTAGCAGAAGCTCCATTAATATTTGTTGCATTAATTTTGTTGATTCTCCACCACCCCCATCTCCACACCACTGATTTAATAAAATGCATTTAAGTGAGAGGTAACTCTGATAGGATAAAGAGCATAGTCTGGGAATCAGACCTCAGTTCTAGTCCAGTCCCCACCACTTTCAAGAATTATAGTCTTAGGGGTGTTACTCAACCTCTCTGAGCTTTAGTTTCCTCATTTGTAAGTGGAACTAAAATACCCCATCTCAAAGAGCTGTTGGAAGGACTTAATGAACTAATTTAAGTCCCTGGCACTTGTGGATACCCAGTAACTATTAGCACCCATTAGTAATAAATGATTGTAAAAGATCTTGTAAAGGTAGGCAGGGCTAGGAATCATCTGGGCCTTGATAAGGAATAAAGTCTCTGTCCTCTGGGTGTTCATGAGCTACCTCAGCCACCCTAATGCCATACACTTAACTCTCAGTTGCAATCTTTAAGATTGAAGAGGGCAGTGGGAAACCTGTCCTAGGACACCAGCAGCCAAGAACCCACCAGCACCTCCTCTTGGAACAGGCATCAAAGCAGGCTGATGAGAGGGGATTTATGTCAAAAGTACCTCAGCATGGAAAGGAGACTGAGATAGCCTTGAATACCAACAGGAGTGACTATAGGAGGCAGCCCTGTGCAGCTAACACCTCTGAGACTAATATAGGTCTGGCTGGGATTGGTCCCATGGTCAAGTTTCCTTCACCCCCTCCTGGATTACAGGAATCCTAAAGTCCTTGTGGAAAATTACCACAACACTGAAAAACAGATGAAAAGGAGTGGCTGAACAACTAGCTTAAAGGCCATGGGAGGTAAAAGGTGGAACAAGGAAAAATGTAGAATGGTTTAGTGGGTCCAGGGCTCATGGGGGCTGTGTGATTAGAGAAGCCCCCAGCAGAGAAAGATTCCCTGAGGGGCCAGGAGAGGAGAAGCCCTTCATCTGGTGGCTCAGTCAGAATCCACTCTAGATTCATACCAAAAGTGGGCCCCATGGATCACAATGGTCAGCTTCAGACTCAGCAAAGAACAGCTCTGTATATCCTTCTGGTTTCACCACTAGTTATCAGTGAAATATTATGAGTCATGGGCTGTGCCTTCCTGCCCTTCTGATGTTTAGAGCAAAGTTGGAATATGTGGTAAAGACTGCTAGTTGTTATCTGATATCCCCTCATTCCTTCTTCCGAAGCAATGGGCTCCCCCTCCACATTTTAGCTGAACTAGCCAGAAAAAGACTACATTTCCCATCCTCCCTTGCAGCTCAGCTTTGCCATGAGACTATGTTCTGACCCAAAGGATGATTGTAGAAGCAAGTGTGCAACCTCCATGGAATGTTCTTAAAGGTAGAAAGTGTGTCCTCCTCCTTCCAACTATCTTGGAATGCAGACATGATAGCTGGAGTTGGAGCAGCCACCCTGGCCCATGAGGTGGGATCTTCATGTTGAAGATAACATGCAACAAGCTTGAAAATTCTTGCATTAGCTGGCAATGCATACTATAAAAGGGAAATAAACTTCTAACTCTTACTTTGGGTTTTTGTCACAGTGAAGGCGAATCTTAACTGATACAAGGGGCTCCACAATAACTTCAAAAGCCCAAATCCCCCATTTCCCTGGGGGAAAAGAACATATAAGTTAATGATATTGAGTAATATCTGTTGAGTGCTTACTATGTCTCAGACACTGTCCTATGCACTTTACACATGTTAGTTCATTTAATCCTCACAATAATCCTATGAAGGATGTACTGTGTTATCCTTGTTTTCTAGATGAGGAAACAGAAATGAAGAAAGTTAACCACCTTGTTCAAGTTTACATAGTAAGCAGTAGAACTGGTATCTGAACCCAGCTAGCCAGGCTTCAAACCCAGACTTTTAACTACAGTATTAACTAAAATTTAATTATTTCAGAAGTCCAAATCAGATTAGTTTTGGCAGTTCCCTGTTCTGCTTTCTATCATCCAGACTTGTTTTGGTCTTTTATTACTTTCAAAATAGGTAAATGAATGCATTACTTAATGCAGCAGGGTGAGAGGACCTTTTCTGAAACACGGACTCATAATGGAAGTGGAAGTGTGGGTGTGAACTGATAAAAAGGAACCCCTACTCCTAATTGGTGGTCTTCAAACTTTCCGGATAGCATACCACTTGGGGGCACACAATCCCCAAAGCATGAGTGTGTGAGTGTGTGTGTGTGCAATTTCCATATACTGCCCTATGGGTAGATTCTTAGGTAGATACGATGGTGATTGGCCCAGATCCCTTCTTTAGAGTTGATGCCTCCCTCTCCCAGCAGTTGGGAATACCAGTTGCTGGAACCTTACAACTGCATTCCTCATTGGAAACTATCCTTGACTGAAGGAAACGGCTCACCCAAGGTCAATCTTTCCCAGAGGTAGCCTGTAGCCAGGGATTGATTAATGGGGGTACAAAAACCCAACTTCTTTGCCTTCTTTCAGGACCACTCTGAAGGGCTATCCCAGCTCTAAGAGCCTCCCTGTAGGACGGTTGAGCCTCTGCTGTTCCTTCTGCCCAATGCTGCCTTCCTTATAGGTGTATCGCCTGAGACCACTCCCCGATAAACTTGCATGCATCTCTACATTTCAGAGTCTGTTTCCAGAGACCCAATCAAAGATAATTTTGTATGTTATCAAATATGCCTCCAAATGAAAACTCAAACAAGGGTAAGTTGAAAACAAATATAAAGAGCTCTAACATTTTCCATTCACACCTCCAGCAGTTGTCTTGTGTACCCATAATCTATACTACCTGCTTTGGAGATGATTCCCAAGGGTTATAGTTTAACACACTAGTCATATTAATCCCAGCTCAGGGATAGGAACAGAGGTCCAGTAGGAAGACCACGAGGAAGAAGAGGAGAAAAGGAGTCTTTCCCTGACCCTTCCCACCCTGTTTAGGTTTCCCATCTCCTTCCCCTTAGGACATTCATCATATTTGTGATGACCTGTTTAACCACTATCTTCCCAAAAGAGTGACGATGAATGATATCAAATTCTGCATCTGTCTTATTCATCGTTGTATACTCAATACAGAATAGTTCCTGCTATTCAATAGGTGCTCAATAAAAATTTGTTTATTGAGAAGGAAAGAGGGTGGGATAGAAGGAGAGAAAGAGGAAGAGAGGGAGAAGGATAGAGAGAAAAAGGGAGAAGGAGAAGGAGGAGGAAAAGTTGTGGAAGGGAGAGGAAGAAAGGCAGAAGGAGAGGGGTAACAGAGGGGTAAAGGGAGAGGCTCAGTCAGGACCCATTCTCCCCTCACTCTCAGTTCCCAGTGCTACACACAGGCTGAACCCTTCTCCAGCTATTTCAGCCCAGCAGGTCCTAGGGGCTGCCTTGAACCTGGAAGTATAACCATAGGAAGCATAGAGGGAGAATGTCTCCATCGGTTCATCCAACAGATCCCATGGAACTTACTATATATGCATCAAGCAACCTGCTCTGCTCTGGGGACTCCAAGGTGAGTGAGCACAAAGTCCCTAACCTTGTGCAGCTCGGGGCTTGGGAGGAGGCCTTAATCAAACAGAAGTACAAAACTATAAATGACAAATTATGGTAAGCACTCTCAAAGAGAGAGGGGCATGCCTTGAAAATGGCAGAGTCTGGTGTGCGTTTGGGGTGCCGGTCAGGAGGTGAGGGTGGCAGGAATGTTGAGTCAGACACAACTTCCCAGGGGGAAGAAGTGATGCTTGCGCTACAGTTGCTGGATCTGGTTAGCTGTGCCAGTGTTTCTCAACCTCAGCACAATTGACATTTAGGACCAGATAAGTTTTTGTTTTGTGAGGCTGGCCTGTGCGGCGTACAATCTCTAACAGCCTCGACCTCTACCCATTAGATGCCAGTAGCACCAAACCACACATCCCAGTCCTAAGGATCAAAATGTCTCCAGTCGTGACAATCGACTGTGGGACAAAATCCCCCTCCACTGAGAACCACTGAACCAGGGAGGAGGCCAGTTGTTTGGGGGAATGGAGAGGGGCACAAAGAGGCAAAGTATGCCACAGGGAAGGCAATTCATCTGCAAAGGCCCTTTGGAGAGAACAGTGAGGCTGGAGGGCTGGTGATGTACCCTGAGAGGCAGATAGGACCAGATCCTGAAGGCTGAGAAAGAAGAAAAGGAATTGTCTGCTCCCTCCTAGAGAAACCAGAAACATGCAGAGAGGGTGGGAGCCTACAGGGCTAATGACAGGATCTCATGACTCTAAGCATTGGGATCCAAAAAATTAAGAAATAAGCCTTCATAAATCTCGAGCTCTGAGACAGTATTAATTGAGCTGGGTTAGCACATGTAGCCCATCCACTCAGCTCCCAGGGCTGACTAGGGGATGACAGATGAACCTGAGTGGGGCTTGAGGACCTGCCAAGAGCTCCATTTAATAAAGCAGCCGACACTCCCCTGCATTTGCATTGCTAATGGCAGTGCCTAAACCCCAGGCATTGTTGCAGAAACTTGTCCCTGCTGCCTCCCCATCTGTAACTTCCCAAGAGAGTTGGCAAAGGGCAGCGGGGTGCTGGGAGGTTAGGTCTAAAACATATTTTAAAATCAGCCTGGAGCTGAAAGATTCAAGAGATCTGTCCACAGATGTGCAGGCTTGGTGTCCTAATGAGCACCTCAAAGCCTGTGTCACAGGACCCCTGAGGCAGAACCGCCCTAGGATGGGACAGCATGGCCTCCAACCTCCAAACGGATTCCTCTCTGGCTATTGAGCTTTCAGACATGACGCTATGAATTCATCTGCTAACCAATGACCTCCAGTCAGTTCAAGTTAGCCATTCTGGATCTCAGTTTCCTCCAATACATGTTGAAATTTTCCTTTTTCTTTTTTTCCCTTGGAGTGGATGGGGGTCAGGAAATACTAAATAGCAAAATCAGCTAGGGAGCTTTTTCAATGTATATACCCCACACCCCCATTTACCCCTGAGATTCCCATATGCTATGAAGGGGGCGTGTCCCTCAGCATCAGTGTTGCCAACTTTTCCTCCTGCATCAAGACTCCCACGTAGTTTGGTATGACACTGTCTCTGATCCTGTCTTTATTTCAAATCTTGATTTTTTTTTCCCCCCTCGTGGATTTTTTTGCATTAATTTTGATTTTTAAAAGACATTGCACTAGAGTATTATTTATCTTGATGACTAAATTTTCTGCACCCCTTACATTTTTATTTTATTTTAGTTTAAATGTAATTGTGGCAAAACGCACATAACAAAATTTACCATCTTAATTTTTTTTAAGTGTACAGTTCAGTGGTGTTAAGTACATTCATATTGTTTTGAAACCATCACCACCATCCACTGACAGAACTCTTGGTCTTCCCAAACTGAAACACTGTACGCATTAAACAATAACTCCCCAGTCCCTCCTCCCCCAGCCCCTGCAACTGCCATTTTACCTCCATCTCTATAAACTCAACAACTCTAGATACTTTATGTAAGTGGAATCATACAATATTTACCTTTCTGTGACTAGTTTATTTTACTGAACATAACATCCTCAAGGTTTCTCCATGCTGTAGCTTATGTAAGAATTTCCTTCCCTTTTAAGGCTGCATAATATCCCATTGTATATATATGCCATGTTTTGCTTATTAGTTCATACATCCATGGACACTTGGGTTGCTTCTACCTTTTAGCTATTGAGAGTAGTGCTGTTACGTACATGGGTGTACAAATACCTGTTTGGGATCCTGCTTTCAATTCTTTCTGATATATAGGTAAAAGTGGAATTGCTGAATCATATGATGTCTATATTTCATTTCTTAAAGAAATGTCATATTGTTTTCCATGACGGCTGTACCATTTTACACTCCCATCAAAAGTGCACTAGGGTACCAGTTTCTCCTCATCATTGCCAACTCTTGTTTTTTTTGTTTTGTTTTGTTTTGTTTTGTTTTGTTTTGTTTTAGAGTAGCCATCCTAATGGGTGTGAGGTGATGGTGCTCTTTAATTTTGCACGGGAGGAGGAGGCGTGTCACTCACCTGAGTACACTCCCCACCCTGCCCCCTAGTTACAAGTCGACATCTAGTAAACCTGTAATCCTGACAGACGTGTGTTTCACATCCCACAGGTGGGCTGGTGTAGGAAAAAATACTGTGCATTTGGATTAGAAGCCTGGCTCCGCCATATTGTAACTGTGTGACCTTGGGTAAAAGATGCTTAACCTGCACATGCTTTAGTTTCCTCGTCAATAAAAGGATAACAATTGGATTTATCTGATAGAATTGTCATGAGAATCAAGTGGATTAGTATATGTAAAGCTCTTGGACCTTGTAAGCCTCATATCTGAATAAGTGATAGCTGCTGTTATCATAGCTCTCACCTATGGATGTAGCTATTTTGTTATTTAATAAACATATGACTCTGGAATAATTTTAGATTTACAAAAATGTTGCAAAGTTAATAGGCTTCACCCAACTCCCTCAAATATTAACATTTTACACAATCATGGGACATTTGTTAAAACTAAAAAATTAACATTGGTGGATGCATTACTGTTATCTAAGTTACAGACTTTATTCTCCTTTCACTGGTTTTTTCACTAATATTCTTTCTCTGTTAAAGGATCTAAGCCAGGATATCATGTTGCATTTAGGATGTATCTGTTTTTATTTGTGTTTCTTTTATTTTGCCTGGAGGGTGTTTTTTAAAGCTAGAAACTGACTGCCTTTCTGTAAGGCACGGTTTTCCATTCTGCCACAGTCTTCCACCATCGCTTACTGTCACGCACTGCTTCATACATCTGCATTTACTGCCTGACCCTGGATACGTGTGAGTCTGCAACCCCTGGACTAGCAGATAGCTCAGTCCCTTCCTGTGTGAAGTAATTGTGTGATTCATTCTTTTGGGTCCCCAGAAATTTTCTATTAAAATTCAGATACTATCAGGTAGCTAGTCCCTGTAAACCAATTCACAGATAAACAGCAGAAATTAGTTGATAGGGAGGAAAGCCTCATGGGAAGTGTTACTGAAAGAGTGCCTGGAGGTGAGAAGGTGACAGGGGGATGGAAAGGAACCCCTAAAGACAGGCTGGCCAGGCGCTGATTCTAGACTTGTCTATTTTATATGTTGGGTTGGTCCCTGTCTAACATAGGCCCTGACTTAGTGCTCAGCTATGTTAAAACCCCCACCATCCCCACCTCCCCACTCTGCCCCAGTGGGTCTGGGGCATCATGGGTCTGGGGGTCCAGCTCACATGGGCTCACCCTGTTGCTGTCTTGGCCATTCCCCTGTCTCTGCCTCCTTCCTTTTCAGAGTGTGGGAAATTCAGATCCTTGGTGGTAGATGAGAAGGGACTGCTAGAAAAAAACCTCAGCTACCAGAAATAATTTATTAAGGACCTTCTCTTCGTCCAGGGCAATGCAAAGTGCTAAGTAGGGACTTGAAAGTAAAGAGCTGACATCGAAATATAGCAATGGTAGTATCTCTAATCTTTTTTTACTCAGAAGTAGACCACACAGGCTATGAATGATGAACTAGCTTATGTCCTTCTCCATATTTTTACATATCTGGATATGCATACACAAAAGTTCATGTAAGAGTTACTTGTCTCATATCTGGATATTTACAGAATCCCACTTATTGACCAATAGCATAAATGAGCAGAAAAAACATGAGGTCGATTATAAAACAAAATAATGAGAATGTTCCCCTTAGATTCTTGCTCATGCTTGTGGGTAGAGCTTGCAAGATGCCTTCAATTTCAGCCATACAATTTCCCCCTGCTGTCACCCTAGGTCTTTTCCTTATCACAATTGGATGACAGAACGGGCCAGGCAGACCTCATTTTTCAAGTACTGGCTCCATCACTAATAGGCTATGGGACCTTGGGCAAGTTACTCAACCTCTTTGTGCCTCATCTTCACCAGTAATACAGGGATAATTGTTGCACCTGCCTCCCATGGTTGTTGTGAGGTTAAATCAAAGGCAGAGGAAACAAACATGCCAAGTGCTTAGCATAGTACCAGGTGCATAATAAGTGCTCCAAACGGTTAGTTCTTGTTATGTGGAATGCTCAGGGAAAGGTCATGTGATCATCACCAAAATGGCCATCAACATGGAACCAAGGAAAGAGGTAAAAATAAAAAGAGAGCTCTGGTGGAAGGCTGACGTGGTGGGGGCTTTAACCACCTTCCCATATAGCAGCTCATCATTTCTGGCAAGAACCATATCATTGTCTCCATTTGCCAAAGGAGAAAAGTTATGCTCAGAAAGTCCAAATGATACACTAGTGATCACACAGCAAAGAAGATGTAGAACTGGGCTTGAAATAGTGAAGTGGTTAAGAGTATGAACCCTATAAATCAGTACCTTTTGACCAACTTCACCCATTTCCTCACCCCCATCCTTTACAACCAACAGCCTGTCCTGTTTCTGAGTTCTGTTTTTTAGATTCCACATACAATGAGATCATATAGTATTTGTCTTCTGCCGACTTACTTCATTTAGCATAATGCCCTCAAGGATCATCCATATTGTCCCAATGGCAGGATTTTCTTATTTTTTAAGGCTAAATAATATTTCATTATCTATCTATCTATCTATCTATCTATCTATCTATCTATCTATCTATCTATCTGTGTGAGACAGAGAGGTATGTACCATTTTCTTTATCCATTCATCTGTAGACAGACACTTAGGTTATTTCCATATCTTGGTAATTGTGAGTCATGCTGCAGTGAATATGGAGATACAGCTGTCTCTTCGATGTGGTGACTGTGGTTAACAACACTGTATTGTATATTTGAAAGTTGCTAAGAGAGTAGATTTTAAAAGTTCACGTCACAAAAAGTAAATTGTAACTCTGTGAGGTGGTGGATGTGTTAACACACCTCACTGTGATAATCATGTCACAATATACACATATACCACACTGTCCCATTTTACACCTTAAAATTACACAATGTTATATGGCAATTGTTTCTCATAAAGCTGGTGGGAAAAATGAGTAAGAACCCTTGTGTTCAAATCCTGCACGCCTGCCACCTTGAACTAGCCATTTAATGTGGGGGGAGTCTGTTAAGTGCTGTGTCTCAGTTATCTCATATGTTAAGTGAAGATAATATTACCCCATAGGGTTATTGTGAAGACTGAGAAATAGAGAGAGGGAGTGTGTGTGTGAGACACATACATTCTAGTGGTGTTTATTCATGTGTGGGAGAAAAAACCTGGAAAACCAGAGCCTCTGAGTCCGTATCTGACAGAAAGAGGCACCCTTCCTCTACTCCCATTTTACAGATGAGAAAACTAAGTCCATGGAAATAAAAGTCAGGAGATTTAAAAAAAAAAGAAGTACCTGAAACAAAAGCACAAAGACAAAACAGCAGAGCCAGACTGAATAGGAGCTAGACAGAGCATCTGTGAAAATGTGAAGGCTGAGAAGGTTAACAAAACAGTGAGCTCATTTCTGACAGGTAACCGGAAAGAACAAGCCTTGCTGTGAAACACCTGTGAGGCCTGGCCGGCAGGCGGCCAACATGCCAGCAGCCGTCTGGCCCAGCGCACTGCCGTGGAGCTCCACATCCCTTCCCCCAGTTCAGTGGCACCCGGAGGGCTTTCTGATCAGCCCCTTAAGAAGATTCGCTCTAACATCCCTTCTTTCCAGTTGGCTCCCTGTTGGTTCCAGTAAGTAGCAGTTCCCAGTCTCAGCCACATTGCCCCTGTGCAGACTGGCTGACAAGGTCGAGTGCTCAGAAGGAGCTATCTCCAAAGAGAACAACTTCCCGAAATGTTATAGTACAATTTGGATTTTTCCAAAATCATGATTTGTCTTCTCCGGTCATCCCTGTACATCTTGACTTAGATTATGTATACATACACACATACATACAGCCCCAGGGACAGAAGGAGCTAAGACTTTCTGCTTTCACTACTGGCCAAACAATTTCCATCTGGTTTGAGCAGGTGAGGTCAGGGGCCTGCAGAATGGCTGAAAGTCACATGGTGGCAGAATAACACAGACAAGAATGCACAGGGACGCAGAAGCTGCCAGGGATGGAGGTGAGTGCTACAAGCTTTGTTATCTCTGGCTCTTTCCAATATTTGTCCTCCTTCATGAAGCAAGGTCTGTATGTGTCTAATCTACACATCCCCACCCCGTCGTGAAGTGTGTGGAGTAAGTTCACCCACCTGTTCCCCTCCCGTGAAAATGAGGTCACCTCCTGAGCTCTTGCCTGTGTATCTGCGCATAGCTGGCAGGCTGTTTGATCTTCTGTCTCCGTCTCCTGCAGGTGTCCTCTGAGTGGCCTCGGGTGGGGACTGAGACTCCAGAAGATGTGCAGTTTCCACCCACTGGGAGTGGAGCCCGGCCCCAGCTAACCTTGGCAGGTCCAAACCAGGTTTTCCCAGCTGGCCCTCATTTTGTGTTACTTCGTCCCACTCCAGAAAGGCAGTTCATTAAATGGGCCATTCAGTGTGATGAAATCTTTATGCTTTAGTGGAATGTTGCTTATAGATAAATTCATGCAGCAGAAAAATAGCTTTCTGTGAAACTGTGACCAATTTGGGATTCTAAAAAATCATAATCTCCCTTACCCACGGATGCCTGAAACACATGGTATAGTCAGGATAGTACAGTAGATTGGAAAAAGTAATATTCTTTTGAGTATTTGGGAGATCTGCTATGTTATATGCAGTAAAACATACCGTTTTTAGTGTATACCTTGAACTAGCCATGTACATGGGACCACCACTACAATTAAGATATAGAACTGTTCCATGGCTTCAAAAAATGACCTTCTGTTCTTGTTATGGATTGAATTCTGGCCCACCAAATTCATATGGTGAATTCCTAACCCCCAACACCTCAGAATGTGACCTTGTTTGGAGATTGGGTCTTTACAGAGGTCACCATGTTAAAATGAGGTCGTTAGGGTGAAGCCTAACCCAATATGACGTGTCCTTATAAAAAGGGGAAATTTGAAGACAGACACACACACACAGAATATCATATGAATGTAAAGATGGTCATCAACAAGTCACGGGAAGAAATTTGGAGCACATCCTTCCCTCATGGTCCTCAGAAGGAACCAACTAGCCAACACCTGGATTTCAGACTTCCGGCCTCCAGAACTGTGAGACAATAAATTTCTGTTGAGTAAGCCACCCAGTGTGTGGCACTTTGCAGCCACTTTACAGTCATACAAAATCGCCACTTAATAGTTAATGGCCTCCCCCACCTCAGCCTCTGGCCATCACTACTCTGGTTTTTATGCCTATAGTTTGTTTTATCCAAAGAGTCACATAAGTGAAATCATGCAGTACGTAGCCTTTTGAGTCTAGCTTCCTTCATTCAGCACAATGTTTTTGGGTTTCACCCACATTCCTTTTTGTTGTTGTTCCTTTCTATTGCTAAGGAGTATTCCACTTTATGGATGTACCACAGTTGATTTATACATTCAGCAGTTGAAGGATATTGGGGCTATTCGCAGGTTTGGGTGATTGTAACTAAAACTTCCATAAATATTTGCATATGCCCTTTATTTATTTATTCATTCATTTATTTATTTTCACGTGTGAACAAAAGTTTTCATTTCTCCTGGGCAAATACTTAGGAATGGGATTCCTTGGTCAAATGATATGTGTATGTTTACAATTGTAAGAAACTACCAAACTGTTCCCCAAGTGGCTGCCCCATTTTTGCATTCTTGCCAAATGTGTTTACATTTGAGGTGTTTCACACCCTCCTCACTGCACTTGGTATTGCCTAGTTTTGCCAACCTGGTAGATATATACAGGTAGCTCATTGTGGTTTTATTTGCATTCTCCTAATAACTAAAGGTGTTCATCTTTTTATGTGGTTATTTGCCATCCGTGTAACTTCTTTTGTGAATATCTATTCAAATATTTTCCCAATTTTCAGTTAGGTTGTTTGTTTTCTTATTATTGAGTTAGAGAGGATGAAAGTCCTTTATTGAATCTGTGCTTTGCAAACATTCTCTACCAGACCATTATGGCTTGTCTTCTTTTCTTCTTAACCGTATCTTTTGAAGGATAGAAGTTTTTAATGTTGATGTAGTCCAATTTATCATTTTAAAAAAATGGATCATGCTTTTGGTGTCCTATGGGAGAAATATTTGTCTAACTCAAGGTCACAAAAATTTTCAGAACCATTGTTTTTCATCTTGACTGAGCAGCTGCTTCTGATCCTAGAAAAGTCATTTATTCTTTTTCAGGCTTAGTGTACCCCTCTATGAAATGTGGAGATTGAAGTGATAAGTATTTTTCAAACTTCTTGAAGGCAAGGGAAACTACTTTTTTTTTTTAATAAGATTTTATTGGGGATTTGGGGGAGGGGAACAGCATTGGGGAATTGGGGGAGGGGAACAGACAAGTGGCTGTCCTTTTGTTCTTCAGTCTAGTTATGGAGGACGTCTCTTCACTGTCCCATGTTGGTATTACCATTTCGCTCTTCCCTGGTGAGGCAGTCGCTCACCAGCCATTGCACAGCCACTCATGGCGGCTCATGGCAACTCACAAAAGCTCACGCCAGCTACCAGCCAGCCCCACTGCAGCCTACGCCATGGCCAGAGACTCATGGCAGCCCAGCTCCAGGTCGAGCTGTTGTTCATCATCTTAGCTGTAGAAGGCGCAGCATCACTGGCCCCCATGTGGGATCTGAACAGGGCCCTGCTGCTCAGAGCTGGTGTCCCAAGCCAACTCCTAACCCAATGAGCCACTCGGCCAGCCCAAGGGAAACTACTTTTAACTGAGACTATGCATGGTACCCAAGCATATGAAACCGATATGTGTTTCTGGGGACTCTGCCCTCCTGGGGACAAGTAAGCAATGATTCTCTACCTTTCCTATGTTCATGAATCACATGAGGGCCCTGTAAAAATGCAGACTCTGATTCATAGGTCAGGATAAGGTTGAGGCTCTGCAATTCTAACACATTTCAGGTGATGTCCACTGCTGGTCCAGGGACCTCATTTTGAGGGGCAAAGCTCCAGATTCCTCTCACGGTCACAGTGTGAAGTCCACCTTTGTCAACATAACACTTTGGGTTTCTATAGTGTGCATCTTCCAAGGAGAGAAAAGCTCTTCTTTATTAGTAATTCTCTTTTTCTCCCTTCTAGCTGCCCTGTTATAATCCTCATTTAACTAGTGGGTATACCAGGCCCAGGTTTGGGCCAAAGTTCACTGGCATGTGGAAGAATCAGGTAGAGAAGAATGCTGCCAGCAGCTGGAGATCAGCTCCATTGTGAACTATACGATAAAGTCAGTGTTGCACTGAGAGCTTGTTCTGTAGCCTCAGAAACTCAAACTAGCTCAAGGAAAGGAGGGAAGTTTTTTGGCTTAGGTAACCAAAATGTCTGAGGTTATGCTGGCTGCAGGTGTAGTCAGAGCTAGGTGTGTAATGCTATTGTAACAAACATTGGTCTCTGAAAGTTTTAGTTCTGTACTCCTCTGAATTGGTTTCACTCCCAAGCAGGCTCTTCCCACGTCTTGGTAAGAAGACCACTAGCCAGTCTAGGCCTCCATTCCATCAGCTTAGCACCCCTGGCAGGAAGTCAGCTCCCCTTTTCCAATAGTTCCAGCAAAAGCGCTACATTTGAATTTTATTGGCTTAGCTCAGGCCACCTGCCTGCCTATTGATGTAACAGTGAGTGTGGCGAGTGGACTGTGGGGTGCAGTGATCAGATGGACCGGGTCTAGATGATGCTTACAGCCTGCAGGTAAATTCAGCTTCACGTGAACCACAGGGATATAAAGTATGGAAAGAAATGTTTCCAAAAGAAAGGACAATGTTGTTTGTTAGATGGGCAAACAGCAGTGTCCACTACAGTCATTATGAATTCATGTGCATGAAAGCCTATATTGTTTGTTTGTTTTAAGGGGCAAGAGGAAACAGGTATCTGGAACCCCGGTCACTCAGGAAATACTCTCAATGTGCCTTTGATGCCAAAACTCCTCTTTAGCACTCAACTTGTATCCCACTTCCTTGGACTCCCTTCCCCATTTTCAGTGCAGCCCCTCACCTCCAACACCCAAAGTTTTCATGCTACCTTTCCCAGCCTGATAACTAACTGTATTTCCATGCTCAAAAATGTATATTCTTACCTCTCCCGGGGTTCTTGGGACTTGCAGTGAGAATTGCAACAGAGGGCAATGTTTGACTCGAAGTAATTGTGCACTAAAGGTGGAATTTTAGGCATTGGGAGAATTTTTTTTTTTTTTTCTCTAGGAGAGGAGGATCTCCTCGGTCCTGCAAAATCCTCCAACTCGTTTTGCTGACCCACAAAGTTAGGCAAGGGCACGCTCTTCTAGCCCTGGAGCAATCTGCTGTCTGGAGGTGGCAATAGAAACAGGTGGGGTCACAGCTGGGCTGATTAAAAGCAATGTCAGGACTGTTTTGGGAGGAACCTCTAAATAAAAGTGCAGGTGGTGAACCTTTCCTAATTATCAATGTGAAAAGCCTGTAAACTGAGACCTCAGGAGGGGAACATTCTTGCCTTGTCGTTGGCCAACAGAAGAGGCCGGTTAGGGCCTGAGAGCCATCAACTTCAGTCATTCAGGTGGTTAGAAACACCCACCAGCTGTCAGTTTGCAGACAGGCCCACACGACTCCCCAGCAGAGGAGAATAGCTCTGGCTGAGAAAGAACCAGTTCTGGCCAGAGATGGGAACTGTGTCTGTGGGATCTAGTTGATGTTCTATAATGTCAAGGTAGGCTAAAAGGGTATTTTATTGAATGACACAAATTCCAGCTTCAGTAACAGTACCCCAGTGTCAACAGTCAATGTAAATAGATTGTCTTATAAAATGAGAAAATATCTGTGTCCCACAGGGTCCCACCCTCCCTTCTCCTGAAGTGTATGAGCTATGAGACCACACTTGGCACATGTAGGTGCCTCTCCCTCCCTCATGCGGCACACACAATGACCCCCTTTATGCATGGCCCGTCAGCCTTCATGGGAAGGGCAGTTGGTGTGTGCAGAGTTTGACTACAGCACTACTGTACATGGTAATCATTAACCCGAAATGGCGTTTACGATGAGGAGATGTGGTGTGCGCTGCTCTCCCTTTATCCCTCTAGCAAACAGAATGTACTGACTCTAAACAGGTACTACCAGTTGCTGCCAGGCCCTCAAAGACACAGTGTTCTGTGATGGAATTAGCCATGCATAATGGGCTCATTGAGTCAGGCGGCAAGCGCTTTTCTCTCTGGGCCTCACAAATCCAGGAGTTGGGCCGAGACCCCAAGGGCTGGCGGGTAGGTTTGGGTTTCTAAATGGGCTTTGTTCACTCACTGGAAGAGAAAGCTCCAAAGCCAAGTAACGTTGGGAACTGAGCTGAAAGCTTCTCACGAATTCCCTCAACAGGAGCCAAGGGCTGAGTAATCCTTTCGGGTGACTTCATATCTAAATCAAGGTGTTTTTTTTTGTTTTTTTTTTTATCACCTTAGGGCCTTCTTGTATAATGATCAATAAGGTCCAGGAAAGTCATGCTTTCAGCGTAGCTGGGGGTAGAGTTGAGGAAAAAGGCACACAGGCATTAGGTAGTTGACTCAAAAGACACAGCCAGCTTGGGCCAAAACTGGAGGCAAGATAGGCCTCCCAATTCTTGTGTTTTGGCCTCTTTGGAGGTTGTTCAGTTCCAAGCAAGCTTCTGACACTAGAGGTCCAGGTGTCACTCCTTCCTGTACCCCTACCACTTACTTGGGTGGAAGAGGAGAAGCAGTGAGTGTGGCAAACTTAGAGTAAGAGAAAGTAGGTTCTAGTGCAGGTTCTGGGACCCGTAGGTGGGTGATGGTAGGTAGATCCCTTCACATCTGTGGGCCTTGATTTCCTCATTGGCAACGAAAGAACCAGGATAGATGGTCTCTAGAGTCAGCCATGAGCAGCTGCTCTCCGCCTACCAGGAGCACCTGGGAAATCAAGGGTAGGGGGGTGGTGTGAAGATGCCAAAAGGGAAGAGGAAGCCCTGAAAATCAAACTGCACATGTGGAGCTTTTACTTCCTCCCACAGACTAAGTTGAGCCCTCCTGAAAAATCATGAAGTGCTAATTAGGATCTTAGAGTCCATTTTATTTCATTCTTTTCACTTTCAGACCCTAGATCTCCAGAGGTACTGACTTGGCCAACGTCACACAAAGAAGTGGCAGCAGGTCTTCTGCTTCCGTCTGCAGCTCTTTCCACACATTACCTACATCAGCTCATTTTTTAAAGATTGAAAACCTACGATACATACACCTGAAACTCACATGTTTTCTGTCAATTACACCTCAATTTAAAGAAGAAAAAAAAAGCAACCTATAATAAGTGTGTTTTCATCAGTGCACAAAAAGTTGTGGAAAGGAAAGCTTAGAGGATGATTTGCCTGAATTCACAGTTTAAAATTTGAACCCAAGCAGTCTGGCTGCAGAATCTGTTCGCCTAAACCATTGTACCTAACATTGCCTGGCTGTGGGGAAAGTTGTGGGGCCCGCGGGCTCTGGTTCAGACTTCTGAAAATATTCCATAAAGATGGATTTTAAAAATTTCCTCAGCATTCTTGAATAGAAAACTAATAGGCAAACAGGGTCCCCTCCCTATGGGCTGTGGGCTTTTCTTGGTACACCGGGGGAGGGCCTGGAGATAGAACCCCAGTTGTCTTCCTTGTATGCTCTCCAGCCTCTGGGAAAGGGTTTCTTCTTCTTCTACAGTGTTACCAGTCATGCTAACATCCTGGGTCTGGCCAATGGGTTACCTCACCTACAGTGAGAGTTTGTCTAGATTCCTCCAAAGAGGAAGAAAGGAAGAAAGCGGTGTGATAACTCCAGCTCCTGCTGCTAAGGCAAATAAGACATCAGCTTCACAATCCTGGAAACTCTTGCTCAGTCAAGACCCTGTTTCAGTGTCTTCAAGTTGCAGTTGGATGGGGAGAGGGGTGGATGGAGAAACTGGAATAATCAGTTACTTTCAGAAATGACCAGAGCAACTTGAAATTCATTTCTCTGTCTCATAGTAAAGAGACTCATTCCTGATATAATAATGAAAATTGAAAGTGGGGAGGGTGACTATTTTCCAAATGGATAGGTCAAATCTTGTCCCAGAAGTCTCAGCAATTGGCGTCCTGTCCCAGTACCGAGGGTAGAGGCAAGGAAAGAGACCGAGGTGCCTGATGTGTTGCCAAATGCGTCTTTTACTCTGGGGTATCATGACATCAGGTCATAGAATGTGCCTCCCAATGACATTCAATCCTAGGAGAAACAGTTGGCTTTGTAGAACTAGAACTAGCTGACCTCAGGGGAGCATGTATCCAGAGCCATGTGGCCCCCCTTGTAGCAGGCCTGGGCTAGAGTCGCAAGCAACTGACTTTATGGTAACTAGGGCTTGCAGTCAAAATTCACAAAACACAGCCTTTGTCGTAAATAGACTGTGCCCTCACCAAACTCCATAGCCGAAATGACCCTTCTTCATGAAGGCCTTCCCATGGCCTCCAGTCAAGCCTACATCACCTTTGGTTCTCCCTAGCAGCTCTTATCACAATAGCTATTGAAATAATTCCTTGTGCAATTATTGGTTTAATATAGTCACCTCTCCCAAGCTATCAGCTCCACAGAGGAGACTGAGTGTTTAATGGCTCATCAATATCTAATACAGTGCTTGCTAGTAGGCATCCAATAAATACATGTTGAATATAGAATGAGTGATGCAGAGAAAATTACATCAAAAATTGATAGGAAGATGTTGGAACTAGCAATGATCTGATGCTTGTTTCAACTCCGGAAAACAAGGCCAGGAGTGATAAAATGACTTGTTCAAGGTCACGTGCCTGGATGCTGAGAGAACTAGAGCTAAAATCCAATACCCTCCACTTCAATTCACTCATCGTGGGGGTTTTCTCTAGTGTCTGCTCTTAGCTAAAACGATATGAGATACTCCTTTTTCTATGGAGTGTCTCAATCCCTCTGCCTCCAAATATAGCTGGAATCTATTCACGCCTCTGCATTCCTTTTACCATGACTCTAGGACAAACTTCTATCATCTGTTGCTTAGAATTGTAGGAGCTTTCTAGGTAGTCTTTTTTTTTTTTTTTTTTTTTGAGGGCAGTGTCACTGGCTCTCATATATGGGACCCGAACCAGGGCCGCTGGCTTCCGAAGCCAGTGCTTAACCACCGGGCCACTCGGTCGGCCCCTAGGTAGTCTTTTAATTGCAACCTGTTCCCTCTACTCCTTTCTACATACTTGAACTGCAGTCATCTTTTAAAAGTGTGCATCACAGCATTCATTCCCCTGCTTAAACCCCACCAGTGGTGTCCCGAATGTAACCACAGTCACTCATTACCAAGGCCTATAAGCCTGCGTCATCTGATCCTTGCCTCCATCTCCTTTCCTCTACACTCATCCCTTCACGAGCTGCACCATGCTGGCCTTTTGCTTCTGTTGCTCAAACATTTCAAGTCTGCAGTTCCTTCAGCCTGGAATGCTTTCTGGCAGATCTACATATCCTTCTTTTCACACAGTGTCACCTCCTGTATAAAGTACTTCCTCCTATGCCCCATACCTATGCTCTATCACATTATTCCATTTTGGAACATTCACAACATACATCACTTTCTGAAAACCATCTTCTTTACTTGTGTTCTTGTAGATCCATACCCTAATGTAAGCCCTGTGAAAGTGAGAACTTTGTATTATATATCTATTGAATTTGTTGAATAAATTAGTGTTTGCAACCACTTCTGTTTAATTGGAGGCAGTATTATCATGGATTTGTTCCTGAAGGTGGTAAGAAAGAGTTAACTCATAAAAATCCTAGAATATTTGTTTGGAAAAGTAAGACACATAGGTTAAGCATTTTCCAAATTGCCCAGCATCAGAACCACCAGGAAAGCTGGTAAAAATGGAGCTTTCTGGGAGCTACCCAGGACCTACTTGATGAGAACACCCAGGGCTGAGTCAGGAGGCTGCTGGCTACTGACAGAAAATGGGCCAATTTGGAAAACCACTGAGTGATAGGATTCAGAGCCAAGTACATGTTGTTATCTTTGACCTTATATCTAGACTTCTGAGAAATAATCCTAACCACAGAAAAGACTCCATGTACAAAGATATTTATCTCCCCTTATTTATAAAAGTGAAAATTTTAAAGCAATATAAAAGTCCAAAAGTAGGAGAGGTGATTAAGGAAACCATGGTACAGTTACTTGATGGACATTAAAATTAATACTTAGGAATATGTTCCTACATGAAAAGTATTTTTGACTTCGCTATAGTTTGAATGTCTTTGTCTGTTGGTTCACAACCTTGGAAGTTCCCTGGGTGAAATTCAAAACTGGCTCCATTCCTGGAGGGCAAGGAGAGCCCAAAGAAGGAGGCAGGCCACTCCAAGTTGGAGGAGGCAGGTTTAATAAACAAGGGAACTTAAATCTGAGGCTTGCTTGGGTGACCTCAAGATGAATATGTCCTCACCCACCTGCCAGAATCTTACAAGTTTATGTAGAGACCTTAACAGGCTTTAGTAACACATACACAGTCCTAATGATCTCAACAATGCGTTACTCTCTCAAAGCTATGTCCTTGAAATGGCTCCTAGTATGGGAACGGTGGGCAGAATGTAATTCCAAGGACAAAGACAGGAATAAGAAGCCTCTGGTTGGGCCGGCCGAGTGGCACGGTGGTTAAGCGCTGGCTTGGGAAGCCAGCGGCCCCGGTTCAAGTCCCACATATGAGGGCCAGTGACACTGCCCTCAAATAAATAAATAAATAAATAAATAAATAAAAAGAAGCCTCTGGTTGCCTGGGTCAGTCGGTCACATCCTCTCCATGATCTCCAACAGTGTCCTTCCTCCAAATTCTTATGTTGAGATCCTAACCCCCAAGGTGTTAGGAAGTGGGGACTTGGGGAGGTGTTTAGGACATAAAGATGGAACCTTCATGAATGGGATCAATGCCCATATAGAAACAGAGCTGGCTTGCCCTCTTCCACCAGGTGAGGATGCAATGAGAAGTCGGCAGTCTGCCATCTGGAAGATGGCTCTTGCCAGAACCCCACCATGCTGACACCCTGATTAAGACTTCCAGGCCCCAGAACTGTGAGCAATAAATGTCTGCTGTTTATGTGCCACCTCTTCTGGTGGTATTTTGTTATAGCAGCTCAAAGAGACTAAGACGGCCTTCACACTAGAATGTAAGATTGTTTATTTGGTATGATGCTGGTTAAATGCACAACACATACTGGAAACCAACTATGTAGGTTCAAATTCCAGCTCTGACTGGGGCAAGCTGCTAAACCTCTCTGTGATTCTGCTTCCTCATCTTTAAAATGGAGTTAATAACAGCACCTAGCTGAACGAGTAATTGAGAGGATTAAATGAGTTAGTATATGACACACATTAGGCCCTTAAGAAACAGTACATATTATGTATATTTATATCATATATGAAGGGAAGACTAGAAAGAATTGTATTAACATGTTCACAGCAACTATGCTAAGCTTATTAGATAGGAGCAATTTTTCTTTTTCTTTTTTCCTCCATTCTCCATGAGGTGGTTCTGTTATCTGTAAATCTTATCAACCATAACAACAGTCAAATCGCCAGCGCAATGCAAAACCAAGCATTTTCATCGAGGGATATGGGGAACCATCACAAGCATTGGTGTAGGGGGTGGGGTGGATGGAAGGCAAATGCACCAAGGATTCTTTGCAAATGTAAAATCTCATATTCAAATATAAAATATGAAGTTAATAAAGATTACAACAATTGCCTACACAACACCTCTTTGCCCAAGCTCAGCCAGCTGCCCTGTGTCCAAGCTGTATTTGGAACCCTAAACAGTCTAACTCCACAGCATATGTTCCTTTCTCTAAACCATACTGTTTCTCCACACATACACACAAAAATTTACATTTCTTGTTCTCTCTTTTCATAGGTCAATCCAATTGGGTGGGTTTCAGCTATTCATGTATTCATTACATAAATAATTATCGAATGCTTACTTGCAGGAAAACAGCTTTGCCCTGGCTCCGGGCAGCTTTGCAGGCATCCTCAAGCAGAAGCTCAAACTGCAGCTTATCTGAGTCTTGGCAGAATGCTAATGGTCCTCCCAGAACACAAAAGCCTGTGAGGCTTGTGAAGATCTGCTCTGAGGCCATCTCCCTTCACCTTTTTGTCTCCCATTTCTCATCACCTCCTGGGTCCTGGGGGCATTCTGCCTCGCCTTCCTTAGACTAGAGCTGCAGAATATAAAACCACTTGGCAGCCGTCTAGAATTGTCTCGTCAGCAACAGAGTACTCTACAACTCATGCTGTAGCCATCAGACACTTCTGGTTTCGGGGCTGTCCTTTTTGGTGTGTGGGACAAGGATGGTGAGAAGCTAGCACCTTTGACGTGTTTTTGTTTGCACTGTCTCTGTAAATAACTGTCTAAATCTAGAAGTGGTCACTGTATCTTTACCAGCCAAGTCACTCAGGCCTTACCTTGTAGGATGCATCTTTAACAGATAAAGGTCAGCTCTTGTGGAGTTACCATTCTAGTGGGGTGACATACCACAAAAATGGGCCCAATAAATAAAAGAACTTGTATTATAACAGGTGATAGAGACTATAGAAAACAGAAAAAAGAGAGCGTTGGGGATCAGCATTTTAAGGTAGGGAGGCAGATGACTGTGTTAAATAGTCAACAATGTATTCCTCCTTCATTGAGACCATAAGACCTGAGCAAAGACTGGGAGGGGCTGAAGGGATGAGTCAAGGGGATGTTTAGACAGAGGGAAGAGCTACAGGAACATGCCTGGAAAGTTCAAGAAAAAGCAGGGAGACTGTGGCTGGAGCAGAGTGAAGAAAGACAAGCATAGAGGAGCAAAGTGAGTGAGAGGAATGGATTAAGGAGGTAATATGGACCAGGTCCTATAAGGTCTTGTGAACTGTTTTAAGGACTTTGGCTTTTCATTGGGGGATATAGCGAGGCATCACAAAGCTTGTGTTTTTAACCTTTTTATTGTAACATAGAAGATACAGATGCAGAAATCACACAAAACAAAAGTATAGCTTAGTGAGCTATTTTGAGGCCTAGACTCTGTTAACCACCTTCCAGGTCAAGAAGGAAATGTGCCAGTCCCCTCAGAAGCCCCTCCATGGGCTCTGTCCCAGAATCCCCTGCCCCAGGGCTAATGTGACCATCCTGACTCATAATCACATGCTTGTTTTCTCTGTTTTATCACCTGAGTTCGTATCTCACCTCTATTCACTATAGAGTGAATATGTCTTTAAAGTTGCTTTTAGCCCACTGGTCCTCCTCCATCCCTTTCTTTCCCTTAACTTATCTGTTGTAGCACCTGGTCAATTTGACCTCTAGTTTTTCCCAGGCTGAATTTTGTTAATCATTGCATGGCTTTGAGTAGAGGAGTGACATGATCTGACATGTATTTTAAAAGGATCATGCTGCCTATTATGTTGAGATTTTAGGAGACAAGAATAAAAGCCAAGAGACCTCTTAGGGACCACTCCATAGGTTCATGAAAGATTATGTGGCTCAGACTAGGGTGGGAGAGGTAGAAGAGGCAAGACGTAGTTGGATTCAGATTATACTTTTAAGGTCTATAAGTCATCAGTATTTCCTTATACCCTGGACCCAGAGTATGGAAGAAAGAGAGGGATCAAGAATAACTCCAAAGATTTTTTAAAAATTGCTTGACTGGGATATAATTCACACACTATACTATATTGTGAAGTTCAGTTTAGTATATTCAAAGAGCTGTGCAGCCATCACCATAACATAATTTTAACACATTTCCATCACAAAGAAACACTGTACCCATTAGTAGTCATTCCTCGTTCCTGCCCAACTCTCACCTTCCAGACCCTGGCAACCAGTAATCTATTTTCTGCCTCTATAGTCTGCCTATCCTGGATATTTCATATGAACAGAATCATATAAGATGTGATCTTTTGTTGTGACTGATTTCTTTCCATTAGCATAATGTTTTCAAGGTTCATCCAAGTTGTAGCATGTGTCAGTACTTCATTCCTTTTTATTATCAAATCCTATTTCATTGTACAGTTATGCCATATCTTGTTTATCCATTCATCAGTTGATGGACATTTGGGTTGTTTCCACTTTGGGCTATGAATAATGTTGATATAAGCATTTATTTTCACATTTTTGTATAGACATGTTTTCAGTTCTTTAGGGTATATACCTAGGAGTGTCACATGGTAATCTATGTTTAATTTACTGAGGAACCATCAAATTGTTTTCCACAGTGGCTGCATCATTGTACATTCCCACCAGCAATGTATGAAGTTTCCAATTTCTCTACATCCTCATCAATACTTGTTACTATTTGTCTTTTTTATTACAGCTATCCTAATGGATGTCAGAGGTATCTCATTGCAGTTTTTATTTGAATTTCCCTAATAACTAATGATATTGAGCATTTCTTTTCATGTGTTTATTGATCATTTGTACATTTTCTTTGGAGAAATGCCTATTCAAATTCTTCACCCATTTTTCAATTGGGTTATTTGGTTTTTTTTAAATTGTTGAGTTATAAGAGTTCTTTGTATTTTCAGATACATGTCCCTTGATCAGCTATACAATTTGCAAAATTTTCTCTCCTTCTGTGGGTTGTCTTTTCCTTTCTTGGCAGTGTCCTGTGAAACACAAAAGTTTTCAATGAAATCCATTTTATCTATTTCTTTCTTTTGTTGCTTGTACTTGTGGTGTTATTTCTAAGAAACTATCACCTAACCCAAGGTCATAAAGATTTACTTCTATAGTTTATATAAAAGTTTTATAATTTCAGAAGTCTTTAGTTTAGACCTCTTTTATTTAGATCTATGATTCACTTTTGTGTATGGTATGAGGTAGAGATCCATTGAAATCCTTAAATTTTCAATCTTTTAGCAAGTAGATATTGAATTGTCTTAGGACTATTTCTTGAAAAGATTATTCTTCACTCATTAATTTGTCTTGGTATCCTTGCTGAAAATCAATTGACCATAAATATGAAGTTCTATTTCTGGACTCTTCATTCTATTCCATTTTTTGCATGTCTATTCTTATGCAGTGCCACACTGTATTGATTACTGTAGCTTTGTAGTAAGTTTGGAATAGTTTTGTTTTTACTGATTCATAAATAACCCACTTGAAATTCAAATTTACACCCTGTTAGCATCATCATTACAGACAGGTTTGACACAGGCCTTTACAGTTTGGGAGAAAGAGTGACTGATTTATTTGGTGTGAGATTAAAGGAGTTGAGAAGGAGAGATTCAGTGTTTTCTTTGGCAGAATTAAGAGAAATTGTCCTTTTCCAGAATTCAATGGCAATGAATTAAATTACCTCCTATGGTTTAGGATTTCGCCTGAGGAAAATTCTAAGCGTTCTCAATGTTTTAGTTTTTTCTCTTGTTGAGATTAATACTGATGTAACTGTCCATTCACCAAACTGGGGAAAGAGCTGGAGGCAGCAGTGAGTGAGTGAGTGAGTGAGTGAGTGAGTGAGTGAGTGAGTATGTAGGGGGTAAGGGTGGTGGCTTCAGGTTTATTGCCTTCTCATTTTAGTCGTGCCCCTTTTCTTTGCCATTACTGTGGTCACATGCCAAACAAGGTTTGCCAACTTTTCTTTCATTCTTTTGGTGAAGTTGGAACAGAAAAGTCATTTCCTGTTGGTTTGGCTCTGAAAACTTGAACAATCTTAGTAGAAGCTCAGTGAAGTTCTTGGAATCCTAGGTACCAAAATACCTACTTAACACTTTTGCCATGCCTTTGTTGTTACTTATTAGGCCTGGAAGAGTGCAAGAGGTGAGGAAGAAAACCCTGATGGGAATAGACTTGGCTGCCTGGCTAGTCTCACACCTCTCAGTCTTATGAAAGTGCACATCTTGTTTGGGACCAAGTGGTACGCTGGATTGCCAATGTTAAAAAAAAAAAATGCCTCCACTTTTCTATTTGTTTGGACTCAAATGTAGTCCTAGAATAGCTGATGATGAGGAAAAAAAATACACCATCATTATAACCCAGTGTAGAAAACAAATCTTCCTTTTTACCAACTAATGAGGTATTCATATGCAGTTTCCCTAGCTTAAGACTACCTTCCATGTTTCTCTCCCTGTCTACAAGAGTACAAAAATGCAGTTCTGTCAGGAACATACAAAGTCAAACTCCATGGGTGTGGGTTTCCCAGGGACTAGGACATTCTTAGAAATCAAATCCAAGAATCATAGGATATTAGTCTTGAAAGGGACCCAAAGATGACTGACTCTACTGGGAAAGAACCAAACTAAGGATGCTGGTGGTGACTGGTCCAGGTAAGGTCACATGATTTTTTAAGGCAAACCAAGACTTCACACTGGCAAACTAGATCCTGCAAGCTTCTGGTTTGGAGCACTAATGACCACAACATTGAATTTGGGGAAACTGCTAATACTATTTATGTAAAAACTTAGGCATTTTCCCAACACTTCTGGGTGGACAGCTGCCCTGACTTGTTTGACAGTCAATAATCTTGAGGCATAGACATAAATGAGGGCAACTCAAGTGAACCAGTTTAATCTGAAGATTTAAAAAATCATTCAGAAGTAGAGAAAAATCAAATGATTAAGCTATCACCATAAGCCCTAACGCACCATACTTATCTGTGTTTTCCCTTGTTGAGATGTCCTGTCTTCAAAGAGCCTTCTCTCTGTTGGAGAGCTAGTCAGGACCAGGTGGATCAATTAGCGCTCAGAAGAGCCCATGTGGTCAACATCTTGGCTGATTTACGATTACCAGAGAATGCTCTCCTAGCAGGCAGCCTGAGCGGCGATGTGTGTGCCACAGGGGATTTTGTTCTCTCTGTGCTTGTGTAAGTGTAGACAGGGAGCAGATCTTGAAGCACAGTGTCCCCAGCAGCTAGCACAGTAGGTTTTCAATAAACACTTGTTGAAGAAGTGAATAAACCACCGATTTCACCACAATATACACATGTAATAGTCAGGCAAAGAACAATAGAGGCACGGAGACAGAACACATTTAAAGGAAGATGATTTCTTTTGGCCAGAACAGAGATAAACTGAAAAGGGCTATTTATGGAATAAGCACTGTTCCGGCTCGTTGTTTAGTGATTTAAGTGGGCTTTTCTCCAAACTAGCTCCTTCATAAGTGGTCTCTCTGAGTCTTGGTGTTTTCATTTGAAAAATGGAATTGATACAGGCCCTACCTCATGGGGTTGCTGTAAAGATTAAGAGAGGGAACCTATGTAAAGCATTAAGGATGTCTTGGGTTTTTAGTAAATATGAACTAAACATTATTATATAAGCTTTCTGTCCTAATAAACTTATCTATAAAGTAGTGAAAAAAAAAAGTTCTTACCTAATAGTTTTAAGGTACAGATGAAGTAATGATAACAGAAGCTAATATTTGAGTGTCTCTTCTAGGCTTAACATTATTCTAGCACTTTGTACTTACTACTAATTCATTGTAACAACCCAATGAGTAAGGTACTGTTATTATCCGCATACTGCAGATGAGAAAATTGAGGATCAGATGAGATAAACAGCTGTTCAAGGTCAGACAGCTAGTAATTAGTGGATCCAGTATCAGAACCCAAGCAATTAATTCAACAACACTAACCGAGGCTATGCTACTTCTCACATACACAGGTAAAGCATTTAGCACACTGTCTGGCATATATTACATATATTATATTATTATAAATCAATGCATGTTGCTCAATAAAAGCTGGTGGATATAGCTTTTTATATTTTGTACTTAGCTGAATGAATTTTTTGCTTATTTATTTATTTTTGGAGGGCAGTGTTACTGGCCCTCATATGTGGGACCCGAACCAAGGCCGCTGGCTTCCCAAGCCAGTGCTTAACCACCACACCACTTGGCCGGCCCTCTTTGCTTATTTATATTTTTAATTGGACTGTAGCGGCATAAAGAAATATTATATTTATTGTCCCTTTTGCTTTATTACATCTATTGTTTCTTTAGCTTTCAGAAGAACACTAGCCTTGCAAAGAAACTCTCACCTTGATAATCACAGTGGAATCACATCACACATGCATTTAACCCATAAGAGTTCAACTACACATGCTTGACAAAGGTAGATACAATGGAGATTACCCTTCTTTTATAGACGAGGAGAAGGAGGCACAGAAGTAATGATAAGTGCCATTATTGAAAGCCTATTATGTAGCAAGTATGTATCTTATCTCTAATTTTCATCATAACCCTGCAAGGTAGGTTATTATCCTCCATTTACAGGCAAGGAAATAGAGGCTCATGGGCTTAGGTAACTGGCCCAAGGTCACACAGTTGGTAAGTGACTAAGGCAGGATTGGAACCCAAAGTCTGTGTACAATGAGCCACACAACCCTCATTTTGGGGCGGAACCAGCTCTCTACAAGAAAATGCATTCTTATTTGCTTTCAGTTATCCAGTGAGAGTGATGAGGTGCTGGCTTTACCAACAATGATGATGATAACCTCATCTCCCTCTGTCTATCTCTTAGTTGGTGGCACATAAAGATTTTACAAAGATCATCATAAAGTTTATAAATTGCTTTGACCTCTTTGAAAACAAGACACAAGATAAACTCCTGAATGACCATGGCTTTGGCCCTAGTACAAGACATCAATTACTTGCTAGAAGTCCTGGAAGTTACTATACAATGAGTAGTTGGCTCCTTTCATTCTGTTTTTCTAGGTTGGCTTGCTTTGTGCTCAAAAAGCATGTAGGCAGACAGAGAAACGGGAAACAGTCTTTTCTTTCTCAATAGAAGTATCCACGAAGTGGTTGCAAAAGCTGGAACTTGAGTACTTTTTCTCTACCCCTTTTGTCAAGCCCATCAACAAAAGTCCTCTACCCCTAGACCAACCACATTCTTCCATCTTGAATTTAATCTTGAACTCTATAATTCAAGACATCATCATGTCTCACCTGGAGGGTGACTAACTTCTCCCAGTTTGCCTGGGACTTTCCAGGTTTTAGTATTTCAAGTTCCACCCCCAGGGAAGCTCTCAGCTGCAGACAAACCAGGATGATTGTACTCTCCACTGCCCTAATCTTCTGTAGTCATCTCCTAACAGGTCTCATGGTTCCCAGGTTTACTAGCTTTTACTTTTACCTCCCCCCAGTAGTCTATAGCAATTCTTTAACATCATAGATCATTGCATCATTCCCCCTACTTAGAATCCTGGTTTTGGAAGAAAATTCAGATTCCTTACTTTGGCTTACAGATATTGCATGATTTGGCCCTTTGCTATTTCTCCAACTTCACTCCATTTCCTGTTCCTTACTCTTCACTGTGCTGTCATCAGTTCTTCAACTACACGAGGCTCTTCTCCTCCCTGGCACTTTTGCCCCTGCTGTTATCTTTGTCTGAAACGTCCTTTCTCCAACTCTTTGTATGTTCACAATTTGTAATCATGTAGATGTGTAATTATTGATTAATGTCTTCCTCTGAGAATTAAAGTTCCTTGACTCCCCAGCTCATCATTTAATCCCCAGTGCCTACCACTGGGGCCAACACCTAATTAAATCACATGAAAAATTTACTGAATGGGAGAGATCCAAGATGGCTGAGGAGATAACACTGTGCCTGCATCCTTCCATGAACACATTAAAATTGCAACTAAATTATAGAACAATCAACCTGGAGAACCATCTGAAATCTAGCCGAACAGAAATTCTATAACTAAACATATAAAGAAGCCACATTGAGACTGGTAGGAGAGGCAGAGAAGTGGAACAGGCCCCAAACCTCTGTGGTGGTTGAGAATCAGGAGGAATATCTTGGCCTCGGAGGTTCCCCCTGGAGGCGCGAGGAACCCCAGCTCCCACACCAGGCTCCCCAGCCAGAATACTGGTGCCGGGAAGAGTATCTCCAATAACATCTGGCTGTGAAAAACAGTGGGGATTCTGACCATTCCGGTGGGGACAGGAGGCTGCAAGAAACCCAGATGTCCTCGTAAAGGGAACACGCACAGACTCACTCGGTTGCAGGCACTTACCTTGGGCTCCAACGGAGGGACAGTGAGTTGGGGGGCCTCGGAGACACAGAGGGGGCAGACTGAGGTGTGTAGCTTCAGGGGAAGGACTGGAGGATAGTTGGCATTTTCCCAGTCAGGGGTCCTATTCCCATGCAGTTGGCAGGCAGGCGCCATCTTTCCTATGTTGAGCCCACCCCCACAGGTCAAATCTGAATCTGATTGGCCTGGTGAACTCCACTGCTTTTCCATGCTGATCAGCTGAAACCCTATCCTACACAACTTATGCACAGCTAGTGGCACTTTCTCCAAAGTCCCTCCCACATTGTGTTCTTCCTTGGAAAACTATCATTGTCCACGGGCCCCAGGTGGGCAGCAACTGACTTCTGTGTGCTCTGAAACTTTTGCTGAGTTGCTCCAGGCTTATCACTGGCACTAAACCAGAGTCTGCATTAAACTGATGACCACAGCTCTTCCCACTCTAGTGACTCCCTGAGACTCTGCCTCACTCAACTCTCATACCGCACAAGTCTTTATCAGTGGCTTAACCTTAAGGGGGCCAGCAGGTGGCAGCAGGCCTCTGGGTGTCCTGGCTTTTTGCGGAGTTATCCAAGGTGTGGTATGGTGGCGGCAGCTGTCCTCAGTTCACAGCATGGCCTCTCCCATATGCCTCCAGGGTTAGCACAGGCAGAGAACAACCATGGATTTTTTTGTAGCTCTTACAAAGCAATCTTTGTAGCAGTGGCTGACCTGGGTCTGCACCAAAGCCCCTCTCAAGAGGCCCCAGAACCACATACTTGGAGGTTGGCTTCAGACCATAATAGAGCACTGCCCAATTAGCCCCACAAGTGGCACACACAAAGGGTGGTCTCAACAGTCACCAGAGCCCAATGAGGTGAATCCCACTCAGTGGGGTAAGCCTCCCCCACAGCAACCCATAAACTGTGGACGTGGCCAAATACTACTGCCAGTTAGCCTGAAGGTCAATACCACCCACTGATGTGCCAATAGAAATCCAGGCGAACACACACAACCCACACAAGGGACACTCAGATGACCAGGAAACAGCTGGCTCAGTTGACCAGGAAACTGTGTCACTGTGCCCCATGGACAACCTACTACATAAGGCCACCGGCCAAGAATGAGAAACATAGCAGATCTACCTAATACCTAGAAACAAACACGGAGACGCAGCCAAAATGAGGAAACAAAGAAATTCATCCCAAATTAAAGAACAGGAGAAAAATACAGTAAAAGAAGTAAAAGAAATGGAGGCAAGCAAGCTACCAGAGACAAAATTCAAAACAATGGTTATAAGGATGCTCAAGGAACTTAGTGAGAACTTCAACAAACAGACAGTAAGCATAAAGAAGGACATAGAAACCATAAAAAAGACCCAATAATCCCACTTCAGGGTATTTATCTGAAGAAACCCAAAACACTACTTCTAGGGGATGTGTGTATCCATATGTTCATTGCAGGATTATTTTTATTTACAATGGCCAAAATGTCCGTCGATGGAAGAATGGATAAAGAGGAGGTGGTACATATATACAAGGGAACATTGCTCAGTCATGGAAGGGAATGGGTTCTTGCCATTTGTAGCAGCATGGATGGACCTGGAGGGTATTGCGCTGAGTGAAGTATGTCAGACAGAGAAAGACAGATGCATTGTAATTTTGCTTATATGTGGAATTTAAGAACAAAATTAACAAATGCAAAACAGAAACAAACTCATAGATACAGAAAACATTTTGATGGTTGCCAGATGGAAAGGGGTTGGGGGTGTGGATGAAAGATGGGGCAGGGATTAAGGAGTATAAATTGGTTTTTACAAAGTAGTTATGGGGATATATGGTAGCATAAGGGATACAGTCAATAATATTGTAATAACTGCACATGGTGTCAGAGGGGTAGTAGATTTTTGGGGGTGATAGATAGGTGGGGGTTAGGGAGCAGGGTGAAAAAGGTGAAGGGATTATAAAGTACAAATTGGTAGTTACAAAATAGTCATGGGCATGTAAAGTAAATCATACGGAATATAGTTAATGATATGGTAATTTCTATATATAATGCTAGGTGGATACTAGACCAGTCAAGGGGATCACTTCTTAAATTATATAAATGTCTAAGTGTTATGCTGTACACCTGAAATTAATATAAAATAATGCTGAATGTCAACTGTAATTGGTTAATTTAAAAAGGGGGAGAAAGGAGAATAAGAGGTCCAAATTTCCAGGTACAAAACAAATTAGTCATGAGGATGCAATGTACAGTATGAGAACTATAGTCAATAATATTATGATAGTATAGTGCAGTGTCAGATGGTTGCTGAACTTACAGTGATCATGCTTTTAGGTATATAAATGTTGAATAACTCTGGTGTACCCCTGAAACTAATATATTAGATATTATATATTAGCTATATTTTTACTAAAAATCTTTTTAAAATATTTACTACATGAATCAGTGAATGAGCTAGAGAATAGAGGAGTGACTCTGGGTTTGCTAATGGGATTTACTACTAAGAATCCATTGTCTGAAAGGCCAGAATTGCTAGGACATAAGGAGTAAGGTCCCTTGAGGCTAGAACAGAGTCAGGCCATGCCAAGGAATTGAGACGTTGTCTTGAAAACAACAGGGAGCCTCTGAGAGGTTTGGAGCCAAGGAGTGAGATAGTCCCTTACTACATTTCAAAATGCTGAGGTTGGAGAGGGGTGTAGGGGCCCACTCTGCAAGAAATCCCTTCCACTCGGGGCAGCTGCAGGAATTAGGGTGTGTGTTTGCAATGGTTTTATAGAGCCAACTGGGTATTATTGCTCCCTTAGTTAATTTTCTTGAAACAATCATCCAATTATGAATCAAAGGCTTCCATAGCTCTGACCCATAACTAATTGTATTTTTAAAATGTGTTTAATCACACATCAGAGATTAGGTAAAGGGCCTAACTGATGTTGAGATTGGTTCCTATGAGAGCAAATCAGTGGTGCCATTTGTCCAAGGTTGAATTTTATAGTGTATTGTACCAGGCTCCCACTGCCCTGATCTAGGGCTATTATTTATTTTTAACACCTTATTATGGAAAAACTCTCAAAAATATACAAAATAAACAGAATAGTACAACGAACCTCCATGTATGTCACTTAGCTTTGACAGTTACCAATATTATGCCATCTTCCATCTCTTGCTCAATTGTTACAATTTTATAGTTATTTTCTAAGTAAGGCAAAATTTATACAAAATTTATACAGTACAAAATTTTGCTGTACACATCTGACAAGTAGAGACATCTGTTTAACCCACGCTTTTTATCATGATCTAGAACAATTTTATTTTTATCTCCCATTTTTTTGTGGCCCAGCCTAATTTTCCCCTCCCCCATGCCACCGATCTTCCGAATTTTTTTTTTTTAATCTTAAATTAGTTTGGCTGGCCTAGAAATTCATCTAAATGAAATCATACAGTCTGTACTCATTTATGCCTGGCTTTTTCACTCAGGATAATGTCTATGAGATTCTTACACATTTTTTTTTTGTTGTTCATCAGTTCATTTTTTTTATATTGCTGAGTCGTAGTCCATTTTAAAAATAAACCGTAATTGGTTTATTCATTCTCCTATTGATGAACATTTATTTGGGTTGCCTCTATTTGGGGCTTTTATGAATAAAGCTACTAAGAACATTTTTGCACAGTCTTTTACGGACCTATGTTTTAACTTCTATTTCATATATCCTAGGTGTAAAATTTCTGGGTCACCACATTAGCTTTCGTCTGGGTGGCTGCAATATTCTTCTAGCTGTTATACCTGCCATCTGGTGTCAGCCCCCAAATCTGGGCACCAGTCCATATTTCTTTTCCCAAAACAGAACTCTATCCATGTCAAAAATACTAGAAAGCTCAGGCGATCTCCCGTTGTCTTCAGAGTAAAGTCAAGGCTGCCTGGCCTGGCATTCAAGACCCCCCAACCTCCATCCAACTTTCTTTCCCCATGTTCATTTCCTGCATTTCCCATAATGCTCCCTGGAAAGTGATGACTTAGTCTCTTTGATCTTAGGCTCTTGTAGGACTGGCCTAAGGAGCACTGTCATACTGGACTTTGTAACCAATAGCAGCATCTGGCTCACAGTAGGACTCAAAGATGTTTGCCAAATAAGTGGCCTATGTTCATTGTGGGAAATTCATACTTCTAACTGCAGACCCAAGAACATGCCTATAATGTCACTTCTACTATCATTCTACCTTCATAGAAGGTAGGAAATTAAACCAGGTGACATTTCTCTGGGTGCTCAGATTCATTGGGAATTTTACCACATCTATTGGGTCCAGAAATTCCACATGATTCATGCCACTGATTTACCAATGATAGGAGGCTGAGTGGTATAATGGAAAGAGCACAGGAATAAGAGTCAGTTGTTCCAAGTTCTAGTCTTACTTCTACCATTCACTGTGTATCCTTTGGGTAGATTCATCACCTGAGCCTCCACTGCTCCTTTTGGAACACTGGGATGGTGGGTGAGGAGTAACCTTGATGATCGCTAAATTCAAACCTAAAATCACCCAGCGAGATTGGATTTCACAAAATAGTAAACTGAGTCTGCCGATTCCTTTTTGTTGGCAGGCCCTTTTGCCCTTTTGTATTCTCCTCCTGTGCTGTCAAAGCTCCCTAAGTGCAATCCTACATTTACCCCTTTCCCCAAACCATCAATGCCAGCAGCCAGAGCACATTTGGAACACCAACTTCCTGCCAGCAGCACCTTACCAATGGAGGTAACAGTTGGTCTCCAACAACATATTTACCTAAAGCAGGTACAGGGCATTCTATAGGTTGTAGGATATCCACCTAGCACACAACAGTTACTAAATTGGCAAGAGTCAGACTGGATTATTCCACAAAGGAAATAAAATCTCTATCCCTATCTCAGAGACACCCATCCCTTTCTAGCTCTATGACTTCATCTTTCTTTGCTTCTATTTGCTTATCTGTAAAATGGAAATAATAAAATGTCTAAAAGGCTTTTCAAGAAAATTAAACAGGTATAGACCACTTAGAGTTATGTTTGGCACACAGGAAAATCTCAATAAATATTAGATAATATCATTATCATTAATAATGCCATTAGCAACACCTTTGGGGGACACAGAGAATCTTGAGGGATGTGGACTCCACATTATATTCTGCAAGGTTTTAAGATGCTCTCCAAGTTTGCAAATGATTTTGTTTTCTTACGCTTAAAAACATGTTCAAAATGAAAACAGTGTCTCTAAGTGTGAGCAGCCTTTGTTCTCTGTTTCTTGGAAACAAAATTTTTAAACTAGAAAGCTCACTTCTATGAGTCTCCATTCCCTTAAGTCCCATCTATGGGTGTCCTCCATGGATGACAACAGAAGTGGGCAATGGACTCCGTGTACCATCTTGGGAAGAAGGGAAGTGACCTGGCAAACTCTTGGGAGGGCAGAAGCCTAATGCTCATGGACGTGCCCTTCACGATAAGTGAAGAAAGGAGTGAAGAGAAGAACAGAATGGCCACAAACAAAAGCTTTCCGGAATTGTTTGAGAAATGGACCCTTTTCAGAAGCCTTCAAAGCCACCCTTTCACAAAGCCTGGCAGGGATACAGTATCGAGCCTGGGTGACAGCCAAGCATGGCCTTAATTTATTATTGCCAAACTGTTTGTTGTCTTTATTTGCCAAGACTTACTAATTGAACTTTTTTTGGTCTGGCTGCCCCTCCAGAGAACTGGAGCTATTGTTATCTGCTCCATGAGTCCTTCATGGAAAGTGCCAAAGACTTGACCCAAGTTGTGGCTGATTTCCGTTCCTGTTCAGGGTGCTCTTTTTCTTTCAAGCATGTTGTTATTTTGGTTTTTTGTGTTGTTTTTTTCAGTTCCAGCTCAGAGTAGGTATTTGGACTGAACTAAAATGAAGTTCACTGACCCAAGGGAAAGATTCCTATTGGGAAGTCAGGGAGGTCCCCCGAAAAGACCTGCATGGAGGCTCCCTTCCTTGATTTTCCCATCATGCCTCTCAGTGAGAGAGAGACTTAGTTTCTGCCACAAGGAGAACAGAAGCTCTGGACCAATGGTCTTCCCAAGTGTGATCCCAGGAGCAGCATCAGTCTCCCCTGGGAATTTGTTAGAAATGCAAACTCTTGGGCCCTACTCCAGAGCTACCAAATCAGCAACCTATATTTTAACAAGACTTCTTAGTGATTCTTATGTACGCTAAAGTTTGAAACCAATGCTCCAGGCTAGGGTTTCTCAACCTCGGCACTATTGACACTTTGCGCCAGATAATTTTGTAGTAGGACTGCCCAGTGCATTGTAGGATGTTTATCAGCAACCCTGGCCTCTAACCATTAGATTCCAGTAGTCCCACACCCCCATCCAATGTGACAACCAAAAATGACTCCAGTCCTTGCCAAATGTCCCATAATGAAAGAGGTAAATGATCCCTAGTTGAAATAATGGACACACTGCTTGTTTTTCTGGGCTTTTACATTCTCTATCATAGTGATACCACTGCCACACTATCTGGGAGGCTCCTTAGCACACAACAATGATAAGCACAAAAACACTTAATGACCTACCAAAAGATTTTGGTTTTCAGTCTTAATAAATCTTCCTTTGAACCCATTTCCCAGGCTAAAGTACATGACTTTGATTTTAAGAGCTACCTACCTCTTGTGCACAGCTTGCTTGATATACTAGAGTTTGGGTTCTTCTCATCCTCTTACCTATTTGCTAACCCCCAGGCAGAAGAGACAGAGGGACTGAGTTCAGAGGGACACCTATCTACTGTCCAGGCTGATATGAATGCTGTGCTAATCTCTGTTACCTGCAAAATGAAAGATTTTCTTATGCATTTCTGGGCAAGTATTTTCCAATTCTCATTCTATAGTTTCTGTCATTGGGCTCTTACTGTCATAATATCTGTGATTTGCATTTGAAGGGTACACATACCGGGAAATTTGCTATTAGGTTTTATCATTTCAAGGTTTTTACAATGTTTCCACTTGAGGAAGCTGAACTTGGCAAAAATCAGCTTGAACTGACTAAGCAAAACCTAAAGTCAATTGCTTATACAAATGCCAATTATAGATCACAATTCATTTGCTCATTTAGTCGGAATCTATTGAGTACCTACCATGTACAACATGGTGCTTGATCCTCAGGATGTGCAGAGAGAAGCATAGAGCTTCTGCCTGGTGGGGAACTCCTTGTCAGACAAAGATAGAAGAAGCTATTTCAAACAGAAGGGAGAGTCCTTGCCATAAGAGGGAAGCACAGAGCACCCTGGAAGGATGCTTCACTGTTGAATCCTGTGTCTGGCACATAGTATGCACTGTTGAATGAATCTTAGCAGAGAACCATTCTATACAGACTCGGGAGAAAAAGAAAAGAATCTAGCCAAAAAAAAGTGCTACTTATAAGTTTTCAAGGAAAAAGCAAGAGTGAGCCATGCAGAGGGTGTGGGAAGTGTATTTAAGATACAGAAAGTAACAGGTGCAAGGATGGTGAATGGGTGAATAGCCTTGCATGGATTTTAAGGAGATCTGAATAACTTACCTGAAGAAATGATTTTTTGGTTGTCTATGGTTATATAACAATTTACCCCAAAATGTAGTGGTTTAATCTATTTTCTGTTGTAATTTTGTTCGTAAGGAATGTGGAAGGGTTTGGCTGCTGGCTCATCTCTCATTCACTTGTCATCAGCTAGGGCAACTGGGGCTGACGGTCCACTTCCAAGATGGCTTTTCAATCAACATCTATGGTGCCTTGTGTTCCTTGGTTTCTCTCCCTCTCCACATGGTGTCTCAGTATCCAGGGCCATCCCATATGGTCTGGGCTTCTCATGACATGGCAGACTCAGAGTAGCTGAGCTTCCTACATGGCAGCCAGCTTCCCCCAGAGCAGATATTCCAGGAATGAATGTTCCAAGAGGCCCAAGTGAAAGCTGCAAAGCTTCCTATGATCTAGCTTTGGAAGTTCCAGAACATACTTTTGCTGCATTCTAATAAATTAGCAGCCCAGCTCCAAGGGGAGGAGAGAAAGAGCCCATTCCCTTAATGAGGAAATGGCTTGCCTACAGAGGAAGGAAGAAATTTGATAGGAGCCATATTTGAGAAAAGCTTCCTCCATGGGTGCCAGAGGTTGAAGAAGTTGGCATTAGAGAATAGAGCCCAAGGACTTGAAGCAGCAAGCTAAGGAGTGAACAATTTACCCTGAATCCTGTGAGAAGCCTGGAAGCAGTAGGATAGAGTTAAGATAGTGGTATGATCAGATTCATTTTAGAATTATCCACTTCTCTCAACTACAGAGAATGGGTTGTAGTAGGAGGAGATTGGAGGTAGGGAGATGAACTACAAAAAGATCTCTATAGCCTTAAAGAAAAAGTGATAGGATGGAGGAGGGATGGGGAGTGAAGGCTGGGTGACTAGCAGAAGTGTCAAATAGTGAGAATATGAAGAAAACTCAAGTTACCTGAGGGCTTGTGACACCTTTCTCCATATAACCCAAAATAGCTCTCTTCAAAATGAGAGAAGAAAGGCATCATTTTCCATTCCTGGAACTGAATGGGGGTTAAATGGCAGCTGGCAACTGCACTTGCCCTCAGAGGCTTAATGGCCACACCTCTTCAAGTTTGTTAGGAGCTGCCCCTGAGGAGAACAAACAGGTCTGGTGTGAAGACCATTAGAAAAGGCCCTCAGAACAAAGGCTCCATTTGGCAGCTGCTGCTCAGGGCTGAGTGAAATAAACAAAAGAGTTTGTTGAGCAAACATGAAAGGAGCCTAATTGATGCAATTAAGATGAAATTAAATAAAAGAACGTTTTATCCCCAAGTTCATGGAAAATTTTTCACAAGGTTGTCACTGGAATAGTCATTTGGGGCTTTTAAGCAAAGAGACGCACAGGATGTTGGAAATTGGCCCATTTGACCCTTAGGAGTGGACCAAGTCAAGTGTGGCAATGTGGACTTCGTGTGTGCAATTGTTTGGCCCTGGCTGTCCAATCTTGGGATGGGTGGGGTGGTAGGTTGGGGTTGGGTAGGACTGGGGAGGGATGGGACAGAGGCAACCAGAAAGGGAGCCAATTCCACAAGACCAGTATCTCTTGCTTATCACATTGCTGTTTTGTTTACTTTGTAACACCACTATTTGGGATTATCTCGTTCATTGCACACTTACCCGTTTACTATCTGTTCTCCCCATTCAAACACACACACACACACACACACACACACACACACACACACACACACACACACACGAACTCTGGATCTCCTTGGAACAGAGCTTTGAGGATGCTGTTTATCTGGGTTAAGACCTTCAAATACTGAAATCTGAAAGCAAACAACTGTACCTTACCCATGTTCCAGAGCACGCCCCGACACCTCAGAACTGTTCCATGGAAAATTTATGCCTGAAATCAATTCAAACAAGTACATTTATTTAACAAACAATTACATAGTACTTACTGTATGCCAGGTACAATTCCAAGCATTTCACAAATATTAACTTAATTCTCCTAACAACTCTCTAAGGTAGGGATACCATTATCCTCACTTTACAGGTGAGGATGAGCAGGATAAGGAAGTCAATAAAGTGTCTTGAAGTCAAGTAGTTTCAATCACCCAACTTAGACCTTTCTCAAAACTCTTTTGGCTAGTCTATGTGCTTTACATTTTCATGTAAATTTTGGACCAGCTTCTCAATTTATACAAACAAGTCTGCTGGAATTTTGTGTTGAATCTATAAATTAATTTGAGGAGAATTACTATTTTGACAACACTGAGTCTTCCAATCATTGAAAAGAGTGTGGTTCATTTATTTAGATATCTAATTTATCTCAGCAATATTTTGTTGATTTGGTATAGTTTATTGCTTCTGTTAAATTATTTGTAAATATTTTATTATTTTATAATGCTATTATGAATTAAGTTATTTTCTTAATCTTAGTTTTGGATTGTTCATTAGTAGTAGTTAGATTTAGTATTTCTTCTTGACTCCATTTTGATAATTTATATCTTCCTAGGAATTTGTCCATTTCTTATAAGTTGTTCAATTTATTGCCATAAAGTTCTTCATAATATTCCTTATAATATTTTAATTTCTATAGGCTCTTTAGTGATTTTAGTGTACTAATTTTATCCCTGATTTTAATGCTTTGTTGTCATCCCTTTTTTTCTTGTAAACCTAGCTTAAAGTTTCTTAACTTTGTTGATCTTTACAAAGAATCAACTTTAGGTGTGATCAATATTTTTCTGTTGTTTTTCTATTTCATTGATTTGCACTCTGATCTTTACTTTTCCTTCCTTCAATTCACCATGGATTTTATTTACTCTCCTTTCTTTGTTTCTTGGGGTAGAAGGTTAGGTTATTGATTTTTAATCTTTTTGTTTTTAAGAATATAAGTATTTAAATCTACAGACTTTACTCTCAGCACTGCTTTAGCTGCCTACCATAAATTTTGATATGTTGTGTTTTCATTTTCTTTCAGTTCAAGATATTTTCTAATTTCCTTTGTGATTCTTCTTCTTATCATGGGATACTTACAAAGGCTTAAATTTCAAAACAGTTAAAAATGTCCAGTATTTCTTTCTGTTGTTGACTTTTAATTTATTTTCATTGTGATCAGAAAACATACATGGGATGCTTTCAATTTTTTTACATTTATTGAGACTTTTTTTTATGGTCTAGAATATGGTCTATCCTGGAAAATATTTCATGAGTGCTTAAAAAGAATGTGTAATCTGCTGCTGTTCGTTAGAGTGTTCTCTATCAATGCATGTTGGGGTGGATGGGAATAAAATGAAGAATGAGACATAATTCTTGCACTTAAAAGTTTAAATGTTTCAGAGCTGTGGTTCTCAACTCTGGACAATTTTATCCCCAGGAGACATTTGGCAATGTCTAGAGACATTTTGATTGTTACAACTTGGGGTGGGGGTATGTTACTAGCCTTCAGTGGGTAGAAGTTAGGGATTCTATTAAACATTGTATAATGCACAGGACCCCCCCACCCCCAAAACAAAGAATTATCTGACCCATCATGTCAATACTGCCAAGGTTTAGAACCCCTCCCTGTTGTAGAGGATATAGAGGATGTAGTTATAATCAAAGCTGCAGACAGCAATTTTCTTGCTATGGGAATTGCTGCACTGTGGCTAACGTTAATCAACACTTTAGCTGTTATCACATCTGTCACATGTTTATTTGTCTGTCTTTCCCACTAGACTGTGAAAGTTGTGAGTGTTGGGATCCACCCAGATCTTTATGGTGATTAAAAGCAGAGGACCTGAAGTTCACCAGACTTGTATTTTAATTCTATTTTTACACTCACCAGATGTGTGATTTGGGGCTAGATATTTGACATCTCCAAGCCTAATTTTTTCAGTTGTATGTGATTAATGTACCTACCTAATAAGATTGTTGTAACAAATAAACTAATCAAGGAAGGCACTTGACAGAGTTCTAGCACATAGAGTCATTAATTTATTATTGTTATCTCTAGCACCTAGCCCAGTGCTCTGCAAAAATATGCAAATAATTCATAAGTAATTGAGTCATCTTCTGTCACCTTCTTTATTTCCACAATGGGGCACTGGCTCTACAGAGGAATCCTCACTGGGATGAAAACTGTCACTTCTTATTCCTGAATCAAGTCTTACTTTCCACAGAGGAGGTTATCTCCTACAGGAGATGGACAGGAGCCCCAACAGGACAAACAAGTACAAGACAACTAAAGGCTGGCCTCAGTTCTACCCTTGAGGCTCCTACTAGATTGATATGACATGGTTGTGTGGGGAGGCAACAAGATTCATGCCAAGGAGCCCCCTGATGCCATTCATCGGCACCACACTGGGCCATCTTACCCAGTTTTGATTCACAGGAGCAGTTCTTTCTTCTTCTTCTTCTTCTTCTTCTTCTTCTTCTTCTTCTTCTTCTTCTTCTTCTTCTTCTTCTTCTTCTTCTTCCTCTTCTTCCTCCTCTTCCTCCTCTTCCTCCTCTTCTTCTTTCTTTTTTTTTTTTTTTTTGAGGGCAGTGTCACTGGCCCTCATATGTGAGACCTGAACTGGGGCCGCTGACTTCCCAAACCAGCGCTTAACCACCGCGCCACTCAGCCGCCCCAGTTCTTTCTTCTTAATGGCCACCATCTGCCATGACACTCTCCACTCCATTCCTGAGTTGTGGGCACTTCCTCCACATGAGGAACCCATGTGGTTCCTCTCCCAGATATTCCCACTGCCTATTAGCTAACATTATTTTTGATCAATGTTAAAAGCCTTTGGACCCTTCCCTAAGTACCTCACATGTCCCCGTCTACTGCTGAGTGACCTGGCAAAGATTACATTCATGAAGCAGTTTGCTAACTTTTAAAGTGGTGGGTGAAGACAAAGCTTTGACAGCCTGATTTCTCACCATGTTTACTTTTGAGGGAGGTGTTTATAGTGAAAGAAAGTATACCTCAAGCTCCTAAAGCAGGATTCACATGATGCCTGAGAATCTCTAACCAACCAGGAAGACACTGAGTGAAGAGAAAGTTTAGAAGAGAAGATGGGTCGAGTCTGTTTAACACAGAGTGCAAGACTCCATTTTACTATCTGGTTCCTAATGTGCCCTGAGGGTAGCAAACTTGACAGGGCACAAATAAAATCTGGGGCCATCCTCCTTATCAAAATTTATTTTTGGGTAATAGATTGATGCCCTTAATCCTCATAACAACAACAACAAAAAGCCATTATTGCTTTGTGGAGATTCTGTACGTATTCATCTAGAAACTTGCTTCCCCTGATGACAGTATAGAACAGAGGTCAAGGCTAAGTAAGAACAAAGTGATCTAGACCTAGAGGAGACAAGACTGTGAGCAGCACAGCATGAGGGACAGCGTGTTGGCCTTGTTCTGTAACAATCATAAAAAGGAGTTCCCACTTTCCATTGTTTTAATATTAGGGATTTATTGGGTTGTCGGAAAAATCATGACATATTTTTTCTATGTTTTTCGTTGCAAAAATGCATCATGACAACCCAATAGAACAAATATCTCTACTTTGTTGAGCTCCAAACATAATAAAAATAGTAAAAACTAATATGTTTGAAAGTTGAATATGTGCTGGATACTTTTCTAAATCCTTTACAAGTATAAATTTATTTTGTTTACTTACTTAACAAATATATTTCTTGACCATGTATTAAGGGCCAGGCACTACTCTATGTTCTGGGCATGAACAATGAACAAAGCCCTCTAAGATCCCTCCCTTCATGGACTGGACACTCCCTTGAGCAGTCAATAAACAAATAAGTAGATTATATAGTATGTTAGAAGACAGAAATCAGTGCTAGTGAGAAAAGATGCTGGGCAGATGGATGGAGTTGGATGTGGAGTACAATTCTCAATCAAGCATTCAGTGATGCCTCATTAAGAAGCTGTCATTTGACCAAAGACTTGAAGGAAATTTCACAATAAGACCAAATCCAGACAGTGTTGCTGTTGGGCATTTTTGTTTGTTTGTTGTTGTTTTGTATTTTACTGAAACTTGGACCAATACCCTAAGCCCCTAGTAAATCTGTATGAACCTCTACATTTTGTAAAATGATTCGGCCAGGCCCAGGTAGCAAATGTGGCAAGCGTGAAGTCACCCACACAGTCCCTGGTCCCGTTTTGTGGTGGTTCTAAGAGCTGTTAATTTTCCATGCTACTTAAAGGAACTAAAGATGTGCCTCTGAGGGGGCATCATGGGCATCATGAGGGGTTTTCTCTAGAAGCTTCTGTCCTAAATGGATCACAGTATGTTTCTCCCCTTCTTGTAACTGCCCTGTTCCCCAGAATTGGAACTTCTTACTAATAAAATTGATCTGGATGCTAATAGAATACTCAGAGCCTCCTTGTGTGACAAAAGACCAAAGGGACCAGGCCTTGCAAGGACTCTGGGGTGTCCCAGCCCCTGAACCTGTGAACTGCTCATGACTTTGTTTCTGCCATTTTGTCTGGCTTCAGCCTAGTTTTGTTTTCCTAGTTTTTTCAGACTTCTCCCGGAAGTTTCTCAGTTACCTGCCCTCCAACACCACTCCACTGCCCTGCCCCAAGCCAAATCAGCTTTGAAAGATGTGATTATCAGTCATGCATACCTTAGTTTGATTTTCAGTCTAAGGTTCCTCTCTCCCTTAAAGCTAATTGTGTTTTAGGACTTATTTCTAACTCTGTGAGTGAAATTTTAAGTATCAAGGAGCCAAGCAGCAAGTGAGAAAGAGTATTTGGGACAGATGGGCCTTAGGAAGCTTTGATAATCTTTCCATATGGTGGATCCCATAGGCATCTTGCCTTCTCTGATTTACACGATGAGATAGTTTTCCTATCATGATACATAACAAGACAACAGGTGCCCTGATCCTTTGCATGTGAGTTGGGCAGCAGAAGTGCAGGAAGTGCCCTTGTTTATAAAGGTTTATGAATGGTCCTTTGCAAATTCACTTCTTGGTTTCTCCTACAGGTCTGTGAGTCAGGGTCAAGTTCAATTTTTCTCAGTCTTTCCACCAATAAGGACTCTTTAAATAAATTTTCCCCATTCTCTGTTATTTAGATTTTCCCTTGCAAACATTTATTTAGTAATCATTATATTGCAAGTTATTGGGACGGAGTTAATATTCAATAAGTAGCTCAGTGTAATAAATATCTCTTCTTTTCGTCTTTCCAGTACCTTTATTTCTAGAAATGTATCCCATCCTACATGATAGTTAAAAATATGGTCCACCTCTCCCAATCCCAGGGTGGCTATGTGAGTACCTGATCCCTCTGGCCCAATAATTGGTTTGGAGAAGGTTGTTTAACTCAAGCCAATCAGAGTGATTCCCAAAAAGTTGTTGGAACTGGTAGGACCTAGTTTTCTGTGGTTACTAGTTCTAAGGATCATGCAAGTTGAGAGTGGCCTGTGGTCATCTTTGCTACCATGTAAAGAGAGCCGACCCGAGAATAAAACCAGCAATCAACACAGACTGATGAAGAGAGGGGAATGGTGATCAAATATCCCAGTTTTCTCAAGACTGAGAGATTTCCCAAGATGAGGAACCTTCAGCGTCTCGGGTTAGCTAGAATGGTTGGCACCTGGATTTTGATGGGCCTGAAGACAGTCTGTCTTTGGACTGTTTAGTCATGGGAACCAATCAATTAACTTTTTTGCTTTAGCAAGTTGAATGAGGTTTCTATTAGTTGCAGTTACTGATCCCTAAATAAAAGTGACATTTCCATTAACCTGTGTTGTTTTATTATAATTTCCATTAGATACAGTCACAAAAGCTCAATGACCACCATTATTTTTAAATTTATGGACTCCTAAGAAGTTAGATCACCTAAGCTGGGTACCACTGAGATGATTTCACTTTCTCCTTTTATAGGTGCTGAATCTGATTCTTATTCTACTACTGATTCTTATAATTTAAGCTCTACCAACACTTCAGAGAGAGAGAGAGAGAGAGAGAGAGAGAGAAGGGAGGAAAAACAGAAGGGAGGAGGGAAGGAAGGAAAAAAAGAAAGAGAAAGAAAGAAAGAAAGAAAGAAAGAAAGAAAGAAAGAAAGAAAGAAAGAAAGAACTGAGTAAGGTTTCCACACACATGTGAAGAATAGAAGTCCAAAAAAGCTTTATGGAAGAAGGAATTTGGAAAGAGAAATGGGCTAGGAAACAACTGAAATGTTAATCAATAGTAAAATGGACAAATACATTTTGGTATATTCACATAAAATACCATACATCATTGAGACAACACCACAGTATGAATGGATCTCAGAATAAAAATTTGAGTGAAAGGAGGTAAACCCACAAAAAAGTACATAGGTTATGCTTCCAATTATAAAAAAGTTAGAAAACAAAAATAAATCGATTGTTTTTAAAAGTCAAAATGCTCTTGTGGGGGTGGTAGAAATTGGAAGGGAACTTAGGGAGGATTTCTGGGTGCTGGCAGTGTTGTTTCTTGATCTGGGTACTGATTACATGAGACTGTTCACTTTGTGAAATTTATGATCTACACAGTTGATTTGTGCACATTGGTATCTATAAACGAGATAACGCAACATTTTTTTAAAAAGCCAAACACTAGCAAATCAAAAGCTTTTGTTTTCTTTTGTTTTCTTTTTCTTTTGTTTTCTTTTCTTTATTTTTTTTTTAAAGAATTTATTGGAGAATTGGGGAAGTGGAACAGCCAAGTTGTTGTCCTTCAATCTTAGTTGTGGAGGACACATCTAGCTCAGCTCCAAGTCCAGTCGCCATCCAGTTGCCCCACGGCAACTCACGGCCACTCACCTCAAGGTCCTGTGTCCAATCTTTGTAGTGGGTGGGCATAGCCCACCATCCCATGCAGGAGTCCAACCGGCAATCTTGTTGCTAAGAGCACAAGCTCTAACCGCTGAGCAATCCAGCTGCCCAAGCTTTTGTTTTCATAACCATTGTCTTTGAGATGAACCTAATATGGAAGGCAAAAACTGAACATTGAATCTCAGGGCTCCACCTTTTCTAGCTCTTCGATCTTGGATAAGTTATTTAAACTGTCTATGCCTCTGTTTCCTCATCAATAATAGCGCTCTTCTCATAACATTGCTGGGGTGATTAAATGAGATAATAGGTATAAAGTGATCCAAACAATGCTAGGCACTTAGAAAACAGTCAATAAATACAAGTTGTGGCTGTTTCTGTCATTTTTGCCCAATCCCCTTTCGACAACAGAAGGCTTGCTTGAGGAAGTAGAAATACGAAATCACAATATATTTTTTAAATACCATCTAGCTACATCCTTAGAATCTGAGGTTTGATTTTCCCCAGGTCCTCTTACCCTATGCACTTTGGATATGTTAATATTCAAATGAAGAAGAAAATAGGAGACAGGATGCTTGGGCCTTGCTTGCGGAAAGTTTCTCCAGTCAGTGAAGTCCTAACCGATAGAATCCCAAATTAGAATAAAGTGTGGTTTCCAATGGTCTCTTCTTTGTAAAGATGGCACTAAGGTGCTTCAGAGAGAAAAAACTCTCTTGTCTATGTGTAAAATGCATCAGTGATACAGTATTTTTGCCAGGGTATTTCAGCCCCTGGTACCTAACCCTTTCTCTGTTCCACCTTTTGGGAATTCTAATGCCTTAAAAGCTACCTCTGTTCTTCTGTTTTCTTGGACATTTGCCAAGCTAATCTCCCGACATTGAAAAGTATTATGAAAGTTAAGCTGCATGAAAAGGAATAATAATTTTGTTCTACCTATAAGGCTTAGGGTCAGTACTGCCTTTATAAATTTGTGTGTATTTTTTGGCAGCTGTCAAATAGTTTTTCTAGCCACGACGACTTTATCCCCACCTTACTGCATCATTGAGCTATTTATTCAATTTAGTTAAGTTAGCCGAGGAACTGTGCCAAAAATTGCTATTAGGAAGCTAATCTTATTTACCCCAAAGCAACTAAAGGCCTCAAAGTGGTTTTCTCTGGATTTTTTGTGTCTTAAAAAACAAAACAGAAAAATCTCATTTTTCCTTCTTTTGTTGAAGCCAGATGAGGAAACAAAGTTCCAAAGAGGTTAAGTCACTGAGTTACAGTTGATGATGGGGACAGAACTAGAATCCACCAGGGTCCTCTCCATCTCTCACATTTTAAGGCTTAAATTTAAGTTCAAAAAAATAGTGAGATAAATAAAGAGTTGACAGTCGAAGGTATATCCTGGTTGCAAATCATACAAGAATAAACATTATTTTGTGAATCTGCACTGTGTCATGTACAGGAGAGGGGACATGAGGTCCCTTTAGATTATCCTAGATGTGCCTGGATGACGGAGAGAGAACATCCCTGCCTGACACAGGAAAAGTTATCCCCTACAGTGCTTTAAACACCAATAGAAAGTCCTTTAATTTTTATCCATGTTCAAAAGCTAAAGCAGGTTAACAAAGACTGTTGGGCTTCAGGGATCAAACTGAAGTGGTGTGAGATTCCTTGGACCTGCCAACAAGTCCTTGTTAATTTCAGTAATTTGATGAGCATGCCCGAGGGGGTCTGGGCTACTGGAGTCAATAGCTCCAAGAGTTGTGGACAAGGAGAGCTTTTCTCACCAGTTTGGGGCCTTGATGTTATGTCAGTTATGGTGACTTATCATAATATCTTCTTTTCTTCCCTCCTGAGAGTAAACTTTCTTTTCCTGTAAGCTTATTCATCCCCAATTCTTTCTGCTCTAAAAAAGAAAAAAAGTCCAAAAGGTTTTCTTGCTCTTTGTTTCCATTCTAATCAACAAACATTTTCCTTTTCAAGTCTGAGAGTGTATAGATTTCCCCAAAATAGAGGAAATGAAGCTAATCTTGGAAACCATCACTACTTCCTGTCCACAGATGAGTTAGAGTTAGGAAAGTGGAGCCCATTTTTTTATACCAGACATCATTCCATGCAATGGGGGAGAATTGCTAAACTAAATTCACATAAGGAGCCAATATGCATCCTGGAGCCTGGACTCTGTGGCAGATACACATGAATTGGTTACAAAATGTGTAACTTTCGGGAAGCAACTGGACATCTTTTAGCCTGTTTCCTCATCTAGAAAATGGGTATAATAATAATATAATACTTGCTTCATAGGGTTATTGTGAGGAATAAATGAAATCATGGATTTAAGGCAGTGAGTGAATGCTGCCACTTTGTAAGCATCAGTTTAATGTAGCTATCATGATGGAATTATTAATTTTCCTGAGGTGATTGGATATGAAAGAAATATTTTCATTTTTCAGGGGCAAAGTAGACTATATTAATGTGATTTCCATCAACCAGCTAATTTAGCCCCAAATCAAAGGAGAGAGTTCACGTCTCCCAATTCTTCATCCTTGTTTTTTGTTTTTTTTTTGACATGGAGCCAAAACCTGGCTGGGGCTTTATCCTCCCGCTAATGACAGCTCAACCCAAGTCCCCAAGGGCCCAACTCAACTGCTTTTCAGCTCTGAAACCAGATCACACCTCCCATTTCCGTTTTCTAAAAACCCAATGAGCCAATTTCTGCTATTATTTTTCCTGGGAATTGGCAAGATCTGATTGTAAGCTGTCCTGCTGTGATGAAAAGGACACTGGCCTATGGATTCAAGGGCCTGGGCTTCCTTCTGAGAGGCAGCATAACTGTGTCTAGGAGCTTGGATTTGGCAGCGTATCATGTACCTTGGTTTTCCCAGGACATCTTCATATTGGATGTAGTTCCAGACTACATATTATTAGCACCTGTTTTTACTCTCAAAACTGTCCCCATTTGGGCTCTAAAATACGTGGTCACCCAAACGCAAGAATCTGGATGTCTAGACTCAAATCCTAGAACCGCTATTTGCATGCCTCAGTTTCCTCTGCTCTAAAGTGGAAATAATGAACATAGTAGGACCTACCATAGGGACTGTTGTGAAATTTAAATGTTTTAATACCTATAAAATGCTCAGAATAGTGCCCATCACATACTACATGCTTCATCAGGGTGAGCCACTAATAATCTCTTATCATCAAAACCAGTAGATGCCTTAGCCCCATTTAAAAGTTTGTTAAATAAGAATGGGGGTTTTGCTTTCTTTAGATTATAGAGTTCTTTGTGGGGGGGTCAAAGGAAAGATTACAGTTAAAACATATGAAGCAGTTTATGATTTAAGTCATAATTGTTATTCTGGGAGTATGAATAATACAAGAAACAATGGGGTATGGAAGAAAAATCACTAAACAGGGTGTCAGGAGCTATGGATCATTTTTCTTTCTGTTTTTCAAGTTACTTGTTAAATTTTTAAATCAATTGGACTTTTAAAAACTCTGTCTATCTCCATATCCCACTCCCATTCTTCTCTATCCCATAGACCATCATGCCATAGACATTAATAAAATGTCCTAATCTTTTTAGAGGTATGCATTATTACAAAATAAGTATTGTGGTTTTGTGTTTTATACATTAATTGGTTACATATCTGATCCTATTTCTTAATATTTGCACTGAACACTGTGTTTTTAAGGTTCATCCACATTTTCATGTGACCATGTAGCCTCCTGCATGTTATGACTGTTTAATACCCCACAGCATACACCATGTTTTAGCAGTGATGGCTGCTCCCAGCTATTTGCTGCCACAAATAGCACTGCAATGAACCATCAGTTCATATGTTCCTGTGTTAGTCAGGTTCCTTCCTTCCTTCCTTCCTCTTTCTCTTTCTCTTTCTCTTTCTCTTTCTCTTTCTCTTTCTCTTTCTCTCTCTCTCTCTCTCTCTCTCTCTCTCTTTCTTTCTTTTATTGGGTAACAGCGTGTTTTTTCCAGGACCTTTCATCTCCAGGTCAAGTCGTCATCTTCAATCTAGTTGTGGAGGGCACAGCTCACTGGCTCATGTGGGAATCAAACCGGCAACTTTGTTGTTCAAAGCACTTGCTCTAACCAACTGAGCCACCCGGCCGCCCCATGTATTGGTCAGTTTTGCTCCTATAATAAAAACAAAACAAACACCTCAGTGGTTGATAACCACAAAGTTTCCTTCCGTGTTTATGCCATATGTTGTAGCTGATGGCAACAAGCTCTTGACAAGAAATCCTGCTCCATGTGTTTTCCTTCCAGATCCAGCCTGAAGAAACAGCCTTTATTTGGGTCAAGCCCTCCTCCTGACACAGGGAAAAGAGCAAGAAAGCAGGAGCAAACAAGGAACCACAATTTGAAGCTCTGCTCACATTGGCACATATCACTTCCATTCCTGTTTCACTAACCAAAGCAAGTCACGTGGCAAAGCCAACATGGGGCAGAAAAGTACAATCATCTCAAGGCAAACACTGAAAATCATATGGAGTCCATCTCCATATGATTGGAGGTGTATAGTCCTTTCATTGAAAAAAAAAAAGACCCAATAATTACAAACAATAATGTCCCTTTTAAAGTTCGGTAAGCATTTCTTTGGAATTTATGCCCAGGAGTAGGATTACTGGGCCATAGGAAATGCATATTCTTAATTCCATTAAATAACCCAGATTAAATAATCTAGATACACTCTCATCAGTGTAGATCAGTGCACGTGTGTTCCTTTATCCCAATATCCAACCAACACTTGGATTGTACAGCTTTCTGATTTTTTCAGTCTAACAGGTTTAAAGGGATTTATTTTATTGCTTTAACTTTCATTTATTGACTATTAATGACTTTGAGCATGTCTTCATTTATCTATTAACTTTTAAGGTTTCTTCTGCAATTGTCTACAGGTATTCTTTTTTCATTTCCTTGTAAGATTGCTCTCGTCTTCTAGTGGAGTAGCAGGATACCATATATGCCGCATATAAGTGCCTTTTAGCTTTAGCTATTACAAAAATCTTAACTTTCCTGCTATCCCTCTAGTAACTTTGTCCATAATGTCCTTTGTTGAAGAGAAACCCTTATTTTTGTTTAGGAAATATTTTCTTACCCCTAGATCACAAGGATGTTTCATTTATTTCTCCCTAGTCTTTGATATTTTATCTTTCACATTTACATCTTTAATTCATCTGGAACCTCTTTATTTTGGCAGAAGTCCCGAGGCAGTTTCCCTACTCCATGTACTAAACAATCTGGCCTTCCTTCATAGAACTGCAATGTCCCCTCTGCCATACATTAGGCTCCATATATGTGTGGGTTTGACTCTCACCTCTATGAAGTTTCATAAATCTATTTGTCTAGCCCTGCACCAATACCAAACTATATTTTATTACCATCACCTTGAAATACATCTCAAGGACTGGTAAGGCAGTTCTCACCTCTTCTATTCTAAAGTTGACTTAGAGATTCATAGCTATTTCCTCCCCAAGGACATTTTAGAATCCATTTTTCTTTTTTTTCCTTTTTTTTTGTATTTTTATTAAAATAGAGCTAACATACAAAATTATATTTATTTCAGGTGTACACAATAGTTAGTCAACATTTATAGACCTAAAGAAGTGATCACCATGATAAGTCTAGCAACCACCTGACACCGTACCATGCTATCACAATATCATTGACTATATTCCCCATGCTGTACATTACATCCCCATGACTTATTTGTTTTATACCTGACACTTTGAACCTCTTATTCCCCTTTACTTTTTTCACTAAAAAAAAATTGTTCTATTACAGTTGACATCCAATATTATTTTATATTAATTTCAGGTGTACAGAATAGTGGTTGGACATTTATATAATTTAAGAAGTGATTCCCCTAACTGGTCTAGTACCCACCTGGCACTATACATAGTTATTACCATATTATTGACTATATTCCCTATGCTTTACTTTACATAGAATCCATTTCTCAAATTTCTCAAAAAGCCCAGCTGGTATCTGATCACATTTAATTTATGGATTAATCTGGAAATAATTATTACCATTATAATGTGAGATTGCCCATTCAAGAGCATAGAATATCTCTAATCTCTACTTATTCACATCAGTTTTTATGCTTTTCAATAGAATTTTTAAGTTTCTTTATAGAAGTCATGTGTATTCTAGGTTAAATAATTTCTGGATACCCAATAATGTTTGTTGCTCCTGGGCGTGTACCTTAATTTGGATGAGATTTGGGTTCTAGATTTTGCTCTGTCACTGATTATGTTATATGACTGTAGGCAAGTCATGCACTGCTTCTTGGTATCAGCTTCCCTATCCATTAAAAGATCAAATTGAAGTTCATGATCCCTATGGTACCATGGGTAATAATTAACAATGACAAACCCAAATTAAAATCTCAAAATGTGCCAGTCCTTGCAGAGGGAGGTGACTACCTCTACAGTGTTTAGCATGCCTAGCACATCGCAAGCACTCAGCCTATGTTAGCAACCACTGTTGTCATGCCTATTTAAAATTGAGGAAGTGGACACTCAGAGAGGTAAAGCAACTTTCCCGGGCTCACACAGCTAGCATGTGGCTGGTTTTGGATGTAAGCAGCACTAAAACCTGCAGGTGAAATTCTTTGGAAACAATGATACTTCTTACCTCAGTCAGCCCTCCAGCCTCAGGAGATTTGAGTTACCATCTCCAAAATGCTTGTCAATGGGCTGGTTATCTTCACTGCAGAGCTCGTGTCAGGCTCCTGAATATCAGAGGCCATGAGAAATGCCCAGGGCTTCACTGTGCACATGGCTGCTAAAGTTACCGTCAGCTCTAGCTGCATGCGTTTGCTTTTGCAGAGCATCATTTTTCCTAGAAGTCCGGATGCCACTGGCTGATAGTGGAGTCAGATAACAGGCTGCAAAGGCAGCTGATGTTCGCAGGACAGGAAGAGGGTGCCATCCAGTCAGCTGGGTTAGAATCCATGCCTCTCTCAGACTGAACGTGGAGATTGAGACGGGGACCTTGGAAATCTCCAGGGAAGTAATGCTTTTCTCCCCAGCCAGGGCAGGTAGCCTGGAAGCCTGCGAAGGCCCAGCTTGAAGCCAGAAACAAAAAGAGAATGTGGTGAGAGCCTCCTGATGGGTCTTTCTGCTGCCAGGTGGTAGTCCCTCTATCAAGGCCCTTCCAACTGCAAGTGATAGGAGCCTAACTTGAACTAGCTTAATAAAAACTAGCTTAAGCGGGATTAAATGAAAACAGAAATGTTATTAGCTTAAGTAACTCCTGGATGGTTTTAGGTCAGCTGGATCTAGGATGTTACAATTATTTCTGTCTCTCTCTCCCCTCCATCCCTCCCTCCTACCTCTACCCCTATCCTACCCTACCCCCTCTCCCCTGCCCCTCATTCCCCACCCCATTCTTTAGACAAGCTCTCTCTGAAGGAGGAAATTATGGCTACTGGCAGCTCCAGGTTTATGTATTCCTTAGGATGGAGTCTTTCATTCAGCATCCATGTCAATCCCTGTAAAGGACCCTGTTTCTGCTTGGGTCAAGGGTTCACATGTAGAAAATGGAAGGTTGGGCCATATAATTGGCAGATCTGTAGAGTATGAGAAGAGCATTTCTGCCAAGGAAGTCATGTAGGGACCAAAGGAAAAAAGAAAATGGTAGGTGTCCATTGCCTTTCTTACACTATTCACAGAGCTAGTGGGCGTACAGAGCCCTAACTGACTCCATAACATGTTCTGTATCATTTCCTTCTACCCACAGCCTCCTGCCATTCATTCTGTACTCTAGACACTGGGTTGTGAGCTATTCAAATCACATAACACATTTTTCTTCACATCTCTGGACCTCCATGCTTGCTGTTCCTCTTCCTGAGTGCCTTTCTTTAACAGTGTGTCCAGCTCTTACCTAGAACCTTCTCTGACCTTCCTACAATAATATGTACCTGTTTATCGTCTTCTAAAGTAGTCAAAATTTTGAACAAGGTCATATTTGTCTCCAGGTTAGGCCTGAAGTTACTGAGAGCAGGAATTAAATTCTTGTTACTGAGCCCTGAGTTGCACTTTGTACTCAATTAAATACTGCCATTCTCAGCCTTCCTTGTAGCCAGTGATGGGCGTATAATACAGTTTCTGGCCCCTGAGATGTGCTGAGGGACAGACATCTTCCGGGGGCGGGGGGGCAGTGTCTGAAATAGTTTTTGCCTCCTTGTTGGGGATTTCAGATGAGGTTGGCACCACCTTTTCCTCCATCTTTCTTGGCTTCGTTCTCTTAATTTTGGGACTGCAGCAACCATCTTGCAAACAACAGGAAAAGGGTCAAGGCTTGTCGATTGAAGCTCTGAGCCAATACCTGCAACCACCTTCCTCTGGATGTTAGTCAAGACAGTTTTCCCCATCTCTCTGGCTTCCTCTCCAGGTGGAAGACTTCAGATTGTATCATACTCTTAGTTTTGTGAAATTTGTTGTAGAATAGGGAATGAGGGTGGTGGTAACAAATCTGATTCCAAAGTTTAAGAGGTTGTGCCATGCCTGATTAGGAAGTGATTTGTGGTTATTTAAGAATCACACTTTTCAGTCAGAGAAGGACAAATACCATATGATCTCACTCATATGTGGAATATGAAAAACTGTATGAATGAGCAAAGTAAACAGAAACTGTCTCATAGATATAGAGGAAAAATTAGGGTTGCTAATTTGGAGAGGAATGGGGATGAGGGAGAAGGGGAAGGGATTAGACAGCAAAAATAGGCAACTACAATATTGCTACTGGGATAGGAAAAACAGTTTGGGGAATATAATTAATAATGTTGTAAATATTCTGTGGAATGTCAGATGATCATAGGTCTTGTTAGGGAGACCATTTCATGGATGGAGTAGAGGTTTGATCACTGCACTGTTTTACTAAAGTGGAGGTGGTATACCTACTGTAATTGAATATATATAGATAGTCACGGGATGTGGATTATACTGTGGAAGAGAGTCAGAGGAAGAGTAATAGATATATATGATACGGGGGGGTGTGGGGGGGTGTATTGGGGGTGGGGGGTTTGTCACTTTGAGGGGTAAAATGTATAACTATTGCACTGTGTTGTACACCTGAAACTAATTAAAAATAAAATAAAATAAAATAAAATAAAAAAAGAATCACACTTTTTTTTCTTTCAATATATGTGTATTATTTTTTCTAACAGTTACTGAGTTATTAGCACATAAATGCCGATTAAGTTACATGGACCTCACCACTTAATAGAATTACAAAGTATTGCTTTTGGCTTAGGACACTGAAAACTTGACTGAGAAACTAAGAGAGCCTTTCTGGGAAAGTTTGGGAACCTCTGACTTAAGAAACAAATGAAAAAAATGAAATAAAGTTTGTGTGTGCATAGTAGAATAAGGAGGTCATTTGAAGAATAATAGATAATTCCTTTTATTCTCCCTCTTTAAAAAGGAATCCAAGATGATTCTCCTCTTTTTAAATGCAAGATCATAGTTGTCATATTACTTGTCGCTGTATTTGTGTGTCAAAAAGTTTATGCTGCAGTTTCTGCGTCAAAAAAATTTTCTGGCTTCATTTATGCCTCACTTTCCCCACTCTCACAGATCTCTGAGAAGCACACCTCCTCTATAAAGCCTCCCGTGACTAAGAGTCAGTTCCATGATTTTGTATCTTGCTCCTCATCTTCTCAAACTCAGGAAAACGAGCTCTCTGCCTGAGCAGGAGTGATCGGCTGAAGAGCTCAGGTTATATTGGTGACTTCAACTCTTACAAAGGAGTTTTTTTCATCTCTCTAACATAGATGCCTTCATTTCAGACTGTAAACTCTCGGATGAGTGCTTGAACCATCAGGAAGCCAAGCTCATTTAAACTTCAACAACAGGGCCGGCCGAGTGGCGTGGTGGTTAAGCGCTGGCTTGGGAAGCGCGGGGCCCCGGTTCAGGTCCCACATATGAGGGCCAGTGACACTGCCCTCAAAAAAAAACAAAAAACCTAAAAACTTCAACAACTATTTATTAAGGACCTACTATGTGTCAAGTACACCCTTTCTGATGACTAGTTTGCCAAGCATAGCCCTTGCCTTCATCTTGGCAACCAGGGCTGTCCCATAGGCTGTGTGTGCCATGCCCTGCACCACTCCAGGGGTGTGACTCAGACAGACGGTGAGGCACTGGTATGTCCTGAGAGTGTGCATCATGGCAGCCCTTCTGGCAGCGTTTGCTGTTCAATTTCTAGTGAATAAGGGGGTATTAAAGACTATTGAATAGAGCAATTTAAAGCTTAGGCTTTGGTTCTAAATCCCAGCTCAGCCATTTCCCAGAAATGCCACTCAGGCCTCTGAGCTTATTTTTCCTCCCTTGGAAAACAGGCATTCTGGAGCCTCAGATGATTATTGTGAGGATTAAATCAAGTAACATATATGTAAGAAGCTCTCAACACCACAGTTGACACCCAGGAAGGACCTGATAAATGTTAGCAATTATAATTCTCATTATTAATCCACATTTGACAAAATTAATATGCTGAGGGCTCTTTTGTGAGCAGGATAACTCAGGGAAACAGCATCCCTTCTCCCTTATTAGGATGAGTCTGTTCACTGCTGCATCTCCAGCCTACCCCAGGCACTCGCACATAGGAGGTGGTCAATACATTTATTAAATCTCACATTTTCACAGTTCTTTATGCTTTTGAAAACATGATCACACCAGAACTTTCATTCGATTCTAGTGGTAGTTGGGACAGAAGGAAAATAATAAGGGCCTGATGCTGGAAGCATTGCCAAATTTTTGGCATGGTGCTTCATATGCATGATTTCACTTAATCCTCAACACAGCCTTTGAGCCCCATATGATGGGTAAGGAGACTGAGGCTTCAAGAAGCTAAATTAGCTCCCCAAGATCACCCAGCTAGCAAGTGACTCAAATGGCTAGTGGCTGAATGAGAACAGTTCACCATTCAGTAACTAAATATTCATTCAACTCCAATTGTATGATAGCCAGAGCCAAGGACTGGGATTTCAGAGATTCAGAGGACAGGGGGCAAAGACACCTTTCGAGAGAGCACTTGAATAGTTCATCTTTCTTGACATCTTAACAAAGTTGTTCTGTTCTAGCTTTATGCGGGACATTATCTGGTCAACCTGAAAGTGAAAACAAAAAGAAGCTCACGTTCTTTGTACATCTGCAGTGAGGGTGGGGGGTCTATATGTAAAACTAGTGGGGGTAAACCCAAATAAGTGAAGCATTTAGCCAAGACCACTACATGTGTAATGACACGGGCCAGGCTTGGCCCAGGAGCCCTGACTCCAATTGCAGAGGTCCAGAGAGCTGAATGAATAAGAGCCAGGCACTGGGTTTGAGCCCAGGCACAGGAGGACTGGGTTTGAGTCCTGGCTCCACCACTTATAAGCTTGAGTGAGTCACTTACCCAGCCTGGAATTAGTTTCCTCATATGCAAAGGGGGATAATAAAAGTAAGTAATTCACATCATGGATAAATCTCACAAGCATCATGCTAAGTGAAAGAAGCCAGAACAAAAGGCTACAGACTGTATGATTCCAATTATGTGACATTCTGGAAAAGGACATAAAACAGAATAACAGGATACCCGGGGGAGGTGGGAGGGGATTGACTAAAAAGGGGCTTAAAAACACTTTCTGGAGTAATGGAAATATTTGATATTTTGTTTGTGGGGTGACTTGGAGTGGTATGTCAAAACTCACCATATAATACACCTAAAAAGTGTGAATTTGGGCCAGCCGAGTGGCGCAGGTGGTTAAGCGCTGGCTTGGGACGTCAGCGGCCCCGGTTCGGATCCCACATATGAGGGCCAGTGACACTGCCCTCAAAAAATAAAAAAAAAATAAAAAAGGGAAAAAAAATAAAAAAATAAAAAGTGTGAATTCTACTGTGTTTGAATTATGAACTGGTTAAACTGACATAAGAGAAATAAATATTTTGTGGGTTCTTATCACCATTAAATTAAATGAATTAATCCCTATCAGGCACTTGGAGCAGCACCTCAGAGAGAGTCAGCCCAGTGTGCATTTGCTCTGCTTTCCAAGTCAGCTCCTTCATGTATGCACATCCCTGAAAGCCAGCAAGAATACTGCAGAATGCTGGATTTAAAAAAATTGAAAATTTCCTCATGAATTTCTAAGTTTTCATACTTATCACTTAATGGAAAATGACAAAGGAAATATTAAATTCATTGTAATCATTTTATAATCTTCTAATGTACCATTACAAGACAAGCACATATCACCAAAGTGAAAAATAGAGGCAGGTAATGAATCAAAGTGGCAGTTTAACTTTTAGCGTCTTCTGGATGTGCATAACAAAATATTTACTTAAGAGGGTGAAAAAAACTGTTGGGCTAGTCAAATAGGCCATCTACTCTTTCCCTTTTCCCTAGATTAGCCTAAAGTGGTTTGATGCCTCAAATTTCTCTTTTTCTACAAAATTTGATGTTTGCCACTACAGGCACATAAACCTGTCCCAGACACCATAGTGGGATGGGTTTGGACCTTGTTCACCTGTTTATAAACCATTGTCCTGCAGCCTCATGAGGTTGAGGTCTTGGACCTGAGGTGGAGGTCTTGAGACCTGAGGTTGAATCCCACTTCTGCCACCAACTGCTGGGTGACCGGGGGCAAGACTCCTATGTCCCTGAGCTTTAGTTTCCTCATCTATAAATTCAAATAGTAAGACTAGATGATCTGCTAAACCTTTCAAACTTCAACTTCTGGAATTCTACAACCTCTGGAATGGGGAGGCAGACATGCTTTGGTCAACTTTTAATGTTTACCAGCTATAAAATGTATCTGGGCCAGATTTTTTTATGTGTAAAATGGGATAACAATACCCACCTCCACAGGCTCTTTGTGAAGAGCAAATTAAACTATGTATGTGGAAGCTCCTAATAGATCTTTTGGTCCAGTGATGTTATCTTCTTTCCTCTCTTCCTTTAATTTTTCTTTCTTCTTCTTCTTCTCCCCTTCCTCCCTACAAGACTTCCACATAATCTTAAAAACTCATATTTTTGTTCCATTTATTTAGAAAGTACATCTAATCTTGAACCAGTGTATTCATAGTATCATATACCCAATACTATTGCCTGGAGAAGGTGCCGGTTATTCATTAGGATAGAGTTTAAATAAACTTACAATAATAACAAAGGTAAAATAGCTCAGAATGCTAAAACTGACCTCTTGCTTTTGTAGATATCCAAATAGATTTTCTGACTGTGTCTTTCCTGCTATTATTCACTTTGTTCATTTATTCATTCAACAATCAATTTTTGATCCCCTCTACATGCCAGGTATAGTGCTATGTATTAGGGATGCAGAAATGAATCAGAAATTGTCATTAAGCTTAAAAAACTTTCTGGTGAATGGAAGGAGTCACCAGGGCTATAAGAAAAGTCTGTTCAGAGTACATTAGGGGTCCAAAGAAAAGTGTGGTAAGTTCTTCCATGGAAAAGTCACATAAGGCTTCACAGGGGAGTTGAGGATGGAATTGAGTCATGGAAGATGAGTAGATATTCACCAGATAGAGGTGGTAAAAGAAATGCATGCAGGAGGAACAGCATGCATGAAGGCCTGGGTATGTGTGTGTGCAATAGCCCTATATAACCTGGAAACTACACGCAAGTCACAGTGGCATGAGTGGAGAGTGACAGAAGGAGCTGGAAGTACTAGACAGGTTCTTTTTAAGCAAATGCTTTACTTCTCCGGAAGGAAGGACATCCGATGATACACAGTTGTTTGTGATAACAGAAGAAGAACTATCAATATGTCCCAACTGAACTGCAACCATTCATATTGGTAGGTCTTGTTTTGTTGCATTGATGGGTCTGAACATGGTTCTCCAGGGTTTTCCAGAGATCAACTACAGTTAGATTAATTTATTTCTAAATCAGGTCATAGTCACTAGAGACAGCACAAGGTAGAAGCCATTCATTTGAATTCCAACACCATGGTTGAGTTTTTCTTGGAAATGGGGTCAGATTTTTAACTGTCTACAAGTTAATTGCTCAAGTGCAGGTTAGGATTTACAGATTAAGAAAAAAAATTTTTTTACAAGACAATGACACAATTTTCTAGTAAGATGAATCTTCAATAAGGGACCCAAGAGTTATCAGACACCTAAAATGTACACTATTCAGATGTACACCTCTCTGCTTCCAAAAGCCATACTCTTCCTACTATACCACCTTGCTTCTAACCGATCTTCTCAAAGAGCCTTGGGTAGGTCCTAGCTTGTTTATTCTAAAGAGTCAAAGTGAAAGTGATGAGGAAAAGTGGGTCTTCTCCTTCTCCCCTCACATCTCATTGAGGCCACTGACAAACAAATACCCAGAGTTCCGAGCTTAGATTTAGGTAAGGAAAAAAGTCTGGGTCTTGGAGCTAATGAAAGAGCAGTGTCAGACCATTGTAAACCTACAAAACTGAGAGAGGCACCTCAGCTATTTCGACTCCTAGTCTTAAGTGGAAAGGGGAGAAAAAAATATACTTACAGACATGAATAATGTTTTAGAACAAAAGTAGACGGGCTAGAAAGAAGCAGGAAAAAAAAAGACATTTCTTCTCTTTCAGAACCTATTAGCTCTCTCCTATTTTACAAAGACATTCTTCCCCTATTGAATGGTATCATTCCCTTTCTTTCATCCCCTTGGCTCTTTCATTCCTTCCACGTCCCTTTGCTTTGTCCTTTCATCCTTCTTTTTCTCCCTCTTTCTTTCTCTTTCTTGTGATTGCTCCTGTTTCTTCAATCTCTTTCTTAAAGTTCAAATGGAAATACCAGGCTTAATCCCTGAGAATCAGCGCTGTTTTCCCTACCGCTGCATTGCACAACTTGTGGTATGGCTCTGTGCCACCATTAGCTCTGCAGTGAGGTTTTACGTGGCCAAGGAACATCTTGTACAATGCCACTTTTTATCAAAACCAAATAGCATAACAATGCATACAGAGCCCTGTTCACATCAACCTCATAAGATTTCACTATGATTAAAAAAAAAACCACTGAGGTTGAAATATAAAATCCATCTCCATTTGAAAAGAAATAGCCCTGTTTCTCTCCTTGCTCTCCCTGCCCTCCTCAGACCCCCTCCTAAAGCCCCCACTCCCCCTCCACTTGCTCACCTCCCCAACCTCTTGTCATCCAGTGCTTCCTTTGGCCTCCAGCTGTTCAGGTTCCACCAGTCTGGTGACCCATTAGGATGGGATTGCACCACACTGGGGTGGGGCTTGAGGGGAGGGAGGGAAAAGGCTTGAATTGGAAGCCCCACTGAAGCTGAGTTTGACTTCTGTGTTATTGTGGTCCCCATAATCCTGGCAAGGCAAGAATGTCTTAGAGACGGGTATTCTCATGGTTGGAATCAGAACAAGAAAAAGAGAGAGGAGCATCTGCAGATGTGAGGAAGTTTCTGTCCCTGGCTCAAGAGGTGCCTGGCCCCGCTCATCAGCTTAGAGGTGCCCTGAGCCAGAGAGGAACAGGAGTCAGGAAAGCATGGACCCGGCAGCCCAGTTTCAATGACATAGGCCAGGTTGGCATGGCATCACATGGACATAGTATTAGGTTATGGAGGCATCCAGGAAGGATGGACTTTCCCCCCACTGACCCCTCCCAAATGATTCACAGCAATAGGGTTCAGGCCTCCCTCTGCCTTGACATATCTTGATCTTACTCCCCTAAGGAACTTACAGGCTTCCCAACAGGAAGGCATCACGCTCTCTCCCTGAGCATGGAATCAATGCTGGGTCCTAGGTAGGAGGAAGGACTGGAAATGGAGATGACTTGTTAAAGCCTGATGAGACAGATAATTCCCCAGTTAGAAAGTCCTTGTTCCTCCTACAACTCAGGCTGAAGACCAAGCCTTCCTACCTATTTAGTTTGTGGACGCCATTCATTTACCACTCATTCATTCATTCAAGAAATAGTCATTGAATTTCTGTTGCATATCAGCACTGTTCTAGGCTATGGAGGTAATGAAATTTATGCAAGACCAAAGTCCCTGCTTTCATGGCACAGGAAGAGGTCTACAATAAATAAGTAAAATAAAAGAAATAAATTAATTCAGCTATAGATAAATATTAAGAAGTCCTCCCTCCCGCCCCCCACTCCCCACAAAAAACAGGATATGGGAAAGAAACACATATGGGAAATATGTGGCTATTTTTAATTAGAGTGGACAGGACGGCTTCTGTGAAGGGGTAACATTGAGGTGAGACCCATGTGAGGAGAAGGAGGCAGAGGAAGGACATTCTACACATAGGGATTGGCAAGAGCAAAGTTTCAGAGTTAGGTGCAAGCCTGGCATGTTGGAGCAATATAGATAAGTTTCACTGAGGCCAGTGTGAAAAACGGGCATAGGGTGTGCCAGGTGGTCATGGAGGCAGGGCCCCCCTCCAGGCTCCTTGCTGTCCTCCAGCCGCTGGATCTCTCCACAATGCTCTGCCCCTTACTCAGTGCCTGAGTCTACCCAGTTAAAGTGTATCCGGGGCTGGGCGGGAGAATCTCTGGTTTCTGCTGTGCAGAGGGGCCTTTGGGTTCCACGTGGTCTCCCCAGGAGACACCCAGCCCCCAATCTCCTTGCCCAAGCACCAAGCACTGAGATTAGTGAGCAATTTCTCTGGGTGTCAGCCCTTGGGTGTGAGACTTAAACTCTTAATTCCAAACCATTACGACATGGGTATCCGATTGCTGCTGATGATTTCAAATGGTTTGCTTGTGTGTGCCAGACATTTTGTCAATGAAGGATTTCTCTGCCGGCTTTGGTTTCAAGGGAGTCTGATATTTGCAGAAACTCCAGTTTAATTAAAAACAAACCAGATGAATGAGAGAATGAAAAGGGCATTGAATATCTCTAAGAAAGTCTCCATGGAAGGACATTGAAAGGAAAAGGAATATTAGAGGGTGTGTGTGTATAGAGGGGACAGGAAAGCAAGGCTGTTGAGAGCATATGCTCTGGACTTAGCTATCTAGGTTCAAATCCTGGCTCTGACACTTGCTAACTGTGTGACCTGAGCATGTTATTTATCATCTTTGTGCCTCAGTTTCCTCATCTGTAAACTGTGAGGAGTAGCAGTACTTTTAGTGTGTGACTTTTAGTGTGTGATGATTAATGGAGTCAATACACGTGAGGTGCTTAGAGCAGTGCTTGGAAAGTTATATAGACGCAGTGATTGCTAGCTTTTATTGCTGAAGGGGCATGTAGGTATGCTCCTGGATGTACACTCACAATGGCTTGGTTCAGTTGAGCAGTGGGATGCCGAGGTTGATTGTGAGCTCAGGATCCCAGGTCCATCTGTCAGCTCAGTCTCCCTGGAATCATACCCCACTCCTAATCCCAAATCATGAATCTCACAGACACAGGCCTTTGGTCCCAGAAGGGAATAAGTAAAACGATGTAGACAGGACATCACAAATCCATGCTTCCTTCTGGACAGAAAAGCTCAAGGCCATGGTGATGAGATAGAGCCCTTCTTCTATGTGAAGGATAATGCATTGCACCTTGTAAGGCTGTCCCTGGGTTTGGCACATGGACCCGCTGGGCTATCAAGAAAAATCTTGTCCCTAGAAAGTTGTCTAGGTTTGTGCTTTCAAAGTTAAATAAAAATAAAAAATAGTAAAGCAATTGACCCTTTAATTAAAATGAAATCTCACCAGGAACCCCAACACATAAAACCAGTAAAAGTGTTGAAGAGCCGCACCTTCTCAGCTCCCCCTTTTCTCTCTGTGACTGCCCCCAAAACAACTGTAGGAAACATGATTTTAAAAAAACAATACAGGCCTAACTATCAAAGGCCATTCCCTCCCCCGCAAGAAGTCTGCATCAGTTCTTTCTGTTACTCATCCTCTGGCACTTTTGTTATTTAATTTTTAAAAATAACATATGCCCATAGTTTTTAAAAGTCAGTCTAATAATGAAAACCAGCTGTCCCTACTCTTCCTACCCTCAAGTTGCTCTCCCAAAAGACAGTAGCTTTCAAGATATAACTCTCACCTTTTAGCTATTTCTTTGGAATTTGCCTCTCTATCTTGAAAGGTCAGGCTTATATGGCTAGTTCTTGATTTTTCAATCTTAGAAGTTTACCTTTTGACTTTCTGTGATGGAGGATAAGAATCTTTGTTTTGCTCTTCTTATGTCTCCCACAACATATACACTTCCCCTCCCCTATTCACTCACCTATACCTACATGGAATTCTTGTTAATCCAATATTAACTGTTCACCTGATAACATCTATGAAAACACTGTTCACAGATGAGCCACCTAAGGTGCCATGTTATTATTTCCTTTCTTGTATATTTTCTTCTGTAGTTAACAATTGTTTCATTTTTCTTTTGCAGTTTTGTGTACCTAATATTAATTTATCCCCCAAATTTGCCAAAGCTATAAGACTTCTCCCATTGAAGTCAAGCCCACCATGTAATCAGAGGGTTCCATTTTCTTTGGGGTTGGGGGAAGGGGAAACATAGCCTTCCTGGAGACCCCTGGTACCGCCTAAGCTGTTGCTCGGTAAGTCTGCTGTGCTGCTAGCATTATGATCTTTCTCTCATCATCATCCTAAGAATTCCCTCTTTCCTGGGCAGGGTCCCTGGATCCCAGATTCCATAGCCTGGTTTACTCCCTTTTTTTTCAGTAAAATGCATTCTGTAGCTTCCCAAGAAAAGTTGCTTGGGAAGTGATTTTTTTGGAAACCATGAATATCTGAAAATATTTTTATTATGCACTCACACAATGTATAGCTGGCACGTCAATCTTTTTCTTTACTGTAAACTCAATGGCATTTGCTAGGCCCATGCATTTTGCTCTTTGCCCAAGAGTTGAAGAATAGGTGTGTATTTAACTTTACATATGAGGAATGATCCTCCATTTCTCTTGTGAAATAATCCCTGGAGACAAAAACATCTGACTCTGAATGCACAGCATGCCATCAATAGCAAGATAAGGCAAGAGATAATTAACACTGTCCTTCATCTGCCATCCATATTTTCACTTTGCAAACCCTTGCAGAAAAGTGCCTATACGATGTGCCATGGACTGTGCTCATGCTGGGATTTATTTTGGTTTGGGATGATTAATTCATACGGATTTATTTTGACAGGTTCATATGGAGCCCTCAGGCTATATGGCAACAGTAAAACTTTTCTTTCAAGCTACTCTTCTCAACTAGGTCAGCTTCCCTTCCTTTACTCAGCAGAAGCCAAACTCAATAGATGAGCCTGCCAAGAGGAGGGCATAACAATGAACATCAAGCTCTTGCAGGTGTCACTGGGCAAACAGTATAGAAGACCTATTGTCTAGAGCCGAGGGGCTCTGAGGGGTCAGAAAAAGCTTACCTCCCCTGCTCAGACAGCGACTGTGCTACAGCCTCGGCGCTGTGCCCCATGGGAAGTCAATGGATTCCCAGCAAATGGCCCATTCTTTCCTCATGAACCCAACTGCAGAGGTTCTCAGAGCAGGAAAAGGGTAAAGAAGATAGGAATAACAGCAAGAACAACAATAATCATTGTTGTTGTTATTGTTGCTGTTGAAGCCCGAAGGAGAATACTAATTTAATATGACTATTTGAAACACTAGCACTATGCTAGGGTCTCAGTGACATTAAGAGACAACACTCACTTCTGCTATTCTTCCCCAAGATGCTCTTCATTATCAGTAAGGGACCTTACAAGAAAGGGACCCAACCAAAAGTGAGGGCTATTGTCCTTAAAAGCACATTTTCTTTCTTTCTAACCCTGCAACACTACTGTTAGAACTTATTCCAAGGAAATAACAAAAGACGTGAAATACTACTGCTAGAAATTATGAAATAATTAAAGGTGTGAGAAAAGATTAACCTTAAAGATATTTACTGAAATACTGTGATAATATTTTAAAATGAAATTAAATGAGTTAAAAAAATGACCTACATATCTCCCTGATTAAAGTTTGGGCAATACACTCATTCAATGGAATATGAAATATCACTCGGTCATTAAAAATGATGTGAGAGAAATGTGTTCATTGACATAGAGAGGTTTGCAATATATACTATTTTTATATGTATGTGTACACATATACATATGTGTATATATATATTCAGAAAAATTTTGAAAGGAAAAATACCAAGGAGTTAAGAATGGTTATCTCTGGGGCCAGCTGAGTGGCATGGTGGTTAAGAGCTGGCCTGGGAAGCCGGTTCGGGTCCCATATATGAGGGCCAGTGACACTGCCCTCAGAAAAAAAGAATGGTTATCTCTGGGTTGGTAGAATAATGGTTGATTGGTTTTTTTCCTTTTTTTTTTCTCTTATCTATATTTTCCACAATAATCCTACTTTGCTTTTGCAATAAGAAAAAAACAACAAGAGTATTTTCAATATGTAGGATAAAAGAAAAAGCAGGGCTTCAGTAAGCCAAGGGCAAATCTTGAAAGCAGCTTCCTCGAGAGGCAGTTTCCGAGGAGCCCCTTCTGTGCATGCCTCAATCCAGAAGCCTGCGGGTTCTGGCTTTTCTGTAGCACAGGCTTGAGCAGACAAGGCTGCAGGTGGCCTGGAGATTAGGTGTTGGCTGTGGCCACAAGGGTCCCAGCCACCCACATAAAGTTGTTGAGTCAGGACTTGCTGTGTGCTGTGGCAAGAAGCATCCAAGCATCAAAGCTGTGGTTCACAGAGAGGCTATCTTCTGTCAGCAGCCCTTTCAAAGGTGATGACCTTTCCTTACAGCAGATCCTGGAAACCACCCCACGGTCCTGAACTGCAATTCATCTGAGTTCCAGTGAAGCTTATAGCTTAGGTGCGACCATGCTCGTGTCTGTGCAACCTGGCGCTACCTGCCCAAAACAAACAGTTCATTCTCAGAACAAGATATTGACCATCGCTGTCATCTACGGATCACCTCCTATGCGCCAGGCACTATGCTGGATTTTCTATATACGTTGTTTCTCAATCCTTGCAATTCTGCAGGCCAGAGATGAATATTTCAATTTTCAGAGGAGAAAATTGAGCTCAATGACTTTCCTGGCATCTGACCTGAAGGAGCAGGCCTGGGATTTGAACAAGGCCTGTGTCACTGCACACACACAAGGCTGTTTTTAAACCCCTCTGCCATTCTGTCTGTAGCCCACATTCTAGCATCAACCACCTACTGCCTTGTAGTGGACCCTATTGCTGTTAGCTTGTCAGGAGTTGTTCTCCCATCCTGTGGGTCTCACTGAGTGCCCTGCCATATACTGGGCCATCAGGAATGAGTGAAATCGAAGTTCAGAGTTAATGAAACCATTTTTAGGGAGAATTGCAAATTTTCTTTCATCTTCCACCTCCCCCCACTCTTTGCCCCATCATCTCATTTCAAATTTGAAGTAGAAGTTGAGTTCCTAAATGTCTATGGTAATACTCAAAATTCTTCCAAAACTTGAGGTTATTCTTAGGCAGGGGTGGAGCAGGGCATCAAGATGTCCTCTGCTCGTTTCCTTACCTGCCTGTCCTGCCTTGTCGCCCATTTTTCCTCTCCTTAGTCCTCAAGCCCAATCAGCCAGAGCAGCCTTTTTTTCCTGAACATTCCCACCTTCGAGCTGTGTCCCCACTGCATCCACTGCTTGGAGTGGCTGACACTAAAGAGGCACTCAGTAAGTAGTTGTTGAATAAGTTAATGCAAGGTGAATGATGAATGAATGAATGAATGAATGACTTCATCTAGCTAAGCCCTGCCCTTCCTCCCAGGTTGATTTCCAACCCCGTGGTCTCTGTGATGTCTTTTCCCCATTGCCCCAGCCCACAGGGCAAGTGTTTCACTCAGAACACTTAGAACGCATGCAGTCATGGTGCTCATTTGTCACTCGGCGCGTGCTGTCTTATCCATGGAAGGTGTTTTGTGCATCCTGCTCTATTAAGCTAGGAAATGTATCACATTATATAACGATTTTGGAGCCAGAGAGACATGGATTTAAGTTCCAATTCCATCGCTTGCCAGCTGAGTGACCTTGAAAAGGTTGTTTTAACTCCTCTGAGGCTCAAATTCTTAGTCTGTTAAAAAGGGACAACGCCCGCCATATAAGCTGTTGTGAGAGTTAAGTGCCCTTTCTCACAAATATCAATGAGTCAAATTACAAAATAATATATAGAACATGATCCCATTTTCATAAAAAAGAAGCATTTTTTGGTAGACTTGCATATGTATAGGTGTGTTTGTATGTGAATGTGTGTGTGAAGCCTGGAAGGACACACACTAAACTATTAGCATTTATAGCATTTACAGTAATTCTTGCCATGACTATTCTGTACAGTATTTATTTGTGTGTATGTCTCATTTCCCTCCCAAAGAATGCAAAACTCTGAAAGGCAGAAACTTTATCAGTTAGGGTGGACTAAATTATGCAGTGGTCACCACCTCAAAATCTCAGGTGCTAAACCAACAAGGTTATTTCTCACTTGTGGGAAATACATGTCCATTGTGTTTCTGGCGGGCACTGCACATTAAAGTCATGTGTACGCTGCCAGACCACTGCCATCTTTAATGTTATCAGCTAGCACGCTGAAGGGAAAAGAGAGAAATAAAGCGTTGGTTCATAGCTCTTGGACAAAGCAAGTCACATGGCACACTCAACGTCAAGTAGGCAGAGAGCTGTAATCTTCTCATGTGCCTGGAAGGAGGAAGAGTCCGATATCTGTGACGTACTCAGCTGTCTATCCCACTGATTTAACTTTACGTCTCTGCTCTTGTGATGATGCTGGGCACACTGTGGCCACTCAGGTAATACAGATGACAATGCAATAGAATTCAGGTACTGTTTCAGGCTTTGGAGAAAAATATAAAATGTGTAAGACTTAGCCCATTTAATAGGAAGCTAGTGAGAAAAAAATATACATAGTCAAACAATCACAATGGGTACAATGATGCAAATGATATAATAAAATTATAACACTCTTTGAAAAATGCATTAGTTTTCTATGGCTGCTGTAATAAATTACCACGCATTTAGTGGCTTGAAACAGCACAAATTTATTATTTTACAGTTCTGTAAGTCAGAGTTTTAATACAGGTCTTGCTGAATGAAAATCCAAGTGTTTGGCAGGCTGCATTCCTTTCTGGAGGCTCTTGAATTTGTTTCCTGCTCATTCAGTTTGTTGGCAGAATTGAGTTCCTTGGGGTTGTAGGACTGCAGTCTCATCTTTTGTTGGCTGTCAGTTGAGGACTGTTGCCAGTTTCTAGAAGGCCACTACATTCATTGGCTCATAACCTTCTTCCTCCATCTTCAAAGCCAGCAATGGTGGGTCAAGTCTTACTCATGTCATATGTCTCTGACCCAATTTTCTCACTCTGTCCTCTACTTTTAAAAACACAGTGATCAGATTGAGAACACCCATCTCAAGGTTTTTAATCTTAGCTATATCTGCAAAGTCGCTTTTGCCACTTAAGGTAACATAACCACTGGTTCCAGGAATTAGAGCATGGATATATTTAGAGGAACCATTATTCTGCCTCCCACAGGGAATTTTTAAAAATATATCTATATCTATATCATCTATATCATCTATATATTATCTATCTATATCTATCTATCTATCTATCTATCTATCTATCTATCTATCTATCTATCTATCTATCTATCTTCTATCTATCTATCATTTAAAATTAAGCACAATTCATTATGATTGACCCAAGAAGGAAAAGATTAATTCCAAAAAGGAAGACAAGGGAAGACTTAAGCTGAGCCTGAAGGAGTTATTCAAACTCTAACAGGCAGTGTGTGTGTGGCAGGGGGGATTCCAAGCTGAGGGTCGAGCACACATAAATAGAAGAGTGAGTCCATGCCTGGTGTGTTCATGGAAGTGAGAGTGGGCTGGTGTTCCTGCAGTGGGGGGTGGGGGAGTGGAGCCGTGGGAGCTGAGACAGGACAGGGAATTGAGCTGGGGCTCCCTGGGTGAGTTTGATGAGGCAGCATGTTGTAGGAGATGAGAACATCAGGGCTGTGAACTCAGACAGACCTGGGTTTGCGTCTCAGCTCTGCCACTTAGTTTTGTGATAATGAGCAAGTTCTATTATCTCGATAAATCTCAACTGCTTCAACTGTGAAAAGAAGCCACTAACAACAGTGCCTATTAGGTAGGGTTGTTGGGAGGCTTAATTAGAGTAACATTTAAAGTGCTTAAAATGTAATGAAGGGTACTGTTGTTATTACCAGCCATGTCCTTTCCAGGCTGTGGTTGAGCCACCTGCACTGTGGGCACAAAATCTGGGAGAACCAGACAGCTGGCGGTAGGAGAATTCTGTCCAGCCTCCTGTTCTACCTCCAGGGCCAATCCCATGGGTTGCATGGGTGACTTTCCCACACACCATATGCCCTTGTACTTTGAGGGGAGAGCCTGGTTTAGTTTACAAAAGCTCTCCTTCTGTCCACCCTGAACTTGCCCTAGCACTGTAGTTAACCATGAGGAACAAAGGGACAGTAGTATCAAGACCAGTCCCGAAACAAAACTGTGTTCCCATGTCCTGAAAAGGGACTCGGGCATCCCTTCAGTCCCCAGATGCTTTTACCAACACACTCTTCTACGACCCTATGCAGTGAGCTTGGTATGTCTGGATCTTCACGTCTCAGTCTATGAATTCTGGGCCCTAACTATGATGTGGATGTCACACATAATTGAAATATGTGCTTAGAACCCATCTTCAGAGAAGTGAGGGAATGACATAAATATGAATATAGTGAATACCCATGTATGTATAAGTAAAACAAATACGCTTAGCTGCGTGATGATGCAGAATTAATGATTTTGATTTATAATTCTAAGCTAAAAAGCAAATGAAAGAGGGAAAATATATGTATCAGAATTAACAGTAAGTGTCCAAATCTGAATTTTCTCTGCAGAACTGAAGAGTTAGTATAAGCCCTGCTAAATGAACAGAAGAGGACTTCAAGCCCTACTTGCCCCAGACAAGGCAGGCAGCTGGTGGGAGTCATGTTTTTCGTCTTCACCACCTACACCCTCTTGCCAGTTATGTTTTTTTTTCATACTACTAAGGTATAAGTAATAATTTTAGAAACTACAGATTGCTAAACAAGAAAAAAAATAAGGTTTATATACAGACTCACTTCCTAAATAGAACCACAATGAATATTTTTAATGTCCTTTTCATTTTATTCCCACTCAAATACTTTTCAATTTAACCAAACTAAAATGACTTTGCATAAGCTGTCTTGAGAAAATGAATATTTATTAAACACCTATATGTAACCTCCCTGAACCTTAGTTTCCTTCTCTGTATCTCGCAAGGTATTTGTAAACTGGTAATACAAATGTAAACATATTCAATACATGTTAACAATTATCATAAACAAGAATCATAATTATTATTATCTTGCTTAATCATCACAGAAACTCTGCCAAATTATTACAGATGAAAAAAAATCTAGGCTCAGAGAATTAAGTCTTTTAATCAACCTACTTAACTTGTAAGGGATGAAATTCAGGATTTGAACCCAAATTTATTTGATTCAGACCGCAATCTCAATGCTGCCCCAAAAGATGAAAAAGGAGAGAAAGCACATTTTCCCATAGGAGATTTTTAGCCTAGGATAAGACACTGCTCCACAATGCATGAGCTAAACTGATTTGTAGCCCATTGTTTCCACCCAGATTTTTGCTCCAAACCTTTCCTCTGGATAAGAAGTTGCAAGAAAACCACAATTATTCAAGATGGATTTCCCAAACCCTAGGCACCCCCAGTCCTGCCTGGGCCTCTTGATTTCTAATCACAGTCAATTTCTCTTTTTTTTTTCTTTTTTTTTTTTTTTTTGAGGGCAGTGTTACTGGCCCTCATATATGGGACCTGAACCCTCACATGTGAGACCCGAACCAGGGCCACTGGCTTCCCAAGCCAGCGCTTAACCACCGTGCCACTCGGCCGGCCCTCAATTTCTTTTTAACAATAATAGCTCAAGCACAAATAATAAGTCTTCCGGTAACCAATTGGTTACTCCTAAACCCCTTGTAAATGCCTTGGGATTGGCCACTGGGTCTCTGTGCCTCCCAAGCCCCTCATTAGGACACATAATTGAGAACTGACTTAAAGTTCCCCTGTCATTGCCATCCATCTGCACTTTATTAGACACCATTCATTCGGTTCCCATAGGCCTCCAGGCTAACATGGCTTGAACAGGAATCATCCTTTGGTGATCACCTTTGCCACTCTGTCTCACATAGAGGCACACGTGTGCACATGCACACACACGTGCATGCACACACAGGCGCGTGCATGCATGCATTGAGCCGCTGTTGAGTCGTGTGTTTGAGTATCTGTAAAATCTGGCTTCACATGCTGGTCCGGCCCCCATCATACCAGGGTGAACGTTGCCTTGGCACACAGCTTGGTTGTTTGAGGGATGTGGATTCTGGTGGAATTAATTAAGGGAGAACCGGCTTCCAGCTCCTAATTAATGTGTTGCACCTGCATCTGAGTTTGCTGCTCTTCTTCAGTCCCTTGAGAGCGAAGTAATAATTAAACCCAAGCAAGACAAGGAGCCTGGGGGCAGCGCCAGCAAGATCCTCAAGCTTACAAGGCCTGGAGGGCTGTGTCAGGAACTTCTCCCCAAACAGTCCCATTGCTAATGTAACTTGAGTACTGATGGTGACAAGTGCCTGGCATTCTACCATTAAAACTTCATCCCAATGGAGTAAAGCTTTAGAGATTCAAAAAGACCTCTGTGAAAATGCACATACCTGTGGGAGGAAGACAGTAAGGCATATTGATCAGTAATGCATTCATGTAAATTATTGCATTCAACTACTTCATTATTTAACATGGTCCAGGGCACCAGGACACAGTAGTTGAACTGGAAGGATTAACTAAGTGGAAGGGGGAGCAAGGCAGTAGGGGAGTATTGGACCCTGGGAGGTAGGTGTGCGAGCAGGGCTGACTTCATAACCTTGATTTCCACTGGCTGGTGAGGTGACGGCTGCAGACACTGATGGTTGACCTTAGCCCATAGCTGGCCAGTCTTGGTGACTCAGCCACACCCTGAAGGTGATCAGGGTGACCTACAGCTTGGGGCACCTAGGTGCAGAAGTAATTAATGACTCTGAAGAGGCTTGAAACACCGGGCCCATTGATATGCAAGGCATGATTATTAAGTTCTTAGGAGGACTTGTTAATTATCATTTCAAAAGTTATGAATGGAAGGGGGCAACTACCTGTTGCCCTCGTTGGGAAAAACCTTGAAAGAGTTGTGGGATGGGGAAGGTGTAGCCTTTGCCACTTGCTCTCAGCCTGCTCTGGAAAACTGGGTCTTTCTACATCCAGCGTACCCAACCTGGGGGCCAATAGTGGCATGTATTAGGATGTGTGAGGAGCAGTGTCTGTAATGGGCTTCTGGCTGGGCTGTTGGTCTTTTCACCATGACCCTACCTGGCAATTAGCTCTCCCGGGAACTGAAAATACCAAGCATTAATGAGAGGAACTGCCCTGTGGTGACTCCACACCTGCCATCCTTTCTAGGGCGGCACATGTGGTAGGTGTAATCAAGTGCTCTAGAGACCAGGTAGGGAAAAGGAACCCCAAAAGCTGTGGCTAATCTCAGCCACTAGAGAGATGTGTGACCTTGAGCAAATTATTTCCTAAAACCTCTGAGACTGTTTCTTCATCTACAAAACAAGGGGTCACAAACCCTATTTCAGCTTTCTCCTCCAAGGATTGATGTAAAGACTGAATGAGACAAGAGATATCAAAGGTCCTTGTGCAAGATAAAATGCTAGTTGAGTCGCCCTATAATTGCCATCTTCCGTGTCAGGGTCTAAAACTGTACCTATTTCTCCCAGAAGCTTTTTCAAACTTTATTTGGGGATACAGATGTCATTAAGTTTGACACAATGAGTGAATGAGGAAGGAGATACCTCTGGGGTGTCATGAGAAGAAGTCTTATCTCACCCAATATATCTCACCCATCTGTCTGCCACAAGCACCTAAAATTTTGAACACCTGTCAATATTTTCGTTAAAGGGTTTTCCCTCCCCAGGGTTACTCTTTAAAATGCCTACAATTTAAAAATAATTGTCACGGGCCGGCTGAGTGGCGCGGTGGTTAAGCGCTGGCTTGGGAAGCCAGTGGCCCCAGTTCGGTCCCACAGATGAGGGCCAGTGACCCTGCCCTCAAAAACAAAAACAAAAAACAAACAAACAAAAAAAAAGATAAAAATAATTGTCAGCAGGATAACCAGATGAGAGAGGAGTGGAAGAATCCTTCATTATCTACTAATAGAACAATATACTGTATTTTGGTTTATCAGATCAGCCTGTTCTCCATCAAGACCCAGAGATATGGGAGTTGGGGTGGGTACCTTTTGATAAATGGGTGGGACGGCTCAAGGAAGCAGGAGCCCTAGAACCAAAAATAGAATGCTGCATACCAAAAAGGTTCACAGAAGAGAATTTTGCAGAGAAGGATGAAAATATAAATAAATGTATTGTTACTATTGATATTAAGACTTTTGCTTAACCCTTTGCAGATTGGACCTTTTGTGCGTATTTTCTCTCCTAATCCTCATAGCAGCCTGGTGCATGATTATGTTCTTTTAACGTCGAACAAACTGAGACCTGGAGAGCTTACGTGACCCGCCCCATGTTACAGTTCCAATATGGAGTGAAGGCAGGACTTGGATGCAGATTCCAAATCTCAAGCTTTTCCCACTACACCCACATACCTGACCTCACATTTTACCTGGAGGCAACACTCTTTTCTAATTTGATGTTACCCAGCCCTAAAGATTTTATCTTTCTTTCTCCTGGTGAGTGACTGAGATGTTGGGAGATGCTCTGTAAGTGACTGGCTCCCATCCACTCCTTTCCCTTCTTCGTGGGTCACTGTCCAATTAGTTCCATGGAGAGGTAATATTAGTTACTATCCAGGCAACATTACTATGTGTTGAGTGTTTTGCATATAATATATGTATTCCTTATCTAATTGTCACAACAGTCTTTAAAATAGGTCTCATACCCTCCGTCTACAGAGGCAATGACCAAGTCTTAAAGAGTATAAACAGCTTGCCCAAGATCCTGGAGGTGGTAAAGGAGCGGGCCAGCATTCACCCAGGTTTGCTGGTCCTCAAAGCCCATGTAAGAAGCATTGTCATCAATATACAAAAGCTACCAAGTGTTACTTACCTCTTTTCTTTTTTGTTTCAAATTAGTGATCTCAAATTCTCTTACATGAATAAGAAACCTAGACTCATAAACACTTTTATTCATATTTTTGTGGGGACTGAGAAAGAGTTTCTCCATATTATGTACCTAGATGTAGAATTTCTATTTCCTATAGTGAGGGACATTTTCGACTTCACTAGATAAAGTGATACCAATATATACAGCTACCTATGGCATCTGAGAGAACTGTTGCTTGCTCTACTTCTTAGCTGAAACTTGGCATTGTGATAGTTTTACATTTTTTCCAGTTTACTAGTGTGAAATGATATCTCATTGTGGCTTTAATTTGCATTGTCCTGATGACAAATAAGGTTGAGCATCTTTTCGTAGGTTACTGGCTATTTATGTTGTCTCTTTAGTGAAATGTCTATTTATGGCTTCTGGCTGCTTTTCTATTGGGTTATCTTTTTCTTCATTTGTAGAAGTATTTTCTATATCAGATATTATGGATACTAACTTTGTGGGTTATAAGTATAGTGTATATATTATCCTGCTTTGTGGCTTGTCTTTCATTCTAGAGTATCCTTTTTTACATATTTTATTTTTAATATATTGAATTAATCCATTTTAAAGAGTTCTGCTTTTTGTGTCTTTTTTAAGAAATCCTCCGCTACTCTGAAATTATATATTTTATTGTATTATCTCTTAAACATTTTAAATGCTTAAATACAGCAATGTTTTTGAACATTCTCATTAATTTTAATAATTTGTTCATAAATGCTTTTGGGTTTTCTGGTAGGCAATCATATCATTAACTAATATAAACATGTTTGTTTCTGTCTTTTAATATTTATATTTTGTAATTTGTTTTTCCTGACCTACTTTGCTTGCAAGGACCTCTAATAAAATGTTCAGTAGAGCAATGATAGTGGGCACTTTTGTCTTGTTTCTGATTTTACCATTGAATAGATTGTTGACTGAAGGTTTTTGTCTGATAACCTTTTCTCAGGATATGGAATTTCCTTCATAGACTAAATTTAATAAGATTTTTACATAAATATATGTTGAATTTTGATCAATGCTAGTTCTGTACCTGTTAAGGATATCGTAAGTTTTTTTTTTTTAATCTGTTAATGTGGTGAGTTACATTAAGAGTTTTTCTAATGTTAAACCAAGTTTGCATTCCTTGTAGGAAGTCATGTTATTTTTATGCATGGGATTTACTAGGACATGACGTCTATGCTGAGTGAAATCAGTTGTGTCTGTCTTTCTCATACTGCATTTATTTGCTTGTGGGACTCATAGTTATGCCAGCTTCATGAAATGAATTGATAAGCATTATCTCTTAGTCTGTTCTCCAGAAAAGTTTGTGAGGATTAGAATGATGGGTTCTTTGAATGTGTTTGATAGAATTTCCTGTAAAATCATCTGTATCTGATGTTTTCTTTAGGGAGAAATTTTTAATTCCTGATTTATTTTCTTTAATGACCATGGGGCAATGCAGATCTTTCGCTTTTCACAAATTGGTTTTGTTGGTTTGCATTTTTTGGTATTTATAATTTTGGTCTGTTTTGTCTGTTTTCCACTTTGTCTTATCATCTTCAAAGCCTTTGATGTGTCTCAGTTTAGTCATCTTTTGTCATTTCTAACAATTTTTAGGCCTTCTCTCTTATTTTCTTCATCTATCTTGTCTTTTCTTCTTCCTAGGTGATGTGAACTTCACTACAATAATTTTAGCTACTGATTTCTTTATGTATCATGCTTGTGATTTGTTGGACTTTCTGGAATCTATTTGGTATATTAAGATCTGGAAAATTCTTAGTATGTATCTTCTCAACATTGTTTTCTCTAAATCTGTATTTCCTCCTTCTGCAACTCCAATTATATACATATGTTAGTTTTCTTAGTGTATTACCAAACCAGTTTCTGCTTTCATCCTTCCATGTCTCCCAATATTTTTTCAGATCTTTCATATCATGATCTCTGTATGCTACATATTTGGGTAATTACTTCAGATCTATCTTCAAGTCAAATAATTAATTCTTCAGCTAGAAGATTTTAATTTCTGTAAGAATTTTGATTTCTTTTCCTTTCTTTTTTCATTTCTAGATGCTCTATTTTATTATTATCTAAATATGCCTGGTCCTATTCATTCATTATATTTTTAATACTCAATTTTTATTCTCTATCTGTAAGTCAAGTACACATATCTTTGTTCTTTGTGTGACTATTTTTCATTTATCATGGCTTGTTTTATCATGTATATTGAGATTTTTATTAATGTGATCATTAAACCATTACTTATGGATATTCTCTGTGATCAAGTTAAAATGGCAACCCACCAGAGAGGATTGGTATTTGCTCCTGACAGTTCTAACTCACAAGCTACTGTTGATGTTTGGTGTGAGGTGTTTTGTACCACACAAGTAATATGAATTTGAATCCAAGTTCATATGAGGACTTGCTTTCTGATAGGAACTCTTAGAGGAAGCAATTTTCTCCTCTATTCAGAGCCAAAGCTGAGACACGCCTCTTTCTTCACCAGCCTTCTTCATGGGTGGATCTTGTTTTCCTAGACATTGTGTCACTGAGGGAGTAGCCCTCTCAGGGTCTTAATTTTATATAAGAATCTCTGTTCTGACTCCCACCTTGAATGTTCAAGCTCTGCTCCTTGCCTTTATTTCTTACAAGTGCAGTTGTCAACACCAAACAAAACAAAACAATCTAGGTTATGGGTTACTAGAGAAATGTCCAAATTTTGCCTTACTTCTCTCTCTGGCTTTGTTATTCCAACTTTGGATTTAGCATCTGAGGGTTCTCTTCTTTTCAGTTAGACATTTTATTCAGCATTTTTAGTTCCCCACACCCCTTATTTCTTCACTTTTTTTCTTTCTTTCATTTTTTTTCTTTTTGAGAAGGATTTTTACACTATCCAGTCCTCTTTAATGCTGAAAATAGAAAACCCCATAATGTTCTTTCCCCTCTTACCCTCACTCATCCTTAAATTCTTAACTGAAATGTCATCTCTTCTGGGGAACATTTACTGTCCCACTCCCCCCAAAAGCAGAATAAATTAGTCCATTGTCTATGTTCTCATGTTCTTGAAACATACCTTAAATAAATACCTCCCACATTTTTTATTGTAGTTATTTGCTCATCTGTTTCCTCCCACTATTCTGCAAGATCCTGGCAAAGTGTTTTAATTATTTTATGTTGAATATTTAACACAGTTCCAGACACAAAATAAACACTTAAATGGATATTTATTTGAATTTGAATAATGAAATGAATAAAATATTATTGTTTACCAAATGAAGTCCAAACTCATTAGCATGTCATTCAGGTCCTCCACAATCGAACTGCAACCTACTCTTCCAGCCTTATTGCTCAATTAATGCATTGTTAATTAATGTATAAGTTATCTGATTCATTCATATGTTGATTCATTATCCAAGTATTTTTTGAGTGACTACTGTGTGTAAGACTCCATGCCAAATAGTGGGAATATCTCCATGAACAAGACAAATATGACCTTCTTCTTCATGGAGCATGTTAGCAAAGGGGAGCAAATGTTAACAAGTAATTACATAAATAGTTAATTACATTGTGATAAGTGTTATGAAGGAGAGAGACAAATCCTATGAGATATTTAGCAAAATGTGCTGGTGTGCTGGTGAGAAGAGCATCCCAGGTAAATGGAACAGCTTACAGGAAAGCTCTGAGGCAAGAAAGAGCATGGTGAGCCCACCCACTCCTTCCTCTCACTCACTCTGTTCAAAAACAACAATGAACCAATCATTGTCCCCTGAACACACCTGCAATGATGCCTGGGCTCAAATTGTTTCCTCTGTCTGACGTGGCCTTATGTATCTCATATTTCCCACCACTTCTGTCTGTCAAAATGTCAAGATCTCGGGCACGTTGGTTAAGAGATGGCTTGGGATGCCAGGGGCCCCTGTTCGGATCCCACATATGAGGGCCAGTGACACTGTCTTCTACAACTAAAATGGTGAACAACAGCTCCACCTGGAGCTGGGCTGCTGTGAGTTCCCCGGTCGGCATAGCTGCAGCCCCTGCTACAGTGGGCTGCCATGGGCTACAGTGAGTGGCCGGAAGCCAGCGTGAGCAGCCAAGGGCCGCTGTGAGCAGCCGTCCAGAGTTGATCTGCCTCACCCAAGAAGAGCACAATGATGATACCAACATGGGCCAGTGAAGCAACGTCCTCTACAACTAGACTGAAGAACAAAAGAACAGCAACTTATCTGTTCCCCTTCCCCGGTTCCCCAGTGCTGTTTCCCTCCCCCAATTCCCCAATAAAATCTTTGGGGAGAAAAAAAATGTCAAGATCTCACTTCTTTCCCAAAGGTTTCATCCATGAAGTCTCCCTTGGTCTGGAGTTTATTTTACTGCCTTTGTTCCCATTTGGTATCTCCATTCTGGTGTTTATCACATAATTCAACTGTCCATGTGTGAACTACATGAGGGCAAGAGATATCTTTTATTCAGCTTATTAAGTTTCTGCTATGAGGAATCTCAATTTGGCCATAGTTTACCTATGTGGCAATGTTATAACCAGATTGTAGTGTCAAATGAGAAACTGCAGTGACATCAGAAAAGAACTTCCAACGGGTTTATCAAGCAAACAGTTTTTGAAAAATCAACTGTGCCAAAACACAAGTTCATGGCATTTTGGACAATTAGCCATGACCCAGGACCTTTTCAAGCTTCCTTAGCACTGTGAACCCACTGACTTGACGTGATATCCAAAGCTCGGAATTACATAACTTGATTTGGCCATGTTGGGTCACACCAACTATCCAGCTCTGCAGGCAGGGAGTTAGTTGGGGTGGTGTATGTAACTCTTTCCCTGCTCCTAAGGCATGAACTCCAAGGACATCTGCCCTAAATCATGCTAGGTTGTAGGACCAAGTGTCTGGGGTGAGAGGATACCACTGTGAGCTTAAAGCAAGCATTAAAATGTAGACCCACATGCCATATGTTTACATATTTAAAATTTATAAACCAAATTCATACAGTTATATAAAATACGTTCTACCATCTTACCTTGACAAATACAACTTGAAAACCACCTAGAAGGCCAGTTTCCAATTTGGAATTCTCTAGCACTTTGCAACATGGTGCTCAGGAAGAACCAGCCGTGGCATTCTTTAGGAACCCACCCCCTTCTCTTCCTACCCCTGACTCTATCCTGTATCGGGACTATCTTGCATGCACAGCTATGTAGATATCCTAACCTACACACCCAAGATCCATCATACCTCTCACAAATTGGTGCCCATTAGCTAACTCTTCCAGAGGCACAGTGCATCCTCAGGAGAATAGACCCAAGCAAGAAGCCTCTTTAGACCCCAGAAGCAAGTTTAAGACCATCTGAGCAGGAAAATTGTGGTATTAAAGGAAGGATATGGGCTCCAGGGGAGCCCCTTCCTTTGAGACCATAGGCCAGGGGTCAGCAAACTTTTGAGACGGAAGCGCCAATCCTGTCCCTCACAACAATTTAAAAATTATTTGAGGACCATGAAACAAATGAAATCACCATTATGTGAATAATATTCTTTAAAATTTTTATAAATGAAACTATGATAGTTTTATTTTCATTTTCAATTTTACTTCAAAACCACATGTACATACCCAAAGTGCTGCATGTGGCTCTCGAGCCGCACTTTGCCAACCTCTGCCATAGACCCTTCACTTTATAGGGAAGGTCATAGTAAGAGAAGGGCCAGACTGGAGTCTTCTAAAGGGTGGAGCCTGAGTCAGGAGCCTTTCTTACTTGCATCTAAAGGCAGTACCAAGGAAAGGGACTGTAATCCAGGTATAAACAGTGGCAAAAAAGAAGAAAGTAGCTCCCAACATTTCAAGGTAGTAAAGCCATACACTCACATCTCAGATGATCTCATCCAGTTTTATGAATGTCAAATCATCCCTATCCTGACAATTCCCAAGTTTCTATCAGTAGCTCACACTTCTCCCTGACCCCAGATTTGAATATGCACTTGCCTACTTATCATTTCTGTTTGAATGTCTAATAGGCATCTCACTTAATATGCCCAAACCTGAGCTTCTTGTATTTCTCCCCTAAACCTACTCTCAAGTATTTTTTTGTTTTGGGGGGATTTTTTAGGATTTTTTTTATTGGGGAATTGGGAAAGGGAACAGTGTTGAGGAATTGGAAAAGAGAAACAGCCAAGTTGTTGTCCATCAGTCTTAGTTGTGGAGGGAGCAGTTAGCTCAGCTCCAAGTCCAGTTGCCATCCAGCCGCCCAGCGGCAGCTCACAGCTGCTCAGTTCAAGGTGCCATGTTCAATCTTAGTTGCAGGTGGGCGTAGCTTACCATCCCAGGTAGGAGTCGAACCGAAACCTTGTTTCTAAGAGTGCTCACTCTAACCACTAGCCATCCTGCCACCTGTTGGCAGCTCAGCAGCAGCTCAGCTCAGGCACAGCTCACTGACCCATGTGGAAATCGAACCAGCAACACTGTTGCTCAGAACTCACATTCTTAACCATCTGGAGCCACTTGGCCAGCCCCTATCCAGATATTGATAACTCCATCCTTTCATTCTTCTCAGGCCAAAATCCTTACCATCCTTGATTCCCCTTTTTCTTCATATCCCATAACAAATAATGACATTTTTATCTTCAAAATATATCCAGAATATGATTACATATCTGATTATTTATCACCTTCACTGCTACCCCTTGTGGTTCAAGCCACCACCATCTCTTTCCTGGATTATTGCAATAGCTTCTAGCTTATCTTCTGGTTTCTACCCTTGTACCCTATATTTCTTCACTCCCCTCACCACCCATTTTTTTCTCAACAGAGTTGCCAAATCCAACTTTTTCAAATATTACATTATGTCACTTCTGTGCCCAAAACAGCGGGCTTCTATCTCATTCAAAATGAAAGCCAAGCAGCAAGAGCTGGCAGGCCCTATGTGATAGCTCTGCTACCTACTTGCCTGCCTTCCTGTGTACCCTGTCCTTTTCCTACTCTGTTCCAGCCACACTGGTCTTCTTTTATTTGAATACAACAAGCAGTTCCCTGAACCCATGAACCCATGAACCCATGCTCTTTGCTCCTTGTATATGAAATACAATTGATTTTTGTGTATCAACCTAGTATATAGTAACTTTGCTAAATTCACATTAACTATAATGGTCATTCAATAGATTTCTTAGAATTTCCTATGTAAGAAAATTTTTCATCTGAAATGGAGTTTTCATCATTTCTGTCCACTCTGTGTGCATTTTATTTATATTTATTGGATATTGTTATCATTATATGGGTTCTAGCTAGCAGAATTCATTCTCTCAGTTCAATGTGTGATCTCAAAACATGGTGAATCCTCATGGGCTTATTTGCCTTTCCTGATATCCTGAGATTATGCAGAGGCAGGCAGGAGCTCCTTCTCTCATTGGTGGTTCACAGAACTTTCCTTAGAATCTACTGCTAAACATTTGAAGCAATAGTTTAAGTAGCTGTGTCTTGTCTGGGGACAAAACAGATATAACCTTGTGACCTGGAAGTAAACTGAGCCACCTTAGGTTTATCTTAGGCTGGGTTCCCAGAAACAAAATCTGATACGGTGTGATCAATTAACTGAGAGATCTCTCTCAGGAGAAATCTGTAATGACACAAGGAAAGCAGGAATATGTACAAGAAGTTAGGCACAGATATCATTTCAGAAGAAGCCTAGTCTCAGCCTGATTCTACAAGGAGCCCTAGAGTATAAACAAAAATTGTCCTTCTCAGAGGGAAGGGGAATAAGCTCTTATATTCCGGCTTTAATTAGTCAATGCCCACATGCCAGCTGCCAAAGTGAAGTTGTGAATCCTACAGGAATAGAGCTTCTGTCAGTCAGGCAACTGGCAGGAAAAGGATGAAAGTGTGATCCATTATCATCAACACCCAGAATAGCTGGATGGAGCAAAAACAGCATCTGCTACAGTGGCGATTCTATCTATGAGATCCTGAATTATGGTAGGGACAAGGGCTCCCAAATGCCATTTTAAAACTTGATTCTGAATGGGAAAGCTCAGGAAAGCCAGATGGAAGCAATCACAAAACTACAAAACAGTGTAGACATAGAGGTTGAAGTGTGGGGAACCAAGAATGAACATAAAACATTCACACGAAGTAAGACTTCATACCACAATTCCACAAGAAAAAGAAATCAAATGCTAAGAAAGACAGTAATCAAAATCCACAATCAAGACACAGATTCACTCCAAATTAAATTAATATTATGCAGCTATATGACAAAGACTTTCAAATAAGTCTTCTAAGATAGACAAATAAATAACAACTCTCAAGGAAAAGCAAAAAAAATTATACAACAAAAATAGAAATGAGACTAGAAACGTAGGAGGATAAAAAAGAAACAGAAGTATTGGATATAAAAAATATATGCCATAATGGAAAGAAATACAAAAGAAAAGATCAACTCTAGGTGAAATGTAGTCAAAAAGAGTGCTAGTTAATTGGGCCAGCCGAGTAGCGCGGTGATTAAGCGCTGGCTTGGGAAGCCAGCGGCCCCGGTTCGGGTCCCACATATGAGGGCCAATGACACTGCCCTTAAAAAAAAAAAAAAAAGAGTGCTAGTTAATTATAATGTTATGCTGGGGAACTCAAACAAAACATAGCACAGAGAGACAAAGATTTGAAAGAATTAAAGCAGCTAAGAGACATGAAGGATGGATTGTCAAGGCTCCAAAAATCATTTAATAGGAATTCCAGGAGGGGACAAAAGAGTTAATGGTAGAGAAGCAATATTTGAAAAAATAATAGCTAAGGATTGTCATAATTAAGGAAGAACCTGAATCCTCAAATTCATTTCATAATGCAGTCTAAATATTAAGCAGAATAAATAAAGATAGATCTATATTTAGGTAAAATGTGATAAAATTTTCTAACAGTGAAAGTAACTGAAAATATGAAAAGACAGGCTACAACAATCATCACATTAGCAATATTGGTTTTCAGAAGCAATAGAGTAATTGCTTCAAATTATTGAGGAGAAATACCTGCCAGTATAAAATTTTATAACCAGTTAAGAAATTATTTAAGGGCAAAATTAAGAGATTTTTAGACACAAAATCACAAAGAGAAATTACTTTACAAACACTAAGAACTATTAAAGGGTATATTTCATTAAGAAGAAAAGCAGATCCATAAAGAGGATGTGACAGCAATGATGAACACAAAACTGTATAAAATATGCCAATAAATTTAATTCACTCATAATTGTTATTTTAAAAATTGCATTTTGTGTTTTTTTAGAATGTAAAATTAAAACTTCAAACAACACAAACAAGAGGAGGAATATGCAATGGATAAATTTCACATGGACTATGTTCTGAGTCTTGTATATGAGAAGATGCAGCAGGCTTTGTTAGAAAAAATATATGGTTAAGTATGTGTGGCAAGTTACAATTCCACTCAACATATTTTCTGCTTCTTATGGGGTTGCCTTCCCTTTGGAATATTGACATTAGACTTGGCCATTTGACTTTTTTGGCCATTGAAATGCAATTGGGAATAATATGTGTTATTTCCAAAGGTAAATTTTCAGAGCCAGTGTGTACTTCACCATGGTCCTTTCCCCTATTTTCAGACTGGGGTTGTCAGATAAAGTACAGCATACTCAGTTAAATTTGAATTTCAGATAAAAATAATAATAATAATGACTTTAGTATAAATATGTCCCATGTAATATTTGTGACATACTTACACTAAAAAATTACTCATTATTTATCTGAAATTCAAATTTAACTGATATAAATACCCTTTACAAAAATTAACAAAATGGATCGCAGACCTAAATATAAAATGCAAACTGTAAAACTCCTAGAAAATAACATAGTAGAAAACCTAGATGACGTTGGGCATGGCAATGAATTTTAGATGTGACATCAAAGGCATAATTCATGAAATAAATGAATGATAAGCTGGACTTTATTAAAATTAAAAACTTCTGCTATGCAAAAAAAAAAAAAAATGTTAGAAGTCCGAGAAGACAAGCCACAGACTGAGAGCAAATATTTGTGAAAGACACATCTGATAAAGGACTGTTATCCAAAATATACAAAGGACTTTTAAAACTCCATCATAAGACAACAAATAACCTGATTTTAAAATGTGTCAACAACCTTAACAAACACCCCATCAAAGAAGATATACAAATGGCAAAGGAACATATGAAAAGATGCTCCATGTCATATTTCATCAGGGAAATCTAAATCAATACAACAGTGAGATGCCATTGCTTACCTATGAGAATGGCCAAATCCAGCACACTGACACCACCAAATGCTGACAAGGATGTGGAGTGACAGGAACTCTCACCCATTGCTGGTGGGAATGCAAAATGGTGCAATCACTTTGGAAGACAGTTTGGTGATTTCTTGTCAAACTAAACATACTCTTAGCATATGATCCAGCAATCGTGTGCCTTGGTATTTATTCAAAGGAGTCGAAAACTTATGTCCACACAAAAGCTTGCACCTGGATGTTTTTATAGCAGCTTTTTCCACAATTGCCAAAAGTTGGACGCAACCAAGATGGCCTTCAGTGGGGACATGGATAAGCTGGTACATCCAGACAATGGAACATTATTCAGAGCTATAAAGAAATGAGCTATCAAGCCATGAAAAGATATAGAGTAGCCTTGAATCCATTTGTTAAGTGAAAGAAGCTAATTTGAAAAAGCCATATACTATATGATACCAACTATGTGACGTTCTGGAAAAAGCAAAATTATAGAGGCAGTAAAAAGGTCAGGAGTTCCCTGGGATGAGGTGAGGGAGGAACACAAAGGATATTTAGGGCAATGACACTGCATATATTATACATTTGTCCAAACTCATAGAATGTACAGCACCAAGAGTAAACTACAGGCTATTGGTGATAATCATGTGTGAGTGTAGGTTCATCATTTGGAACAAATGTCCCACTCTGGTGGGGGATGTTGGTAACGGGGGAGGTTATGCATATGTGAGGACAGGGAGTATATGGGAATTCTCTGTACCTTCCCCTCAATTTTGCTGTGAACCTAAAACTGCTCTAAAAAAATGAAATATTTTTTAAAAAGGCAAGCTATGTACTAAGTATAGATATTTGTAATGTATGAGCACCACATCTGGCCCATTGCCAAGGTCACAAGGTCACCAACAGCCAAAACACCCTTTTGGGCTTCAATTGAGGACCTGTAAAATAATGCAATCTCAATTAAAATTCCAGTTGAATTGTTTTTCAGGAACTTGATCATCTAACATTGATATTGGCTGGATAGTTCATATCCAGAGTATATTAAAAATGCTTACAAAAACATTACAAAAAATAATCAATGCAATGAAAAATGGAGCAAGTATATTAACAGACAATTTAGAGGAAAAGAAAAACTTAAAAGACAATAAATATTTGAAAATGTGTTCAACCTCATTAATTTTTGTGGAATGCAAATTTTAACAATCAGATGCCATTTCATATCCATCATATTAATAAAAATTCAAAATGATAGCAATACCAAGTGTTTGTGAGGACATAGAACAATGATGACATTCATGCTTGCTGATGGGAGGGAAAATTGATACCACTGTTTTGGAAAACATTCTGGTGTTACCTAAGAACACTAAAGACACTCATACTTTTTAATATATAGTTCTGAAGCAATTCTAAAACATGCACATGGAAGCATGTGCAAGTATGTTTATTGCAGCTTTTTCATGGGAGCAAAAATTTGGAAATGATTTAACTATCAATAGAAGAATGGATAAATTGTGAAATGTGAGTATGTATATAATGGAATATTATTCACCACTTAAAATGAAGCTGAGAGAGCAGCATATTAAAATATTGATAAAACTTATTAGAGAATGATACAGACAGCATAAGATCATCTATATAAAGTTTTTAAATGTGCATAACTTTGCTACTTACAGCTTAGGGATAGATAAACAGATAGCAAAAGTGTACAGTTAAGGGCCGGCCGAGTGGTGCGGTGGTTAAGCGCTGGCTTGGGAAGCCAGCGGCCCCGGTTTGGGTCCCACATATGAGGGCCAGTGACACTGCCCTCAAAAAAAAGAAAAAAAAAGTGTAGAGTTAAGCATGAGCATTCAGGAGGGTAGTTATCACTCAGGGAAGAAGGAAGAGAATAGAACTGGCAGTCGGGCACCCAGGTGTCCCAGTAATATTTGTCATGGTCCTTTATTTCTCAAAAAGAAAAAAAAAAGCCATACATTTATTTATGTTTAACATATTTCACAATCACTTTAAAAATCCAGAAGGGAAAGTAAAATCAAGGTTTTAACAGTGATCATCTTTGGGTGTGTGTGAATTAATTTTGTTGTCTTAGGATTACTTTTCCTTTTTTCATCTTTTTGTTGTTCAGAGGGGCATTTTTTTTTCTGACTATGAAATAATTAAGCCTTTCCCCCATCTGAATAACATGTGTATGTGTGTGTGTGTGTGTGTGTGTGCGCGCGCGCGCGTGTGTGATATAGCACATATTCCTTTTGTAATAACATTGACAGCACAATTGGAGAAATTTTTTCTCCATCAATCACCTAGGATGTCTGGTAGAAAAAGTGATTTTTGTGGACTATGATAATCTCAGAATGGTCTTGGCATGTATGGAATGACCTCACCCATGGTGGTTTCCAGGGTTTGGATGGAAACCAGTTTCTGGCTATTTCACCACCTCAGGAGAAGTGAGAGGCATTGCTCCAGGGGCCCAAGTCAGCACTGCATCTACCTGAGAGGCCCTGCCCAGCCGTGCAATTGTTTCTGAAACTAATGAGATCAGCAGCTTTTTCTGAAACCATGAGTCATCTCTTTGGTGAGGATTTCCAGGAGCCTGAGGAGTGCCTTGAAGTACCAACTTCACCACATGTGCTGGTATCACCAACCCTTCCCCTAACACTGAGCACCACATCCAGCCCATTGCCAAAGGTCAGAAGGTCACCAACAGCCAAAATACCCTCCTGGTCTTCAGATGAGGGCCTGTGAAATTAATGCAATCTCAATTAAAATTCCAGTTGAATTGTTTTTCAGGAACTTGATCAACTAACATTTATATTGGCTCACAACGAATCAAGATATCAGTGATTTTAAGACATATTAGAAAACCAGTAATAAAAACAGTGTGGTACTGGTTCCAAAACAGAAAAAAATCAGCGAATGTAAGAGAGGATATTAGTGTCTAGATAAAGATAGGTAGATGATAAATAGCCAGATTGATAGATAGACCCACACATTCATTGAGAAACTTGTTTAATAAATAGAGGGAAACTAGAAAACTATTATAGGAAAAAAATCAAAGCTAAATTCATGTCTAATTCCATAAACAAAGGTAGATTCTAGATGCATTAAAAACCTAAATGTAGGCAGTAAAACTATAAAATTAATAGAAGAAAGTGTAGAATACCTTTGTGACCTAGCAGCTGGTGAATTGGGAGCTCATAAAACTTCCAGAATACAAATGCTACAGCAAAAAATAAAAAAAGGATGGATTAGACTATAACTTGGATTTTTGTTCACTGAAGGTACCATAACCAAAGTAATAAGTGAATGACAGAATAGAATATATTGGCAATCTCTAAAACCAATATCTAAAATTTTCAAGGAAATTCAATAAAAGACAATACCCCTAGTAGAAAAATGGGCAGAGGATGTAAAAAAAAGAATTTACAGAAGGAAAAAAAAAGATTACTTAGTATATAGAAGACACTCAAAGCACTCAAAATTACTAGTAACCAGAGAAGAGCAATTTAAAACAAGATATCCCTTTATACCTACTCTACCACCAAGGCTGGACATGGAAGCCTTGGTGAGGACACGGAGCCACAGGACCTTCAAACACTATGGGTGAGCATTTAGACCCAGAAAATCCACTCCTAAGTTTATACCTTAAATGAATTCTTTACCCAATCCCATGAGAGGCCAAGTACCAGAGTGTTCACTGCAGTGTGGTTGCCATCATGTCAGAGCACTGGGACAGCGGGCACATTCATCAGTGGGAGAGGGGAGAGGTAATCATGGGAGACACTTACCTTGGGCATCAGATAGCAATGAGAAAAGATGGATTAAGTGTAAACAGACAGGTGTGCATCGTTTAATGATGGGGATACGTTTTGACAAATTCACCTTAGGTGATTTCATGGTTGTGCAAACATCATAGAATGCACTTATACAAACCTAGATGATATGGAGTACTGCACACCTAGGCTGTATGGTATATAGCCCATTGCTCCTGGGCTACAAACCTATACAGCATGTTATTGTACTGACTACTGTAGGCAATTGTAACACAGTGGTAGTGTTTGTGTATCTAAAACTATCTAAACATAGAAAAGGTACAGTAAAAATACAGTATAAGAGATTTTAAAAATGTACTTCTTTATATGGCACTTACCACGCATGGAGCCTGCAGGACTGGCAGTTGCTCTAGGTGAGTCAGTGAGTGAGTGAGGGGTGAGTGTGAAGGCCTCGGACATGACTGTCCACTGCTGCAGACTTTATAAACACTGGCCCACAAGCCTTCCCCCTGCTTCCTTTCAAAAGGGTCAGAAATAGAACACCAAAACTCTTAATGCTGCTCCATGAACAGGGATATGAGCTGAACTGACTGGAAAAATCAAGGAGAAACTGGCTGGGTCAGTCATAGCTCACCATCATAGTGACTGTCAGAGGGAGTGAAAGGTGGTCTGAGGATGGGTAGGTAAAAGGAATCAAGTTGGGTACCACCATTGAATGAATAAACAAATGCACCCATTGAAGGGCCAATAACTGTGCCTACAGAGAATCCATCTTATCACTTATTCCAACCTGAGAAGGACACTGCTAATCAATCACAGCACCCTGTGATTCTCCCCCTGAACCTTACCTGAGACTTACCATGCTGCTCAGTGCACTAGCCCAGCTCTTTCCTCCTATCTCTGACCTGGTGCATTATTCCACCCCAGGATATTTACACGTTAACTGTTAATATATTTGATTAAATATATTAGATAGATCGAATAGATCAAAACGTTAGGCTAAAGACAATAACTCAAGGTAGACTTTTAGGGAGCCAATATTTGGGAATGATTTGGAAAGAGGTGCCTTTCAATCCCAACAACCTCATTTTCCTTTCCAAAAACAAAATTGTAGGATTAATGGAAGAGTCCCTGTTTTAAATCTATGGCAGAATTCCAGATTTTTCTAATCAGTCGTAATATCAAATATTCTACCACCCTAGCTAGTCAGGCAATGTGTTCCAACTTTGGCTTTACCTCTAAGTTCCCATGAACTCATCCCTTTTTGTATTCCAGGCACCTGGCTCTCAATATATTCTAAATCAATTGGTTGTCCAATGATCAATTTCTCTCAGCAAAAAGATCCCTTTCCCAACAAAGCCATAAATTCCCCTTACTCTCTGACTCTGTTGCTCACCTCCTCCAATCTACTCAACCAGAGAGGTAAACTATGAGACTGACGCGTGGACTAGTGCTCCTAGGCACATCCTAAGAGCCAGTTTCCCAGGAGACGAAACTGGTGGCAGAACCATGCCATGCCCTGCTTTGGAAAGCCACTGGAAATGACTGGTAGATGAGTCATGTGGCTGTGTCACTGTGTTTGTTTACAGGGACCAAAACTACATATGTGTCCATCCAAGCTAATAGATTCAGAGAAGAAAATATTTCAGGGAAAAAACAGTGGCTCATATTACTCCAAATTATCTGCAAAAGGTGGGGTGATAGTCTGTGAGCAGGTGGAGGTGGGATAGCCTCTGGATCTCCACTGAATGTCTGCAGGTGCCTGTCCCCAGTGTAGTGGATCATTTACAAAGAGATGTCTACCTGTGAAAAGGCTGTCCTTTCACACACCCAGAGGGGCAGGTGGGAGGCGACTCTAGGACAGCCTTTGGAATTGCTGGTTGATGTGGCAGGAAGAACATGTGACTTGGTTGCACAAAACCTGCCTTCAAGTTCTGTATGGCAGTATAATTTGGGGTGGGTCTATTAACTTCCCTGAGCCTCAATAGTAATATCTGTAAAATGGTGGCAATAATTATAGGGTGTTGTAATGAACAAGTGGGACAACTCATATAGATCCCTGGCATGTAGTAGGTGCTCAGTGAACATTTCATTCCTTACCCATTCTCTTTCCAGTTTTTTCAGATATGGAAATTTAGTCTTGGAGAGATCCTATATTTGCCAAAGGATCTGCCACTTCAATGGTGAAGGACAGACATCCATTCACTGTCTGCAAAGTGGTAGAACTGGGACTCAAGTCTAGTTAGTTTTCTAATTTAAAATCCAAAGCATTTTCTGAAAATTCTTTTTTCTATCTCTCCTACCAATGTGAGCTGGCGGGGGCCTAACTGGGACTGAGATTGAAGAAGGGAGCCCAAGTTCTTTGGGCCAAGAGAGGAGAAAGCCCAACAGGAATAACTCACTGATAGAAGCCCATAGCTCTGGGGTGGTGTCCTCTTCCCCAGCCAGAGAACCAAGCAGAGGCAGCACATGGGAGGGCCCAACGCAGCATCATTTCATGTGGGGGTTCCCAGAGGTCACCTGGCATAGCAGACCCAACACCATGTCACTGTAACAGCAATTACCATGTATTGACAATACCCACTTACTGACTTTTTCTCAAGAAGCTAGTGACCTGCCAAATACCCCACCTCAAAAGGTTGTTGTGAAGCTGCAATAAAGGCCACGTGTCTCGAATACGTCATAGAGCTTGTAGCATCTAGTAAATGCTCAACAAATGGCAGCTGCTGGTGTTTTACATACAAGGTCTCATTTCATCTTTGCAAGAACTTTGTGAAACGGTTATTACTATCATCTCTATTTCAGCAATGAGGATACTGAGGCTTAGGGGGATAAAGGAACTTGGCCACAGCAATCAGGGAAAAGCCGGATTTCAATTAGCTATGTCTGAGCCCAAAGCCTGTACTTTTTTAACCATTAGGATGTACTGGCTCGCAAGCTTGTTCGTGGAAGTTGGGACGTGCTGAATAGTCCGTTTCATGTTGCCAAAGTTTCCCCTTTCCCTTGGGGCCTGGACCCTGACACTGAGCACAGCAGAAGGGAAGCAGATGTTGTGTGGGCCCAAAAAGGTCTGGCTCCAAACTCAGCCTTCATTACCAGGAGCCTCTGAGACTGAAGGCTAATGGCTTGGAAGGAACGAGGTGGAGTGGGTTTTTACAGCAGGGACCTTTAGAGGTTACCTAATGAGCAAGGTGAGGGGACTCGTTTGTTTGTTCCAGTTTCCTTTGGCTTGACTTTGCTTTGGAACACTTTGCTCCAATGAAATTTTATAGGAAAGCTCAGAGTGTAAAGTCAACAGACGTGGAGCCATTGTGTTGAAAATGAGTGGGAGACCCGGAGCCTCACCTCCTCCGAGGAGCCTGGACACGCGCACCTCGTGATTCAAGGAGGGTGGCCACGCAGCTGGGGATTCAAGGACCATGTCATGGAGACAAGTGGATGGAGACAGTATATGGGTCATGGAAAGTGCGTGGGACTTTGAAGTCAGACAGTCCTGCGTTCGTAGCTCATCTCTGCCTTTATGATGTGATTTGGGCAAGAAACATATTCTTTCTGAGCATGTTTCCTCCTGTGTAAAATGAAGCACAGATCCCAACCCAAGAAGGTCATTGAGCGAAAAGCACAACAATAAATGAAAATGCCCCCAGACGGTAAATGATACACGGGAGGGAAACAACCGTTAGCTATTAGATTACCAACCTGGGTTTTCGTTTTGGCTTTTTTTGCTTTTGTGGTGTTTTTTTGTTTTGTTTTGCTTTTAATGGAAGGAGGAAGAAATTTTTGAAGGGTCAAAATGCATAAAGAAAATGTATCTTAAAACAAGCATATATGATCATGAAGACTGAAAAATGCACATCTTTGCTTTCGTTCAACATTCACCATGTCCAGGACTGTGTGGTACTGAGATGCAATACGACGGTGCCTGCCCTAGAGCTTACAGTCCAATGTATGTACAATCACACACACACACACACACACACACGCACACACACACATGCACACACATGCACGCACACGCACATAAGCATAATTTCCAAATTCTCCCCAGCATGATAAATTATGACAATCCAGTTTAGAGCCCTGGGCCCTGGGAATCCCTGCCTGGTTCTTGTCACAGAAGCCACAGAGGCTTCTCATATGGGTCAGGCTTCCCTAAGTTCTCAACAGCTCAGCTCTGCGTCTTTCCTGGATCTGGTTTGACCCTGGAATTAATTATCAACCTCTGCCTTGATTTTATCCAGGTCCTGATGTAACAAGATGACTTGAAAAGCCTTTATTCTTTCCCATGAGTGCCCCTTGCACCCCAGCTCTCTGGAAAGAAATGTGAAAATCAGAATGCAACAATATTAAAAGGACGCTTTCCTCAGGAGCTTGGACATAAGCTTTGTTAGTCAATGTGTTGAAATTTGTAATGAAAACAGAAGGAAACAAGTGTCCCCGTAGCTTCTGGATGCATAATAAGGCCTGAATTATCATCTCTTAGAAGGATAACAGGCCCAGTCATTGCTGTGGAGAATGAGTCAAGGAGCCTATAGTCTAACCATCTTGCCCCATCTGGCTGAAGGCAGAATGTGAACAGGAGAAAAACCTGGGGGAACATCATGATCAAGGAGGCAGAAGGTGACTCTTTGGTAAGGAAGAGCCAAGTATGGGATCTGGGGAGAGTTGTTTAATATCTTGAACTCAGGATAAGAAACCAAATACAAATAAAGTATTCCACATTTATCAAGCATCTCTAAGGGGTATATTAGTATCTATTTTGCATAACAAAATACTCTAAAACTTAGCATCTTAATATTATATTTATATACTTCCACATTTTCTGAGGACCAGGAGTCTAATTGCTGCTTACCTGGGTTTGGTTCAGAATCGCTCATCAAGTTGCAATCAAGCTATCAACCAGAGCTTCAATCATCTGAAAACCTGATTGGGGCTGAAGCATTCACTTTCAAGTTCATCGGTGTGGCCATTAGATAGAGACCTTAGTTCCCCACACGTGGACCTCTCTATGAAGCTGCTCGTGACATGGCAGCTGGATTCCCTCAGAGCAAGTAATCTGAGGGGGGAAAAGAGAGAAAGCCCCATATGGAAGCCTCAATAATTTCTGTACTAATGTTAGCAGTGCCATGCCATTACTCTGCCATAGTCACTTGGTACAACAGACCAAACCTGCTACATGGTGGGAGCAGAGGATACAAGGATGTAAATACCAGGAATTGGGGATCATTAGAAGGTTATCTTGGAGGATGGCTACCACAAGCCTGTACAATCCTCAATCCATTTATCCTGAAGCAGTGAACCAAACTATTATCCTCCCAACTCAGAGGGTGTGGAATTCTAAGACTTTATCTGAACAGAGACTTTTCTATTATCCTTCATCCGACAAGACCAGAAAGGTAAAGATTTTCGATGAAATGTAGTGACAGTACACTTATCCCTTTCACGGATTGAGTACTTCATGCACAGACTTTATACAGATTATCACTGGACTTGAAGCTACTTGAGAGCAGGGAGTTTTGTGTTCCTAGAGGCAAAGGGAAAGACTAGATGATCTATTCAGGTCCTTTCCAGGTCTTATCTAATAGTCTATATATGGCCTTAATATTTGACAATATTTTTGCTGGGATTAGAATTTTAACTTCTTGACTCCCTTGCATTTTTCAGCCCTTGGTAAACGCTTTCTATAAGAACATAACTTATATTATGATAGGCAAGCTGTCACCACAATGTTCTCCTCCTTTTTAACAAGAATAAGGCCCCTTGTAACTTGAGAAAAAGCTAAACCCCCAAAGATTAGGCCACATTCTCTCTGTTCTCTGGCCACTGAAGCTTTGTTCATGCTGTTTTCTCTACAGGAATACTCTTCCCATTAGTCCTTGTCACCAGCCACCTTCACAGTGTATTAAGTAGTCCTCTTCATTTTGCAATTAGCAGAAAACACAGAAATCTAAAGTAAGGATCTATAGTCTCCTGCAAATGAGAAGCCTAGTAGTAGGGAAGGCTTCAGGTGCAGCCTGATCCAGAGGTCCATGATTCATCAGGGATCCGGCACCAGTTTTCTGAAATTTGGTTTGCTCTGCTCTTCTCAGTGTGTTGACTTTATCCTCAGGCTAACTTCCCTTCGAGAAAGAAGGAAACTTACAGTAGTTCTATGAGTCATATCCTCATATCACAAAATCTTGAGGAAGAGAGTTCGATGTCCCAACATTCCCAGCAAAATGTCCTGACACTCATCTGATTGCAGCATCTTACGTTGTAAAGATAACCTTCAGCAAGAGTGTAGAATGCTCTGATTTGCTTAGCCAGGGTCATGTGCTCCATACTTGGAGGTAAAAGGAGAGCTAGTTTTCTCAGAACTGCACACATCTCCAGTGGAAAATGAGAACTACTAGAGAGAGAAGAATGTGCACTCAGCGGGGGACCAATAGAAATTTATTACATTATGAAATCCCAACACCCAAAAAGTGAATCAAAATAAAGAAATACAAATTGGATAACCAAGGTAAAAGGACTGGTGGCAAACATTTAACACTTAAACTTAGATCTAAGGCTAAACAACTTTGGAATTTTGGGTTTGATTTTGTCAACAAGAATAAAAGTATTTAATCCTCAGCAATGTAAAAATGAAAATATACTAACCCAAATCAGCAAATGGGGGAAGGGAAATGAGAAACAACACAACGGTTAATTCTGTCGTCTCTCACAACAAGGAGTCAATCAATCCTCTCTAAAATGGCAACTTGTACTTCTAGAAGGCATAATTCCTCCAATGTCAATATTTTCATACTTTGTTTTCATGAAGTTAAAGGTGTCTTTTTTGAACTAACACACCTTATATTAAAGAAAATTCCTTTGAATTCAGAGATTCCTTTTATTTCTTTTTCTTCAAGTTGAGTTCAAGTCAAATTTAATGATTTTTAATTTTTGATTACTATGTAAGATCATATTTTAATAAAATTGTTTGTCTATACACCAATTTATTTTTTCATTGAATAGTTAATACATTCATATGCTTCAGATATAAAGTTTTACAGTGAGAAGTCTTGCTTCTACCCACATCCTCCACTCTCCCAATTCTCAGCTTTCAATCCATCATCTTATTATTCTAGAAGCCACAAATGATGTCTACCAAATGTGTACAATGGTTATTTTGAGTGGTGGGATTTGAGGTATTTTTTAACTTTCTTACTATTTTTCTGTAGTTTTCTTTTTTCAAATAATCATCAGACACCATTTTTTAAAGTTATTGTATTAAAAATGAAAATAATTCCTCTCCTTCAAGGACCAATTAAGTACTACTCTTTTGTGAAGAGTTTGCTGGGTGTCAGGACCAGAAATTACCTTTCTCTTTTCCATCACCCAATTCACCTTACTCTGCACCACTCACACACCACACACACTCTCAGAGGCCAGTGCTATTTGTGGACGTGTAATGTATTCCTGCTGCAGGAGCTCCTTGGGAGTCCAATCTGCGGTTCCACCGTTAACATTACTGGGACCAATCAGACTCAATAAAAGGCACTATCTGTCACAAGTTTTGAATTTCAAATTATACCCAATGCCCCAGGGACCTGTTTATTTTGGGCAAAATTCTACTTTTTGTTTCTAAGAAAGCCTACTCAAAGGAAGAAGGGACTTCACTCAGCTGTTCAAACCTCAAATGGTGTTTCCTTTAGCAGCTTAGGAGTTTATGCAATAGAAGAGTCATTGTTTGGGAGCTGGGTTTTAGTCGTAATTCTACCACTTGGAAGAATTGTTGAATCATTCTGAGCCTCGGTTTCCTCATCCCAAGGGAAAGATGGTAATAATGATATTACCTACCTCCTAGGATTAAATGAGATCACCCAAGTAAAGTACATGGTACTCTGCCTGACAGTTTAAGCACTAGATAAATATCAGCCATCACTGTTACCCATGAGCATATCCCCAGGGGACAGCTTTATCAGGTGGAGATGTAGTTCTTAGATCCCAAAGGGCAGCCTCTCCTGGAACTGGCTACAAATATACAGGGACCCAGCTCTGCTGTTTTAGTGTCCACTCCCCTCCCATGTCCATAGCCCTACAAAACCACCAGAGAGACTTTGTCTTCCTTTCAGCACCCAACCCATACCAGGGAAATAAGGACAACCATTTCTAAATAGTTTGGCAGATACATGAATACACAATGAAATATTCGGCCATGAGAAAGGAAGATATCCTCCTATTTATGGCAGCATGGATGGACTTTGAGCAAATTATGCTGAACAACGTAAGTCAGAGAAAAAAAATTACTGTGTGGTATCACTTACATGTGGAATTTACAAAAGTTAAAAATAAGAACCAGAGAGTAAGGGGGAGAGTGATGGTGTTTATGGGGACAAACTTGCAACAAGCAGTAAATAAGCCATAGAGATCTAATGCACAACATAATGAATATATACTATTGTACAATATTGTATATATAATAATGTACTATGAATATGTAATATGATAAATATTGCAACATGGGCAATCATATTACAATAGATAAATGTACAATAGTAACATGTTGTGCACCTTAAACTTACATAATGGTATATACCAAATTTATTCAATAAAAACAGAATTTTCAAGTCACTTTAAAAAATACAGGGGGGTGCCCAAAAAAGTACACATTTTAAGAGATGTTATCTATATATTACTTTTATTACAGTAGCAATGTGTAGTATGATATTTGCTCAAAAGATGGCATTAATCGAATGCTAGCGTCACCCTTCTCACAATGTGTATCCTTTTTTTGGCACCCTCTGCATAACTGAGTTGATTGTCAAAATAAATAAATAGTTTGGCAGAATCATAAACATTTAAATAAATTTTGGACTGGATTCAAACTTATTTTCATAAATTCCTGGAACTTTCTATTTGGAACAACCTCAGAGATGATCTAGCCTAACCTGCTGATTTACAGATGAAGAAATCAAAGCAAGAGAGTTTAAGAAACTTGCCTAAGGGCCCGTGGCTAGTTAGTGTTGGAGCCGTGACTGAAACCCAGGTTTCATCTTCCTGCATTTCACTATTATTGATTTCACTGCTATGTAATACCCTGTTTTTTGATTGTCTCCACCATAAAGTCTAAGCTCCAGCTTAGAACATCTGCTTGTTCACGAAGAAGCTGAAGGTTAAAGAGGTAAAAGTCACTTGTCCAAGGTCACCTAGCCTGTAAGTGATAGTATGAGATTTGGAACTGGGGGTTGTTCCAACTCAAAACCATGTGCTTTTTACTCTGTTAGCTTGTTGTTCAGTCCTGGTAACTTAAAAGGTATCTCCTCCCTAAAGAAAGAATGGGCATCAGTAGAGGCAGCACAGTGAAGGAGAAGTGGGCGCTCACACCGAGCTTCTGTGTAAACTTGGACCAGTCACTTGACTTTGCTTTTCCTCTGTCTTGGGCACTGTGGCAGCAGCTGGTATGGAGTCTGGTGCCTTGGTTACGATCAATGCATAGTTGAAAATTGTTGAGTACATGACGTGCTCTTTTCCCTGTGTGTCCCAGGCAGCCACATCCTTTCCCTCGTGTTTTCCTTCTCACGGGGAACCTTGGCAGAGAGCCCAACATGGGCCTGGAATCCTATGTATCCCCATTCAGGTGAGATGTGTCCTTGGGTCAAACTTAAGAGATGGCCTCTGTTTTCACAGCTTCAGCAGGGATCACCGACTCTATCTAGTGTGAATACACTGTTTGTTTTCCTTCTTCTCTTTCTGTTTGCCATTGGAAAAGTCCATTAGTGCTGAATGACATGACTAAACAGTCAAGGAGAGAACAGTTGATGTGTTAATAACTCTTAGGTAAATACCATTTGTTATTGTCACCACTGAGGCTTTCAGAGAGGTGGCACCATTCCTGGTCCGGGGACTGTTCTCTTGTCAGTTTTCTGTCTTTCAGCAACCTGGAAAGACAGGTTTGGAAGAAAAAAAGGAGTCTGAAAGGGACTGATGAGCAAGAGGAAGGAAGGGTATGGGAAAGAAACTGGGACTCTAAATGAAAGAGACACAGAGCAGGGGAGAGTAGGGCAGGTGTGTGCGTGCACGCGTGCTTGAGCATGCACGCACACACACTCACTCACACACACACACACACACACACACTCACACACAATGAGGCAGGAGAGAGACATCAGAAAGCTGATGGCTAATGGGATCTTTTACCAGATTCCATACTGTCTTATGCTCCTTGCTTAGCGTGCTAGGGGCCTTTGCATTGATGGCTTCTTACCAGCTCTGACTTTGTCCCCTGTTTCCACATCTGCTCTTCCATTAATGTCTAGGATGTGCAGTTTCTCCTCCCAGACCTGGCTAGAACCCAGAGGGGAGATGATGTTGGCTGGATCTGAAGAATCAGTGTAAGAAAGTTGCAGAGCATCAATCACCATGGAGGCCAGGAGGAAAAGGAGCTTCCTTGAGGATGTTTCCATGTTGGGTCTGGAGGACCTGTGTGATTATGAAGAACCCATGGCCAGGAGAGCTCACACTTGGATGAAAGGATGCATGAATTGGCTTCCTTTCCTGGCCAAGAGCCTGGATGACCTTGAGTCTGTGCATTAAGCTCTCTGTGCTCTTATGATGGGGGTTTGCACCAAATGGTCATCAAGCTCTAAGCATCTCTGGGGCTATGATTTTAAGGCAAACCAGACATCAGATCCTCTTTAGTTCCTGCTAGCGATGATCAAGTGTGACTTTAACACAGGATAAAATGGTTTGAAGACACCCTTGTTGGCTAGATATCGTTGTGTTCCCAGACTAAATACTCTGAACATCTCTCTTTGAGTTGTCACAAATTTAGTAATAATTCCTTTACTTCATTCGGCTCTTAATTTTTTCATAACACTTTACAAGAGAGACAATAGAACATCATTATTAAGATCCCAACTCTAAACTCAGCCAGGCAGAGGTTCAAATCTCAGCTCTGCCATATACCAGCAGGGTGAGCTCAGGCAAGATTCTCTGCCTCCATGAGCCTCAATTTCCTCATCTGTAAAATGGAGAGAACAGCAGAAACTCTCTCATGAGGTGAGCATCAAAAGTGAAGAAAAAAAATCAAAGTGCTTAGCACAATGCCTTCATATATAAACTGTCCATAAATTATAGAATGATCAAATATTAGAATCTGTCCTCTCCATTTCCACCACACCTCTGGGAAATAGGTATGTATCTTCATTTAGGAGATGAAGAAACTGAGGAGTGAAGAAGTTACATGTCCACGGTCTTCAGCCAGTTAGAATTGAAGCCAGGACCAGAGAGAAAACAGCGGGTACCTCCGCCATAGCCTTACGAAGTCTCTGACCTGAGCTTTCAAGACTACACTTTGAGGGAGAGAATGAAAAAGGAGAAGAGTAGAGGGCTGCAGATTTACTCTTGGGAAGCACGTACCATTAGAAGGGTGAGAAGCGTAAGAACCGGAGAATGAGTGGCAGGAGAAAACTATGGCAGAAAACAAGGGAGATCTTTTCCAAAAGTAGAGAGGGAGGTCGAAAATCATGAAGTCAAAAGAAAGGCCTTGCAACTTGAAAATGAGAAGGGTTCTTCACTTATTCAATGGATATTCACGGAGTCAGGTACTAAGTATGTTACATACATCCTAACTCCAGGAATACGTGGGTGAACATGGCAGGCAAGGTCCCTGCTCTCCTGGAGCTTACTTTCTGGCAGAAAAAATAAATAAATAAATAAACAAACAAACAAACAAACAAATAAATAAATAAATAAATTTAAAAAAGTAAAGTAATAAATTAAAAATATAATTTCAGGTAGTGTAAGTTCTGAGAAGACAAAATGAGGATGATATAATAGGAAATGATGGGGGTAAGGGGGCCAGGGTAGGTGAGCAGCTGAAGCCAGTGTGATTAACAAGGGTGACTTTCTGAAGTGAGACCTTCATGGTTAGAAGGAGTCCAGCCACATGAAGATCGAAAGTGCATTTTAGGCACAGGGAATAACGAAGCAAAGCCCCTGAGGCAGGGATGTTTTCATATGAACTTCAAGAGAGCATTTTCAGTGACTTTATGTGAACAGAGGTCAGATTATGATAGCTAATGGAAGAGAAGGGACTTACACGGAAATAGCCTATGGGGTAGATGACTTATTCAAGTAGATGGTCTTAAAAAGAAGGAAGAAAGTGGTATTCATGTCATTTATAGCAGACAGTGGGCCACGCCAGCCATTCCTCTTTGGGGATCTTTCATTTCCCTTCCCACTTCAGTGATCTTCCCTCAGCGCCAATATTCTCAACCAGAAAGCCACAGCCTTGGAACATTCATTTTAAAGACTGCATGGTATTTGTGGGGTTTGGGGATAAGAATAATCAAATCCTCCCACTCCAAGGCTCCACTGACAACACCAAACTTGTTTGCACTTGCAGATACTCTCACCATTCCAGCAGAGATATTTGCTTTGGAGTTTTATTTTTTTGTTCTCTACAATTCAGTCTAGTTTAGAAACTAAAGTCACCTTTAGTTTCCAAGGCAAACTGGATCTTATTTCATTGTTGGTTAGTTTTGCTCACTCCCCTTATCCTATCCTCCCAGGTCAAGTTCTACAGTAGCACTGTCCAGTGGAACTTTCTTTGATCATGGGAGTGTTCTATATTTGCACTGTCCAATACAATAACTGCCAGTCATATGCGGCTGTTCAACACTTGGAATGTGGGTAGTGCAATTAAGAAGATACGTTCTTCATTGATATAATTTTAACCAATTTATGCTTAAACAGCTATATGTGGCTAGTGCCTTAGTTTTGGACAGATCATTCTAAAGAGTTAAAGTTCAGTAGAGTTCATAGTTCCAAAAGAAGAGCCACTTTGCAAGTTCTATGTGATTACTGAGGAATGCATCAATGAAAATAAATAATGCCCAGGGAAGTGAGAAAATTTCTTCTCAATGAGAAAAAAAAAAGCATATATACAAAGTTAGCCAAGTTTGATGTGCGTAAATATTATCAGCATACTAATTTGGCCCAGACATGAAAATAACTGCTTCTGCTAAGTCAGAGAAGTAATCACTAAACATCATCATTTCCCTAAGTGTGTTTTAAAGGATACTGGTTTCATAAAATCTTTGATGAAAAGGGTCCATTGTCAAATAGGCTTGGGAAATTAGGAACATTTTTTTTCTTTCATATATTCACAATCCAGATCATCACAATAAAGGCTTTGAGAAATCGTAACAGTAAATAACTCTGTAATACATTGTTTAACTCAGTATTAATAATGAAACTGTATATGTGTGTGTGTGTAATATTAGTATCCTGACTAGAGAAATATTAGGGTTAAGTGTATGGACTTTGGGAAAAAGAGATCTGGGTTAGCAATATCAGCTCTCCCACTTATTACTTTACTATTAGATGTGTAACCTTAAGAAAGTTATTTCACATTTCTGACCTTCATTCCCTCATTTGAAAATTGGGGATAATATCTATATGTCACAGGCTTCTAAGAGGATCAAAATGTATGTAAAGAACATACCACAGTTCCTGGGACTAAGGGAATTTTCCCAAGATTGTTAGCTATTGTTATTTTCATTATTATTTATGAAGTTAAGTGATTAACTGCCTGAGACTTTCTGAGCCCCAGAGAAATACTTTGTTATGAACTGGTAGAGCTCGCTTACTACCTTGAAATATTTTTAAGGATGGTATTGGAAACTTGGATGTGAGAGTGATCTTTTCTATTTCCTTTTGTTCATCCTTGATGAAGAATGTACACTCAGCATTGAAAGTCCTCCTGCAATTCATTCTCAGTACAACAGCCAGAGGGGTCTTTTTAAAGCACAAGTTGAATTATGTCACTCCTCTGTGGCCCCCATCTCATTAAAAAGAAAAAGTGGAGCCTTCATTAACAGCCTCTAAGTTCATGTGATCTGGCCAGCCGGTACCTCTCTTATATTATTTCCTACTATTGTTTAGTGTACTCTGGAATACAGACTTCCTTGCCTTTCCTTAGACATGTGAGAGACACACTCACCTCAGGACCTTTGCACATGCTGGTCCCTCCCATGAGGTATCACTCCCCCAGTTACCTGCATGGCTCTTTCCCTTACAAATCTTTACTGGAATATCTCCCTCTTAACTCTGCCTAACCTTGCAATACATCCCTACATATTTTCTTGCTTATTTCTTGACTATACAACCAATATGCTGTTTTGTCTATTTGTTTGTTAGTGTTTTGTTTCTTGTCTGTATCTACCCGATAGAACACACTTGATGAGAGCAGAGGTTTTTGTCTCTTTCATTCTCTATAGCTAAGTCAGTGCCTAGAACAGTGCCTGGCACAGAGTAGATACGCAAATAAATGTTCATGGAATAAATAAATGTGGGAACTGCATACATTTTGTTCCATTTCCTCTAAGTCCTGTTGTGGGTGGCTTGTTGAAGCACGAAACACACAGCTACAGGATGATCTCTGTGGGTTTTATTAGTGGTTTTCGGGGACCCATCAAACAAAAAGCCATATTTTGAAAAATATAATTCTTTCACGAAAGAGAAATACTCAATTTGAATTTAACATAGTTTAAAGGGCAAGATTTCTGATTTTTTTAAAAACACAGCAGCAGTAGGGTTGTTTCCCAGAAATTGTCAACCCAGAAGCCAGATGGGAAGAAAAGCAAGAATTAGGCAGATAGCTATGGAATGATTAGTCCCAATTTAGCTAAATATATGAAGGCTTATACAATCCAGTAGTTCACAAGGCTTAGTCTCTAAGGCTTTTATTAAATGCTCTGTCTGTTATTCCAGAAATGGAAGCTTGAGGACCAATGCTGAGGTTAATTCAGTTTCAGTGTTTCAACTGCTGTACTTCTCTTTCTTCATACAGGAAATGTTCATTCAATAGGTTCATGTGGAGTATCTATTACACCCTATCTAATTAGATAAGTTCCTCATATACACGTTTCAGGTCATGCATCTAGTAGGCGCTCAACAAATGCTTTCCTAACTATAGAAGAATAACATACTTGCCTTTCCCTCTTGCTAGTTTACCTTTCCTATATTTTATACATTTAAAAAACAACACACTTGTAAAACTAAAATCTAATATGCTTGATTCACCTTATCAAAAGATCCCTCCATATTTTTCAAAAAGAAAAAAATATATATATATACATATATATATAAACCAACCCCAAAATACTAAAACTTAGAACTGCTTTACACTTAAATAGCAATTTATATCATATAAACACATTCATAATCTTCATTGGTTGAAACAGGTCAAAGGTTCATTACTGGCTCCTTAAACCAGATAAATCTCACAGTTCCTAATAAGGCAACAGAATTCTTATCCAACACATGACTTGCAGAAGCAAACAGCCTGTTTTGGTTTCATTTCAGCGCAAGTAGGAAGACAACGTAAGACATCTCACAGTAAAATGTTCATCTAATAGATAATATGTCCTTGACGTCAGCGCCCTGTGCTCTTATTCTAGTGAAGAAATGATTCACATCTGATGATGGAGATCGCCGCCGAATCCGAGAAGTCTTCTAGGAGACATTCATTCATTCACTCAACAAATATTTATTGAGCACCTATCTCGTGTTGGGGGAAAAAATATTGGTACTGGGGGAAAAAATATTGGTCAGATATAGTCCCTGCCCCTGAAGAGCTCACAGTCTAGCAGACTTTGAGGAAGGACCAGCGTGTCCAAAGGAAAACTCATAACTTGGGTCTGCCCGGCTCAGAAGGCAAGTACAAGTAGCTGTAGGTGTTTTCCTGGGAACCAGGGCCTTACTCAAGTTTCATCAAGTCAAATGTCTAGGAGCTTCAGAAGATCTGAGTCGATAAAGTCTGAGCAATACGTTCCCTGCCTCAGGTTCCCATGAATACTACAAATAAGCACCCAAGTTTAAGAAGGGTTGAAGGAGTCACCACGTAAGCATCCAGCACAGACGAGCTTCTCGAGTAAGAAGCTGTGTGTCCCCCAAAAGAAAGGGGCTTCACCTGATGCTGACTTTTTTTGCTCTCTCTTTCAACACTGTGATGGGAAGTATTCTGTTCACACCCCAAGTTGGCGTGGCTTGATTACCTTGAGTTCTCCAAGTCACGAACAGCACATAGAAAACGCATCAAATTCAAGCCAAGACAATAGAGAGATATGCTGAGAACTTAATACTCCAGCCTGTTTAAGTGGGAACTGGCTGCCAAGAAACTGCCACATTCAACAAACAATACAATCTGCTAATTCTCTGCAGAACTATCCCATCAGTACTCCCCAGACTCACTCACTACTTAGCAAAGACTGCTGTTCAGCAGAGAGGGTGCAGGAAGAGCCACGGCCAACTGAGAGAAATGCGAGAAACTTCCAGGTTTGGGGAAGGGTAAACTCAGAGAAAAATCTAGCTACCTTAGGTGATGAACAGGCAAAGCCAGGGAAGCTACAGAAGAGAGAACTTAGCAGGTGTCCCAAATGACACAATTCAGACACACTAGGATTACATCAAATATCTGGATGTTTAATTCATTCTGTGGGAAGTATAGGTTGGGAAAGCCTCATGGTTCTTTAGCCTTGCATGAAAAGCAAGGTATGTGTTTTGTGCAGGAATGTCTTGGATGTGGGCTGCTCCTCATGGTTATCTCTCAGTCCCCTTAGTAACTGTTACTTGACAACATTGAGTAATGCCTTTGTGGTGGTCACCAAGCCAGGTAGAAACAGAAACAGACTTGAATGTACCTTCAGAAGGTCATTCATCTTACTAAGCGGGTGCCCCAAGGTCACCATTCATAATGGCTCTCATTATAATTAGGACAAAGTCTTAATTCTTCTTATTTCCAGCCTTCTGAATGTTTACAAGCACTTTGCACCTTTTGACCAGGAATTGCTCACGTCCGCTGGGTGACCCGCTGTGGCAGGTGCTCCTTAGTTGATGAAAAGCACTCCGACTTAATGGTACGTGTCTTCAGCCCCATATGAGTGCTCAAGAGAGGCAGATGGGAGGAGAAAGCCAAGGACATGGGAGTCAAAAAGAAAAGTTGCAAAAGGAATCTAGATGTCCAAACCCATTTCAAAGTGTTCACAGGTTCATAGTCGTCCCAGACTGCAGGGCCCGGTTGATAGTAAGTCCCCAGGGACCCCAGAATCATCTCGTCATTGCCAAAGTCTCCAACTCCTTACTGACCATAGCGCCTGAGCTGCATTTTCTGTTTTTCTCTCACATCCTTTCTTTCTTTTCTGTCTCTTTTTAAAACATGTCTATGGTTGAAAATCTAGGCAACATCTCATTTGCTTTGGGACAAGTTCATATGAGACAGGAAAGAAATGATCCAAAACAGGAAAGATTATAAGAATTAACATCTGCAAAGATTTTCCCTGAAACTTTATCTATCTGTATATCTATCTATCTATCCATCTATTCATCCATCATCTCACACAACACACACTCATGCACACACACACGCACACATACATTCTCTCAGCATTTCCTTCTGCAATGTAATTTTTACTTTGCTTTGTAATTCCAGTGAAAATGTCTTCTTTGTAGTTCTTGATACATTACCCTATCTAATTTATCTGACTTTGGCTCTCATCTGGGTTTCTGAAAAGAACTGCCTCCAGATATTTAAACCCATTGTCCCTAATATTTAAAAAATTAAAAATAAGCTGACTTTGAAGTCTTGCTTTTGCTTCTTTCTAGGGACTAAAAGATCTTAAACGTCTTTTTGTTCTGAGAATAAATCACTATCTTCATCTTGACTGGCTAAATCAGTGTTTCTCAATTAAGGGCAATTTTTGCCACGCTGGAAACAATTAGAAATGTCTGAAGACATTTTTGGTTGTCACGGCTTTGGGGTCAGCAGTGCTACTGGCATCTGGTGGGTAGAGGTCATGGATACTGCCAAACATCCTACAATGCACAGGACAGCCAAACAATGCATAACAAAAATTATTCAGCCCGAAAAGTCAACTGTGCCAGCTGAGAAACCATAGACTATAGGAATACAAGAGCAAACTCATCACATCCTTTTTCCCATTTATTTTTAAGCAATTGGGATAAAAATAGCCAAGGCTAGACTCTGTCTTAAATATCTAAAAGTGAACAGAGGTGGCAATTGAAGTTTTTTCACCAATCGTCCAAGGAGGAGGAGGAAAGATAGCCTTTGCATCAGGAAACTCATTCCTGAATGAGTGTAAAACCCTCACTATTATTGTTCTCTCTGATTTAAACATTGCAAGTCATCTGACTTTTGGAAGTCCTCATGCCCCACTCGGTGGCTCCTAAGGGTCAGGTTAAACTTCCCAGCATCCTCTGGTTCATCCCATCCCTCTGAGACCCTGGAGTTCACCCTAGAAGCTCTGCCCACCTCTTCTGATGAGGCCATGTGGATGCTTATGTGCGAAGGACACATCACCTTTTCCTAAATCATTTTACATATAAAAACATTTAATGCCCTCTGATTTTTTTTTTCTTTCTTTTAGCAAGAAGCACAATGCAACAAACCCTGTCCTTCTTGCAGTGGAAAAGAACTTCACGATAGAGGCAAACACAAATCACAACCACATACAGCGTCATAGTTCACAGAAAACTGTGTACGTTTGTTCCCTACATAGGACATACTTGAAAGTAACAAAATAATTGTGTCAACTGTAGTGTTCCTTCTTCCCATTAGAAGTAGATTTTTTCCCCACCATCATGGTACATAAATATCAGAGAAAAGTAGTCTTTGAAATATTTATGTCCAGGAGTTCTTGGGTTGTTGTGATTTGGGGTATGTCTGGGATTGTGTTCCAAGGGTCAGCACCTTCAGTTTTCATTTTCTCTCCATCCACGTGCATTCTTCCCAAATTTATAGACCAGTCTTCGTCCATCCACACGTTCCAGAATTTCTCTTTTGTAGTAATATCTGTAACAAAGGACATTGCGTAAGGCGGCTGGTGAGACTGAGCCTGCCAGGGAGTAACTGGTCCTGCGGCCTTCTCATGTTCAGAGACTAGAACCTGCTCACCTCATGGCTCGGCTGAGCTTTTCATAAGTCATGCTGCTGTTGTTTTTCTTTTTCCCCCATAGCTGAGCGACCGCCTCTGATTTCAAGAACCTGAAGATGCCCTCAGACCGGTCTTCCCACTTGATTAACCCTGGATTCTTGTCTGGGTTCAGGAGGATGTCACGGATGAATTCCCATAAGTGAGTCCCTCGCGGATCTGAGAAGAAGAAAAAGGAGCTTAGTAATGGGCTAAGTCACAGCAAATTAGGGACAGAGGAAGCAGAAAGCTGCGACATCTTCCATCAAGTGGCAGATACTCAGTTCTCTCCTACCCATTAGCAAAGCCAGATCACAGCATTCCCCCAATATTTGATTTTTTTTCCAAAGGTGTTTGTGAATGAACTAGCACAATTTTTCAGCTTGCAAATCAGGAAACTAAGGCATGGAGAAGTTAAGTGACTTGACCAAGGTTACATAGTTAAATAACGGCAAAGCCACAATGAAAGAATAGGTCTTATGTGCTCTGTACTGGGGGAAGTATCTTCTAAGGATTGTTGACAAATTGGTGGGGAGTCATTTCAACTTGTTACTGCCCGAGAGAGCAACTTTCAATCACTTCTATTCAGTACCTCAACCAATGAAATCGCTCCCACCCAGCAACTGTGCTTCAGCCAAATGCACATCATTTGGGTTCCAGAATTTTACCTCCCACAATAGATTGGGGCAAAGTCTCATAGGGATTGGGGGACCCAGTTTGAAAATAAAGCAGGTACTGTAATGAGATTAGCAACCAAATTCAATTTTACCCCCACAGACTTGTGACATACAATGCCACCCCCAAGCCCTCCAGTTTGAGGGGCTGTGTGGATTCTGTTTTGTGGGATGACCTGGAGTAGCAGATAATAAAGATGTCCAGTTCCCTATGATTTCCAGATTATACTATCTTGATTTCTTTCTATGCCCCCTCCCCCACACACACACAGACACCTTGTCTCTGATCTTTCATACACTTTCATAAGGTTTTATTATTGGGAGAAATACAACTCGCAAGGAGCACTGCTGAATCTTAAGAATAAACAGTCATTGCTTGGAACATTAACTCCACAAAGGTAGGAAACCCACGTTCAGCAAAAGATAAAAAAATAATACACCTCTGTTGTTTTTTTCCATCTTTCTCCTCGTCCGGCCGTTTTTTCTGAAGAGAGGAAAACCTCTAACCCCATGCCTGCGAGCAGTTCTTATTTACTGGGCATCTCAGTTTTGGAAATAATAGAACGGAAGCAGGGGAAAGTATCCACTGGTATGCCAATTTGAGAAGCAACTGCAGAGAGAGCTACGTTGCCAGCAAGTGACGCCTCCATTTTCTCACCCTCCTGAGTTTGAGGTGAAGAAATGGAGGTAGCAGGCAGGGGCCATACTTGTCTAAACACTAGTGGCCTCTTGTTATACCCAACTTGAAGGGACAGGCCAAGTGCCATCTGAAAGCCAGACCACTTACTGTGCTTTTTGGTGTGGGACTTGGCAGGGTGGTCTTGCTCCTTTTTCATATCAGGTGACTCTGCTAAAGAGAAAAATGAGAGCTGCTTAATTTACCTATTTCTTCCTATTATCATTTTCATTCATTCATGCACACATTTAACCAATATTTATTGAGCACCTACTACATGCCTGGCATTGTTCAAGTATGTGGTAGTAACCAAAACAAAACAGAGATGATAAGTGCTATGGAGAAAAATACTGCAGGGTAAGAACTATCCGGGATAGAAGTATGGTGATGGGACAAATTTGCAACGTACTCTAAAGTGGTCACAGAAGACCTCTTTGATAAGGAGACCATTATCAGAGATAATCACATCAGAAGGATGTGAGGGAGGCAGTCATGCAGAGAGCTTGTGGAACAGTCTTCCAAGCATGAGAATAGTAACTGCAAAAGCCCTGAGGTCCCTGTTTGCTATCTGCAGAGAAGAAGGAACCACTGTGGCTGTGAGCAAGGGCCAAAGGGTAGGAGCTGAGGTTCAGATCATTAGGGCTCTATGGACCTTTTTTAGGATTTTAGCTTTTATTCTAAGAGAGATGGAAAGCTATTGAAGGGTTTAGGTCATTAAAAGGTTGTGTGGGTTTTTTTTTCCATAATATAAAAATGTAAACATTTATAACAAAGAAAGATGGCTTTTAAGCCAAAGGAGTGCCTTTTTGGCATGCAAAGTTACATTTTAATCAGCCCGACAAAGAGGCCATTGACTGGCCTGATCTCAGTACAGAGGGCCACCATGGACTATGGAAACTCAGATTAGTTTAACAAATGACTCATTATGGTAACCCTTGTGACCATCACCAAAGAGACAGAGGCGGATCTGTGAAATAAAACCTGAAAAGAAAGCTAAATGATCTAGCAGTGTGTGTGTGTGTGTGTGTGTGTGTGTGTGTGTGTCAGTGGGGACTTTGGGAGTCAGAAGGACCAAGGCAGATCTTACCAAAAAAATCCCACGATCGAAAATCCACCAGTTTTAATACAGAGTTGTCTGTAAGTGCAAGCTAATCCTGCTAAGAAATTGGGCTAGTAAAATTCACCTCTTTTGTATGTGTTACATCAGGGCTTCCTAAACCCAGGTTCACTGACCCATGTGGGGCCTCCAAAGGCATTTCAAACTGACTGAAACTACATGCAAAGGGAGAGGGCCCATAGTGTTCATTCAATTGTCAAGAGTGGTGGTCCATTATTCAAAAAAGTCTAAATATCCATTATAGCTCCTAATTAAAATTGTTTAAAAAAATAGCTACTGTTTATTGAGCATTTACTATGTACCAGGCACTGTGCTAAGTAAGCACTTTATATGAATCACTTTATTTAATTCATACAATAACCCTATGAGGTAGGTACTATTATGATCCAAAGTTTACAGCTGCGAAGAAGCGAGAGACACAGAGAGGTCAAATGACTTGCTTAAAATCATACAGCCTGAGAGTAGAGCCAGGATGTGAACACAAACAATTTGATCACAGAGGCTTTACGCATAAGCACTATTCTATGCCATTTCCAAAGCTGGTGGCACATCACAGATTTCAGGAGTCTTCCCTGCCAAGAATCAAGTTCAGTTCTATCATGGTCTAGTTAGTGAGGAAAAGACATTCCAGTGATGCTTCTGTATTTCCCGATGTGTACGAACACATTCACCTATCTGCTCACCCAGCTTGTCATGGCTCAGGGCTCCCAGCAGTTTCTCTGCAAGCCATGGCAGGATGGGGGAAGGGATTTCATAAGATCTGGTTAGGAAAGAAACCTCTTATCCTGGTTAACAATTTCTCCCCAGGCATTGTCAGACGGAGACCTGCACCTGACTTGGGTTTCTCTGAAATCTAGAAGGACAAATTCACAGGAAATGCAAGGAGACTCCACTCTCCCTCCCTGTAGGTTTCAGGGTGAGGTTGCAACATCCCATCAGGATGTGACAATATTGCAACAGGTCTGGCACCCACCCTGGTTTCTAAGTGATATATCACTCTGACAGGGCCACGTTGTTCTGCAGACAAAGAGTGGCATTTACCCAGCAGGCCACAAGCAAAGCTCGTCTTCAAATGGCAGCCAGGAAGGGTGCAGGGCCATTCTTTCAGAGCCAGAGTTGAATTCAGAAAAACCTGAAGTCTCTCAGTTTATGGTCTCAGCCATTTTGTCTGGGTTCCAAGGTGATATAGAATCAATTAATTTGGGGTTCAGGTACCTGTGTGAATAAAGTGGAAGCCTTGGACCCTGTCCCAAGAAAAATGCACATGTGTACACTTGTGGAAATCTGTAAACAATTTCACGGGTTTGTGGCTCACTTAGGAGTCCATGGACTCCCAATTAAAAACCCCCACACCAGGTAGACCATGAGGGAATTTTCTCTTTGAGATGTCAGCCATTTTACCTAGGCTACAACTCCATTCAGCTTAAGAAAGATCAAATTAAAAAAACAACAACAAACAAACAAATAAAAATGTTTTCATCACCATATGGGGGAATATGCAGCCAAAGGCAAAAGGAAACTCGAATTTCTTCCAGCCTCCTTGTCCCATCCCCAATGTGCAAGGGCAAGCTGTGAAACCACTGATCTGCCTTAGCACTAAAATCTTTTGATCTAAAACCTCCCTTTAATATGATGGCCTCTCCCCCTGTGTATTCCCCTCACTCCCAAACAAAAGTCAAAACCTTTGAAGGTAGCCATGTGGTGAAGTGATTCATGCCTATAAAAGAATAGTTTGCTCAGGGGACGTGGTCCAGCTTGGCTTTCTCTCACTCCTCTCCCAGGTACCTCAGGCCGAGGTCCAGTCCCGGCAGGGGCAGCACCAAGTCACAGATTTATGATGAAAGTTCCAGATCGTGACTTCAGCTAAGCTGCTTCGCAAGAAGCAAAGATTAGAAGCATTTGCATATGATTCAGCTGTGAGCCATGTCTTTACGGGATACACAAATTTCGGTGTTATAATAGACTGTGCCACCCTAGCTTTAGGCTCAACAAGTCAGTGAATAAACACATCAAGCCTGAATTGGCATGATTGGCTTGAGGACTATCGGGCAGATCAGGAACACCGGCGGCCATTTTATGAAATGGGCAGATGACAAAGAAATCAAAACAAAGCCCGCTTCCCCACCTGCGTTTATCACAGAGGGCATCAGTTTATGTTGGGCCTCGCCTTAGCTCAGCTTGTAACTTGCATTAAAACATAGAAAGATATTTAACTGCATTCAATTTAATGGGAGCTTGAAATCTAAAAACACATACAAATGACAAAGGTTTTTTTGGGGTGATATAGGGGCAGGAGTCTAGTCCCATCCAATAAAGACTAAACTATTCTGAAATGAATTGACCTAAACAAGGCTGCAATTAAATATCCTACCAGAGGGCTATCATTCCAAAGAATTTATCAACCCCTGACACTGAATTGATTCTTTAAGTAATAATTCTCATAGAGGGCCTGGAGTGCTTATCTCATTTTTCAGCCTGCGTTACAATCCTGGGATAGGCATGAGTGATAGGGGGAATCAAGGATCGGGGAGATAACATGGAGTGGATTTTTAAAGCCCATTTTAAGAAGGACTATTCAAAATTAGGATAGGTAGACTCAGAAGATAGTGAGTTTTTGGTTACTGCAAATAGGAAAGCAGAAACTGACCTCTAAGGCCCCTATAGAGTCTGAGATTCTAAAAGGTAAGTCAGGATATGGACGAGAGAAGAGTGGCCTGGCTGTGAGGACAGTAGAGCTGTGATTATGGCTTTTAAGTTTCCCAGGTGCCTCAAGACCTAACAAACCCTGAGGCTCAGTAAGTGGTTGGTTCAACTTTATTTTTAGTTGGACTTTTTTGCCATAAGCCAAAGATCCAACCGGAAGGACAGACATGGGAGGTGACACCTCAGGAAGTGTGAGAAGAAGTCTGAGGGTGAGCAGGGTGGATGGTTTCCTCAGCCCTGAAACCCTTGCTCTTGACTGAGTGGCAAAGATTGCCCCACAAATTTTACCTGGATTGGCTCAGTTCCCCCAGAATGGCAAATCTACTGCAGAGCATTGCCGGTGTTTGATCTGTTCCCTACTTTCAACAAATACTTAAAATGACACATGATGCTATGGGTCATGGGGGGGAGGGGGAAGTGGAAAAATGAATTGGCCTCAGTTCTTAACCTCAATTCCAGAAGCATTTACACTGGCTCCCAGCCCTCTCATTCAAGGGGCTTGACCCAAACAAAACCTCAAACCAAAAGCTTTCATTATTTCAGTTCTCAAAAACACACTCAACAAAAGCAAAAAAAAAAAAGGAAGGAAGAAGGAGTTGTTTGATTCTGTGCTTTCTTTCACAAGCACTCATTTAAACCTGAAGTTGCCCCAAATTCAATTCCAGGAAAAGTCTAAGCTCTATTTCATAGACCCAGACAGATGCACAAGTTTGCACCCAGATCTAGGAACAACAGGAAACCCTCTATGCACCTCCCCAGTGCATTCATTCCTACATGGCACATGCCAATGCCAATGTATTCATTTATAAATGGAGGGGGAATATCATCTGAAGACCCCACTCCTAGACTCCCAGCAGACCACCTTTGATTGAGTCACAGAGAGCCCCCAGTTGCATCCAGTCTAACCCAAATAAGACTGATGTGAACATAATTCATAAAGTGTACACTGTTGACTGGAGAGTCCTGATGAGCCATCAGGGTCAGACTTCAAAAAGTGACAAAATAGTGTGATTCCTGGGGTTCTGAAATTTTCCAATTGCTACCCTTCTACCCAAAGACTTTCGCCAACAGGTTCACACATCTTTGAATGTTAATGTTAGATATTCTTTCTCTAAAGCCAAAAATTTGTTGAAAATTAAACATAGCCTTCTGGCCCCATAGTATACTCAAGTATGAATAATTGTATCAGATAATTTCCCAAGAGCAAGTTTTTGTTAAAAAGAGAGGTTTTGTGGTCACAAGAGAGTGACTTGGTTTCATAGGAGACAAACACTTTTTCTAGAGGCATCTGTGCTGGTCATTTTCAATGTACAAATATTGGCTCAAAAGCAGATCTTTTATAAATAGTAACTCCACTCTTTTCCTAGCCTTTTAATGAGGAAGACTCCATCAAAGTGGAAACTTAGGATGTTGGTAATTCTCATTAATGCTCAGTAAGCACTTGCATGAGGCACACTTGGCCTCTGATGTCAGGACAACTTACCAACAGGAAGGTGGCTGGTGGTTGTCATGGAGATCTGGGCCCGGCAGAAAGTTTTGCTGTCCAACAAATCTGTAGCAATGAGAAGATAAAGGATATTAAGAGCCTCCTCCTTACAATATAACTTTTTGCTGTTAGAAAAACAGAATCAGAACGTAACAGGGCCTTAAGTATTGGGGAGTTAGTTACCTACTGTGCTACCATAGTTGGTATCATATAAATAGTTTTCTTCTTTCCAGGTGTTCATGATAGAAGGGTCTACAAAGGACAGAAAATGGAAATGGTCAGCAGTTATCATCCCTGGTGGAAGAATTTGCTGTTTCTATTTTCTAACTCACTGCTCATGGAAGAGGCGTGGGACATAGGGGGTGGTCCTCAGAGAGAAGGGATGTGACTCTGCTTCAGCCATATGTTCTTTATAATAATGTTACCCCATGTTTCTTCCAGTGTCCTGGGGGAAATGGACTTTGTTATGGCTCTCTCCATGGGTTCTACACCTGTTGTTTTTTTTAGGGAAGTGGGAGAATTTGCAACACTGAGAGCCTGTCCTAAACCAATGTTTTGGCTTCCTGGGCATTTTTTCAGTCTGCACAGGACAGGGGGTGGGTTCAGGAGTCTGGCATCATCGTGCACTTTACTATATAATTACTTTTACACTAGAAAAAGAAATTGTTAGGGACAAATAAATTCATGATTAATGAGCATCTTTTTCTAGTAATATCCTCCTGGGAGAATTAATGATTTTTTATTGTTTTATTTTATTTTATTTTATTTTTCAGAAAAAGTTTGTCAGGTTTATCATAGTGTATTCATTGCGACAATCCAGAGAGATCTCTCCTAGAGGGATGACAGCCCCCTCCCTCTAGGATTTCTCCAATTAGCTTAAGGGATGATACGAAATTCTTAGAACAAAACTAAGGAGAAGGGGAGAAGAGTGTTACCAAACCAAACAACTTTTAAGAGTAGGGCCTCATTGCCTTATCTTGGAAAAGCATTCTCTCTCTCTCTCTCTCTCTCTCTCTCTCTCTCTCTCTCTCTCTCTCTCTCTCTCTCTCTCTCTCTCCCCAAAGTGCTGGGTAAGCATATCTCATTCTGATTGACTAGTCAGATTTCAGATTCAAAGAAAACTCCCCTCCGCCTACCCCAAATGAAGCCCAACTCCTACACAACCCCTACATCTGGGCTAGTCTCCAACAAAAGCATTATCTTTCCTGGCTGGCCAAGAGCTGTAAGATCTGGCAGGAGCTCTCCCCTCATACCCACCAGGAACTTCCTCCTTTCTTCTCTTCCCAGATCAAGGCTGCCCTCAGCTCCCCTCCAGCCCAGGTTCTGAATTTCAGGGCCAGGATGGTAAACCACTGGCCGAGTTTCATTTTGTTTTTATAACATAAAAGGTATAAAACCTGACTCACTGCCTAAGTCCTCCTGTTTACGACATAGGGATTTAGCTGGTATTTTAACTAATAGCTACGTGTTTGGGCATCCCAAGCCCAATCTCTTGGGGTTACACCCTCTCTCCTTGTTGGGTCACCTCGTACACCTGTTGTTGTTTCTGAAAACAAACTGAACCCAAAAGGTTTGGGGGTGTTGGTCCCTCTGTGAGCCTCTTGTCCCCTCCTCCCAGGGTGGACCTTCTTCTCCACCCTTTGGCTCAGCTTTTCCGAACTGGCAACACCTGAATGTCTGGATGGTCAAGAAGGAATTATCAAGTTATTTGTGACCTCTCCATATCACCCTGGCTTCTCCCATGGGGCTATCTGTTGGGTCACGGTGGGGTTGGAGGGTACCATCTCTCTGCCATGTCCTGTGTCTGCCCCTAGGGCAGTCAGACCCATAAAACATGGAAGCCATCCGGGTAACCCAACCCCTGGTCTGCGGGAGAAGGGCAGGGCTATAGGAAAACTTAATTAACATGCTTAGCAGCTATTGTTTTTTTCTTTAATAATGGTAGACTAGCCCCCTTATAAAAGAGTAAATAACCACATGGGGATAATTTCGGCTCTGAGTGACTCACAAATCAACCCTAGGTCAAATTCTGCCCTTGGTGACTGGCACGCAGCCCTCAGGCAGGCCTGTGGCAAATTTGGTCAGCCTACGTGGTTTGCAATCTGACTGATGAAGACCTGGGGAGTGGTTGTGGGGCCATGGTAGCCGCATACTTTCATCATGGCCTGTGGACTTGCGGGGCTTGCATAGCTTTCCCTAGACTAAGAGGCCATAGGCCAAAGGATAATATGCAAGGAGCTCTGATTCGTACAAGGCCATGGGGCACAACTTCTTGAGAAAATTTCTGCCCCCCTGCAAGTCTCCAGGGGAGACAGAAAGTCCCCAGGAGAGAGATGGTACAGGGGAAGAATGAATGTAGATACTATGGGACTCCAGATCCTACTCAGAGCCCAGAATAGTGTTTTTCATCTAAAAGTGTACTTAACGCAGGTGTTGGGTTCCACAGCTGCCTTTGGACACCCCTACGGAAGCTCCAAAGCCCCCCTAGAAACTACAGTAAGCACAACAGCAAGTCCACATCTTCCCCTTGTTAGGATAATACCCCCACCAAGGGAGGAGAGGGAGAAAAAGACCCTTCTTCTTCTCTCCTCTTGCTTCTCCTAGCTTGGCTAAGTCCCCTGACTCTTTGCAATAAGAAGGAGACCCACTTAGACTTGCCATTTTTTCCCAGCTCCTAGACTGGAGCGTATACGATGCCCTGACCAGTAGTGGGAAGCACAGAAGTGTGGGCAGAATTAGGCTCACCATCCATCTAGATATCAGAAGTAGTTGGCAGTTAACTGGTCTCAAGCACAAGCGATAAGGCTCATGGAGTATGGCCCATTGGAGACAGCTAGGGAAGAGGCGTCCCTGGGTTTGCTGCCAAAATGTTGGCTCCCTCCTGCTCCCACACTCCTTTGCATTCCCTTCCAATTGTCCTCCCCAGGGCTTTGCCTACTAAATTGACTCTCTGTCTGTTGCTACTCACCAGTTTGTTCGGTCTTGACAATGACATTGTGTGTGGACTGGAATAGGTCACTGCTGCACTGGCCTGTGAAGGACAGATTGGGAAAGTCAGAGAGGGCTCATATAGAGTCAAAACTTAAACAAGGACAGAGCTGGCTTCTTGAAAGAGCCAGTCCCTCTGCCTGATGACCTTTGTTCCCTTATGAGAGGGGCTTTCCCTCTCTGCATCTACAGACTCAAGGCTGGAGTCCCTGGCTCAGAAAATTAGTAGCTAGGGCACCCATACCAAATGGAGTTATTTGGCCTTATATAAGGAAGGCATCCAGCATGGTGGAAATAGAACTTCAGAAGTCAGAAGGCCAGTTTACCACTAATAGCTACAAGGCACTTCACCTTTCTGGGTCTTGGTTTCTTCATCTGTAAATTTAGGGGATTAACTAGATAAAGTTATTAGATAGGCTCTAAAGTTGTTTCCAATATGATACAATATGATCCAATATGATATAATATGAAAACAAAAATACAATGAGAACCATTTTAATTTAACGATGTGATTCTCCTTTCATCTTAAAATTAATCAAACCCGTTTTGACTAGATCTAACCTATGAAATATGTCTGGATATATGCAGTGATTCTTCCCTTATTTATGCCCTTCAGCTCCTCTCTAGATGTGCTCACTATATATACATGTGAATGAATCTCATATGTTTTTCCTCCCAGCCAAATTATAAATATCTCAGGAGCAGAGGTCACACCTTTAACCTCTTTGACCTTCAGTTTTCCCACCTGTAAAATGGGAACAGTATTTTTTCATAAGGTTATTAAATGAATCAACTCACTTAGCATGCCTAATATAAGTAAACACTTAACAAATGTAAGTTAATAGATTGTCTATGAAAAGGCAAACAGCAAAACAAAGATGAGAAATCTGATCATTAAGCACTTACAGAGGCATCAGCAGCAAGCAGTGGGGCTAAACAAGTCACAGAAGGTCAAAGATGAAGGTCAAAGATGGCCACATCACCTCCCAGGACCCCCTGCATTCGGGTTCAGTAAAGGCAAAGCTTTAAAGGATGGATTTAATTGGAGGTGGGAGGTGAATATTTTTAATTCTTCAAGTGTAAGTCTGCTGTATCTAAAGATTCCTGGGGGTTATTTATAGAGGACTGTTTTGTTTGTTTCTAGTAAAAGAAAAATGAGCAACCACCTCTGTGATATGGGTGCCCAGGGGGTGAATGAGGTCTTCCAAAATGGCCACCATGCTGCCAGCTCCTCGGCCTGACTCTAGGTCTGCCTCGATGTTGATGGCAGCTCTCAGGGTCTGAATCTGGTTCATTTCCCTGGAACTCATGCTTTCCAAAGCCCCAGTGACCTGCCTAAATACAGGCTTTGCTAAGGCAGACTCACTCATTCTGATGTGGACAGGCCAGCTCACTATTCTTTTTTTTTCTTTTTCTTCTTCTTCTTTCTTTTATGTAGGAGAAATATACTACTACTCAACCTCTACTGTAAAGTTGGCAACCCTGAGAACTCCTTTTTTAATGTAGCAGCTCACTGTTCTTACACATTACTGCTTTCCCAAATATTTATAGTTTTCAGAGGAGCTAGGTTTTTACAGCCATTGTCAGGGCAACTTTATGCCAATGTCAAAGACATTCTGTAAGGTGAGCTGTCTGCCCCTGTATGTCTTACAAACTAGGATAGGATGTGCGTGTGTGCAGAAACTCACCAGTGGACAATGTTTAAATGGTGCTTGCCTGAGTGTCGATGAAGCCTCAAAAGACAGACATTTGGGTCTGTAGGGCAGCACCAACTTCAGAAATCACTGCAGAAATGTCCCACATATGTCCAGACCATTAGTTCTAACCCCCATTTTTTTAATTAACAGAGCTTTTAAGAATCTGCTGAAATACTATAAGCCTCCTCCCCTCCCAAAACACAAACATAGATCTCATTTTTGCACATCTTCTTACCACCCTTAGGTTCCATCTTAGGAACTTAGGTCTAGACATTAAAAAAAAAAAAAAAAGTAGCCATAATGATCTTAACAAGCAAGTAATTGAGAATTAAACTACCAAACCCAGTTTGCAAGGCAAAGAAGAAAAGGTTTTCCCAAGAGTAGCAAGTATTCCGTGGATACCTGGCTAGCCCTTGTCTCCTGGAAAATTAACCATAATGAGAGAATTAAATTACACTGGGTTTGGACAAGAGTAGACATACACCTTGTATCCTAGGGTTCATGCCTGTCCTCTCAGCCCCCTCTTACTTCCCTGCCTTGGAAACAGTGGTTTGGAGGGGAGACCATCTTTTGATGTCCCTGACCAGGAACCCTGCCAGCTGCAGAGTCTCTGCTCTTCTCAGCTGGCTCCTAGCAAGATAGGGAGAGAGATAGTCACCGTTCCACTTGAGGTGCTGCAAGTTGCCATAAAGGAGCTGCCCTGCCGTCCCAGCTGCCCTGGTGAACTCCTGCAAACTCATGTTGCAGAGGTGCTCGCCGTTGATGTCAAACTCCTGAAAAGGGATGCAGCTGGCATCCAGCTGGTTTGTGTCCAGGAGGTGCTGGAGCCACTCCCACACCTGGTACTTGGTCCAATACTGAGGATGGATTTCATGCCACTGGCCTCCAAAAAACCCATTGGAAACTGAAAAACAGGAGGTGGTTCTGTGAGTCACCTGTGGCTGTCCCTGGGCATATTACCAATCAGAGGGCTACACCTCTGGCTGCCAGATGTCATGGGGAACACAATCACAGTCCATGTGCGTCAGTGGGGGTTGGAGCGCGAGATAAGCTCTGGAGAGGAGGTTCTGGGGAATGTGGTTCTTTTCCCAGTTGTGATGGGGGTCATTTAGCCTCCGTGATTCTTCATGCCCTCCTTAGTGTAATACTTACCCCTGGGGGCTGGATGAAGACATGAGGCCTGAAATGCTTTCAGGTCATGAGCTCATTCCCCTACCTCCCCAAAAAGTACCATGAAAACTAAAGCATTGCTTCAGTTTCAGCAACTTATTAGCTTATTGTTCACACCCACATAGTTCTCTTCCTCTCTTCTCCCCTCCCCATCTTTTTCCCTCTCTTACTCTCTCTCTCTCTCTCTCTCTCTCACACACACATACACACACACACACACACACACACACACACACACACCAAATTCAGGCCATTTTCAGTCAAAAATGAGGCCTGAGAGTAACTTTCTTTTCTTTCTGATACCTTTGCTTCTCCCCAGAGTGGTCCAGGTTATCCATCTACTACCTGCACTGACATACCCTGGCCCCACACTGGTTTTTATGGCTAGTATGATGTAGTTTCCCTACTTAAGTACCTTCGGTAGCTTCCCATTATCCGGTGAAATTAGGTACAAATCTGGCAAGCCAGGCATTGAGACTCTTCACTAACTATTCGTCAGGTAAACCTTTGACTATGTCTTTCATCTATATTGTTCTTTCAGCCCAGTTTGTATTCTACAAATCACTCCCTGTTGAATTCCTACCCAGCTTTCAAACTCTGACCACCCAGCAAAGTCATCACAGATTCCTAACTTATCATGAGGGCTGCTGTCCTCTGAATCTCAAGGAGACATGCTGGGTATTTATCCTAACATCTTTTGTCATGTTCTGCTTTTCCTTACCAGTATTTAAGTACTGTTTTATTATCCTTTGTAAATTATATGCTCAAGGTCATGGACCTTGTCTTATCCATCTTTGTACTGCCTATAAAAACTACATTAGAGACGACCATCATAGGCTCTCTCTCTAGATTCTCTAGTGGAATTCGTTGCCAAAGAAGAAACAATGTAGGAACATGGAAGTGTTGTGGGGTGCATTCACGAGATGGTTAATTCAAATACCTGTGAAGAAGTAAACGAAGTTCATTCAAAGCAATAAAAACTGCCAAGCTTGCTATGGGATAACCATGTTTGTATGTGGCTCTCATGCTCGCTTAAGAGAACATCACAAAGTCAGCCCAAAGTCCTGGGGGATGGAAAAGAGAGAAGCCAGCCTCTGGGGGCATGGAAGAGGACTAAGAGATCTTAAAGTCCCCTTGAAAACAAAGGTCAAGGGGAGGAGCTCTCTTCTGGGAAAGATGAGGGGCAGGGGTAAGGGGAAGACACTAGTGCAGTCCACCAAGCTCAAGCAGGGGAAATCCAACTAAACCTGACATACAGATATTCCCACAGACACAAGGACGGATCGATAGAGAAACATATAGTACAAGAAAATTCTCCCTCAATTTTTCTTCAAGGTCGTGCTAGATCAGCGCTTCTCAAACTCTAGTGTGATTCTGAATCACCAGGGAATGTTGTTCAAATGCAGATTCTGATTCCACAGACCTGGGGTGAGGCCCGAGTTTCTGCATTCCTAAATAGCTTCCACTTGACGCTGGTCAGTAGACACAGCTTGCATAGCAAAGAACCCCAAAAGTTTGGATTCCCATAATGCCCATGGCTTAGCCCATAACACCCCCAGAGGGGAGGCTCCCATTTTCCTAACCCAGTCCCACTTTTGCTCACCCCCTCCGAATCCACCCAGCACTTCCAGACTTCAGAAGCATTACGAGCAGGAGGTCAAGGTCATTTAGGCATGATGGTGACCGCCTTGGGTAATACAGGCCACTCACAGTGTGTGCTTTACTCCTCATGCCTCGTGGCCAGGTAAAAGCAGCCCTCAGCCATCAGCTTGGGCCGTGAAGGGAAGCCAGTGGCAGAGAGGAAAGGGGGCAAGGACTGGGAAAATGTAGTCCAAAAGTTTAGTTCCATAGAAATATTCCCAAATATATCAACATGCAGCGTTTAGGCTGGATGTTTCCATTTCCCCTCAATTTTGGAGGTCTCGCACATGCGGTTGTTTAAGGCTGGGATACATTTTTTGTGGCTCTCCGAGTCTTTATTCTTTTTTTCTAAAATACTGGTGGTGCTATGATAGTTCTACTCTGGGTGTGCAAATGAGAGGCAGTGACTCTCAATAATCCAACAACTGGAAAAAGTAAATAAATAAATAAAATAAAATAAAAAATAACCCAACAACTGGCCTGGAATAATTTCGTCTCTCAACTTCACATGACCCAGATGACAGGATAGTTCCTGAGAGTGCATCATGTTAGAACTTGAAAGAACCAGAACATTTTATCTGCAGTCAACTGGGAAATTCTCCCCATCAGCCAGGGAACTCATTAGACTCCTGAAATTTCAACAGAAACACCGAAAATCCTGTAAGTTCCACTCTTCTCTGTCATTCAGCTGACTCCCCCACACACACACACACACACACACACACGTCAATCAATCATGGCCAGGAACTGGGCCTTCTCTGGGGCCTCTGGAAGTTAAGCAGTAAAAGTGGCACCTAATCCTACCCCCCTGCTAAACAAATTGCCCCAGCTCTGTCCAAAGCAAAAAGGAGGAACGCTATATCAACCGAGGAATCGGGCCTGGGGATGCCAAAGACTTTCCACTCTGCAGATTCCTCCTGCCCTATTTGAAATCCTCCTTTGAGGTCCGCACAGGCAACCTGAGGCCTGCAACAGAAAATGTCACTGCCCAGGAAAGGCAGCACTTTGGTGGAACAGGTGATCCAGCAAGGGAAGGTCACCTGTTCAAGCTTTCAACCGTGTTTGGCTGGCGTTCCAAACTGAAAGAGGCCGAGTTGCAGGTGGATCAGCTGCTTAATGGAAACTACCGTCCTCCCATTACCTTCCCACTCCTTCTTCTCCGACTCTGCTCACCAACAGGCCATTGCCATTTTTCAGGGGAATCAAGAGCAGCAGGGTCTCTGGCAAGGAGCTAAGCAGCAGGTGTTGGGGGGCAGAGGGGGCCGGAGCTTCTTAAAGCTCCTGCAGCTTGACACACAGCAATCTGCCTAAGCTGAATGCCTCCACAATGGGGTGTGGGGCCCTGATTCAGCAACAGCTTTATTCAGTTCTGCCTCTACAGTAAGCCATGGGCTTGGTCACTAAACCCTCTGCAAGCCCCACCAATAGGTTTTACATTAAAGCACTAAAGGAGGGCACATGGTCTCCTAACAAATCTCTCCCCTTCAAAGGGAGGTCCCTGGAAGATGAAAGTGAAAGATTGAGCTGCTATAACGCTCTCCTCCTCAACTTCCATGCTTCCTTGCAACACACACACACACACACACACACACACACACACACACACACACACACACAGAGTTTTCTTTCCTATCCTGTCTTGATATCCTAAACCAAATAATGTTCAAAGCTTCAACAGGCGGCCTTCCCCTTGAGCATCTCTTCTGCAACCCTCTCTGCCAGATTGCCTACCCAGAACCTTGACTATTGGGAAGATACAATGAAATGGATCAAGTATCGCCTGGGCTTCCGCCTGCAGTCCTAGGGACACACAGAGACCTCCAGCAGGAAGAGTTTTCTCCATTCCCACTCTGCCTCACACCTTCTGCCGTATTTTTCAAACATTAAGTTGGGGGAATGAAGCCTAATTAAAGCAGAGGGAAAATCCGGATGACGCACGCCACCCACGCGGCCCCCTTACCGTTGCACGTGGGGTAGCTGTCTGTCCAGGCTGGCTGCTGGTGAAGGAGGTTGCTGCTGGGGTTGAGATTCATTACACCACTTCCTTCCAGAATCATGATCTGTAAGGGGATCAAACAGCCTGTTCAGTCAGTGCCTCCTGGACAAAATGTCATTTGAGAGGACAGATCATAAAGTTAATTTAGGAAGAAAAAAAAAAAAGAGAGAATTCATCCTTCCAACCATTACCGCCAAAGCATCTTGCCACGGCCCTTCCAGCAAAAGCAAAACTCACTGGCAATTAAAAATTTCCAGGTTCAATTTTCATATGCATGAGGCAAGTTTTTATAGCCACCCATTCATAAATGAATAATCTCTGATCAGGAATGAAGCGGAGAGAAAATGCAATACCTGCTCCCAGGGCGAGTCTGGCCAGCAGCCAAGTTTTTTTTGTGTTTTTTTTTTCTGTCTTTCTTTTTCTTCTTTTTTTAAAAATAAAAGTGAAAATGCCAAGGAGATTTTTGCACGTATGGGGCCCTGACCTGAAATCAGGTGTTCCAAAACCCCAGCACACTGGGGCAAGCCCTCACCCAGAAACCCAGCACATGTCCTCAGCTCAGATACCTGCCACGGAGTGGGCTGGCGTGAGAGCACCTCAGCCATACTTGACTGAAGTATTCGGCTCCATGATAATATAAGAATCAGCTGCTTTCCCTGACAAGACACTGCCCCTTTCCTTCCTTCCTGGTAAAAATTCTGACCAGTTTTGCTTCTCCTTTTAGAAACCTAAAGAATACCACAAGCTCCGAAGCTGATGGAAAGGTGGTTTTCTCAGTTTGAGGACTCACTTTCCTCAGTAAAGGACCCAGGGGAAGAAGCTTTCTTCTATGAGTGTGCTTGGATTTTTTTTTTTTTAAACAATGTAAAAATTTGATACTCTAGACCATTCGTGTCAGTTGTCTACCCTCTGTAATGTTCTTGCCCCCAAACCAGGCACCCTCCACCTTTCAGGCTTCAGACCCATCTGAACAAACGTTCATTCAGGAGAGCAGCCCATTTCTAGGAGGCGCCTGAACATAACCCAGAGGCTATATAAAGATAACGCGCACTTTCTAAAATGTCGGGGTGGAAAGAGAAAGCTAGCTTTAGAGCAGCAGCAGATCATGGGAAATTTTTCTGCCTGTGTGGGGGAAATCTTTTATCCTTGTGTGTAACCAATGTCCCCCAGGATCAAAATTGCCCACCCACGATAGTTCCAGCCCTCAAAACCCCTTCCTCTGACTTAGCTCCTGCTTCTCTGGTTCTGTGTAGGGCCTGAAGGGGCAGAAGAAGGGCCTGAAAAAGGAATAAAAATTCATTCATGGATTCGTCTATTGAACAAAAAATCGATCAACCCTATAATGGGCTTGAGCCCCGTCCCAGGTCCTGGGCACAGAGCAGTGATTAAGAATTGAGCTAGGCTAGCCAGGAACATTTATGATGATTATTAACATCCTCATCATGGCTGTTTCGCAAATAATTAGGCCTGAATCCAGCCTAAGTAGAAGGTGGAGAAGAAAAGGCAGGGTGGGAATGATGACCCTGAGGACAGCGAAGGGACCACAGCCTGAGAAGACAGGAGAAGTGGGCCCTATGTGGTTTCTGTAGCCAGAGCAAGCTGGGTTTGATTCCAGGCTCTACCACTTACCAGCTAAGGTTAGTGCCAACACAGATAAGTCATTAACCTCTCTGAACCCCAGTTTCCTCATATGTAAAATGCAGATCATCATACCTACATGTGCACTGATTGGAGATTAAATGAGTTTCTATACCTTAAGCACTTGGCCCAAAGTAGGTCATGACTCCATGGCAGGTGTTATATGAGGAGAGCTACTGCCTCGCTGGATAACCCTAACCAGAAACAACTGAGAGCCTCAGTTTCCCCATCCAAACATCTAACAAAAGTGTCTAAATTGATTTTTAAGTTCCCTTCCAGAAAACTCATTGATTCTCACCCCCAGAGAAGGAAAGCCAAACCAAGTCAAACTTTTCCTTTCTTTGTCACAATAACTGGGCCTTTACCCATCCAGCTTTTTAGAGCAATTGCCCGAAAGCTAAGAAATCAGATGAGGGACTTCAAGGCAAAAGAAAACCTCCCAGTGCCCAGAGGGGTGGCTCAGGAAAGGCAGGGGCCTGGCCAGCCTCCTGTTTGCTCAAGGCTGGGCTTGTTCCTCACCAGCATTTGCTCAGCCACAAGCAGTAGAAAGGTTACTGTTTAACCCTGAAAGGGCAGAAGCTCAGAGCCCAGCCCGTCTGAAGGAATAGGCCCTCCAGGCTGGGGGTGGGGGGAAGAGAGGGGGAGGAATGGGCAGGGAAGATTTCCCTGAAATTCTTTCACAAGGAGTTGCCTGGAGGGCTATTTCAAAGTGGCCATTTCAGTATAAGCAGGACCTGCCTGGGCCAATTCTGAGTTGTCACCGTGATTGGCTTAGAGCTTCTTCCCCCCTCCCCAAAAACACTTCCCCAAAAAAGCCCAGAAGGCAGGGTGGTGTAAGGGCTAAGCACCCCAGCTTCAGAGTTGGGGAGATGTGGGCTCAGATCCTAGTTCCCCTGCTCACTATGCATGACCTTGAGCAAGTTCCAAATCTGTTTAGCCAAAAACTATCTGATGTTCGCTTCTCCCCACCTGTAAAATGGAAACAACCCCACACTCAAAGTACTGCACGAATCTAATGAGGCCCTGCATGCAGAGAGCTTAGTGGGGGGTAGAGAAGAATTTCATAAATGTCACAGGACAGCAAGGGCCAGTCGCCCTTTGTGACCCAATGCCCACAAGCCCCTTCCCACGGCAGACATCATTTCTCACCATTACCTCCTGGAAACATCCAGAACTACTCAACCCACAGAAAAGCCCTGAGGAATACAAGGTGATGTCTTTGCTGTCGTCACGTGGCCCCCCAAGAGGCTGGCATGCATGAGCGTTGTTCCCTGCTGGCATCCCCTTCCTAGGGAAAGCCAGAATGGTGAGAGCCCTTTTTTACAGGGCACAGTAAATGGTTACTACTCATAAAATAGTTTATGTGGCTTAACCCTTAATGAGTCAGAGTTTCCTTGAGCTCACCCAGGCTTGTGAGGAAAGGTCAGCATCCCCAGCCCAGCATGAGCTGTAGGGACAGTGGCCTTAGAGTGGGCACAAGATGCCCTGGGGCTCCCACAGCTGGACCCCTTTCACCAAGTCCTACCCCCTCTGAGACCCAGCTCTTCAGGTGTGAAATGAGGACATTTGCCCCGCCAACAGCCTCTCAGGACTATTGTGGAGATCAAATGAGATAATGGATAATAAATGTGCCTAGGGAATTGTTAAAACAAACAAAAAGTCATTATCACCAACTCACCCGTACTCCCATATACTAATATAGACTTTCTTTGGTATCTAGTGATTCCTTTATGGTGTAAAAAGCAATCCTTTTAATTAAAAAGTATGAAGCTTATTTAATGCTCTTCTTTAAGCTTCCTACTTTACCTTCATCATAGCTTTTATTAATTCTTCCCCCAAAAAATGCATCAAGGACGTGAGGTAGGGACTTCAGAATCTTTGAAGCCTTGCGTAGAATCCAGGCCCCATCTTTGAGTCATGTGTCCTTCAGTATATTAACCTTTCTGAGCCTCCATTTCTTCCCTAATTTAAAAGGGTGAGTAAGGGGAACATGGACGTCCTCTAAGCCTCAGGACTGTTTTGAAAGATAAATAGTGTGATAGGTTTAAAGGTACCCAGATCTGCGCCAGCACACCTGCCCTCATTAGAAATCAGTTTCCTTTCTTTAAACATCAATTCTCAAGGTGTTTCTCTAACACACTTTACTTCTTCTAGGACTGGAGAAGTAAATTCAGAGCCTTTTGAGTCAAAAGCAAGCTGGGAAAAGGACCCACCCCTCCTCATCTCTAGCTTAAGGGGGCCTCCTCAGCTATGTGTGCTCAGCAAAAAACAGAGTTTCTCAACCTCTGCAAAACTAACATTTTGGGCTGGGATGTTTCTTCAGTCGCAGGAGCCATCCTGTGCATTGCAGGATGTTTAGCCACATCCCTGACCTCTAGCCACCAGATGCTAACAGTGCCTGCCCTCACCCCAACAATGTCCCCTGGAGCCAAGTCACCCCCAGTTGAGAACATTGGTTAAAAGTAGCGTCTGTGGAGGCTGGCAGCTCTGGCTTTGATCTTGCAAGTGTGGTGACCTTGGACTGTTCATGTGCGGATTAAATAGGAATGTAAAATCCTTAATGTTATCTCATACATGGCAAGTGCCAAGAAATGTTAGCTTTTGTTATAGGGTCTGCCCACAAGTCTCTGTTCAAACCATATTGGCTGCATTTGGGGACATTCCTGGGGCCAGGGTAGACTCTTCAGAGGCAGGATAGTGTCATGGGGTGATAGCTCCAGGCTCTGCAGTCAGATGGCCATGGTACAAATCCCAGCCTTGCCAATTTACTAATGAGGCAGGCTTGGACAAGTAATTCAACTTCTCTGGGCCTCAGTTTCCTCATTTATAACATGGAGATGATATGAAAGGGTTATTAAAAGATAAAATGAGAGGAGACCTGTAAAATGGTTAGAAAAGTGTTTGACACGTGGTAAGTATGTACTTATACATGTTAGCTGGTTTTTATAATAATAATACTCGTAATTTGTTCTATTGATACTAGTTTATTGAATCTCCTACGAGGAAATTGAGGACCGAGTTCATTTCAAGCAAGGCTTCTAACCTCTTCTAGCTATACAATATTCCCCAATTCCATCTGCAGGCACAGTAGAACCAAGGGTTGAATTTCCTGTCTTTCCTTCCCCTCCCCATGCCCTACCTCCCTGGAACATTCTGGGATGCTGTGTGGATACACCATTTGGCTGAGCTATGAACAGCAACTGTCAGCCACTGCTCACAGAAGCCATGCTATGCCCCTCTGTGCATGGTCCTTGCTTAAGGGACTAAAAGCTATCCCTCCTGCTTCCATTCCTCCCACAAGACACCCTGTGCCCAAGGCTGCCAGGAACAGTGGGAGGGCACACTCCACAGGCTCTGGGTATCGCCCTGTGTTGCACTCCCACACACCACGGCTGGTTTGCAGAGCATCACGTCTTAAATGTGGACTCCTGCCCGGAGAGTGACCAGAGGCTTTCTCTATTGTTTGGGGTCCCTTAGCATGAGGAATGCTCAATTACTGCAAAGAAGAGGGCCTGGAATTTGAGCTGATAGCGACAGAAAAGTGAAGAGAAGAAAGCACCACCGGGACTCTAGGCGGGAGCTGAAGCCATACACCCCAGAACCAAGGAGGCTCTGCTTAGTTTCAGGGCTCCTAACAAGGCTAAGGGCTTCTTAACTGGTCTCTCCTCCAGAGAGAACCAGGAGAGACAAACATAGCCCAGCGTGGGCCTGTTCAGCTACAGGGAATGCCTTTTGCTCCATCTCCATGGTGGGGTCACTGAGACTTGGGACTGAATGCTGTAAAAATAATAATTATTATTATACTATAGTAGCTAGGGCTTATTGAACACTTAAAATGTGCCAGCTCTGTGCTAATAATTTTAAATGCATTATCTTAATGAAGAGTCACAATAAACTTATAAGGCATATGCCATTTCACAGATGGCCGATCTGAGATCAGAGAAGTTAGGTAACTTGTTCAAGGTCACACAGCTTAGTAAGAATTAGAGCTAAAAGAGAATTCAAACTAGGGCTGTTTAGCAACAAATCCTGGGAACTTAGCCACTTTCTCCTGAGAAGAGGGGATTTTGCCGGTGAAAAATGTTGCCCTCTACTCATGCTCACCCCACCCCCGTTCCATATGTAGTCACGACATTATTTCTGTGCCATCTGAGGCATCACACCTTTATCAAGCTTCTCCAAGATTATAAAAATTCCCAGGCCCATTCAGTCATGCAGGGACCCTGATTGAGGCCTTTTTCCTCTTTGCCAGAGCAATCCAAAGCCATACTTCTTCCCAGTTGATGAAAGAGCTCCTCCTTTCAGGATGAAAGAAGAGAGAGCTGCCTTCATTTTGCCATTTAGACAACATGCTTAGGTAGGAATATGTTAGCGGTTCAACAGTGGGACCAGTTTAACTCACGATACTCTTTTAGCCATTAAAACAGATCTATACATATAACTACATACATACACATGCATACATACATACATACGTATATACTATAAATGCTGCCTCTATGACTCAATAAAGTTATGTTTATTCTATATTTTGGGAATAAACTGGTCCATAATTATTTGTGCTTTATCTGAATTAGACTGCAAGCCAAACGGCACCCGTTTGCTCCTGCTGAGAGGGTAGAGATACACTGGGAGCTATCAGGGCTACAGAGCAGATCTGAAGCAGAGTTTGTGCCTAGCCCCAGGGGATTAGGAGTCAAAGCCGTGGTCTGCCTTCTTTCCAGCTCCTTTAGTCATTCAACCACATCATCCACAAACGGCCCCACAACTGGCTGGCATGTGGGTACTTTTACTCTTCAAGCCAGAGTAGCAATTAGGCATTCTGAAGAACTCCTTTGGCTATGACAGTGATATCCACACCATTCTCAGTCCTTAATCAGTTACCAGCAGGTGAATTCACAGTACTTGCCTTAAAGATGTTGCAACAGTTTACTGACTTCCTGTTTCAGTATGACTGTTATTTCCAGAGAATTACTCCCAAATAGGAGAAAAGAAAATCCACGTACATATGAAATCTAACAGAATGTAATACCAACGAAAACTCATGTTTTTCAAGTGAATCAAAATGTGAATCAAGCTTGGGGAATGCATGTGATCCTCTCGGGATTACATCACATGTAATTTCATAACCTTGTGATATGTTTTGAAGCAGACATTTCATGCTCCCAGGGGTAATTTCTGAAGTATTATTCCTGGGCTCTCAAGCGTTTTCATGAGCAACGATGCAGTATTGGGAGGCCAAGTGTTGATCTATCATAGATATACTTTACTGACTGTAAGCCATTTGGAAATATACATATTATGCTGATCTTTATCATTCTTGGTGCCAGACTCAGACAACATGCAGATAACCGACAGAGGACAGGCACCAAAGTTGATTGATAGACAAGATTACCTTACGTGACTCCTGAAGCCTTCATCAATCCCATTCGGAAATGACAAACAGAAGAATAGGGCAAGTTTTGAATCCTAAAAGGTCACAGAGCCTTTTGAAACCTCAACAGAAGCTGCGGCTCTCTCCTTCTACCAAAAACGCACATCCACACCTGGTTTTGCGTGTATTTTGTTGGCCTCTGGCCCTCCGAAGACCATCTATTGACCTACAGATCTATGGACACCATGGATCTTTAAGACATCTCTCTTGCACTCCGTTTGGATTGAAATTTAAATAAAACTTTTTAGTGGAGGCAGGGTTGGGAGTCACATGTTTACTCCGACCTGTAAGAGAAGACCTGAGAGATTCTATTTTTGCCCTCTTACTTGGGTTGGATGTTGCCTCGTTCCCCTATAGGGACGCCATGAAGGGGCCCACTGTTCCTCTCCTTCAACAGCTGAAGGAGGAACCATGCAGCTGCAGGATCATTCTGGACCTCTGTTTGGCAGTGCAGTGAAGAATCCACCAAATTTTTTTACCATGTTGAACCTCAGTACCTGGCTCTCCACTGATCCCCTTTATCTATTCTAAAACCAAATGATCATAAAGTAAAAAAAAAGAAAAAGAAAGAAAGAAACAGCAGGCCTTGCTTCTTACAATAACCATAGGTCTTTGTTGGTCTTTGGAAAGGCAGAGGTGTGGGAACTGGCACATCCAAGATTCCCCTTACGATGCTTATTTTCTCTACTTGGCTAAAGAGGACGTACAGGTATTTCTCAAAGTTTGTTCTATGGACAACATGTATCATCACCATGAAAGAAGGGTTAAATTTGAAGTTTTCTGCAGTCCCACCCAAGACCACTGGGTCATGATCTACAGTTTTAAGAACCTCCCTTAACCAATCCATCAGCATTCTCACAGGTGAAACCTTCTGGTCATAAACTCACTTACTTGCCTTCCCTCAATTTCCCACAACATGATAACTATGGGTTGTTGGAAAAGTCATGACATATTTTTTTCTATGTTTTTCATTGCAAAACTGTGTCATGACTTTTCCAACAACCCAATAACTCCAAGAGAGAGCAGCCTTGAAAGAAACATCCATAATCTCCAGGAAATTCTTGAAAAGTCAAAGACAACACATTCAATCTGGAGAATTCAAGCTCCAATCTGTCTGTGGAGATTCTATCACTGTATTCTTTGCCAAATGGAAATAAAGCAGCTCCCAGTGCTCAGCACCACCAAATTGGCCAATTCAACAGGGCTCAGCTCCTTACAACTCTGAGTCTCTGAAGCCTGAGCATACAAACGTGGCCTCAGAACACAGCATTTGCATAGGATTTTTATGACGATTACCTCTATGAAAAGAATCTCATGGCTGGCTGAGTCACCCCTTACCAGATCCCACCCCCACCTTAGCCCTTCAAAAGATTACTTACCCCCCTTGATTTTAGTCTTCCCTCATACCCAAGAAAATTGGCGTCTTAACCTTCAGTGGAAACAATCATCAAGAAATGCTTGTCCTGCTACTATATATGTTCAGTCATCCTCCCCAATGTTAATATATGTACATTTTTAAAATGTCTACTAGATGCTGGGCACTATGCTAGGTGCTGGGGACACAATAATGAACAAAATACCAATGCTGCCCTGCCCTGATAGACTATTCAGCAGGGACACCACTTCTAAAACAATAGGAGCTCTCTCCAAAGTCGTCTGAGCTCATTCCTCACCTCCTCTTGGAGATGGAGTGGAGCAAGAGCAAAGAGAAGGCAAATAGCTCTTGCCTTTGGAGATGACCAACCTTAAAAAGAACTTCAACTACATTCAAAAGCAGGATTGATCCTCTTCTCTCCAGCACCCCTATACCCTTGCCTTCACAGGAAACCCTTAAGAAGACATCAAGTTGGCAGACAGGGTAATGCCCCAGAGTTTCACAAAGAGGCCTCAGCCAAAACCAATCTCCACTCAGAGCAGAATAAGGCCATTGGTTGTCTGGATGGCTGAGTGTCTCTCCTTAGACAATGGCATGTTTATATGTAGGAGGGTTAGAAGCAGGTTGTTAACATAAAACCCACCGTAAACAGAGCTGTTAATTCAGTTGCTGGCAGGGGCTTCTGTTATCTTCTGAATACCTCCCAGAGGGTATAAGCCCTACCTTGTCATTTGAGTTGGCAGCAGAGTTATTTTTTTGCACCTGTTGCTCTGCTCCGATAACAACCAGTTAAGCATTGATTTGTTGGAAAATAAACAGAAAAAAGCAAAGAAAGGCATCTGCCCAAACAGCCTGAGCTGGTTTGACTGAGCATTCATGCCAATTTGTTTTTCCTATAAAACCAAAAAAAAACAAAAAAAAAAAAAAAAAAACAACCACCCTGCATTTTCAGTTTGGATGCTACCCTCCCACTCCCTCAGTAGAGGAGGTATCAAGTAGGCCAGCAAGAGCTGGCAGGGTCAAGAAGCCAGAAGACACTGTACTTTTCCATTGGCAGGCTCTGTGGGGGCACTGAGGGGTATCCAAGATCTGTAGAATGACATGACCAGCCTCCAGCCAGCCCAGTGAAGATCAGGAATCAGATTAACAAGGGCAGAGAAGAGGCTGCTGGGATATGATCGAAACCCAAACCACACTCTTCCCAATTGTTGGCTTCTGAAAGTCAATATGGTTCAGGGAGTAGGTGTAGTCTATGGGTTACCTCTTAAAGCAGAGACTCAGAGTGCCGGAATCTTGGCCTGGCCTCTCCCACAGACTTCCTACATCCAGCCCTGCACAAACAGCATCATTTGAAAACCCTGGCTCTAGACCATAGCTTTCCCACTGGGGAAACGAGGCTACCCATACCTATCTCAAAGGTGAGCTGTGTAAACTCCCTCATGCCCTGCTAAAGGCCCTGCTAACTGACTTGAGGTTCCCAAGTGGAAAGGACTTGAGATGTTTAAGGTGTGATTTCTGCATTAACCAAAGCATCCTCGAACTCTCATGTCTCATCACTTTGTCAATATCACATGATAAGCTCAAGCCAAAAAGGGCCACAAAGAGCTAAACAAATCACTCAAAAGGAGATCATGACAACACTCATTAAGTAATGGCGTCATCACTCAGCCTTCAACACACACAGACAGAGGAAGCCTATTAATATCTCTTTTTAAGCTTTGAGAAGAAAGGACAGTACGTAGGCAATGCACATAGTTCCTCAGATTGCCCTCTTGCCTCAGTGTTCTCTCAGCCATTGTGCCTTCGCTACCACCAGACTTCTGGCTTAATGGGGGTATCACAGCAGTGAGGAAAAGCCTCAGAAATGCTGCTTCTCGAGAAGCATTAAGAACAGGGTGTTCCGACAGGGGAGGGATATGGCTGGCTGAGCATTACCAAGCATTCTTGTCATGAGCAGGGCAGGGAGTGGAGTGCCTCGGAACCAAATCGGGCAGCCAGAAAAAGAAAAGATCTAACAACACCCTCAGTTGACTGAAAAATAAATAAGACCAACTGCACAGGAATGCAGGAAGGGCAGAGGGAGGTAAAAGGTGGGGACTGGAGCCAGGGAGGGGCTGGGATGGACTGGGACAATTGATTTGACCATTTCCAGATTCAAGTTTCTTCCCAAGAAAAGACCAAGATGCTCCAGCCAAGGAAAGATCAATAGCCACCAATTTGAAATCTCACAGACTGTATAATTACAAAACAACAGTTTTGTTACATAGTAGTTTACATTTATTGAGCATTCCCAGTATGCTAAGAATTGACTTAAGCTTAATATGAATTATCTCATTTAATCCTCGCAATAACCCCGCATATTGGTACTAATATTATTCCCATTTTACAGATGAGGAGGCACTGAGGAGTCAGGCAATTTACTGAAAGACACAGAGCTAATAAATGGACTGGATATATTATAATAAATATATTCGGAGTGGGGGGAGGTGCAACAATTCTTTGTAACTTTGAAATGGATCCTCGTATTTCTAAAGAGGAGGTCTCTTAGGATCACATACTTTTATTTAAGTACAGCTCTCATAATTTTTTCCCCCTAAATGTGAATAGGAAGCATAGTAATTATCCTCGTGCGCTAATATGAAAGTTCCCTTTAGCATACATCAGTGAGTATGCTACAGAAGCACTCGTTCACGGCCACTCAAACCCATCCATCAAATCTTCAGTCTGGCTTCCTTTTGAAAGCTCCAGATTGACTCAGGGGTTAGGCTTGGCGGCCTGAAGCCACCTCAGACTTATTAGCCATGATAAAAGAGCAGTAATAATAATAAGGGCAAAAAAAAAAACTGTTAAAAAATTAAGGGAAATTACGGCTCTTTTGGAAAAGCACCTGATGTCACTCATGGGTCCTGACGACAGACCTGCCATGTTGTGGACATCACACTGGCAAGAGAAAGACTGGATGTGTCATTCCAGGAGCCTGAATTCCATCATTCCAACTAATAGATCTAGGAAAGTTCTCACCCTCTTCCACCAAATCCATGACCTTTTTTCAAACCTTGGAACAGTTGGTAAAATCTTGGCAATAGGGCTGGCCGAGTGGCTCAGTTGGTTAAGAGTTGGCTTATGGCACGTGCTCTGAGCAACAGGGCCGCCGGTTTGATTCCCACATGGGCCAGTGAATGTTGTGCCTAAGCTGAGCTGTGCTGAGCTGCCAACAGGTGGCAGGATGGCTCAGCTGGTGTAACAACAAGATTGCCTGTTCAATGGTGGGCTACGCCCACCCGCAACTAAAGTTTGAACTCGGTACCTTGAGCTGAGCCGGCGCCCAGATGACACAGTGGATAGGGCATGTGCTCTTAACAACAAAGCTGCAGGATTTGACTCCCACATGGGATGGTGGCTACGCCCACCTGCAACTAAGACTGAACACAGCACCTTGAGTTTAGAGGCCATGAGCTGCCGACGGGAAGCCAGATGGCAACTGGTGCCCTCCACAACGAAGATGGAAGAACAACTTGGCTGGTCCCCTCCCCCAATTCTCCAATAAAATCTTTAAAAAAAAAACCCAAAAAAAACAACTTGGCAGTAAAACACAGATAGAACCTCATAAGGCTTATTCCATTTTCATCTTGCAGCTTACAAAGTCAATACTCACAAATCAGAGGATCTCCTCTTTAGAAGAATTAGAATTTTCTTTTTGTACAGATAATCATTAAATGACAGCAGGCAAGAAAGCTGAGTTTCTTTTTAGTGACTTCCTACAAGAACGATAGACTCAGTACAGAGGGTCTCTCATTTTCCCTTCCAGAACATGTTTTGCTCTGCTTCTCCTAGCTCACTGGTCTATTAAAAAACAAACAAAAGAAAACAAAAAAAAAAATCAGCAAGGCAAGCAGCTCCTTACTAGAAAGGTTTTCCAAGAAATCAAATCCCTTACAGCTGATTATTCTGCCATTCCTCCAGTTGCTTCAGAGGAAATCTTTGATGTTCAAACAAAATTATAAAACTCGCCAACTCAAAAATGACAACATCCCTGCTCAACAGGCCTCAAGTTTCCACCAAAGGTCAGCTAGATGAGCAAGATAAGAATGAGCAGAGGGGGCCCAGCCAGGTGGCACACTTGGTTAGAGCATGAGCTCTGAGCAACAGTGTCACTGGTTCAATTCCCATGTAGGCCAGTGAGCTGCACCCGAGCTGAGCTGCCGCTGAGCTGCCAATGGGTGGCCGGATGGCTCAGTTGGCTCAGTTGGCTGTTGGTTAGAGCGCATGTAACTTCACAACAAGGTTGCGGGTTGGATTCCCGCATGGGATGGTGAGCTGCACCCCCCTGCAGCTAGATTGAAAGCGGCAACTGGACTTGGAGCTGAGCTTGCGCCTTCCACAACTAAGACAGAAGGACAACAACTTGACTTGGAACTGATGGGTCCTGAAAAACACAATGTTCCCTTCCTCAATTCCCCAACACCATTTCCCAATTCCCCAATTAAAAAAAATGAATAAGTAGGGGGCTCTCCACAGCAGCATCCCAGCAGCAGGAGTTGTCATCACACATTAGAACAATTTCACTGCATCCAGAGGCAGGCCCAGCTACATAATTTGCAGAGCTCAGTGCAAAAGGAAAATGCAGGGCCCCTTGTTCAAATGTATTAAGAATTTCAAGACAGCAACACAGAGCATGAAACTGAGCACAGGGCCTTTCTAAGTGGGGGGCCCTGTGTGACTGCACAGGTGGCATACCCATGACACTGGCCCTGTCCAGGGGGTCAGTCCCCACCTTTGCCTTCATCTGCACCAATGCTCTGTCACCACAGGGGACACGATGGGAATTTTTTCTGTCTTTGCCCCATGAAAGACCATCTGAAGTAAATAAAATATAACTAACATTGAACATGCTTATAAAGGTGCCTGGTTTATAGCAGACACTTAACAAATGTTAACTATTATTATTATTATTATTATTGCCATTATCTTCATTATGCCAAAGTGCCACTGCAACTCTAGAGCCACCCATAGGCAGGAACAATGGGTGGAAAAAACATATACTCCTATTTTGACAAAGACCATCTATTAGCTGAGGCTGTTCAGAAGCCATTTCACTAGTCCTATGCAATAGAATGCTCTAAATTAGGAAATTAGGATTTCTTTGCCTTTTATTTATACCACGGATCTATTTTGTAGTCTGGTGAGGCCTATGGACCCCTTCTCAAAATGTTTTTAAATGACAGAATAAAATAGGTAAGATTAGAAAGGAAGTTTCTATTGAAATACAATGATCAAAGTATTTTTTAAAGTACATGTGTGATGTCATAATAATATATGTACTTGCACATTAAGAGTATCCAGTGCAGTTCTAATAACCTCTATGATACATAAGTAGTGATAATGTCAATATTTTGAGATACTCTGTAACAAGTATAACGTGACATGAAAATGTCTAATTTTTCTTGGTGACAGTCACAGTTACAGCTAATGCTAACTAACTGCAGAGTTTTGCCTACATTCATATTGAAAGAAAATGACAAATTTTGGTTAAATTAACGAACATAAAAATGTGACGTTTTTCACATTCACGTTTATAAATTCCCTGAATTCTCTCCATGGACACAAGAAATCCTTGGATCCCAGGTAGAAATGCTTGCTATTTTATTAACAGCAAAGACTTCTTGTTCAACTCAAATAGGTTCTAGAAATCACTTCCAGTGGCCAGAATCCTCATTTGAACAAATTACAAGAAATAGGCCCCATAGTGTCTTGGCATAATAAGCAAGTAGGGATGTTTTTCAAACCCTCTAGAATGCCCAGGGTAATGCCTTAGCTGAAGTGGTCAGTAGGTATTTAAAGACAGTCTCAAGAATTTTAGGGGTGGGCAATAGTATATGAAATTGAAGTTAGTCATGTGAACTGCCTGGAGGGGAATCAGTTTCTTCTGGATGCTTCTACATGCCAGGTATCAAGACACAGGGATAGGAATGTGCTGTGTGCCCACCTCAGGTCTTCCCCAGAACCTGCCTGGGTTGTGGTTTGTAGCCTGCTCAAGACTAGGCTCAACTTGGAGCCCCCCCCCCCATTACCATGATTCATCCCATCTCCCTGCCACCCACCTTCTGCGGTGAAAACCCGACTGCATTTTTTTCCCAAGGTCACAGTGCAAAACCAACATCAATCATTTCAAAAAACAAAATCCCAGAATTATTCATCCACTTCGACCCAACAGAGACTCACTGAAAAGACCCTTGTGGAGGCTTTATCCTCAATTTCCACCCTATATATTACTAATTATTTGCTCACAAGCATTTGTCTCGGTGCTTTCAGATTCTTTGTCTAATTTAATCCCTACAACAGTCCTGCGCCAGGTATCATTAACCGCATTTTCCAGGTGAGAAAATTTCGATTCTAGAGCTTAGATAACTCGCTCAAAGTCACTCAGCTAACAGAGTCATATTTGAACCCAGGTCTTCTGATTCTGAACCCAGTGTTCTTTGTACCACATTCCACCTGCTCCTAGGCAACCAAAGCCCATAGCCTTCTGCCCTTTCAGAAACACAAGCAAAGCCTGCTCTTCATCTGCGTTCCTCAACCCAGAGCGTCCGGCCGGGGGAGTTAGGATGGGTGAAAGGTGATTTCAGTGCTCTCTAAGTTTGTAAGTGGATATAATTGAGACAGAGGCTGATTTCGGCCAACTCTAAAGCCCACTGCAAAGATAAAACAACTCTTGTCAGTAGTCCCCATGAAGACAGGGCTGAAAAGAGCTTTACTTTCAGACAACCATTGACCTCGACCCCCAGAATATAGCATTAGTTCTACTGAGGGAATTTTTTAATGCTTCCTAAAAGGGATCCCAAAATAATCTCTATGAGATAGCCATATTCTCCAAGCTCCCTGTCATCTGCAAGAAATAGAAGACCTTCTTCATATTCCAAGAAAGGCCATTCAGGATTTTGGGAGACGTTTACCTCAGGCTGAGAAAGGGTTGACAGGGTGACTGAAATTTCTCAAACCCTTAACTAAGCAAATGAGGGCCAACCCCAAGATTGTTTATTTTGTATATGTGATATAGAATGAAGGGGAAGTGGTAGGATATGAAACTTGAAGTTCACCGCAATTATAACAACATCACAGAAAGTGTGTATCTAGACAAGGTGATACACAAGTAAAAATAAGTACTCATGTTAAAATTATGGGGTTAATGAGGTGGTCTATTAATCTAATAATTAAAATATCATACTAGGTTTGGGGCTTCTTTTTATTTTTTGCCTTTGTTTTCATCAGAAAGCACGCTTGGAATGTTCCAATGCCGGCCATATTTTAAATAAATAGGCAGGTAGCTTTAATATTGATGAAGATGCTTCTGAGAAAGAAAGAAAAGGAGGCTCTGAGGGCGAGGGTGTGGAAGAAGATTGGAAGAAAAACACATAATGTGAATCCAATGAACCAGAACAAGGGACCCAGCCCTGTAAAACAAACTGAAGGCAGAATGTGGTTAGGTGCTAGTGAAATCAATTTTTAAAAGGGTATTTTTACAGGGTGTCTCTTTTAAAACAAGGGCAATTAAAACCCTGGGAGTCTCTTTAAATGCGCCACCCTGCTTGACCCTGTTGCAAGTGCTAGTTGCCCAGATACAGGCTGAGGCCCTCTGGGAACACGAGAGTCTCCAGGCGAACTGTCTCGTGGCTCAGCCAGACATGCTCCCTTTCTGTCACCCTTCAGGTCTTCCTCCAGGAGAAGGAGTCCATTCAATCTCCCTAATAACTCATGGACCATCCGTCAGCCCCACACAAACGGAGTCGACTCCCTGGGTGCCCAAATGTTCACTTTTCAGGAGGCTGCTTTGGTGTTTCATAGAAGAGGCCATTCGAGTACCTACTTGTGTCCACTGGCTGTTCCCTGTGATCATGAGAGCTTCATCAACTTCTACATTCCCACCAACTTTGGACACATGAGGCAAATCGATGAAGATGGGATGTTGTCAGGGGAGCAGACTCTAACACCCCCCAAAAAGGCCCCAGGGAACTCTTAAAGAAATATATTTTTCCCCCCTCTGAAGTCCAGTCAATTTTTTATCAAATAACTCTAAGGGATCCATGGAAATTTCTACTCCAGCATATCTCAGCTTCCTGACATCAGTGACATTCAGCTTAAACATATGTCCCATCTTAATATTAGTGCCCTTCTCCACACTGCACTGTTTGTTTCCTGCACAGCTAAATATTCTGGCTCTTTAAAACCTTGTCCAATTTAAATACACGTAATAGCCTCATATATCTAATAAAGAGCACAGTTGCCTGCTCCTCAGGACAAATCATATTATTTAAAATCTTATTGGTAAAAATTAAATAAGACATTACATAGAATTTATCTTCCCCATCTAGTCAGTTATTCAGCAACAGGTTTAAGAGAATTCTTGCAAGATATGGCTGCTTTCTTGCCTCTGTCTTCAGATGACAATCCTCACCGCAGATTCGGATTACCTAAACTAAAATCCACCGCACTCCCTGGGTTACCCAGTAACAAAGCCAAGGTGAGAAAGCATGGTTGATCTCTAAACACCAAGCCTGCGGTGGAGTCAAGGCCGACAAGGGCCCCACCCACAACAGAAATGATTGTCACTTCAATTCTGCCAGAAAGCAATCTTTACAAGAGAAATGGGCTGAAGGGCAGCAAAAAGGTGTCACTGAAAATCAGGTTCCAATTTTATATTTGGTTCCTTAAAACTCTGGCATGGCTTCTCAAGTGTGTTATGGGTTCTACCATGGCATTCTTGGTATCCACCCCCACCTATCTCCCAGAGGCCTTTGAAAATCACATCTCTTTGAAAGGACTCAGAAATGACTCCATCTGGGAAAGGGGAAAGACTGAATAATTTTTTAATGATTTGTATAAACCTCTATGTCTGTCCTTGATGCTTTAACATTGAATAGGATTCTTACACTAGGCTTTCAGAAAAGCAAGATAGTCTAAAGAACACAACCCAGGGATAAAATTCCCTGAGTTGGAGGTGGGGAGGATGAGAAGGAAATTAAACATTCCAAGATTCCAAAACGCTCAATTCTACTTCATAGACCTGAACTTTGGCCCAAAGCACTCACATTCTGACCTGAGACCTGATATGAGTTCCTTCCAGTTTCTAATTAGCTAATTGAAGGCAGTTGACTTAATATTTTAAGCTCTCAGTTTTCATTTTGTCTCAGTCTCTCAAGGAGTCAAAAAGATACTGAAAGAGGATCTGGGTAAAATTGGTAAATTAATGGGAGCATAAACGTGGAGTCATAAGTGAGTCCATAAAAATGTAGGAGGCTTTCTCAGAAGTCCAGAAAGGCCCAAGGCATTTTCATTTAGGGGAGCTAACAATGTATTAAAAAACAGAAAAATTTTCAAAAAAGTGTTGTTTGAATTTAACAATAGGTAGTTTATAAAACAAAAGAAAAAATATAATTGAATTTGAGATCTTCCATACTTATGTGGTCTAGATCAAATGCATTATCCTGTTTACAACCATCCTAAAAATGTCCGCCATCTTGAACAGTAACTCAGAACTCACAGCACAGTTTTCCCCTCTGAGTTACTATCCTTTAAAATGCCTCTGTAAAATACTTTGGAAACATGAGAAGCGTTGTCTCCATTATATTTATTATTTTTCAAATGCAATTACAAACTTCCAAATGACCCTCGTTTCATGTTTTATCATTGTTTTTAAAATACATCCACATGAGCCATTAGTAATTGGTGTGGAAGTGACGTGATCCTACATAACTTCACATTAAAAGAAGATGGAAACAATGAGCTATTTTATAGTCTCAGAATTCTAGGTCTCAAAAAGAGGACAATGGAGCCTTCTGAAAACTCCAAAGGAACCTATTAAAGTCATTCTTAAAATTTCTTAAGAGCCTTTTCTGCTAGCATCGCTTACAGATGAAGTCATCCGAATAATATGACTTTATCTCTCTTATTGGAAACTGACTCTTTCCTTGATCTCAGTGGAATTAGCACACGGTCACTCATGATCCCCAACTACCCTTTTATACATTGAAAGGTTCTATCTGACCACATCCTCACACCCATGCCTACAGAATCAACTCCTGAATTAGACCTTCCCTCAGAGAGTTTTCAGAATCCAAACACTCACTCACTTTCTTCCTGCTTCTAGGGTCAGTGCAAATAACCAGTGGAGACACCTGTGCACTTAGACTCAGAGAATCTTATGCGTCCTCTTAAAAAGATAACATGCACTCACAATACTGGAAGTATACTAAATCTTGGCAAAGATGGATGGCAAAAATGTTGTTATTTACCAACAAGAAGATTAATTCTCCACTGTTCCTGGTTCCATCCACCCTGGGGCCAACACTTCTCCGTGGTGTCCAAACAAAATCAAAATAATCTCTATTTTAGAAGGCTTTTGGTGCTGCTGACTCACATCTGCTTGTGTAGTCAGAGTATCCCATTATGGAACAAACAAAAGGTTAATTTGCACCTTGTGACATGGCAAAATTCCTTGTCAATTTTTTTTCTGGACAGTCATTTTTAGGTATGCAGCTCTCCCCAATCCCCTTGCCTACCTGAGCTGCCTGACCCCTGTTTCCAGTGTGCATGCATATGCCCTTGCTTATTTCCAGCCATTTTCCAATACCAGAATATACTAAGATGAATCTGCCTTTCCCTACAGCTGAGTCAGAAAAATTACCGACCGAAAACATCTCTAGAAAATGAGAACATGTGCTCTGAGCCCCAATAGCTATTGAGTCAACCCAGTTCTTCACTTAGTTCTGTCAGGATCACCTATCCCCAGCTGCCTATTTGGTTTAGAATTCAACCCAAGGGAATGGCTTTGTCACACAGACAGAGGGAAAGAAACCTGGGGCTTTTAAATTCACAGTGACTGGAAATCCAGACTCAGTGCAGGGAACTCACAGATAACATCCAAAGTACCCAGCTGCCTCCCCCTCCCCCGCCAATGCAATTCTACTAAGACTCAGTGAGGTAAGTACAGGTGAGGCGAGCTTACTTCCTGCCTGCTGCCTCCAGGAGTCTGCTCTAGTTTCGTCTGTCTGATTCAAAGCAGGCTTCTCTTTCTACTCAGGTGGTTGAATTCCAGATTCAAAAGAAGGACTTTAAAAATAAGAACTTACCTCATTTACCTAACGATTCTGGGTAGGAAATCCAATAGCTGTGGCTAATGGAGGCAGGCAGCCCGTCACGCCAGCTCCTACCGGGTTGGGGAACCAGGGGTGTTATCACATCTGAGCCCTCATCAGAGTGAAGATAAATGCATATGACAATAATTTTAAATCATTTTGTAGGATGTTAAGCAATAAGCCACCAACCGGGAATTCCCTAAGTCACTTCCCCCTCTTGTGATTGGCTGCTGGGCCCTTTAAAAAAATAAAATAAAGGATTACAAACATTGGCTCATTTGCATTTGGCCAACTCACACGTTAGTGTTCAAACAAAACAGGTCTAACCAGGTTATGCCTGTGTCTCAGGAACAGAGAGACAACCTGTTAATGGATGAGGAATTGATCTGGTGGTGACTGTTCGGCTTAGTAGAAGCTGTTTCAGGTGAAAGCACCATACGTGCTCCCCGAAGACACCATCAGGAAGGGAAGATATGAAAGCAAGGTGAGCAGAAATTCAGATCTGGAGAAGATGATGGTATAGGGGAGAGGCATCTATCTCATGGACTAATCTATATTTAGTCCACTCTACTTTAGCGTCAAGATGTTTGCCCTAGCTGTGTGGGCACCAGGTTCCAATGGGGCCCCCAGCCATGTGGCCTGCAGCATAGGCTCTCTCTTTAGGCACCACGGTTGTCTCTTTGGCAGTGACCCTTGGCAATTTTAATGATCTTTGAAAAGCCAGTCTCCCCTGACCCCAGGTAAGAGCCTTGGGGAAAAGTTTGAAGGGAGGGTCGCAGGACAGAGGGTCCCCTCTGAGTTGTTAGGTGGAACAGTCAGCTCTCAACAAGGCAAGGGCTGACAGCCCTGTGGGTGGATCACCGAGGTTCTTTACTTGCTCTTAACACTTATGTGGTCTTTTTTATTACTGTTCATTACACTTCCCATTGGAGCTAGAGAAGGAAAGACCAAAATGCTGAAACTGCAAATAAAATGGCACAGTCTGGGCAAGAAGAGGGCAGAGCCCTGGGAAAGCTCTGTGGATCTCAAATGCCCATGCCAACCCCATCCCCTTGGGCTAAGGGCCTACTTCACTGGGTCACCAATGCACTCTCACCTGCACAGGTAAGGGATTGCTCCCGGCAAGAAAAAAATACCCTTTCCTAACCATTAACTTTCTCCCAGGTCTTCCTGAACACTGGCCTGGCATGAGCTGAGCATCCCAGCAGATTTCTTTAACTCACCAGGCCTCTCCTCTGAGGGAGAGGAAAGGGAAATCAAGTTTTGGCAGAGACAAAGGTTTGGTGATCAAAACCAAGAAGTTCCTTGTGTCAAAAAGAAAAGTTTGTATATAAGCGAAGGCTGAATAGAAAAAAAAGTAAGGGGTTGTCATAGTAAGGTGAGTGAGCAGTAGTAACACTCCTTTCTTGTTTGTTTTCCTAGTTTATGCAACATGAATGCGGAGGTTTCTAAAGGTGAAGAAGACTTGAGGGGAGGAGGAAGGTGGATTTGGGAGGGTCTGAAACTCAGGTGGGCCGGCAAGGGTTTGAAGGTTTGGAAGTGAAATTTAGGGAGGCTCTAAAAAGCCCCCCTGCCTCCCTTTCTTTACTAGCTAATCCCACTATTCCCGTTCTTCAACCATGTATTTCCCAAGGGCCCTATTAATATGCAAATGTATGATAAAAACAGCAAATGTCCTTATTGCCCATTATCACATTAGCCCCAATTAGTCTATCAGCTCCAGATCTGAAAGCAGAGCCCTGAAGGAAAGGCCTAGTGGCTGTTTTTGTGAGTGATGAATCAGGAGCAACTGAAGTAGCAACTCCACCCACAGCTGGCCCCGGGAGTGTGTGTGTGTGCGTGTGTGTGTGTTGGGGAGGCAGAATATTATTAGTGCCAGTGGGACTCCTTTACAATTTTGCCTGAGACTAACCTAAAGGGGCAGGCGGGGGGGGGAGGGGGGGGAGTGGGTACGGGTTGTGTGGTCAAGAGGTGGTGAACTTCAAAAGCAACCCTAAAGTGATGTCACTTTCTAGTCCAGCCCCAACCACCTTTAATTATAGGCCCTTTCATTTCTAGCTGAAGGGTTCCAGTTACATCCCTATTCCTTTATCCATTTTATCCTGCCCATTTTAGATCAGAAGACTGCTCCGCTAAGGCACTCTTTAGAAGAGTCATTTTGGGGTAGCAGAGGTAAAAGGAGATGGAAAGGTATCAACTCACACTCACGAGCCACTATTTTTGTGGAGATATATATATATATATCCTAACAATGTATTGGTTCTCTTCTTTACTTGGGACTTAGTTAAACCTCCCAGAAGAAAAACAAAAACAACATCCCTCCCCCATCCCACCCCTTTAAAAGCTAGTTTTAGGCATGTCCCATGCATAGAGAAATTCCCTCAGAGTATATACAAGGCCTTTTACCCTATGGTCAACTTCAACAACACAGCATTGTATCAAACTAGAATGATAGCGAGAGAGGGTGGGGAGGATAGATAGAATGGATAGAAATCCTGATTTTTAAAAAGTTGGATTTGACCCGGAGGCTTTCTGTTGCAAGAGTCTCAAATATTCAAGCATGCCCCATGTATCAGAAGTTTAAAAGTGTAACCACAAAAACATCAAATACACCAGAGCTTTTATGTATGCACACATCCTTAGCATCCTAAAAGTCATAGCCTCTAGAGCAGGAATCAGACAAGAGCCCCTTTATCACATCAGACCTCCAACCCTAGCATAGGTTCCATGGATTCCACTAGATCCAGGGTTCTCTGGGAGGCTGATAAAACCACAGGGAAGGAAACGACTAAAAGGATGAGGCCAAGCTGATTGCTTGGGTTTTATGAAAGGGAAGACTTAAGAGAGAGGCAAGGCAGCTTGCCCTCAGGTCAAGATCAAGATGACACTGGGAACTGGAACCAACTCTACAGATGCAATAACTCTGTGTGGAAATCTTCCTGGCCTTCCCTACATACCAGGACCCTATCGCCATCTTACACTGGAACGAAAACATGGAGGATTTGAATGGTGTCTTGATGCTGGTTCCCAGGGAGGAAAAGGGAGCAGTGCAAACCAGATCAGGTTGTGTGCAGAAGCCTGGGGTCCCTGCGTTTGGATTGTCTACTAGAAGATATGTGTCACAGAATAAAAGAAGCCTAGGGACCTTAATTCCCAAATCAAAGCCAAGACAAAGAATCTAAGCCAAGTATCAAGCCCTAAGGGGTCTGAGTCTTAATACCAACACTGGCTGTGGTTACAAGGTTAATAAGAGATGTGTGCTTGCTTTGCAAGAAAGAGGATGCTTGCTTACTTTACACAGCACCTTTTAACTAGAAGCCCTATATTTATTTTTTAAAGGAAGTGTGTGTTTATATATGTTTCTGTCTATCATCCCCTTCTGATGACATGGAGTTACCTCCAGGGCAGAACATGACAACTATTTAGTGAGAGCTACATAAGACTATTACTGTACGACTGACAGGAACAAGAACCTTTGTCTAGTATGGGGGGAGGGGTTACATAGAGCAGGATATTATCAATTATCTTGGATAGAATCAAATAAGGAAGTAGAGTTAATAGACTCATAAAGGAAGTGGGACAATTAAGTTCACGAACTTGTTGCAAAGCTGTTGCTAACCTTTTTTGATAACAGAGGGATTATTCATTATGAATTTGTACTAACTGGACAAACAGTTAACCAAGTTTACTATTTGGAAGTGCCGAAAAGGCTGCATGAAAAAGGAGAAAATGACCTGAACTTTTTGTCAACAATTGATGGCTCTTGCATCATGACAATGCACCATCTCACACAGCACTAGCTGTGAGGGAGTTTTTAGCCAGTAAACAAATAACTGTATTGGAACACCCTCCCTACTCACCTGATCTGGCACCCAGTGACTTATTTCTTTATCTGAAGATAAAGGAAATCTTGAAAGGAAGACATTTTGATGACATTCATGACATCAAGGGTAATACGACAACAGCTCTGATGGCCATTCCAGAAAAAGAGTTCCAAAATTGCTTTGAAGGGTGGATTAGGCACTGGTGTCAGTTCATAGCTTCCCAAGGGGAGCACTTCGAAGGTGACTGTAGTGATATTCAGCAATGAGGTATGCAGCACTTTTTCTAGGATGAGTTCATGAACTTAATTGTCCAACCTTCATACCTTCTTGCCTCTTAACCTATTTTCCACTAAAAGCCAAATTTTCAACATCTTTAGATTTGGGCTTAGGTTATATTCCTGAGGATCTTCAAATCCTCTTAGGAGAAGCACCATGGGCTCTGAAGGCAGCACATGAGTTCTGTCTGGGAGGTCTGACATTGACAGCTATCCTAACAGGTTTGCATGGCACCCTCCTGTTGTGTCTTTGTCATGACATCTGTGCCTACATGCTGAGCAAATCCTCTGCCAGTGGCACATTACACTGAACTACTGAGGTGGGACAACCTCGGTGCTGGAGTACGGGAGGGTGGGTCACCATTTCTGGAAAGAATGACGCATTACATATATGCATGTATGCATGTGCACAGGAACACACACGCGCGCGCGCACACACACACACACACACACACACACACACACACACACACACACACCTTCAGGCATCTGAATATGTCCCCAATCTTACCTATGCATCAAAGTTGAATTTCCTGAACTCCCCTTTATATTTTAACTGTTCTCAAGACATCTCCATTCATAGCTAACTTAACTCACCCCTGTGCCATTCTTTCTGCCTCACTTATATAATTATTCTCTTTCTCACCTTATCTTACCTCACAAATAGCTATACAGTGTCCCTACTAATGCCAGCTTCACAGCCAACTTCACTTTGGTTCTTGCATCAAACTGTTTAATTTCCACCAGTGTCTTCAAGAAAGCTCATTTCTCAATCTCAGAGTGGGAAGGAAAAAGTTAGTCACTTCCAGGCAGCCTCTTGCAGCCAGTATTTTCTTCTTTTTTTGTGTGGAGAAGGTTTTCTTACAATTTTTGCACATCATTTTAGCAAAAGAATTCTTTTTCCACTATCACAGAACTCCAAAATATAAAACAGATTAGAGAGATGGCGCTGCGTAAGGATTGAAAATGAGGCAGCCACTGCCTCCCCTAATCGTTTGCCTTTTTCCTCCCCACAGGCACTCAGCCTTCTCCACAATATCATCTTTCTCACTCTTGTCCTTGCTGTAAGCCAATGAAGCATCAGAATCACCTTTCCAAGTGCAGATTCCTGAGTTTCTCCTCACACCTACCAAACTGGCACCTTCCGGGGTGGGGTGATAGCAGAGACAATAATCAATTTTGCATCCATCACAATCTAATTATATATTTTGTGGGCTCCCATAGCATTCCACTAATGATAAACCAGAAGACTCAGTTCCCACTATCCTAGGAGATGTTTTAACGGAGCTGACCTTGGGTGAAGGTCTCAGTGCCCAGGGACCCTGAGAGATAGCAAACTAGAAAATCTGTGAAATTACCATCTACATGACTAATTATGTGGGAGAGCCTGTGTGGTATTGGAAGAATAGAGGCACTTGGGAGCTATTCCTTCACCCTGAAAACACGACTTAATTCAGCCTTCTCAGAACTAGCCTGGTACGGCAGAAAGAACATAGATTTTTAAGCTAAACAGACCAGTACAACCTTGTCACATTGATTTAAATTTTAGGTCTCGGTTTCCTCATCTGTTTACTGAGAATATAAGCATTCTCACTGAGCTGTTTGGGAAATTAAATGAGAAATTGTATGAAGTATTATCAGAGTGCCTGGCACTTGGTGGGCTTTCAGGAAATGTTCACCCGCTCCTCGAAGTATAGAACGTGAATCCCAAGAGACCCCCTTAACACTATATGAAGTTACATATGGGTGGTCAGAGAACTAATCTCCATGTCTCCAAACACAAAGTAGAAGAAGGGGGTAAAGCTGGAAAAGTTATAGGAAAAAGAAAGAGAAATGATGACCATTCACATTTATTAAGTTTTAACCATGTCCCAGTCACTAAACTAAGAATTTATTAATAATTTGCACCACTTCATTAAATCCTCACCAAACTCCATCAGAAAGCTACTATTAATAGTCTCACTTTACAGATGAGGATACTGAGATTCAGAAGCCTTGATAAGTAACTTGGCCAAGGTCACACAGCCAAACAAGTGGCCGGAGCTCAGATCAAAGTCATTGTCATTCCAAAAGAAGTTTGCTTATCTACAACCCTCTTCAAACAAGAGAAGCTTAACAGCCGGTTGAAATTTGGACTATAACATCTTACATAGGCATGGAAAACCAAACTCAGTTCTGGGAGGCAATTAGAAATGTGAATGTTTCTTAGAAGAGTTAAATTATAAAGTTGACAAGGAAAAAAGTAGGAAATAGGCAAACAGGTGTGGATCTTACAGAATAGTCTTCAGTCCCTGCCCTTCAATACCAAATATTTAAAGAGCTAAAAGCTCAGAATAAGAACTGAGGGGAAACCCATTGGAAAATGTTGTGACTTGATCTTCTTGCCTGGGAAGTGACTAGCTCTCTTGACCAAAAGGTCACTATGCCACTCACAGGCCTAATAGAACTGGACAGGCTAAATACCACACAGTAAGAAACCATTAGGCCTCTGGATCCAGAAATACTTGAGGAATAGAGCAAAGAGTTGTAGAGATGATGAAGGTATTAAATATGAAGGTTGAGGGTAGTGACAGAACCTAGTCTCTGGTGGGGGTGGCCCCCTGCCAAATCAGTTTCTCTATCTCCATTTATAATAAGCAGAGAGTATCTCAAGAAAATGTAAAATGTTCTCAACTATAAGATTATGTTCTTAAAAGCCTTCCACATAGAAATGAGGAATTCTGGACCTGCTCCAGAATGGAAAGAATGCATCTAGAAACCTCCGGGAAATGATATCCAAGAGTTGACAAGTACATCCCCTGGGACCATGCAAAAAAACTCATTTGCATAAATTAATTATCTATTCAGTCTATTCAAAACATATACACCTGCAAGTTGGTGGACTATCAAGAAAGACGCCTTTGGAATTATTTCTGAATAATTCCATATTTGGGGGAAATCCCAATAAAATCTCCCCCCACATGTATAGTGGCATGTGTATGATTTTTCTCCCCTTTCTCTCCCCCACCCCCATTCTTAGCAACCACATGTGAGTTCAAGGTTTGGAATTAGTCAGTCTGTGTTCCTGACAAAGGCTGTTTTCAGACCTAACTTCTTTTGTGACAGTACCCCAGGACAGTTTTATGAGAATCTTGATTTAAGGTCAGAGGTTAATAGATCTGAAATTCTGGGAAGCAAAAACTATTGTGTAGGTGGGTGTACAGTAAAACTGAAATAAGGAACTCCTTCTCTGCAAGCCAAACCCAAAACCTGCAACGTTGGTTCCTGTGAAAACTTCTCCTGAGAGGACAATCCTGCTGTGAAAGGGACCAGTCAGTCTTCTGCTTCCTTACACTAAAAAACACAGAGGCCCTTGAGCTCTGTTATGCTGGAAAGAATGGAAGATGAAGGGGAAGGGGCGGGAACCACCCCCAAGGGGAGTCTACAAGAAGGGCATGGTCAGCTGGCTGTGGACATTGCTCATCAACAGCAAAGTCTGACGCTGATGGACTTTTTCCATCAATACCTAAAGACTTCAAAGTCTACCCAGGGTTTACGGTTCTCCAATTCACTAGTGTGTGGTTCTCCGGGAGTTGCCAGGACCACTAGAGCAGAAAACCTCAGGAAGTCCAACCTTAGATCTCACAATTGTGTGTGGTTGTGGTGGAGGAGGGGGACTGTTGGCAAAGATCTGATATTTGCTAATCCATTTTCTTTCCAGCTTGGCAGGTCACCTTAACTTGGAAGCTGAATGCATAGCTGGGGAAAATAGGCTTGTTAGGGGATGGGTGAAGGCTCTGTGAACTTGAGCCTTAGCTGGGAGTAAGATTCTGTGAACAACCAGGTAAAATGAGCCTAGGAAGCCACAGCACTGTGTCAACATGGACACGATTGCCAGGCATCCAGACCCACGCAGGTTCATTGCGTAGCTGATAGAGTGGACCATTCATTTCTCAGAGCTGTCAGCAGCAAGCACCAGGCAGGAGGCAGAGTTAATGGGAATGAGAGTGGAGTGAGATCAAGAAAGAAAGAGATGGAGAAAGAGAAATGTCTGCATGTTTTATACTGTTACCCATAGAGAAACCGTGAGATGCGCCCCCAAGCTCACCTAGGTAATATTTCTTACCATTTTAGTCACAACTATACCAGAATTTTATCCACAGACTCCCATTCCTCACGTGGGCTGCCTTCTCAAAAAGCAACTAGATCATTCCCTTATTGAAGAATCTTTGCCAGTTCCCCATTCCTTGGGGCTGTGTCCCTCAGAGGGAAGCACACCTGCCAAGGGGGGTATGCAAGATGATTTTAAGTACAAATAATAATTTTTAATAATTATATGGTTTTGATGTGAAAACAAACATAATAAAGGAAAGTGGAGAGTCAATGTAAGTCAATGAGAAAATTATTAAGGAAATAACAGAGGTGAGTTCACAGACATGGCAAAAACAGTGGTAATAAAATGTGAAGGATTAAAAATTTGGAATGGCTTAAAGACAGACAACCCAAACCCCCTAAGGGGATGCCATTTACCAGTCCTCCATTTACTGGTCCTGCCATTTACCAGTGTTCTCCACTGATGTCCAAGTCCCCTGGTCTCCAGCTGGGCCTCACAAGGTCCATACATCCCAGGCATGGTGGACCCAGGCCATTTCAGCACATGTGTCATCTGCTTCCCTGCATCCTACTTGTCTCACCACATGGACCACCCTTTCCCCATCTTTGCTCAGTGAAACCCAATCCATTTCTCTGTTCAGCTTTCCCCAAATTGTTTCATCAGAATTTAAATCTCCCAAAACTGTTCGTGGGTACTTAGAACCATTCAATTGTCGACATCTGACAAACGTTTATTGAGCTTCTACCATGTGCCAGGCATGGAGCTAGGCTATGGGGATTCAGCAATAGGAAAAGAAAAAAAAAATTCCTGCCATCAGGAAACACAGATTCCGATGAAGTCAGATATCAACACATTTGCTATTCTGCCATGTGAGGCCACTTTGGGGTAAAGTTTTTTCCTAGCTGGTAACCAGACAGACAGGTTCTTCATTGTCTCATCCCCAGAAAGGTCTGACATGACTCCTATCAAGTAGTGAGGCTTAGAATTGACACATCACAGAGGTTGAAACCCCAGAGTTGGGGTTCTGGCATCTAGATTCATAACTCGCACAACCCGTGTGCCTACAGTGCTTTAGAACTGTTTGCTCTGTATATCTCCTGAGACCCTCCCAACATCCCTGGGACATGGGATGCACACATGGTGGTTGAAATGATGGCCCCATCGGACTTGGTGTCTTTCCAGAGGTCATGGCAGGCAGGGGCCTGAGGTCAAATACATGGTTCCCAGTGGCTCTTCTTATGCCGTGATGAGCCCCGGGGAGAGACACCTTCAGGCACAGACACAAACCCACAGGAGATAAACCCACAGTACCTACAGGTGCAAGGCTCTGCCACCACTGCTGAAAAGAGGAGGACCCTCGAGAACACTGCAAGGAGCCGGAGAAGCCACAGACGTCTTTCAGAAAGAAACAGTGCCGAGTTCTCGCCTTGCAGCTCCCTGCTCTCCTCCTTCTCACCCTCATCTCTTTTCTGGAACCATTGCCAAGACTGGGCAGCCAGGCTATATAGAGTAACTAACTCATCCCAGACTTTCCCAGTTTCACACTGAAGGCCTCATTTTCCTGGAAAGCCCATGATCCCAGGCAAATCAGGAAGGTTGGTCAATCTAGCTGAATGTCACGTAGACTGTGCTCCCATCTTCTCTAGCAGCTATGTCCTTGGGAGGTTACCTACCACTCTGAGCCCTATTTTCTTATCTGCACATGGAGGTAATACCATCCCCCAGGGCTGCATTGGGGATTAAAGAAGTAATGTCTGTTTAGAGAGCTTGCTATGCACCATAAATGGTTGCTGTTATTAATCCCTTTGGAGGCTGGACAGAGAGCAGTGTAATAAGGGATTGCCACGGTAGAATCAAAGGGTCTGTGAGCTGGTTAGTGCCTGCTGAAAGTCTCTCTTTTGGAGTTGAATATGCCAAGGATCACATGGTCAAAACAGACGTTGTCTCTCATTGGGGTCTCTGAATGGCAGCGAACAAGAGACTTGCCAGCGAAATGTAAACCAAATTCACAATTCACCCACCTCTGCCTTACTATTTTTTTAAGCACTTATTACATGCCAGATACTAAGTACTCTATTTACGTGCAATTTCTCATTTAATCCTCACAACAGCCCCTCCACGCAGCATTATAATCCCCAATTTTAAGGATATAGAAACTGAAGCTGAGAGAATTAGTAACTTGCCCAAGGTCACACTGCTGGGAAGGACAGACAGGAACCAGGGCTGCCTGACCTCAGAGCCCCTATCCTAACCACTACCTAACCATACGTAGGAGACACTCTCTCACCATTCTGAGGCAGGAGCAGATCACTTTTCTCCCCTCCAGACAGAAGGAAACTGACATTTGACAAAGCACTGGGCAATCTGATCAATTTTTGAGAGAAGGGGAATTAGCAGGCGAGCCCTTGCTTGCAGGGCGGTGGCTTACCCTGAAACCCTGCTGTGTTTCCCAGAACCCTGAGTGAATATTTACATAATCTCATTACATTGTTCCCCAGCTTCAGACTGAGGAGAAAATACAACAACCAACGTGGGCTGATGAACCATTAGAGTTTGGACATATTGTTTTTCAGCCCACAACAGTGCAATTGGCAGACTCACTCCTGCAGACTGTCCATCACAGAAGAAAGGGCTCCTGACTTAGATACAGACTGAGGTTTTTATCCCCACTCTACCACTTACTAGCAATGCCACTCTGCAAAACTTGAGGCTCAGTTCTCCCATCTGTAAAATGGGCATAAAGTTTGTGCCAGTATCACTACCATCATCATCATACTTCATGGAGTACATCAAGTCTGCTAATCATTATACTTGCATCTTTGCATCAGATTCTCTCAAAAGCCCTTTGACGTCATTACTATTATAATCTATCTCTATTCATAGTTGAGGAAATCAAGGCTCAGGGAAGTTAGGAAATGTGGCCAAAGTTGCACATCTAGGAAGTGGCAGAAGCAGGTCTGAAGGCCAGGTGGCCCAACACGAGACCCTTGTTCTCTATCCTCTTTCCCTTGTTACCTGTCTACTATCCCTTGTACTATGTATTGTAAAGCTATCAATGAGGTGACACATGTGAATATGCCCAGCTCATAGATCACCCTCTGGTAGCATCCTCCGGTGCACAATTCTCAGCCCACTGCTCCTTACCAGCACCTGGAAAGAAAAGGGGGGGGGAGGGCTCGTGGTGGGAGCAGCCTCTCCATGGGAGCACCCACTTCTTTCCCAAATGTATTGCCCTCCTAGGTAATAGCGCATGACTCACCAATCCTGATAAGCACCCAGGAGCCTGAGAGTGACCTGGGAAGGCAAAGGGACCAAGGAAAGAGCATCTCACTGCAGAAGAGAACCAGGTAGTACCTTGTGGCAAAGATAATTACAGGCTGGAGAGGCAGCATGGAGGTGAAGGGCTGGCTAGTTTATGGGACTCAGAGGATGAATCACAACCTCAAAGCCTTTGAGGAGGTCTAGAGGCTCCACCAGGCTACTGGAGACCCAACAAGAATTTTATAAACAAAAGCCAAAAAAATACCTTCCTCCATATCCTATCCCAAAGACCACTCCACATGCCTTCCTTGCCTTCCCTCCCTCCTTAAGTCCATGTCTAACTCCCCCAATATTGCCCCCACTAGCCCAGAGTTCTCAAAAAGGGTGAGAGGGGGGTGTGATGTTGGGAATGTGATAGAATTATCAAATACACAAAAATCGGCAATGTGGTTGAAAAATGGAATTCATGGTTTTTCATGTTGTGCTACAACAGGATAAAAATGAATCATTTCTCAAGATAGAAAATTCAAAATGGATTGAAGACTTAAATGTAAGACTTGAAACCATAAAACTACTAGAAGAAAATATAGGGAGTAAATTTGCAGACATTACCCTGAGTAATATTTTTACTAATATATCCCCTTGGGCAAGGGAAGTAAAAGAAAAAATAAACATATGGGATTACATCAAACTTGAAAGTTTTTTCACAGCAAAGGAAACTATAAATAAAACAAAAAAGTCTACTGAATGGGAGAAGAAATTTGTCAATGATATATCTGATAAGGGGTTAATATCCAAAATTTATAAAACACTCATGCAACTCAACACCAAAAAAACAAACAACCCAATTTAAAAATGGGCAGAAAATATGAAGAGGCATTTCTCTAAAGAGGACATACAGATGGCCAACAGACATATAAAAAACGTTCAACCTCACTAATCATCAGAGAAATGCAAATAAAAACCACAATAAGCGGCCAGCCGAGTGTCACATTGGCTAAGAACTGGTTTGGGGATGCCAGCGGCCCCGGTTCAGATCCCACATATGAGGGCCAGTGACACTGCCCTCTACAGCTAACAACAGCTCCACCTGGAGCTGGGCTGTGTGAGCCCCGGCGATGGTGTAGGCTGCAGCCCCTGCTGCAGTGGGCTGCCATAGGCTACAGTGAGTGGCCGGTAGCCAGTGAGAGCTGCCAATAGCCGCGGTGAGCGACCATCCGGAGGCCAGCGACTGATCTGCCTCATCCGGGAAGAACGCAATGACGATACCAACATGGGCCAGTGAACAGCATCCTCCGCAACTAGACTGAAGAAGAACAAAAAAAAGACAGCAACTTGTCTGTTCCCTTCCCCAATTCCCCAACACTGTTCCCCAACCCCAATTCCCCAATAAAATAAAATAAAAATAAAAACACAATAAGATATCACCTCATTCCAGTCAGAATGGCTATCATCAATAAATCAACAAACAACAAATGCTGGCAAGGCTGTGGAGAAAAGGGAACCCTGGTGCACTCTTAGTGGGATTGCAGATTGGTTTAGCCACTATGGAAATTGGTATGGAGGTATCTCAAAAAACTGGAAATGGAACTACCTTTTGACCCAGCAATTCCACTCTTAGGTATCTATCCAGAGAAACCCAAGATGCTAATTCAAAAAAAATACATGCACCCCTATGTTCACTGCAGCACTATTTACAATAGCCAAGCCTTGGAAACAACCAAAATGCCCATCGGTAGATGACTGGATTAAGAAACTGTGGTACATTTATACAATAGAGTATTACTCATCTATAAAGAAGAAATTGTACTATTTGCAACAATATAGGTGGACCTAGAGAACATTATATTAAGTGAAATAAGTCAGTCGGAGAAAGACAAATACCATATGATCACAATTTAAAAAAAGAAAAAAGAAAACGAAAAGAAAAACCTACCACTATCATGACACCATCCTGTACCCCCAAACTGAGCCCTGCCATGCTGAAAGAGAGGTTCTCCTCAGCATTTTGGTTCAGGGTCAGATAGGCCTGCATTTGGGTTCCACATCTGCCATTCGTGGCTATGTGAACTTGGCCAAGCGACTTGACCTCTCTGAGCTTCTGCTTTTCCATTTATTAAATGTAAACTATAGCAGTACTAACTCTGCAGGGCAATTAAGGGGATTAAATTCGATAATCCGTGGAAAGGGCAACTTTTGCCAGTTATGTGATTTATTATTCCCATAATTCTGAATTCTGCCTCCTCTTTCTCTAGTACTCAGCCTTCCGTCTTAGCCAATTTCCATTGACCGCCATCTCCCTTTAGTTTGTTGGGCTTGACTCCCCGACCCGGCTGATGGGAGTTTTAAAATGGAGCCAGTTGAATTGGCAGCTCACAGTGAACCCAGGTTCCAATGTCTTTGGTTACCCAGACTCACCAGCAGCAGGGCCTGCGATGTCGGTAATCTAGTCCTGGAACTTTCCAATGGCCCTTTGTTTTAAGGTTCAGAGGCTGAAGAGGCCCCCTTCCTCCCACTCCTCTTCCCAAGAGTGCTCACCCTCTCACCCGCACACAGTGCCAGTTTATGGGCTCTTTCTATGGAAATGCTATTTGGTTACCTGGTGTTTTGCATGTTGTACCACCAAAGGCTTGGATGTGACCAAGACATGTGACCAGCTACAGCTTGACAATGACCATTTCTCACTTTTTAAAACTAGTACTTTACGTCTTCTCCACACCTTTCTCCTCTCTCAAACTACCGTCTCTCCAAACACAACAAAGATCTGTAGGTTAGAACTTTCTAGAATAAAAATAAAGACACTAATGTGTTGTTTTAGGCACAATGCTTTGTGCTTACAGTTGATTACTCCATTGAGTCTAGATTTTATGTTTGGAAGTAGGGGTAACTCCTTTAAACCCTCAACACAAGCTTTCCATATATTCTCAGGCATGGATCCTACCATTTTATTGAGTAACCATTTCCCAGATGGCCCCTGCCTGCTGCCTTCTCATAGCACTCTGCTTGTCAGGCAGAGGAGCAGTGGAATAAAGCTGTTCAGTGGCCCACATGGCCAGTGGAGGCAGGGGGAAGGTTCATCATTAAAGCCCCAGCAGAACTGATAACACCCTGGTTGGTTTGTGAATGGGGAGGCAGGCATGCTTCTTGTGGGAGGGTATATTTGCACAATCTTTATGGAGGGCAATTTGGTGGTATCTATCAAAATTTTAATGCTCATATCCTTTGACTCAGCAACCTCATTTCTCAGAATTTCTCCCCTACATGTATATACATAAGACCACAGAAATGTATGCTAAAAAACTGAAAACACTAGTGTTCATCACTAGTGTTATAAATAACTATATTAATAACTATATAAACTGTAGTCCATCTATACCATGAAGTAATATTAAGAAGACTGAATTAGGCCGGCCGAGTGGCGCATTGGTTAAGCGCTGGTTTTGGGATGCCAGCGACCCCGGTTCAGATCCCACATGAGGGCCAGTGACACTGCCCTCTACAGCTAACAACAGCTCCACCTGGAGCTGGGCTGTGCGAGCCCCGGTGATGGTGTGGGCTGCAGTCCCTGCTACAGTGAGTGGCCCACAGCCAGTGTGAGCGGCCCGCAGCCAAGCGTGAGCTGCCAATAGCCGCGGTGAGCGACATCCAGAGGCCAGCGACCCGATCTGCCTCATCCGGGAAGAGCGCAATGACGATACCAACATGGGTTAGTGAAGCAACATCCTCCACAACTAAACTGAAGAACAAAAGGACAGCAACTTGTCTGTTCCCCTTCCCCGATTCCCCAACGCTGTTCCCCTCCACCAATTCCTCAATAAAATCTTTAAAAAAAAAAAAAAGAAGACTGAATTAAACCTGTATGCTATGACATTAAAAAAAATGTCCACATACAGTGAAAAAACAAGTTAAAGAGCAAGCCTTATGATTGTACTTTTTTGTTTAAATATATGCATTTTGCATATGTCTGCGAAAATACACAATAAACAATTAATAGTTGGTGATGGGGGGAAGATCAGGAGGAGAGTTCACATTCTTCTTTGTATAAATTTTGTGAAAGGTGTATCTTTATCTATATTTATATTTATATGACAAAAATAGCCCAACACCACAGATCTCCCCCTTTCTCTCCTTGCCAATCCCTCCAGTAGAATCCTCTAGCAAAACAATATATACTAACCCAAAATAAACTTATTCAGAGCTTTGCAGTTTAGGAAAGAGTTTCACAAAGAAAACCTCATTCAATTCCCACACCATCCCTGTAAGATTATCACCAGTTGACAGAAGAGGAAACTCAGATGAAAAGTGGCTCAGCCCCACATCTAATGGCTGGTGGTTGCTAGAGCCAGGACTAGAAACCCAGGTTGTCCCCCTCCAGTGTCAGGTACCTTTCCAGCCCTCCCAACTGATACCTGCAATATTTATTCCATGGCCCAACTTAGGGAACACTGGCCCCAGATCTTCTCTGACCCAGGATGACAACCAGAATACCTGGGCGTGGCTAAGAAATCTGAGGGTGAAGGGGAGAAGAGCAGAGAGACAGGGGAGGTGAAGGGCATGGGAGAGAACAGAGGTCAAAGGGCTTGAGGAGGCCCAAGAGGCTGCGCATCATGTTCAATAATTCAATGTGTAGTCCATCAACACACCAGGTAAGCAAGACCCTAAAGGTGCCTCCTTCCCATGACTGCTCTGTTGTTTCGGGATGAGCCATTTGTCACCATCTTGCTCTAAACTGTATGTGACCTGAGCCTAAACTCCAATGTGGCAGTGGGACTGCTTCCATCCTAGGCATGTCACATGAACTTCTGCCCAAGGGATGTGTCCCTCAGAGCCACAGGTAGGAGAAGAGATCACAGAGGCCTTTCTATAATGTGTCTCTGTTTGTTAAACATGCGTCAGTGGCTCCCATGTCCTTTGAAATTAAGTCCGACCTCCATAATAGGATTCACAGGGCCCCTTGTGATTTGGCACCTACTTGTTTTTTCAGCCTCATCTCCCGTTATTGCTCACCTGCCATTCTACATATTGACTCCATTCAGTATCCTGAACAGGCAGGCCATTCTCTTCTCTCTCTCTCTCTCTCTCTCTCTCTCTCTCTCTCTCTCTCTCTCTCTCTCTCTCTTTCCCCCTTCCAATTTATTCGATATGCTGTACCATCTGCCCAGAGCACACTTACTCCTCCTTTATCTCCTACCTAACTGCTACTCATCCTTCAAATCTCAGCCCAACATAGCTTCCTCTGGGGAGCTTCCTTTATCAGATCACCCTGCCACCATCATCCCCATCCCCAAGTTATTACCTCCCTCCTCCCTGGGTCTTCCTCTCTCTGGCACTTACCGCACTGCATTGTAATGGATTATGTATTGTCTCTCTCCCTGGCTGGACTAGCATAATGGCTGGTTTATCATAGGAATCCCTAAAGATGTAATTAATGAATGGGGAGTGATGTGGTATGGCTGTCATCCCATGGTAGATGACAGGTATCAGGCTTCAGCAATGGAACTTGGCTTTGCAGTCCTGGCTGATGTCACATAAATGCTGCCTACATCTACAGGGCCAGTTCCTCTCTACCATTGTCTGGGAACTCTTAAGCCTTGAATGACAAGGTACATGACAAAGGGCAGTTATTCTTGGGGTTGTGTTGTAGAAATTTCTGGCAGGTTCTAACCACAACTCCTTAGTGGGAAAGACAGAACACCCTCAGGTTTACAAGGTGGTAATAGAGCCAGAGGGCTGTGACCAGATCCAAGAGGCCAGGACTCCATTCTTTGCCTCCAGGAAAGACTAGCTCATCACAGACATGTGGGTGTCTCCTTACACTATTAGTAAGAGTATATTATTATTATTATTATTATTAGCAGTATAATAATGGTTCCACTAAAATGAGGCACTCACAGCCTTCCTGGGTCACCCTTCCCAAGAATCAGTAGAACACAAAACCTGGTCTTAACCCTGTAAGATCAAACTGCATCTCCCATGTCAGCATGATTGCCCAATGCTAGGAGAAGGGAAGCAAGAAGGTTCTCCCTCATAAGAGGAAGGCAAAAAAGATGCCCTCGAGTCTGGCTTTGGGTGCACGGAGTCATCGGGGTCACAATCAGACATCACCCCTGCCGTTTAACAATCAACTCAACCTTCCTCTGTGCACTGGGCTTCAACAGGGCACAAAGCCCTGGCCCAGCCATGATCTCCTTGGGTCCTCACAACACCACCAGGTGACACGTGAAGCCTAGGATTGGGAAGAAGCTGAGGCCAGGGCTGACACTGAATCTGGGTCACTTTCTGAGAGCCCTGGGTCCTACATATGTGGCTAGGATCAGGGAACCAAGACATTTACTTACCAGTCTGATGCCCTCCACATTTTGTCACTCTGCATCTTAGCCTGGAAAGAAGAGAGAGAATGGAACAATTCAACCCACATGCCCCACAGTTCACGCTTTCAATAAACGCATGAGCGTCTAGTGTGTTCCAGGCACTATTCTAGGCTCTAGGATAGATCGGTGGCTAAAACAGATTTCAAAACGAAAAACAAACAAACAAAAAGCATGTCCTCATGGAGCTTACATTCTGGTGCTGTGGTTTTTATAAATAGCTATCAATGGCATGATTTTAGATGACACGTGGACCTGGAATTCAGCCATATTGAATCACATAGTGAGAAACATGTACCCTTTCCAATTCCTTCCATCCTTCACAGGTTGCTGGTATACTCTTTCAATGAAAGGGCACAGCTGCAGGATCCCGTGAGGAGTTAATCCTATTGTTGGGTTTTCATCATGTTTATGCACAGTTAACATCTCTGTGTGCAAGTGATGTGAATTTTCCATTAAAGGTAGTGATATCGTCATTTCTGAAATACAGTAATACCTTGGTTTGCGAGCATAATTCATTCTGGAAACAAACTACTTGTATTGCAAGACATCACTTGTTTACCACGTTAAAATGTATTAGAAATGCTTGCTCGTCTTGTGGAACACTCACAAACCAGGTTACTTGCAATCCAAGATTTTCCTGTAAATGTAAATTCTTTAATCAGGGAGTCATTTTAAATAAGGGACCTAAGAGGCTAATCAATATAGCAAAGACCTGGGTTCTCTGGACATTTGAACTAGGCAGTGACAAGCATGTGGCCAGCTTGCTGCATGTCAAGGCCCAGACACACTCATGTCACCTTGTTCCTGGGCTTTTCAGAAGCAGAATTGGGATAGCCCAAAGGTTCATTGCTTAATGCTTTTAATCCCACATCTGTCACCTTTGTCCTCCCACCCACCCTCCAGCCACACCTGGGCTCACCCCACACCATCTCCGGGAAAGAGGCCACAGGAACTAAGTCTGGAGCCCCACAGCAAACACTCTGCCCTTCCTCCTATCTCTGCCGCCAGCGGTTTTATCTCCCTTATCTCAGTCTCCACACTTTCACTGAGGGCAAAGATCATTCACAGGAAGCTCCCTCCAAGGTAATTACCCTACCCTTCACTTTCAAAAGCCAACTGGTTCCTCCCGCTCTCAGGGAGGAAGAACTGCGTCCAACCCCCTCTGAATCCACTTTCTCCCCAGGCCAGTGGGTCCCTCAAGGCTTAGCATCAGAAGCACCTGAGGGGCTTTACCTGCATGTAAGGTACCTGGCCCCATGCAGGCTCGCTGAGTCAGAGTCACTGGAAGGTGGGGCCTGGAAAGCTGCATTCTGTGCTCCTTCCAAGGGCCTGAGGTTCAGCTGGGTCTGGAAGCTGACATTCTTGGGTGGAAACACCAGCTTACTATCCTTCCTGTGTGGCTGAGGAAGGACCCACAATTCTCTTCTCAGGGCAGCAAGTATACTGGTTTAGTTAGTACTTGGGCTTTGGAGTTAAGTAAACCTGGATTCAAATCCGGGGCTCATCACAGAGAGGAAATGGCTGAGCAGCCTCAGACAAGTGGCTTAACCGCTCTGAGCCTCAGCCCTCTTGGCTCTAAAGCAAGGGTGACAATGGCCCCTGCAATCCTCAGGTTGTTTGAAAGAGTCCATGACACTATGTATATAAAATGCATTGTACAGGCACTAGCTTGGAGTGAGAGCTAAAGAAATACTGGCCAGTGTTAACAGAGGATTGGATTTTTATCTTGGTAACTAAAAGGGACTCAAAGCAGTTTGTAGGGAAGACAAGGAGGGAGGAAGAAAGAGGGGACTCCAAAACAACCCAGGCTGTCCAGATGGTATTTGCCCTTTTCCCTTCAAGGTGCGAGGTCCCTAAAGTCAGAGGCCAGGATTCTTGGTCATTCCTCATCACTCTCCCCATTCTGATCTCTACCCACATTGGGCATGTTATCAAAGCCACTGAGTGACCCACAGATGTGAGGCAGAATGTCACCAAGAGCAAAAAACTGAGGGGACAGAGGCCCACTGTGAGGAGAATCTAGGACCGCATATCATGGATGAGGGGGGTTGGGAAAGCCCTGTCCCTTCACTGACAGAGGAGGAGGTTCTCCTAGCTCCCCTATGCTGGAGCTCCTCTCTTCTTCCCTGGGAACAAAAAGGTGAAATGACTCAGCCATGGTCTCACAACCCCACCCACTGCCCACACAAAGAGCACAGCCAACAGTTCCATGAGGACGTTTGTCTTTTGGCCTCCTTCACCTGCTTGGCAACGTGTCTGGAGCTCAGGAATGACTCGCCAGTTGAATGAACAGTTGGAGAATTAAATCTGCTACTGGGAGGAGAACACATAATGTAGCAGACAGAGGCAGTGCTTCTAAAACTGTAACGTGTTATGTTAAAATGCAGATGCTGACTCAAGGGGTTTGGGATGGACTGGGGTTCTGCATTTCTAGCAGGCTTCTGGGTGATGCTGACAATCTGGCCCCAGATATAACCTCAGATTCAAAGCCCAACAATGCTACTTACCAGCCATGTTGCCTTGCGCCGGTTACGAAGCCCGGGTTTGCTTGCCTGTAAAGGGGCAGGGGTGCTGATAATAGTTACGCTTTACAGAGTTATTGGGAGGTTTAATGCATTCCTATGTGTTAAGCACTTTGCCCAGTATCTGGCATACATTAAGCACTCAAAAGCCATTGGCTGTTATCAGAAGATACCTTTCTTATTGTAAGGCAGCCCTCCTGCTCTCTGTCCTGGACCCCCACCCCAGAAAAGTCAACACGTTCTTCTTTGGCATTGGAATAGCCTTGGCCCAAACCACCCTCAAGCAGCCCTGAGATGAGAAAAGTTGAGTCCACCTAGCCAAGGCAATGGTAGGAGCAGCCCAGGGCATCACCCAGCCTCCGCTGTTGTGCAGCTGGGAGAGCTGAACCAATTAAGTGCCCCTGGCAGAAGGAGCAGAGTTCTGCCTTGCAGAGCTGAGGTTCCAGCTGGCAGTCCTTTGGTTTTGTTTTCTCTAAAAGCCTCACAGAGCTTTCAGGAGGCAGAGCGGTTTTATCTCCAAGATCCTGAAGAGCCAGGAGGTAATAGAGATAATGAGGTAACTACGGAATCCTGCTGATATCATCGGGCAGAAGGCAGCAGGCTTATCAGGGGAGTTCTCAGGAGACATAAATTATAAGCCCATTGGGGCAATCCAGTCAGCAGGGGCTTAAGGAAAACTGGGACAACTGGGAACCAGTTGCTCAAAGGTTGGTTCTTTTCACTGTTGGCTGGGGGACCCTTTTTCTCAACTCTCAGCAACTTTCTCTACTCCCCACCCTAACTTTCCTGCCTACAGCAACGTAAGCATCTGCATCATTCATACTGAGGCATGAAGGGCTGTCAGCAGCTTGAGTGGAAGTCTGAAACTTTTGTTTTCCGTGGACTCCAGGTCTTTGGCTGAAGGAGAAATACTCCACTGAGAATATTTTAGACATCAGCCATGGGAATTAGCAGTTGGAAGGAAATGATGTGGTTTTAAAGTCAGGAAGTCCTGAGTTCGAATCCCAGGTGCAGCAATTACCAGCTATATATCCTTAAGCAAGTCGCCAAGTCCCTCTTCTATAAAGCAGGGTTAATAGCAACCTTGCAGGGTAATTGTGGGATTAGAGATAATGTACAGGAAGCCCCTGGGACCATGCCTGACACTGGCAACCCCTCAATGAATGGCTGTGATGATGACCTCCTTGGAGCAGCCTTCCCCACCTCCCCAGGTGGGGCTGGCCCTTCCCTCCTAGAGCCCAGCCTGTTTGTCTCCTCCACCGTTTTAGCAGGTAGAATACTGAAGTCTTTCCATGTGTGTCTGTTTCTTTGCCCCACTTCCTGCTGTGAGCTCACTGAGAGCAGGGAGCCTGTCTGATTTATCTTGGATCTCCATGTCCCACACAGGCTGGCATGACGAATGGGCCCATCCGAATTCCAAGATAAAGAGGAGCCCTCCCCGGGGCCCTGCCGCCATTTGTCCTCAAGAGCCTGTGGAGAAGGGGCAGCAGCCCTGTAAGACCCTCAGTCCCAGAGCGCTGCAGCCCTGCCAAGCCTGCCTGTCGCTTCTCTCTAGCGAACAACCTCAGTGGGATCCCAGCTCCTCGGGGCGGGTGAGGTCCTGGCATGTGCAGGCAGAGAAGCTCTAAGCTCTAGGTTGGGCATTTTCTCCATTGTTTCACTCTCTCTCTTATCTCCAGCTAGTTAGTGATTAACTGCTCTTTGAAGGTTTCCCGGCCTCCAAAGTCCCCCGGGAGCCCAGGTGGCCAGTGGTTTGGCGCAGGAGAGCCTGACTCAGGGCCCAGTTCTCTTTGCAAGACAAGGAGAACCCCTCGGCACAGCCAAGAGGCTTGGCACTGCACTAACCAGCAAGGGTTGCTGGGAAGGGCACCAGGGAGGGATTTCTGCAGGCACTGTTTCCTTGGCAGTGTATGTTTTGGGGGGGAGGTGGGGGTGAATGGGGGGATGATGAGCAGGACCTGTGGGAGAGAGGGTTGACTTTTTCTCACCACACCTGCTCCATCCCAGGCTTTCTGTACAAACCCCCACCTGCCAGACCTGCCATCAGATAGGAGCTACATTTGCAGCTCCTATCTGATGGCAGCTACGCAGGTCAGGGTTTGTACAAAAGTTGGAGCAACCACCTCCCACCCCTTTCCAGCAAGCTCCTCCTCAGGTGGAACTGACTTGGTCAAGCCCTGTCCAAACCTGGACAGGGCACATGAAGGCCATTTCCTTTCAGGGTGTAGGCTCCCCGCTTCCCTTTCTTTGATGCCAGGATTTTTGATTCGAGGTTTGGACTTCTATAGAAGAACTTTCAGGTAGACCTTTGTACTCCTAAAAAGACACACGATTAGCAACACAACTGGGAGTGCGCATCTAAGTACAATGTTCTAGGAATGGTCTCCCACACTCAGCTAAAGTGATGTTGGACCTTATCACATCTCACACAAAAACCCTTTACTCACTTCCTGTTCATGCCATTGCTTTTTTGAGGGGAGGGGGACAAACGCTTATCATGGCATAGAGGCCCCTGGCTGACCCCTGTCACCCTCTCCTTTGGCTCCAGCCTGGATCATCGCACTCAGGCCCCACTGGGTCCCCTCTGCCAAAGCTTTGCTGTCCTCTCTCTGCCTCTAGCTTTCCTCCAGCTCTTCTCCCAAAAGCCCCCTCTCATAGCTCAGGTTCAGCCCAATGTCTCACCCTCAGAGAGGCCTGTCTGACTGCCCTAGCTGAGTCAGCTCGCCACAGCACCCTGTTTATGTCTTCATAGAGCCTAGGTCTTGCTTCAACTACTTATTTAACGTTTAGAATGCAAGCTCCGTGAGGCTCTCTGCTGTAGGGGCTCTCTGCTGTAGTTCCAGCAGCTGGGGTACTGGATACCTCAAACACATCTGTAGGATGAATGAATGAATGTAAAGCTTTCCTTGGGTTCTCAGAGGAACCCCCAAACTTAAAGAACTATTGCTCTACATCAGGAATTAGCAAATTATAGCTTCTGAGCCAAAACCAGACCACTGTTTCTGTACAGCCCGTGGGCAAAGGATGTTCCCTATGTTTTTAAATGATTGGAAAATATCAAAGAAGAATAATATTTAGTAATATGAAAAATATTTCAAACCCAAATTTCAGTGCCCATAACCCAAATTATGCTGGAACTTAGCCACCATCAGCCATTTGTGTATTCTCTGCAGCTGCTGGTACACTACAACAGCAAAGCTGAATAGTTGTGACAGAGACTGTCTGGCCTGCAAAGCTTAAAAAATGCTTACTGCCTGAGTCTTTACAAAAAAGTTTGCCAACCTCTGCTCTCACTGATACTAAAAAGGGAAGTAGAGGTGGAATCCAATTAGATATAGGAAAGGATTGAGGGAGGGAAAGGAATAAAAATAAAAGGGAAAAGAGAAACAATAAGGGGAATAAAATGACATTTTATTGAGCACCTACTATGTACCATGCACTGTATTTGGTGCCTTACCTCCTTTGTCAGCTCTAGACAAAACTTCAAGTAGAGGCAAAATCTTTGGTCAGGAGCCTCCATCCCCGGCCTCTCTGCTTCCTCTGAGTACCTGTGGCCTGTTGACCACCCAGCCCCCTCTCCTCATTAAGACACTCAGCTCTGACCCCTTTCCCATAGCATTCCCTGTTCCAGACATTTCTCTCTGCAGAGATCAAAGCTTGTCTGTCCCTCTTAGTCCCTTAAAGTCCTACTCTCTGCTAAGTGACGGGGGAAGGAAGACAGATATTCTCTGCATTACTTTCACCCCCACCCATGCTACCCAGCATGGTATATGACACATAGTAGGAACTCAGTAAATATATACTGGAGGACTAAATTAGACAATCAACCAGGCAGAACCTTAGCTCAGCTAATCGCCATTTCTCAAGGCAGAGGACCCCAGCAGTGTGTCCTTCTGTAAGGAAGATGCTTTGCAACAGACAGATCCTTCTCAGCAGTGTGACAATCCCCCAAAAAAACTGTTGCATAGAGATCTGAAGGCTTTCAGCCAGCTCCCCCACCTTCCTGTCCTGCTGCCCCCACTGTGCAGCGCCCGCCACTCAACCCCAAAGCTTCTGTCCCTTCTGCTTATCCTATCTCTGTTCTAGGCTCTCAGCTGGTCCAGGGGGGGAAAACAAGGAATAGAATGAGGATTGGCAAGGATGGACAAATACAGCAGAAAGAGGAACTCTATTTGGAAACTGCACTCCCCTTGTGGTTACTCTAAGAAGAAGAAGGAGAAACCAAGCCAGCAGGCTCAATCGGAAACCAACCTCAGATGACCTCCCTGAATGATAAAAGACAACAACACATGGATCTGGTATTTCCTGTAAGGGGTGATGACTCTTACTTTGGTGGCTGGTTTGAGAAAGAGGACAGGTCTCCTTATATAAGAGAAGAAAGAAACAAACTCATGAACACTAGCCCTGGGAATTCAAAGAGTGAAGGGGAGGGAGAGGGAGTGGGGAGAGGTTAATTTCAAAAGTATGACTGATGCATTAGTGAAGCCAACTGGGAGAGACCTATGCAACGTGGGCCCAGTTTCTTTGTTTGCTTCTGATGACACCATCGGCTAAAGGCTCTCCATCTCCTGTGCCTTCCCCACATTTGTTGAGTGGCTTCTAGTGGCAACTACCAGTAACTCCGGGGGCCCCCAAGATTGGAGGTAAGACAAGGACCCTGGGTCCCAAAATCTCTCTTTTCAGGCCGCAGGAAGGTCCCAAGGAAGAAAAACAGGTGGCAGCAAACAGAGAGGAAACAGGTAGAGCGGTCTGTGGAACCCATGGTAGAAGAAAGCTGGATTAGGTAGACTGTCCTGGGTTTGAGATGTGACCCATTTTCTCCAGGGTAGAACCTTCCTAAGGAATTCCCCATGTGCACCTTCATTTTGCAAAGTGTCATTGACTCTTCCAGAGTGAGTGGCTGGTTTTGCACCAGGAAAATTAAGAAAGAAAATACAAATGATTATACAATTTACTGTCTTTTTCATGCCAATAAAACTCACCTTATTGAGATGGCAAAAAATACATATTGTTACAACTGAAATTCACTGCTGAAAAGTATAGAAGAAAATCAATTTTAAAATGAGCATCTTTAAACACATGAAAAGATGGTCAAACCTCACTGATAATCAGAGAAACAAACTAACACAGGAGAGGCCACCCCATATCCTTCAAATAGGCAAAACTAAAATGTCTAATGATAGTAACTGTTGGGCAGGAAGTAAAGAGAAAGGGATTCCAACCCACTGCTGGTTCAGGGCTGTGGATTGTTATAAACACTTTGGAAAGTCATTTGTTAATTCTAGAGCAGGGGTTGGCAAGCCTTTGAGATGGAAGAGCCAATCCTGTCCCTCACAACAATTTTAAAATTATTCCAGAGCCATAAAACAAATGAAATCACCATTAGTTGAATAATATCCTTTAAAAATGTTATAAATGAAGCTATGATAGTTTTATTTTCATTTTCAATTTTACTTCAGAGCCACATGTACGTATTCAAAGAGCCACATGTGGCTCGCAAGCCGCAGTTTGCCAACCCCTGGTTTAGTAAAAAGGAAGATACACATGCCGGTGACCCAGCAATTCTATGTCCGGATGCAAGTCCTGGAAACTTCAGCAGAGGCTCACAAAGCGACACTACAAGAAATTTGTCACATCACTGCTTGTAAAATGAACAGTTGGAAGCAACCTAGACGTACTTTAGTAGGAGAGTGGATAAATCGTGACAGTGCTTACACCTGTTTCATTCATTCTTTCATTCATTTCTCATTCACCACATTTCCATGAATTCTTATTCATGCATGTAATGATCACCTGGCAAACTTGTGAAAAAAGCAGAATTCCTGGCCCCACCTGAGCCTGAGTCTTAAGTCTGGGCAGAGGTCTGAGAAATGGCCTTTTTTGAGAGTATAACATGTGATGCCAAATGCATGTGGTCTTTGAGTCACATTGTATTGAATCATTCATCCTGAAGTTATAATTCAAGCTGGATTTCAAAACTAGGTGGGCCATATGTGGTCTCTGGTTTCTACTCATCACTTACTGCCGAAAGGGCCCTGGATTGGTAGGATTGGGTTGGGAGGAGAGGCAGTATTTCTCCTCTACAGAACGCAGTCCGCTCATGTACAAAAAGAAAGGCAAACCAGAGGGTGGGTCAGTGTTTCCTTCCATTTCTCATTTGTGTGGGTCTCTCCCTGGAGGGGCATGTTGCCCAATAAGGAAGCACTTTTCTAACGGAACCCACAGCAGCCCCTAATGAATAGCCCTCCTTTACCAGGACTCTTGTTAATGGACACTTCTGGCTCCTTAAGTTCTGGTGTGGTCCCTGCACAGTTTCCAAAGCGTTTTCATCAAAGAAGCACTAGGTTATGTTTACAGACCATTTCCCAACTGAATATAGATGATGGGATTCTAATGGCTTGAGAAAGTCAATACATGCATGCCAGATATGATAACTATAAAACTCAAGATATCTGATTAATTATTTGACTGGTGTGAAACTAGGGAGGGTTCAGGCAAAAGCTAGCCAGATTCCTTACACGTACTTACTTCTCTGGCTCTGTGGACAAGGAAAAATAATATTGACCAAAGGTTCAAATAAAAACACGATTCCATGCCATCTCTTTTCTCATGACTCGTGGTCATTGTGGAGGTAACGATCTGACCTAGAATCTTAGCCTTCGGTGCATTTTGAAATTCTGAATTGAGTCGTGAAGTGCTGACTGATGTACAGGATAGAATAGGGTAGCTTTCTTAGCTTCAAGACATATTCAGTGAACACAGATCTGTGGCTAGACCTGTGTCCAGGCAGAAGATCAGAAGATGTGCCTGCTCTAGCCTGTTTGACCTCTGACCCATTCCCTACCCTTTCCCCCTCTCAGCCTCCATCCTTTCCTGCTCTCTTCCTCCAGGTCTGATGCCTGGGGCTGCAGGGGTTTCTCAGGCTCCAGTGTCCACCAGCATCAGCCTGGGTTCAGCCAGTGGCAGCACCAGCAGGAGACTGAAGAGACAAAGTGAGAAGATAGGTTATTTGTTCCCACTGGAGACACCATACTTCTTCATGGCTCCAGCTCCCTCCAGACAAACCCATCAGGGACTCTGGTAGTACCACCTCCTCCCTTTCTCTCTTCAGCCTATACCTGCTAGTGACTTTATGCGCTTGAGTTACCTTGTCACCCTCCCTTTGGCTTTGCAGCTCTTCTAACACTAACTAGTGTGACCCATTGCCTACATTCAATTCCCTCTATTGAAAACAAAGTGAGTTCCTTTCTACTTTCCTGGTTAGACTTCAACTGACACAGGAGGTAACTGGCCTCGATTTTCCAGTCCAGTCAATATTCTAACACTTTGTATGCCATGCTCCTCAAGCTGTTTGCCCTTTGCCAAGCCTGTTCGTCTCCCTTAAGCCCACAGTACCCCTGAAACATAGGCAGGGCAGGGGTTATCACTTTCATTTTACAGAAGAGGGAACAGATCTAGAGATGCTAAAGTGATATGCCCAAGTTGCACAGGTAGCAAACTACAGACCAAAAGCTAGAATCCAGGTGTTTTGTGGGCTGATGGGAATTTCCCTATGACATCCAGGCCCTTCTGTCTCGCCCCAACTCTTGCCACCAGAAGACATTCTTTATGGGTCAAAATAAGGATTCATTTGGGTCTCATTTGCACTTGATGAAAAGGTGCTATAACTATGCAAATTGCATACCCAAAGGACTTCAGAGAGTATTCATTTCTATTTTGGGCTTTAGAAGAATATTTTGCATTTAAGTCAACCAGGCTTCCTCAGCATTCTGTAAATCCTAGAGCACCTTTTCTCAAAGTCAGAATGACATGGGGTGGGGGACATTCCTGGTAAAATCTCAGATTTCTGGACCCCATACCCTCCTATTGAAAAAGAAAACCTCGGGAATGGGTACTGGGAAGTTGTATTTTTAACTAGCATTCCAGAAGATTCTTATGAAAAACAAATTTTGAGGGCCATTGTTCCCATTAAATAGAGGAAAGTTGCTCTTGTTCACAGAGGAGAAAGAGGAATCAACAACGTGATGAGAAAGCTGGTTTCTGGCCAATCAGATAAAGGTCCCGCCCCTCAGGCTTCCATCGCCTTAAGTGGTACCACTTACAGAACCCTGCTATATATCAGGCTTAGTCTCAGAAACTGCGTGTGCATGGTTCCATTTACTCTTCACAGCAACCCTATGAAGTAGCTATTATAGTTCCCATTTTACACATGAGAAATCTGAGAATCTAATTAAATAACTGCTGCTGGGTCACCCAGCTGTGACTCAAATTCCAATCGAGATCTGCTTGACTCCAAAGTTGGGCTCTTGTCTGTCCACGTCACCCTTCCCAGAATGGAACCCACTTCATTTCCAAATAATCATGAGGACAATTATATGCTGAGCTGGCTCTGTGTGGGACAACTATTCCTGTTCTACAAAGGGCCTGAATTTTTTTCTATTTCTTCCTGAATGAGATGCCAGGGAGCTACAAAGGGTGCAGCCCCTCTTCTAAACTGCCAGGTGATTGGAAGGGACCCTGGCAGGTGAGGCTCTCAGTGATCTCTTGATTGTCCTTCTCCATTTTTCCCAGGCTCTCTTGGAAGCTCTTCTGCCTCTTTGCTTGACTCAGGAGCTTCTGGTTTTGCCCCAAACCAGTAGGAACTAAGCAGAAAGCCTGAGGCAGCAGATGTCTGCATTAATCCATCCAGGGGGCCCCAAGGGAAGCAGGCCCACTCTTGTTCTTATCACAAATGTTTAAAAAATTAGAAACAAGAATGGGAAAGTGTGCAAGCACGGGGTGCTTGACATCTGGGTGATCTTATGTCATCTGAACTGTTGTTTGGTTTTTGTTTTGTTTTGTTTTTCTAATACATTGCTATACATTTCTGGTCAACATTCTGTTGACACTGCTATTCAGATCAGCCAGGCTAATGAAACAGCCAGAGAGAGACTGAGGCAGGGGCAGGTGTTGGGGGTTCTCAGATCAGGATGATTATTCCAAGGGTTCAGAGAGGGCTGCTGACCTGTAAGAAAATGTCTAGTGCTCCCCCATATCTTCAGTGTTTTCTCTTTGTCCTTCCCAACAATTGTTGGATCCCGATTTGCCTCACTTAATTTTATATGCACATCTCAGTAGGCATTTGTCACATATATGAGGCTTCCCTAACTAGCTTTAGAAGACAAAGGCCTGAGTTCAAATCCCAGGTCAATCACTCACGAGCTGTGGATCCTTAGACATGTTAAATAACCTCTCAGAGCCTCAGTCCACTCATTGGTAAACTGGAGACAATAAAACTGCTGGAGGAAAAATAGTTTTTAAAGATTTTTATATAAAGTGGTTATCACAGCTCTTAGGTCAATAAATATTTCTTGAGGGCCTACTATGTGCCAGACATTGTTCTAGGTCCTAGAGATAATTGTGGTGAGCAAAATACATAATCCTTGCCCCTGTAGAACTTATAAACTACTGCTGGAGACAGGTAATTAACAAACAGATACATGTACATTATACTGTCACTTAGCGATAAGTGCTATGAAGCAAAATAAAGCAAGGTGAGATGATACAAAATGGCAGAGGGGAGAGCAAGTGCGATTACTGAGAAGGTTGTCAGAGAAAATGTCTCTGCACAAGCGATATTTGATAACAGATGTGAATGAGATGAGGAAATAAGAGAGATATCTGGGGCAAGAACATTCAGATGAAATAAAGACTCTGAGGCTAGATAGAGCATGTTTCCTTATGTAGAAAATAGCACGGAGCCCGGTATGGGGGAAAATAGTTGAAGTTTAGGAAGGAAGCCAAAAAGCAAAAATAAGTGAAACATAGGTGAATAGGTAGGTAAGTAGGTAGGTAGGTAGGTAGGTAGGCAGATAAGTATGTAAGACTAAATTCATTCATTTATTTATAAAATCTTCATATCTTAGGTAGAACTCCCCTAGGTATTATGACAGACACAATGATGAACAAAACAGAATTTATCTGACGAACCTTGAAGTGTTAGTCTAGTAGGGGAGAAAAATAAATAATGAGATAAGAAAATAATAGATGTCATGAAAGAAATGTGGTAAAGACTATAGGAACATGAAAGAGAATATTTGCTCCTCACAGCCACTCCTACCATCAGAAACTTGGAACGATTAATGAAAGAGATGATATCTACATAAAGACTGGAAAACAGTGCTTATCATGCTCAAAGAGATAACAACAAAATCTTTCAGCTGTCCACTGAAATAAAATCATTATAAATTTAAGGAAAGAATCAAATAGAGATTCTGAAATTCTAACATTTAAATACCCAACAACCAAAGTGAAAAATTCACATATGTGTTTAATAACAAATTCAACACAGGTGGAGGGAGAATTAGTGAACTGAAAGATAGAGCAAAAGAAATTACCCAGAGTGGAGCAGAAAGAGACAAAATGATGGAAAATACAAATATAACAAGAATACAATGAGCAGCTTTAATATAATTTTTTTTTAAAGATTTTTATTGGGGAATTGGGGGAGGGGAATAGCTGGGGAATCAGGGAAGGGGAACAGACAAGTTGCTGTCCTTTTGTTCTTCAGTCTAGCTGCGGAGGACGTTGCTTCACCGGCCCATGTTGGTATCATCATTGCACTCTTCCCAGATGAGGCAGATCAGTCGCCGGCCTCTGGATGATCGCTCACCGCGGCTATTGGCAGCTCACACTGGCTGCCAGCCACTCACGCTGGCTGCCAGCCACTCACTGTAGCCTATGGCAGCCCACTGCAGCAGGTGCTGCAGCCTACACCGTCGCCGGGGCTCACAGCCCAGCTCCAGGTGGAGCTGTTGTTAGCTGTAGAGGGCAATGTCACTGGCCCTCATATGTGGGATCCGAACCGGGGCTGCTGGCGTCCCAAACCAGCTCTTAATCAATGCACCACTCGGCCGGCCCCAATATAATTTTTTTTAATTCCTAGAAGGGGAAGTTAGAAAAAGAACAGCAAAATAATCTCCCAAACATATGGAAGAAAGAAATTTTTTTAAAAAAAGTAAAAATTAATAAAACAGAAAAATACAATAGATAGCATTAAAAAGGTCAAAATGTAGGTTTTTTCCAGTTTTATTAAGAAATAATTGATATACATCACTCTATAACTTTGAAGTAGACAGCATGATGTTTTTGATTTACATATATTGTGAAACGATTACCACACTACATTTAGTTAACATCCACTATCTCATATAGATACAATAAAAAAAGAAAGAAAAAAATTTTCCCTTTGTGATGAGAACTCTTAGGAGTATCTATAGTAACAACTTTACTATATATCATATATATCAAAATTTGGTTCTTTGAAATGACTGATAAAATTGATCAACCTTTGCTGAGAAAGATCAAGACAATAAAGGGGGAAGGCACAAATAAGAAATGTCAGTGTTGAAAAAGGAGAACATCATTACATGTGTTGCAGACATTAGCAAAATAATAAGAGGATATTATAGATAATTCTATGTCAATAAATTTGAAAATTTAGGTGAATTAGACAAGTTCCTAGAAAAAAACACTATTTACCAAAACTAACACACACAAAAAGAAATGTAAAAATCTGAATAATCCCATAGCTATTAAAATTATTGTTTTTCACTAAAAATAAACTTCTCATGTATAAAATGTCTTTGATGGCTTCAAGCAAATTTTATGAAATAGTTAAAAAATATATAATGCCAACTTTATACAAACTCTCCCAAAAAATAAAAAAAGTGAGAACTCTCCCCGTTTTATTTTGTGAAGCTTGAGTAATCCTGATACCAGAATCCAATAAGAACAGTATGAAAAAGAAAATTACAAACCAATTTTACTCATGTAAAAATTCAAAAGACAGTATTAACAAGCCAAGGACAGCAATATATGAACAGGAAAACACATCTTGTCCAAATTTGTCTTATTCCAGGATGCAACTGTAAATACTGCTTTAACATCAGAAAATCAATATAATTTGCTATCTTAACAGATCAAAGTGGGAAAATAATCATATAGTCATCTCAATATATGCAGAAAAAAGCATTTGCTACAATTCAACATCCATTCATTACTTAAAATCTTAGAAACTAAAAAGAAGTAATCTGGTAAAGAGCATTGACAATGAAACCTATAACAACTGATGTATTTAAAAGTGGCACTTTGAAAACATCCCTTTGAGACTGTGAATAGAATAAGGACATGCATTATAATAGTGTCCTGGAGGTCCCATGTGGGTAAGGCAAGAGAGAAAAATAAAAGGCATAAGGATCAGAAAGGAGTAAATAAAACTGTAATCATTTATGGATTATATCATTATCTACATAGAAAATCCATGGCAATCTGCATATAATTTTTGATTTAAGAAAATTTTACAAGGTGCTGGATATAAAGTCAACAAGGAAAGTTGTGCTAAATTTCTATACACCATCCACAAGTTTTTATTAAAAAATTAAGGATAGCATTTACACTAGATTTTTAAAAATATCAAAAACCTAGAGGAAAATCTAACAAAAGATGTGTAAGACCTCTGTGCAAAACACTATAAATCATTATTGAGAAAAATTAAAGATGTGGGTTAAATGTAAGAGACACTCTATGTTAATGTATTGTAACACCCAATATTTTAAATGTCAGTTCTCCCTAAATTGAGGTATGGATTCAATAAAAGTCCCAACGGAATGTTTTAAGAGCTTAACAAACACTTTCTACAATTTATATGGAATTGCCAAGGACCAAGGACCTTCTTGAAGAGGAAACACAGGGTTGGAGGACTTGCTCTGCCAGGTACTGAGTCTTACTAATAAAAGTAAAGTAATTAAGACTGTCATTTTCATTCAAGAATATAGATGGAGGTAGATAACACTAGTGTTTACCAATATTTAGGTATCCTCCCCTTCCGGGCACATGGCAGATGGCATACTGCAGTCCCTTGCAGGTAAGTATAGCTCTCTGACTGGTTCTGGCAACTGGGCGGTAAGAGGAAGTGAACCATGGGAGACGTTTCAATGCTGAGTCACTGAAAACCTCATGGGCTCTTTCCAGTCTCTCTTCTTTGGGTGGAGAGTGCTCCCAATGGTGCAGACATTCTACTTCATGAAGGCCAGTTGCCCCAACACATCTCCTGCATTGCCAGTGATCTGCTAGTGAAGAAGAAATAACTTTATTATGTTAAGCCACGAGATGCTGGAGTTGTTTGGTACCCAAAACAAAACACAGCCCATCCTATCAAACCAATGGAACACAAGAGTGTCCAGAGAGGGAGCTGCCCATGCGCAGACAACTGATGTTTCAACAAAAAGTAACATTGTAGAGTAGTAGGAGAGAAATGGTCTTAGTAAAACTGGTTATCTATTTGTGTGTGGTGGGGGTGGGGTGGGGGTGGGTGGGTGGGGGTGGAAATAACACTTTGCCCCCATCAGGCCATACACAGAAACCAATTTCAGGTGTATTCTTAACCTTATTTGAAAGACAACCCTATGTAAAGCTTTTAGAAGAAAATATGGGAAAATTCGTCATAACTCAGAAAAAGATTTTCTAAATAAGAAACAAAAATTGTTAGCTCTAAAAGAAAAGATGGTTACATTCTGTTGTATTAAATTTCACAAGAAAAAAAAGTTTTGTTGAAAAAGAAAATAGCAGAAGGGAATACTTAAATGTCAGTATTAGCTATCTCTGGGTGACTACATTATGGGCTGAATTTCTTTTCTAAATTTTGCTTATCTCTTTTGTTCCCAAATATTCTATGATGAATATGGATCTCTTACGTAATGAGAGAGGAAAAAACAATAAGTTGTTAGTTTTTGTTTATGATTACAATCAAGAGGAGGCGATCTAATGGTTGAGGACATGAAATAAGAATTTTCCAGGCCTTCCTTACTTGTTTGTTAACCAAAAAAAAAGAAATCCTAATGGTGGCATTTAGACCAAGTGGCAGGTGGAGGGAGGTGTCACTTGATGGTCATTGTGGCCTTTCCTATGGCTCTTTTCCATTTAGCTACTAGAACATCATCAAGACTGATATCACTTTTTAGAAGACTTTCTATTGGAGGCTCACAGTCCAGGAGGGAGGTCCCATGGGAAGCCTCCTCCTGTCTCCCTCTTCCATTCCTGGTCTCCTTTCTCTGATAGGAAATGTGTTTTGACTCAAGTGTCTTCCATGATGTTTATCAGAGCAGGAGAGGGGAGGCCACTGGCCCTGTCCCAGGTCGCTGTCCATCTGTCCTCCGGTGCTGCACACTGGAGCCTCCCTCTTCCTTTGGTCACACCACTCAAGGTCCCTTTGTAAAATCTTAATTAGACACATGCTTGACTCTTAGCAGCCTGAATATAAATTTAATATCTAATAAGCGCATGTAAGGATACTTATTTTTACTCTTGGTTTTTGTAGTTTGATTGGTTCTTATTTATTCATTGAACATTTACTGGGCATGGGTAGTAAACTCATCCTAGACCATGGCTCCTGATGCCCTGAGAATTCACCTCCTAAATTCTGGAGTCTGGCAAAACAAAACAAAACAAAACAACAACAACAAATATATATACATACATATACACACACACACACACACACACACACACACACACACATATAGAGGTCATGTTATCAAGTTGTACACCTGAAATTTATATAATGTTATTAACCAATATTATTCCCAATATATTTCATTAAAATTAAATAAATAAATAATTTAAAAAAATAGAATGGGGACTTGGAGGATATGGGTCATCCCAGAGACAACTGAGTTGTCAATAAGTAGACATGGCAGGGCCTTCGAGATAATTGGGCTTTCAATGAGCTCAGAGATTCTAAAGTGGCTCATGGTGGTCATGAAGAAGGATCTGGGATACAGGTGGGCAGCTAGCTGGAATGGCATTAAGAGCAACCATCTTCATCATCATCATTAGCATTTTCTGAACACTTACTTTGTTGCAGAAACTATTATCAGGCACTTTACATATATGATCTCATTTAATACTCACAGCAACCCTGGGATGTCTATATATGCCCTTTTTGAAGATGAGGACATTAAGACACTCAGAAGAGATTAGGTAATTTGCCCGAGGTCCCGTGGTGAGAAGGAGGTGGTGTAGAGCTGGGAACCCAAATCTGTCAGACTAGAAATCCTTGTGTCTTCTGTGACAGTAACCACTGCTCTGGGCCCTGACTGTTTATGCATCTACATCTTCATAAGATATTTCAATTTCACACCGTTTTGAGGGAAATCAGGGACAACGATTTCTGAAGACCATTTGTATCTGGCACCGGTTTCTTGAGGACGGCTTGCTGCATTTGAGACAATGTCCCCTGTAAAGTGGGCCTAGAGAAGTCCGAGGCAGCCCTGTCATGAGGCCCAGCTGAGATCACACATACAGAACGCTTGGCTCAGAGCAAGGCGCAGGAGGCTTTCGTTATTCTAACTTTCAGTATTCTGTTGTTTCCTCAGGCCCCAGGGCTGCCAGTTTTTCTTACCTTTACAGGTGGCAGGCAAAACTTCCAAACCACTACAGATTCTAATTGTTTCTTGGATTCTGGTGTTGAGAGCTTTCAGGAGCTTCCCTCATCATCCCAAGTGTCCATGCTCTGAGCATCCTGTAGGTGTGACATTGACATCACCAAGTCTCTAGGCTCTTAGCTGACTCACTGTCACTGCGCCCTCATGTCACAACAAGAAAATGATGAGATAGTGACTGGTGCTTCAGTAAAAAACTCTGATAAGTTTCTATATCAGATCCTATAAATGAGACAGTGTCATGAAATACACTGTGGAAGCTAAAAGATCAAATCTGGAGTTAGGCAAATCAGGGAGTGAATGCTGATTCAGGGTGTGAACTCTGTTCCTTCCAGCTGTGTGACCTTGGGTGAGTTACTTAACCTTTCTGAGCCTCTATAATAACTGGACAGTAATAGCTACTTCACAGCTTTGTCAGGATTACTATACGATGTAATGTTGTATAGTATAGTGATTAACACAGAGCCTGATCCATAGAAAACACTAAATAAATGCTTATTATTATTATTATTATTATTATTATTATTATTATTAAATGCAAAAAGAAAGAAAACAACCAACAAATCCTACTATGAGATTTGTTGTACAGGTTAATAAACTATACCTGAAATGACTTTTCTCCCTGACTGGGTCGATCTGCTGTTTGATATTTTTGGACAAATCAATCAGCTGTTGGAGTCTTGTTCCTGTGCAACATGCCCTGGTGTGCATACTTGCAGGGGCTTGGCAGACCCGGGGGCCAGCAGGCTAAACAAGATGTGCTAGGTGAAACACTGGAAAAGTCTATTTGAAACGTATAAGTAAAAGGTAATATTTTAGCAAGGAGGCAGAATCAGGAGAACTGACTGGCTCTGCACCTCAGTTTCCCCGTCTGTGTAAGAAGAGCTCAGAACCCCATACTGCTCTCTTTCATCTCTGATCTTCATGAGTAAAGCAGTCTGATTCTGCAAGGACCGTCATTGCTCAAGCATGCATCCAGCAACTCCTAGTCCTGCGTGGCCCAGAAAAGCTTGGCATCTGATGCAGCTCTCTGGGTGGAGTTTTGCAGGCTCACGTAGGCCCATGGGCTACGGTATATATCCACGGCCCCCTAAACCTCCCTAGGACACGCCAGCTCTAACATCTCCCAGCTGTACTGTATGTAACCGCAGAAGACAAAATTCCAATTGGGGTTCTCAGTCCCTGCAGAGAGGAGAAATCAAAACAAGGACCCTGTTGGTTTCCAGCATAAATTGCCCAAGGTTTTTCAGAAGGAAAGTTCCTTCTTTCCTCCGCTTTGGAGAATCATTCTTTTTGGCACGTTCAGGGGAGAAAAACCTGGTAATAAAACTTGGCTCCTCTGCCACTCACTGTGAAAACTTGCTTTGGGTTTAAGGAAACATCGCCACCTACTGGAGTGATATTGAAATAACTAGACTGAGAGTGATGGTTTTCTAGCCTCCAAAAGGTTAATTAAGTCACAGAATCCCTTAGACAAAGCACTGGAAAGATTCTTAGAGTTTGGATGAAATTTCTTTACTAAGTAATTTCTTTACTGAGAAAGGTTGTACAGGGATGGTCTGTGAATGTCAAGGCTAGAACCCAAATCTACTCACCGTTGACATTAGCTAAAATGACAATGATAGAGGCTAGCAGAGTCAGCGTCATTTTCATCTTGAATGTTCCCTCTTGCTTTTCATCAACTTCATGGGAGGCAGGCCAGAGGAGTTTCCAACTGACAGCTGGCATAGAGAGAAGGCAGATCAGACACCAGAGGGAAAAAGCATGGGTGGATTTGGGAACCCAGAATTCTGGGTTAAGTTTTATATTTCCAACTCAGAAACCAGTGATTATTTTGATTAGTTAGCTTATCTCCCTAACTGTCTAGGCCAGCAAGAAATACATGACATAATAGTGGGGGATGCTTTCATGTTTGTTTGGAATATTTGAGTCCTGAAGATAGTAAGAGCATTGAGTTATGTATAGAAATCCTGATTGTTTATGCAAAGTGTGAAAATTTATTATTGTGTAAATTGAGCCATCTTATTACAGGCATAGTCATTTCCACCTGTTAGATTTGCTTATCATTTTCAGTGCACTGCGTGCTTTAATCTATTTAAAATGATTAACCTTTACCAACACCCTATGGTGGGAATAATTAGTCATTATTGATAAGGAAATAGAGGCTCAGAGAAGTTAAGCAATTTTCCTGAGGTCACACAGCTGCCAATGACAACACTGAGACTTGAAAGAAGGAAAGAAACCTAATACTGAGTCTACAATGGGCCAGGTGAAGTGCTAAGTGCTTGTGACACAGCTCTTCATGGTTTCTCCATTGGGGAGTAGCAAGACAGTATTCACTCACTTCTTGTTCTTCTAGCCTGACAACTACAGAAGGACGCAGTGTTTTTGTGGCTACCACATCCTGTTGTTATTTGCTTGACTATAGAACACACTGGAAAGCCATAGGACATACGTTTTAATTTAAAATTGATGTGGGGAAACTTTGCCAAATATTTCTCCGAGAAAGAGTGACATAGCAGAAGTCCTCACTGTAGGAGAGCCACCAGCCTGGGTCAATGGGACTATTAAAAGGGCTTTTCATCCATTCATAACCTAAACCATTTCAACTACCCTTTTGCAAATGCTTGACAATGAGAGTTCTTCATGCCTTCCCATTTTACAAATACAGATCACCTTTGCTAAATCATCACTTCTAAACATCGGGGCCCAAAACCCAGTCCTCAAACACCGCTCCTCTGTATCAAATCTCCCTCTGTACATGAGATAATCTAGTCTCATGCCTTTAAATGCCATTTATCTATTGATGATTCCTAAACTTATACCCTCAACCCGGCCTCTCCCTCTGCATTCCAGATTCATATATGCAGCTGTCTACTCAACACTTCAACATCTAAAGCCTGTTGAAATCCAAACTCTTGGTTTTCCCCAAACACTACAAATCCGCAAACACTACAAATCAAACATTACGGATCAAGGCTTGATTTACTGTTTTGTTGACCTGGGGTTGGCAAATTGTATTCTGTAAAGGGCCAGATAGGAAATATTTTCAGTTTTGCATCTACACAGTCTCTATCTAATCTACTCACCTCTGCAGTTGTGCAAAACTAGCCATAGGCAATATGGAAAACCAATGGGCAGGCTGCGATCTAATAAACTTGAGCTACAAAAACAGGCGAGGGTAACAGATTTGGCCTGTGGACCACAGTTTACTGACCTCTGATCAAGACTTTCAGAACAGTGATGGAGAAATGTGAATAATGCAGATTACATTTTAAAATGTGTCTATAACCAATAAATACATTGCGATAGCACAAAACATTCCGATATCTGAAAACTATGATTTCGTTCAGCAAAGAAGTTGCTCGTATCATTGACAAATGATTGAAGGCCCAACATACAGCTTTGTTGCTTTACATTTTTCTTACTTATTAACTTATTAAACTATTTTATTAAGGCCTGGACAAAGGAGCACAGGATTTTACAAACTTTGAAAACAAATCATGTGCCATAAGCAACATTTGTTATTTTTCCCTACTCACCGCGGCCCTGTCCATATTGGCAGCTCAGAGAGGGTTCCCAAGGATCACAGCCCGAGTGCCCAAGGCATCCATAAGAGACTCCTTCGTCTAGAAGCCATGAGATCTGCAGGACCCCACATCCCTTTTTCAAATTGCACCCCAAAGTTTCCATTGGAGGCATATGCCCTCAATTCCCTACTTACCTTCTTGGGAGGCAAATCCTATTTTCAAACCAAAATTGGATACAGGTTCTAACAACGGTTGTTACACATGGAAACTAAGAATGTTGCAGGAAATTTAGGTCCTACGGTCACATTCTCAAATTGCGTAGCTTCTGCTCCCATGACCAAGAAGCTTATCAATGAGAAGGATTTTAAACATTGACCAATGAATGCATGAAGGTAAATTATTTGGGAGAACATTTGGACTGAAAAAAATAATAAAATAATTTTCAAATGTGTTACTATTATTCCTGAGGTATACAATGTCTGGTCAGGACAGAGAATCAGGCCAGTCTGAGAGTGGTATAAATTTAAGTCTATTTAGGAAGAAGCCCCCTAGTTCTGGGACCATTAAAGACATTGCTGGGGATTCGGTAGTCAAACAGTCAAGAACGGTAGCCCTGGAATTAGGACCCTAAGAACTGTATACAATTCTAGAGCGTCGATAACTTCCCCATGTTTAATTTTGGTTTAGGACCCTGTTTACATTCCTACGACTTTATTAGGCTGTGTGCTCTTAAAGACAGTGGCTATGTCTTTATATCCCGAATGACTGACATGTTGCACAGCATAATGCAGGGGCTCTGTCATTGCATGGGGAGAAAGGGATTCCTCATCATTATTGGGTGGTAACTTTGCATCCCCAGCCACTGCGCTGGGAGAGAAAATGTTCAGGCGCCCTGCTCACCCGTGCACAGAGAAAGACGCAGCTTTACGCCACACCTCCTTGCCCTGCTCACAACTCCCTTTCAGTTCCTCACTCCCACAAAGCCCCTTCCTGCCTCAGAGCCTTCGCTTCTGCTCTTCCTCCCTCCCTCCCTTCCTTACGCCTCTGTTTCCCTGGCTGACTCTTCCTAATGTTACATATCTAACACAATGCCTCCCGAAAGCCATCTCTGGTCCCCCAAACTAGGACATAGCATCTCATGCTTTTTTTTTTTTTTTCGTGGCACTTGTCTCAAATATATTTAATAAACTGTTTGTAAAATCATGGGTTTGATGTCTGTCATCCTTGGCTAGACTAGACTCTTCAAGAGGGCAGGGGCGTGTGTCTGCACTCTGCAGGATCCTTGTCACCTAGCACACAACAGGTACTCAGTAAATGTGTTGAATGAACAGCTGGTGAAGCTTTATTGTCTGAAACTGTTCCCTCATTTACAAAGGGCCCACTTCACGGGGTGGCCATGAGCATTAAATCAGATAACCCATGTTACAGCCCTAGCAGGGTGTCTTCTATATGGTAGACATTTAATAAATGTTTGTTGAGTGACTGTAAGCAGTATAGCTTCTAAAATGGGAGCTCTTTAAATGGGTCTAGTAGGAAGACAAGGCTAGTAATTAGCACTTGTGAAGGTTTCTTTATTAAGTGATTAATGCAATATAAACCTTGGGTGTTGAGGTTAAGGTATTATTAAGACAATGCTGTTGACTGGCACTTGTTGGGCATGGGTTGTGGCTGCATGCCAAACAAGGACACTCAGTATTGTTGTCTTGGGGGGATGGGCTCACCATGAGCTGGGGAGACAGACAGAGGGGGCGGTTACCTGTGGTTGGGAAGTACAAGGAGAATTCTGGTGAACCAATGAAAGCACAATGATGCTTCCAGCTTAGTGACTTCAACATTCAAGGCAGGACTCAAATCATTTATTCCTTGGTCTTTCTTAGGAAATTTGAAGGTGGTGAGTTCAATCAAAACAAGGAAATAAACCCAAGAGACAGAAAGACATGGGGCGGATCCAGGGCACAGCAAATGGGAGACTGGAATTCCTGGGGAGATGGAGGGAAGATTGGAAAACCCAGGAAGACAGTGGAGCAGCCAGCAGGAATGGCCACCCAGTCACAGTGGAGGGTTCTGGAAGAGCTGTCAACAGGGAAAAGGGAACAGAGCTGATAGGCTATCTGATGGGAGTATCTCATTAAGAGAAGACTGGGAGAAAATTTGAGGATAGGCATTTAGAAAGCTAAACAAAGGGAAAGTGAAGTAATTGTGAATGCCAGGGTGAGGTGGGGGAGGAGAGTGGAAGATGAAGAGTAGTAAAAGAAAGAATATATATATACTCCTAACACATTATGTGGTTCAGCTGTAAACACTATTTCTCTAGGTATTATATAAACACTGACCTCTGGCTTACCCCAAATGGTGATATTACTACCTGGAGAATGGAGAAGGGGGGTTATGTGCATAGGTGGGAAGAGTGAGCACTGTGAGAGAAGGCACTTCAGGTGACCTAAGTCCTGATTTTTAATGGCAAAACTTAATAAACTCAATAAATAAATAAGGAAGGAAGGAAGGAAGGAAAGAAAAGAAAGAAAGGAAGAAAGAAAAGCCATTTAAGATTGTTTTTGAGAAATATAAAGACCTGAAACAGCGCCTGAAAGAATTGGAATGCAGAGCAGCAAAGAAAGGAATTTCCCACTACTGTTGGTCCTTCTAAGCCTGTAGTACTATTTGACTGTTTAAGCTATAAACATATTGGCTCGAAGAACTAAGTAAACAAAAGAAATTTTAAAATAACAAAGGAGGAGATGTGGCAAACTGTGTTTGACTGTTTTATTTTTACTTATTTGTACTTTTCTGTTCTTTAAAAATATCCACCCTTATGTTTCATAAGAGAGGAAAGTAAAATCAACTCTTTGAAACCTAGAAAAGAACATCCGACTTGAACAGGAAGACAAATCGGAAAGCGTGGCTTGGAGAGAATTCGCACAAGGGGAAAGGGCTCTTTGGTGATGAATTCATTGGGTGTTTGTTCCAGAACAACCCCTTCCTTTTTCCCACAGTCCCGCCCACCAGCACCCCATTCCCGAAGCACTTTAGCATCCAGGTATCCCCAAATGACAAGGCCCAGAGTGCTCTCTGTGCCACCCCCTCACTGGGCCCCAGAGCTGAGTCAGTGGGTCACAGGTGTATGTCTCCTTTATTTCTGTCAACAAGAGTCACCGCGTACTTTGCACCTGTGTAATTCTCCTGTAAGGTACCCAGCACAGGGCATGGACAATTAGGCACTAAAAATACCTAATGAAGAAGCAGAGGAAAGGTAGTAAAACTGCCAGGTTAAACACCACGTGGGCTTTGAGTCTGCTAGAGCTGCAGGACCCTGGGCAAGGTACTTCCCTCTCCAGGTTTACTCATCTATCAAAGAGGGGAGTGAAGGAGCCTCCATCCCAGCGTGGTTGTAAAGATTCAATGAAATAATGCAGAGTGCCTGGCACATAGTAAATGTCCAATAAATGTCAACAATTTTAATGATCTGCGCTTATTTGGGGTATGAAGACAAGGAAGTCACCACAATCAGCCTTGACATGCCTGTCGTCAACACACCACAGTGGGAAACATTTTTAACTAATTTTTACTTTAGATTAATATTTATATTTTTTCCCAAGTTAACAACATATTAATAAAAGACCTGTAATAACAACAACAACAAAGACAAACAAACAAAAAAGCAAGCCACCCATTCCCCCGTTATCACCCCCCAAGCCCTATTCCCAGAGGCAAGCGTTTTCATTTCATTTGGTTTTTCCCTTGATACTTGCATCCGTATGTCTAAATCATGTCCCTAAACTCAATTCTTTGACATGTCCATTTTAAACATATGGTCAATGAAGACTGACATTTAGCTCTTACACCCCATTGTCCCTGCCTCTTCCTCCAAATGTCACAATGTTGGGTTAAACCAACAATCGGTGTTTGCCTTTTAATGACTACAGACGTATTTATTTTTCACTAATTAGTCAAGTAGTGCGCCGTGGTTGTTTCCTTTCTTGAAATCTTTTTTTTATTGTTTTCCCAGGATTTAAGCATTGCTTTGTTTACTTTTCATTTGCTTTATTTTCTTTGTGACTTTTACTATGTTCCAACATATCTGTTACGTACTTTTTAGTACCACTTCCAAATGCTTCAGCTAGTCAGATATTCCTTTTTTTTCTTCCTGTACTGCTGTCCTCTCTGGAGCTGCCCATCCTTGTCATCCTGGACATGTTCCGGGGACCCCTTTGGCTGTGCCCCATGTTCTGTGGCATCCCTGTTTCCCAAATCCCATTATTTCTACTTTTGTGATTTACATCCTTGTTCTGGTCAAGTGCATCTTCCAATACTTTCTGCTACTGGGTATGCAGGAGGTAAAACTTGAGAGTCCTTGTATGTCTGATACTATTCTAATTCCTCCCTCACATCAGGCTTTTGGTTGAACGAGATATAGAATTACAGCTAAAAGTCATAGAAATTTCAAGGCATTGCTTTGTTTCTTTCAGCATCCAGTATTGCAATAGAGAAGTCTGATGCCATTCTGAGTCCAAGTTTTTTGTATGTGACCCGTTTTTCTCTGTGGAAGTTTTCAGGATCTTCTTCTCTTAAAATTTCACAGAAACAGGTTTCTATGTTTTTTGGTTTTGGTTTTTTTCAAAATCCATTTTGCCGGGTACGTGGTGGGTTTTTTTAATCTGGAGACCCATGGCCTTTTGTTTGAGAAATTTTTCCTATTGTATTTCTCCCTCCCTTTCCTCTGTTCTCTGAAATTTCTTTTGGTCACACACAACCTCCTGGGTATTGATTCTCCACTGTTGTTTTTTGAAATCTCAAGTTTCATTGTTTCAACATTATCTTCTAACCTGTTTAATTTTTTATTTTTTTTATTTTGTCATTCATGTTTTAAAATTCCAGGAGCTCTTTCTTCTGCTCGAATTCATCTGTTTCCATGGCAACATGCAATTGTTTCAGGGATGCAATCTCCTTCTTTATGTCACCAAAGGATAATAATTATATGAAGGTTTCTATTTTTTAACTTATTTCTTTCCCCTGACATTTCTCTGCTCTTTACCAAATTTTTTTCTTCCTTATTTATGTTCTTCTCTCTTTCCTATTGGAACTTACATCAAAAGTGAGCCTGTCTTTCCATAACTACGACGATATAACAGATGAGAAACTCTGGGTTCATGGTGAGGTCTGGCTGCTGGTGGGCATCCCTGGAAGCTGATCAGGTAGTGAGCTGCTGGTTCACCGGAGCTCTCAAAAGTAAGGATCTAGATGTTTTCTCTTGGATGAGTCTGCTTATACCAGAAAGGAATGTCCCAGCCTCCTGCTTGGGGCAGTGTGTAGGGCTGATCTAAGCCTGGCTGGGGGCATTCTAGAGGAGAGCTGGGCCTTACCTGCAGACATGCCTTTCTCCCTTGTTATCAGGGTGGAATCTCACCTTGGACTCAGCTCTCTCTAGGTCTTCCCAGCCCAAAGGAAAAAGGCAGGTAACAAAGTCTCCTGACGGTTTGGCTTGGGGAAAAAAAGATCGTAGCACCCAAATCCCCTATATCCTGAATGTCAACAAATCCTGTGTTTATTGCTACCTTCTGTAGCCTCTGACATCTCCAAACCTCAGCCTTTCCATGATTCTGACTAACAAAGTAGCTTATTTCTCTACTGGTAGGAACCTCATTCCAATACTCATTCCTCAGCAGTCACTTATTTCCTCTGCTCTGGCAAGTAAATTGCCATTTCTATAAATGTTTGCCACATTCCAAAGTGTATTCAAATGTCTTGTCCAATGATGTCGCCTCTTCCCCCGTTCCTTTGTTTTGCCTTTGTAATAGTCTACTTTTTAAAAATTGAGATAAAATTCACTTAACATAAAATACGCAATTTTAACCATTTTAAAGTGTACAATTCACTGGCAATTAGTATATTCACATGTTGTGCAACTATCACCTCTATCCAGTTCCAGAACATTTTATCACCCCAAAAACAAACCCCGTACCCATTAAACAGTCACTATTTCTCATTCTTTCCAGTCCTTGGAAACTACCAATATGCTTTCCATCTCTATGGATTTACCTATTTTGGATTTTTCAAAAAGAATCATATAGTATGTGACCTTTTGTGACTGTCCTCTTTCACTTAGCATAAAACTTTTAAGCTTTGTCCATGGTGTGGCATATATCAGCACTTCATTTTATATGGCTAAATAATATTCCATTATACTGATATTCCACATTTTATTTATCCATTCATTAGTTGATGAACATATTTCTACTTTTTGATGCTTTTCCTATCATGGTGGGGAGGGGTGGTGGAGTTGGAAAGGGGAAGTGATAAATGAGAGTGGTAAGTCTGCGTGTTTAGCCTAAACAATACTAAGTAAGGTGCAAGCTCCACCTTACAAGCCAGACAACAGCCTGACTTTCATTCTTACTTCTGTTTAAAAATAAGCTCTGTGACCAGTCCTTAGTAGAGTGATCATTGAAAGGATGTAGTCCAGGGCCAGCCGAGTGGCGCGGTGGTTAAGTGCTGGCTTGGGACACCAGCAGCCCCGGTTCAGTCCCACATATGAGGGCCAGTGACACTGCCCTCTAAAAAAAAAAAAAGAAAAAAGAAAGGCTGTAGTCCATCCCATCAGAGTCACAAATATAAACTTCTCCCTCTTTCCTAGCCTGCAGTCTCTCAGTCAGCTGAAGAATCACCCAAAAATGTACTTGGGGAGGCGATCCCCAATTGTTTGGAACAGAATGACTCTTTGATCATTAGATAAGTATTGGGCTGTCAGAAAAGTCATGACACATTTTTTCTGTTTTTCGTTGCAAAAATGCATCATGGTTTTTCCGACAACCCAATATATTTTAGCCCCAAGAATATTTAGAATCAAGTATAGAACTGATAAAGTATTTCAAATCCATAGAATAATATTTTTGTTAAAGAATAATTTCTTTATAGTATTGTAAGAACATGTAATCTCATTCTCAATTCATGGGCAACATCCTAGTTGGAAAATTAATATGAAGAGATAAGTATATATTGTTAGGCGTCACTGCATGTTTTCAGAATACCCTACAAAGTGGTCTGGAGAAAAAAATAAAGGGGGGAAAAAAAGATGCTACTGTGTTGAAATTTGCTAAAGAGATTAATTCCCAAGTCATTACCTAGAACAAAAGCATTTGGGGTGGTTATATTGAAGTATCAACCTCAGACTCTTGAATTTCTTAAAATATAAAATCTGAGCTACTCCTGGAGCAAGTGGGGCACACTTCCCTAAAGCCCAGTTGACAAGGTAAGTGGAAAAAAATACAAGTCCCAGACAAAGAACTTACGGCAAATTCTTATTTTAATTCAGCCATACTTTTTGGCACCACTGGGTGCAACACTGACCTTCCTCTGTCCTGATTTTGAAAAGGAGAAAGCTTTCCTGGGATCCCCCACTAGCGAGGATTCAGCCCTTCCCAGGAGGCCTGTGAAGTCACTTAGAAAGAGGAAGCTGCCAGGCTGAGTGGCAGGTTTCCTGGACAAGTACCTTCCAGGTGTTCCTGCCTGATGAGGTTGAGGCATTCACCCTAGGTTTGCACAAGTGTATGAGTTTGCTCCCTACAACGTCTGCCCTGTCTCACATCTTACATATGGCCACAAAGGGCCACACATTGTAGGTTTCTAGCATTCTGCCCCCCTCAGGGATCAGGAGGCAAGTTCCTTGAAGTGAGTACTTAATAGCCACTGGTAAACGGATGGCTAGGCAGTGCAGACCTCTGGTCCATCTGCTAGGGCTGTGTTCAGGCAAACACAGCACCAGCCTTTACAGAGAGACAGAGACACAGGAACACAAGAGCAGGGTGCAGCAGCAAAACAGATCAGCAAGGCAGAGAGTCCATGAAAGGAGACATGGTCAAACAAGTTAGTCAGCATATTTGTCAGGTGGCTAACAGAAGAATTCTTTCCTAAGAAAGACAAGTGCAAGTTTGATGACGTAGTTCCGGTAGGGACTGACTTCCACTTCTGGTTATACTCATCAACTCCAATATGACCATCCCTGTAACTGTCATCATACTGTCACCACAATCATCAGTATAAATAAAACTGAGTGAGTGACGATAGGTGCTATTGATCACACCCAACATGACCAGCCCTGTAACTACCATTGTAGCATCACCATCATCAGCACCACAACACTTAAATAAAATGCCAATGCGTGTGCAATGAGCTGTGCTACTAAAAACAAAACAACAAACAAGAAACACCTACACCCAGCCCAGCCCTCTAGAATTGTATTATTATTAATTATTATTAATATTATTATTATTAGCTAAAATGAATTAAATGCTTACCATGTACCAGGCACTGTATAAGGATAAAACCTTACAAAACAGTCTAAGGTATTAAGATCCTCCTATTACAGAGAAGTGGGTAGATTTAGAAAGGTTAAGTATCAAAGAGCACACAGCTAAGGAGTGGTGGAGCTGAGATTTTTGAATCTGGGCTGTTGAACTCTGCTCCGACACTTCACTATGATGTATATTGCTTCCCACAGCCTTCAAATCAGGCTCCATTGAGAGTAAGAGGAAACTATTAGAACTGCTATTCATTTTTACTTATTATTTCATCCTTTAGTTTCTATGTTATGTTTTATAAAATACTTATTTCACCACCATAATAGAATTTATATACAACTTATAAATAAATAATTCATATTATGGATACACACAATTCTTTACTGATAGAAGTGTGCTGTGAAAAGAATCTTGGAGACCACCCATCTAGACAAAACTAACATGGCTAAACACATCACTAGGCAAGTGGAACATTCAAACAATCAGATCTGGGCTCCCCTCTGGGGGCATACCATCAATGTCTAAATTCTGAATCGTGATAATAATTGAGTTCTGCAGAATTAAATTCTTGATTTAAACAAGTGACTAAAAATTCTACCATACATATCCTTAATGGCCCCTCTTTAAGTTTCTCTAACAAATTGAGCTCCTATTAAAACACACCTATATTAGAAACAATAACCATGGATTAGTTGTCTAACACATGTTTTAATTAAAGATATAGTTTCATCCCTTTTTAAATCTTCTCTGAAAATGTCCCAAACTTTCCTTGATTTAAGAAATAGATATATTGCTATTGCACTGTGTTGTACACCTGAAACTAACTAAAAAATAAATAAATAAAAAACAAACAAACAAACAAATAAAAAAAATCAGGAAAGGTCATAACATGAAATCATAGTCCCTGGAAAGAACCTGGGACTCCTGATGGTAATTATGGCAGACGGATAGGTATTTCAAGCTGAAGAGGCAAAGTTTAAATATCCAAATCTTTTCCTGTATTAAAAAGAATTTTTATATTATTTTTTAAAAAAAGAAATAGATATATTGGATTGTCGGAAAAGTCATGACGTATTTTTTTCTATGTTTTTTGTTGCAAAAATGCATCATGACTTTTCCGACAATCCAATAGCTATTCTAGGGAGAATGCTTATGATTCAGGGGTACATACCACAATATTTAGGTGTGAAATGACACAATGTCTAAAATATGCTTCAAGATGATCTGGAGTCGGGGAGAAGACGAAGGATCAGAAGAGGCGGCATTGGCGAAGGATTGACCACTACTGAGGCTTGAAGATAGAAAGCTATTAGTTATTCTGCAACTTTTGTGTATGCTTTAGTTGCATAATAAATAGTTAAAAATAGTTAAAATGTAAAAAAAGAAGAAAAAACAGTCACAGCTTGATCTTTTTCTGTTGAGCAGTCACAACTGACATCTCAGTTGAAAAAGGAAAAGAATGATCAAATGTGAGTTTCATAGAAATTATTGTATTCCCTTTCAGGCCTTCATGACATCATGACTTTGTCTAGTAAATGTGCATCCATTGTTTGCAATTAAGAGAAGCAAAAAAAAGAGGATCTGGCTTTTAAAAATCATTGCATTTTCTGTGCAGGGAAAAATTCAGAAAAGAAACAAACCTTGTGTATAAATAGGTGTCCTTTGAAAACACTTTTCAGTTACTATTACTGGTGTGGGTAACAATCATAGGACTTTTCACACACAAGTTGCTCTCAAAGTGAGACCTTTGACTTAGAATCTGGCTGGCCTCCGAGTGTCATCATTCACAGGGGCATGATGCAGACTGAAGCACCCCAGACAGCATCTTAAGGGAAACAGTGAGATTCAGACCAAGGTATCCCCAGGGACAAGAACAACCACTGAGTGCTATGCCATTGGAATTAAACCACAGAGCAGTCCACATGCGTATTCATAGAACAATGCAGAGCAGGCAGGAAGTGGCAGTGTTCACCATGGCCCATAGCTACTGAAAAAGCAGGAACTATCTCCCAGTGGAAACATTCACCTGTTGGCCACACCGATGTCCAAGAAACCAGAGCCATCCCTGCCAAGAGGACTCTGGCAAGAGTTCTCCCCGAGTTCAGCCTTTAAGGTCACTTCAATGCTCTGTGTTCTGAGTAAGAATTTCCACACTGTGAGCTCAATTCCAATTACACCCCAAGATAGTATCAGAATGATAGGTAAAAATAGGCCCGGCTTTCTGGCCAGGCAGCCAAAGCACACAATGCCGCAGGGAGAAAATGGGCTGATTGGGATCTCTAGCGGTTGTGCGAGCAGCAGAGGGCAGCGGGAGCAGTGTCATCAGATGGTGATACCAAGAAAGCACTGGGGAGACACACACAGGAGTGCTCATTGTGACACTGGCTTTCCTGGGAAGGGAGAAGGGAAGTGCACCCCTCCCTGGCATTTGGGAAAGAACAAAAGAGAGGCATGGATGAGCCGGGCTGATGATGTGAGAAACTCAAGTCCGTTGGGTCCATCTGGTGGACTATACAGGGGCAGAGGCCTGGATTCACAAAAACTCAGATGGGAGAGGTTTAAAATGTCATTTGTGTCAACCCCTGTCCTGGTAGAAGAGACAAGGGGTGCTTTGTGGGGGGTGGCTTTAAACTCTGCATAGCCTTCATCAGCAAACATTCAGATTGCCCCAAATAAACACACACTGTAAAGAGAAAACAGGGCTTGCTCTGCACGTGCTGCTTCAAGAAAAACTGTAGTCACCCCTTATGAAGCGATCAGCGTCCCTAAGCCTCTTCTGTATAGGAAGGCGCCCTTCCCACCTTTCCAGATCATCAGTGCTTGAATTGACCCTACAAGTAGTCAACACCCTTACAGACTAGGACTCAGTCCCCAGGGGAAGCCCACCCCAGCTGCGAGTGGTGCCATCTGAAAAATTTTTCCTAGCCATTTCATAATAGAGATCATAAGCTTGCAAACACTCTCATGCCTTTTAAACCAGTAATTAATTTCTTGAATCTGCACAAAGGAAGCAATCCTCAGTATGATAAATGTTCTACATAAAACAATATTTTCACAACATTCTTTAAAATAGCAAATGATTGGAAACTATGGAAGAATGATGATGGATGATGCCTTCACTCAATTTTGTTAATGTTCAGCCATTAAAAATATGTTTATATTAGGGGCCGGGCCGAGTGGCGCGGCGGTTAAGCACTAGCTTGGGAAGCCAGTGGCCCCAGTTTGGTCCCACATGTGAGGGCCAGTGACACTGTCCTCAAAAAAAAAAAAAAAAAAGAAAATATGTTTATATTGAGAATATAGCAAGATGATAATGTTAAATTAGGACACTGAATTTCATGTTCATTGCACTCAATTTACATTTTTTTAAAGTAGACTTATTCATAAAAATGACTAGAAATGATCCCGCTTACTTGTTTCTAGAATAGTCAAATTCCGCAGAGACAAAACATAGAGTAGTGGTTATCAGGGGCTGGGGAAAGGGATAATGGGGAGTTACCGATTTGTGGGTACAGAGTTTCAGTTTGGACTGGGCTGATGAGAAAATTCTGGAGATGGACACTGGTGATGGTTGCACAACAGTGTGAACGTACTTAATGCCCCTGAACTGTGCACTTAACAATAGTTAAAATGGTAAATTTATGTTATGTGTATTTCACCACAATAAAGAGAGCACAAAAATATGTCTAGAAGGAAATAAACTAAAACTGAAGAGAAGCTGTAGATGGATAGGAGAACTTTGTGTGATTTTTTTTATTCTCTCACTTCTAATTTCCTGTATTCTCTAAAATGTGTAAAAGGAATCTAGTTAGTCGATCACAGAACATCTAATAAATCTTATTTTTAAAACAACATGAAATTGAATGGAGGGAGATAAGCCTAATGTCATTCTGCAAGTTTTTCAGGGCAACAAGAACATACTTTGCTCACTTAGGTTAATGCTTTGCCTTCCCTCATGACTCTGCCCACTTTACATAAGAGGAACTGAGGCTCGTAGAAGTTTGGAGACCTCTCAGAATCAGAGTATGTGGCAGGGACAGCTTTGATGGTAATGACCATTTCAACCTCAAGCCCTTCAGGCTGAAAGTGGGCAACACCGATGGCCAGGACTAGACACTGAGTTTGCCCTCAAACATAGCTTCTCCAAGACGCAAAGAGCCTGTCCGTTAACTGGAATCCAACTCGCCTCTGCCTTCCTTAACTTTTCAGCTTTCATGAGAAAGAAAATATTGGTGAAAAAAAGCAACAACAACTCTTGGATTTAATCCAAAAAAGACAATTTCTTAATGGATCCTCTAGCCAGCCAACACATTTCAGCAACCTTTCCCCACAATCTGCTTCTCACGATGAGCTCCCTGAGGCCTTGAAACTCTGAATCATTAAAGGCTCAGTTATGCTCAGGAGGTGGGACACCCTGAGGTAGGAAATTTAGATTCATCTATGTTGGAACAATTTTTTACAGTGAGGGCTATTAGCAATTTAATATCATCATTTCATTCATTTTCATCAACTAGAATGTTGAGTTACCTGGAGCACCTATTACTCCCACATTCTGCTTGTTTTACACTTTGAATAAGACAGCAGACAATCCAAAGGACTTGTATCAAAGAGTCTGAATGCTTCAATGATGAAGGTGAATTGCACACCCATTGATATCGTAAGCATCATTTGGCCTAGTCTCCCCTCCGATCCCAGCTAACTTTAACTTGTCCTGATTGCCTGCTCATGACCTCTACACTCCTGGAAATGAAAAATCAGACAGTTGAAGCACAAGAAATATTCATGAGCTCTGCTAAATCCACAGAAGCAAAAGAAATTAATTCTGGTACCCAACACCTAGTAATTAAGTAGCAACACCTCATTAGTAATAGAATATGGAGTAATGAGAGGTCTCAGCCCAAACTCCTGCCGAGCCTAGAGAACCAGCTTGGTGGGTGGATGAGACAAATAGATACCAGTGAATCAGTCAAGTTAGTCTACACCGAAAGCCATCATTTCAGAGGACATTCTGTGAATCAACACAGAGCTGTGCTTTGAGTACCGAATTCTATGGAAGTCACCACAATAAGATGAGATGTCTCGGGGAATAAGCAAGTATAGAGGATTCAAAGCAAAAGCCTAAAATGGCCTAGGGACCGGGCTTTATCTCAAATGTCAACTCTGATTGGCGCAGGGTGCACAGAGCACTGCTTTGTGGAGGGTCTGAGGCTACAGTCCTAGTGAGCAGGAAATGTGGTTCTGCTAAGGTGTGGGTAGAACGGGGATGGCAGTGCCTGTCCTGGGCATTTGCCATCCCTCACTCAAACTCTCATGAAAATTACTATTCAAAAAAAAAAAGAGGCTGCTTAGGCAATACCCATCTTAGGCAAAATCAAGAGGAAGATGAAATTTAGCAAATCAAGCTTCCTCTGACATTCTTTCTCCAACTCCAGCATCCAAATAATTTTCTATTCTCTCACTAGTATTTCAGCCCCTTCATTTCATCCAGGGAGCTTATCACGAACAGTTTAAGGGATTTACATATTAATAGAAATCAAAGTATCTTCTAAGAACTGATGTGTGGGAATTGGGACCATCGGTCAACAGGAGTTGAGGGGAGGAGTTCTGCTTATTCCTGAGTTCACCTCTCCCACCAGCTGCTTACTCCCACCAGCCCTAACTCTAGCTTCCGTCCTGTGTTACCAACACAAAGATCTTGCACAAAATCTGGAGGAACTGAGGGGAGAGTTCCAGGATCCACAGAAGCCTAAGCAGAAGCATCGTGTTGGGCCCAGGAGAGAAGTCTGATATAAGAGTGGTCTTTTATCAGAGTTTATTGCCTTCCTCGAAGAAGCTACAACTAATTTACCTAACCAGTCATTTCTCTCAACCCAAACCTGGACTCCAAGAGCCAACAAGGATGGAAGGCAGAGAAGGAGAGAACCAAACAATAGAAGAAAAAGGACACCGTGTAGCCAAAACTTAGCTATCTGCCTTCTAAGGGTTTTTTGCATGTGTTCTAACTGATCTTGTCCCTCAGAACCTTTCTCCTTCCTCCAAGTCCCAACAATTGCCATTCTAAAGCAGCTGGCATTCGGTGTCTGGCATCCCTGTTCAGATCTCAGAAGACTTTTCCACACGCAGGTGCATCTGGGGATGGGAGAAGGGAGACATAGCAGAGGAGGAGGGGAGATAATCAGAGGCCATCTTCCTTCATCAAGATAAGACGATGGACAAAGGCAGAAGAACTTAGACGAGGCTCTCCCTCTTTCATGTCTATGGTAGTATCCTGTCTGTCCAAGGGCAAGACTCAAGTTCATTGTTATGAAAATTAGATCCAACCCTTGAAGGATGAGCTCATGAGAGCTGTTCTTGCTACACATGCTCACTTTATTCAGGAAACTGACCAAGGGCCAAAGCAGTTTGGAGGTTAGCCTTACAAACCTTTAGGTCCCTGGGCCTACTTCTCTGACCCCCAACGTAGTTTGAACATTTAATAAATGATGAATAAATGAGCCAATAGCTAACTCTGACCCTTCAAGACCATAAGATCTAACTAGGGATAGAGCTTTCTGAACAAGTCTTCATCCAGTGAGGATAAAAGGTTAGTTCACCCAATCTTTCCATGGAGGCACCTGATCTTATCAAGACTTCCTATAGCTAAGGTCTTCACCAAGGGATTCTCTGTTACCTCTGAGGTGGCCCTAGTCCTCCCAGTCAGGACATGGGACCTCTACTGGGCTAACCAACCCAGCTCTGCCCTTACCAGCCTGGCTACTCCCTAGTTCCAGTTCCCACCAGGGAGAGAATGGCACATACATGGCATGGGTGGATTGCAAAGGCTTTATTTAGGTCAAGCTGACTCTGGTATAAATCGTGGCTCAAACATTTTTGCTTGAATAGCTCAGCAAGTCACTTAACCTCCAACTCTGCCTCAAACTGTAACAGATAAATATTAACACCTCCCTCATTGGTGTTCTATTACATCCACTAGAACGCGAGCTCCTCAGAGAGGGGCTGCCAGTCTGCTCAATGCCAGGGCACACCATTCACAAAATGGCATAGATGTGTGTGGCGCCCCCTAGAGTTGTGCATTGTTACTTGCAGGTAGTGGCCCTGCCATAAGGACAGTGGTTTTGACTGCCCTGTTCCTTGATCTGCCTTAAGTGCCTAGAATGGTGCCTGACTCCAAGTAGGAACTCAATAAATATGTGTTAGGTGAATGAATAAGACCTTTGTAAGGACTTGAGTAAATATGCAATGGCTTTGGAATAAATGTTCAATAAATGGGAGTAGCGATTATTGTTGTGGATGATGTTGCTGAACATGATAGGAAAAACCCTTCCCATGAGCCTGGCTTTATAAATTCACGGGATGCTGGGCATGAACATTGAGGGGCATTCTCCACAAGCCTCCAGCTCCTAACAAACCGAGAGTTGCTTTTCTCACATCCTCCCTCTGGAGTGCGGGAGACTTTGTCCTTCTCCTCTGCTTAGCCTGGCATGTCCCGTCCCTGCCCCCAGCCCAGCTCTGACCCCAGTCTGACCCAAGGCTGCTGCAGGACAGCAGGGCTGCCACCTGGCTGCCATGGGGTCGGCTGTCTCATCTTCGTGTAAAAGTCAGGACTTTTCTCTTCTCTGCCTTTTCTTGGCTCCCTCTTTTGGCACCAGGGCCCCTATTCAGTAGCCCAGTCCTACTGAAAGGCCACAGCTCCTTCTTGGAAATGATACAGCCCTGAAAACAAGGGCCCCAAACACCTCTGCCAACAGGGACGTTGCATAACAACAGCACCGTGTTCCAGGTGACAGGAACCCAGTTTCAGAGAGGAAGGTAGGGACCTTTCCCTAAGCTCAAGGAGGCTGCTTGGATGTTTAGCCAGCCTCTCATTCGAAAGGACAGATTTAGCTTTGAAGCTCAGACCCTGGCTCCAGCCTGGAGCTGCCTGTCATTCTCCACTGTCACCACACCCAGAGGGATAATGTCCTTTCAGGGGACAATAGGTGGCTGCCACCTTTGTATAACATGAACAATGTCAGGAGGGAACCCACTCCAGAAATAGGACCTCCCCGAATGCCTGGGATTCCACTATTAGTGATTCACTCCTTTGGGTTCAGCACCACCCACTCTCTGGCCATCCTGGAAAACACAGATTCTCCTGGGAGGGGTAACTCATTAAGTTCCTAACACCTGGAGTGAATAATTTCATCAGATATTTTATTTCCTCCTGATGGAGTTTGCCTTTTGTGTTTGGCTCATGGTGTTAGGTTGGGTCTCACAGGAATGAGAGAAGAGGGAAGGCTTTGCAGTCAAGCTTTGTTAGAGTCACCAGGTTTTCTAGAACTGGGACTGCCTGCTTCCTCCTAAGGCAGCTGGCTCTAGAGCTATTGGTTGTCATAAGTTAATCATCAAAGGATTCAGAAGAAACCAACAGCATACACAAAGGCAAACTCCATACCCCACATGTAACAGATATCTGACAAATGCCTGTCTGTCCTATCCCTCCCATGAATGCAAACATCTATTTGTTTGGGAGGGTTGGTCCATGCCTGCCCCTCATCTTCTGGGAAAGAAAGGTCGAAGAAACCAGGTTTCTCCTCTACTTCCAGTTGCAGTGTGGGCATTTCTCTGCCCAACCAACTCAGTTGGTCCATGGCTCCTTTACTGGTGCTGTGAAAGAGACAGTAAGAGAGCGCCAGGTACACGTTTTTGAGCAGCTGCTCCATGGGGACTTGGATTCTTGGTCCCAAGACTATGAGAGTCTGAAGAGCCTCTTGCCTGATGTTGATTCTGCTCTGCTTCCCAGCTCTGCAAATTCTCTCCTGTAGATCAGGCCTACTTTGGGCTTCAAGAGACTGACCAGTACGGACTGCAATACCAGCCTCTTTTGCGCTCTGTCTTCTTGTTATACTCAGCCAATGGGAAGTACCAGGAAGAGATTGGGAGATGGGAAGAGAGAGACGCAAGAAATTCATTTCCTCCACTCCCTCCCTACTGGGCCAGGATTGTGACAGTAGCTGTTTCCCAGAAGCTATGGTCACAGCTCCCGTGAGGCGACCCTCTCCTGTGACTCTGGGTTCAGCACCACCCACTCTCTGGCCATCCTGGAAAACACAGATTCTCTGTGGGTCTGATGCTACTCCGGGGGTGAAAAAGACTTCTCACTCTTGCTAGTCCCTAGGTGCACTGCCATCACTTACTAATCAGTACCCCTTACTTCCCATTCACCAGGGTTGTTGTAAGGACCAAATGGGATTCCAGGAGGAGTTTCTTTACCAACACCTCTGAAAAATGAAACACCCATGAGAAAAAGCTTCCCTTTGGGAGCACACATGCAGATTAGGATCACAATTAACCTGGAGAAGTCACTCTGTCCATGCTCAGCGAATCTGTTCTCAAGACCCCTGAGCTCACCCTGGACGTCCAGTTCTACTTTCTCCATCTGCAGAAACACTTCATTCATCTGGACGAGGGGTCGTAAGGAAGATTTTTGTTTCCTTTTGGTTCCTTACGGCCATTTTAGCCACTTCTTTGGAGAGTGGGAATTCCCCTTGGAAGTGTCTGTGTTAGCCAAGCCAGTAAGTATGCAATCAAAGATGTTATACTTTCCCAAAGGAAGATGAAAAATACACAAAAACAGGCTTGTCCCCTTTAGCCCCTCCCCCCTCTTTTTTTTTTTTTTAAATTATCCAGTTCATACTTTAAACCAGAATTCTGGTTGTTAGTCCAATCCTGGAACCTTCACATGACAAAAAACAGCCATCACAACATAAACAGAATGTAGGAGCTGAAAGGGCCTGAACACCACAACATGAACTACAGAGAGTCCCCCATTTTCAGATGGGAAAATGAAAGCCCAGAAATTAGAAGAGAACTGCCCAAGGCCACACCAGTGGCAGAGCCTGGACCGACACCCCATCTCCCCTGGCACCCAGGATCAATGGCCTTCCCACCACTCCTCAGATATGGGCAGCGCAGTGACCTAATTAGAGCTCTTAATCTACTAAATGTACTTAACTGTTTCTACTACCAAACTGTAAGCTCTTTGAGCCAATGAGAGCCCTCATCATACTTGAATTTACTTATCTGTCCCCTCTGCCAGATTTGTATGCTCTGTAAGGGCAGGAGCCAAGCCTTGTTCACTATTTGACCAGCAGCCCCTGCTTCTGTATCTGGGACACTACTCCTTTCTTGAATGAATGAATATTCTCTGTGCAAGTCTCGATACTTCAGATGTCAGACATTTTAAAACAGCCCTCACCCATCAGCATCAATTAGGGGACCATTCCAAGTTACAAGCTCTTAGAAAAAGCCCACAAGGCTATCCTTGTATAAACCCCATGGTGGGAGCCCTCACCCCTGAGATTTGTATGCAGGAGAGCCTGGGGCAGATGAACACTTGAAGAAGCCTGGGAAAGAAATAAACGGACTAAGATGGTCCCAAAGGGCAGTTTGGCGGGTCTGTTTTCACAGAAGGTAACCCACTGTCAATGATGACTATTGTTAATAGTTTCCACTTATTAAGTGATTACTACCTACCAGGCTCATATTGCCTCTCCATGCATCATCTCACTTGATTCTCACAACCATCATATAAGTAAGGTATGTTCCCTGATTGACAGATGAGGAAATCAGGCTCAGAGAGGTTAAACAACTCACCAAAGGTCACATCTAGGTTGATCCCACTTCACTATAGTGCTTCTTCCAAGAGAACCCTGAATTTTCTTAAAACATCGATTCACAATGTTGTCTGCCTTCTCCCTCCTCTCTCTACCACAATCCAGTCCAAAATTAAAATTTGGAGAGAAGAGGAGATGTTGGGCAAAATACAGGATTCAAGTCCATCGGTCTGATTTGCTCGAAATGAGAAAGTGGCTTTGAGCCAACAGAGGAGTTGGGGCTTGGGGCGGGGTGGGGGGCCAGTTTGCAAGAAATGGAGTGAGTCTACCCTTAGAATCTTCATTTTCCAGTTTATACCCCCTTGTCTGGAGAACACTATCTGGACTTCTCATAACAAATCATACAAAAGGCTTTTAATTCATTCTATCGTTTAAGCTGCTCAACAACCCTGAGGTAAGGAAAGACTACTATCATTATTTTAAGATGAAGAAATATCAGCTCAGGGAGGTTAAGCTACTTGACTAACATGATACAGCTAGTAAATATAGAAGACAGATTCAAACCCCAGCCTGCTTGTGCCAGGATCGGTTCTCGTTCCTTTCCACTGAACTTTGTGGGAGAGAAATGTGAGGGATGCAGATCAGATGAAGCCAAAGTATCCTTGGCATTGACCCAGCCTATTCTGAACCACGACCTCAGCCTCCTCCACCAGTAAGCTTCTTGGGGTGACTTAATGTCTCTTTGTTAACACCGGGCAAGATGGCTGCCATGCTTAGGACACAGCGGGTTGTTCTGTGCCTCTGACTTTCCAGGGGCATTCTGGGAATAGCAGACAGCCTTTGTTGACAGGGTCTAGAGAGTGAGCAGAGCTCACTTCCGAAAGTTGTAAGGCCCATGGGTTAGTCACAGGGCACAGTTGGGGTAATCCTATGCTAACGCAGGGAGCCAACAGTGTGGAGACCAAAACCATGAAGTTTCAATGGTGCTGGATGTCTGGAGGATGCAGAGGAGGATAAAGAGAGGGAAATAGAAGTGACAGGTAAACGCTATCTTACAACTCCTTTAGCATTCAGCCTGGTTAAGAGAAAGGGTGTTGTGTGGCTTCAAATTCGAGAAACATCGTTTCCAGGTCTCACCTGAGTCTGTTTCCTCTTCTTTGTAGGGTTGCTGGGGGTATCTGAGATGCTGTATGTGGACAGGAGTACTTAACATATTCCAGGTGCTCCGTGCCATGCATTAATGATTCATTTAATCTTAAGGGCTCTGTGAAGTAGGAACTGTTTTATCCCTATGTTACAATGCTAATACTGTCTCAGAGAAGTTGAGTAACTTGCCCAAGCAAGGCACACAGTCAAAAAGTACTAAGACTCAGATAATAAATGTCAACTAATAGTAACAATTCTAGCTCTAGCCTGTGAGCTCCTTGAAAGCAGATAGCAGGATTTGGGTTCATTTTTTTAAAATTATGAAATATTTCAAACATATAAAAGTATGTAATGCTACAAATGTGCAAGAAACTGAGAAATAAAATGTGAAAATTAAGTCTCTGTACACTTGGGGCCAGCCGAGTGGCTCAGGTGGTCAGAGCGGGAGCTCTGAGCAACAGGGTCACTGGTTCAATTCCCACATGGGCCAGTGAGCTGTGCCAGAGTGGAGCTGCCACTGAGCTGGTGGTGAGAGCACATGCTCTTAACAACAAGGTTGCTGGTTCAACTCCTACAAGGAATGGTGGGCTGCACCCCCTCTGTTTCCCCTCCTCCCACAACTATGACTGAACACAGCACCATGAGCTGAGCAGCCGCAAGGTGCCATCAGGTGGCCAGATGGCTCAGTGTGCAACAAGGCTGCAGGTTTAACTCCTGTATGGGATGGTGGGCTGCATCCCCCGCAACTAGATTGAAAGCGGTGACTGGACTTGCAGCTGAGCTGTGCCCACAACTAAGATTGAAGGACAACAACTTGACTGGGAGCTGATGGATCATCCTGGAAAAACACAATTTTCCCCTTCCCCAATTCCCCAACACAAGCTTTAAAAAAAAAGTCTCTGCATACAATCCTTTATCTCCTCACCCTCCCCAGAAAGAATAAGTCATTCATTTATTCAACAGTGTTTCCTAACTACCTGCTACATACCATGAGTGATTTCTAGATGCTGAATTATTTTAAGCATTTTCATGAATTGGGGGTTCATCATTTCCATTCCTGTTTTATAGTTTTACCATATATTCAAGCACCCATTAGCAATCTTTGGTATTTGTTACATTGTTTAAAATTTTATATAAATGGTTAAAAATTTATAATTCCCTCTGAAACACTGTGTTATCTTTCTCCCCTTTTGAGAGAAAAAGAGACAGAAACACAGAAAAAGAGATTATCCTATTACTATATTAGACAAAGTAGTATCAATAAATGCATCAAGCTGAATTGCAAAAACATACTCCTTCATAAGAAAAGGACATATAGGAGCTTCTCAGCTTATCCTGAACAATCTTATCCTAAATGGGCTTCTCAATAATTTGGTGGAGCTCTTGAGGTTATGAAAGCTAATACTTCAATCTGTTCTGACCAAAATCCAAGCTCAGATCACAATAAAAAATGATAGCGATAATACAGCTTTACATTTGTATCGTGTGTTGTCATTTTTAAGGCATTTTCACAAACATGTCTATCTCTTAGAATCATAACATGTTAGAGGGAAGCGATTGCAGGGATCGTCCAGTCCCGAGGGTTTCAGAGTGCACTTTAGCAGAATATGTTTTTTCCAAACTAAATCATACCTCGGACAGCTCTGATTTAAATAGGAGTGAGGAGGCTTTTCCCCCACCTTAGCCTCCTCCTCACCTCCTCGGACACCTGAGACAACTGTGGAGACCTAGAGCTTCAGAGAAAGATCTAGTGCATGCATTTTATTTTACAGCTAGGGAGACCAGTAGAAACAAAAAGGGGGAACAGGGAAGGCTTGGATCCTCTGATTCTCCACTATGTGCCTAACATGTACTTCTCACTTAATCCTCCCAACAGAAGAGCAGAAATGTTACATAACTTTCCCAAGATCACACAGTTGTGTTACAAATCCACAGCAGTGCTAATAAGAATGTGGCAGAGTCGGGATTTAAAATCAATCATTGGACTCCAAATCGAGAGCTGCTGGGCTTGGAGTCAAACATTCCATTTCAGCCTCACTTCTTCTCTCTGCAGCCTGGTTGGACCTGAGTTTATCTTTCAAAAGTAAATTCAGTCCAAAGAGATATCCGTGACCTTCCTGGATGCATTGGGTGAAGGTATGGTTGCCCTGGAGCCCCCCAATAGGTCAGATTCTTGGCAAAGATGTGATGTAGAGAATTTGCCTACAGCCCCCTTCTCATTTTCTTTGGGTGCCCTGTTCACTGCCTTCCAGCCCCCTGTTCTATGTCCCCAAGACCCTCTTGCTCATCTATAGGGCCCACTGATACCAGTTTTCCTTCCTAACACCTCTGTGGACGGCCTCAGTCCATTTACCCCATATCCTGCTCTATGTTTCCTGAAAGCACTCCAGTGTAATCCAAGATTACTTACTGCTTCTACCTATTGGGTTGTCAGAAAAGTCATGATGTATTTTTTCTATGTTTTTCGTTGCAAAAATGCATCATGACTTTTCTGACAAGCCAATATTTTAAATCAATGCATATCCTTGAGGCAGAACAAAAGAGTAATATTAATAGTGGAAAATTTAGGTGCTAGATTAGGCCAATGAGAGAGATATTTATAGAGAAACAGGTTTTTTGCTGATTTGCCAAGGGTACCACACAGATATCTAGATAATAGTTCTGAATTCTTTAATATGCAATGTATGTAGGCTGGCATTTGAGGAGCCATATGAACTTTGTCTTCAGAGGCTTTTATGGAGGGAAAGGGAGATTGAGAGGCAGGTTTATACCAACTTGGAAATCTAGGACCTCATCCTTTTACCATGAGTATAACAAGTGCTTACCAAGTGCTCCTTGTACTCTCCTAGTTTCTAAGCCTGCCTTCCAGCTTAGTGGGGCCAGGTGATTAGCTGTGGCCACACTGTGAGTATAAGTGACATGGGGCCACTCTTGAGCTGTAGTAGTTAATGGTTGATGTGCCTCCTCTGTCTCTCTCTTCTGCTGCCTCAATGTCTTGAAAGTTATTTGTTGTAGATGGCAGGAAGGCTAGCCAGCTTGCATCAGATATCTAGTGAGACAGAAATCAATATTTATTATATTAATTCACTGAAATTTTATGATTGCTTATTACTGCAGCATAGCAGAGCCTATTCTGGCTAATACACCATATAAGATAACATGTGAACAGTGTTTGTGCTGAATAAATAGAACCATTGGCACTAATTTTCCATTCCCTGTAATTCAGGAGCCAGGAAAAAAATCCCTGTAATTCAGGAGCTAGGAAAAAAAAAATCAATATTTCCCAGACGCCCTTGAAAGCATGGTACTAGAAGCAAATTAGTTTCCCCCAATAATGCCCTTATGTGAAGCGGCATTAAAATAGAAACATAGAAAATTTACAAATATGTGGAAATTAAACAATGCACTCCTGAACAACCAATAGCTGAAAGAGGAAATCAACAGGGAAACCAAAAAATATCTTGAAACAAATGAAAATGAAAACACAACATACCGAAAGTTATAAGATGGAGCAAAAGCAGTTCTCAGGGGCAAGTTTATAGCAATAAATGCCTATGTTAAGAAAAAAAGATATATCTCAAATAAGCAACGTAACTTTATACCTCAAGGAGCTAGAAAAAGAAGAACATACTAAACCCAAAGTTAATAGAAGGAAGGAAGTAACAAAGATCTAAGCAGAAATAAATGAAATAGGCCATAAAAACAATAGACAAGATCAACAAAACTAAAGATAAACAAAACTGGCAAAACCTTTAGTTAGACTAAGAAAAAAAGAGAGAAGACTCAAATAAATAAAATCATAAGTGAAAGGGGAAACATTACAACTGATACAACAGAAACACAAAGGATCAGAAGAGACTGCTATGAACAATTATAGGTCAAAAAATTGGAAAGCCTAGAAAAAAATGTATTAATTACTAGAAACATACAACCTACCAATACTAAAATGTGAAGAAAGAAAATCTGCACAGGCTCACAATGAGTAAGGAGACTGAATTAGTAATTGAAAATCTTTGGAACAAACAAATCTTATGATTTGATGGATTTCCTGATGAACTCTACCATTTCAAGAACAATTAACACCGATAAAAGGTGAGGAGATTCAAGATGGCGGAGTAGATAAACACTGTGCTTGCCTTGTCCTGTGAACACATCAGAATTTCAACTAATTGTAAAACAATCAACCTGGAGAACTATCTGAAGTCTAGCTGAACAGAAGTTTTATTACTAAGGATATAAAGAACCCATGTAGAGGCTTATAGGAGGGGCAGAGACTCAGAAGGTCAGTCCCAAGTCTCTATGTGGCAAATAAAACTTGGGAGGGATATCTCAGCCACACAGGTCCCCCACAGAGCAGTGAGGGACCCCAGGACCCCACCCCAGGCTCCCCAGCCTAAAGTACTGATCCCAGGAAAAAGACCCCCCCACAACTTCTGGCTGTGAAAAACAGTGGGGATTCTGACTGGATGGGACAAAAGGCTACGGGGAAACCCAGATGTCCTCTTAAATGGCCCGCGCAGGCACTCACCCTGCGCTCCAGCAGAAGCACGGTAACTCAGGGGACATTGAGACATATGGGGAAAGACGGAGTTGTATAACTTCAGGGAGAGGACTGGAGAGACATTCCCCATTATTCCTGTGTGAGGCCCTCCTTCTGAGCAGCCAGCAGGCAGGCACCATTTTCTTGTGTTGAGCTTGCTCCCATGGGCCAAATCTGAATCTGATTGGCCTGGTGAGCTCCGCTACTCCACTCTGCTGACTCACTGAGACCCAGTCTCACCCAACTTGCTACCGCAGGAGGCTTTATCAGCGGCTGAAACTAACGAAAGCCAGCAGGTGGCAGCAGACCTTGGCGTGTCCTGGTGTTTTGCAGTTACCCCAGGCCCAGTAATGGTGGCAGCTGTCTTCAGTTTGCAGTGTGGTCTCTCCCACACGCCTCCAGGTACAGCACAGGTAGCAACCAACCGTGGATCACTTTGTAGCTCTTATCAAGTACTTCCCAGTCAGTCATAGGCAGTGGCTGACCAGGGCCTGCACCAGAGCCCGTCTCAAAAGACCTCAGAACCAACATACTTGGAGGTTGGCTGAAGACCACAACAGAGCACCACCCAATTAGCCCCACAAATGGCACACACAAAGGGTGGTCTCAACAGGCACCAGAGCCCACTGTGGGGAATCCTGTTCCATGGGGTAAGCCCTCAGCACAGCAGCCCATAAGTTGTGGACAAGACCAAACCCTACAACCAGTCAACCTGAGGGTCAATACCACCCACTCACTTGTCAATAGCAATCAATGTTCAACTATAACAGGAGGGCACACACAATTAAGTAACTTAGTGAGAATTTCAACAAAGAGATAGCAAGCATAAAAAAAGGAAAAGGGCATAGAACCCATAAAAAATAACCAGTCAGAAGTGAAGAATACAATAAGTGAAATGAAGAATGTAGTAGAAGAAATCACCAGCAGACTAGATGAATCAGAGGATTGAATCAACAATTTGGAAGACAAGGCAGCAGAAAACACCCAATCAAAATAGCAAAAAGACAAAAGAATCCAAAAAAAATTAGGATAGTTTAAGGGGCCTCTGGGATAATATCATGTGTAACAACATTCACATCATAGGGGGACCAGAAGGAGAAGAGAGAAAGCAAGGGATTGAGAACCTATTTGAAAAAAAATAATGACTGAAAACTTTCCTAACCTAGTGAAGGAAATAGACACACAAGTCCAGGAAGCACAGAGAGTCCCAAACAAGATGAACCCAAACAGGCCCACACCAAAACACACTATAATTACAATAGAATGGCAAAAGTTAAAGACAAAGAGAGAATTCTAAAAGCAGCAAGAGAAAGGCAACTAATGACTTATAGGGGAGCTCCCATAAGATTGTCAGCTGATTTCTCAACAGAAACTTGGCAGGCCAGAAAGAATTGGTACAAAATATTCAATGTGATGAAAACCAAGTACCTACAGCCAAGACTACTCTACCCAGCAAAGCTATCCTTTAAAATCAAAAGACAGATAAAGAGCTTCCCAGAATAAAAAAAGCTAAAGGAGTTCATCATCATCAAACCAGTATTGCAAGGAATGTCAGAGTAACTTCTTTAAGATGGAAAAAAAAAATCAAACTTATGAATAATAAAATGGCAATAGCTACAAGTCTATCAACAATTACTTTAAATGTAAATGGATTAAATGCTCCAATCAAAAGACATAGGAGTGGGGGCCGGCCAAGTGGCACATTGGTTAAGAGTTGGCTTGGGACCCTGGCTCTGAGCAGCAGGGTCCTGGTTCAGATCCCACATGCAGGCCAGTGACCCTGCGCCCTCTACAGCTAAGATGGTGAACAACAGCTTGACCTGGAGCTGGGCTGCCATGATTTGCTAGCAACAGCATAGGCTGCAGTAGGGCTGGCCGGGAGCTGGTGTGCATTTTGGTGAATTGCCATGAGCCATCGTGAGCGGCTGTCCAATAGCCAGTGAAACAACGTCCTCCACAACTAGGCTGAAGAACAAAAGGACAGCAACTTGTCTGCTCCCCTTCCCCGATTCCCCAATAAAACCTTAAAAAAAAAAAGACATAGGAGGGCTGAATGGATAAGAAAACAAAGCCCTTACATATGCTGCCTACAAGAGAATGACTTCAGACTGAAAGACCCACACAGGTTGAAAGTAAAGGTATGGAAAAAGATATTTCATGAACATGGAAACAAAAAAATACTTAAAAAGCTGGAGTAGCAATACTTATACCAGACAAAAATGGACTTTATAACAAGAGACAAAGAAGGACCCAGTAATCCCACTTCAGGGTATTTATCTTAAGAAACCCAAACACTACTTCAAGAGGACATGTGCATTCATACGCCACTGCAGCATTGTTTACAATGGTGAAGATGTGGAGGCAGCCTGGGTGTCTATTGATGGATGAATGTGAAAATAGGAGGTGGTACATATATACAATTAAATATTGCTTGGCCATGGAAGGGAATGGATTCCTGCCATTTGCATCAGCATGGATGGACCTCATAGATACAGAAAACATTTTGATGGTTGCCAGATGGGAAGGGGTGTTGGGGGCATGGGTGAAAAAAAGGGAAGGGATTAAGAAGGGATTAACAAATTGGTTGTTACAAAGTAGTTATGGAGATGTAGAGTAGTATAAGGAATATAATCAATAATATTGTAATAACTAGGTATGGTGTCAGATGGGTACTAGATTCAGGTGCATGATAGATGGGGGGCTTGGAGGGCAGGGTGAAAAAGATAAAGGGATTTAGAAGTACAAATTGGTAGTTACAAAATAGTCATGGGAATGTAAAGTGAAGCATAGGGAATATAGTCAAAGATATGGCAATAACTATGTATAGTGCCAGGTGGGTACTAGACTAGTCAGGGGATCACTTCTTAAATTATATAAATGTCTAAGCATATGCTATACACCTGAAATAATATAAAACAATATTGTAACAGAAAATTAAAAAGGGATGGAGGGAAAAGGTAAAGGGCAATAAGAGGTCCAAATTTCCAGGTCTAAAACAAATAAGTCATAGGAATGTAATGTACAGCATAGGGAATATAGTCAATAATATTGTGATGGCATGGTACAGTGTCAGATGGTTGCTGGAATTATCATGGTGATCACTTCTTCAGGTATATAAATGTTGAATAACTATTGTGTATACCTGAAACTAATATATTTATATGCTAACTACGTTTTTAATAAAAAAATCTTTTTAAAAAACAATTAATACCAATTCCTTTTAAACTCTTCCAAAAAAACAAGAGGAGGGACCATTTGTATTCTCATTTTAAGAGGCCAGCATTACCTTGATACCAAATCCAGATAAGGATACTACAAGAAAATTACATTCCAATATCCCTGGTGAATATCGACCAAAAGTCCTCAACAAAACACTAGCTATCAGAATTCAACAGCACATTAAAAGCATCATATACCATTATCAAGTTGGATTTATCCTTGGGGTGCAAGGATAATTCAACATATGCAAATCAAACTTGGTGGGGTTATCACTTTGTGAGGAGTATAAATGTCTAATCATGTCGTTTTGTATTATTGAAGCTAATAAAAAAATAATTAATTAATTAAACATATGCAACTCAATGAATGTGATATACCATTAACAGAATGGAGGATAAAAATCATATGATCATCTCAATAGATGCAGAAAAGGCAATTGACAAAATTCAACATCCTTGCATGATAAGAACTCTCAATAGATGAGGTGTAGAAAGAATGTACTTCAACATAATAAAGACCATATTTGACAAGCCCACAACTAACATTGTACTCAGTGGTGAAAAGCTGAAAGCTTTTCCTCTAAGATCAAGAACAAGACAAGGATGCCCACTCTGGCCATTTCTATGTGCAACATAGTACAGAAGGTCCTAGCCAGATGAATCAGGCAAGAAAAAGAGATAAAACTTATTCAATCAGAAAGAAATAAGTAAAATTATATCTGTTTGCAAATGACATTATCTGCTATATAGAAAACCATAAAGACCCCACCAAAAAAAAAAAACTGGTTAGAATTAAAAAACAAATTCAGTAAAGTTACAGGATGCAAAATCAATTTATAAAAATCTGTTGCATTTGTATACATCAACAATAAACTATAGGGAAGAGAAATTTAGAAAACAATCTCATTTTTCAGTAATATTATTCAACCATAAGAAGGAAGGAAATTCTGTCATTTGCAACAAGATGAATAAGCCTAGAGTACATTATGCTAATTGAAATTAGCCAGACAGAAAAAAAATACTGTATGATCTCACATGTGAAATCTAAAAAAAAAGTCAAGCTCATAGAAACAGAAAATAGAATGATGGTTAGAAGGGGCTGGGGAGGGGAGGAGATGGGAAGAGGCTGGTCAAAGGATACGAGCCCGCAGTTATAAAATGAATAATCCCTAGGGATTTAATGTCCAGCATGGTGACTATAGTTAATAATACTGGTTTGTGTACTTGAAATTTGCTAAGACAGTAGGCCTTAAGCATTCAAACCATTGAGAAAAAAAAAGTAACTAGGTGAAGTGATGGACGTGCTAATTCACAGGGTTGTGGTAACCATTTCATAAAGTATGGCAAATCATCACATTGTGCACTTTAAATATATACGATTTTATTTGTTAATTATACCTCAATAAAGCTGGAGGGAAAAACAGACTGAGGTCCCCGGGGACTCTGACCAATGTTCTTTCTGTTTTATCATGCCAGCTCTGAGGCTTGGTAGAGAAGGTTCACTTTTTTGAAGCACCGGGGACCCACCTGAGCATTATAGAGCACTATGTGTGGAATCGGCTGCTTGGAGCAGGGGCACAACTGCCTCATGCTCCCAGCATTTAAGATTGTGAAAGACAGGCTTGAAATGAAATCTGATGATCAGTACTTGCTTTTATGGCATGGTATATTAAAAATATACTGTCCTCATAAAGGACAGCCATTGCCAACCAAAAGCCTGTTAAGTGCCTATAGATTTTATTTCAGAGTTAACAACCTGAGTTCCTCGCATGCCTTTACTAATGATGCCCTGCATGACCTTGAGCCTCTAGCTTAAACAACTTGTTCCTCATTTTCTCTGTCTGTAAAAGAGAGATAATGACACTAGCCACTGGATTATGTTGGCAACATGTTTAGAGGTTCCCCAGATCAAAGGTGCTCTGCCAGGACTAAACAAGATGACGATGGTGTTTATCACCATTAGTGTTGTTACTATTATTGTTGTTGTTGGGGGTGGCCACGTTGCACTCCAGGAAATGGGGCTGCGTTCAGTACCAGAGCAGAGTGAGGAAGCATTTTAGCGCCGCAGGCGCCATTGATATATAGAGACCGCCCACTTCATCGACATCACATGATGGCACAGTGCTTGACCTGGTGTGAGGCATTGCCCTTTCTTGAAATAGGACCACGTTTAGAGTATCTGCAAGAGGAACATATCTTTCTTTGAAAGAAGGAGGCCAGTGAGGAAGATCCCATGATTTTTTTTATTATATAGTCCCCATCATCACATAGCCAACTAAAGAGCCCTGGGACCATAGCCAGGAAGCTTTAGATTTGAGTCCCATCTCCACCACCTAGAATCTTGTGGCCTTGAGCATGAGCCATCATTTCTCAGGATCCTCATTTCCTAATTGTAAAATAAGGATGTTTCACTAAAGTGATCTTTGGTCTCCTAGTTCTGATTTTTACAGTGACCCTAAAAGTCACTGGGGATTCTGCCCAGAGAAGCTCTTGCCTGGCACATTTCTCCATAGTGTAATGACAATATCAGGCTGTTGGCCCCTTGCCCACACCCAAGCAGTATTATATATACATAAGGTATATACAAATTAGCAATATCTATTCTGGTGTGAGATGCTCTCTTTTTATTTATCTATATTTTTCTAAATTTTCTACAAAAAGGGAGTCTTTTTTAATAAAAGAAAGTAATAAAAAACAGTGTGGGTTGTGTTCGTAAGACAAGCTCTGTGGATTTGAGGAAACAGGAAAAGCACTCATAGGAAAAACAGAGAGCTACCAGCTCTGGAAATCTGTTGACAAGACCTGTATGCCCACTGCAAGGGATGGCTCTTCTGTGTCTCTATCTTCTCAAAAGGGTAGTTTGTCGATCAGGGTTCTTCCCACAGACAATAGAGCCCACTGTGGCTAGTTTCAGCAGAAAGGGAATTTATAAAAGGACATTGTGACTAGCACTTCCAGGAAGATGGAGTAGACATACTTCTCCCTATTCCTCACATTAAGTACAACTAAAAACCACAAACATGATGTATAAAACAATCATGAGAAAATTCTGAAAGGTAGGGCAGGGACTTGGGATCCGAGGAATGACATCAAAACAAGTTTTCTGGATTTTCTTTTTTGGTTCATATATCCCAGACTAGGAACTGAAGAAGCCTATAACCCGGAAATACAAATGAGCACAGACATAAAAAAATAAAATAAAATAAAATAATAAATGAACACCTCCTTTCTCTAGCTAAGAACCAGGAAAGGGAAGCAAGACAGAAAACGTCTAGATAGTAACTGCTCTACTCGAGCTAAACATCACAGAGAAAATTGTGATGTCAGAGAAGGCCAAGTAAGGAGCTGCAACCTTCATCCCCACTAAATGGTAACAAGGACTTGACCCACCATGTTGTCAGTGGAGCCCTCAAAAGCCTGGACATCCACCCCCACCTAGAAGTACTGAGACACCCTGTCCCCTCCCCACTGGATGGAGAAGAAGAGGACTAGGGAAGAAGAGTCAGGACTTCATCACCACCCAGTGGTGATGAGGTCACCTCCCTTTACTGTAGTGTCAGTGGCGGACACATGGTTGAGAGTAACAAGGCACTCCTACCCCCCGCCAGAGTGGGATAGCAGAGAATGCCTAGTAAGAAACCAGAACTTTCACCTCTACCCTCCTTATGAGAAATCCCTCCTCCACTCAGGCGTCAACAGAGGCCAATGGGGAACCTGGATTTCTATCCACACCTGTAACAGCAACAGGACAGAACCTCCTCCTTCCCCTGTCAGAGCAGTGTCAAAAAGGTCAGTTATAACAGAAGGGGTAAAGAAGATCCAGAGTATCACAACATAATAACCAAAATGTCCAGGTTCAGTAGAAAACTCTTTGTACCAAGAACTAAGAAAATTTCAACTTGAATGTAAAAGAGACAATCTATAGATGTCAACACCAAAATGACAGAGACATTGGAATTACCTGGCAAGGATTTTCAAGCAGATAGCATATGCAATTATGAATATGCTTGAAACAAGTGAAAAAATAGAAAGTTTCATCAGAGAAATGAACGTCTCAGCAAATAAATAGTAGATATAAAAGAGAACCCAATGGAATTATAGAAGTGAAAAATATAATAACTAAAATAAAAAACTCAGTGGACGGGCTGGCTCAATAGCGGAACGGAGGGAACAAAGAAAAGAATCAGTGGACTTAAAGACAGAATGATAGTAATAACCCAGTGTGGAACAACAGGGAGAAAACAGGCCAGCATGAAAAAAATTTATCAGAACCTCAGGGGCCTGTCGAACAAAACAGCTAACATTCATATAATCAGAATCCCAGAAGGAGAGGAAAAAGAGGGCAAGGCTGGAAAACCATTCAAAGAAATAATGGCTGAAAACTTCCCAAATTTGGCAAAAAAACCCAAAAACCTCAGATTCAAGAAGCTGAACAGCAAGCCCCAAACAGCATAAACTCAAAGAAATCCATTCCAGAATACACCATAGTCAAACTTCTGAAAACTAAAGGCAAATTTTTGAAAAATCTTCAAAGCAGCTGAAGAGAAGTAACATCTTCCCTATAAGGGAAAATCAATTTGGATTACAGTGAATTTTTCCTCAGTAACTGTGGCAGCCAAAAGGGAGTGGCACATTAATCACATGCTGAAAGAAAAGAACTGCCAGCTCAGAATTCAGCAGAAACATTCTTCAGGAAAGAATGAGAAATGAAGACCTTCTCAGATGAAGGAAACTAAGAGAATTTCTCACCAGCAAACTTATCCTAAAATAATGGCTAACAGCAATTCTCTAAACAGAAAGAAAATGGCAAAAGAAGGAATCAGGGACATTAAGAAGACAGAAAGAACACGATAAGAGCATTGGGGTAAATAGAGTCACAATCACTTTCACAAACTTTTCACCATGCACTTACATGGCAGAAAGTTTGCGAACTTACTTGTCCAAATTTCTACAACAGTCTTTCTTCTCGTCAGTTTTCTAAGTTATGTTTGATGGTTGAAGCAAAAATTATAACATTGTATGATGTAGTTCTAAATGTATTTAGAGGAAATATTTAAGGCAACTGTATTATAAATGGCAGATGGTGAAGGAACTAAAAGAGAGATAATTTCTATGCTCTACTTGAACTGGTAAATATCAATAGCAGCAGACTTGATTAGTTGTATATTATGTATATACTCATAATGTAATATTAGAGCAACCACTAAAAGAGCTATCAAAAATATACACTTGAAAACGTAACAGATAAATCAAAATGCAATTCTAAAAAATATTCAAGTGACCCACAGGAAAGCAGATAAAATAAAATAGAGAAACAAACAAACAAACAGAGGCGAAACAGGAAAAAAAAATAGTATACTTAAGGACTGTAATACCAAGAACTACATTAAATTTAAATGGTCTAAATACTGAGATTAGATAAGAAAGGTGGTCAGAATGGATTTTAAAACATGGAGCAATGATATGCTGTCTCACTCAAATATAATGATATAGGTAGGTTGAAAGGAAAAAAGGGTGGGAAAAGATATGTCATGCAAACTTTAATCAAAGGAAAGCAGGCTATATGAATATCTGATAAAGTAAATTTCAGAGCAATGAAAATTAGCAGAAGCAGAGGACATCACATAATGATTTTAAAAGGGTCAATTCACAAGAAACACATAGCAATCCTAAAGAGTATGCATCAAATAATAGAGCCAGAAAATATGTGAAGCAAAATTACCAATAGAACTTGAAAGGAGAACTAGACAAATCCACAATTAGAGCTGGAGACTGCAACACCCCTCTTTCAACAATTGATAGGACAACCAGACAGAATATCAACAAGAATATAGAAGAACCCAACAATACTGTCAACCCACAGAATCTAATAGACAGTAATAGAACACTCTACCCAACAACGGCAGAATACACATTCACACATCCATCGAGCATATACAGTTAGACCATATCCTGGGCCATTATTCAAACCTGAACAAATTTAAAGGATATAAGTCGCAAATCTGGAAGATCAGAGGGTTAGACATTGGAGCTCTTGTCACCAAGAACAACAAGAAAACCACTCAAGCCCCACCACAGGCCTGCTTCTGCAGAGATGCCCCTGCCACCACCACTTACTGTGCCACATGCTGACTCTGCCAAGACCCCAACCATTGCTGCCCCTGAAAATGGCTTCGTTGCAGTGTCATTTTCCTCATATTACTCCCTTCAAGATCAAAGTCTGCTTTGTGAGTGTCTCATTAAAGGAGCCTAAGTCATGACTCCCCACTCATCTGCAATGGGGACTGAGAAAGCCAGCACGTAGCACCTTCTCCATTAGGGAATCAAAACTCAAAATGTAGAAACAAACCTAAGAAGGCATGCAAAAAAAAAGCCAGATGCCACAAACATAAGAAATGCCTACTACAGAATGAATGGCCCCAGAGGCCTGCACCAGCAGCTGCGCCCCACCCTCTGGGCTCTGAAGCATTTGCGGTTGGAAGCCCTCTGCTCTCCTGAGGAACTTAGCTGCCTTCCCAGCTTCCCCTGCACACCTCCCCAGACTCACTTCTCACACATGAGAACTCTTGGGTGGAATAAGTTACCAGTTAAAATGAACTCATTGCAAGCTCCACATTATCTCACCCCCCAATCTTGCTTGAGTGAATTCTTATCTTCAGGTCAGGGTTGTTTTTCACTAGAAATGAATCAAAGTCGGGCATGGGACCAGCTATCTGTCGGGAGGAGCAAGTAAGAGTGGAACACAAGAGTATACACGCAACGTTCACACGTGACAGGGCTGTTCTTGTCAAGCGGAGAGAAGAAAATAAGGGACTCTGCCCCAAAGAAACTGTACAAGACCCCTGGTCCCAGATCTAAGACATCACAGGCACCCAGCGTGGGCGGGCAGAAAATAGCAACTAGAATAGCTCCTGGTTGCCCAAGCTCTCGCCCATCCATGTGACACTTTGGACTTCAGGACGAAGGGAACTATGGGTAAGAAGAGAGGTGGAAATCTGCGTGGCTAGTGGTTGAGAGCTTTAGTGTCAGGCTAATATGGGCTCACATCCTAGCTCAGCCTCTTCCTACTGTGTGCCTTGCAGCAAAGTAATCTCTCCGCACTCAATTTGTAAAACCGTAAAAACAGGATAATCAAGGCCTTCCCCTCAAAACTCTTAAGAGGATTAAAATGAGATGATGTTTGCAAAGTGTTTGACACATAGTAAGTTCTCAATCAGCCACTGCTGCTCATAATATGATTAAGGCAGTGTTTGGTTTTTGTTGTTGTGTTAAGTAGAGAACATGAAGGGCAGAGAGAATGCTACCGTATTGGCACCCCCTTGAAAGTGAGGGGACTGAATTAAATCCCTTTAAAGAAAAAGCCATCTCCTTTCCCTGCAATGTAAGTCCAAGCTCACAGTTGTGGCTGGAATGCTGCACCCACTGAGGCCAAGTTTCCAGGGGCCAAAGCTGGGCTGGCGGCCCTGGGTGACCAGAGATGGGATTTGGGTCCAACTCCTAGGTCCAAGGTCTGGGGACACAGAGGCAGCCTGCAGAGGAGGATGTGGCCTGAGAACAAGGCGAAAAAGCGCAGGAGACCCACCTCCTGCAGAGAGAGCTCCCCCTCGTGAAAGAGGGACAGGGAATGACTTGTTAGGCCTTAAGAGCCCAGCTGAGGGAGCCGGTCAGGGCCAAGTTAAACAAAGACCAAGGCAGTGGAAACTTACAGGCAGAACAGGGTAAGAGCCCTCTCAAATTCACTCTGAACTCCTCACACCAGGGACAACCGTTTCCTCAAAATGAAGCGAGAGGAGACTCATTCCCCAGTGAACGTTGCCTCAGAGAACACCTCTTGTGACAGCTGCCAATCGGAAGCCACATCAGGAGGCACAAAGACCACAGCATCTGCTTCCAGCAAGTTCTGCCAAGCAGCTTCTGGATCTGACCACATGGTCTAAATCCCAGCAGCGACTAGCTGTGTGACCTTAGGCAAGTTGCAGAGCTGATCTGTGCCAGTTTCCCATTGGCAAAACAGGGAGGCTAATCATCCTAAAGATAGGAGTGCTGGGAAGATTAAATGAGATAAGGTCTGTCGAGTTCTTGCAACAGTGTCCGGAATATATTGAGCCCTTTGGAACACAGCGTTCAATGTTAGCTATAATTATTGTTATTAATATTAATATTAGTATCAGTGCTACTCTCCTCCCAACGTGGCTGCCAAAGAAACAACCTAGGAAACCGCCCTTTCTGACTGCTGCAGGATCTAGGAAATTGGGACAGAATCCATAAGGAAGTGAGTGAACAAAAACACGTAGGTGACCTCAGTTCTCGGGGTAAAAAGGACGCGTTCAGTAAGTCCAAGCAAAAGCCAAAGGGCAGATGCTTCTCCGGCCAGACAGAGCATGGATCAAAGTCCAGCTTAAACACTTACTCTGTGGCATTGGGCATGTGGCTTAACCTCTCTGAGCTTCTGAATCCTTATTCCCAAAACAAGGATAAAAATCCATAACACCACCCTCGCAGATTTCTTCCTGTGCCTTAAATAATGCAGACATGCACACCAAAGAGGTTTTGCATGGTTGCTAGCTCATAGTTAGTCCCAGCAAAAATTGATTTCTTTTCGCCTCTTCCCAGTATGAAACTCTTCAGCTTCTGGCTTAAATATCATGGCTATGAAGACAACCTCAAAAGTAATAAGAAAAGCATTCCCCACACCCTATGCTGTCTTTTCTTTCCTCCCATCTGAATTCTAAGCAACATCTGGTAATACAGTAATAGCTCATCCACTCTTGACTTCTCACTGTGGGAGGCCTGAGTTCAAAGACTAGCTGGTGACTGTGTAACATTGCACACATTTCTTCACTTCTCTGGGCTTCAGCATCCTCACTTACAAAGTAAGAATAACAATCTACAACAGCTAGTTTGCTGATTTAGTTCCTTGGATTCAATTACATATTATATCTATAGACATATATAAAGGCCTTAAGTTAGCACTTGGCACTTAAACGTGAGTGCCCCACATTTTGCATCCATCATGTCAATTAATAATCCTCACAATAATCCTATATCCATCATGTTCCAGCCTGAAACTAAGGCTACGCCACTAAGCCAAAATTACACAGGTACTCTTCCTGGCTTAAGCCGTGGTTGTCAGACTCAGGCGTGTGGTGAGCCACACAGAGAAAAGGGTTTGGCTGCCCCTTGTGGAGAGCAACTCCAGGAGACCCCACTGTGGGCTCAGAGCCCTGCCCACAGCTCTCCCCCACCCACGTCAAAGCAGCCCCTGGCTCTTACGATGCGGGGCTCCCTTTCCCCAGGTGTCAGTGCCCATGGTTCATTTTCAGAAGCCAGGTGCATGCCAGTTTCACAAGGAGATTGCTGGCAGGCCTTGAGGTCTCTGTTACTATAAACTGAATTGCTGGTGAAAGAGGCCCATTGTGCGTCCTCTCAATGAAGAATACCCCATTTAGAGAAAGAATTCAGCTGGGTTTTTCACAGAGAAAGAAGACAGCCCAGGTGAAAAACGAGAACAATGTAGATCATTCTCTTGCTTTTTACTTAACATCAAAGCCTGCTGACCAACCAGGTTAAGGGCCACACAGCCCGGAAGGGGCTGAGGCCACACTGGTATGCAAGAAGAGGGAGCACTGTCTGAGGAGTAGGCACAGAATCCGGGAGCTCTGGCCCCAGGCCCTTCACTGTCCACCGTGGCCCACTTAACTTCTCCTCTGGTGGCTAAATCAAGGGGCGTGGACTGGCTCCAGGTCCTGCCATTTGGGTCCAGTGGAATTCCTTTAGTGCACTAGATTGTCTCTCCTCAGCTGGTTCTGACACATGGCTGCACCTTCAAATCATCCAGAAATTTTTTTTTAATTCTGATACTTGGTCCCACTGCCAGGGATTCTGATTTCATTGGTACGGGGCACAGCCTGAGCACTGGGAATGTTTCAAAACTCCCCGGGTGATTTGAAGGTGCAGCCAAGATAGAGAACCAGTGAGCCCCCAGGGGCAGAAGCTGTTTTGCCCACAGCTTATCCAACACAGAGCACAGGGCCTGCCATACACTTGGGCCCATAAATGTTTGTGTGATGCAGGGGCACATGGTCTGCTCCAAGACATTAGGGAGAAGCTACCAGCCCCAGGTTCAATGACGGCAGCTGTGTTTATCACTTGTCATCTATTGGGCTTTGGCACAAAGGTTCATTTTTTTTTTTTAACATTTTTTTGCCTTAAACATTTTTTTAAAAAACCCACTGGACCATAAAATCTCTGAGATTCTTTCCAACGCCGAAGCACACTGATTCCAAGACCATAAATCCCTACTTGCCCTTTGAGAGCAATAATGTTTTTCAGATAAATTATCAGGGCGGGCAAATCCTGGGAAGGGCCCCCCGTGAAGGCTGCTCTGCACCCCACATGCTCAAGCAGAGGCCTTTGCTTCCCTGGCAGCCCCTCCTAGTGTGTGGTGCCGACCCCTTCCTCAGCCTGCACCCCGCTGTCAGTGTTCCCCAGGGTCCCATTCTTGTTCTTCCATCATTCCACGCACATCCCCTGAATGAACTTTAACCACTCCCCAGGCTTTAACCTTCATACTTCAGTAGGTGAGTCTAACTCAGAACCTCTAGTGCTGCCGTTTCTTCTGAGCTCCAGGTGCAGCGTCCAGCTGCCTACTGGGTGTCTCCGCCCGGATTTCCCTTAGGCACCTCAAATTCTGCCTGCCCCGGAAATGAACTCTCCCTTCCCCACCTAAACCTGCTCCTCCTCCCGCCTTCCCTATCTTGATGAACAGCATCCCATCCACCCAGTTGCCAAACCAGGAAACTGGAACCATCTTCGACCTCGAACCATCTTCGACCTCTCCCCTCTCCCTTGCCTCACACCCTACCTCGGGAGTTTCTCTCTCCAACAGCCTTTGACTCCATCCTTCTCTTCCTCTACTACAATAATGTCTTTATTCTCCGCAGCATTTCCAGAGTATCTATCTAAAACCCAGGTTCAAAGAGATCAATAGGAATCAAGTTCTGGCTCCTTAGCAAGGTGGACAAGGTGGATAGTCCCCACCACAGCACTGGCCACTTCCCCTCCTCAGCCCCAAGGTTTCCCCATCATCTCCCGCCTGGCCCCGTTCCATCCCCACTATGCTTGCTGGCGTGAGACGCTACCTATTAATAACATATTTGTCATTTATTCTGCCGCTCCTCAATGCTAGGTCCTGAACATGGGTCCACACATATGATCTTTCCCACCCTTGACTGTTCTTGCGACTAAAAACTACCCTCTTCCTCTCTCCATGGCAAAGACCAACTTACTCTTCAAGGCTCAGATAGCACTGGCTTTCAAAGCTTTCCCTCCTCCATACAGGGCACGCTTGATCAAGGGGCTTAAACGGCAAACACTTGGATTAGATTTGTTACCTGCTGGGAACTTCCCTAATTACCTTACATATTTTCACTAATTTAATTCTCACAACAGCCTGGTGAGACAGGAACTACAATTATCCCTGTTTTAGAAATAGGTAAACTGCGGTACAGCAAGGAGAAGCCCAGGAGTGGGACTTCCACTCCTCAGAGGATGCTGCCTCCTAAGCACAACATGTAGATAGATATCCATTTTACCTGCCATGAGAAAACTGGCACCACATTTTTTTAGATGAGGGCTCTTTTCTTCAAACAAAATCCTACACTGACGCCCAACCTGCTGCATGGAAAATAGGGAGCTGAGAATGGTAAGTGGAGAGAATGGAGCTCCCACACTCCCTCATCCCAGAATCAATATTGGAGTGAATGCAGTGGAATTGCTAAAGAGTTTGAAAAGCAATGTCCTAAGGCCTCTTCTATTTACCATTCTGTTGTTTATTGGCAAGATGCCCTCTGTATCCAAAAATGATTATGAGATTGCAAGAACATCTGCAGACTGGCAACACAGTTTCTGTCTTAAAATGTCCAAGTAGATTCTTCATGAATGAAGGGTCCCAAAGCCTTTTTAGATGACTGAAACGTATTCCATTAAAAAATTAATAGAGGGCCGGCCGAGTGGCGCATTGGTTAAGCGCTGGTTTTGGGATGCCAGCGGCCCCGGTTCGGATCCCATGTGTGAGGGCCAGTGACACTGCCCTCTACAGCCAACAACAGCTCCACCTGGAGCTGGGCTGTGCGAGCCCCGGTAATGGTGTGGGCTGCAGCCCCTGCTGCAGTGGGCTGCCATAGGCTACAGTGAGCGGCCCGCAGCCAGCGTGAGCGGCTGGCAGCCAAGCGTGGGCTGCCAATAGCCGCGGTGAGCGACATCCAGAGGCCAGCGACCGATCTGCCTCATCCGGGAAGAGCGCAATGACGATACCAACAGTGAAGCAACATCCTCTGCAACTAAACTGAAACAAGAAGACGGCAACTTGTCTGTTCCCCTTCCCCGATTCCCCAACGCTGTTCCCCTTCACCAATTCCCCAATAAAATCTTAAAAAAAAAAAAAATTAATAGATTTCAACACTTTGTTTTCTTAAGCAGAGTATGCAAAGTATAATATAACCTTTCAGTAACTCAGGACGTTCCTTCTGAATGTCAATTGTTGGACTGTGTAAGAATATTTTGTGATCCTTAAAGCTGTTTCCCCATATTTTAAATGAGCCCATACTTGACTGAGTACCCTGTTGTGTGGTTGTGCTTTTTGTTACTATCTCTATCGGAGGGTCAGAGGTCATTTCTGCTTTCAGTGTTCTAATCTCCAACAGCTTCCTCCCCACCCCTCCTAATCAGTGCTTTGTAACAGCTGTGGATTTTGTAAAAATCAGACTTGCGGTAATTGCGCCAAAAGTAGAGACATATATCTAGGAGGAAATAGGAAGAGCTTTCCTCTGAGTGAAATGAATGCCCTTTAGTAGGATGACAACAATTTCTGTAGTGAGTTTTTATGTGGTGTTTTCCCATTCTTTCATTTAATACTTACTAAGTATGCATGCTGTCCCAAAAGATTGGGCTGCATGCTGAGGACACAAAGATGGATAAAGCATAGAGCCTGTCTTCAAGGACTTGCCTGTTTAGAAAGAAAGACAGGTAAAAAGAAATCATGGGCCGGCCGAGTGGCGCATTGGTTAAGCGCTGGTTTTGGGATGCCAGCGGCCCCGGTTCGGATCCCACATGAAGGCCAGTGACACTGCCCTCTACAGCTAATAACAGCTCCACCTGGAGCTTGGCTGTGCGAGCCCCGGTGATGGTGTGGGCTGCAGCCCCTGCTGCAGTGGGCTGCCATAGGCTACAGTGAGTTGCCCGCAGCCAGCATGAGCGGCTGGCAGCCAAGCGTGAGCTGCCAATAGCCGCGGTGAGCGACATCCAGAGGCCAGCGACCGATATGCCTCATCCGGGAAGAGTGCAATGATGATACCAACAGTGAAGCAACATCTTCCGCAACTAAACTGAAGAGCAAGAAGACAGCAACTTGTCTGTTCCCCTTCCCCGATTCCCCAACGCTGTTCCCCTCCACCAAATCCCCAATAAAATCTTTAAAAAAATAAAAAATAAAAAAATAAAAATAAAAAAAGAAATCATAATACTGCCGTGGTAGAAGCCTTGTGATAACAGTATCTAGAAAGTACAAAAAAGCACTTAATCGGACTTGGGGACTGGTAGCAGTCAGGGAAGTCTTCCTGGAGGAAGTGGTATGGGAGCCAATTCCTGAAGCATCTTTCAATAAGAGGTCCACCTGTTCCACCACCAAAGACAAAGAAGATAGACTGGAGAAAGAGTATGTCGGCCACATGCAAAGACAAGGAAGGGTGAGGAACCCCAGCGAGTCTTGTAAGTCCAAATAGTTGGACTTCCAAATAGTCAGGTTGAAGCATGTGTGTGTTTGTAGGAAGGAATAGGAATAGCAGCTGGATCGAAAAAGAAAGCTCAGGGAGTAAATTACTCATATATTTTAAATGCTTGAAGGAAAGATAATGCAAACGTTCAAGGGCAGATTAATAACTGACTTTATCACACCCATATGTATTCAATGAGCCAAGTCAACTTGCTGCAGGGAAAAAAAAAAAAGAAATCCTAACTAACATTGAGCAATTCCCATTTGCCAGGCACTGCTATTTTACATGCATAATCTCATTGACTTGTCCCAACGCCCTGGAAGGTAGGCACGGATATTACGTTCATACATGAGGAACCTGAGGCAAGCAGAAGATGAGTAACTTCCAAGGACCCAGAGTAAGAAAGCAGCAATCTGACCACAGTGATGGGGGCTTTAGCATAGTTTCCTTGGAGCTGAAGCAGATAAACTGGTAAGGTCCAGGGTTGAGAGTGTAGAGAAGGAAAGGAGATAGGAGAAGGAGAGAGAGAATCAAGAAAGAAGAGCAAAAGCGTGAGTAATAGTGGGAGAGGAGAGAGGAGTGCAGGAGTGCACATGGAGGAGGAAAGGGTTCATGGCCACAGTTTCCTGTGGGAGACACTCTGAGCCACGGCGTAGGGCTGGAGGCTCCACCGCTGAGACCCTTTGGCCCAAAGCAAGGCAGAGTGGACAAAGCCTGTGTTTCTGTGGGTGAGGCGCAAGGGCACCCACCATGCAGGTGAGGGAAGAGCTGACCAGCAGCCAGAGCAGTGGGCATGGGGCCAAAATATGGCACAAGCCTTCCACTTCCACAACCCAGAGATGGCCAGAGCAGATGAGACCAAAGGAGTCTGGGCTGTGAGAGCCTTAGACAGCAGCTGACACAGACCCTTCATTTTACAGTTGATGTAACTGAGAGGCTACATGATTTGTGCACAGGCACCCAACGCTAGCATCTGCTTTTTCTCTCTTTGCCTACAACTACCCATCTGGTAAGGGAAGAGGCAGGACTAAAATCTGGGTCTCCTGATGTCCTGGAATCCAAACATTTGTCACTATCCCTCCATTATTATGGGGTCAATTGCTCAGCCAAGGCTGAGAGACTAGAAGTCTTGGAGTGTCACCTAAAGAAAGGGGTAGGGCTTCAAGGGCAGGGGCAGTGGGGATTAGAAGGAATTGTTAGTGTAATAAATGTTGACCAGGCTCCTAAGGAACAGCCATTTGTCTCTGGGTTATGTCTGTGAAATATCGAACAAGCCCCAGTATTCTTTCTCACTCTTTTCTTGAATAATGTGGACAGTCATGGACTGAGCAAAGAGAAGAGAGACTTCCCGATAAAATAAGTGGTGAAAGACTGAGAGTCAGAAGAGAACATTTTGTAAAGAAATTTCGCAATATTTGTTCAATGAATGAATGGCTAGCAGTGTGTCCTGAAAACACCCCGTACTACACTGTACACAATAGCCACTCTGATAATATTCAGGAGCATCTCCTAGTATCAACTTGCTGGTTGTTTAAATTTGGTTGACAAGTAGATGCTGTCTCCTTTACTCCCATTCCTGGGACCCCCCTGGACTGCCCCATGAGGCAGCAACTAAAGTTTGCTATTTTCAGCAAGGGGCCTCCAGACCCTCCAGGATAAGTTCTGATTGGTCAGCTTTTGTGCAAGTATATTGCTTAGATACTTTGACTATCTCCCTGTTTACAAAAAAACTCTGCAATTCAGTTTGACTAGGTTACATGAAGTTAATGCTATACTATGTAGTGTTTTCATGAACCCAGTGGAGATATCTATTAAGAATCCGCTGAGGGTCAAGCTCTGTTCCAAGTATCAAAAGATAACAGAATAAAACCTGACATGGGTCTGTGCAGGATTCATGGAGCTTCCAGTGTAGTGGGGAAAGTTCTATGCTCAATTCCACATCAACATCAAACAAACAAGATGACTTACTAAAGACAGCCGCATTATCTAGTGGTTCTCAAAGCGGGTAGTGCAGCCTCTGTGGGGCTTTTGTAAATGGGAGGAGGCATGTTCTGTTGGTGTGATAACTGGAAGGTATGACCAGATTTTAGTGGGAACACAATGGACAGCCTTGCAAAAAGAATAATCATTCTACACAAAATGCTAATGGCACCTAGGTTTGATAGAGAAACAATTCTGACACTCAACCACTGTCAGAAAGAAAAAAACAAAATGGTCTGTACGCTGAACTGCAGCCTAGCAGGGCTTTATATGATGCTTGCTTTATATGCCTAATCACTGAATAATTGGGCAGACTATAAGGGGCAAACAGAATTGAAGGGGGAAAGTTCTGTTTATAGCATTACGCTCCACAGTCAGACAAAGTGTTGCATATAAACAATGCTCCTCCACAAAGAGTCAGGCAAAGGGTTCTATATTGTGAACACAATCCCTGCAGAACCAAAAATAGTGAATATATTTAAATATATATGTATACATTTTTGTCCCAGAGCTTTAGGGGTATTTATTGAGAGCAGCTTTCATGTCTGAAAAAGACACTGAGCTTTTCTCCATTGTTGGCAGGTGTCACAACTGACGGTCCCTTTACTGACACTAGTTGGTAGGGCAGGCTGGAACAATCCCAATATAGCCACAAGCAGCAATAAAGTCACCATTGTCCTCCAACAAGATTGTGACCCTCTGTCCACCATAGTCACACGTCTGGTTTTAGTGTGAAGCGAGTTATCAGTGGTCCTCAGCAGGTTAGCAAGGTCATCCATTATGCCATTTTATTTGTCCTGGTCATTCCCAATTCCCTGCCCTGTTTGTTTTTGGTGATTTATGATAAAGGGTATTGAGGCTGCATCCTCTTCTTGGATGATTCTCTGCTCTTGTTGCCAGATTTCATCAAAACCCATCTCTGATCTCTTCCGGCTCCTCAAAGCACCAACAGTTGCCTATGCCTTGCTTAGCCCCACTCCAGTCACCAGGCTGGATGTGTTCTATTTCACCAGCCCCAGTCACCGCCTTTATCTACTTACTTCCCTCCTGTATCCGAGGGGCTGCATCCCAGCAGAGTAATATCAGGAACCATGATGAAGCGGTCATGCCAATACAGGCTTCTGCGTTCATTTATTATACAAACCCTCCCCAGGACACAACTCCTCCCTCACTCACTTTTTGATTTTATTTCCCTGCTGAAATGATTTAGGAGGTCATCTAGCTTTCTGTATCTCATAATCTCTTTTAAAAACCTCTGATCGCATGCTCCTGAGGAGACTGGGACCAACAGGAAACGGTTCTATCCTCTTCATCTTGCCCTAGGGCAGTGGTTTGCAATGTTGGCTGCATATGAGAATCACCTAGGACCCGGGAATCCATAATGGATCTGTGTATGAATTCATATATAAATCCATATGTGGATCCATATACTACCAGGCGCCAAAGATTGTGATTATGAATACCATACTTCAGCCCAGTACATAAAGAGTCAAGTCCCTTGCTTGTTTTGTTTTTTATTTTAAAAAATGTGCAATATACCTCCTAATCCTTGTGGTTTCATTTCTTACTAGCCAGAGATCATTGTCTCAATCCACACACTTCTCTTTGAAGCTTCCTTTAAATTGCCTCTGTGTAAGAAATAGCAGAAATAAGGGTATTATTTTCACCCTTGCCATTCCCCTGACGTAAAGCAAACACCTCTTGTCCCTGACCACAGAGTTGGGACCTGGCAAAATAAATTCTAGTGCGGAAATAAATATCTAGAATGCTAATCCATCATTCAGACAAAACTGCCAAGTATTTCCCCGGGGTTAATCCTGATTCCCACAACCTGATTGTGGCAGCTGTAGCTTATATATAGTGGACACATAGTAGGCAGGCAGTGAATTTCTGTTGAGTGAATGAACAAAATGATGAAACATGGTACAGCTGGCCACAGTGAGATCTGAACACTGCCTCAAGACTCCGAGATGTCAATTCCATGCGAGGCTCAGAGGCTGGAACCCAAAACTGTACGCTATCTCTTAGTTGATATGAAATTCCTTTTTATTGATTTACATTAGTGACAACAGCTACCTGCTACTGAGTTCTTATGTGCCAAGCACTGTACCAGATGCCCTACCTGGATCATTTTATTTAATCATCACAGCAATGCTCCATAGTAGGGCTCATGGTTCTCCCCATTGTACAGATAAGGAACGTGAGATAATGACAAGCTACATGTACGAGATCACACAGCTAGAAAGGGATGGAGCAGCTTTCCAATGCTATAGTAGTATCTCGTCTCCAGAGTTTAACCACCCTGCTCTCTAGGGCCAGAGGAAGGTGAGGTACTGAGATTGCATTAGCTAGAGCCATTAGGATTCCAACCTGTGCCCCTGAGTAGTTTTTGGAGACTGTCTCAGAGAAATGGGAGTCCAAGAAGCTGTTTCTGAATCCTGGAGTATCACTCCCGAATCCTGAAGAAGCGCTGTGCTGAAAACTCATTAACTGGAACATGTGTAATGAGTTCCAAAAGCTCCAAAGCTGTGCAATTTCCAAGGCCCAAGTGAGGAAATAGAGTCAGTGATGCATTCCCAGATATGGTGGCCTTTGACTTCCTTGGAAGGAGATCAGGATTCGGAGAGAAAGGGGAGGTACATCGGGAAGAACACATCACCACTTCCTGCTAAAAGATAGAAGCCACAGAGGAAGAATTTGGTCCTTCTGGCAACACATTCCTGCTATTAACACCCAGGGGCCATGTCTAAACATACTGAAGTCCATCAATACAGTCCAGAACCAAATCTCTGGAGGAATTCATAAGAAGGCATTCCCAGAGTGATAAGAAAGAGCCTGGGGCTGGATACCATGATAGCAATGAATTTTGCTAGAGCCAAGAACCCAAGGGCCAAAAGTTGGTGTGCACAGGTGCTCAGATCAAAGGAGCCTACTTCTCTGCCCTTTTAATTTAGAGGATTATATGATAGAAACGTATACCTCTCTCCAGAGGTTCAGCTTTCACAGTATCCTTTAATCGCTCCAAATTGGCACTGAATCCCGACTTATACATTCACGTGTATTCTACAGTTTCTCAAACAAAAACTCCCTCAACATCCTCAGGTAAACCTGGGGCTCTGTTGAAGATGAGTCACTCAGGAGCTCCAAGGGATTCCCCTGGGTTAAGCCAGCCCTGCTCTCAGCAAAGCATGCTGAGAACAGGTACACGGGGTTTATCCTCAAGTCGGGGTGACCCAGGAAACTTCAGGGGTCATGCATGCAAGAGGGCAGAAATACCTATGAGAGTGCCTAGAACATGAAAGAGCTGGCATTTTGAATGTGCTCATTAATAGTAATTGATGGATAGGGGTTCTCTAGTATATCCTTATGGAAGTAGGATTAGCCATATCCTGGACTTTTTTCTTATAGCAATGAACAGTTTTCAAAGACAAGGTTTGTAGATACTGTGCTGCCAACAATACTGTCCATTACATAGGTCATGGCTCTTCTGATGCAGGTGAGAGAAATCCAACAGAACTAGCTTAAACCAAAAAAAAGGAAGAGTTATGGGTTCATCTACCTGAAAATTCAAAGGGAGGTTCAAGTATTGCTGGATCGAGGGGCTCAAACAACCACCGGGATTTGGTCTCTCTTTCTGTGCATTCTGCTTCCTTACAGGTGAGCCTCACCCTTGAACAGTCCACATGATGGACCCTCAGCAGCTCCAAACTTACAAATCCAGCAGAAAGAGAAATTCTTTTCAATAGCTCCAACAAAGATCCTGAGATTAAGTCTTTTCACAGCTTGTTGGCTGATTTCCAAAAGCAAACATTTTCAAAAGTCACGTAGTATCATTTCCACTCTAGTCATGGTCCCGCCCAGACTCAAGGGAAGGGAAATAGACCCCATGGAAGAAATGTCAAAGTTTACATTGTAAGAAGAGCATGTGGGCTTGGATATCTCATTGAGGCATCTCTGGAGAATATAGTCTGTAGGTGACTGGCAGGCACATTCAAGCTTGAGAAGTCCTGCACACCAATTTTAGGGTCACTACATAGTAGATAACGTTGCTTTCCAGATTTCCTAATATATAGACCAACCAAAAACCCAACACATCATTTATAGCGTACACATGGCAAGCATGAAAGTGTAGGTGTTACCGGCCAACTGAGCAGCACCAACCCCCACCTCTGAAAAACTTTAATGTTTTCTTTTCTACAGAAGTGTTAAGTACAGAAATGTTAAGTCTCCTCCCTAGTTCTTTAGTTTCTTAGCTCTTGGGCTTTGATTGCTCTTCTAACCAGTTTGTGAATCTTGGACTGAAGATCCCCCTTGCTTCTTAATTGCTTTGTAAATCAGTTTCTGAATCTGAAACAGTAGAAGTCTCCTACCCCTGTTTCCGATAACTATTTGAAAGCCTGAGACTTCCTAATATCCCCCAGGCCAGGAAACTAAATGTGAAACCCATTCTGTGTCCAGACAACTGACGCCACCTGAGTGATGGACTGAATAGCCACAAGTTTCGTAAGAACTAACAGATGTATATTTTTGTCCTCATTCAGGAGCCTTGATGATACAGGGGATACCCCAATAAGCAAAGAAGCCAACGCGGTCTTCCAGGTGGAGCTTGAGACCCCTTCCTCTCATCTGAGACCAGCTAGGGTGAGAGTTCCGTGAACCCCAATAGGCAGGGACAGCTCCATGCCCCTGCCCAGCAGGAAGCAGATACAGAAGAAGACACCTCCTGTCCCTCAGCCTCCTATAGAGATTTTATGGGGATCACGTCTCAAGGAAAAACTAGGCAGGCAGTTAGAGGCAGACATTGGGTCCCTGCATTCCTACACGTCCCACAGAGTGCAACCGCCTGAGGCACTTCCCCTCTCCACCCAAAACTCCCCTTTGTATTGTAATTACCTACCCCTGCGGGAAGAGCAAATGGGCACAAAATATCCAACTAGATCAGACCAGTCACTCCTACCTACGCAGGACCTCTTGTTAATCACAGGTGCCAATCAAGTGGTCCTACGCCCAGAAAGAACAGCCCATTCTAGAGAAAAAGGATAAAATCCCCAAGTCCTGGGAAGCCCGCACTGCTGCTTCTTCCCTTTGAGCCTCGCCTTTGTGCGTGGCCCCCTCCACACTCTCTGGAATGTAACTTCTAGTAATGGGCCCTTGAGCCATCCTCTAGTACTCAAGACTACTTTTACTTCTAAATGTACTCTCTCTTCTAATAAACTACTTGTTTTACTGCTTTACTCTGGTATCTCGTTCAATTCTTTGCACGAATTGCCAAGGACTTTGCACCAAGAAAGGCCCACTCTCCGACAACATACGGTGCTTTCTAAGAAATGTTCTGTCAGTCATCTGTTTACCCAGTAAATATTCACAAAGTTTCTGTTACAGCTAAAGCACAATTCCAGGTGCCAGGAATAGAGTGGTAAATAAACCAACATGTCCCCTGGTTTTGTGAAGCTTCAGTCCAGCAGGGAAGACAGTTTTTGTGAAGTAATTGGGGCTATAATGAATATAATGACAAAGGACGTAAAGATGTTATGGAAATCTGAAACAGGGAGCTCTCACTTAATCCAGGGGTTCAGGGAAGGCCAGGAGGGTGGCTGGGGTTTAGCTGGTTAGTTGGCACCCCCTTAAACTTTGCAACAATAGCTCCCACCCACCAACATACCTGTACCCCTTCTGGGCTTTATTTTTCTCTCTAGCTCTTTTCCTCATTTGACATAGCATGTATTGTGTGCACTTATTTTCTTTTATTATCTGTCTCTCTAAACTAGGAAGCTTCACTGTCTGGTTTGTTCTCTGTGGTATCCCCAGTGCCTGTACAAGTGCCTGCCATATAATTATCACTCAATAAATATTTTCTGGATGAATCCACAGTGTTCCAGGAAAGGGGAGTACCATGTACAAAAGGACCCAAGGAAAGCAAGAGTGTTGGGTATCCCAGGAACCAAAAGGAGACATCCCACAAAGCTGGAGCATCGAGAGAAAGGAAATAGGGTCCACTGCCAATACTTCATTCATTTAGTAACCAATCTTTACTGAGTGCCAACAATGTCCCAGGCACTGTTCTATACATAAGTAACATAGGTAGTCTGAGTAATAAAAGAGCAGAATTCACCAATAGTCTTCAATCAGTAACTAGGATTTATAAGAACATGTAGTCAAAACCAGTTTGTAAAGACTCAATCACAGTTATTTCTATAAGCTATGGAATGCTCAAGATGTGCTCCTTTATTACCTGGCCCACATCGCTTTCATAGTCTAATTCTTCCAAGAGGCCTGGGAGCACCTCATCTTTATGTTTAGTGTGTGTGTGTGTGTGTGTGTGTGTGTGTGTGTGTGTGTGTGTTTTACCAAGGCTAAGTCTTTTTTTTTTTCAATTACAGTTGACATACAGTATTATATTAGTTTCAGGTGTGTAACAGTGATTAGACATTTACATACCTTACAAAGTAATCATCCTGGTAAGTCTGGTCTCCATCTGACATCATACATAGTAATTACAATGTTATTGACTATATTCCCCATGGGAGCACAGCATCTTTGATGGTTGAAATACAGCCATGATGTATTCATCATTTCCTCAAGCTTCCTGGCACAAAACTTGAAAAATGTACATCTACGTCGTCTGACAATTAAGGTCACAAACTCATCCTAGAAAAAGTGCTACATATCTCATTGCTGAATATTACTATGGTCACCTTCAAAATACTTCCCTAAGGAAGCTATGTACTGATGCCAGCGCCTAGTTCACCCTTCAAAGCAATTTTGGAACTCTTTTTCTGGAATGGCCATCAGAGCTGTTGTCATATTACCTTTGATGTTCTGAATGTCATCAAAATGTCTTCCTTTCAATATTTCCTTTATCTTCAGGTCAAGAAAGAAGTCATTGGGGGGCCAGATCAGGTGAGTAGGGAGGGTGTTCGAATACAGTTATTTGGTTACTGGCTAAAAACTCCCTCACAGACAGTGCCATGTGAGCTGGTGAATTGTTGTGATGCAAAAGCCATGAATTGTTGGCGAAAGGTTCAGGTCCTCTAACTTTTTCATGCAGCCTTTTCAGCACTTACTTTCAAATAGTAAACTTGGTTAACTGTTGTTTGTCCAGTTGGTACAAATTCATAATGAATAATCCCTCTGATATCAAAAACAGGTTAGCAACATCGTTGTAACAAGTTCACAAACTTAATTGTCAGACCTCATAACTCTACAATTCAGTGTATATTATGTGTTCCTACATAATCTAGTTACTGAGTAATAATTTTTCCCAAGTTTTCAATTCTTTCAATAACCTTGTACACTAACTAATCACCTTTAGACTAGAAGGTTAAATAGAAATATATAATAAATTATTAACAGAGCACATTGAAAGATTATTGGTCTTCTACATAAAACTATTTACACATAGTTGGATGAAGGTCAAACCCTAAAGTTTCTCATGATCCCTTTGGATGAGAAAAACAGCTACATCATCACTGAGGTGGATATGTCAAGAGTACTAGAAATTAAGCTTGAGCAGAAATTCCAAAATGATCTAGTTCCTTGATACCTTAAAAGAAAGGGGATGCCTCTCCATGCCCATCCCTGAGGGTCCAAGAGGTCTCCCAAGTCAGACCCCTGGAATTCGCCATTGTATTTGAGAGGTAAAGGCTCTGCCTTCCTAAAACCTCTGAAATTCTTTACAGGACTACCCTTATTCTCCACAGTGAATTTTAATCAAAAGAGAAGGACCCAAATATATGTCATAGCCTGGTAAGGACATCTGAGAGAAGGTCACAGACAGAAGCCAGTCCTGATGTGGAATTGCAGTGGAAGTCTTTCTTGTCTTCTGATCCACTGGTCTGTGATGGATACCACCATCCCCACCATGATCACCATCACTAACCTTCTTAAATGTTTTTACCCAGAAGCTAGCTGCTTGTCCTTGGGGAAAGGCAGGCATCTAAAGATAACAGCTAGGTCAGGACTCTTCTAGATGCGTGTGATCAATTCCAACACAAATTAATGTAAATATATATATATATATATCACATATATTAATATATATGTTTATATACATATACATTATATATATATATATACACACACACACATACATATTCATTTCCATAACTTAAAGGTCCATGGGCACCTGGATTCAGCAATGCTATTTCCCAGGGCTCAAACACTACCTCATTATCTTCAGATCTCGATCTCGATCTCTCTCTCTCCATTCACTCATCTCCATCACTTTCCAACTCAGATTCTGTTTGCACGTTAGCCTCCTTCCCTCATCCAGAAGATGGTTTCTTCCACATGGTCAAGAAAAATGGCCTCTAAGAAGCTCCAGTTTCATTGTCCTTACTGTTCCTCATCCCAAAGGAACAGAGATCCTCTTTTCTCGGGACCTACATCTATCATAGTGAGAACTCTGATTGGCCCTGATTGGGTCATATGCCCCCTCCTACAGTCATTATGAAGCCAAGGAGCTGGACACCTCTAACTGGCCAGCCTGGGGCAGGGCAGAGCTGTGACTGGAGCAGGAGAGGGCAGGCTTTACCACAGGAAAATGGAGTGGCTATTACCAAAAGAAGAGAAAAGAATGCTGGGCAGGCAAAAATAACAGGAATCCCCCACGCTACCCAATGGTTGATGCTATGTACCAAGAACTTCGCTACCCACTTTGCCTATTATCTTATCTAACCCTTATATCTGCATGAGATAAGCACTATTATTGCCCCTGTTTTAGTTGTTAGGCCTGCCAGAACAAAGTACCAAACATTGGCAGGCTGAAACAACAGAAATATATTGTCTCTGTTCATGTGTCTGCCCATTTTTTAACTGGACTGTTTGCCTTTTGGTTGTTGAGTTGGATGAGTTCCTTATATATTTTCGATATTATCCCTTATTGGAGATGCTGTTTGCAATCTCTTCTCTCATTCGGCTGGTGGCCTCTTTATTTTGTTGATGGTTTCTTTTGCTGTGCGGAAGAGTTTTAGTTTGATATAGTCCCATTCATTTATTTTAGCTTTTTCTTCCCTTGCCTTTGAGCTCAAATTCACAAATTCCTCTTGGAACCCAAGGTCCATAAGTGTACTATCTGTGCTTTCTTCTATACAGTTTATTGTTTCAGGTCTTATGTTTAGGTCCTTGATCCAGTTTGAGTTAATTTTGGTACAAGGTGACAGCAGTCTAGTTTCACTCTTTTGCACGTGGCTTCCCAATTTTCCCAGCACCATTTATTGAAGAGGCTTTCTTTTCTCCATTGCATGTTTTTGACTCCTTTGTCAAAAGTTATCTGTCCATATTTATGTGGGTTTAATTCTGGGTTTTCATTTCTGTTCCATGGGTCTGTTTCTCTGCCAATACCATGCTGTTTTGATTATTGTTGCTCTGTAGTACAAGCAGACATCAGGGGAGTGATACCACTTAAAACCCACGTAGTTTTGTCGACCATTGTCACCCCAATAAATTTTAATTAAGAAAGAGAGAGAGAGAGAGAGAGAGAGAGAGAGAGAGAGAGAGAGAGAGAAAGGAAGGAAGGAAGGAAGGAAGGAAGGAAGGAAGGAAGGAAGGAAGGAAGGAAGGAAGGAAGGAAGGAACTGTCACAGCTCTGGAGGCTACAAGTCTAAATTCATGACGTTGGTAGGGTGTTTCCTTATGAGGGCTTTGAGGAAAAACCTGTTCCATGCCTCTCCTCTAGCTTCTGGTAGTCCCGGGCATTCCTTGGTTTTTAGTTGGTGTTCGCTTGTGTCTTCACGTTGTCTTCCCTCTGTATTCATCTGCCTGTATGGCCAAAAAGCCCCCTTCTATAAGGATACCAACCATACTAGATTAAGACCCACCCATATGGCCTCATCTTAATTTGATCATCAACAATGACCTTATTTTTAAATAAGGTCACATTCAGAGGTCCTGGGGGTGACGACTTTCAATAACTTTGAAGGCGGCATAATTTAACCCATAGCACCTTCCTTTTTTGTTTTTACATGAGGAAACTGAGTCTTATAAGATTTATGTAGTTTGCCAGTCACACAGCCCATAAGCCGCCTAGATGCTAAGGCCCAGATATTAACTGTATTCTGCCTCTATTCTTGTCCTTCTCCAGAAATCTCATCTCTCTTCAGGACACTCAACACTGTTTACCTTGCAACCCCTATTCCAGGGATTTGTGTGTCATTTGGCACCATCCTCCTAGACTGTAAGCTCCTGAAAATCAGGTGTTTATCATATGTATTTCTGTTTTCCCAACCCACCAAGCAGTGGTGCCATCAACATCTCTCAGACAAACACCAAGGTCAGAAGCAAAAGCTGACCACTATTCTTCATAGATTATTTCATTTATGAACCAGATAAGGCTTATATTGAAGAGTTAATAAAAAAAGAAAAGAAAACACCTCCCATTGACCACTCTGGCTTCATGCATTCATTCTTTGAACAAATCTTTAATGAGTCCCTCCTATGAGTGAGTACAGTGGAAAGAGATAAATCACACAGAGCCCACACCCTCTTAGAGCTTATAACCTGGTAGACAAGACAGATAGGTCAATAAATCTTTCTCATGTAATGTCTCAGAATAAAGGCTGTCTTAGTGTCAGGAGTTCTTAGAAAAGTAACAAAGGCAAGCAAGCTAGGACCTGCGCAACTTCTAAGAAGTTGGAGAAGAGATCCCATTAGCCAGGGACCACCTTAAAACACTTAACGTTAATATAAGAGAACACCAGCCAACAACCTCCCACTTCCTGTTGCAGGAGAGAGCCAGACTGAAAGGGAGTTCCTCCAGTCTGAGGAACTCTGCCCTGGAGATGGGTATAAGCCAGTAAGCCACAGAAAGCCATGACATAGGTTTCCAAATCTAGGCAGGTCTGGGTTCAAATCCAGGTTCTGCTACTCATTGGTTGTGCACAGTTAGGCAAACTTCATAACTTCCAAGTCTTAGCTTGGTTTTCCATAAAATGAGGTGACAATAACAAATTGCCCAGGCTGTTATGTGGATTAAGTGAAACAAATATGCAAAACACATCCTGTAATATTCAGGTCTCTGTGAATGTAATGAGAACAGATTCTGAATGCCTTAGAGCTGGGTTTGAATTCCAGCTTTGCTCTAGCACCGCCTTGAGAAGTGACTAGACCTCACTAACCCTCAGTTCCCGCCTCTGTAAAATAGGGGATAGTCATCGCCTACCTCCTAGAGTTGTTGTGATGATTCATGAGATGTGTACACAAAGCGCTCAGCACAGTCGCCAGCTGTCAAGTAAATGTGAGCCTTGTCCTGTTCCTCCAGTCTTCGTGGCCCTATGATCCTCTGTTCTTTCTCCACTGTCTTGACAGGGCTCCTAGAAGAGCTTTTATTCTTTTTAATACACATAACATGAAATTTACCATTTTCACCATGTTTAGGTATACAGTTCAGGGGCATTGAGCATATCTGTGATGTTGTGTAACTATCACCACTATCCATCTATCTCCAGAACTTCCTCACCTTCGCAAGCCGAAACTGCGTGCCCATTAATCAGAACGCCTCATTCCACCTCTCCCTACCACTCCTGGCAGTCACTGATCTGCTCTTTGTCTCTATGAATTTCAGACTCTAGGTACCTCATCTAAGTAGAATCATACGACAGTTGTCCTTTTGTGACTGGCTTATTTTACTTAGCATAACATCTCCAAGGTTCATCTTCCTGGGTCACAGTTGTAGCAGGTGTCAGAATTTCACTCTCTGACCACATCTTTTTAAGTTCAAGTCCATCTGTTGTTCCTGCCTTTAATTTAGATAACTCTCCCCTCAAGTGGAAATATGGAAACACAATAATGCAAAAGACAGACTACATACAAAGGAAACGCAAAATGTCTTCTCACTTATTACAAATGTAATGCCTATTCTTTTCTATAGGACATTTGGTGATAGCTCCAAATTCTTCTGAGGGCCACATGTCACCCATTTCCCCTTTGACGAGGGGTTTATTTCATGCAAGAAATGGCTCTGTTAAGCTTTGCATCCTATAGGGTGGGGCAGAGCAGCCAGCTCCTAACGAGTGTTTACTTCAAGCAACACCATTGCATAGCCATAAATCTACATTTGCCCCATCACCTATCTTCCTCTGAATGCAAAGCTGAAAACACCCTCCTGCTCTTCTCAGCTGGGTCATAATTCTTTTCCTAACCTCATTCATTCAAAAAAAGTAAAAAGTGGTGTTGTGGGTTTGGAAGCTGCTCCCTTGTGCTAATAAGCTTGATCGGAGGCTGCTGCCAGTCACAGACTCCCTGCTAGGGTTCTGGGAGGCTGACTGCTTCGGCCAGTGGAAAGGCGCCCTACCCTGCCCTGGCCCCAGTTTCCACCATCCAAAAGACCCGCAATAGTGTTTGTAATGGTGGGAAACTGGGAACAATCAAAACATCAAACACAGAGAAATTAGTTAAATAAATTACAGCACATGCAAAATAGGATGGAAGCCATTAAAATCATGCTGAAGAATAAGAAGATTTGGAAAGATGTTCAGAATAATCCCATTTTGTGTGTGTGTGTGTGTGTGTGTGTGTGTGTGTGTGTGTGTGTCTGAACTATAGAATCACTTAACTGTGGATTTACTGTGACTTTTCTTCTTTGAGAGTTTGGTCTGTCATTTCTATAAAACAGATACATGACTTTGTATATTTGATCCCTAGAGCTGCCGTAACAAATTACCACAGACCGTATGGCTTACAACAGAAATGTATTTTCTCACAGTTCTGGAGGCCAGAAGTCTGAAATTAAGATGTCAGCAGGGCGAGGCACCCTGCAAAGACTCTATAGGAGCGTCCCTCCCTTGCCTTTTCCAGCGTCAGGGGGCTGCCAGTATTCCTTCACTTGAGTTCATGTTGCCCCATTATCTGCCCTCATCTTCCTATCACTTTCTTTGCTATGTGTCTCTCCTCTGTGTATCTGTCTCAGATACACATGCCTTATAAAAGGGCATTTGCCTCTCTTATAAGAATACATGTGATTGCATTTCAGGCCCACCTATATAATCCTTGCTAAACTCTTCTTCTCAAGATCCTTAACTTAAACACATCTTATTCATTCTTAACCATATAGTGTAATAGTCACAGTTTCGGAGGGTTAGGACAGATATATCTTTTGGGGAGCTACCTTTGGGCCTATTACACTTTATAATGAACAAAAACAAATGTTATGTTTTCCTTTTAGATACTCACTCCTTGTGTGTTATTGTAGCCCAGAGCCCAGTGCCTGGCTCATGATAGACACAAAGTAAATATTTGTTGAAAGAAGGAATAAACTGTCCAGAACAGGTACTATGTTCAGGATGAGAAACTATAGGGGACTTCTTTCCTTTTTATTTTTTTCTTTGTTACTTTTCGTAACTACATTTTCCAGATGCTATTTCCTTCTTTTTGACCCATGCTCAAATCGATGTCCCTCAAAGCTAGGAAGCTAAAACATTTCTATAGCCCAATGTTAAAGAACAGAGGTGGGGCGTCACGTTTTCTTGGCTTGGGCTCCACCCTAAGAGACTGAATAGTGAAGCACCCCCTTCCCCTCGGTCCCCTCCTACAGCAGTTTCTTTTCTGCAGCCACCTCAAGGCAACATGGAGCCAGAGAGTGATATTTTAAGAAAGGCTCTCTCCGATCATTTTTGCCCTTCTTCTTTCTGGCACAGGGAACACTGATGTGGAACCACACCAGAGACTGGGCACTTAAAGGTGAAAGGTATCACCTAGTCTTCTCCCTGACAATTCCTGCACATCACTTAATCCCATTTGAGCTAATAACATTTAACCTCTGCAAGGTACAGCTCAGGGATAGCAAATAGGTGTGCCTATGGCCTGTCTGTCCCCCACCCCCACCCGCAACAGCCCCCACCCACAGAAAACACTGCTAATAGACGGTGGCACCCCTTACACACAATATCAGGAGCCTTCAAACACAGCTCCTCAGGCAGCCATAGCTGTGAGATAAAAGCCACTTCTCCTTCCTCATTAAGCCTGAGTTAGAGACTATATCATTATCACCAATAAACATCTATTGAGCTCATAATGTGCACAAGTGCTTATAGTCTAGGTGTGAATTCAGGAAAGACACACAAAAAAGGATACAAGGCAACGTGCGAAGGGCCAAACACATGATGGATCAATGTGTTGGAGGAGTTTAGATGTTGCTGGAGACTCTGAAAGGGCTAATGGAGGACATAGGGGACCAGTGAAGGAAAAATAGGATTAGATAAATGGACAAAAATGGAGAGAAAAATTCAGAGTTAAAGGAGAGTATGATCTAAAGCTCACGGACAGGAAAGCATGGGATGTCTTCGGGCTATGGAGAGCAAACTAATTTAGCTAACATCCAGGTCATTCAGATGACATTCAGCTCAAATGTCACCTCCTTGGAGAGGCCGTCCCTGAACAGCGCAGCTACAATAAGGATTTGTTTTTCTTCATGGTCATCTAGACTGTGAACTGTACTAAGACAGGACCTTGTTTGCTTTCTTCACCTCTCTGTTCCCAGAACCTGCTACAGGGCCTGGCACATAGGAGGTGCTCAGGAAATATTTACTGGATAAATGAATGGACCGAGGGTTCCTGTAGGGGACCTTGCAGGAGCTCAATGTGGAGAAATATGTGGGCTCACTTCATATTGCCTTTGGATATCAAACCAAAGACTTTAGCCTATAGAAGAGAATTCCAAAATGTCTCTTATCCAATTCCATAGGATGCAGTAGGTAAGAAACAGGAACTCCAGGTTCAAATGCACTTTGGAGTCACTGGGCTAAACAAATGTTTAGCAAGTTTCTTTCCTGTAGCACTTTCTTTCACTCTGCCTTGTCATTGTGGATATCCAAATGTTACCCAAGTGTTGACCCATGGCACTTTTTTTTAAACACATCACACTGGATTTAGTGTTTCCTTGAAGACAAGTTGGAAACAAGAGCTACAGAAGCTTTAAAGATGCTGGATGGGAGGCTTATGCACATATAATGATGTTTTAGGAGGATTTATCTGGTAGAATAGAGTAGGAAAGGGGCGAGGCTTGAAATCAGGAGCCCAGTTTGAAAATTTCAGCAGGAGTCATTCCCCTAAGCATTATGCCACAAATATGCAAAGCCAGACACTGTTCTAGACAATGGGAATAAAACAATAAACAAAACAAAGTCTGCCTACATGGACAGGGTGACTATATTCTCTGGTTTGCCCATGACAATCCCAAGTTTTGTCTGCTTTCCCCACGTAATGATTAAATAGTGCCATATTTATTCTCAGCATTTCCCTGGTTTGGATAATAAATTAAATGGTCACCCAATTCATGAAGCCTACATTCTGTGGAAGAGACCATGAGGCTAGCCCACAGGGCACCTTTGTATATATTAGACAAAGGGTGCCCCACTGGGTGGGTGTAGTCCACAGGAGCACAGTTGGTCAAACAGACATCCCTTTTGTGCAAAATGAATACAGGCATCTTTATGGGAAGATGCAGGCCTTTCCAGGTCACTCAGCTTAGAAAGCAGAGCTCAGGCTGGATTTCTGCCTCCTCTCCCTTACTGTATGCAGGGATTTGCAATGTAGGTGTGAATTCAGGAATGATACCAAAGGGCACAAGATAATACCTGGTCCAGCCCCCTTGTGCAGTGAGCAACCTGCACAATCATGAGTAGATGTCCTGAAGATAATCAATAAGCAAATAAATATATAAGTAAACACAACATTAAGTAGTGGAAAGTACTATGAAGAAAACTAATGTGAAAGGGAGCCATTTTGCATCTTTCCAGCAGCCACCATGGATGTTGTGGACTATGGAAATGGCGCCCCCTGGGGTTGAGCAACATGACCACCCTGATAAGAAGGGCTCTTTTAGGGTGGTCAGGCAAGGCCTCTGTGGAGGTGCTGGATCCTTGGACACTGGCTGCAAGGAAAGAGGGATAGATAGGAGAGAAACATCATAGTGGGTGAGCGTGGTCAACGTGATGTGGCGGCTGGCATTGGGCAAGGGCTTGGAGGAATGAGTATTAAAGATGGCTTCTTGCTTTCATGCCTGGGGAAACAGGGAAATGACGGCACCACTCAGTTTTGCCCAACTGATGGAGCCTGTCATGAGCAGGTGATGCAGAGAACGCCCCCGTGAAAGAGGCACAGCACCTTCTTTTGGGGAGTTGACCATCTCCATCAGCATTTCCCAACATTCATCTGGTGAAACACTAGCTGGGTGGTATGCTAATGGGTGTTACTAGAAAAATTTGCTCAAGTAAGTTTGGAAAATGCTGGGGTAAACAAAATTAAACAGATTTCTATGCTGGAAGACTTCTTGGAGCTTTTAATAGGCTAACATGCTTGTTGAATCTCAAAGCAGGGAATATAGACGGCACCCTAAACTAAATTAGCTGCCCAGAGACATTTTCTTCACATAATATTTTAAGAGACTAGTGTTCCCCTAGGAGGTGGGGGGAAACAATGCACTAGACAGATGCCAAATGGGCCAGAGTAGAAAGTGGAGTCCGATAAGGGTTATGGGAGAAGCAGAAATGGCAGAGAAAAGGGATCCCCAAGGAGGACAGAAGGCTCCACAGCTGTTGGGGCCCACAGTTGCCAGGGGAAGACCTGTCTGTGGTGTCCCCACAGACCTGGCTTCACCCAAGCTCCAATAGTAACCTCTGAGTCAGCCCCCTCAGGGCGAACGTTAGCCTCTGACTAGCTAAATTAGCTTTCTGACCTCCCTGAGCCTCCACTTACCCTTCTATAAAATGGGGATAAAAATATTGCCCTCCCTCTCCTGGGTGGTACAAGGCACTGGTAATTACTATTTGGCAAGGTGCTGAGATGCTAACAAGCTCTGTCTGACACATTTCTCTTTAGCTTCTCCAGACACAACACCATCTTCCTCAGGAGACCACAGACCTGTTGGCGATCCCCTACAGGCTGCTCAGATCTCAACAACATTCAGGAAGTGAGCAGGTGTCTCTCTGCAGGCATCTGTCTCTACCTTTTGTAGCTCCCATCCAAATAGGAGGCTCGCCTAACCTTCTGCTACTACCTGGGCATTGTGGAGGTGGGTGACCCACCAGCCAGCTGCCATTCTGGGACCCTGCAGCACCTGGAAGACTGCTCAGGGCTGGGACACCCAGGAGAGGTGTCATCTGCCTGGAGGCAACCATGCGGTGTACTTCTCGCTGAGGAAAAGGGGCCCCCCCAACCGGGGCCTTCTCAGAGCAGGGTGATGACAACATCAGCGGATCCATGCCCAGCCCAGCCTGGTGGGACAAGTGAGCTGAGGTAGGTGCTGTGTGTCTGCGTGTACAGGGAGATGAAAGGGCACCTGGTGGGCGAGGAAGCCCTGGCATCCAGTTGGCAGAGCCAGCCTTGCCCCAAACTTTCTACCAGGGAGGAAAAAGGGTGCCTTCTTTCAAGTGCCAAGGAAACCTTGAGGTTCCTATTCAGACTACTGGGCAGTCAGGAAAGCAGTATATGGCACTCTGGTGTCTGGAATCCCTTGGAACAGTTTGGCAGGTGACCCAGGTCATGCCTGACCCTGACTAGAAGAGTGGAATGGAAGCAGTTGTTGGATCTCCCTTTGTGGTTTTGAAATGCCAGTGCGCTCCTCTGCAGAATGATCATAGCCATGTTAAGCTCTTTTGGTTGGCTGCCACCACAACCCATTCCTGAGTACGGGGCATTTTCCTGTGATCCAGTTGTTCATTCTGATACACTCCTGGCTTATCTGTACTGACATGCCTTCTGCTCTCCCCCTGTTCATCGTACTGACATGCCTTCTGCGCAGCCCCGAAGCATCCCCTCCGGTAGTGGGCTTCCGCTTTCATCCGTGGCTCAATTCAGCTGCTGTAAAAAGCATAGGAAAGAGCTGAGACCCATGCGTGTGTCCGTCCACACTTCCAGGCCCATGCCGTGGAATACCAGTTTAAAATCCAGATCTCTTAATTCCTGGAAATCAGGGGGCTAGTCCCAAGAGAGGGACTAGATTCAGGGGATGACGTCAGGGGCCCGTCTAGCTCAGTTTTCAGCCCCCGCCTTCTTTAAAAGCCGTCGCTGTCTTGAGCCCTAGTGTGTTACCCAGTGACTTGTCGATGTCAGGAGAGACGTGCGAAGAATCTTCGGCATGTCATTAACCTCATTCCAACATGTAATTAGCCTAAAAGGCCTGCTCACTGCCTCCATTCAGCGTTACATCATAAAGAAGCTGATATTTTCCTACTTTCAGGACACCGTGAACACTTTAAAGAGTTAATTATGGCTCACTGGAACCCGTCCCCAGGAGCCCAAGATCCAGGAATTAAACTGTTTGTTTTCAAGTGTCAGTCTTCAAGAGAGCATTCACAGTGACCTCCTCCACGGAATCTGAGCCTGACGTTGGTTTGAAAATCGACCCACCAGGGTTATGCCGTGGTGGGTTGGAGAAGGTAATTTGATTTGGGCCTTCCTCCTAGTGTTAGTCAGTGTGTTCACAGATATCATCTGTACAGTGTCGGCCAGAACAGAGAACCAAGGAGGGCTGGAATTCTACTTACCCTCCTGGTTCCATGGGGCGAAGCCAGCTAAAGCCATTTGTAATCTCTGAGCTGGAGAGACCAGCAGTGTGGCCAGAGTTCAAAGGGAGTTCAGCCCTAATCTGGATGTTACAATCTAAACCAATCTAACCATGCAGGCTCTGAGGACGTTATTATCAGTCAAGTGTAATTATAGATAAAATAGTTTTATTAGTCCGCTTCCTAAGGGGACTGTGTTTATCTGATGGCTGTGCATGGCATGGAGCAGGGTGGAATCTGTGCTGTGTGTGGTTGGTCCTTGGGGAGGACATTCTGTGGGGAAGGGGTGTGGCTGGGAGTTGAGTCTAGGTATTCTGTGGGCTCTGTGCAGGAGGCATGGGAGCACATTAGCAATGATGGCCGGTGTGCATGAGTGTTAGCTCAGGTTCGTACAACTGGACTGGAAATTGTCCCTGTTTCTCTGCCATACCTTGGATTTGTCATAACTCTTCTTCCAAAAACATAGTCTTTTTTGTACTAAGCTGGAGTCTATAGAGCTCCCAATTCCAGATTTCACCTACAGGTGCCCTCTTTACTAATTGTCAGCCAAATTTTCAAATCTTATCTCCATCCCCTCTTGGCTTGTCTTAGACATTCATCCATGACGGTAAACCAGTTTGTCCAAGACAAGAGATCCTGAAAGAGTAGTTATCCCCGCTGAATATTGTTTGGCCTGACTTGAAGTCAATGACACTCACCTTTGGGCAGGAGAAATGAGCTCCTTGGGGCCCAGATACTGAAGGTGTTCCCTGTAAAGTCACCAGCTCTGATTTAAATTTAATTAAATATCAGTGGTCAGGTGGATGGCAGGTAACACCCCAAGGCTCAGTTCAGCTGGATGCCACTGAGAGGGGCGACCAACTGCCCAGAGACTGTGGCAAAGGCCCAAAGCCAGCCTGGTCTTCTCTGTCCTTCCCCTCTCCCCTGTCCCCAGTCTACTGGCAGCATTAGACACCCAGACCAGCCCTCTCTCAGTACAGCCTGTATCTGCTGGCTGATTGTGCAACTCACCACTTGCTTTAGCTGGAACACTTGACCCCAATTGATTATTTCCTCCTTCAGGAGGCCTTTTGAAAAACCTGCCCTCTGCCTGAATGCAGAGGTGCTACCTGAACTTTGCCCAAAGTGACAACGGCAGCTGGGGTGGATACAACCTGAAAACCAGAGAGACCCAGCTGCTGTTTCTTTTCCATACAGCCAGGTGACACCCATTCTCCCAAGGGGCCTGCAGAAAGGTGAACTTGCCAAAGCCCCACTCATAGGGCTTGTGTAGAAAGATGAGAAGTAGGCCAGCTGGGGTCTTTATGGCCACGTGGCAGATCTGTTGGCTACTCTATAAAGTGAGTTATTGGTATGCCTGGAGCTTCTTCGTTCCAAAAGCGCACATTGGAGCTCAGAAAAGAAACTTGGATGACGGAATGAACATCTCACAAAAATATTGCTCCATTTAAGATAATTAAGGACTATTGGCCTATTATTGTGGCCTTCTCCTAACTCCCAAGGTTGATAAACATTTGATAGATACCAGATAAGAGACTGAAAATAAAGAAATGGATGGATGAATATCTAGTATGTGGCAGATGCACACACCTATATTCTTTCAATTAATCTAGTGAGAAGCTAATATTATTCTCATTTTGCTGGTTAGAAAACTGAGGCTTGGATGAGAATGAGGATGGTGATGAGGATGATGATAATTAGTAGTAGTAGTATAATAATCATATTAATAAGTAATAGTAGCAGTATAGCCATCATTTGTTGAATATTTATTATGTGTCAGACATTGGGCTAAGAAATTCTTACATTATCTCATTTAATCCTCACCAAAACTCTATGAAGTTACAATGTATTTATCCCGGGTTTTCGTTGAGGAAACAGTGGTTCAAGGAGATAACTAACTGGCTACCTTGTGATAGCACTGAGATTTGAACACACATCTATCAAACTCAAAACCCAGTGCTCTTTTGAACACTGGTTTTTCCTTAGCTGCCTTCTCATCTGGCTTTTGCTCTTAGCAACACCACAGTTATCTGTTTCATTATTGCGTCACCTGAAAATGTTCATCCAGGTCCCATATTTCACTGGTTCTGTGGAACCAAAGTGATAGCTGTTGACACAGAATGAAACTGACTCCTGCCCATCTCCCTTCACATGTTGAGACGGAATTGAAACACCATTTTATGAAGTGTGATGGAAGTGAGAGTGACGTGCAGGACAAAGAAGACAGCCGTCTTCATCTTCACTCCAACAACTCAACAATAACATCCAACAATGCTGATCCCAGATACACAGCTTGGGGAGTAAAAAGTTCCTAATTGGAACCTCCCCAGGCACAGGTGTGTCCGTGTTGATGTGACCTCTTGGTGAGGATGGGCAGGTTCCCTCAAGGTTATAAGTACCAGGAATCATTGGAGTTCAGTTAGGATGTGATGACAAACTCTGGAAGAAAGTGATAAAGCAGAAAACTTCATAATAGTGATAGACTAAGGTTTTGTAAAAAGCCCAGCGCCTAAACTCTTAGACCAGGGGTCAGCAAACTTTTGAGACGGTAGAGCCAATCCTGTCCCTCACAACAATTTAAAAATTATTCCAGAGCCATAAAACAAATGAAATCACCATTATGTGAATAATATCCTTTCACATTTTTATAAATGAAACTATGAGAGTTTTATTTTCATTTTCAATTTAACTTCAGAGCCACATGCCACATATTCATACTCAAAGAGCCGCATGTGGCTCGCGAGCCACAGTTTGCCGACCCGTGTCTTAGACCATTCTGTGTTTACAACGTGGACTGTTTCTCTAAATTAGTTCCTGCACAGACCCAAACTCAGGCCATTCAAACATTTATAGTTTTTAATGGCAAATTAAACTGTGGGAGACAATAAAAACAACAGCCAAAAACAAACAAACAAACAAACAAGAAACAACAGTAACAATATTATTTCAGAGTTGGTGGAAGAAGAAAACCCAGAAACAGCCTCCATAAGAAATAACTCTGTGATCATGGGGAAATATATGGGCAAAAAGTGAGAACAAAACCAAAGTCTGACCAAGTCTTACCTGGCTTCCCTGCTTTGCCCCTGAAGAGCAGACAAGACATGGCGCCTCCTCAAACTCAAAGTCCCCATCGACTGGCCAGGGACCATTCTTGTTCATAAGGTCTGATCCCTCAGGCATCAGGATCCAAAGCTCCGGGGCTGCCGTGTGGGGACACGTGTGAGGCTCTTGTCGACCTTCCCTGAGCATCTTGGTGTATCCCACACTTATTCTCTCCTCCCACGCACCTCCAGGTTTCCCCTTGTTTCAAAAAGCCTCTCCTTTTGGTCATCCCAGACATCACAGAGCATAGCTGGCAATGGCCTGAGCTTTGAGTCAGGCGATCCTAGGATGGAATTCTGGCTCTGCTACTTATAAGCTGTGTGTCCTTGAGCAAATTACTGCAACTCTTTGAGCCTCAGTTTCCCCTTCTGTAAAACGGGAATAATAGCAGCCCTTACTCCAACAGCCATGCTTGGTACATAATAACCAACCATTTTGAGAAAGTCATTCCAATTTTTTCATGGCCCTGCTCAAATGCCACATCCCACAGAAAGCTTTTGCTCACTGTTCCAGCCCTTACTGACCTCCCTGTCGCTGAAGTCCTATAGCCCCTAACTCAGAATTTGGCTTGGAATTATATACTACCTCTAAACCTATATGTATATACCAAATTCATGTTTTAACATTTCTGTAATCAGGATAAGCTTTGTAATCTATCTGCACATTTAACAATGTTCTCTCTTCACATTATCTAAATCAATGATGTATATTATAATCACCCTCTTAGAATAAGATTTGGTTAATAAGTGAGGATAAGTCTTCATGGATTCAATAATAAATTTCCCCTAGCAACCTCACCCTCCTCACACTACATCCTCATTCTCACACCCTTGCCCCACCCCGACCCTCACCATCCCCATCCCTTGGCCAAAGACACACCTTTGGATGACAACTGGCAAAAGTGAGGAGTTCAGTGTGGAGACATGGAAGTCCGCGTGGACACACACATTGTTCGACTACACGCACGATCACTCCCACTGATAAGCAAGGAAACAGGTTCAGATAGGCAAATTCCCAGCAGGCCTAGTGTCAGCTCACCTGTAGGAAGATTAAGTCTTTAAATGATTGACTGATTAATGATCTACTGAGAGCCTACCCTTCATCAGTGTGGTTTCCAGATTAACCAAGCACCATGCCAGCCTCCAACCAATAGCATGGACTGGCCGGAAGAATCAATGCCATCCATTCCTCCAATCAAAACCTCTTCAACCCTCTCTGAACATAAACCCTCATGCCTGACAGGAGACTGATGCTCGGCAGGAAAACAACTCAAGAAAATTCTGTCTGCAAAACCCCGCCTGGGCTGAGAAGGTGTCCTTTGCCTGGGCCTCTCAGATCTGTGCCTTTGTACAGCCATGATTGCTTCAGATGTATTCAAGCTGACCCAAAACATAGACACTTAAATTAGGTTGATTTCCAGTATATTGGGGAGGAAATGAGGCTAGAAACACAGCCATGCCGTTGTGTTGGCTGTTTCATAAATATCGTGATAATTCAGGCTTCTAACTACAGAATCAGTATTCGTATCCTCATTTTCGTTATGCTCCAGCCAACCATTGACTCGGCCATTGTTGAACCTCCACAATGCCTTCAGTGCTGGAGATCACACTGCGATCCGTTACTTCCATGAGGACAGCCAAGAAGGGGTTATCACTCTATACTGACTTAGGGCTCCCGGTCAGGAGAACAGACAGCAGAAACAGCTAAATGATGAGTTGGGTAAAAGAGACTGGGGAAAGCTACCTAAAGAGGAAATTAGATAAATACACAATCAGTCAATGATAATTGTTTGAGCATTATTTGTGCCTAAGTCTATGCTAGGTGTTTTAGGGGATAATAGGTTTACGACTTTTGTCCCTGCTTTCAGGGAGCCTGCCAGCAACCTGAGGTGCCTAAGAAACTTGGTATCTCTTTCACTTAGATTCTGCTTCCTCCAGAGGAACCAAATAATAGTATAATGGTGAAGCTTTTGGACTCGGCCTGAGCTCAAATCCTGCTTTGAGTCCTACCAGCTGTGTGATATTAGGCAAGGTATTTAAACTTCCTATGCCTGTTTTCTCATTAGTAAATTTCAGATAATAAAAATGGTGCCCACCTCAGAGGAATGATTTTAAGGTTTAAATGACTGAACACAAGTAGCATGCCTAAACAGTTCTTGCCACCTACTAAATGCCTGATTTATGGTAGGGATTTGATTATTCATTGTGGAAAGGCAACATTATCCTACTTCATATGGTAATGCTGAAAGGTAGCCTCTCAATCAACATCTGCATTTTCTCTCCATAGACCATAATAATAGCCATTTGGTGAGAACTTACAAAGTACTAGAAATCATAGTAAGGACTTCCAGATGAAGAAACTGAAGCCCTGACCCAAGTTGATGTCTCATCTCAAGTCTTCCAGGTGGCAGTTTGTCATACACTCCCACTGACAGAAAACTTTTCATCCTTAAATATCTGAACCAATAGAGCATAGAAAAATGTAATTTCTCCAACAACTGTAATTTTGAACAATGGCATCAGGATAATAGAGAGAGGAGGCCTAATTCAAAACTGATACATTTTGCCATCACCCTGCATGTCTTTCCTGCTAACTGCATCATCTTTGATTTTTTTTTTTAATCTAAATATATTTTTTTAACTCACTTTTGTTGTCATCCTGTGCTGCCTCTTGGGGTGGTGGTGAGGGTGGCAGACTGGGGGAGACAAGAAATGACTAAAGAAGTGTTGGCCTAAGTTAAAAAAGGCAGGTATAGGAAAAGTGTGAAACTCATTATATCTGATAAAAAGAATTGGGCAGGAGCCTCTGGCCTGAAGTCAGGTGATTAGTCTTTTCATTCACTTCCATGGTACTTGCATGTATTGAGCGTTTGCTTTGTTCCAAGAACCATCCTAGACACCAGGGATCCTGAACCAACACAGAGGGAAGGCTTCCCCTCTAAGGCCAATGTTGAGGCCAGAGCAAAGCAAGAGGGCCAACTTGAGCCCCCATGTCTATGGTGTGGTTTGAACACTGGGCAGGCCTGCGTTCCACCCAGACTTGGCCACTGCCCAACTGGGTGACACCCAGCAAGCTTGGCATCTCTGTTTCTTCATCCTAAAAGGAAGGTAGGGATGGCTGTTTCCCAGGGTTAGTGTGAAAAATAACCAGTGTAAGACAGGTGAGTGATTCTAGCACAATATTTGGCACATGGTACATGGTCTATACATGTGTGACTCCCTCTTCCCTGTCATCACACAACCATCCCAGGAACACCAAGAGACTGAGTAACACGATGGTTAAGAGGCAGGCAACCTGAACTAAATTTCTTGCTCTACCATTTATTAGCCATGTGACCCTATGCAGGTTACTTAACCTCTCTTTGTCTCAGTTCTCTCATCTGTAAAATGGAGATAATAAGTAACTCCCTCATCAAAGAGCCATGAGAATTTAACATAATGAGTATATTAAAAGATAAGCTGAGGCACATGAAAATTTCAACTGTTTATTTGAGCAGACATCGATACCAACTGGACATCACCAAACTGGAAGTGGTTAGGAGCAGCACTCCACTGACAAGAGTTACAGGAAAGACTTTTATAGAGTAGACATGGAAGCAAAGCAAGACCACTGATTGGCTACAGCTTAAGACATTACCTTATTTGGGAAAGCCTAGGTGACTGTGATTGGTTGTTTTTAAATTTTGTTGGTTTTTTTTTTGGATACAAGTTCATGTACAATCGACTCTGACTTCGGTTTCAGTTCGCTTACATAGCATACCAAGGCATCAGAGCCAGCAGAGTCTAATGGCCTCCTTGTTTAATGACTTTAACAAATGCAACAGGCCAGCACATAGATACAATAGAGCTCATGCTTAGGACCCTGGCCACTCCCCAGGTTTTAATTCATTTAATTCACCCAACAACCCCTAGAAGAGATGTATTCTTTTCCTCTATTTTATAGATGAGGGAACTAGGAAGTAAGGACGTGACATAAACTTCCCAGGCTCACCCAGCCAGCAAATGGCAAAGCGAGGAGTCAAATCTAAAAAGTCTCCCTCTAGAACCTGGTCTCAGTCACCAGTGGCTCTTATAAGCCGAGTGTTACCTGTCATTACTGTGTGGTTGAGACACCAGGAGGATAGGCTGGGAATTCTAAAATGCTCCATTCCTTCCTCCACCCGCCTTTCCCTCACCCTCAGCCCCCATTGCTTGTCTTTGGCCGACATTCATGATACAGTTTTTACCAGCTTAGTGTCTGACATCGTCCCAGATCTCCACTCCAATCAAATTTAGGTTCCGTGTGATAGTTAGACTTAATTAGAGTCAAATTCCTCTTTTATTTTGGTTTTATCTTAATCACCCCTTTTATCCATTGGTCCCGAAGCCTGTAATTTCCCACGCAGGCACTCCAAGATGCCGCACTATACAGTCAGAACCATGGGACAAACAGGGCCTGTTGTTGTACACATCCACTGCCAGGAAAGTCTTCACTCTGAAGTCGTTGAGCTGAGAGAGTACAAAAATATATATAATTTCTCCAAAAGGCTCTTTTCTAAAAGCAATAGCAGAATAATGCTTTCCTTGAAAACCTTTCCACTGAGAAGAACATCTGTGTGCAGATACAAACATGAGAAGCATTTCAGAAACCAGTGATGAGACGGGAAAGTGCCACAGGGAATGTAATGTGTGGGACCATCATGTCTCCCAGACACTGTGCAGTAAGGGGTAAATCACAGAATTTTGAGCTGAAAGGAATCCCAAAGACCATCTAATCCAGTTCTTTGAGAACATATTTTAAGTGCAGATTCTTTTGCTCAAGTGAAATCTTATCCTGAAGATTTGTATAAAAGCTAAGGTGCTCATACCTGAAGTAGGAAAGAGAAGCCTAAAGCCGGGCCCTCTCCATTCTTATCCTCTCACCCCCAGTAGCTTTTATGGGGGCTCTGGGGAACCCCCCCTGGGGTTCCTTGGAGCACAGTTTGAAAATCACTATTCTAATCTAACCTCGTCCTTTTATCAAGCCCAGAGTAGTTACTCAACTTGCCTGAGGTTACACAGCAAGTCAGCAGCCTAGGCAGTCCCCTTACCTTCCTTCAACAATTTTTCCATGATGACACCTGAGCTCTCAAATGAATTGCCTTTTGTTTCTCTGGACTATACGTGTGTTTGTATTTGTGTATTTGTCCCTGTGCCCAGTGTTCCCAAGAAAACCCAACAAACCAGTCGCTGCTTTCACTCTAAAGATTGGAGTCTGCACTTTGAACACAATGTCTTAACTGCCCAAGAGAATGGAAGCCCAGTGCAAAAAAAGGCATAGAGTTATACATGCTGTCCTGTTGATGACGGGGTCACTGTATGTCACAGCCTAAATCAAGTTGAACACCTGCTCTCACAGGGATGCCCTAAAAAGCAGGTAGTTCTCAGCTAGACAACCTGAGAGCTGGCATGCAAGTCAGGTCCCATCTCATAGCTGTGGACACCTAACTGCGCCCTTAAACCTCTTTGTTTCTCTGTCTGGAAGGTGAGCGGGGAAGGAGCGGGAGGTGGGGGGCAGAGAGAAAGTGACCCCATGGCTCATTACATCCAAAGATGATAGAGGTCAAATAAGTGAATGTAATGTGTCCAATGCCCTCTTCACGCTTTGAGTGAAAATGTAGAAAAAAGGTCCAACAATGGCTCTACAAGCTAGCTGTTCCCCTTGCCTGGTCCGAAGGCATAAGGTGGAGGAAATGATAGAGAAGGGGGTTTCTGGCTACCGTGCTCTATCAAAGAAAAACACTATGATCATAATAGGTAACAAAGGGCTTACTTGGTGGTTCACTTGTATTTTTACCTCATGTGACCCTCACAAGCCCCAGTGGGTTGGTATTATTATTTGCATCAGAGTGATGAAGCTCAGACAGGCTAAATAAGTTATTTGCGATGACACAGCTAGAAAATGATGGACCTAGAAATTGAATCCAAAGCCATCCAGCTGCAAAGCCTGTGTCCTTAACCACTGCCCCATCCAGCCCTTCCTCCTTGCCACCAGAGGAAAAGGGATAAGGACAAGCTATACAAAAGTGCAGGATTCCTCCAGGCTAGGAAGGAGGCTACAGAGATAGGCACCAGGGCTGCATTTTGGAGTTTCCCCTCCAACTTGCACAAACGAGAATCCCCAGCCAATGCAGGATCTAGCAAAGCTCCCAGAGGTAAGAATTCTTGGCTTGTTTACTGAGTCCCCTGGGTCAGGAGGGAGGGTGGTGAGCTGGGCACAAAAGCAGGATAAAGGTAAATTTTCTGCACGTGAGAACCATCCCCCCCTTCTCCAAGGAGCCGTGTCACACTGTATGTCACCGTCATCAAAGGGGCTGTGCGTAAACCTGAAAAACCAAACGGACCTGTCTGTAGGTGTTACTTATATCACAAGGCTACAGGTGCCTTTATTTCCACTGTACACTGGTGCTGGGAGCGCCTGCCTTCTCTTGCCTTGAAAGCCTCCTCTTTGGACCTAGTCACCGCTGCCCTCACGTAAGCCCCTTTTCTTTGCTCTTTTGGATGAATTGTATGGGGTGTCAGGGCTTAGAGGCTCGGGCAGGGGCCTGGGTCTGATTGTTGGTCTCCATCTCCAGATTGTCAGCCCTCCTGCCAGTTCCATCAGTCACAGTGCCTCCTGGGGGTGTGTGACTGGGGTTTAACTGTTTGCGTCCTCAAGCTGTGTAGTCACCCACCCCCCCCTCTTCAGTAGCCCCTGGATCACTTTACTAAACCAAGCGGAACTAAGAGAGAATGTGTACAGGCACTCGATTCGCTACACCTCCTAAAGCTATCTTTAGGAAGGAAAGCTGGATTTTACACCCAAAAAATATTCAGCTTCAAGGAAAACCTACCTCCCCCGAACCAAACTCCTCCTTTCCCCATTGGTCTGCTCGTGGTTCCCACATAGAAAATAAGCTGCCTTATTACAGTTTGGTGCATTTTTCAGGAATTTGTCTGTATGTAATACTTAAAAGGAACTTATTTTGCCCTCTCATACCCCCTTAGTATAGTATCTGTCCAGAAAAGCAATGGTTAGGGTTTTTCCACTATATTCTCAAACCTTTTCAAACTGTGCCTGTGTGGGGTTCTTTGTGCATCCGCCCTCTGCTGGCAGTCACTGGTAACACATGCTCCTGCTGCAGGGAGCCACCCATCTTTGGTAGGGCTGGGAATTTTACAAGCTGGAAAAGATGTCAGAGACCATTAGGTACAACCTCTTCGTTTTACAGGTGAGGAAACTGAGGGCTAGAAAGGTAAAGTGACTTAGAAAGACAACTTCATGTTTGAGTCTAAAGATCCATGGAGAGGGGTTGTTCGCCCGTCTGAGTGAAAGCTTAATTCTTGTGTCCTCCTGTTATTTGTGAGAGTGTTTTTTTTTGTGATTCAAGGCATTCTCAGATGTTTTCACAGTTTGGCTGTCTTCTCTTCTCAGGAGTCATCTAAGTAGCAACTTTTTAGATATACTGATGACAAATGAGTTTACTCCCCCCTCTGGAAATGAATCTATGTATTGTGCTCAGTCCTCTGCATACATTATCTAATTTTATTAAGTCATCAGGACATTCTGAGGATTGCATAGTAAAATCCCCATTTTAAAGATGAGCTCAGAGAGGGTCATGAATTTTTATATTTTTCTTGTATGAAAGAAAAATAATTTCGACAGGCTGAGCAGTAAGACATGTGTCCCATGTTTCTTGCCTTGTGGGTGGCAGAGGTAGGATTGAACCATCCATGGATTTAATGCCAAAACAATGAGCTTTCCAGTGGAGCCCACAGCAAACTCTATGGAATACCTTCTGTGGGTCTTTGCTGTACCTTTCAGAGAAACAACTAAAAACAAACAAATTAACAAGCTTCCTAAGCTAAAGAAAAAGGAGGAATCGCTTGGCAAGACATCAGCAAGTTGGTTCTCACAGCTGCTCTGGTTTCTCCCAGAAGAACAAACACTCAAGCACCCAACCCACAATCCTTTAACAGCAAGTGTCGAAATAGTCCATTGGGTTTTCCTCCATGTGTCCCTTCTTAGGAAGGTCCAAAGGGTGGGAAATTGACCCTGCCTTGCCCGCCAGGCTCGGGACCAAGTGGACATTCTGATGTCACTGTGGCTTTAAAGAAAGAAAAACATCTTCCTTCCCAATGAGACGGCTCAGCTGGTAGGTTCAGGGAAGGCCCTTCGTGGCTCCCTTTCCCATGGTTTATACCCTTATGGCCTGGTTCTGCCCGGTGATGTTTTGGTGCATAAACAGCCTATGTGTAGATGCTTCATTGGGTGGATTTTTGGTCACATGCCCGGAGTGAAGTTGATGATCTCTGCCAGGGTCAGAAAGGAATTTTCCTCCTCTGGCAAACAGGCCAAGGCTGGGTGGTTTGCTCCTTCCCCTCTCTCTCTGGAAGGCTGAGCAGAGGTGCCTGGTTGCTCAGGCCATGGGCACCACACCTCTGATTGCTGCCTGTGATTCGTGTAGGGCGAGAAGCCCGCAGGCCTGTCCCTCTGACTGTGTGGATCCTCCCTGTGCACATTTGGTGAGTGAGCCAGTTCTCAGAGGGGTTAGGAAGCCCCTGGAGTCATCGGGACCTCAGCTTCCATGCCATCGCTGTCTCATTCCGAAAGGTACCTGTGGCTAGCCTTTCTCGTGCATGGAGGGGAACCCACCCGATTTCTCCCCCTTGTGTGGGTTGTGCTCGATCCTTGCCTACTTACTAGGCAGCTAGAATGGTGACCACATGTGGGGAAACTGATTCTAACAGCTGTGGGTCTGTTGATGGGCAGCAAGTGAGGATCCAGAGTGCTTAAGGGGCCTGGCTAGCCCGGGCCAAGAATACCCAGAATCTACCGCTGGAAGTAGTGGGCACAGCAGGAAAGGGAGACAAGGAAATTGGGGGCCCTTTTCAGAGCTAAAAGTTTAACCTCTGTTTGTAGTGGTTTGATGAGCCTGCTTGACCATAACAGCTAAATATAATCAACATCTTTGCCTATGTGGATAAGTGCACGTGTTTGGGTGTCTGGGCCCAATTGGGTAGGTGCCTGAAGAAAATCACTGAACTGGGCACACCTTGGAGTCCATTAAGTCAGTGTGTTCATTTAGTAGATGAAGAATTGAGGCTTGGAGAGGTTCAAGAGGCAGGAACATGACTCCCTGCCCAGTGCTCTTTCCATGATGACAAACCAGCCAGCCCCTGAAAAAAACAAAAATGTGTGGCTGGAACAGCAAGCCCAAGACCCTCCCTTGAGATCCCTTTCTTGTCCTGCTGCTGACTCCAGGTCTAACTTAGTGCTGCTCAACCATTTTTTCGTTATCGCCCCCACCAAGGAGCTTTTTAAGATAATTGTTTCTTCATCGTCTCCCCTCTCCGTGAAATGTTAATACCATAGAAATACTGTATATCGTTAATGTACTGTGGTCCTTGGAGGGTCGTGAAACATAATAACATCTAAGATTTTTTTGACACCCAAGAACCAGTATTTTTCCTCTGGGGTCAATGTCACCCCCGTTGGGAATGCCTGGTCTAACTTCAGGCCAGGGCCTAACTGTCGCTGAGTCTCAATGTCCTGGGTGAGACATGGGGCCCTAAACAGCTGTTCTTTCTCACCCACCTTGTTCCACTTTCATTAAAGAAATCTTAAGAGCTAAAATGTTCAATTATAGTAAGGACCCTAGAGGGCCTAAGAAGCTGGCTACTGAGCACAAAGCAGCCATTATTCTAGAACTCTCACACCTCAAGTGTGCTGGCCAAGTAGCCAAGTTCTTTTGTAAAGAGCCCAACGTTAATAATACCCCCTCCTATGCAATAGCAGAAAAAAGAAAAAAGAAACAAAACCAAAAAACAGAACAACCCGTCTGCTGCTTTGATAAAAGACATTTTCCCCAAAAGCAAAAAAAAAAAAAAAAAAAAAATGATTACAGAAGAAAAACAGCAGTTTAAGAAAAGTTTAAGAAAACTTAATGGATACAAGTATAATTGGCCATAGGAGGAATTACCGAAGGGAATCAGATATTGTGCTGTGTAAGGCGCTAGAGAGATTACAGAGAAAGTGAGTGGGCTGGTGTAAGAAAAAAGTATCCTTGAAGGAGGTAAATGTCCTACTGATGAAAAAATTCCTAATTTTTATCTAGCCAACATCAACTTACCAAATGACTTTTGAGAGCTATGTGTCAGGTGGAGATGAGGGAACACTCACTCCCGCTGTCGTGTTTTATATCTGGAGGATTTCTAACTGACATTAAAGACCTGGGGATGGTTTTCTGTTTTCTAGCATGTGGTATCCAGCTCTCCTTTCTCCAAACCCACTATGTCAGAGGTCTGCCCATCCTCTTCCCCGGTTTTCTGAGCCTCTGTCCCAGAGGGGCAGGGGGCCTTTTTACCTTGAGTCCTCACTTAGGGGAACTTTCTTGTGGTTGAATCAAGAAAGCAGAAGGGTCTTTGGGTTTGGGGGGCTCTTCCGTTTCTCATAGCCTCCCACCCCCATCCCTCTTCATCCTGCCTCCTGCTCAGCCAATCCATGGGAAAATCAGAGACTAAACCCAGGCAGCCTTGACCTCTGTTTGATATGGCTCCCAGGGAGAGATCCATGAACATGATAATCTGCCTGGCGCATTAACCCTCTCTGGGCACCAGGAAGGCTTCCCAGTGGGGTTTGGTGGCTCTTCATTGATGGCACAGCAAGGGTGCCTACGGGTGAGAATTTGAACTCAGTTATTTATTTATGTCAGAGGCGTAGTTCTCATGCACATTTGATGGTCATAATCATGGTAGATTTGCAAATATCCCTAAGCAATTGGGTCTTTGGTTCTGGAACCACACAACCCTGTCCCCTCGGTACTGAGGTCCTATTTGATATGTATGTATGCCTGGGATGTGTCTCTGGGCAGATATGATTGTGAACGTTTTGAGAAAAGGAAGCAGATAGGCCAAGAGTTGGAAAACATAAGAACTCTCTTCATACAATATAATGCTGCCACCCATTCATTGGCTGTGTAACCTTGAGCAAGTGACACAAATTCCCTGGGCCTTAACTTTCTCAATTCTGAAATGACAGGTTCAGGGGAAAGATGGGACTAACACAGTACTTTCCAACATGTGGTGCCTACACCACTCATAATACACAAGATGAAGCTGGTCGGGGTAGGCAAACTTTTACTTAAAGAGCCAGAAAGTAAATATTTTAGGATTTGCGGGCCAAAAGGCACATAATCATTTAATATGTAACCATTTACAAATGTAAAATCATTTTAAACCACAGGCCATTCAGAAACAGGTGGTGAGCTGCACTGGGTTGTAGTTTGCTAACCTCCAATCTAGGAGGTGCATGGATGAACAATTTTAATTTAAATACTTACATCTTAATTTTTATGTGTGCTAAAAAATACTGACTTTTCATTAATAGTGATGATATAAGGTTTTCCTTTTAAGTAAGTGTATTTATGTTGAAACAAAAAGGAAGTTGATTTTTTAACATGTATTAAGTAGATGATCGTGATAGTAGGCAAATGACTAACATTGGGAAACACTGGACTAAGTGATTAATAAGCCCGTGGCCATCTTAAAATTCCACGTGTTGAATATCCCAGGACTCAGATCTAGTCTTTACTCTGACACTTACCAGCTGGTAAGTGATCTAGAGCTGCTGTGTTGTTCCCTTTGCAAAATGAGAGGTAGAACCGCCCTATCTCATCAACATTATTGCAATAATAAGAAAAGAGAAGTTGGGCAAACAGACTTTAATCTACCAGACATAGAGATATATATTTATCTGAATAGTGGGAATATGGGAAGCAGAAAAGAGAAACTTGAAAGATGAGACTTGCATGGGGAAGAATGCATGCAGTGGGGGTCCCAGGTCCATCTCTTCTGCCCCCTTCCAGGCCTTAACCAGACACCTTCGCCCAAAGCACCACATGTGCCATGTAAGCAGGGAGTAGGGCACAGCCATGAGGGTCCTGGATTCTTACATGGACAAACCTGAGCTGCCACCCAAACTCCACCACCTGCCAGCTGGGTGGTCTGGGTCGTGTTGCCTGGACTGCCAGAGAGTCCATTCCTCATCTATAAAATGGAACCACAACCAGAACCTCTCAGGGTGGCTGTTCTGAGAAAGCTATGCATAAAGAATGTGAAGTTCTCAAGTGCTCAGCATGGAGTCCAAAGTGAATAAGTGTGTGTTACAATTATGACAGGTCCTCACACTCTTATCCAAACCCCGCGGCTGGATGTGCTGCAAAATTCAGAATTCTTCAGGCATTAGGAAGTTCCTACATTGTGTCTACTACAGACACAGAATACCCCTCTCCAGGTATTCCTTCTACGACGTCTTAAAACATTAATGTTCCTGCAGTGTATCACGTGAATATTCATCAAGTAGAATAAATAAAATTGTAAGTATAGTTATAAAACTATAGAGCATATAGTTTGTGCTTACATATGTATAAGTATATAGCTTATACACATATATAGATGCATAGATGTAACATATATAACAGTATATAAAGCTATATAACATCAATTCAGGGCTGTTTTTTGCTAGGAAACAAGTGCATCAAATACACACACACACACACACACACCACATACACACACACACTTTCAGTTTCAGAGCTCTCTAATTTCAGAATCTTGGATAAGGGTTTGTGGGTATACTCATTGATAGCAACTCTTGTCCTGTTTCCAGAAGTATATTGTTAGACGTAAGCCAGAATTCAGGGGTCAGATGCAAGTGAATAGGAAAAGTAAAGAAAGAGGCAGTGTTGCATAATAAGAGCCCCAGTCATCGAATCCCTGTTTTGCCACTTATTGGCCATGCTATAGGGGCAATTGTCTCAACCCTGCTGCCTCAGTTTGCTAATCTATGAAATGGGGATGGATGAACAAGCGTCACAGAATGTGGCAAGAATTAATTAAGGTCATCATGGAAAGCACCTAGAGGGGTGCCTGGCTCCTAGGAAGCTGCCTGTTTGTAAGTATTTGTTCTCATGATTAAAAGCAAGTGTGGCCTGCTGAGGGGCTCTCGCAGTGTGGCTTCCCAGAGCCATCCGCCTCCTCACAGCCTCTCCCGCTGTTGCAGGGTGATGTTGGACTCAGTGACACACAGCACCTTCCTGCCCAACACGTCCTTTTGCGACCCCCTGATGTCGTGGACCGATCTGTTCAGCAATGAAGAGTATTATCCTGCTTTTGAGCATCAAACAGGTGCGTATGTCTGGAGAAGCTCATCTGAGCTGGGACGGGCTGGTGGTGCTGGCCTTGGGCAGTGGACAAAGCCATGCTGGGGGACTGTAAATGCCAGCGCTCCCCAGGATTCAGGGCAGAGGTCCAGGGGAGGCCTGGGTAGATGGAAGGGCAGCTTCTGCAGAGAGAAAAGCACAGGGACCCTCACCTCAACGACATCTTCCCAGTTCTGTTCACCTCTCTGAGCCTCATTTTGCTAACAGGTAAAATGGAGATTTTGGAGTTATTATAGTTAAACAATGTAGTAGAAAGAATCCCTTAGCCTAGTGCACTGTTATTTCTTGATCATCATGGTTTTTGCTAACATTTACTGAATCCTAGCTATGCACCATACCCCATGCCAAGCACCCATCTCATCCTTGTAGAAGCCCTATGAGAAACAAACAATTTTTATTTCCATTTTTATAGATGAAGAAACCGAGGCACAGAGAGATTAAGGGGCTTGCTCAAGTTAGTTTCACAGTTAGTTAAATTGTGTGCAAGTTAACTTGAGCACCTGTGCTCTTAGCTATCCTACGTGGTCCTCTTATAAATGATGTAACACTGTGGTTATTGATATTAATATTATCACTATTCTCTGAGATTCTATGTCCTTATCCCTAAAGCAGGAATTATGAGAGTTACTATGAGGATTAAGGAAGGCATAGTATGTAAAATATATATAGCCTGGCACGAGCAAGTGCTCAGTAAATATGAGTACCTTCACTGTCCCCGCAGGCCACCCTCCCTACCCTTCCTCCTCTCTGGGTCCAGTTTTCTCCACTTGAGAAGGAAGAATTAGGGCCGTGTACAAATACCAAGCCACAGGGAGGCCAGCTGAGCTTCGCCCCAGAAGCCCACTGAGAGCCTTTGCCCCCAGGTGCTTGGGTGACTATGCGTCACAGAAAACCTGGCTGACTGCTAGGAGTGGTGATGAGCATTTACCCTGTGCACCCCAGCCTGGCGGGTCCACTCAGGGTCAGGAGGCTGAGTCAGGGGGCAGGAGGCAGCTTTCCCTGAGGGAAAAGTCCAGGAAAGGTCTGGACTCCCAGGATGCTGAGAAATGTTCATCGCCACAAGGAAGCCCCGCCCCCAGGCCAGAGGCTAGGGCTGCACTGACAGACTTGAGTCACACTTGCCTGCGTAATTCAGTAGTGCACCCACTCCCCATGCACACACAAGCACATGACATCTGACTCCCTTGTCTGAAAAGTTCAGTTAACTGCATTTCCACCTGATTCATTCAGAAACATATTACAGTTCTCCTTTAGGCCTAAGAAGCACCTCATTCCCAGAAAGACAATGAGAAATATACTTGATCTCTTCTCAATATTTGGTTAAGAAGCTAAATTCCAAGCAGAAAAATAAAGGCTTTCACGTTCCGGCCCCCTCCCCATGTGTCCCACGATGGTGGGCCCAGCTCCTGGCCCTTCTCTCCACCCAGGGCCTGCCATCCTGGGAGCCCCCTCTTCCTGCTTATTCTGCAGAGTAGCAATTGGAACGGTGGTGGAAAGCAATGGACTCAGCCACCCACACCATGCAATGTCCCAGGATAGCTTCTGTCGTCGTCAAGATTGGACTTTGGCACCAGGCATCCTAAATGCTGAGTCTGGCTTCAACATTTAATAACTGCCATCTTAACGTCTCATGCCTCAGTTTTCTCATCTGTAAAATGGAGATAGTAATAATGCCTACCTTGTAGAGTTGTTATGAGGGTGAAATGGGTTAATATGCATGAAGTGTTTGGGACACCGGCACACAGCAAGCTCACAAAAGTGTTTTAAAGTGAATGGTTCATTTCAGTTTGGGATGATGAAAAGTTCTGGAGATGGATAGCGTGATGGTTACACAACATTGTGAATGTGCTTAATGCCACTGAACTGTGCACTTAAGAAAAGGGTTAAACTGGTAAATTTTATATTATGCATATTTTACCATAATTTAGAAAATGAGGAGTTAACTGCTGTGATCGCCAATATTTTGGCTTAAATCCGACAATCTTAGATACACAGACACAGCCTTCTGTTGGAGGGCTCTGCATTTCCATCAGTGTAATGAGAGGTTGAACCACGTCACTGCCAGGATACCTTCAAGAAGCTTCTCTGATCCCTGCATCGGGCAACATCACTGATGTAGCCCTCTTCCCCCATCACCCATTGAGAGAATAGAAATCTCCACCAAGGTATGAGGCCAATGAAAATAAACTAGATTCCACATATAAGTGAGATCATATGGTATTTGTCTTTCTCCAATTGACTTATTTCACTTAACATAATAGTCTCTAGTTCCATCCATATCATTGCAAATGGTACGATTTCATTCTTCTTTATAGCAGAGTAATACTCCATTGTATAAATATATCACAGTTTCTTAATCCAGTCATCTACCAATGGGCATTTTGGTTGTTTCCAAGTCTTAGCTATTGTAAATAGCGCTGCAATGAACATAGGGGTACATACATTTTTTTGAATCAGTGTCTTGGGTTTTTCAGGATAAATACCTAGGAGTGGAATTGCTGGGTCAAAAGGTAGTTCCATTTCCAGTTTTTTGAGATACCTCCATACTGACTTCCATAGTGGCTGTACCAATCTGCAATCCCACCAACAGTGCACCAGGGTCCCCTTTTCCCCACAGCCCAGCCAGCACTTGTTGTTTGTTGATTTATTGATGATAGCCATTCTGACCGGAGTGAGGTGGTATCTCATTGTGGTTTTTATTTGCATGTCCCTAGTGACCAGTGAGGTTGAACATTTTTTCATATGCCTGTTGGCCTTCTGTATGTCCTCTTTAGAGAAATGTCTCTTCACATCCTCCACCCATTTTTTAATTGGGTTGTTTGTTTTTTTGGTGTTGAGTTGCATGACTGTTTCATAAATTTTGCATATTAACCCCTTATCAGATAGATCGTTGGCAAATATATTCTCCCATTCAGTAGGCTTCCTTTTTGTTTTATTGATGGTTTCCTTTCTTGTGAAAAAACTTTTAAATCTGAAAAACTGAATGAATGAGCAAAGTAAACAGAAACAGTCTCATAGATATAGAGGAAAAACTGAGTGTTGCTAGTTGGGAGGGGGATGGGGATGAGGGAGAAGGGGAAGGGATTAGACAGCATAAATAGGTAACTACAATATTGCCACAGGGATATGAAAAACAGTTCGGGGAATATAATCAATAATGTTGTTGGGCCAGCCGAGTGGCGCAGTGGTTGGGCGCTGGCTTGGGAAGCCAGTGGCCCCAGTTCGGGTCCCGCATGTGAGGGCCAGTGACACTGCCCTCAAAAAAAAAAAAAAGTTATGAATAATGTTTTAAATATTTTGTGGGGTGTCAGATGGTCACATGTCTTGTTAGGGAGACCAGTTCATGGATGGAGTAGAGGCTTGATCACTGCACTGTACACCTGAAGCTGATGTTGTATAATATTGTATGCCAACTGTAATTGAATATATAGATAGTCACGGGATGTGGAGTATACTGTGGGAGTCAGAGGAAGTGTAATAGATATATATGATATGGGGTGGAGGAGTGGAGTGGTGAATTGGGGGAGGGGGATTGTCACTTTAAGGGGTTAAAAAGTATAACTATTGCACTGTGTTGTACACCTGAAACTAATTAATTAATTAATTAATTTTAAAAAAAGAAAGAAAGAAACTAGCCCCCAGGAGTGATCCAGCTTCCTCACATTCACTGAGGGAGGAGCCAGAATTGTGACTTGCCACCTGGTCCTCTTTCAGAAGGAGCTGGGTGTCTCTGACCTTCTAAAGGTCAAAGTCGGGTAGTCTCCAGTGAGCACCTGGGCACTGGGTGAGCCTCCTAGGCCCTGGCTCTTCTCAGATCCCCACCTTTGGGAAGAAGGCCTGGGGCTGCCTTCTGTCTTTCTCACCCAGAGAGATGACACATCAGTTTGAGTGTCCGCAAAAGCCCCCCTTGAGAGGGATGTGTCAAGGGACAACCAAGTTCTGTATGCTCTGTGGTCAGCAGGCTCTGAGACATCTCTCTTACCTCATGGGAAATTCCATCTTGAATTCAGGGTTGTCCCCATGGCAGCTGCCTGTTAGAGTCTTGGTTCAAGGGCTGGCTCTGCCTTTTACCAGCCCCGTGACCTTGGGCAGGTTTTATCTATCATCTCTGAGATATTCTTTCCCCAGCTGGAACAGTACCTGTTTCCTAGAGTCGGAAGGACCAACAGATTGCATATATCAAGTGTGTAACAAAGTGCCTGGCCTTTGGTAGGGGCTTACCGCCGCCAGAAATAGCTGAGGACTCCCAGTTAATGGAAAAATAGCTTTCTCGTTCCTCACTTCACTTTTCCTATCGAGCAATAGTAATAAAGGTCTCCATCTCAACCTTTCCAATTCAGAATTTTTGACAGTTTATAGACATTTGAGATCAAAGGGAGAGAAAGGGAAAAAGAAATGATGTGCCCACTGGACAGATGATGTCTGTGAGAGGGCCGGGAGGGATATGCAACCTAATTAGGAAAACCAGTTGTTTTCACAGCGTTTTCCAATGGCGTTAGCAGAGGGCAGCTGGATCTGTGCTAACCACCAAGGATTGGAACTGCTCAATGAAGCAGGACTTCTGTGTGGCTGCATGGCAGGCTGGGGAGTGGGCAGCGACATTGCCAAGTACTCTAGAATGTCATTAATTCATCTTGGCCTTCTCTTCGGCTCTTAAAATAAGGAATCACAAGTGCTGGAAACATGTATCAAAGGAAGTGCTGCATACATTTCACAAGCATATGATATTTTTTAAAACATTATTTCTCCAATCAAATTCCAGCAGCCAAGCGTCTGACAAGTCATAGAGTATCCTGGCATCACTCCTACTTTCTGGAATTCCATCCCAACCTCCCCACACCCACACACCTCCCTGATTACCAAGGTGGCCACGCCCACATGCAGTGCCCCCTTTGTTTTGTACTTCGCAGCAGCAGTTTCTAGGTTGGAGCAGCTCTAGGGGTTCCTGAGAGGCCCCCCCCTAGGGACCTGGGGTGACAGTTGAGAAGGACAGGCTCCAGCTCCCCCTTCTCCATCCCACCCTAAAGCAAGGCTCCTGTATTTTAAATCTAAAGACATCACAGCATACTGGTTATCAAGGCTTGGCTACAGTAGCTAGAAGGTACCTATGTGACCTGCTCCGAGCTCTACCACTTATTTGTGCATGACCTTGAAAAGGGACTTCACCCTTCTGTATCTTACATTCTTCATTTACTTAGTAAAAATGGGTGATGTGATCTGGGACCCCATAGCATTGTGTTGAGGACAGCAAGAGACTCCTCAGAGGGTAGCACGATCCCTGGCACAGACTATGTGCTCCACAAATACGTTAGCTGTTATTACACAAGGGGAGGTTTCATTTGAAGAAAGAACTTTAAAAAGACAGGCAAACCCCACTGATCTTGGGTATTCATATCCAGAAGGCCAGAGAGAGAGAGAGAGAGTGGGGTATGTGTGTCCCATGGGAGCTTTTCTAAGCAAGATTCATGTGCTGGGTATAGAAGTTGGAGACCACATGAAAAGGAAAGAGTCTAAGCATCTAAATCAAAAGCAGATAAATAAACACAGCATCCCTGGAAAGTCTGAGGTGAGCCCTGTGGCAGTGATCACATTCCAGGACACCCTCAGGGAGAGGCCTCGCTGTTTGCCACTGCCAACCTGTCCTACATACATCTGAGCCTTCTGGGCAGCGGTGGGCCCAGGGCCACTTGGGGGTTGGCACACTCCATCCCTTCCTAACTCCACACACCTCAGGCCACAGCTCTTTGCTGATACCCAGCCATCCCCTTTGCATCTTTTTTCCATCCAGTTTCTGACACTGCTCTGGATTTTGTTTTGTTTTTCTGTCTCCTGGTCTAAATCATTCCACAGGCTTGAAAGGAAAGCCACGAAGGGCTACACCTGCTCTGGGAGGAAACCTGGAAACAATTTATCACTTCATGTTTCCCCTTATAAAGTCTTTCCTTTCAGTGACAAAGCCACAATTGATGGTGCCCATGCTACCCAGTTCAGTTACTGAGTCTCTTCAGGGCCGCCCTGGGCAAAAATAATGTTCCCAGCGCCTCATGCTAATAAATCATGCTAATTACGGTCCAACTGTCTAACTCAGCCCTCCTCTGACCCAGACTGTCTGCCTCCCCCTCGCTGATCCCCGGGCTCAGCTAGATTGAAGCCCCAGGAGGGAGCTCCTCATTTCCCTGAGGAGAAATGTAGTCTCCAAATAATAAAAGGATAGGTGACTTATATCAAAAGTTTACTGTCGCCCAGATAACTGAGCTAAGTTCTTTCCATGGATCACTTCTTTTCCTTTTCACAACAATCTTCCTAAGACGTAGGCACTATTATTATTCCAGTTCTATGGATGAAGGAAGCTGAGGTCCAGAGAGGTTAGGATTACACAGCTAAAAAGTTGACGAGCCAGGACTGCAGATCAGGAAGGTCCATCTCCCCAGCCCACGATCAGTCACTCCACACAGTCCTACAACTCCCATTGGAAGGTCCCTCTCACTCAGCTGGGCTGACAGAAGAACCCTAGAATGGAAGATGGGAACAAGAGTCTCACAGGTTCATCTAGTTTCACAAACTTTCCCATCTATGCTCCCCAGTCAGCAGAGGAGAGGGTCTAGGAATTCAAAGCTCTAAGCTCAAAGGACTTCTGCAATCTACAAATTTTGCATTCTACTGCGTATCTATTTTGTTGTAATAAAGTCAAAAAACCTCCCTCCAAATTCTTGTTTCAAGTGAGGCTCCAAGCAAATGAACAGTGTTGGCTCCAAAATTTATATGTAGGAGGGGCTTACGGGCAGCAAGCCAGTTGGAAGAGATGGCGAGGGGACTTGCTTATAATTTTTTTAAAACACTCTACATAAGACTGAGAAGACATCAGGTGTCCATCACAAAAAAATAGAGGTGGGGGAGAATGGACCCACTCTCTGGCATTTCCACTAAAGAGGCACAGGCATTATTGTGTGGCTTTAGTTATCCCTCTCACCCTTTGTCTACTCCGGGGACTTAGCCCCCACCCTTGCACCCCAGTTTCAGAACCATGGATCTGGATTATGTCCTGACCATGAAGTATTTTACAAAGTCACACAGACTCACCTGTGTTCCCATATTTGGAACAGCATTGGCCACCTAACTTATGCTAGCAGTACAAGGACAAATTAGCATGATTAATAATATAATATCCTCATTTTTCATAATGAAAATAAACCCAAAACTCTGGAAAGTAACAAAGCTGCTGGCCTACACACACACAGTGAGAGGGAGAGAGAGAACATATTAGAAGTATTTGAGAAAACACAAAGTAGTGGTATGGGCAGCCCCAATATTAACAATATAAATGGGTGGTATTTAATGAACACTTACTCCATTAATGCCCCCATTCAAAGCACTTTCCATGTTTTGATTCACTTAATCCTTTCAACAGCATGGTGAAGGAGGTTCCGTTATTCCCATTTTGCAGATGAGTCCCAAGAAGGCAAGACCAGTAAGTGAGAGACTCCATGCCTTTTCAACTTTTAGCGGGGAACCCAAAAAACAGGAACCCTGGTTTCACATTCTACAGCAAAGGTTTTCAAGGAGCTTTCTGGAGCTATGCAGGGGAAGCCATCTAGTACCTTCATCTCAACTCCCAGCAAAGCAGTGCTTCTTTTTTGCAAATAAGTTTTAATTTGAAGGAAATACTATTCAACTAAAAAAAAAAAAATTAAAACTCTAGAATGCCCATTCTAAGCAATAATCTCGAAGAAGACAGCTATCCAAAAGCATGTGAAATTTCCCATCACAAATGATTTCCAGGAGTGATCCAGTCTACAGAAGAGTTGTGATTGGCCTTCAGAGGGTTTTTAAAAAATCCAATAACTTACCAACACATAACGATCTGGGCCTGGCTACACAGAGCCCACCTTCCTGCATGGCAGTGACCATGTGGAATTGCGTAGCGACTTCTACTTAGCATGAACTTTCCGCTGTCCCCACCTGGGGCCACTTTGGGCATGGACTTCATCCTTTGGGGATGAGCCTGTGGGCATTTGAGTGTGCCAGCCAGGTCTAAAAGCTCAAGTCCTCCTTCTGAATTTTATAATCTCAGTTCAGAGCATCACTTGTAGAAAGTTCCTCAGAATTGTTCCTTTTAGCTCAATTCTTCCCAGGGCAGCTGGCCCTTACACAAGTGTCCTGACCCACTTCTGACTCCAGAGGAGCTAGCCGAGGACATTTGGAGTCTACCAGGTACTGGATGCCATCTGTCCACAACCGGTGGACATTGGCAGAAGGTCCTCATAACTCAGTTTCTCCAAAAAGTTTAGATTGTGTTATAAATGGAAGACGCATTGAGGAAAACACTTTACATTCCCAGGCAATACAGAAGATAACATTTTCTGTGGGTGTATTACCCTTTCCTTTATTTGTCCTGAGTTCATCTCCTCCAACTAGTGAAAGGGTCTTCTTCAGGTCATTCACTGGGGTTGCAAACACTGTCATCATCAGTCTCTCAATCCTTTTTCTGATTTTTCAAACCTACACTATATGTAGACAGAATGTATATAAGTATATAAACAGAATGTATATAAATACACACACACACACACACACACACACACACACACACACTCATATATATCTGCATTCATCCAAATCTTTTTTTAGTGGGTCTTCAAGATGTATATCCAACTTGGTCCTCCTCAACCAAGAGGAGTGAGGCATATAATGTAAAATTCCCACATCCAAAGAGGGAAGAGTTGGCATGGGGCCTAACTCCCTTACTGACTAGCTGTGTGGCACTAGTAGAGGCATATTACCTCCCAGAACCTCAGTTTCCTCACCTGTCAAATGGAGATAATTCTCATCGGTCATTCGGTCACTCATTTACACTCACTGAGCACCCACAGTGGGCTAGGCCGGGCTCCAAGCACTCCTGACTCAGGGTGAGCAAAGCCGAGCAGGCCCCACCTCATGGAGCTAAGCTCTGGGGAGGGACGGAGGCTGGTATGAATCCTTCTGAGATGGGCACCTTAGGAGAGGTGTGCAGGGAGGCGAACACTCTCTGAGAGTGGGGCGTGAGCTGTGTGGTCTTGAGAAGGAGCAGGAATTAGTTAGAAGAAGGCAGATGGGGACCTCGTCCTAGGCAAACGGAAGACGCTGAGCCAGGAGCCAATTCCGAGGGATGACAGGGGAGGCCCGGAAAGGAGAGGCGCAGATGAAGCAGGCGTTTCTCTTCCTGTCAGCCTCACCTCTGTGGTCCGCCTCCTGAGAATGGGGCCATGGAAACACATCACAACAGGAAGGCACCCCATGATGTTGTCTCTGTGTCGCTGAGACCTGCCATTTTCTTCTCAGCCATGGGGGCTGTGGGAAGGACTTTCCTGGTGAGGAGAGCCCGCCATGCTTGGCTCTGGCCCTGGCTTCCCCCCAGGGGCCCAAACCGCACACAAAGCCTGCTCTGTGGGTGAGCTTCAAAGGAGAGAGCTGAGGAGAAGGGAGCCTGTGCCAGCAACACCTTCCTAGAGTCAGTGCCCACCCCCATCCAGGCATTTCTCCGAATCCTTTAGGCCCTCTTGGCTTCCAGAAACAACATGGCCCCCTTCAAGTGCCAAAGAAAATAATGAGAGGGTGGACATGGAGAGGAGAGGGGAGTGGAGACTTGGCGAAACCTTTCCGTGAAAAGAAATAAGCTGTGTCCTCCAACTGCAGGGCACTGATAGCCATCTCTGCCAGGGCTTAGCTCAGGACCAAGGGCAGAAGAATTTCAAGGTTCATAAACGTCTCTCTCAGAATATCAGGAAAGTAAAGGCCCCCTAGGTTCACTCAAGCCATAAATCAGTACCGGACAGCACAGACCAGACTGGGGAATGGCCACCCTATTTTCCCAGGAGGCCCTGCTGGCCGTGAGGTGGCCCCTCCCACCACCCCCATGGGCCGGGGGCCAGCTCCAGCTAGCAGCCAGTGAGCCACAGGGCAGGCGTGGGCCTCACCGGCCCCCTTGCGCTCCTCAGCCACCAAGGAGAGGTGATAACATTGGTCTCCACGATCCTGGGAGGATATTAACTCTGATCCTCATGCACACAGAATTCTAATTAAAAATTTTAAATAAAACAAATCTATTGTTTAAGTTTGACTGCCCCTCGACCCACACGAGGGGAGGAAAAGAGATGTCTGTGAGGGCTTTGAATTTTAGGGGGCGCCTCAGTTTCCTTCTTTATCCAATAGCCTAATCAGACCTGTTTAGGAGGATCTGAGGAACTTAAGAAGCTGACAGGCAGGGGGTGCTTAGGGAGCAGGAGAACCCATCCACTGCCCAGAACTGGAAGCTCCCCTGCTCCACGGGGCACAGTGGCAGTAGATGCAGCATTTAAAGGGGACATCGGAATAGTTGCCATTTGCTGTGGAGACTAAGCCATGAGTGGCCCTTTCTGTCATCCACCCTAAGCCAGTCGGCTATACTGTACCTGCTCTCTGCCTTTCCCTCAGGCCGTCTTATTCTCTCCAGCTCTTGAACTGGCCCCACCTCTCTTTCCATGGTTGTCTTTTCTTTGTGCTGACCCTCTGAGGACCAGTGTGACGGAATGGGAAGAGCAATGGCTTTCAAGTTTTGACTGGGGTTCAAATCCCAGCTCTGCCACACACTGGCTGTGGGATCTTGGGCAAGTCCCCCATGGCCCTGGGGTCCCTTATCTGTGGCTTCCTAGAGGACATGGACCAAGCCTCTTATTTACTATGAATCCTTAGCTCACAATTTGTTGCTTTGCATATAGTAGGTGTTCAATCATAATCTTAATCATAGCATTAAAACCTTCCAGGCTCTGTTCTAAGTACTTTTGCATATATTAACTCATTTAATCCACAGAACAACTCTATGATAGAGGTGCTATCATTGCGTCCATTTCACCAATGAGGAAACTGAAGCACATTTGTTGAATGAATGAATATCACGGCAGTTGTAAGAATTATTTATGTCGAAGAGCTTGACAAAGTGCCTGGTACCTCACCTCTTCCACACCTTAGATCTGCCATCCTTTCTTCTTCTCCTGGCATTGGGACAGGGCTGTTGAGCACTCAGTGTCTGCCCTGGGACAGGCACGGCCACTCTGATAGGCATGGTTCCTCTGAAGGAGTCAAGGGACGCTAGGCTCAGGATAGACATTCTTCAAAACACCACCCAAACCACAATATCACAATGAACTCCTCCACGCCCCTTTCCCCCCGAGGAGCCTGCTGTAGTGATCTAAGGACTGTTGGGACTCTGAGGAACATTTCACCAGCCTGAGGCCCTCAGCATAAGATGGCCAGAGGCAATGCACAAACCCAGAGCTAGTGTTGGCAGCTGCCCATAGGGCAGAGGGAGTCAAATCAGCTTCAAACGGTGCCTGGCACACAGAAGGCATTTAATAACTATTGAACTGATTATCTTCTATGTACCACACAACCTCCATATAGTAACCCCAAACTGCATAATAGCTCTATGAGTCGGGCATATTATCCCCATTTCACAGATGAGGACACTGAGGCTTAAATGTCTATGGACCTGGCCCAAGTGGAAAGCAGCAGAACCAAGATTTGAACGCACGCTTGTCTGGCTCCAAAGCCTGTGCTCTCGACACCATGTTGTCCAAAACTGAATCGCTGACGGGCCTCATTCTTTCCTTTCCCGCTAGTTCCCGTCTTTCTAAGCAATAAAACTAGGGCTGAGCACTCACAAGCCATGCCTGGGTTTTTCACCCGTCATTCCCTTTCCTGCCTCAAAGTCCACCAGTAGGACCCAATCCCCTCTGGGTTTTCCTGCAGAATAGAAAGTGACCTGGGCCCCAGTAGAACACCCCAGGGCTAGAGGTCCTTCCGACTCATTGGACAAGGGATGAGGATGATAACATAACCAGAGCCACCTTCGGGGGGCCTTCCAAAGTCTCTCCTGGGGGCCACTGTCCTTCACTTCTCTCTCCTCTGCTGCAGCCTGCGATTCATACTGGACATCTGTCCACCCTGAGTACTGGACTAAGCGCCACGTCTGGGAATGGCTCCAGTTCTGCTGTGACCAGTACAAGCTGGACACCAACTGCATCTCCTTCTGCCACTTCAACATCAGCGGCCTGCAGCTGTGCAGCATGACCCAGGAGGAGTTCATGGAGGCAGCCGGCATCTGCGGGGAGTACCTGTATTTCATCCTGCAGAACATCCGCTCACAGGGTCAGTGTCCAGGCACCTACGCTGCCTGTTAACCCAGACCTCTCCAAGCCCAGAGGCAGCTCCAGTGTACTCGAATTGGAGACTGTAGGTAAAAGGGAGCAAGTTACAGGAAAGTGAGCTGAGTACATTTTTAAAAAGAAAAGAAAAACTCAAAATTCCCAGCTAGAAAGTCGGTGTCCTTTGGCTTATGCAGCTTCATGAAAATAGGATCTGAAATTCCTAATTCACCTCCAGGCCACCCATTCTCCAGAGGCACAAACCAAGGCCCCAACAGTCTCCCAAATCCTCATTAAATCCTCACATCAGGTTTTGCACTCTTCGTGGCCTCCTATGTCCATTTTCTCCTTCGATCAGCACCCAACAGGCATTCAAATCCCTGATGGATTAGAGTCACAGATCGCAGGCTGTCAGAGCCAAAGGGGAGTTCAGTGGTGGTTTTGTCACATTGCCAAGGAGGAACATGAGCCCAGAGACTGAATGACTGGGCAAGGCCTCCCAGGGGTCAGTGACCCAGCCCAGCCCAGAGCCCAGGACTCCAGGCCCTGTGCCAGGCCTCACTCACTGGTGCCCACTCAGAAAATCTTAGAGGCTGCTGGAACACCTGGCCCCCAGGGAACCTCTCCAGGTAGCCTTGCAAAACGAGGAGATTGTCACCTCTCAGGGTTGGCTTCAGGGTGGCCTTATAAAGGCCAGATGGTCTCCACAGTTCCTTCTGAAATAAACCTAGCCTGCAGAGGGGACTGTGGCTCCCCTTCTCAGCAGCACCTCCTCTCCAGGCCTGGCCAGGGGAAATCAGGATTGTATGGTATGGTTTGTGGATTTCTTTTTCTTTCCAGGTTACTCCTTTTTTAATGATGCTGAAGAAACCAAGGTTGCCATCAAAGACTGTAAGTAACCAAGGTCAAGCTGCCCAAGGCTCTGTTGAGGCACATGGGCTTGATCCCTCTTTTAGGATTACACTGAAAGGCTGATGACCTGCAATAATCACCCAGGCTAAGTGAAGACAGCGGGAGGAAGGTAATGGACAGAGCCCGGGGCTTGTCCTAGCCTCCCCCAGACTCAGTTTCCCTACCTATAAAATGGGGTGAGTTCCAGAAACAATGCATATGAAGTGTTTGGAAGGTGCCAGCAGCAACAGAAGCTCCCAAAACTGGTATCCGTGAGCAGTAATAATCCTAATTACTAACCATGAGAGGTCTTGTGGTTGGTAGTGTCTACGAAGAATCTGAGCTCATGAGGCAGGTCGAGTTTATAATTACAAGGTGATGGAGAAGCTCAGATGGCCTTGCTGATTCTGGAAATTAACCCTCACTGTTTTGCATTTGCAGATGGAGAAGGTTTAGGAAAGGGAACTTTGGAGCTCTCATTTTTTAAGATGATAATGATTATTGGCTGTTAGTTACTGAGTCCCCCACACAGGCCCCGCCCTTGGGGGTAGGAGACGTGGCTTACTGTGAGCCAGGCCCTGTGCTAGAACCTTTACAGACACTGCCTCAGGTAATCTCTCCTAAAACCCTGTAAGACAAGGCCTAGTGCCACAGCCTTTTACAGGGGTAGGAACTCAAGCTTAGAGGTTAAGGTGACAGGGTTGGAAGGAGACAAATGACCCAGGTGTGTCTAAAACTGAAGCCCTTCCACTCCTTTGCTTCTCATCCATTTCTTTCTCTTTGCATTCATTTGACAAACATCTATGAACAATTCCTATGTGCCAGGCCCAGAGCTAGGCACCCATCTTTTACTTGTGCCCCTTCCAGTCTGTTCTCCATGCACTAGCCAGAGGGGTGTTCTTAAAACGTGGATCTTGTCAAACTCCAAAGTCTTCGCTTTTCTCTTTGCATAAAAGTTCTAAGTAAGTCCTTACCAGGGCCTGCGAGGAAGGCCCTGTGTGAAGGCCCCATTGTCCAGCCCTCTCCCAGGGCACACCGCACCCCTGCCTCGCTAGTCCTCTCTCCATGCTTGACTTTGCACATGCTGGAATGCTGCATCCCTCCTCCTCACACAGCTCCTTCTCACCTTTATCTGTCAGCATAAATGTCTCCTTTTCATGAGCTTCCTAGGCCACTCCATCTAACCTCCTTTCCTCCACCTCATTCTCTATCCAATGTTTGTTTCCTTCGTAAAACTTAAAACCATGGGTGACTTTTCATTTGCATTTCACCTTGCCCATTAGTCCTTAAATTCCACATTATCGGGAACCACATCCGTCTTGTTCGCTCTTGTATCCCCAGCATAGAGCCCAGAACCTGGCACACAGTAGGACCCCAGTGTTTAACATAAATGCTCCCTGCTCCTTAAAGATAAATACTGAGTCTTAGGCATCTTTGCACCTCCCACCTACTAATCACCCCTAAAGCACCTAAATTGGTATCTTCTACCACAAAGGTGTTCAAGTAATATTTGCTCCTTTGGGTGCGATTTGAGGTCCGAACGTGGCCTCTACATTCTTTCCTACTGCCATAAATCATTCTATTTCAGATGCTGATTCCAGCTGCTTGAACACAAGTGGCCTCAAAAGTCAAGACTGTCACAGTCAGAGTCGAACGAGTAAGTGTCGAGATGCCACTTTTCACTTCTAATTTCTTAAAACCAAGAGACAAAGTAGTCTGCTTTCATAAGCTTTGAAACTGAATGTTTATGTGGGACCAGTTATTTCCCAAGGAAGGTAGTAGACGTCGACGATGAGTTTTATAAATGTTATCCAATTGACACTTATTGCTTTTCACTTGGACATGGTCCTATAAGGAATTAAAATAAGGAAGAAATTTTCTAAACATGTGGAATTTCTGAATAAAGCTTTGTTTGTCCTGGTCTCCTGGGGGACCTTCTCACTGAAGTACTCAAGGGCAGGCGTAGAGAAAACACCAGGACTGGCATTCTGTTAGCCTTTCCCCAGACTAAGACGGATCTACCCAGAGCAGAATCAGCCTGCTAGGCTCGATATGTATTAAATCATAATCCTCTAACATCCGCTATGAGGTAGGTACTCTTATGATCCCATTTTACAGATAAAGTAGAGGGATTATGATTACAGAGCTAGGAAGAGGTGAATTCAGGCAGTTGGACTCCAGAACCAGTCTTAAGAGAAATATCATGAAAAACATAATTGTAGGACTGGCCCACCCAGACAGTTGTGGCTGTGAGACAACCACGCCACCTGTCAGAAAGAGTGAAAAGATTATTTGATGGTCATTTCATTGATCTTATAAGAATTAGTCTGTGATTCCACATAACAAGGACAGTCCATGAGCCAGTGTTGCTAGCCGATGTAAGTTCAGTGTCCCTGTATGTGTGTTTTGTCATTGCTTTACCAGAAATAAGACGTTTCACGGCTTGGTAAGGTCTCAAGCAGAGCTCTCCATCACAACTAGGAGAAATAACCCCACAAAGCAGCAATTCTCATGGGTGAATGACAAGTTGTAGAACTCTTCTCTTTTTTTGACAAAATAAAAACTTTGAAGTCACTCTTTTTCCTTCTCAAAGGCCTCCAGAGTTCCCATCTATGGGAATTTGTACGAGACCTGCTTCTATCTCCTGAGGAAAACTGTGGCATTCTGGAATGGGAAGATAGGGAACAAGGTGTTTTTCGGGTGGTCAAATCAGAAGCCCTGGCAAAGATGTGGGGGCAAAGGAAGAAAAACGACAGAATGACGTATGAAAAGTTGAGCAGAGCTCTGAGGTAAGTTAATAGCACGAAATGCCATGAACCCTCAGGCAGAGTTATATAAAATGGCCAGCCATAGAAAATTAAATTGTTTTTGCAGCTTGTTCCTTGATCATAGAAAGGTCATGAGACAACACTTTGGTTCTTAGTTACAGGTGGGATTATGATTTGTAAATGGACACGCCACCCTTTTCACGCTTGGCAGTGTTCCCCGGTGATCACTCTGAATCCAGGCTATCTCACACATACACACAAAAACACGTTTTGAACTGAATGTGAGGTTCAATCTTCAAGATGTCTGGGAAAAGGTTTAAGTGTAAGTTGAGAACAGGGTGTGAAAATACCAGGGTAACCAAAGACCAGCCTTGTCACCTGAGAGGAATGAGGAGAGAGTGTTTATGTTCTGTTGTTTTCCTGGGGTGCAAATCCCCTTCCTCCACGTTTGTTTTCTGCTGTTTTTCTCAGGTACTACTATAAAACAGGAATTTTGGAACGGGTTGACCGAAGGTTAGTGTACAAGTTTGGAAAAAACGCACATGGGTGGCAGGAAGACAAGCTATGATCGGCTCCATCATCAAGCTCGTGCTATGGATTTCTGTCTGTTACAACAATCAGATTGCAATAGACATTTGAAAGTCTTTGTGTTTGTTTTTTTGAAACCTACAAAAGTGCTGATAAAATTTCTCCACATCTCAGCTTACATTTGGATTCAGAGTTGTTGTCTACTCGGGGGTAATAGAAGCAGCCCTTAAGAAATTCTTTTTTTGTTTGTTTGTTTTTTTTTTTTGCAACCCAAGAGAAGGAGGGGTACCTTGAGCAAAGATTGCTTTCCCAATCAAGAGGGGCAGAACCACAACAGCCGGCGCCATGGGTGCTGCTCAAAGAAAAAGGACCAGTTCTGCCTTTAGACACATCTAGTGCTCCCATTCCAAAGGCTCAAAAGTTTTCACACATTTAAACTGTGGCAGCTCACAAAGGAAAAAAAAAAAAAGTCATTAGTTTGTAGTCAATATAGTAGGAGGAGGTGAGATGTAGGTAAGACAAACATACTGTAGATTTTAAATTGTAAAAGTCAAATTCCATAGAAAAGCTTATTTTTTTTTTTTTTTTTTTTTTTTTTGAGGGCAGTGTCACTGGCCCTCATATGTGGGACCCGAACCGGGACCGCTGGCTTCCCAAGCCAGCGCTTAACCACTGCACCACTCAGCCGGCCCAAGAAGCTTCTTAAACAGTAAAAGAAAGAGCTCAGCCATCAAGCTGGGATGTCATCAGATTTAGTGTAGGCTAATGGCCAAGTTTCTTAACCTGAACCTCTTTGTGGCCACTCAACAAACTCTCAAGTCCATTTGTCTAGACCAGGGGGTCGGCAAACTTTTAAAAAGAGCCAATCCTGTCCCTTACAACTTAAAAATTATTCCAGAGCCATAAAACAAATGAAATCACCATTATGTGAATAATATCCTTTAAAAATTTTATAAATGAAACTATGATAGTTCTATTTTCATTTTCAATTTTACTTCAGAGCCACATGCACGTACCCAAAGAGCCACATGTGGCTGGCGAGCCACACTTTGCCGACCCCTGGTCTAGCGTAACACTTAAAATCAGGCATACTCTTAATTCTTGTTTAGTTTATTCCCCTCTTCTAGACTGGGGGCGGTGGGGCGGGCATCAGATATGCAAAGCATTAGTCAATTGACACTTGCATCAATTTCCAAATCATCGCTGTTTATGATTCAGGCTGTCACACAATAAAATCATAATTCATCATTTCTGTCTGTGGCCAAGACATTAAATCTTCAGAATTGGAACTGTCCTGACATCTCTGTAATGGCCATTTCAATTATGTCTCATTTTGTCTTCCTATCTGATATGTACTCGAGCTCCAAAACACATTATTTCCTTGACAAAAACAGCAACAGTGAATTTACACCAGGAAATATTCATGGGTTAAAGTGTGCACGGACATTTCTCACCGGTCACTGTAGGTAAGCCATTAGTGACCACAACCTAGGTAGACTGCCCAGGGCTTCCATGTGACAAGGCACTGAAACACACACAATACAGGCTGAGGAACCTCCAAGCTTAGAGTTTAACTTCACAAGGTACTTGTTTTAAAAAATGTGAATTACTGTAAAATAATCTATTTTTGGACTCATGTGTTTTCCAGGTGGATATAGTTTGTAAACAATGTGAATAAAATATTTAACATGCTAAACTGTCTCTGTATTGTTTGTTAAATTCATCAAGGCAGACCCAGCAAAGCATTGACAACCTGTAAAACCTTTGATGACCCTTCCATTTCCGAGCTGTAGGAGATGGAGATTTTTGAAGAGCCCCAAAAGATGCAAGAAATATATGGAGTGATCCTACACACCACCTTTTACATCATAAAACAGACGTCACCTCATAAAAGAAACATGTGAGCCAGTGGGGGCTACAGATAATGTTTATGTTTGGTGCACACACACACAGACCAAATTTTTTTGTTTGTTGTTTTGAGGTTTTATTTTGTGTCTTATTATAAAGTCATTGCCTTATTTAAAAATCAGATTTACAGAAAAATCCAGATTCCCACCTTCTTTTTAAAAAATCAGATCTGGCAACACTAGTTTCTCAGTGCCCTGTGGCAATAATTTCCTGCAGCTAAGTAGAAGCTGCCCCGTTGGGCACAGCATTTGATCACCGCTCTCTACTGCCTTCCCGAGTTCAGCTTTGTTCTTACACTATTGTTGTTTGTTTGGTTCATATATCCAGAGAACTTGTGCATTTTGAATTTGGGACCCCTGTCCTGGCCATCTTAAGAGGTAAGTAAGTACCAAATAAATGGACTGGATCAAAGCCCACAGGTGGGTTGAAAAAAGATTATCCAAGAAATTGAAAATTGACTAACAGGAGAGGAACTGGGAGCTTTCAGGCAAAGAGCTTGGCAGAACCAAGCTGCCCAGGGGGATGGCAAGGCCCGAGGTAGGGGCAGAGCAGGCAGTGATGAACAGGACTGAGGAGTGACACACGACCTGGAGATGCTGCCCGCCCCCAGAGGGCATCAAGCAATTCAGAGAACAAAAAAATGAACCCGTCTGCACTCCACAAGTTTGCATTCTATAACACCATTAAACTAGCATCCTCTTTGTATTCGTTTCCAGGGCTGCCCAAGACAAATCACCAAATGTGGTGGCTTAAAACAACAGAAATTTATTCCCTTGTGTTTCTGGAAGCTGGAAGTTCGAAACCAAGGTACTGGCAGAGCCATGCTCTCTCCCCAGGCTCTAGGGTAGAAACCTCCTGGCCTCTTCCAACTTCTGGTGGCTCCAAGTGCTCCTTGGCTTGAAATTCCAACCTCTGCCTCCATCTTCAGGTGGGCTGTCCCTCTTCACCCCTTAGCCTCCTAGAAGGACCCTTAGCATTGGAGTCAGCGCCCATCTGGATAATCCTGGATGGCCTCATCTGGAGATCCTTAACTTAATGACACCTGCAAAGTCTTTTTTTCTGAAGAAGGTCACTTTTACAGGTTCCCAGGGTTAGGACATGGACATATCCTTTCCGGGGCCATCATTGAACCCACTATGTCATTTATTTATTTATTTATTTATTTATTTATTTATTTATTTATTTTAGCTGAGCCATCCTGCCACCTGTTGGAAGCTCAGCGGCAGCTCAGCTCGGGCTGGGCATCGAACTGCTGTTGCTCAGAGCTCAGCTCACACTCTTGAGCGAGCTCTTAACCAACTGAGCCCCTCAGCCGGCCCCACTATATCCTTTAAAATGTGGGTCTTACTGAAACATATTGCTTCATAATACAATTCATTAAAGAATAGAACACACAAAGGACAGTTTAAAGCAAACAAAACCAAAGCAAAACAACAAAAAATGAAAACAGACAATGCAAAATTCACGTATCAGTCAAATGAAGGATTAAGTATTTCCTTTGTAAAAGGATCTCAGAAATTCAAAAGTATACAGAACTTTTTGAGTTCACCTCTGCTAACCCTTCACATCTTTAAAACCTCTGATAAGAATTTTAAACCTTCAATTTGTCTTATCAGATAGATAGATCATTTAAAGTGTAATTTGGCCCTTGGCCTTTCAGTAATACCATGAACTAAGATGCAAAGAAATAGCCAAGCAGCTTACCCATGGTATTGAGTTTAAAATTCATTTCCTTAGCAGAGATTACAAACTATAGGGATGTCCCTTTATCAGAGAAAGAAAAAATTAATGTTTTTAAACCAATTTCTGACACTGAATTTGAAATGAACAAGGTGATCCTTTTCAGTGCTTCAAAAAGCCCAGACCAAGTCCTCCTTCCAGAAAAGATTTTAAAATACGAAGAGTTGATTTTTAGAGTGTTGTGCCAGAAAGAAAATGAAAATGCCTTCAAAGAAGGTGAGAATGTGAGAAATAAAAACATGTGCCCACACAAAAACACGCACACGGATGTTCACAGTCGCATTCATAATAGCCAAAAAGTGGAACTCACCCGAACGTCTAATCCACTAAGAATGCGTAAATAAAACACGACACATCTATACAATGGAATATCACTTGGCAATAAAATAAAATGAAATACTGATATACACTACAAGTAAGCACCTTGAAAACATTACACTGAGTGAAAGAAACCAGTCACAAAAGACCACGCATTACATGGCTCCATTCAAATGAAATGTGCAGAGCAGGCAAATCCACAGACAGAAAGTAAGGTTCATGATGGCCAAGGGTTGGGGAAGGATTAAATTAGGGGGATGGCGAACAACTGCTAATGGATACAGGGTGTTTTGGGGGGGTGATGAAAATGTTCTAAAATTGATTGTAGTGATGATTGCACAACTGTGCATGTATTAAAAACCACTGAATTGTACCTTGAACTGGGTGATTTTTATGGTATGCGAATTATATCTCAAAAAAGCTGTTACTAAAAAAAGGTGCCAATGATCAACTGTGTCAAGCACTGCTGAGAGAGCATGTAAGGCAAGGAATGAGAATGAACCAATGGATTGGTTTTTTTATTGTGGTAAAATATACATAACATGAAATTTACCATTTTAACCATTTCTAAGTGCACAGTTCAGGGGCCTCAAGTACATTCACATCGTTGTGCCATCATCACCACCATCCATCTCCAGAACTTTCTCATCATCCCAAACAGAAACCCTGTAACCATGAAAGTCACTCCCTATCTTCCCCTCCCCACAGCCCCTGACATCCACTAATTTTACTTTCTGTAGCTGCATTTTTGACTACTCTAGGAACCTCATACAAATGGAGTCATACCGTATTTGTCTTTCTGTATCTGGCTTCTTTCACTTAGCATGTCTTCAAGGCTCACCCATGTGGTAGCGTGTGTCAGAACTGCCTTCCTTCTTATGGCTGAATAATATTCCATTGTCTGGATATACCACATTTTATTTATCCATTTATCCATCAATGGACACTTAGACTGTTTCCACCTTTTGGCCATTGTGAATAATGCTACTATGAACACGGGGCGTGCACATATCCTTTCAAGTCCCTGCTTTCACTTCTTTGGGGTACACGTATCCAGAAGTGGGACTGCTGGATGGGACCATTAGATTTTAGCAGCAAGGAAGTCATGGGCAAGGTCATTGTCTGACTGGAGTCATTGGTGACTTTGGCAAGGGCAGACTAACTGGAGCGGGATCAAGAGAGAACAGAAGACAGCGGGCATAGCAAGTAAAGGCAATTCTTTTAAGATATTTTCAATAAAGGTGAGCAGAATAAAGGGGGCAATAACAGAAGAGGCCTATGAGATCAAGAGAGGATTTGAGGAGACTTATACCATGTTTCCCCCAAAATAAGACCTACCTGGAAAATAAGTCCTAGTGTGATTTTCAGGGTGCTTGGAATATAAGCCCTATCTGAAAATAAGTTCCAGTTAAGATCGTCAGCCAGACATGACTGTATTTGAATAAATGCAGATTTTTGTACATGGATCAATGAATAAAATGCATCTTTTGGAGCAAAACTTAATATAAGACCCGGTCCTATTTTTGGGGAAACACGGTAACAGCAGCTAAGAGGAATGATGCAAAAGAAAGGGAGGAACTGGTGTTGCAGAGGCAGCAGGGGTAACTCCAGAGGAGGCAGGAGGCATGGGACCATGCGCATGTGGGGCTCTGACCTTCAGTCTGAGTAGAGCTCTCTTTATCCCCATGGATGTCCATGCCAGCAAGCTGGAGGATTTGGGTGGGGGAAAATAAGGAAGTTATCCTATTCTTGGAGAACAAAGGAACGGAGAGGGAAGGGGAGAAACAAGTGGGAGAATTTACCGAGAAAGGCAAGAGATTTCCAGGTAGTGCCAAGGGTCCACTCGTGGTCTGTGGTCAAATCTGTACAAGCCCAGCCCACAGGGCTGTGCACTGCTCCAGCCACAGTCATTTTAGTGCAGGAGCTAAGTAAGAGGTGTAGTTTACCAAGGCTGGGTTCTGCAGTAATTGTCATTTTGAAATATAAAATCTAAACAGAGTCAGAAGGGCAGCAGTGGCATGAAGCGGGTGATGAGCAGTGAAGTTTCTTTTCTAGTAGTGTTTGAACAACTGATGTTAAGTTGTGCAGATATTCTCTCTGACACACACACACACACACACAAAATCAGCTCCATAAATATTGTACATTTTCTCACCCTTTGACTTTGGGCTTAACTATGTTAACTATGTGACTTGCTTTGGCCAATATTAGTGAGCATGACATGAACAAAGGCTTGAAATGCACCTGTGCGTTGGTGTTTTTTTTTCTTTTTTTTTTTCTTTTTCTTTTTTTTTTTTTTTTGAGGGCAGTGTCACTGGCCCTCATATGTGGGACCTGAACCAGGGCCGCTGGCTTCCCAGGCCAGCACTTAACCACCGCGCCACTCGGCCAGCCCTGCACCTGTGCGTTGGAATTGCATCCCAATTTTCTTGAAAAAGGAAAAATGTGAGGTTTCCTTTTCTCGCATTCGTGCACTTTTGCCATCATTACTGGCTAGCCATCACCATGGGTCCCATGTACCTTAACATCACTTTAAAGAAATATAATTAGATAGTACCTCTCAGGAAGTAAAACCTAACTGGAAGTTAACGTCATCACTATTTATCTTTGAAAATTACAAAAGAGGTCTCAGAATAAAACTGGGGACACATACATGTGTCAGATTTTTACACACAAGAAGCATGTTAAATACATGTGATTTTAACTATCAACTTATTTTTATACTATAGAACAAAGCAGAAAATTATCTCAAAAAACTGTATTTAATAACCAATATTCAAATACCCTCCTTTTTATTGTCAAATTGTATTAATTTTTGAGTTTATCTTATATATTTAATACTATAAAAAGATATAACTATAATAAAGTTACTATGTTAAAAGTATTCACCATTGGGTACAAATGGATAAATTTATTTTCTATGTCTACAAATACAAGTTTCCAAGCACACTCAAATATAGGAGGAATTCAGGCAGGAGAGTTTGACAGGAGTAAAGATGCTTGAGCTAAAAGATTGAGTTTGTATGTATTGGTGGTCTAATGGTTTCCAGAAGCCCAAGGTCTCAAGGAATTCCTGACAGTAAATACAAACCGGTTTTAAAGATCTGAGACGAAGGGGATAAGATTTTTCAAGGAAAACAGGTTTTCATTTGGTCTTCAGAATTCACCTTTAAAGTGTTCTACTTGATTTTCAAGCATGATCAGCAAATATGGGTTAAAAAGAACTTGAGGTTCTGAACCGTTATATTTAAAACTCATAATCAGATAAGGAAGTGAGCTAATGGGCAAGAGATCTAAGTAATTTTCAAAGTTGGGAAGTTTGCTATTTTCCCAATAGAGTAAATAACATAGTATCCTCCTGATATTGGTATTTTCAATTTTAAGGGTAATTATCTGATAACAGATGATATTCAGACTAAGAGTCTGGTAGGACATTCCAAGTTGTATACGGAGCCGAAAGAAATCAAATACCATTCTTCTATTTTTATGTACAGATTTTATTGTAAAAATGTAATAATTACAAATCTGTCTGTTGTTAAATCAATGCCGTATTAGCATAAATGAACCCATTTTTTTTTTAAATCAGTTCAATTCCAAGCAGAAATAAGCATTAAGCCATAATGGTACTAAACTTATTTTTTTTGTTTTTCTTTTTGAGGGCAGTGTCACTGGTCCTCATACGTGGGACCCGAACCGGGGCCACTGACTTTCCAAGCCAGCGCTTAACCACCACGTCACTCGGCCGGCCCATGAACTTATTTTCAAAAGATACAAAGGCATTAAATATGCTTTTCCTAAAGAGAGCTTAGAAAAATTAAAATTTCTGAGTGAATTATCTTGATCTTTTCTTCTTAGATAATTGCAACCATATTTTTATATAACAGGCCATGAGATGATATGCAAACATATTCATTTCATCAAGGTTTTTTTTCTTATTGAATTAAATTATATTTCTGCTAGAAATTTTCATTCCAGTCATTTTAAGTGAGTAATCCAACCGTCAGAAGCAATTACATGTTTCTTTTAAATGACTGTTAAGCCCTAGCCTTCATTTTTCCCCAAGGGAAACAGCATTAAAAGCCATTATTAGATTATTTGCTATAGAACCCTGGATCATCATTTTAGACAAAGCTTACATTTGCGCATCTACACAGGACAATCTTCCATCCAGCGATGAGTGGGTTACGTGTGTGAATACTATGCTTTGCTTCATAGGCGGAGAGCAACTCAGCTCCAGGCCAGGGCTCTAACTAACCCTTACAGGTTAGCTTTCTCCCTTGCAGCCAGGTGAGAGCCATGTTGCACAAAGGTGTGAATCGCGTTCTGTTTTAAAAGAACAAGACCAGCAGATTAATCAACTCACTTGGCAGGAGCAACCTGGTGTTTACCTTAGCTTTAAATTTGCACTCAAAAGAAAATAATAACAATTCAGAATGCATTCACCTGTAATATCTTATATTGGCCAGAGCTAAAATCAAGAGTATATGTTTTGCAGGTGATAGGATATAAACTCATTTATGTCTCAAAAGAGCTTGCGAACAGCTGCTTAAGGAATCTCATAGTTGTCCCTGAGGAAAGCAAACTATTCCAGCTCTAACCCAGGACACACATGCCCAGCCTCGGCCGGGCTGCTCTGGGCTCACCTTGGGTTTCTCGGCATTGTACTTGTCCAGGAGAGCCTGGATGCGGGCCCCGTAGTCAGGATGGACATCGCTGAAGTTCCTGACCTGAAAGGAAATGTAAACATTACCCTAGTCCCTACCGGCCAGTCCCCAGTGTCGGTCTCACAGCATTCACTCAAGAGGAGGAAGAACGCTTCTGCAGAAAACAGAACCTCACAGTAAGTAACAGCAAAGAGTGGGGAGGTAGGGCACAGGGGGAGGGGGGACGTGAAAACTCTCATCCACTGAACAACCCTGGATACATCATTCATCTGGGCACGTCCACCCCCCATAAAATGAATAAGATAATTTTGCCTACCTCATAGACTATTATGAGAAAAACACAGGAGGTGAGCTGCACTGACTACATGGAAAGAGCTGACCTCAGGGTAACTCAACAAGTGAGTGATTTGTAGTAAGAAATGGGCCCAGACACTGCCTGAATGTAAAGTATATACAAAGACATTTGCTGAGAAATACCATACACTTCAAGCAGGAATTCCCAACCACGGGCCGAACCTGAGCAGGCAGCAGAAAGAGGTGGGGCATCACGAACCCACAGGAAGCCTTACAGTTTCAACATATTCGTATGTGTGAAGAATGCCAAGAGGCCTGCACAGTTCTGTGTCTTACAATCATTCTCATCAGTGAGATAAAACCTGCCCTAGCTATCTCACAGAGCAACTGTCAGGCTCTCTGCTAGAAAAAGCAATAAGTACATAGTGCCACAAAGATATAAAGGGTTATTTTTACACACATACGCTCATAGAAGATTAGTTACGGACATAGAACTTTGCCTACAAAGAAAATGCCCAGCCTACTGATACTGGTCTCCAGGCCTTCAAACATATCCCAGACAGCTGCTAGCCCAGCTGCCCCTGTGAACACAGAAGCAGCAACCAAGAGACAAGGAAATAGTGATGGTTTCTAAATTTACAAGAAGCTTACCCCTGTGGCAGGCCAGGAAATCACTAGTGAGAAAACTTCACACAACACAATGAGCTGCCATCAGAAATACCATGGTGCCTTACTTAGTTCAAAAGTTCAGCCTGGCTTTTGGAAGCCGCTCAGTTCTCACCTCTGAAAATATGCAAGCTTCTAGTTGCTTCTGAAGGAGGGAGGGTCAGGTGTCACGACATCAAGTAGTTAGATAGGTTTCAAACCACAAAAATGCAATCTGTATTTTTTATCATCTAAAGTCAACACAAAATTGTGACAGGACCCCATTTTGATACTGAACATTAGTCTCCTGCACAGAACTTGGCTGTAGTCAAATTAAACAGCATAGGAGAGAATTCACCCTGAACTCAACTAAATTATTACACATTGGACAGAGGGCTAAGGCTCATTGGGTATACCATATGCACTGGAGAGAAAATAATCAGAGATTTGATTGGGGCTTAGTTCTAGTTTTCTTAAGTCCACTTAGTTTAAAAAAACAACAAAAAACAATGACACTTTTTAAGGGTTCTCTCACACAGCTGCACTCTCTTCTCAAGCCAGCAGGTGTCATCCTTCAGCTTCTAAAATACTCACCGCTTTCTTCTGGATGAAAAGTTGTGCGTCTTTCAGATGGCGGGCAATGTTCTCACACAGGCGTCTCCTCTGTTCTTCATTCAGTACGTTCATGTAGAACGCCCGCACCTGCTCGTTGAAAATACAGAGTGTGACGAATCGAATAACCACTTTATCACAGACAAAACTCACCCAATATGTGTCTTCTGACATGAAAAAGTGAGACTTCTCATTTACACAAGAATGAAAAGTTTTTAGAATTTAATAATAATTTTAAATTATAGTTGAAACTGTCATTTGTGTTGTTTCTCACTTTTTGTTTCGTTTTAAGCAAAATAGGAAGTCAGTTGTTAACAGCTCATAACTGCTATTTAATGTCATTTGTAGTCACTGCTAATAAATCTCTTATAAATAAAAGCCAGTCTAACCCACAATTTAAAACTCCACCACACTCTTCACACTGACAAGTGCACAATGTGCAAACTAGCATCAAATGCAAACTTAGCACAACACAACCTTTGTTCAATTCACCCAGAACCACTGAATGAAAAAAACAAACAAAAAATCCTAATTCATTAATATGTAACCTTAGTTATTCAAAAGCCAAGATTTCTTGGAGAAGACAGATGTTAATAATGATATTTGACTTAGATTATTGGGTTTACCTCTAAAATGAATATCATCATTAGATTAAAATGAAAACTAGGAGTTAAGTATCAAGTGTGAGTCCAAATAGCCTTCGCTCATTTCTGAAAACAACCATTTCTAGGCTGTAGGTAAAATTTTATTCCAACATTTCATTAATCTATTCATTCATTTATTCATTCATTCAATCAACAAATGCTTATTTATCAAGTACCTATAATGTACCAGGCACTGTCCTACATGCTGTTAATGTTTATAAAGTCCAAAAATATCCAATTATCCAAAGTATCAAATTCATAAAATATTAAGAAATTCATAACTTTTCTAAGTAAGTTAGGAAATAGGCTATAACATGTTTTTTTAAATTTGAGCCAAGTTTAAATCTGATATGCAAGTTTAAAAATCAGACTTTTGATATTAACAGGAGTCAGATCTATCTCCAATTCACTAATTCTCTCTTCAGCTGTATCTAACATACTGTTTTAAACACCTATTGAGTCACTGTATCTGTTGGATTTTTATTCAAAGATTGTAATTTTTTGTTTCTAAAAATTTCTATTTAGTTCTTTTTCATATGTACCTGTTTTTGTTTTCTCACATCCTATTCTTGTCTTGTAGATAATATTCCTTTCTGTATCTCCTTAATGCTGTATACATGCTTATTTCAAATGGGTCTTTTGGATTATCCTATCGTGTGCAATCATTTACTGCATGTGCAAACTGCAATCTCTCAGGGCACTGGATTTCCTTGTATGTATTGTAATTTTCCCATGTGGCTCATCTTCAACACGAGTTACCTTCTGCAGAAATTCCAAATATATATGAGCTGTGAAGGTGTCTTCGCATGGTGACTTTTTTTTTGTCACCTATGCAGAGGCATAACAAGGTTCACTGATTCACTTGTTTCTCAGTTCAGGACTTCCATATGGCTCTACATGGGACAAGAATACAGGGACCTCAGCTGAGCACAGTATAGGAAAGGGACCCCAACTTCTCAGAAGTGATTGCTTCCATCTAGAGTCCACATGCTTCCAAGCTGTATCTTCAGTCTGGTGGGTAGTTTTTCCAATGAGATGTCAGTTCCTGGTTGTCATCATGATGTCAAGAGCTCAGTTCTAGCTCTCTACGACACTAAGCCTGAGGCCTCAACTCCTAGCCCCTTGGAGGCATAAAATATTAATAAGATGTAAATAGGGTTTGGTTAACTTTGTAAGATAAATACCTTCAATATTCATGCACTACTGTGATTCCTTTTTTCATTTCTGGAACCTGGAGATTGACCTTTCTTGTTTATTAGCTCAACTACATACTTTATAATTTTTTCTTTTTTAAAGATTTTATTAGGGAATTTAATTGGGGAGGTGAACAGCATAGGGGAATTGGGGAAGGGGAACAGACAAGTTGCTGTCTTTTTGTTCTTCAGTCTAGTTGTGGAGGACATTGCTTCACTGGTCCATGTTGGTATCCTCATTGTGCTCTTTCCGGCTGAGGCAGTGGGTCGCCGGCCTCTGGACGGTTGCTCACAGCAGCTCTTGGCAGCTCACGCTGGCTACCAGCCGCTCACGCTGGCTGCTGGCCACTCACTGTAGCCTATGGCAGCCCACTGCAGCAGGGGCTGCAGCCCACACCGTCGCTGGCCATCTCAGCTATAGAGGCAACCAGGTGGAGCTGTTGTTCACCACCTTAGCTGTAGAGGGCAGTGTCACTGGCCTTCATATGTGGGATCCGAATCGGGGCCCCATTGCTCAGAGCTGGCGTCCCAAGCCAGCTCCTAACCAACGTGCCATTCGGCTGGCCTTAATTTAAATTTTTAATCTGATATGTCAGGTGTGAGGATTAGATGAAAGGCCTCCTACTCGTACGTCACTTCAATCTATGATCTTGAACTAAAAGGAATTTGGTCTTGCAATTCCATTGGTGTGCTGCTGCCAACTTGCAGGCTGTCAAATTTTTAGGAATTTTGTGAGTGACTTGTTAAACACGGCCATGACTAAAAATCAAATTACATAAATTTACAATTAAAAAACATTACACACAAAACTAATAAACCCTCAAAACACATCACTTCCTAATACCGATTACCTATGTTCTTGAGGGTATTTGTGTTTATTTCATCTCCATGGTGGAAATACTATGTAATAGTGGGACATCTCTTTCCAACGCCACAGGTTCAGTGACATCACATTGGTAGCTTGAAATCAGCTCCAGGAAGTACTTTCATCATATGAGGGTTAGAGCTGTTTCTCATTCTCACAACACTGGTATGGTCAGTCTTTAATTCTAGCCATTCTGTTGCATACGTAGTGGTATTTCTTTGTGGCTGTATTTTGCATATTCTTGATGATTAGTGAGGTAAACAGTCTTTCCATATGTTTTTCAGCTATCTGAGTGTCCTCTTGTGAAGGGCCTGTTCAAGTCTTTTGCTCATTTTTTTATTCATTTGTTCTGTTTCTTTCTTATTGTTCTGTAGGAGTTATTTATATATTCTGCCCATGAGTCATCTGTTAGATGAACTGCAAATATACTCTCCCACTCTGTGGCTTGCCTTTTTAATCACTACATGGCATCTCATAATGAAGAGTTCTTTTTTTTTCTTTTCATGAGCTAATCTTGATAATATCTACTGTTCTGTTTCAATTCACTCATCCTCTCTTCAGTTGTGTTTAATTTCCTTTTAAACCCATTTACTAAATTCTTAATTTCAGTAGTTGCATTTTCCAGTTCAGTATGTCCATTCAATTCTTTTTGTATAAAGCTCTCTTGTTAAATTCTCCATTTTTTTTTTTAAATTTGGGAATTGGAGAGGGGAACAGTGTTGGGGAATCGGGTAAGGGGAAAAGATAAGTTGCTGTCCTTTTCTTCTTCAGTTTAGTTGCGGAGGACGTTGCTTCACTGGCCCATGTTGGTATCATCATTGCGCTCTTCTCAGGTGAGGCGGATCGGTCGCCGGCCTCTGGATGGTTGCTCACTGCGGCTCTTGGCAACTCACACCGGCTGCCAGCCGCTCACGCTGGCTGCTGGCCACTCACTGTAGCCTATGTCAGCCCTGCTGCAGCTATGCAATCCCAGGAACTCACAGCAGCCCAGCTCCAGGTGGAGCTATTGTTCACCATCTTAGCAGCAGAGGGCAGTGTCACTGGCCCTCATATGTGGGATCTGAACTAGGGCCACTGGCATTCCAAGCCAGCTCTTAACCAATGTGCCACTTGGCCGGCCCTCTCCATGTTGTTTTTTTTTCTTGAACATATTAATTGCAGTTATTTTAAAGCCAATATTTGACAATTGCATAATCTGGATCAACAGTAGGTTTGTTTCTATTGCTTTTTTTCCCCCCCTCGGTTTTTTTTTTCCCCTCTTGGTTTTCAGTCGTACAGTCTTATGTATTGGTTATGTTGACAATTTATGATTGAATGCTAGATGTTTGCAAATAAAAAAATAGAGAGAGATAATCTGAGTCTCTATTTTCCTCCAAAGACTTATGTTTGCTTCTGGCAGACAGTTTAGAAAGAGATCACTGTAATCCAATCTGAGATCGAGCTGATGCAAAGTGGGGCCTCAGTTTTTGTGAGGGGAAGCTTATTTCAGGTTTGCCCTTATTCTTAGGCGTGACCCTCAAGGATTCCAACTGAAAGCCTGGGATGTTAATTATAGGCTTCCTCCTTAGCAGTCCCTGGACTCCCAATTTTTATCCCTCCAGACCCATGAACATGCTGTAAGCTCTGCTCAGCATATTGGCGGATGCTTACAAAGTAACAAATGCCTCATTAGGGAAGGACACCTAATGCCCAGCTCACATCTCTGCACTACTTTTCTGTCTGAGATCTTGGCCCCTCAGATCCTTATTGCTTTGTTAGCTCTCCAAAGCCTTAAAAAGCAGATGTTTTTGTATTTTATCTCGCTTTCCACGTTCTCCATGACAGAATAGGTGTGATAAAAGCTAGTCTGCCATAAGCCATAAGTGGAAGTCCAAGTGAGTCATTTTTAAGAGTATAAACCTGGGCCTTCTTCATTTCCCATGAGACTCATATAGTTACAGGATTATGCTATAAGCCTATATATAAACCTACAAACCTATAAGCAGTGTCATAACTGCTCAAAAACATGACTTCAACATAGTGATAAGAAAATCTCTCAATAAAATCAGAATGATTATCTAGTAAGCTTTCATGTGTAAGCAATAGCCTCATTATCTAATTTTTGCAGAGATGATATTAGCTAGTTTAACACTGGAATAGACCTCATGTAGGCAAAATGCTTTGAGAGGCAGGAATTGTATAGTAATATGCTCGGTATCACCTGCATATCAAGAATAATGCAGTTACTACAAAAGGCTTTTAGGATTTGTTTAACCCCATCAAAATATTGTTTATATCCTACAACAAAGTAATTTCTTTTTTATGTACATTTGTATACACGTAAGTGCCTTTCAAATCAAGATATCTTCACAGTGAATCAATTCATGCATTTAAGTACACTTTACTTGGAACCCACATTTCCAAAGTGAGAAACTAGAAATAGGTCCTATTCTCACTCAAGTTTACTACCAACTACCAAAGCAGAGCTCTATGACCGTTACACTTTTTAACTTTATTCTTCTTGTGTGTGGTATAAGTTGCACTAAACACATTAAAGAGGTGACTGCCCTTCAAAGTTTAAGGGCCTCTTTCAGTGCATCTTAAGCGGCCATAAGCCATTGCAAACAGGGTGGGCACTTGACACGAGGCAGTTAGCTGAAGGCTCACCACAGACAATGATGCAACCTACAGTGAAAAGATTAGTCAAATCAATCTGATTTCCTCTCTCCAGAATCTGATATAGAAGTATTGAGAGAAGTAAAAGATGGTTATTAAAAAAAAAAAAAAAAAGTGTAATACATGGAGAAAGAAGCCATAAGGAAGAGTTAGTCCAAGTTCATAGCAAAGCCACAGCCATGTTAGAAACAGAAGCTCTGAAGCAAAAAGAAGAAAACTAGAAGGACATAGAAAGAATAAGCAGTTGATATTGGAAAACAACAGCAGGCAGCGGAAGAGATGAAGAGTAGCAGACAGGGAATTCGTTACCTGAGTGACGTTGTCATCATTGGCACTGTTGTAGCGACACACGTCCACAGAAGAGCTGGTGCTATGCTCCAGGGCATACTTCTGCTGCTGTTCTGGAGCGCTGAAGCTGTTGGGGTAGTAATTTGGAGCGCCACCTTTAAAGGCAAACCACACAGATCGACTTAAGGAGGCAAAAAGTGAAGCAAGTTGGAAAACAATGTAATGTGAAATAAATTCAGTTACATATGTATATGTATACACACATACACATACACATCCATACACATACATGCCAGGCACGTGTGAATTTTAATGAACCCTATTTACCTACACACAGTACTCAGATGCAGCACTTACAGAATATTGCCACCTCCCACATGCTCGCATGGGCTATCTCACTCTGAGTCTCGATGACAAGATCGCAAATTTCCTCTGAACATTTCAAATGGCCCAATCTATAAAATCTTCTGATACTTACCGTACAAATAAATTTATACAGGTTTGATTTGACCCCCACAGAAAATGAGACCCAAAGACACATTTCAAATCTGAGGACTTCATGTGAGCTCAGGCTCAATTCTAATATTGAATCACAACATTCTTGGGAGCAACTGAAAGTTCTAGTTATGCTCCTTCAGTTTACAGGCACATAAACTGAGCCCGGAAATGCTAACTCCTGCAAAGTCACATGGTAATTAGTGGTAGATGGGGATTAGAACTCTGAGTTTTTTGTCTCTTCCATTCCAGCGCATACGATATTCTGATCACATAACTCTACTTCACTTTTGCTTAAAGGCTTTTAGGATTCTCAGGGTATCTCTCCCATATTGACTACAACTTTATTCAATTCTAGCTTCACTTTTACTTCCCTCCACAAAGAGATAAAAAGGAATGTTTAAAAATGTGTTATTTCTAGTATGTCAGCACTCATTCATCTCTTATAGAAAAAAACAGCAACAAATATAATCAAAACCTCTTTTATAATTTCTGGAAAAAATTATGAAGCCTTTTTTTTTTTTTCCATTTTGGCATATTTATTTTCCTAACTATACTCTGCTTCGGCTGATGGTAGCAGAAGCTTGAATTATCTGAACACACACTACATAAACAGAAGGAGTGGCCTAGAAACATATTAAGTGGTTTGAACAAACCAATCTGGGTTGGAATTTTACCCAGCACACTACCAGAATGGATTACTCAGAGTGGATAAGCAAGAGGTGCCTGTTTACCACACTTATCAAGGTACCAACTGCATGTAGGAAGATGGAAAAAATGCCATACTATCAGGGAGCCCAGTTACTAACCCAAGAAATTTATTCTAGGTCAGCCACGTCTATATGAAAAGCAAAGTGTGCCAATAATCAGCAACCACAATGGTTTTCTGCATTGCAAGTTAGCTCTTTGAAACGTGCCTATTTGAGTAATTTTTAAATTTTATTTCCAAATAAGCTCTGACCTTTACTCAAAGTGGGAGTTGTCTTCAAGTCACTCACTACTGGGAACAACTAAGCTCTTTTATCGAACTTTAGGAGCACAGCCCAAATGTTCTGCTTTTAAAATGAGGCAAAGGGTGGTTAAAATATATCCCTAAGTTGTTTTTTCACATGTACGTCACCATAATGGTAAACATGAAGCAATTAATTATTAATGGATTCCAAAATATACGTGAACTTCTCTGATAACAAGACTCATTAATGAAAGGACCAAGGAATACAAATGGAAAATAAAATCACTTTAGAATAAAAATGCAGCAGACACAGGAAGTATCAATTACTTTGAGCAATAACACACCCCTTAACTCTGCAAACTCAGAGAGCAGAAATACTATAACCATCTGACAGAATCAATTAATGGGCATGTACACTTGTTAAATACATGGGAAAGGCTTAGTGATAATGGTAACAAATGCAAGGCACAAAATTATATTTGCAAAATAATCTTAAGTGTATAAAAAATATTCACAGAAAAGACTGGAAAAAATACAGCAAAACATAACAGTTGTGGCCTTTGGGTGTTGGGACTGTAAGTGGGTTTTTCTTCTCCCTTCCCTTTTCCCTTAGTTCACAATTTGGCTTTAGGACACATGTATTATTTTTATCACAGGAAAATTAACTTTGTTTGAATACAGACATCTAGGGCTATAAATATAAGTGATTAATAAAATTTCTGAAAGGATCAATGTAAGCAACCTATTACTAAAACACATGTCCTAAATATGAAAATGAAAACAGAAAACTAAGATCTATGTTAAACTGTGGAATATTAAAAGGAAAAAACATGAATCAAGCTTTCTCTAATTAAAACAAGTAATTAGAAATTGAAGCTCTTGGTACACGGCACCAACAAAAAGTAGTTAAAAGGGGGAAAAACATACATTTGATAAATGAGCTCCAAAAACCAAAATGTAGTGGAGTCTCATCTCACATGTTGATTTCCATGAATTCAACTCATTCACTTAACAAAAAAAAGGTGAGGGAGAATGAATCCCTTGATTTGCTCTATGTCCCCTATTCTAACCTGCCCCATCACCTCCAAATTCTAGCTAGGCTTGCCCCTCCACAGCCTGAGCAGAAGTGCAGAGAAACAAAAGACATGAACTCTTGGCTTTTGGACTTTCAAGATTCTGAGTCCTGGTGATTTAAATAATTGTCCACTTTGTGAAGAGTCTCCAAAACCTAACTTCTAAGTTGACTGTGATTCTACGATGGCCAGAGTGAAAGATTTTTCTCCCGGCCTTTCACTATCAGATGGATAGCAAGTAAAATTTGAGGTGGAAACTCACAATAAAACATATAAAATAGATGCAAGGATGGAGAGTCCTCAGGCAGTTTAAACCTTCACTGCTGGGCAAGAAATACGCGGTTGGCAGTAGCATCTGTGGAGCACCTTCCCAGGGCAGAAGTCCCGTGGCCTGCCATCCCACCCTTTTGCACAGCGGTGCCCTCTGCCCTCACGGGGGGAGCCAGATGTCTTAGGCCTACCCTGGTTGTCAAACATGCACATGGGGCCGTCACGCTGGTAGTTGGCCACTCGAGCACGGAAGGGACAGTTTACGGGTATCTGAAGATAGTTGGGTCCCAGGCGGTGGCGGTGAGTGTCAGGATAGGAAAACAGGCGACCCTACAGTCACAAATGAAACAGACACTGACTGAGTGCAGTAACAAAAAGAAACAGATTCCCACAAAGCCAATTGTATAAGAAATTATACAAAAAAGCACCACCCATGTTAAATCTGATTTATGTCAGAAACACTTTGCGCTCTGAGGATTTGTAGATCTAAACAAAGTAATACACAAGGAAATCAGTGGTTCAGAATGATGGCCCTATAATGTCCTAGGTCCTGAATCAAAGATTAAATTAAGTTATATATTTACCAAGGCAGAATGGTAAGCATTTCGAAATTTCTTTCAGTTAGTGTTGAAACAAAAAATTTTATGATTAACTCTGCATTAATTTTAGTATCCAATTATTTAAATATTCTCATTATTTAAAGCTGCACTTCATGAGTTTTCTTTGACTGACTTTATCATTGACCTTGAATCTAAAAGAGCATTCTTATAAAAATCAAGTTAAATAGGGCGACTTATGCAATTATTTTGTACTAAATCACTCATACCAACATGCTTAACTCTCATGCTTCCAGTCTCACTATTCTGTCAATAATTTGCTTTTGGCTGGGTGACTCTACCGCCCATCATCATTTTTTTTTTTTTAAAGATTTTATTGGGGAATTGGTGGAGGGGAACAGCGTTTGGTAATCGGGGAAGGGGAACAGACAAGTTGCGTCTTCTTGTTCTTCAGTTTAGTTGCGGAGGATGTTGCTTCACTGTTGGTATCGTCATTGCGCTCTTCCCGGATGAGGCAGATCGGTCGCTGGCCTCTGGATGTCGCTCATCGCGGCTATTGGCAGCTCACGCTTGGCTGCCAGCCGCTCACGCTGGCTGCGGGCCACTCACTGCAGCCTTTGGCAGCCCACTGCAGCAGGGGCTGCAGCCCACACCATCACCGGGGCTCGCACAGCCCAGCTCCAGGTGGAGCTGTTGTTAGCTGTAGAGGGCAGTGTCACTGGCCCTCATGTGGGATCCGAACCGGGGCCGCTGGCATCCCAAAACCAGCGCTTAACCGATGCGCCACTCGGCCGGCCCTTAAATAGTCTAGGGTAATATTGAGATGATTGGTCATACAGCTGTGACTGAGATCCACCTGTAGTTTAGAAGCTGGTTGCCTCCTTTAGCTCAAAATGGACCAAATTGTGCTCTAAATTTACCAACAGGACAGAACTGAGCCATAAGCAGTTCCTGGATATAGCCCCCATCATATAATTCCGGTTTTGTTTCACCCTACCCCACCTACGAGTGGAGAGCCAGGTTGGGAAATGGACACAGTAAAGCCGCCATATCTTGACCATCAACTTGAATGGCCCTGTGCCTGGGCAACCTTGCAGGTCCTGGGTTAGAGAGCAGAACAGCTCTCCCACTCAGGCAATCAGGACACCTTCTCCATTCCTGGCCAAGTGCAGTCTGGGAGTGAAGACGGCTGCGCCTGCATCATGAGGTCCTCAGGGGACAGTCTCTTAGTGACTTACATTCCATTACACTATTTTGTCTTTTCACCATGGTCTGTCTGGCTTACCACTTTCAATAAGAAAGCTTTAAAATATATTAGATGCGACCTTGTTGAAAGGTAACTGAGAACACTGTCCATGACTATACCGCTACTGCCACCCTCGGACACGCATCAGTCATCAGAGCGATTTCAAAGTCCCCCTTCCTAACTGGCTCTCCACTTCCAGGCCCTCCTCCAACAATGTCATCCCACACACTCCTGCCAAAATAATCTTCCTAGGGCGCCATGCAGACTACATTATTTACCTACTCAAAATACCTTAAACAATTCCTCATTAGTCACCAAATGGCTAAATAAGTACCAGTCCCTCCCTGCATGGGTCCAAACATGCTTCATGGCATTAGCATTCACAGCTAAACAACCTAAGAAGTTGTAGGAGAAACGAGGCTAGGCACTGATATCCTGACAGAACCTACGAAAGCTCTTTCAAACACTGTTTTAAACTCAATTTTAAACTATAGAGACAGACCACGAAATTTAAAATATGTGTTTGCCATAGCTGAAATTAATACTGATAGAAATTATACGATTCACTCATATACTCCAATTCACTAATAGAACTATAGGATTTCCATGTATCATCCTTTTTCAGAGCTCTCTTCTTCCCCACAGTTTCAATGAGATGCCTCAGATGTTTGTTTTTTTGTTGGTAGGGAATATGTATTTGTTCTGTGTGCTGTGTGGCCTTTTCCCGGGGCTTTGGCCTCCATTCAATGCCCCAGTGCTCTTCTAATCGCAGAGCTCAGTGTTGCTCACTGCCTCCATGTCTCACTGTGGTCCCAGAGACCCATGGTGTCCTGGGTTCTTGTGAAAAGCCTTCGGGTGACCTTTTACTCCTAAACCTGCCCCTCAATACCAGGGTTATGCGGCCTTGGTTCTCGCCAGGACAATTTCGTGCCTTGGCAAAGGCAAATCCCATTAACTGCTCCTTCACAGTTCAGCTCCCTGCCAGCCCCCAGATGCAGGAGTCTTGGGACCTAGGGTCACTGTTGTCTTGACTTCCTCTACTCCCCCGTTTCAGTGTCAGCACTTCGGTTTATCCTTTATAATCTGCTTGACTTCCCTTTTCTATTCCCAACCCACAGTTCCTTCTTTTTTTTTTTAATCACCAATCAGAATGATTTTACCTGATACATACCAGATCACATTTCTCAAAGCTGAAGAAAACTTTTCTTTTCCTAGAAGGGACAACTGTACAAAGTGCTACCCAAGCCCCAAGGTCCCTTCCAACACATGCTCAGTATACCCAACTTATTTCTCCTGCTTTAGGAAAGAGTGGGCTGTTTAAATACACCCAACACTGTCCGCCTTTGTGCCTCTACTCATGTCCCTCTCCTGCCCCATTTGACCTCTGTGGAAAGTCAAAATCCTGTCCATTCTTCAAAAGCCATCTCAAATGCTACCTATTCTCGAGACTTTGTCTTCGTCCTCCAATCAGACAAGCTTTCTCCGGACTCACCACAGCATTCTGCTTTACGTTATAGTTATCTTGTGTTTTTTTTTGTTTTGTTTTGTTTTGTTTTTTATGAGGGCAGTGTCACTGGCCCACATATGTGGGACCGAACCGGGGCCGCTGGCTTCCCAAGCCAGCGCTTAACCACCGCGCCACTCGGCCGGCCCTAGTTATCTTGTGTTTTTATATCTGTTATAGCAGCCAGGGCAGTTTATCACACACAGTACATAGTTTTCGATTTATATTAGTTACACTGCACTAAAAACTAATAGAAAGCTTATTTTCTATAAAAGTCTCAGCTGTTCCCAATGTCAAAGCAAAGAAGTTAAGAAATAAACAAGGGACTTTCAGCTTGCCTCCATGGAGTGACACCTGAACTGGAATCAGGTGCTTACATAAGAAGAGCCATCAGTCACTGCAGTTTGACTAGGGCATAACCTTTAACTTCGGTTTCATGGTCATAGTCAAAAAACACAAAAGGTTAGTTTACTCAATAAACATTAAGCTAACTATTTTCCTACTGACTTCTAGTCCCAAGAAGTTTTCATTCTTTGTACACTTGAAAGAGCATCATGGAAAGTGAGAAAAAAACAAAGTACTAAATGCCTAGGAACATTACCAAGACAAATGGTTAAATTAACCCACTGCCTTTAATTGCCGGTAACATAAATTTAGTTTGTGAAAATAATGTCTGATCTCTTTTTACCGATGGAAAACCCCAAGCATAACCAAAGAAGAGGAAATGAATAAAGTTATGCTGACCAAGGTGTTAAAACCAATTAACAATATTCCCTCCTGTTACAGGCTGAACAAAGAGTGCTTTACTCTGCAAATACCTGAGACATTTCTAATATGATTTTTTTTTTTAATTAAGAGACTAAATGTCGGGGCCAGCCAAGTAGCTCGGTTGGTTAAGAGTTGGCTTAGAGCGTGTGCTCTGAGCAACAGGGCCGCCAGTTTGAGTCTCACATGGGCCAGTGAATGCTGCGCCCCAGCTGAGCTGTCACTGAGCTGCCAACAAGTGATAGGATCGCTCAGCCAGTGTAACGACAAGATTGCCTGTTCAATGGTGGGCTACACCCAGCCACAACTAAAGAAGATTGAACTCGGCACCTCGAGCTGAGCTGCCGCCCGGATGGCTCAGTGGATACAGCATGCGCTCTTAACAACAAGGCTACTGGTTCGACTCCCGCATGGGATGGTGGCTATGCCCACCCACGACTAAGACTGAACTCAGCACCTTGAGCTGAACTGCCACCCGGATGGCTCAGAGGATAGAGTGCACACTCTTAACAAGGCTGCTGGTTCGATTCCAGCATGGGATGGTGGCTACGCCCACCCACAACTAAGATTGAACACAGCACCTTGAGGGCAGAGTCCATGAGCTGTGACAGGAAGCCAGATGGCAACTGGTGCCCTCCACAATGACTGAAGAAGAACGATTTGGCTGGTCCCCTCCCCCAATTCCCCAATAAAATCTTTATAAAAAGAGACTAAATGTCAGTCTTAACCTATTGAGGGACTTCAATACAAAATTGGCATATACTGTAATATGCATATCAAAAGGACCCAGATGAAAGCTTAAACAGTGTTCTAGTTAATTCTTCATATAAAGACCATGCCAAATTATACAATGTATGTGTGTGTGTGCGCACATGCGCCCTCGCACGCACTACTGCCACAGTACCTCTGAGCCCCCCAGTTTACCTGAAGCATTTTGTCAGGGCTGGGTTCAATGCCAGGTGGCATGTTGCTTGGGTCAAAGGCCAACTGTTCGACTTCAGCAAAGTAATTCACTGGATTCCGATTTAGGACCAGTTTGCCAACTGGGATCAGAGGGTAGTCCTTGTGAGACCAAATCTAAAAATAATATGATATTCACAATTACACGACAACCAACTGAAGGAAATTAAAGTACCCACAAAAAATGCCAGCTTTCAAATATAATGAAGCCAATGATAGGAAGTGAAAATAGAAACGGTGAATCCAATAAAATGATAAGAACTTAAAATGAATGCACTGGTTGAATCTTTCACAACAGTAAATGGTGAATATTGACACTTTCCCTGAGCAAAAGTACATCACCTTTTCAAAATTTGTTCCTTGCTAACAAAAATATATCAAAACACCTAGATGAATGCAGAAATGGGTTCATCTTATCTAATGAGAATTGGTGAGCACTCATTCACAGGCTAGGAGACTAAAGTGGTTTCCACATGCATTTTGCACGTGACTTCCCTATCATGAGTGCCTGACTGGAAATTTATTAAAATTAGGTACGAAGAGGCTTAAAAAAGAAAATAATTTAGTTGTTAACTGACTCACCTTGGTAACATCAAATGGATTAAACGGAAACGTTTCTGCCTGACGAAATGTCATGACCTGGATGTAAAAAGTCCAGGAGGGGTAGTTGCCCAGAGCAATGGCATTAAAGAGATCCCGGAGGCTATAGTCAGGATCTTCCTGGGAAAGTTTTGCTGCATCTTCAACTGAAAGGTTTTTGATGCCTTGGTCAGTCTACAGAATAAAAGAAAGAAATTCAAACTGAAATGTTTTTGGAACGATAGCATTAGATATCAAAAGTAATGGTGAGATAGGTGTTTACCGATAGGATGCCCTAATTCTGCCTTAGTCCCATCCTGGACCACAAAAGATATCTATGCTCAGAACCATGACTCAGGGCTAAGAAAGGTCAAGCATGATACTTTACTGTTTGATAACGTCTGACACTCCACTCCAACAAAGAACTCTAGAAAGCTAGGCTAACCCAGGTAGAAACCTCCTTTGATCTAGCCTAGAGGCCTGTGTTATCTCCTTACATTTGAGCACAAATCAAAACCTTAGATCTTCCCTCTCCAGGGAGAAATGAATTTCAATGTGCACCTGCCAGCACCAGAAATATTAAAGCAGAGAGCCACAGAAAAGGAGCATTTTCCCAAATATGTATGGCAGAGCTGCTAGCATCCAGAAGAAAGCTTAACTATTGACAGCAGCTATGTGGGTCTTCCCCTCTGGCCACATGAAAAGAAGATAAAAAAGAGACCACACACAGTTCTTCTAACTGGGAAGCGTGAATCTATTCACTTGGGTGGCAGCCAACAAAATACTCATGGTACTAACCAAAGAGATCAATATTTTTCATGCTTGGGGGTAACAGAGGTAAGGGAAAGGTGGGAGAGTCCTTGATCTCTGCCAAATCCTAAGCAGTAAGGAGATGGGGCACCTTGCCCCAAAGGGAATGTGTACCTTATAATGGAATTTGCAGTAAACTGCCTCTCCATTTGCATTAACCAGCTTGAAAGTATGGGATCCATATCCATTCATGTGCCTGTGTCCATCTGGAATCCCTCGATCACTGAACAGGAAGGACACCTAAGGAACGAATAAATAAAGCCTAAAATTTCTCAGTTTAAATCAAAACATCCTAGATTTTTAAGACCTTCCTAAATTTCCAGAAAATCCCTTAATGACATGGAACATACTAGCCAAGTACCCACAATAAGGGTTACCGTTATTATTATTTATTTTTAAAAAAAGAAGAAGAATTTTAAAGCAGAATGATAGATAAATCATTAACCTTAGGGCTCAAAATTCTATAAAGAAAAACTAATCTGAAAACTAGACTCATTATTCAAAATTTATTTTAATACCAAATTTGTTTGGCACTACTTTCACCTAATTTCCCAACTACATAGAGCTTTACTTCCCAAGAGAGGCTTTAATCCTTAAATATCAAATGATACTGTTTCTAGTATCACTCAAGGTCTATGAATGGAGGAAGGTTAACAAAATCAGTCATTATAAAATTCTTCAAGATCAAGAGATCTGAGGAAGCCTCCCAAAAAGAAAGTCAGAAACCAATTCCAATATAACAGGCAAAACTGAAGAAACACATTATGAGGCATAATTACAGTTCCATCCCAGGTGATATATTATACTTGTAATATAGTGAAAAAGAAGTATTCCCACCTGATGCAGAGACTCAGGGCGCAGGCTCCAGAAATCCCAGACCATGTCTGGATCCTTCAGGTGTGTTTGAGGGTTTCTCTTCTGGCTGTGGATAAAGGATGGAAACTAAATGGAAAAAGAGAGAAAAAAAACCATAAACTTAAGTTTACAGGAAATATGGTGTCTTATAGTATATAATGCCTATTGCTAAAGTTTATGGACTATAATTATAAATAATATCACCCTAGAATTTTAAACTGCCAAACCCTAAAAATGAATTTTACCCTCCATCTGTTTCTAGGGCAAAGTGCCTTTTTTTATTAATCTTCCACATTTTGAAAGACTATTCCCATTAAGTCAATAAATTATTTGGTGATTATTATTTGATCTTATACACAGATCTAAAATACAGAAAAATGTGTTTTAAAAGGCAATCTAGCCAACCGAAATTCTCTTCTTTCTGCCTTCCCCAGGGCTTGCCCTCAAATGCCAATCTATACAGAGCATCTGAAATCAATTTAAATCAATAAGCATTTGTAAGTACAAAATACTTTATCACCTACCAGTATGGCATCTCTGATGAAGAAAATGGGGGTGTTATTCCCAACAAGATCCCAGTTACCATCCTCTGTGTAAAATTTCACTGCAAACCCACGAGGGTCACGAACTGTGTCAGCTGAGCCTGCTTCTCCAGCTAAAAGAGTCAAATGGGCAAAATGAAGCCTAAGCCAGAGTATTTTGCATCCATGAAGCCTAAAGTCATAAAGAAACATTGAGATCTAACCTTTCTAATGCATTTCCTAGAAGTAAATTAGTTATTTAAGTGCCTTGGGGTTATTATTTCACTCACCCACCAGCTAAATTGGTCTACAAATTAAACAAAAGAATTAATTAAGAGAGCACAGGCAGACCTCATTTTATTGCGCGTCACTGTATTGTGCGTCACAGATGTTGTGTTTTTTACGAATTAAAATAAGACCCCCACCCGCAAAATGATTATGACTCACTTTATCTCAATACTCTATTGCAGAGGTCTGGAGCCAAAACCACAATATCTCTGAGGTATGCCTATATATGTAATATATATAGCTGAAAAGACTGTCCATTTAACATCATAAGATAGCTTTGTAATTAAGATAAGGGATAAGAACAATTATGAAGATTAAGGGAGTGAACAAACAGAATAAATGAGCTATCAAAATTATGAGGTTAATATTAAGAAAACGAGTTAAAATATTGGTTCTTATTCTTAATTTGTTTACATTGGCATTCCGAAGTATTTCTAAAAATGCACAAACACAGACAAATAGAAACAGAATCACAACATTATGGTGCGTTAAGTGTAGTATGATAGATCTAACTCTTACTAGCTCTGTTACGTAAGAAAAATCACTTAACTTCTCTGAAATAGAAATAATCCCACTTTGCCAACGTAAATCTACAGTTAGTTTACGGCTAATGTCTCTAAAGCACCTAACCATAGATGGCATCGAGTTAATTCTAAATAAAGGGGAGCTGTTATCCTAGTTTTTGAATAAGAGCCCCCAATCCACACTTCCATTTGAGGCAACCACTTGTAGGAAAGTTCTTTCCAATCATCACAGAATTGCAGAGGTGACCTCTACTAAGTGTGATTTTTTCAGATCTCAACAAACAGAATTATAAATAACTTCCTACATGTTTCAAAATACTTTTTCTACTGTAAAACCTGGCTATCATTTGGAGAAATGCTTATTTTCTATCTTTTGATAAGGTTTTCTTAAAATTAAGTTATAAGTGCCCCCAAATAAGTGACAGGGTTGAATTAATCAATACCAGTCAGATAAACAGACCGACTTACCAACAGTGGAGAACCGCACTGCAATGGGAGTCCGCTTGCCAACATGCTCAAACACCTTGGCCTTGGAGTATCTGGTAATGTCGTGTGTGATCTCAAAGTAGCCAAAAGCCCCTAAGGAGAAAGACACAGAAATCCTCATCATAAGACCATCACTCAGACTATCAGACCCTCAATAGGTATCGGGTGACAAAAGAAACATGATTAGAACTGGCTTCTGGGAGCTTCCAATATGATAGGGCAGAGGTCGGCAAACTTTTAGGGTGGAAGAGCCGCCAGGAGTCAGCAAAGTACGGCTCGCGAACTGTGGCTCTAAAGTAAAACTGAAAATGAAAAAAAAAAACTTATCATAGTTTCATTTATAAAAATCTTTAAAGGATATTCTTCACATAATGGTGATTATGTAAAAATATATTTATGGTTCTCGAATAATATTTAAATTGTTGTGAGGGACAGGCTTCGCTCTTCCAGGGGCTGGCAAACTTTTGAGACAGAACGTACCTGAACAGCCGCATGTGGCTCGTGAGCCACAGTTTGCCGACCCCTGTGATGGGGGAAGGGGAGATGTCAAAGCACGAAATGAGGAGAGTAAAATGCAAAGCCCTGTTATCATTCAGTGCTAAACTGAGTGCTTTGCAGCTAGAACCAAGTGGAGGAGGAGACAAGTGGGGCTGGAAGTAACTACTCAAGTTTGGCCAATGACATAGGGCACGAGAGGACCTTAAGTACAGGTAGGACCTAGGAGGACAAAAGAATACACAGCGAAAGAAAGAATAGATTCAACTTAGGAAAGACACCACAAAGCCAAACAACAAACTAAACAAACTATCAAAGTCACCATGGGAAAGCCATGCAAAAAAAGCAGAAGAAGATGGAAGAGGAAACAAAGAAATCAGGAAGTCCTAATTAGGAGTTCAAGTAAGCAGCTCAGAGAAAAACATTTTCTTCCTTTCTATTGAGCTGTATTTTTCCTGAGTTTTTAGGTATCTTTTAAACACCAATCCATCTTTTACTTCTGTAATAAAAGCAAGAGAAAAGTTTTATAGAACTTTTGGACAAGAAGGAAAAATCACCACAAACCCACCACCCTAACATAAGCATCCTAAATTTTGCACAAGTTTTACATCAAAATGTAGTTACAGTTACAGTGTGTCTGTGTCTGTATACCACATTTTTATTTCTTCACTAAACTGCAGAACAGAAGAAAAGGAAGGTTACTTTTATTTTTGGTAAAATAAAGAATTTTATATATACTGTTCAATCCAGGGAAATAACCATCACTTAAATTACTAATTCCACGTGTGATGGACATTTTTTTTCCCTTCCTCCCAGGAATGGATGTTTGGCACTCCGATTAAAGGATCTCCAACCTTCTAAGAAATCATTTTTAACCCAGCTGTTATGAAACAATCATTTTACAACAAATGGACACGGTTCTCACCTGCTCCTTTAGCGTGCACAACTCTCTCAGGAATTCTCTCCCGGTCAAAGTGAGCCATTTCATCGGTGAAAACCACATCCTGAACAAGAAGGGGCCCACGGGGCCCTGCTGTCATACTATTAAGTTTGTCTCCTACTGGATTGCCGGCCCCAGTGGTGAGGACATCAGGACGCTAAGTGAACATGAAAGGAAAACAAGTGCAGGCGAGTCAGTACCCAAAAAAAACATTAATTTACATTGTCATAGGTACATGGTTTTGCAATTTTTATACCTTCTTCCCAAAGTCTTTCTAAATTTCCGGTGTCCAAAGTACTGAAATACAAGATATACCATTGCCTGAAATTTATGGTCAGGTCTCAGAAGTCCTTGGTAAATCTCAACACCTATCTGCTAAGAAATCTGCTCTGAAGAGCAGAAAGATGAATCAGTAACCCACCAGCCTCCTTGGTTCCTGTTCTAGATAGGGCCACCAGGCTCCACACAGGACTGCCCGGTAGGGATTCCCAAAAAGGGATCACGTGGGTGTGCTTCACACTGAATGTCCAAACTCATGGTGAGAAGATGGTATGTGGAGAAGTTAATGCTTTACTCAGAACTCATAAATGCTTTATTACTGCTATAGATAATAAAGTGCATCACCCTGTACAATACATTCATTTCTCTCAAGCAGTGTATGCCTGCTTTTTGCAACATCTCTTTTTAATTAAAAAAAAAAAGTTCAATGGATGTATAGTATTAATTTTCTCAAGATGTCAAATGTCTGAAATGGGATGGGTTATTTTACTGTGATCAAGAATTGGTTTTAATCCACTCAATTCTCCAATTTCTGTTACATCACAAGCCTCTCAACTGTCCCTTCTCTAGGGCAGGAGCAGCATTTTTTTTTAAGGCTCCACAAGATCCCAGGCAGCTCTTAGCTTCATTCTGTTCCATGGTCATAAACTCTACTTTTGACCACAGACAACTGCCTCTCCAGAGTATTCCCCTGGTCACTGGGAAATCAGGGACATGTGTGGGTAAAGCAAAGCTAAGGCACCACCACCCTGGAAGAACAACTCAAAAGGGTCTGCTGACAAAAGTCAACGGTACCAACTTCACATACCCAGAAAAGCATTATGCTCAGAGTTTCCACAAACCTGGAGTGGTGTATAAAACTTTCACTCTCCATGCACATCCGTTCTGAATGTTAAAATGAAGTCAATACCTGACTTTTCTCTAGAAGGGAATATTTGGGGGGGGGGTCACTTTAAAAAAAAACTATAGAGGGCCATAAGCTCTTCGGGGAAATGTACTGAATAAGAGATTTTGAAATTTACAAAATTAACAAACTAATAAATCCCCCTTACTCACTAGAATTCTATTCACGATGGAATGGGAAGAGGTCAACATGGCACTATGGAGAAATCACAAGTGTTGGCATCACAGAGCCAGGGTCCAACTCCAGCTCTGCCAACTACCGGATGTGTAGCTACTAGCAAGTTACTCATTACTTTTGAGTCTCAATTTTGCATCTGCAGAATGGACAAAAAATAACTACCTCCCAAAGTTAGTATATGGGTTAAAAGAGCTAAATATATGCAAAATGCAAGCCACATACTAGGCACATATATGCTACCACTACACTGGGCTGTGAGAAACTGACCTGATACCAGAAGCAAAGCATTTTGGTTCTTACTTTCTAGAAACCATGACAGACATGTAGGCATTCATCCACACTCTCTCACCCTACCCCTTCCAGTAAGAAACCCTTCCAAACTATACAAAAGTTTAAGGGTCCAGTCAGCAGTTACCACCCAATCACACCACTCTCTTTGGGAGATATACATGTGACACTGTGTACTTCCATTGAAAATTTAAAGCAGAAAATGAATCAGAAAAAGAAAGAGTAAAACTGTATAACTTCACCTTCAGTGTAAACTGAAAAACCTTGATTTTTCAACCTTAGCTGTCGCTGGAATCACCCGGGGGGCTTTTTAAAGCATATTGGTACCTGGGTCATCATCGTCCTAGAGAATTAATCTGGGTGAAGCCTGGGCATTAGGATTTATTTATTTATTTACTTACTTATTTATTTATTTATTTATTTATTTATTTATTTATTTATTTATTTATTTATTTATTTTTGGAGCTCCCCAGGTGATTCCTACGTGTAACCAGGATTTAGAACCACTGCCCTAAAGCTTTTGGATAATCCACAATTAAAATAATGAGTTTTTTCATCATCTAAACAAGGCAATAAAGGAAATCTAAAAAAAAAATAAAGGGGACATTGCAAAAATGAGAAAAGTATGAGAAAGGATACCAAGATGCACAGTAAAAGGAAAAAGGCAAATAGATCAGAGTGTCATTTACATCCCTTCATCCCTAAAACAGGGAAAAAGCTGCTGCTAAGAAAAGAGATGAGACACATCATATGTCCCCTCCTCAAGACCAGGTCAAGGGGATAGGGTCAAAAATAAAAAACGGTGGGGCCAGCCGAGTGGCGTGTTGGTGAAGAGTTGGCTTGGGACGCCAGCTCTGAGCATCAGGGCCCCGGTTTGGAGCCCACATGAGGGCCAGTGACACTGCCCTCTACAGCTAAGATGGTGAACAACAGCTCAACCTGGAGCTGGGCTGCTGTGAGTCACCGGCGACAGTGTTGGCAGCCAGCGTGAGTGTGAGCGGCCAGCAGCCGGAGTGAGCTGCCATGAGCCACCATGAGCAGCCATCCAGTGGCCGGAAGTGACTGCCTCACCTGGGAAGAGCGCAATGACGATACCAACATGGGCCAGTGAAGCAACGTCCTCCACAACTAGACTGAAGAACAAAAGGGGAGCAACTTGTCTGTGCCCCTGCCCCCGATTCCCCAATAAAATCTTTAAAATAAATAAATGAATAAACAAATAAAATAAAAATAAAAACGGTGCCCAAAGTTGGCAGATGCAGAGTAGCTGGATGAGTAAATGAACAGCTAAAGAACGAGATGGCTTCACCTGATGACACTGAATCATGGAATCCTGGAGTGGCAATGCTGGAATTTTGCCACCATTGGGCCTCCCTTCCACCCAACACAGGAATTTGAATTAGACCGCAGGATGCTCTCTGCCTTCTTTTTGTATCCCACAGAACAAAATATTATAATTGCCTATTCACCTCACTGGTTTTTTTCTCTCTAGTCAGTATACTCTCTATCTCTTTGACACCTGACATGATGCTCAGTTATCAACAAGTGCACAACAAATGCTTGTGGATTCAGCAGGTAATAAATTACACTTTGGACCAATATGAAATGGTCAAGAAAGATGATTTTGGTAGGAGAAAGCTGCCACAGCCCATCCTTCTCCCCACATCTCCCCTCCAAAAAAATAAAAGGGAAATATTTGAACTTCACATGCTGATCAAACACATTTAGACAAACTTGTTATAACTGCTGCGGAAATTGGCAAAGTACTTTGGTTTCGCTAAAAACTAGCACCATGAAACAAGTAGGGACTCAAAGTTAAATTCCATTTTGGCTTTGCTCTTTTTATTTTTTCGCTCAGGTTAAGGCATGAATATAGAAATTTTCCTGGGAGGATTAAGGTTAGCTTTCTCTGGTGAAATACTGGGTTGTCGGGAAAGTCATGACATTTTTTCTATGTTTTTCATTGCAAAAATGCGTGATGACTTTTCCGACAACCCAATATTTTATCAACATACTTTCCACTAATCAGTGCTCTATGCTTACACAAGTTCCAAGAACTTACTAAACATCACGTTCTGTTTTTAAATTGAGAAAGAATGCTACAACCAATCCCTAACTTTGAATCCCAAAAGAGTCAAATGATAGCTTCACACTCTCAGAGATCAATACAGGATATACCTGATATTTTCTAGCAAATTACTGCCCAACACTCTACATTTATTAAACAAAGACTCATCAAGTACCCACAATGAGCATATCCATGTACAGAAAACCAAAGGCTACCCTGGCCCTCAATTTTTGGTCGGGGGGTACGGGGGTGGCAGTACTCCAGCCCTCCTGCCCAGATCCTGGGAAGGGGAGAGATTTCCCTGACAGGACAGTGTGAGAAAAAGATCCAGGCCTGCACAGGGGCTCCACTTCCCTCTTTAGAAGCCAGCAGGCCAGGCCACAGGCAGCAGGTATTTTTCCTGCTCCCCACAACCTCCAGGGGAGGTGTGGGGCTGGAAATCTCCAGAGCTGCCTAAAGGCAGAGTATAAGTTCAACTAGGGGCCAATCTCACCAAGGCCTCTCAGCCCAAACTGCTAAACCACATTGTCCAATCAAGCCTCTATCAGCAATAAAGGTCAATTTTGATCTCCACCCATCCATCCCACTGAATCCTTTATTCTCTCTCAGCTTGGAAATGAGTAGTGTGTCCAAGGTCTTACTTACTAGACACACTCAAAACCTCAAAACAACAATCAGAGCTTGCTATGCAGGCATTTTTCTACGCTCTTTACTGAGGTTATCACATTGAATCCACATCCCTAAAGTAAGTCCCATTATTAGGACTTATATACAGAAGCATAAATGAGGCACAGAGAGGTTATATAACTTGCTCAAGATCACCCACCTAGAAAGGGGCAGAACCAGAATGTGAACCCAAGCTGATCAACTCAGAGTTAAGACTGACTCTTAAAACCCAAAAACTATACGGCCTCTTAACCCTCCATCGGGCGCAACTGACCTCACAGGTTCATTGCACACAAATTTTCAAATAACCTAACAGTTAACTTAAGTATCGTGACTCATCGCTTCCGTATCTTCCCCCTTTACCTATCGCCAGTCATGTTTGTGACTTAGTACAGTAAAGATGTATTTCATAGCGACATCTTTCATCTCACAGATTCGTTGTGCCTATTTGAGACATTTTTTATATTTTCTCAACAGATTTTTTTTTGTATAGTACTATCCTTTCAGACATTCCAGAAAGAGTTTGTAAGTATCGTTTTATTATTGAAACTTAGTAATTAGGTATTTTATTTTCTAATTAATCTGACAGATTCATTGCGCCTATTTAGGGCAATATTTTTCCTTTGTAGGTTTTACCTTCTAAAATGGCTGAATCTCAAAGATTTTATAATCCAGATGACCTGAAAGATGCTGAGATATTGCTACAGATGTTGATGGAGTCTGGTAACGATGAAAATGAACTTGAATTTGAAGATGAAAGTGACACAGATGGTGACGATCAAGTTGAAGAACAAGACCAAAATTCTGACACTGAGCAAGAAAGTTCTCCTTAGAAAGTGATCCAGAAAGTAGTAATGAAGAAATAGATGAATATTTTATTGGGAAAGATAAAATAACCTAATAGAAAAAACTAAATTGTCACAGCATGTCAAAAACAGACCACAAAATATTTTAGTGTGTTCACCAGGTGTCACGGGATCTGCAAAACAGGCCAAAACTAATCTCGAATGTTGGAACTGTTTCATAAAGAAAGAAAGATTGGACATCATCATTCAGCATACAAACAAGCATATTGTAAAAATTCAGTCACAATACTCTCATCAGAGAGATGCAAAATGTACAGGCCATGTCAAAATGAAAGGATTTATAGCGCTGCTATATCTGGCAGGTGTACTACACAGTAATAGGCAAAGCTTATACTGAAGTTATATAATAAACATACATTGTTTTTGCTTTGTGGCAAGTTAAAATTTCATTCTGAATAAATAATAAGCATGCTTACATGTTATTTTCATCCATTTTCAATTTAAATAAATAAATGTCATATGCGCATCTAGTAGATGCATTGGCCCCGAACTCATAACTTTTGCATTGCACCTGATGGAGGGTTAAAACAACACATCTAACAAATACTGCTCACATTCTGTGGATTCGGTAGACAGCATGTATTAATTTACATACATGTATTCCATAGATGAGTCCTCACAACAATCCCTCAAGCAAAAATTTTTATCTCATTTTAAATATTGGGAAACCAAAGGGGAGGGCAGTGAAGTAACCTGTTCAAGTGGTAAAGACAGAATTTGGATCCTGTCTAACTGTAAAGCTTGACCCTTCTCTGATTCACTTGATCAAACGAAACTACTAAAACTTTGTTTATAACCACTCTAAAAAAAAATAAGAGGCTTAAGAGATATATCAACCAATGCAATGTGTGAACCTTATTCAGATATGGATTTGAACAAAGTCTTAAAAAGGAGACAGACAGCGTCAGGGGTTCCCCAAGACCAGCCCCAAGTTTCAATGATTCCCTAAGAGGGCACATAGAACTCAGCAGTGAGTCATACTCAGTCTTGTCATCACGGCATTCTGATACAAAGCAAAATCAACAAGGGAAAAAAGGCACATGGACTGAAGTCCAGAAGAAACCAGGGCAAGCTTCCAGGAGTCCTCCCCCAATGAATGGACACAGAACATGCTGAATTTCCCCCAGCAACGAGTTATGGCTACGTTGTTAAATATTGTCTAGCTGGGAAGCTCATTAGATTCAGTGCCCAGGGTCTGCACAGGAGGGGGGTGGGGGGGTGGAGGGGGCTGATCATGGAGGCACCCTCCCACCCCCAGAAGAAAAGCAGGTGTTCAGCATACACTGCATTGTTTGTGCAAACAGCTTAGGCACAGCGAGCCATTCTTATCAGTTAGGGTGGTAGATAGCCTCCCCAAATCCAAGTCCAGAACCAGCCAAGGGCCAGCCCTTGCAAATACGGTAGTCTCCCCTAATCCATAGTTTCACTTTCTGCTATTTCAGGTACCAGCAGTCAACTGCAGTCTGAAAATATTAAATGGAAAATTACAGGTATTTTAAGAGAGAGACCACATTTATGTAACTTTTAACATAGTACACTGTTATAACTGTTCTTCATTATTAGTTGTTAATCTCTAACTGTGCCTAATTTATAAATTAAACTTTATCAAAGGTATCTAGGTATAGGAAAAGCATAGTATATACCGGGTTCAGTACTATCTGCGGTTTCAAGCATCCACTGGGGGGCTTAGAACATATCCCCCATGGATAAGCAGGGACCACTATAATTGCGCATGTTTTTTCCCTCTCTTCTTGGTGAATTGTCAGTGTTTCCAACAAGAAATGATCAAAACACTGCTAGTGGTTTTCAATAATTAGCAAACATTTAGAAATACCCTATCAAAAATAAAATCTTTAAAATGCACAGAATAATAGCAATTGTAAAGAGGTTTTCTCTGTCTTAAAACTGTTTTTATTAAATAAGTCTGGTAGCACTGAGAACTGGCAGAGTCCTTCAATTAAAAAAAAAAGTACAGAATAAGAGGGAGAGAAAAAGAAAAATGAAGGATAATTGATCCATAAATGTAAAAAATTCTTTTACTTTTTCACCTGAAACTACAGTAGTCACAGTACTCAGAAAGAAAGAACAAAAATGAAGAGAAAATAAACAAAAACAAATTATTGCTTTTTTTATATTTTGCAATCAGCCTTTTTTTTTTCTTACTTGGGGCAAAATATGGGGCAATATATGGAGTGGTCTAGATATTGGCGAATAAAAATGAAAGCTTAAAATTTTTTATTCCACTACTCATTAGGTATGCCACCGTTCTCCCCCATATTATGGCCCAGCAATTCCATTCCTAAGTAGTTCCAACAAAAGCACACATGCACAGGGAGTTATCAGTCACCCCATTCCAAATGTTGGTAGGATTATATCAATGTGATCATCATCAAGTTACCTTTAAAAATACACAGACCCTCACCAACTCTGTCTTATGAGTCACTGACAGGAAAGGATGCACTAAGGCCCAACCACTCTCCCAGGTAAAAAGGGAACTGTTTTCAAAGGTAAGGCTTTAAAAATTCAAATTGTCCAATTTTTGAGGGATTTGAGGTCACCAATTAAACCTAGGTATTTCAAAGGAAGAGCCCGTGGCATTCTAGGCAGAGAGCAACAGTTCCCATTTAAGTTCCATCCAAAGTGACTCTCTGGAGAACCACCTCCCTCCCCTTGATGTATTTTGAGAAAACGGGAAGTAAAGATCTTTAAGAAGATCTGAGTCAATTATCTGTGGACATATTAGATGCAATGCTCGCTTATTAAAATGTACAAAGCTCCAAGTTCATTCGTCAGCAACAAAAATCTGATCACAGGAGGAGACGCCCAATAAATTCACACTGGCAGACACTCTGGTGCCAAAGGATGATACACCCCACTTTGCAATCTGCATCTGGGTCTTGAGGGAAGAGGAGACAACATGGTACCCTCTGATAGCAGTTCCAAAACATAAAGCTCTCATAGCGCAGCTAAAGTCAAAACAACTTGGGGAGTGACAGGCAGGATACTGATACAAGCTGCCCACTTATATACTGGGTTGTCAGAAAAGCCATGATGCATTTTTGCAACAAAAAACATAGAAAAAAACATGTCATGACTTTTCTGACAACCCAATAAAAAGCATTTCCCAAGCAAGGGAAGATTTTAAAAAAAAAACAACCATCCATTACTGTTATAATTTTCTAACAGAAAAAATATTTTAATGTAAGAAAGTAAAAAGGAAATAAGCCTTAAAAAGAGATTATATCTGTTTGCCATTCACCACATCAAAAGACAATGGCTGGATAGATTTTCAACAAACACGGAATGTATGGATTGGATAATGTAGTCATGTCAGCTACTTGGACAAAGAAATAGACTACATTTCCCAGCTTCTCTCACAGTTAGGTGTGACCATGTGACAGAGTTCTAGCCAATGGAATGTGAGAAGTGACCCACTTCCAGCCTGGCCCCTAAACTTGGCCCCCTACACTCCTCCAAGCTCATAACCTCTGTGGCTGGAAAATGATGCCCAGGACAATATTGAAAGCCACGTGTTAACAAAGGGACAGCCTCCTTCAGCCTGGAGGCCTCAATAACTGTGAGCAGCAGGGTATTCATTCCCCTTTTAAACCTCAAGCCAGTTTGGCTCATCATGTAAGAGAGAAATAAATTTCTAATACGTTTACACCATTACATATTTTGAGATCTATTATCTAACATACTTGGCCCACACATGATTTACCTTAAAATATGGACTGTGAATCAATAATAAAAAGACAATCTAGTTTTTTAAAGAACGAAAGTTTTGAACAGATACTTCCAAGGAACATATACTAATAGTCAATAAGCACATAAAATGATGCTCAGCACCACTGATCATCAGAGCAATGAAAATTAAAACTGCCATGAGATACCACTTCACACCCACCACAATAGCTAAAATTAAAAGACTGACAACAACAAAATCTGACAGGATGTGGAGCAATTGGAACTCTCATGATGGAAGTGTAAACTGGTACAACCACTTTGGAAAAAGGCTTAGCAGTTTATCATGGAACATTCACATACCCTAGAACCCAGCAATTCTACTTCTAGTTATTTCCTAAGAGAAATGAAAGTATATGTACACAAAAAGACTCGTATAAGACTTTTCCTACCAGCTTTATTCACAATAGAGCCAAACACTGGAAATACCCCAGGTGTCCAGCAACAGGATAAACAAATGGTGGTATATTCACACAATGAAAAACTACTCAGCAATAAGAAAAAGGAAAAACAAAACAAAAAGTATTGATGCACGTAACCACATGAATCCTAAACCATCTTTTTAGTCTTAAAACATTTTTGCCGACCGGCCGAGTGGCGCCGCTGTTAAGTGCTGGCTTGGGAAGACAGCGGCCCCGGTTCGTGTACCACTTATGAGGGCCAGTGACACTGCCCTCAAAAAAAAAAAGAAAACATTTTTGCCAAATGAAAGAAGCGTTAAACAAAACAGTACAAAAAATCAATGGTTAAAAAAGAAAGTAATCCATAGGCACTTAGCATGAATACCTCATTTCATGTATACTAACACGGTTTTGAAAAAAGGCAAAAGGCAAGATGAGGAAAAGCACAATTCTAGTCCTCCCTCTGCTGCCACAGGAATTGGGCAGGTTCCTTAGAGTCTCTGGGCCAATTTGATAAAAAAAACAAAAAAAAAAACCCAGATGGGCTCTCATCTAATCCAACCTCCTCAAAGATGTCCTTTAAGACTCTGCACCTTTGGGTACAGGCCAAGAATGCTTCATCCACCCACACTGGGCTGAAATCCTATTGGGCTTAAAGCCCTTGTTTAGATGCTTTGGGAAAGCCTGTTAGGCAAAGTCAGTCACTCCTTTTATAGGTAACTTATATGTGCCCTCACCACAATAGATGGTAATCACCTGTTTGCATGTCTTGTCTCCCAAACTAGACTTTGAGCTCTCAATGTCACAGTTCTGGCCTCCTTGGAATTTGTACACCTCCATCCAGCACAGTGCCTAGCACAGGCAGGCACTCCAAGAAGGGGTGTGAATAAACACATTAATCCCTAATGTCGCTTCTAGCTCTAAAATGTCAGGCTTGATGTTTTTCGGGGCACATGAAATCATGATATAAACATTATTTTATTTAGTCGTTTAATGCTGTGCGTACTTAGTACCATATCAGTCACCGTGATCGGTGCGAGGGACATCGAGATGATAAAACACGGTCTCTAATCCCACGGCACCCCGCAAACATGAAGGCTTGCAGTTACTGTTTGCGTAAGGTCAAAGAAGAGCCTGTTGCCACTTCTCCCCTCGTTTCCTTTCTTGCAGCTGCAGCTCTCTGCCTCTTTCTCCACGGCGCCTCCATTCCTCCCTCCAACTGCGACCTCTGTCCCAGCTGGCCAAAGTGCAAACAAAATTCGGAGCCAACCGCGCGCGCCCAGCACATGCGACAACCTGCACCAACCAACCACGCGCGCCAAATCCTTCAGGCCCGTTGCCCCCGTGCCCCAGAGCCCTCACTCCTCCCCTCCGAGAATATCACTCTATCTGGAAGGAAAAGCAGCTCCCCACCACACCCACACCCCCAGCCTGTGATTAGTGGGCCCCCGAAGGCTGTTTCTTGCAGGCGCGCATTTTTCCGAGAGCGCACGGTGGTGGTACCTGCATGGCCCGCTGCTCCTTCCAAAGCTTCATCTGGTCGCTGGCTGGATCCCGCTTGTCCGCCATGGTGTCCGACTGGTGTCGCAAAACTTTGCAGGCGGCCTAGTCTGACGCGTCTCCACCCTCCGCTGGACAACGTTTCCGCAACCCCGGATCTGAAGCAGGCGACTTCAGACTCGGCCCATCAGCTCCGCCCCTGGTCCCGCCCTTCGGGAGGACCACCTCCGGACTGGCCTCTTCAGCGCCGGGCAGGATGCGCTGACAGCCAAATAAGGGCGAGCGTGGCGAGGTGCGGAGCGGTGGAGGGAGGCGCAGGAGCTCGCGGAGGGACGCGGGACCCGAGGGCTGGGAGACGCTGGGGAGCCGCGGGAAGAAGAGGGGAGCTCCGCCCCTCCGACCTGCAAACCCGGGGATTAATGCACCAGGGCGGGCCCTGCAGATAAGGACTTGACTCTCGCCTGTGGTTATCGGCATCTTTCTGGCTGCCCCGGGACGCCAGTTTTGCTGCGGGAACGGTTAGGCCCTGCTGGGTGGGGCTTTGAACTCTAGACATTTGCTCTCGGTTCTTTAAAAAGTTGGAAATCGTGCTCGCTTCTGCAGCACAGATACCAAAAAGTCAGAAATCCTGAATTGTATTCCTCTATTTTCCCATGAGGTGGTGACACACCCTAATTGTATTGTTTGCAACTGAAAGATTGATGGGAATTGGGAATAAATGCCCACACTATTCTACAATTAAGGCTTAACAAGTAATCTTACTCTCAAATGTTACATTATTTTTTTCTTGATCACGGATGATTTGTACAGAAAAATGTGCCTTTTTGAAAAAAAACACAGAAAAATGAAACATGGACAATGTTCTTAATAGTCTAAAATCCACTGCAAGAAAGGTCAGCCTTTTAGGCTCTTCTCTGGATTAGCAATTTCCCTTTTGTCAGTGTCTGTTATGTGTTAGACATTGCTAGTTGTTTGCCAGACTATATCATTTAATCGTCACAACAATGTTATGATGAAAACTTAGTTACACCCCATGTTAAATATGAAGAACCTGATGCCTAACAGAGGTGGAGGAACTTGCCTAAAGTAGAAAACCTGGCTAAATGTCAGAGCCTAGATCCTTTGTCTTTCGATTTAAAAGCCTGGGCCCGAAAACACTATGCTATAATGCCTTGCTAGGAAAAAGAATTTTGAAAAATTCTGTGTCTTTAAAGAGCCATGTTGAAAGTAAAATATTAATAAGCCATTGACTAGTTTGTCATTGACATCAAACAGACTTAAGTGATTTTCCCCCCTCAGATGCTAAGGTTTATCTTTAAAGGCCTTTGTGTATAAATATGCCATCACCTTCAAATTAGAAGTTCTCAACTTTTAAGTTTGATTTTTTTTTCAATCAACTCCATATAATGGGTGGATATATGATCGTGGAAATTTCAGATGTTCTTAATTTTACAAATGTGATATCAAGAATCTAAGTGATAAAAGTTTAACTTCTGCACTTCATGGGAAAAGCAGCACAAAGATTGATCTTTAGTTTCCTATATTTTTCCTTCATTACACTTAACACAATTATAAAGATGCTACTAGCTGTGTAATTTGTGTGATGTCTTTCACTACGCACCCCATTTACACTGGCACTAGAATACAAACTCCATGAGAATAGGGACCTCTGATTTGCTCTCTGTTGTATTCCTGCACACCTAGAATTAATTGAGTACGTACTCTGCCAGGGACTGTTCTAAGCTTTTTGTGTGCATTTGCTCAGTTAACCTTCCAACAACCCTATGAGTTAGGTACTAACATTATCCTCATTTTACAGATTAGGAAACAGGCATAGAGAGGTTAAATAACTTGTCCAAGGTTACACAATTATTAAGGAATAGACTAGCCCTGTCCATTTAGCTCCAGAGCCCATGGTTGGTTGAATAAACAATGTTGAAAGAATCAAACTAATCAGTTTCTTCATTAACTAAGATAAATACCAACAAAGTTAATAAAAAGACCCAAAGTCGTGTTAACCTTTGTTCTTTATATAAACATTGTCCTATGTTTTGTTTTGTTTTTTCTTCTGTTTTCCTTCATGTTGGTTTGGAATTGTTTTCAGTGAAAGAGAAATGGAGAAACAAGACACTTTCAGATCATGTCATAGCTTGTATGTTAAAATAAGATGTGTGCTTACAAGAAACCACAATAAATGTATATTAGCTATGTAGGTAGAAGTCTATTCATTAGCTTTATGACTAAGTTACATATAGTTTAAGTAAAAACATTTCTAAAAATCAGATCCAGTTTAAAAATACATTAAGCCAAATCTGTTTGACTCCTAAAGGTAATTCCAAATGATTGGTTTGGGTCCCAGATTTTTATAGTTATTAATATAAACACATGAGTATTTTCGTTGGTACTGAATGAAATTGTTATTTAGGAAATGCTGTTCTCTGATAATTCAGAACCCAATGAAATACAATATACTGGCACAGATGATATTGTTAATCCTGATATCACCAAATCTAAAATCAAGCTTACAAAGGCCATATAATAAATGTTCAAGAGAAAAAGTCGGACACTCAACTATGAACTTTTATAGACAAATTTTCTTTCATCAGTATTTGAAAGAAAAGAATGGAGAAAATGAACATATGTCTTGTTGGATGACAGGTATATAAAGCAACTTGAGGAATAACAGCAACCAAGATAATCACTTCTGTTTTGATTCCACCCACCCTCTCAGGGGCTGAGCATATTCCACATATTTCAATTTTATTGTCTTTCTCAGTGGCCTTATGAGGGAAAGGCAGGGGTAGGGAGACAAAAAAGAATACAGTGTAGGCCGGCCGAGTGGCTCAGTTGGTTAAGAGCTCACTCAAGAGAGCGAGTTGAGCTCTGAGCAGCAGCAGTTCAATGCCCAGCCTGAGCTGAGCTGCTGCTAAGCTGCCAACAGGTGGCAGGATGGCTCAGCTAAGAAAACAAACAAAAAAAAGAATACAATGTAAAAGAGAAGAGGTGTTTTACAATCCAGAATGCTTTTGAGGGAAGCATAGTGACCACCACCACCACAGCTGTATGATTCAACCCACTGTGCACTAGGCCTGACTGAGCAGGCATGAGAAGGAAGTGGAATTTGCATTAAAAGGTGACAGCAGGGCTGGCCAAGTGGCGCATTGGTTAAGAGCTGACTTGGGATACTGGCGGCCCCGGTTCGAATCCCACATATGAGGGGGCTAGTGACACTGCCCTCTTAAAAAAAAAAAGTGACAGAAGTTTTATTATAGGTAAGAATGGCAATTATCCTCTGCTCTGCTTGTGTTGCTTTCTCATATCTTCCTGCTTTAATCAGAACAATTATTTAGGAGTAGGTAGCCCAGAAGTCCCTTGGGGTCTGGTAAGGGCCATAGTTGCAACTGTCCTGAGGGAAAAATTAAAATTCATTTTCAACAAGGCCCCATATGCCACACTGTTGATGTGGGTGTTTGAGAAAAAGGGAACACAGAATCAAAAATTTGTCATTTATTACCTTAACTTGTTTTTAGTTTAAAAGCAATATATGCTTATCAATGAAGGCTTGGAAAATACAGACTAATATATAAAATAAATAGTCATCTATAGGTGGTAATAGATATCTTTCTTACCAATATTTTCTCTTGTGTGTATGCAGTATATATGTGTGTGTGTGAGAGAGAAAGAGAGAGAAAAGGAGAGAGAGAGAGAATCATGTAAGATATATAATTTTGTCCTGCCTTTTATTTTAATTTTCAAAATATTTTACCTGAATTTTATATAGTACAAAAGTATTACATGCTTGAACATGTCACCCAAATAGAAGGTTCTTTCCATTTTTCAGGCCAACCTTCCTTCAGAGGCAAATAAATAAGAGGCAAATCAAATTATGTAGAGCACAAATAGAAAATTTGTTTTTTACAAAAATAAAAATATTTGGATGTTTTGTATTTAGTAAAACTTAGCAATCTTAGTATTTTAAGAGAGAGACCACATTTATGTAACTTTTAACATAGTACACCGTTATAACTGTTCTTCATTATTAGTTGTTAATCTCTAACTGTGCCTAATTTATAAATTAAACTTTATCAAAGGTATCTAGGTATAGGAAAAGCATAGTATATACAGGGTTCAGTACTATCTGCGGTTTCAAGCATCCACTGGGGGGCTTAGAACATATCCCCCATGGATAAGCAGGGACCACTATAATTGCGCATGTTTTTTCCCTCTCTTCTTGGTGAATTGTCAGTGTTTCCAACAAGAAATGATCAAAACACTGCTAGTGGTTTTCAATAATTAGCAAACATTTAGAAATACCCTATCAAAAATAAAATCTTTAAAATGCACAGAATAATAGCAATTGTAAAAGAGGTTTTCTCTGTCTTAAAACTGTTTTTATTAAATAAGTCTGGTAGCACTGAGAACTGGCAGAGTCCTTCAATTAAAAAAAAAAAGTACAGAATAAGAGGGGCAGAGAAAGAAAAATGAAGGATAATTGATCCATAAATGTAAAAAATTCTTTTACTTTTTCACCTGAAACTACAGTAGTCACAGTACTCAGAAAGAAAGAACAAAAATGAAGAGAAAATAAACAAAAACAAATTATTGTTTTTTTTGTATTTTGCAATCAGCCTTTTTTTTTCTTACTTGGGGCAAAATATGGGGCAATATATGGAGTGGTCTAGATATTGGCGAATAAAAATGAAAGCTTAAAATTTTTTATTCCACTACTCATTAGGTATGCCACCGTTCTCCCCCATATTATGGCCCAGCAATTCCATTCCTAAGTAGTTCCAACAAAAGCACACATGCACAGGGAGTTATCAGTCACCCCATTCCAAATGCTGGTAGGATTATATCAATGTGGTCATCATCAAGTTACCTTTAAAAATACACAGACCCTCACCAACTCTGTCTTATGAGTCACTGACAGGAAAGGATGCACTAAGGCCCAACCACTCTCCCAGGTAAAAAGGGAACTGTTTTCAAAGGTAAGGCTTTAAAAATTCAAATTGTCCAATTTTTGAGGGATTTGAGGTCACCAATTAAACCTAGGTATTTCAAAGGAAGAGCCCGTGGCATTCTAGGCAGAGAGCAACAGTTCCCATTTAAGTTCCATCCAAAGTGACTCTCTGGAGAACCACCTCCCTCCCCTTGATGTATTTTGAGAAAAAGGGAAGTAAAGATCTTTAAGAGGATCTGAGTCAATTATCTGTGGACATATTAGATGCAATGCTCGCTTATTAAAATGTACAAAGCTCCAAGTTCATTCGTCAGCAACAAAAATCTGATCACAGGAGGAGACGCCCAATAAATTCACACTGGCAGACACTCTGGTGCCAAAGGATGATACACCCCACTTTGCAATCTGCATCTGGGTCTTGAGGGAAGAGGAGACAACATGGTACCCTCTGATAGCAGTTCCAAAACATAAAGCTCTCATAGAGCAGCTAAAGTCAAAACAACTTGGGGAGTGACAGGCAGGATACTGATACAAGCTGCCCACTTATATACTGGGTTGTCAGAAAAGCCATGATGCATTTTTGCAACAAAAAACATAGAAAAAAACATGTCATGACTTTTCTGACAACCCAATAAAAAGCATTTCCCAAGCAAGGGAAGATTTAAAAAAAAACACAACCATCCATTACTGTTATAATTTTCTAACAGAAAAAATATTTTAATGTAAGAAAGTAAAAAGGAAATAAGCCTTAAAAAGAGATTATATCTGTTTGCCATTCACCACATCAAAAGACAATGGCTGGATAGATTTTCAACAAACACGGAATGTATGGATTGGATAATGTAGTCATGTCAGCTACTTGGACAAAGAAATAGACTACATTTCCCAGCCTCTCTCACAGTTAGGTGTGACCATGTGACAGAGTTCTAGCCAATGGAATGTGAGAAGTGACCCACTTCCAGCCTGGCCCTTAAACCTGCCCCCTACACTCCTCCAAGCTCATAACCTCTGTGGCTGGAAAATGATGCCCAGGACAACATTGAAAGCCACGTGTTAACAAAGGGACAGCCTCCTTCAGCCTGGAGGCCTCAATAACTGTGAGCAGCAGGGTATTCATTCCCCTTTTAAACCTCAAGCCAGTTTGGCTCATCATGTAAGAGAGAAATAAATTTCTAATACGTTTACACCATTACATATTTTGAGATCTATTATCTAACATACTTGGCCCACACATGATTTACCTTAAAATATGGACTGTGAATCAATAATAAAAAGACAATCTAGTTTTTTAAAGAACGAAAGTTTTGAACAGATACTTCCAAGGAACATATATTAATAGTCAATAAGCACATAAAATGATGCTCAGCACCACTGATCATCAGAGCAATGAAAATTAAAACTGCCATGAGATACCACTTCACACCCACCACAATAGCTAAAATTAAAAGACTGACAACAACAAAATCTGACAGGATGTGGAGCAATTGGAACTCTCATGATGGAAGTGTAAACTGGTACAACCACTTTGGAAAAAGGCTTAGCAGTTTATCATGGAACATTCACATACCCTAGAACCCAGCAATTCTACTTCTAGTTATTTCCTAAGAGAAATGAAAGTATATGTACACAAAAAGACTCATATAAGACTTTTCCTACCAGCTTTATTCACAATAGAGCCAAACACTGGAAATACCCCAGGTGTCCAGCAACAGGATAAACAAATGGTGGTATATTCACACAATGAAAAACTACTCAGCAATAAGAAAAAGGAAAAACAAAACAAAAAGTATTGATGCACGTAACCACATGAATCCTAAACCATCTTTTTAGTCTTAAAACATTTTTGCCGGCTGGCCGAGTGGCGCCGCTGTTAAGTGCTGGCTTGGGAAGACAGCGGCCCCGGTTCGTGTACCACTTATGAGGGCCAGTGACACTGCCCTCAAAAAAAAAAAGAAAACATTTTTGCCAAATGAAAGAAGCGTTAAACAAAACAGTACAAAAAATCAATGGTTAAAAAAGAAAGTAATCCATAGGCACTTAGCATGAATACCTCATTTCATGTATACTAACACGGTTTTGAAAAAAGGCAAAAGGCAAGATGAGGAAAAGCACAATTCTAGTCCTCCCTCTGCTGCCACAGGAATTGGGCAGGTTCCTTAGAGTCTCTGGGCCAATTTGATAAAAAAAAAACAAAAAAAAAACCAGATGGGCTCTCATCTAATCCAACCTCCTCAAAGATGTCCTTTAAGACTCTGCACCTTTGGGTACAGGCCAAGAATGCTTCATCCACCCACACTGGGCTGAAATCCTACTGGGCTTAAAGCCCTTGTTTAGATGCTTTGGGAAAGCCTGTTAGGCAAAGTCAGTCACTCCTTTTATAGGTAACTTATATGTGCCCTCACCACAATAGATGGTAATCATCTGTTTGCATGTCTTGTCTCCCAAATTAGACTTTGAGCTCTCAATGTCACAGTTCTGGCCTCCTTGGAATTTGTACACCTCCATCCAGCACAGTGCCTAGCACAGGCAGGCACTCCAAGAAGGGGTGTGAATAAACACATTAATCCCTAATGTCGCTTCTAGCTCTAAAATGTCAGGCTTGATGTTTTTTGGGGCACATGAAATCATGATATAAACATTATTTTATTTAGTCGTTTAATGCTGTGCGTACTTAGTACCTATCAGTCACCGTGATCGGTGCGAGGGACATCGAGATGATAAAACACGGTCTCTAATCCCACGGCACCCCGCAAACATGAAGGCTTGCAGTTACTGTTTGCGTAAGGTCAAAGAAGAGCCTGTTGCCACTTCTCCCCTCGTTTCCTTTCTTGCAGCTGCAGCTCTCTGCCTCTTTCTCCACGGCGCCTCCATTCCTCCCTCCAACTGCGACCTCTGTCCCAGCTGGCCAAAGTGCAAACAAAATTCGGAGCCAACCGCACGCGCCCAGCACATGCGACAACCTGCACCAACCAACCACGCGCGCCAAATCCTTCAGGCCCGTTGCCCCCGTGCCCCAGAGCCCTCACTCCTCCCCTCCGAGAATATCACTCTATCTGGAAGGAAAAGCAGCTCCCCACCACACCCCCACCCCCAGCCTGTGATTAGTGGGCCCCCGAAGGCTGTTCCTTGCAGGCGCGCATTTTTCCGAGAGCGCACGGTGGTGGTACCTGCATGGCCCGCTGCTCCTTCCAAAGCTTCATCTGGTCGCTGGCTGGATCCCGCTTGTCCGCCATGGTGTCCGACTGGTGTCGCAGAACTTTGCAGGCGGCCTAGTCTGACGCGTCTCCACCCTCCGCTGGACAACGTTTCTGCAACCCCGGATCTGAAGCAGGCGACTTCAGACTCGGCCCATCAGCTCCGCCCCTGGTCCCGCCCTTCGGGAGGACCACCTCCGGACTGGCCGCTTCAGCGCCGGGCAGGATGCGCTGACAGCCAAATAAGGGCGAGCGTGGCGAGGTGCGGAGCGGTGGAGGGAGGCGCAGGAGCTCGCGGAGGGACGCGGGACCCGAGGGCTGGGAGACGCTGGGGAGCCGCGGGAAGAAGAGGGGAGCTCCGCCCCTCCGACCTGCAAACCCGGGGATTAATGCACCAGGGCGGGCCCTGCAGATAAGGACTTGACTCTCGCCTGTGGTTATCAGCATCTTTCTGGCTGCCCCGGGACGCCAGTTTTGCTGCGGGAACGGTTAGGCCCTGCTGGGTGGGGCTTTGAACTCTAGACATTTGCTCTCGGTTCTTTAAAAAGTTGGAAATCGTGCTCGCTTCTGCAGCACAGATACCAAAAAGTCAGAAATCCTGAATTGTATTCCTCTATTTTCCCATGAGGTGGTGACACACCCTAATTGTATTGTTTGCAACTGAAAGATTGATGGGAATTGGGAATAAATGCCCACACTATTCTACAATTAAGGCTTAACAAGTAATCTTACTCTCAAATGTTACATTATTTTTTTCTTGATCACGGATGATTTGTACAGAAAAATGTGCCTTTTTGAAAAAAAACACAGAAAAATGAAACATGGACAATGTTCTTAATAGTCTAAAATCCACTGCAAGAAAGGTCAGCCTTTTAGGCTCTTCTCTGGATTAGCAATTTCCCTTTTGTCAGTGTCTGTTATGTGTTAGACATTGCTAGTTGTTTGCCAGACTATATCATTTAATCGTCACAACAATGTTATGATGAAAACTTAGTTACACCCCATGTTAAATATGAAGAACCTGATGCCTAACAGAGGTGGAGGAACTTGCCTAAAGTTGAAAACCTGGCTAAATGTCAGAGCCTAGATCCTTTGTCTTTCGATTTAAAAGCCTGGGCCCGAAAACACTATGCTATAATGCCTTGCTAAGAAAAAGAATTTTGAAAAATTCTGTGTCTTTAAAGAGCCATGTTGAAAGTAAAATATTAATAAGCCATTGACTAGTTTGTCATTGACATCAAATAGACTTAAGTGATTTTCCCCCCTCAGATGCTAAGGTTTATCTTTAAAGGCCTTTGTGTATAAATATGCCATCACCTTCAAATTAGAAGTTCTCAACTTTTAAGTTCGATTTTTTTTTCAATCAACTCCATATAATGGGTGGATATATGATCGTGGAAATTTCAGATGTTCTTAATTTTACAAACGTGATATCAAGAATCTAAGTGATAAAAGTTTAACTTCTGCTCTTCATGGGAAAAGCAGCACAAAGATTGATCTTTAGTGTCCTATATTTTTCCTTCATTACACTTAACACAATTATAAAGGTGCTACTAGCTGTGTAATTTGTGTGATGTCTTTCACTACCCACCCCATTTACACTGACACTAGAATACAAACTCCATGAGAATAGGGACCTTTGATTTGCTCTCTGTTGTATTCCTGCACACCTAGAATTAATTGAGTACTTACTCTGCCAGGGACTGTTCTAAGCTTTTTGTGTGCATTTGCTCAGTTAACCTTCCAACAACCCTATGAGTTAGGTACTAACATTATCCTCATTTTACAGATTAGGAAACAGGCATAGAGAGGTTAAATAACTTGTCCAAGGTTACACAATTATTAAGGAATAGACTAGCCCTGTCCATTTAGCTCCAGAGCCCATGGTTGGTTGAATAAACAATGTTGAAAGAATCAACCTAATCAGTTTCTTCATTAACTAAGATAAATACCAACAAAGTTAATAAAAAGACCCAAAGTCGTGTTAACCTTTGTTCTTTATATAAACATTGTCCTATGTTTTGTTTTGTTTTTTCTTCTGTTTTCCTTCATGTTGGTTTGGAATTGTTTTCAGTGAAAGAGAAATGGAGAAACAAGACACTTTCAGATCATGTCATAGCTTGTATGTTAAAATAAGATGTGTGCTTACAAGAAACCACAATAAATGTATATTAGCTATGTAGGTAGAAGTCTATTCATTAGCTTTATGACTAATTTACATATAGTTTAAGTAAAAACATTTCTAAAAATCAGACCCAGTTTAAAAATACATTAAGCCAAATCTGTTTGACTCCTAAAGGTAATTCCAAATGATTGGTTTGGGTCCCAGATTTTTATAGTTATTAATATAAACACATGAGTATTTTCGTTGGTACTGAATGAAATTTTAGGAAATGCTGTTCTCTGATAATTCAGAACCCAATGAAATACAATATACTGGCACAGATGATATTATTAATCCTGATATCACCAAATCTAAAATCAAGCTTACAAAGGCCATATAATAAATGTTCAAGAGAAAAAGTCGGACACTCAACTATGAACTTTTATAGACAAATTTTCTTTCATCAGTATTTGAAAGAAAAGAATGGAGAAAATGAACATATGTCTTGTTGGATGACAGGTATATAAAGCAACTTGAGGAATAACAGCAACCAAGATAATCACTTCTGTTTTGATTCCACCCACCCTCTCAGGGGCTGAGCATATTCCACATATTTCAATTTTATTGTCTTTCTCAGTGGCCTTATGAGGGAAAGGCAGGGGTAGGGAGACAAAAAAGAATACAGTGTAGGCCGGCCGAGTGGCTCAGTTGGTTAAGAGCTCACTCAAGAGAGCGAGTTGAGCTCTGAGCAGCAGCAGTTCAATGCCCAGCCTGAGCTGAGCTGCTGCTAAGCTGCCAACAGGTGGCAGGATGGCTCAGCTAAGAAAACAAACAAAAAAAAGAATACAATGTAAAAGAGAAGAGGTGTTTTACAATCCAGAATGCTTTTGAGGGAAGCATAGTGACCACCACCACCACAGCTGTATGATTCAACCCACTGTGCACTAGGCCTGACTGAGCAGGCATGAGAAGGAAGTGGAATTTGCATTAAAAAGTGACAGCAGGGCTGGCCAAGTGGCGCATTGGTTAAGAGCTGGCTTGGGATACTGGTGGCCCCGGTTCGAATCCCACATATGAGGGGGCTAGTGACACTGCCCTCTTAAAAAAAAAAAGTGACAGAAGTTTTATTATAGGTAAGAATGGCAATTATCCTCTGCTCTGCTTGTGTTGCTTTCTCATATCTTCCTGCTTTAATCAGAACAATTATTTAGGAGTAGGTAGCCCAGAAGTCCCTTGGGGTCTGGTAAGGGCCATAGTTGCAACTGTCCTGAGGGAAAAATTAAAATTCATTTTCAACAAGGCCCCATATGCCACACTGTTGATGTGGGTGTTTGAGAAAAAGGGAACACAGAATCAAAAATTTGTCATTTATTACCTTAACTTGTTTTTAGTTTAAAAGCAATATATGCTTATCAATGGAGGCTTGGAAAATACAGACTAATATATAAAATAAATAGTCATCTATAGGTGGTAATACATATCTTTCTTACCAATATTTTCTCTTGTGTGTATGCAGTATATATATGTGTGTGTGTGTGAGAGAGAGAGAAAGAGAGAGAAAAGGAGAGAGAGAGAGAATCATGTAAGATATATAATTTTGTCCTGCCTTTTATTTTAATTTTCAAAATATTTTACCTGAATTTTATATAGTACAAAAGTATTACATGCTTGAACATGTCACCCAAATAGAAGGTTCTTTCCATTTTTCAGGCCAACCTTCCTTCAGAGGCAAATAAATAAGAGGCAAATCAAATTATGTAGAGCACAAATAGAAAATTTGTTTTTTACAAAAATAAAAATACTTGGATGTTTTGTATTTAGTGAAACTTAGCAATCCAGTTACGTTAGTTAACTGTTAGGAGGTACATACATTACATATACAAAAGGGCTAAATAGACAGCAGATAGTTTAACCCTTGACTAAGGACAAAATGCCTGATTTAAACTTTTTCCTATTTTTTTTTAATTGTGGAATTGGGGGAGGGGAACAGAATCGGGGAAGAGGAAGAGAAAGTTGCTGTCCTTTTGTTCTTCAGTCTAGTTGCAGAGGACGTTGCTTCACTGGCCCATGTTGGTATCATCATTGCGCTCTTCTCGGGTGAGGCAGATCAGTCGCCCGCCTCTGGATGGTCGCTCACTGTGACTATTGGCAGCTCACGCCGGCCACTCACTGTAGCCTATGGCAGCCCACTGCAGCAGGGGCTGCAGCCCACACTGTCGCCAGGGCTCACAGCCCAGCTCCAGGTGGAGCTGTTGTTAGCTGTAGAGGGCAGTGTCACTGGCCCTCATATGTGGGATCCGAACCGGGCCGCTGGCATCCCAAAACCAGCTCTTAACCAGTGTGCCACTCGGCCGGCCCTCTTAGGTTCTTTTTGTTTTGTTTTGTTTTGTTTTTTTTGAGGGCAGTGTCACTGGCCCTCATATGTGGGACCCGAACTGGGCCTGCTGGCTTCCCAAGCCAGTGCTTAACCACCACGCCACTCTGCCGGGCCCCTCTTATGTTTTCTAAGAAGAGACTTCATTTGTAAATTCAAGTTTGTTTATCCCTTTTTAGTTCTTTTGTTCAATATTTTGAATGCTTCCATGTCTTTCTTTTTGTAGAGCCTTTGAGCTTCTCTCTCTTATTTTCTCTCAAACTCCTGCTTCTAGCTAGTGCCTGTTCATATTTTTCTCGGGCTTTTTTTTTTTTTTTAAGCTGAGCCATCCTGCCACCTGTTGGCAACTCAGCGGCAGCTCAGCTAGGGCTGGGAATCGAACCTGCCACCCTGTTGCTCAGAGCTCGCACTCTTGAGTGTCTTCTTGTGCTTTTTGATTTGACATTTTCTTTGGAATGGTAATGGGGTTTACTCTCCCTACGATGGATGTTCTTCAAGCAAAACCTGGTCAATGCTACACTGTTCTTCTGACAAAGGCTGGTCACCTTTTCTAAGTTGTTTCCTGAGTCTTTCTTTTTCAGCTAATTAAAGGTGTTTCAAGCGATCAGGGTATCCATCTGTGAATTGGGATTTCTGTGAGGTTTTCAATCTTCTTTACCCTTCATAACAATTTCTTGTAATTTTGCTGAATCTTCAGTTTTCTCCAAAATGCAGAGCCTTGTCCCTCATGAACGCTCCCCCACAAATGCATGGGTATTGTTAAGTCACCATGTCCTTTCATTCACGTTCTTATTCCTGAATCTGACTGGAGAGAATTCTTCACCACCCATCCCTAAACCCCCTGACCGCCGCCTGCTGCCGGCCTCACTGGCACTATGGCACACCCACAGCATCCTGCATCCGGCTTTTCTCACTTAACGTTATAGGATGAAATTTTCCCCAAGTCATTAAATATTCTTCTAAAATGTGATTTCTTTTTCCCCCATGGCTGCACAACATGCAATTGAAAGATGGTTTCTTATTTATACATTCCCTAACTTGAAACACTTAAATTTTTTTCTATTATAAATAACAGTATAGTGAATACTCTTCCCCTGTATTTGTATTTATTTCCTTAGGATCTATTTCTGGAAGTAATTTTTGGTTCAAATCATATGACTGTTTGAAGTCCTTTGTGACATATTGTTAATTGTTTTCTGCAAAACTTGAGCCAGTTTACACTTTCACCAGCACTGAGATTGTGGACTGGAAGTAAAGTTTTAAAGATAGGTACGTAGTTAGATTCTAGATGCCTATAAATGCATATTTGATGAGATTCTTCAGAATGGACAAGACCTTGTGTTGTATTTAGCCATCACCGCCTTCCCATGGGATTCATTCCAGCTAGAGGATGTCTAGCAGGTCCTAGGCACCCTGCATGCTTGGTCCTGGGAATGTAGCAGGTAAGGAGACAGGTTATAGGCAAAACACGAGGCAATACCACCACATGAAAAGTGTTCTGGGAGAGATAAAGAGCTGCTGTAATGGTACCTAGGAAGGTCACCTAACCTGAAGTTAGGAGGACATGGGAAACTTCCTTGAGGACATAATAGCCAGGTAAAATGTTGAAGGATGAGTCAGTGTTGGATACAGTGCCAAGAATAAGCATGATGCACCCTATTACCACAGAAATCTGAAGAGATCTTCCATTTTTTTCTAAACATCTAACTTCATTAATCATAGTGTTGTGAAGCCTTGAGTAGGACTGGGAGAACAAGCAAACATTTGTGACTGGGTTTCAGCCTGTTTCACATTTGCCTACGTACGCTGTCCTCTGTAACTGACTTGGACTGGTTTTGACTCCTGCTGCTTACCCATTTTCCCTCCTCTCATCCGGGATCCTGTGAGGCCTCTGCAAGCCCATCATATTTAACTCCTGGGATTGCTATGCCTGGCTTGAAGTTATTTCCCAGTGCTGCTGTCTTTGAGATATTTTCATCGTCTCCCTCACATATGTTGTTAATTGTTGCATCTGTGTTGACCTTGGACTTAAATCTGTATGCAGAAAGCAGACATGGATTCTTAAACTCTGACAATCCAAAACAAATGCAAAAACCTCATAGATAAATCAACACATTCCATATGGACTGGACTATGCAATTATGCATCTATGAAGAAATGAATAGTTATAAAATGCAGATGTTAAGTGGGACCATTGGTTATAGCTAGCGATGACAGACTAAGAGGACTGGGACAGGTGTCTCTGTCCTCCTGTTGTTTCCCATAAACACAAATCAAAGATCCGCAGGACTTTAAGAGGCAAAATAGCATGTTGCACAGCTAAAATTCACAGCTCCAGGGTCAAAGCACTTGAGTTTGAATCCCACCAAGACCGTTTACAAACTGTGGCCTCAGGCAATTTAATCTGTCTAGGTTTCCATTGCTCTTTTGTAAAATAGAAATGTTAACATCTTCTCTATTATGAATACCAAAGCTTCTAAAAGAACCTCCAAAATACAATGGCTTAAACAAGATACAAGCTTATTTCTCTTGAATCCAAAGTGGCTGCCCCAGCTCACAGGATCGCAACCCACCAGTGGGAAGGGGGACAAAGGAGCCAAGGACCCAATGGAGCATACGCCTGTTCCTTTTGAGGGCACAACCTGAAAACGGCACGCTTCACTTCTGCTCACATTCCCTTGACCAGAATCTAGTCACATGGCTGGGAAATGTAGTCACTGGATAACCATGTGCTTGGCAAAACCCTGGCCTTTACCAAAGGAGAAAGGGAGAATGGATATTGGTGGTCAACTAGCAGTGTCTGCCACACCGACCTCCTAGAGAAGTTGTGAGGATTAAGGGTTAAGGATCAGCATTTCTCGGTATTGCTCTTGAGCCCCATATGGTTCTTCCATGGACTGCTACCGCTGGTGAGGGCATACAGAAAATGTTGCATTAGGATATTATATTATAGCCACCCCTCTAGGGTGTGCTATAGTAAAGAGACAGCCTCCGGCCACTGCAAGTGTGGCTCCAAGGCCACATTTTGATGAACAAGGACTAGCCACTGCCCTAAACCAAATCTTTCTGTTCCAACCATCCTCTCAAACATATTTATTTATTTAACATATGTTTCTATCACTCCTATGATGTCCCAAGCGCTCCTCTAAAGGGCTTTCCAATATAAACTTATCTAACCCTTATAACAACCCTATAAGTTATGAACTCTCATCTTCACTCTACATATGAGGACACCGAGGTACAGAAAGGGTTAAGTAACCTCCCAAAGTCACATAGCTAGTTAGTGATGGGACCAGGATTCAAATTAGACTCCAGAGGTCATACTTCAACTTCAATATTGTTCTGCCAGCCACAAAGCAGGCAGGAGCATGGGAAGACCTGGAGTGAGTGTCCCACTGTCTTAGAATAGTACTAAAGCATGGTACCAGCGCTGCTCACCTATAGGCCTGGCTTTCCTGAAGCACACTGATGTAAACCAACTGTGAAACACACTTAATTGATAAAGTCCACAGGAAAACGACATTCCAGACGGCCTTTCAGAGAAAGAATGGGAAGGATCTATGGATTTGTGATACAAGAGCATTGCAGGCCTAGAGAGACACATGGGATTGAGGGATATCCAAAGAGTACCAGAGAAGGGGCCGCTGGCAGAGGCAGCGAAGATGAACGATGGGGAGGATCTTTGGCCATCCTCCATCCTGACAGCAAAGGGCAGCCAGAGACCCATATTTTTAAGATAACAGGACAAATGTTCCCTAGGAAATGCATCCATTAAAAGATTCGATTTCCGCCAGGCAAGAGAATCTGTTGACCTGTATCATGACTTATATGAAAGTCCTGCTCCAGGATATGTGGTCATAAATAGATTCAATCCTGAGACCTTGTGGCCTGAAGCTAAAATTCTTCTGGTGTCAAGTGTCAAGAGCAATTGTGTTATGCAATCTTAAAACAAAGGTTTATTTACTTTTTTAAAACAAAGTCTTATGAATTTTATATAAATAATACTATTATACCAATGTGAAATTTCCTGGTTTTGGTCACTGTACTGTGGTTATATAAGAGAATGTTTTTTCCTAGATAATATAGATTGAAGTATTTAGTGGTACAAAGGCACAATGTCTATAACATACTCTCCAATGGTTCAGAATATATACATACATACAAATAAAGAGAGCAGGCAAATGATAAAACAAATAAGGGAAAATGTAAATAAATACTGAAGCTTGTAAAAGGTAAACCAATGGGGTTCTTTGTATTATTTTTGTAACTTCATGCACTTTTAAAATATCAAAGTAAAAATTTACCCCAAAATGTAAATACATCCCTAGGAGGGGTTGTATATAAACACTTTCTCAGGTAATATCTTCATTAAAAATCATCCTGCAGCTGGCTGAGATCCAGAATGGGGCCCAGTGTGGGCCGTATGTAGGGTGATACAGTAGCAAAGAACAAGCAAAAGCAAGCTGAGGAGGAAGTGTAGTCCCTGCATTCAAACCTCACCTATGTCACAATTGTGCCTTGGACCCAGTGATTTATTTTATTTTTGTAGGAACAATTTAAGACACGAAGGCAGGAGTTAAAAATGTAAGAAGATATAGACACAGTTAGACAATCAGGCTACACAGAAAAGTGGCCATATGTTTTTATTAGTGCTTACGTATATACATGAGATTTAATGTATTAATACTTATAAAACCCTGAGGCCACCTGACAAAAACTACTGTACACTTACCTTATATTGTTATCCCGAGGTAAGGAATTACTTGACAGTGAACGTTTGTTTCTGGCTTTTTCATTACTGTATAATTACTTGGTATTAGTTTCGTACACATAAGCTATTATTTTCAAAACAGGCACTGATTGTGTGGCCTTTTGGTTGGTGTTAGAAACATGACCTATCTTGCTGTAGGATCGCGCTGTTAGGTTTAGAGATTCTTCTGTATAGTGTTCTGTTGACAGGTATACTTACAACACAAGTCTTAATGTCAGGAGTTGATTAAGTGTGAGAAAAGCACCCGACTTATAACAACAGGCGTTGCTTAAACAGCCTGAGCTTCTGATATCAAAGTGTCTATGGCAAAAACCAATCATAAAGTAGGCCTTGGGCAAGAAAAGTATCAGTATCGTGATGTTGGAAAGAGGCTGAGGCAGCAGAAGCTCACAGTGAATAAAAGGCACCCAAAATATTCACCAAGACCTCTTATACCACCATGAACCCCACAGGGAGCATCACAGTTGGAAGAAGGATACAGCAGTGGCCAACCACAGGCTGTGTGGACAGAGCATTCAATATGAGCTATGGACAGAAGCATTGCATTGGGCTGGGGTCAAGGGAGGTCTGTGGTTTGTATCAGGAAAACCATAGCACACCCCACTCCCGCAGTATACCAAGTATACCAATATGAAAGCCCTATGCCCTAAAGATGAAAAACATTATTTGTGATTGCCAGAATTATTATGTAACACGAAACATGGTAGTTTATGAAATTAGCCACATAAATTGTTTGATCAAAGTCAAAGCTCTATTTGTTCTGTGCCAATGTTAAGAAAAAGAAAGAGGGCCAGCCGAGTGGAGCATTGGTTAAGAGCTGGCTTGGGATGCTGGCTCTGAGCAGCAGGGCCTCAGTTCGGATCCCACATATGAGGGCTGATGACACTGCCCTCTACAGCTAAGATGGTGAACAACAACTCCACCTGGACCTGTGCTGTTGTGAGTCACCGGCAACGGCATAGCTGCAGGCCCTGCTGCAGTGGGCTGCCATAGGCTACAGTGAATGGCCGGCAGCCAGTGTGAGCGGCCTGTATCCAGTGTGAGCTGCCAAGACCTGCCGTGAGCAGCTTCCCAGAGGCTGGGGACCCATCTTCCTCACCTGGGAAGAGTGCAATGAAGATACCAACATGGGCCAGTGAAGCAACATCCTCCACAATTAGACTGATGAACAAAAGCACAGCAACTTGTCTGTTCCCCTTCCCCGGTTCCCCAATGCTGTTCCCCTCCACCAATTCCCCAATAATCTTTTTTAAAAAAGAAAGAAAGAAAGAAAGAAAGAGAGAGAGAGAGAGAGAGAGAGAGAGAGAGAGAGAGAGAGAGAGAGAAAGAAAGAAAGAAAGAAAGAAAGAAAGAAAGAAAGAAAAAGAAAAAGAAAGAAAAGCATATTTTTAAAGATAGCAACTAAAAAAAAAAACAGAAAAAAATTACAAGCACAAACATCATAGAAGGCCCAAACGGTCCACTCCCAATGCATTTCAGCCACGCTGTGCCTCTGTTTATGACTCTTATCTAGGGAATGAGAAGTAGATCAAAAGATCGTCACTATGGCCAGTGTTACCAGCAAATGCCATTTCCCTGCAAAGCATTCGAAATTTGTGAATGTGGAGCCGGGAAGGCTGAATCATAATTAAATGCAGATGTGCTATTATTTTACACTCTGGTGGATCTAAAAAAAACAGTGGCCTGGGGACCAAAGGCAGTGTCTTCCTGAGAGAGCCCCAAGTCTCACACTGGGCTGAGGACTGATTTAGCTGCGGGAACTGAGCTGTAAAGGAAAGCTTGGAAGGAACTAAAGAGATGACTGACATAGAGTTGATGGAGATTAGAGAGTCTGCCCTCAACTAGAAAAAAAAAAAAAAGAAAGAAAGAAAAGAAAGGAAGGGAACAAGGGATGGAATTAGAGAAAACAGAAATGGTGATCAAGACCAGATCTCAGGTTGGAAATGCTAAAGAAAGTACTATTTGTTCTGGCAGAGTCTAGGGACTAGTGGCTGAAGCAGGGATTAAAATGGAGAGGTGAAGGAAGCAAAGCCTGGCTATAAGACCTTTCCACTTTGAGAAATTTCCACTTAGAGCTGCACTTACCTAGGAGATAGCAAAAACAGAACCTTATGTTTCATCATAACTGGTTCTCAGCAGTGGCAGCTGGTTAGCACCATAAACTTGAAGTGCCCCAGGTATGCCAGACACCCAGGAAATGTAACTGAGAACTGTTTCCTGATCAATGAACCACAGGTCTTGTTTCAACCAGCATACTAGCCTGTGGCTCATTTTCTATCCAAGTAATAGACTTCAATCCTTGATTTGGAACAGTTAACAACCCCTGACTTTTCTCCTTGCAAATCTATTCAATGAATTTCTTCTCCGAGGTGTGTTCCATTGCCTGGCGCACACACACACACACAGACACACACACACACACACACACACTTGACTTTTCTTAAGCACCAGGAATCTTTTTTAAAAAAACAGAAATGTGAACAAGAAAGATAAGCGATGATGTGTATATGAGCTAAAGGTGACTCCAGCCCCCAAAAGACCTGCAACACCAGATAAAGTCTGGAAAGAACCAGATAACGCACCCCAGTTCCAAGAGTAGGGGAGGACAACTGAAGAGATACAGACAGACTAGGATGACAACAGATGTGTGGTCTCTGTGAATGCAGTTTCTGGGATCTTAACCACCACTACTGACCCTCCGCCTCTATCCCAACAACTTCCATCTCCTGATACAACAGAGGAAAAACTGGAAATCCCTTCCTTCTTGCTAGAGCTATTAGCACAGCTCATTACTTGGAACCTAGGTCCATGTTGCCAATCACTGTATCTTATCTCTTCTAGTAGACCCCATCACTGTCACTATGGCAACTGCCACCTTCTCTCATATGGTTGCCAAGGCCTCCACAGTCTTTTGCTGCCCCATCCAGGTACCTTTCCTTGTGTCTACTGCTGTGCCCACCATATAGGGAAATCAAGCATCCATCCAGTTTTGCCTGGGACTAAGGTTTCTGGGGATATGGAGCTTCCACTACTGAAATGAGAAAGTACTGGGCAAACCAGGATACTTAGTCACCCTACCACCATAGTGGCCACAGCTGCCACTGCCACTGACTTGTGTCTTAGAATTTGAGGTGGGAAGAGCACAATCAAAAGCATACCTCTGTCCTAAGAAAAAGTGCTGGGGCAGCTTTTTCTTCCACTTTGAGGGCTGTGTAAGGCCCCATGGGAAAAGTCACAGCCCTCCATTTCCCTGAAAGGAACTCTGGACCTTAGGAAGCTGCACCCCGTCTCTTCAGTGCCTTCCCTATGACAGCTCTGTGTCTATCTCACTCTCCCCACAACTAGGTGGCCTCCAGGCCAAGTCTGCTGATCTCACCAATGCCCTCATCTTTGGGGAGAGCCTGCACTACATAACTTCAGTGATATAGCCTGTACTTAGAACTTGCTGTAATTGTCTAATATGTGTGCACCAAGATACCATGTAGAATGCTTTATTTTAGCTTCAAAATCTGCTAATGGGTTATGCTAAATGCTGACGGGTGGGAATACTTCCAGATAATTATATTTTCCAGGTAATTTTTTTTAAAGATTTTATTGAGGAATTGGGGGAGGGGAACAGCATTGGGGAATCAGGGAAGGGGAACAAACAAGTTGCTGTCTTTTTGTTCTTCAGTCTAGTTGCGGAGGACGTTGCTTCACTGGCCCATGTTGGTATTGTCTATGGCAGCCCACTGCAGCAGGGGCTGCAGCCTACACCGTTGCCGGGGCTCGCAGCCCAGCTCCAGGTGGAGCTGTTGTTAGCTGTAAAGGGCAGTGTCACTGGCCCTCATATGTGGGATCTGAACCAGGGCCGCTGGCATCCCAAGCGAGCTCTTAACCAATGCACCACTAGGCGGGCCCACCAGGTAAGTTTTTTGAAAAGAAAGAAATGATATTTTTTAGAAGTTTCTTAATCTCACCAAAGGTGTTCTTTAAGAAAAAAACAAAATGGATATTAATTTGCTGGTTTTTGTACAAGCTATAAATACTCATTTCAAGTGCTTTGGAAAACACAGAAAATCATATAAATTTAACCAAAAAAATTATCCCAAATCCTACTACTTCAAGATAACCACTGTTAATATTTTTATTAGTTTGATGTATGTCCTTCTAGTCTTATCTATGTTCTTTTCATTTATTCATATATCATGAACATCTTTCGGTGTCAATAAATAATAATCTAGGGGCTGGCCAAGTGGCTCAGTTGGTTAAGAGTTAGTTGGCTTAGAGCGTGAGCTCTGAGCAACAAGGCCGCCAGTTAGATTCCCACATGGGCCAGTGATGTTGCATCCAAGCTGACTGTCGCTGAGCTGCCAACAGGTAGCAGGATGGCTCAACTGGTGTTAACAACAAGATTGCCTGTTCGATGGCGGGCTATGCCCACCCACAACTAAGGCTGAACTCGGCACCTTGAGCTGAGCTGCCTCCCGGATGGCTCAGTGGATAGGGCTTAGGCTCTTAACAATAAGGCTGCTGGTTGGACTCCTGCATGGGATGATGGCTACAATCACCCACAACTAATATTGAATACAGCACCTTGAGCTTAGAGGCCACAAGCTGCAAACAGAAAGCCAGATGGCGACTGGTGCCCTCCACAATGAAAATTGAAGAACAACAACTTGGCTGGTCCCCTTCCCCAATTCTCCAACACTGTTCCTCTCCCTTAATTACCCAATAAAAAAATCTAAAAACTACATAGATAAATAAATAAATAAATAAATAAATAAATAAATAAATAAATAAATAACAATCTACATGATCATTTTTAATGGCTACATTAAATGTTCCATGAATGCTTACTCTAGATGTTCTTTAGCTTGAGTAAAACCAACAAAAATTTCTCAAGGAGAAACTATTAAGAAAGCATTTTCCTTAGGGGCTATCACCATTTCATTGCATTGTTGGCACCTCTTAAACACCTGCCATAATTCCACTTCCCACAATAGTTTACAGAATAGTCCATAAAATAAAAGATCTATAAGTTATCTTTATGAACTATCACACACACACACACACACACAGAAAACCCAGAGACACTCTGGTCTAATAGACAATGATTCATGTGACATAGACAGGAAGCCATTCAAAAAAAGAGAAACAAAGAGGGGAAAGGAACTTAACTGCAAGCCACTAGCAGTGTAGTCCCAAGAGGTGAAGAATAAATTCACAAGAGCTGAGTAAAGAAGCCAGAAACCAGGAAGGAAGCAGAGGAGAAATCATAGGAGGAAAAAGAAAGGCAGCCCTTAAGATAAGAAAAAGAAGGCAAATAGGAGAAGGGCTCTCCAGATCTAGGAGATTACAAGAGACACTAAAGAGGAAAAGCATTAAAAAGGAGAAGCGAAGGTATAAGAACCCACTGCAGGAATGCAAAGCAATACTCCATGTCTTCTTCAGCCAGAACAAACTTTTAATTGTGAAATATCTCATACTTAAAATTTTGAATATAATTTCTATATAGGAAATGTACATACATATTATAGAGAATAACAAACTCAAATACCAATGGACTCACCACTCAGCCTAAAAAAATCGAACATTACCAATATGGGTAAAGTTTTTTGTATATCCCTCCCTCCCCTTTGCTTTCCTTTGTAGTTTAGCCAAACACATATGTTCTATGAATTATATATTTTGAAGGAGTCATCATGTTTTTAAACTTTATACAAATGCTGGCACACAGTATGTGTTCTTTTGTAAACATGAAACCATCTTTAGGACATAGAATGTCTGATAAAGTGGTGGGGCAGGCAAAGGGGACGTCTCCTTGCTTGAGAGCCAAGATGGCTCCTATTCAGATCTTACTTAGCTCAGTGCACTGTTGGGAGTCAGATGTTTCTGAACAAGCCTAGTAAATAGGTAGCAAGGTCCGACACACATCTCTTTGCAGAGGTCCTGAGAAACCTCTTACAGAATAGCTCATCCTAAGAGAAGACTATTCCAGTCATCAACTGCAGGACCCAGGAGCCAAGTCTGAGTTATAAAGAGAAGTGGTGATTCTGAGTATAGCATGGGAACTGTGATACAACCTTTATGTGCAAGTTTAATTCCAACAGTACCGCAAGATAAATGATTATCATTTTTCTGTATTCTATAACACATTGGAGCCCAGTCAACACTGCTATGACATGCCACTAACAGATTGTGACATAAAGGAGGGGGAACCATGCCTCCTCACTCTGCCCAGCCAGCCTTGGCCCCATGAGGGCATGAGGTGCACAGCAGGAGGGCATGAGTGAGCCCAGTGGCACTACCAGAAACACACAAAGCCTCCCCGTGCACAGTGGGACCCAGTCAAGTGAAGTCGCAGCACACCTGGCTGTCCGCTCAGATGCCATTTCAATACAGGGAGAAATTATATGGAATTCCCAGAAATACTGGGAAGAAAACATGGTAGAGGTTTGGACTTCCTGTATCTGATAATAAGCCAGTGTTGATATTAGTGTGGCTTCATTTTCATCCTCAGGCTGGTGAGCTCTGAAGAAATTTCAAGTTACAACCACAATGTGTCAGAAGATGACTCAGGGTGGAAGTAAAATACTGGATGGGGAATAGAGGGATAATTCAGTTTGGCTGGGACTTAGAGTCTATGAAAGTTATTGCAGGATAAGGTCAGGAAAGGTAGGCTTCTCCCACATGCTATGCGACCTGAAAAGTCAGGCTAAGGGGTATGGACTTCTAAGATTTATTCAGTAGGAAAAGGAGTCCTGCTGAAAATACATTAACATCCAGTGGCATGCCCAGCACTGTGTTTCAGGAAGATTTATCTGCCTGAAAGATTAAAAGAGATTATAAAATGGAGAGGGCCGGCCAAGTGGCGTGGTGGTTGGGCGCTGGCTTGGGAGGCCAGCGGCCCCGGTTCGGGTCCCACGTGTGAGGGCCAGTGACACTGCCCTCAAAAAAAAAAAAAAAAAAAAAAAGATGAGCTACATTAAGGAACATACATACTAACATAGAGTTACAAAATAAATTATATAAAAATAAAATAAAATGGAGAGAGTGGGGAAATACAGTTAGAAGACCACAAAAAGCCCATATAAATTGAAATAAGAGCAGTGGCCATGGGATAGATTCTAGAGGGACTGTGCAGTAGAATAATAAGAACTAGGCATTACATCAGACACATCATTACATGATGTTTGCAAATCATGATATACTATGTACCTTTAATAGACATTAAACTTTCTGAAGTTTAATGCCATTAAAATTGAAACCATAATGACACCTAGAAAAGGTTTAACTCGGGAATTTTCAGTGTTGTCATAACTCTAGTATGAAATCTCTAGAAGATAAATGCATTCTTTACATACATCCCACCTTTCTTTTCTTTTTATTTATTTAAAAGAAAAAAAAGATGTCCTAGAAGGAGATATGGGAACATATCATCTTCCAGACCTTCAAGTTGCTACACTGATCATGTGAAGAGAAATCTGAAAGCTATGTTGGCACTTCATTCTAAAGAATCAGAGAAGCCAGACTTCCAGGTGTAGCTTCTCCACATTGTATGTGTTGGAGGTTTGAGTGAGACAAGGTGGATCCGTGGTCACGTGACTACCACACATCTGGGCTGAGAGCTGCTGACAGACAATACTACAGGCAAGGAGCCTAGCTTATGTACTGGCTGTTATACCCACCGCTCTGTGAGTAGGTGGAGTGAGGGTCATGCCTAGAGTCGTCCTTGACAGAGACTCATAGGCTCTGTTTTGAGATGGTGTTATCCCCAATGTAGAGAAAAGGAATTTATACACCAATTGAATAATTTATTTTAAGTGATTCCAAAAGAAATGACGAAAGTGGCCTCTCCAGTAAACTCAGTAGTGACACCATTACAGTGACTCATCTGTTGGAAAGCAATTAGCAAAGATGAGCAGTTGATACCCACCCACTGACCCAGGAGCTCTCTAACCTATATCTCAGGATTTTGATGTTGTGAGTATACTTAGTATGTAACCAATTGGAGGAGGGGAGAATTTTCTACTTTACTTTCTTTGAACTTTAAAAGCGATAAATTTATACTTTCCCAAGGGTCTTTTTGTTTGCTTTTGTTTTTATAATACATGCTACTTATAAAATAGGATAAAATGTACAAAATAAAAATGTGCAAAAATGTACAAAAAATGAGAGTCCTTCCCCTCCCAACCCACTCTTATGCCAAACACCTCTCTTTCTCTCCCTCCCTCTCTCTCTCCCGCTCTGCCCGTCAATATATGGTTCTTACTGATCTGCAAATTTCTTATTTCACTCAAAAATGTGCCTATCCTTTCATGTTAATATAGACAACTCCACCTATTCTTCTCAGTCCCCACTAATACTGTATAGGATGAGCACACCATAATGTATTAACTATTGCCCTATTAAAGATATTTAGGTAGTGTCCAATGTTAGTTTTTACAAAAAAATGTTCTCATAAATATCCTTGCACGCACAATTTTGTGTGCTTTTACAAGTCTTCCTGTAGGATAAATTTCTAGAAATTGAACTGCAAAATCCCCCTCTATTGTGCACAAAACTCCCACAATGGCCAAATATGCATCATATCAGTGTTAAACGTCAGACATCCACTATTTCTCTCCCACTCTTATCCACCTTCTGCTTTCATCCACGTGCTGCCACTAGTTAGTCTCAGTTGAGGCAGCTTATTTCACAGGCCCCTCATTTTATGCTCAGGGGATCTGACTGAACAAAAAGAAGAAAAAATTAGCATCATAAATAGAAAACAAGTTCTCAAATGGATGGTCTGAGAAAGCGGCTACTGGGAAATGATGGATAATAAAATGGGTACTTTTGGTCCTAACGTAGACTAAATGTCTTCTTAGAGTCCTTAGTAAGTTCTTAGTTTTGAATCCTTCTTTCATTGCTTTGAATGCTTGGTGCTTAGTAGAAAGAATTTCTAAATATTTGGTAAATTTGATAGATTTTCTTTTCTAACAGATAGAGTCTTCATTGGGTAACTTGTGCCAAGTATCTTCATCAGGAGATACAGATGAGCTGGTACCAACTGTTGGCCATGAAGGTTGATAGGTTCTTTTTCATACTACATGTCATTCAATCCTTGCAACAGTCCTGGGAGGGGCTAGGTGACATAACTGAGGTTCAGTGACTAGGAGGTAACTTGCCCAGCTAGTACGTGAGGTCCGGGATTCTAAGCTAGGTCACCCTGACAGCAAGGCACATGTTGTTTTCACTATTTGAGAAACATATCATGGTCTTACCACAGACCATCTCCTCCACACAAGTGGTTAAGCAAATCTCATTTTACTAGTACCCCTCCTCCCTTGGATAAGAAAGGAATCAAAAGGAAGAAAACAATTCCATTTCTTCTAGGTTGGATTCTTGGGCTGTTTTTTGTATTTATTTCTTGCATTTATTTGCAGTATGTTTGTCTTCCAACCTTAAGTAAAATTTCAATGAGAAATAGAGAAGCTTCAGTTGAAATTGGCCTCTGTGAAAGCAGAGTTTGAAGAAAATGTAGCTCTGTCTCTGAAAGCCCTTGACCCCTTGCAGCACTTCATGGAACAAGGAGGCAGAACCCAGGTTCAACAGAGGACTGAGGAATGAGCAAAGCACCATTCTATTTTTAGAAGAAAGAAATTCTCATGCTGGACTGTAGAGTTGAAGACAGACAAATTCTTGGTTACTTGACCTTAGAGTTAAGCAAAAGGAAATATGAAACTTATTTTTTTTTAAACGTGTATTTTCAAATAGTCACACAAACAGTAAGAGCTTGTGGTTACTTAGCCATTAAGGCAAACCTCACACTTCTAAACCCATGGGATATAAAAATGGTCTTGAAATCAATACAGCCTGCATGAGAGCTTCCTCTCCAAAGTACTTTTTGGATATGGATATATTTGTCAATGGACAAGGGGCAACTTCCAAAAAATGCACCATTGTTAACCAGAGTGGCTGACCAAGGAGCTCACACTTTTTTTTTTTTTTTTTTTTTAAGATTTCTTGGGGAATTGGGGAAGGGGAACAGATAAGTTGTTCTTTCGTTCTTCGGTCTAGTTGTGGAGGATGTTGCTTCACTGGCCCATGTTAGTATCTCATTGCGCTCTTTCCGAGTGAGGCAGTCACTTGTCAGCCATTGGAGGACCTCTCGTGGCGGCTTACGGCAGCTCAGGAAAGCACATGCCAGCTGCCAGCCAGCCCCACTGCCGCTTATGCTATTGCCAGCAGACTCATGGCAGCCAGGCTCCAAGTTGAGCTGTTGTTCACCATCTTAGCTGTAGAGGGTGCAGCATCACTGGCCCTCATGTAGGGTCCAAACCGGGGCCCCATTGCTCAGACCTGGCGTCCCAAGCCAGCTCTTAACCAATGCACCACTCGGCTGGCCCAAGGAGCTCACACTTTTGACAAGAAAAAGTAAACTTGTTATTCCTGCTCATTAAGAAACACCTGCTGTGGAACAATGGCTCCTGTGTGATGTTTCCTGTGTTGCCTTATTCTCAATGAGTTCACATTATTTTTATTGTAGTCATTCTTTCCTTTCCTACCATTCTATATTGGGGTACTGGGGATGATCAAACATCATTTAGCAGAAATTCATCCAACTATGTGGAGCTATACCCTGATCTAGCTGAGAGAACTGAATACCATACAGGGGTCCTTTTGTCAGATTTAGATCAAGCAATTTGATAAAGCTTTGGATGGCCTTTCAGGAGAAAGACAGAGCTGGACAGCAGGAACAAACAGCACAGCAGAAAGTCATATCCAGTCTCACAGTGTGAACTAAGAGCTGGGACAGGTCTTGCCCAGAAGGAAGGAAAGTGTTGCCAACCATGTATACTGATGATAAAAATAACATAAAATCCATAAGAGTATCACAGCAAGAATGGGTAATACATATCATCAATTCAAAAATATTCAGGATTAGCCATGGCACAAGAAAATTGGAAGTGTCCTAATAAAGCTTTACAAATTCTATATAAAAGAAAGGTGGTATTGATGCTCCCAAATTTGACATCAATTCCTAAATTTTAAATGGCATTACCAGTAGTGAGTTGTAAAGCAGAAACAAAACTTTTCTAGACTATTCATAACAAACACAAATTTTGACAAGCTGTGCCAGAGGAAAGATTGAATCACCTTTCTATTCTTCTCTACTAAAAATTATGATATTTTAGCATATGAAATGATGAGCCAAGAGTATGCAGTCAAAAATATAGAAAAATAGTATTTGAGAGATGTGTCAGCTTATTAATAAAATATGCAATTTTTTTCAGGATTTTGTGAGGTGTATGGTACTTGTCAGATTATTCAAGTGTGTAAGTTGTGATTTCTTTTATCATTATGAATAAAGACTCATTTTTGTGCCAAATTTTGTGTTCTTTTCCCTAAAGAGGCAGTGACTTTAAACCCCAGAAAATCTAGACTCTACCCTGGACCAAGCTTGCTCCCTCCCTTCCTGCCACAGCTTCTCAGCTGCAAATATAATTGGTTCCAGAAACCACTCTTTTTCTTTGCCTCTTCAGACCCAGGTCAGGTAAAACCTACCTGACAACCACATCTGCCTCACCCTCCCCTGTTGGTTTCCCTTAACCCTGCGCACACTTTTTGTATTGCCCTTCATGAAAATTCCCTCCGTGGTCCCTTCAGAATGTGCTGTTTCTTGCTGGGACCCTGACTGATACAACTAGTGGGAAGCGAAACAATGTGATCCATTTTAAAGGACAGTTTCTGGAGCTATTATATTAGAGCTCCATCTTACTCGATACTTGTGTCCAACCGGCATGGTGTAGGGTAGTTGTTCCCAAACTTCTGAATTTGGAACCCATTTACACTCTTAAAAATTACTGAGGACTCCAAAGAGCTTTCTTTTGTTAGTGTTGACATTTTACATATATATATACATGCATTGGGTTCTCGGAAAAGTCATGACATATTTTTTCTGTTTTTCAAAGATCCTTTATTTATATAAAGAATAAAGATCAATCAGTGATACATTGCCCATTTTGTTCGATAACCTTTTGCCATCTTTTAGTGAGCTTCATAATTCCTCATTCATGAAAGGACCTGTCTTTATCGGTGAAAAACTGAACAAGGTGCTGATTTACAGCCCATTTGAATTGAACATTATACCACGCAAGGAGTTTTGAATAGAGTGAAACAAACGGAAGTCTGACAGCGCAAGGTCAGGCGAGTATGCTGGGTGTGGCAACACATCCTATCCAAGCACCAATAATTTTTGACGAGTGATCAAACTTGTGTGTGGTCTCACGTTGTTATGATGGAACACAACTCAATTACGATTAACAAGCTCTGGACATTTCTGGATGATGGATTCGTTCAAACTGTCCAATTGCTGACAGTACACATTCAAATTGATTGTTTGGTTCCTTGGTAGGAGCTCGAAAAACAGGACACCTTTAAAATCCCACCACGCTGAGAGCATAACCTTCCTCTGATGACTGTCTGCTTTTGATGTCATTTGAGGTGAATCATCACGTGGGGACCAAGACTGTTTGCACACCACATTGTTGTAAACAATCCACTTGTCATCACCAGTTATCAGTCACTTCAAAAAAGGATCGTTTTCCTCACGTTTAATGAGCATATTACAGACGTTTATATGCACCGTCAAATGAACTTCTTTGAGTTCATGTGGAACCCAAATATCGAGCTTGCATACCTATCCCAGCTTCTTCAGGTAGTCATGAACACTTGAATAATGGATGGTCAATGTTTCTGCAATCTCTCTTGTCAGGTAATGTGGATTTGACTCAATCAATGCCTTTATTTTGTCATCATTAACCTCGGTGGGCCTCCCTGACCGAGGAGTGTCATTGAGATCAAAATCACCAGCATGGAATTTCATGAACCATCCTTGACACTGACGTTCCTGTAGAGCATTGTCACTGTAAACTTTACGCAACTTTTCACAAGCTTGATGTGCGTTCTCCCCTTTATGGAAGTAAAACAGTACAATATGACAAAAATGCATAGTTTGGTCTTCCATGTTAAACTTGTTGTAAAATCTCCCAAACTCAACCAAATCCTCAAATTTTTTTTTAGAATGAAGCTAGAATGCCAGCTGTCACGTGACATGCAATAACGTAGATGCAAATGACTCTAGTACTTCCAAAAATGAACTATCGCCATCTGTTGCAAAAATGCATCATGCGACAACCCAGTAGATAGAAATTACAACTGAGAAAATTTAAATATTTCTATCTTGATTTATTTTTAAATAAAAATAATAAGCCTAATATACTTCAACATAAATGACATAAGCCTAATATATATTTAACATAAATGACATATTTTTATGAAAAATAACTATATTTTCCAAAAAATTAGTGAGGATAATGGCATTATTTTACATTTTTGCAAATCCTTTAATATCTGACATAACGGAAGACAATTGAATTCTCATATCTGCCTTGGCACTCCATCTGTTGCAATATCACATGCCATGTAACTTTTGGAAAACTCCCCTGTCCACTTGTGAGAGAATGAGAGTTTAAAAAACAAATAACATCTTAGTGTTATTGAGATAATTTTGACTTTTTTCTAAAAAGATTTTATTGGGGAATTGGGGGAGGGGAACAGTGTTGGGGAACCAGGGAAGGGGAACAGACAAGTTGCTGTCCTTTTGTTCTTCAGTCTAGTTGTGGAGGATGTTGCTTCACTGGCCCATGTTGGTATCATCATTGCACTCTTCCTGGGTGAGGCAGATCAGTCGCATTCCTCTGGAACGCCGCTCTCCGTGGCACTTGACAGCTCACACTGGCTGCCAGCTGCTCACGCTGCCTGCCAGCCACTCACTGTAGCCTATGGCAGCCCACTGCAGCAGGGGCTGTAGCCTACACCGTCTCTGGGGCTGGCAGCCCAGCTCCAGGTGGAGCTATTGTTAGCTGCAGAGAGCAGTGTCACTGGCCATCATATGTGAGATCCGAACCGGGGCCACTGGCGTCCCAAAACAGCTCTTAACCAACGTGTCACTCAGCCAGCCCAATTTTAACTTCTTTGAATCTCTGAAATGGCCTTGGAAATCCACAGGATTTTCTGGACCACACTTTGAGAATCAATGTTATACAGAAATGGACACTGATTTAGGAATTGAAACCCTTCCTTCACTTTTAGTCCTAATTTTGCCATCTCCCAGGAATGTGGCCTGCAGAAAATGTTTTAACTTTTTTATAACAGTTTCCACAACTACTAAGTGAAGGGTCCAAATGGAAGAACTAAAAAATATTATTAATATTAAAATTCTAAATACTAAAATTTAATGTTTGCTAAAAGAAATAGTAGCTATCTTTGAGCCAGTTTGGAAATTAGCTAATGAGATATCAGTATGGTTAATCTGAATGTTAATGGAAGTTAAGTGCTGAACATCACTTCCGAAGGCAGGTATCAGAAAAATAAAGAAGGAAAAATGATGACATATCTAATTATGACTTATTTTGTTGAGCAATTAATACACATGTTGAAATTCTCAATCTCAATGCTGCCAAACATCACTTAAGCCAGGATGTGGTTATGATGAGGCACGTTAAAGCTCCCTGGAAAAATTACAATGGTTCTCAACTTTCTATTAACTAGGAGCTTAAAGATGTGCAAATATGTGGACAACTCAAAAATACATGGTATGAAGGTTTTGAGCTTTAAAAAAGAAATGATGGACAAAACACTATTATTAAATACTAAGGGTAGAAGTTCTCATAGTGGGAGAACTGAGTTTAGGAAAACACTCCCCTCCTGCTGACTGGCTGGGTTGGGTTTTGCAACTCTCCCCACCCTTTCTGGCATAGATCCAGCCCATTGGCAGCCTCATTAGGGAATATCCAGTTAAACTGGATCTCTGGGGGTGGAGATGAGATTGCACTTTCTCAGTTTGTACACCAACAACATAATCCCTTAGCCTTCATTTTTCCAGGGTCTTGATCTTACATCTGGCCCCACAGAAAACTGCCACTGGCACATAGATGGAGATGATGGTTGGTGCCAGAGGGAAAGGGGAAGAAAGAGTGTCAGGATCCATTGGAGACGTCAGTTATTGTTAGGTAAGGCAACGTCAGCATAATAGGCATCTGTTCCATTGAGAAAAGACCTTTGTTTAACTTATAGCGCTTTCAGTACAAGTCATGCTCTCTGCGTATATCATAAATGATCTAACCCAGGGGTTGGCTAACTGCGGCTCACGAGCCACATGCGGCTCCTTGGATACGTTCCGTCTCAAAAGTGTGCCAGCTCCTGGAAGAGCCAACCCTGTCCCTCACAACAATGTAAAACTTGTTCAACAGCCATAAATACATTTTCACATAATCACCATTATGTGAATAATATCCTTTAAACTTTTTATAAATGGAAGTATGATAGTTTTATTTTCATTTTCAATGTTACTTCAGAGCCACATGTATGTATCCAAAGAGCCGCACGTGGCTCGCGAGCCACAGTTTGCTGACACCTGGTGGCTCTTCCGTCTCAAAAGTTTGTCGACCCCTGATCTAACCAATAGATGGTAGACTGGAGTTTTGAAATCCTCACCTCTAACATCAGTGGAAGTTGTCATTGCAGATTTCATTTGTGGTTTCTCCAAATGTTTATTAATTTTTAGATTCATAGCTTAAGAGTTATAAGTAGAAGTAGCTCTGAATTGAAATCAAGTTCTGCTAGCTAGCCAGTCCTCAGTTGTTCAGCATTCAAAAAGTTTTTATTGTTCATCTACATGTGCAGGCACCAGGGGTTGAACAGTTAAGAAACAGTCATGAACCCTGCCCTACAGACCTTAGAATCTATTTTTTCCAATTAGCTACATCACAGTTTTAGGAATCAGTCAAACAAGCACGTATTCCCAAAGGACAGTTGGCTGAGGTTAAAGGAATCATCCAAGCCCCTCAAATCATCAATTTAAAAATAAGGGGTTAATATTCAAAATATATAAGGAACACCTACCACTTAGTAGCAAAAAGACAAATAACCTGATTAAAAATGGGAAAAGGACCTAAACAGACATTTTTCCAAAGACATACAAATAGCCAACAGATCTATGAAGAGGTTCTCTTCAGGGAAATGAAAATCAAAACCACAATGAGATATCCCTGTATACCTTTTTTATTTATTTATTTATTTATTTATTTATTTATTTATTTATTTATTTTTAAAGGTTTTATTGGGGAATTGGGGGAGGAGAACAGGGTTGAGGAACTGAGGAAGGGGAACAGACAAGTTGCTGTCCTTTTGTTCTTCAGTCTATTTATGGAGGACATTGCTTCACTGGCCCATGTTGGTATTGTGCTCATTGTGCTCTTTCTGGCTGAGGCAGATCGGTCACCCGCCATTGGACAGCCGCTCATGGCGGCTCAAAATCACTCGGCTACCAGCCGCACACAGTAGCTATGGCAGCCCATTGTAGCCCCATTGCAGCCTATGCCTTTGCAGGTGCCTCACGGCAGCCCAGCTCCAGGTCAAGCTGTTGACATGGTGAACACCATCTTAGCTATAGAGGGCACAGAATCACTGGCCCATGTGGGATCCGAACCAGTGGTCCCGCTTGTCAGAGCTCGGGCTCCTAAGCTAACTCTCCACCAATGAGCCACTCAGCCGGCACCCTTTATACATTTTTGTGATTGCCATCATCAAAACGAACAGAGATGTGTGTTGGTGAGGGTGGAGAAAAGGGAACCCTTGCACACTGTTGGTGAGAATGTAAATTAATACAACCATTATGGAAAACAGTATGAGTTTTCTCAAAATATTAAAAATAGAACTCCCATATGATCCAGCAATCCTAATTCTGGGATATCCAAAGGAAATGAAATCATTGTCTCCAAGAGATACCTGCAGCTGCATGTTCATTACAGCATTATTCACAATAGCCAAGATATGGAAACAACCTAAGTGTCTGTCAACAGAGGAGTGGATTTAAAAAATGTGAGTTGATGATAGATAGATAGATAGATAGATAGATAGATAGATAGATAGATAGATAGATAGATAGAGTGGAATATTATTCAGCTACAAAAGAAGGAGAAGAAATCCCTGCCATTTGCAACAACATGGATGAAACTGGAAGACATTCTGCTAAGTGAAATAAGCCAGACGCAGAAAGATAAATGCTGTATGATATCACATATGTGGAATCTAACAAAGTCGAACTCATAGAACCAGTAAAGAGAACGCGGTTGCCAGGGACTGGGGTATGAAGGAGATGAAGAGATGTCAGTGAAAGGGTATAGACTTCCAGTTATAAGATGACTAAGTTCTGGAGACCTAATGTACATGATGACTATGGTTAATAATACTGTATTATATACTTGAAATTGCTAAGAGAGTAGATCTTAAGTATTCTCACCACACATATGCAAAAATGCTATGTGAGGTGATAGATGTATTAATAAACAGGACTATGGTAATCATTTCACAATATATACATATATTAAATCATCCCTTTGTACAGCCTAAATACATACAATTTTTATTTGCCAATCTTATCTCAATGAAGCTGGGAAATTTTAACTGAGGTCCCAAGAGAATATACCTGTATATCTGGGATTCATTGCTAGTTAGAACCAGGACTAGAACCCAGCTATGGACTTCCAGAGTTTTCCTTTTTAGTGATAGCTACTTTTCTGCCCACAAAATAAAGGGAAAAAAAAAGCCTAGTTTCACATTTTAGAGTTCTTACACCAGTAAATGTCTGCTGACACATGCAGGAATCAGTGACCATTGATTCCTGGCAAAAGCAATATGTTCTTTGTCTGGTGTATTTGCCAATTATTGAAGTACATTTGTGACATAAATTTATTTTTTGTGAAACCTTCCCTATTTTTAAATCCAAAGTCCAACACAAAGCTGAACACATGACAAGCATTTCACATATAAATTTGATGGATGGATTTAAATGGTAAATCTTAAACAATGGTGTTAATCTCTGTTATTTTATGTGTATCAGGAAAGTCTCATCAAAACTTACCTTTCAGAGACATGTAATATTCCTTTCAGTTCATTTATCAGATTGCAAAAAGGACTTAGCATAACCTTTATACCTTTGGCAAAGTTGCGAAATATGTTTAGGAGTAGGAAGGCAGGCTAAATTTTGCTTTCTTCTTTTTTCAGGCGCCTACTGGGTTCCATGTCCTTTAGCTTAGGTAGAGCAGTTGAATTTATAAGAAAATTAAGTAGTCAACATTCTAGTTGTCTCAGAAAGATTCCTTTTAAAGAAGAAGACCCCCGGAGAAAACATTATCAGTACAAAGCACTGAACGCTAATAAGGGATTTAGGCGACACCCAGCATGTATATTTTGTAGGGGTAAGGGAGGCCTTGGGGGCCAGGGAGAGAGAAGTGGGAATATGGGAAAGAAATAAAGAGGTCTACCATTTGCACAGCACTGGTGTCACTTCCACAGCTCTCTCAGTGCAATTTGGGAGGATACTCATGGCATTCCTATATCATGGATGAGAAAACCAAGTCAAATCTGTCATTTGCCCAAAGTCACATGACCAGAAATGTAAAGCCTGAGCTGACTTATATTGCCCTGATTACAATCCCATGTGTTTTTCACTACCCAGGCATTGCTGCTTTCTTGGTCATGCCAGGCATGGCATATCCAACGCTATGATTAATCCTCACAACAGCCCCATGAGATACAATTCCCAATTTCAAAATTAAGACACAGAGGTTAGGTCATTTTATCCAAAGAGAGGTTAGGTCATTTTACCCAAAGGCCCCACAATAAAAGAGATAGCATTCAACAAATAGGTATCTATGCCCTTTAATTTCAGTGTTTCTCAAACACACCCTGAGGGTCTGTAGACCTAGTTTTAGAGGCCTAAACATTCTCTTCAAGAACTTTCAATTTTTGTATTTTTATTTTCAAGGTAATATTTAAAAAATTAATAGCAACGTATTTTGGATAGTCAAGTAATGACAATTCAGTGCTGTCACTTGTGTTCTTCTTTATAACTTTGGAAACCTTTCATGGGTTTAACTTTGAATGCGTTGGCAAACACATTGGGTTGCCACTGGGTTGGCATGACTCGTGTCACATGACAGCAGCCCTCCCACATTTGTACCTAGAGTTCATTTTGTTGCTAGTTATAACACCATAATTCTCTTTTGCAATGATAATTCAAAATTAAAAGATTATTTGAATATTAAGTTATTTAATATATCAAGACAGTGGAAGCTCTGAAATTTCTATGTAGGATAGATTTTTAATGGCTTTAGTTTGGAATGAGGAGCAGTCAGAGTTGTCTTGAAACTGCATTGACAAGGCAAATAATTTTGGCATAATGTGCATGGTAATTTTGGTTGGCTGGGGCAAGTGGAGATAATAGTGCTAAAACCTTGCAATACCCCCCTTGCAACTCCACTAAACAGAGACTTTGGTTTGACATCATGAAAATGTCATAATCCTGAGAATTAATTTAATGACAGGTAGATGATGAGAGACTAGGTAAACTTGAACACCTGTGACATTCACCCCAGGTAAAGGCCACCTGATGTGAAGATGCAATACACAAAGGAAGTTTCACCATAGTTTAAACAGAGGAAAGTGTTGGGTCATCACCTGGCATAAAACAGTAAAGCAAACTGAACTCAAGATGATCTATTAATATTGTCCAGATGGGCATCACGCTAAAAACTATTAATAAATAATGCAATTGCTGTATACACAGAGATCTTAGCAGCCAGAAAATTGCAGACAATTGGAAGCAGTGATTAAAAATGTACAAAGTTATGCTTTATTAAAGCTTGTTTGTTCCATTCTCATGTGATTTTACCAAGTTTTGTAAATCAATACACAGTGGTGACTAAAATTAACTTTTATTATCTCTATCTCATGGAAAGAATTTCACAGTAGACACTGGCTATTTTGCCCAAGCATCCAGTTCATCTGTTGGTAGAAGTGCCCTGATTTTTATTTGAGTATACAACCTTTTCTATGCACCCTATATGGCTAGTGGCTACCATATAGTGCAAAGCAGAATAGAATCTTACCACCCTTCCAGAAAGTCCTGTTGGGTAGCACTGATCTAGATCTCAACTGAGAAGATATAAAAAAATATTTATTAGAGTATTACATAAACTTCAAAGGACTTATCAAAAAACATTATTATTATTATTATTTATAATCAATTTCAGTCATAGGAAGTGATTGCCTACAAATACATTGAGTCCTCTATGGAGCATGGCTATCTCCATGAAAATCTTTTACCAATTTAATAACAATGATCATTATTCAATTACTACTTAATCTCTTTTCCTCTTGCAAAATTGTTGAAAATAAAATGTTTTTGCCCCAGAGCATTATGTAATTCCTCTGCTCTAGTAACTGCCTCTTTCCTGATTGCTTAATTTAAATGTAGGAAAATCTAAAAAGACTTACCAGGGGACATGGATAAGGTGCTGATCAGAGCTGTGCCCTCAGAATTGTTCAATCAGCAGAGTTTGGGCTGCCAAATGGCTTAGGAATAGTATAGATTTTAATGGTTAAACTCGTAGTTTGCTATCATAGAGCTTTTGGTTTCAGAGCTATAACAACATAGGTTCCCCTTGTCATCCAAAGTTACCCTCCAAATTCTCCACTTCACCCAGCTTGGGCTCTCTGAATTAACAAGCTGAATGTATTTGGGTAGCAAGGGACAATTTTATAAAAAACATAATGTGCCCCCAAAAGCTCTTTGTCCTTAAAGGTCTCTCCCACAGAGCCAAGAAAACAGCGCTGGCTGATGCATTTCATTCCATGAGAAAACAGAGATCAACTTCTTCCATAGGTTCTTTTTTGTACCTCTTTAACATGTCTTGAGGACTGAGAGGGATTTGGCTCTGACGTGTGCAAAGAAGCCATGTATACCAATGGCATTTAAAAACAGTATACCTAGAAATGCAATTAAAATTAAGGGCTGCTACTGTGATAATCATTTTGCAATATATGTAAGTCAAGTCACTATGCTGTACTCCTTAAACTTATACAGCCTGCATGTCAATTATAACTTAAAAGAAGGAGGAGAAGAAGAAGAAGAAGAAGAAGAAGAAGAAGAAGAAGAAGAAGAAGAAGAAGAAGAAGAAGAAGAAGAAGAAGAAGAAGAAGAAGAAGAAGGAGAAAATTAAGGGCTATAGGAGGAAAACATATACTATTTTTTTTAAATTGGGGAATTTGGGGAGGGGAACAGCATTGGGGAATCAGAGGAAGGGGAACAGACAAGTTGCTGTCTTTTTGTTCTTCAGTCTAGTTGCGGAGGATGTTGCTTCACTGGCCCATGTTGGTATTGTCATTGCGCTCTTCCTGGATGAGGCAGATTGGTCGCCAGCCTCTGAATGATCGCTCACCGCGGCTGTTGGCAGCTCACGCTGGCTGCCAGCCGCTCATGCTGGCTGCCGGCCACTCACTGTAGCCTATGGCAGCCCACTGCAGCAGGGGCTGCAGCCTCCACCATCGCCGGGGCTCACAGCCCAG